>CM041520.1:19857500-21317500 GCA_023091065.1 Dianthus caryophyllus
TTTCTATATGATTTTCACTTATGCTAGTGATACTTATAATATAAAGGATTTTAGATATACAATTAGTAGTATAAAAATCAAAAATAAAATTTGTGAAAATATATTAGAGGGCCACGGTTTTCATGTATATTTTGGACCAATTTTTAGTTTTAATTTTTGTAAATAACATATTATGTTAGGTTAGGTTAATTAGACTTGTCACTAAAATTTGAGAAAATAAAACGATAATATAAAAATTTGAGTTAAAAGTGTTCTTTAGAAAATCATATATGTTCTTCACTTATTCATGTGTTCTTCATCTATATTTCTAGTTTGATTCATAATTTTTATAAAGTTTTACTTAATTGTAGTTTTAGTTCACTAGTAAATAATCACAATACTAAATATATAAGTTATATAAGCTAAATCTTTGAAATATAAAAATTAGAAATATAAAGTGTCACAAATCACTATTCATAAATGAAATAAAATGTTTAGGGGAAATTGTAAACTAGTTAAATCACTTTAGTATAATTTAAATAATTAGTATATAAAAACTTTAAATCAAAACCGATAAATTAGAAAACGAAAATAAAAATGACCAAGTATAGAAGGCCACGGTTTAGGGTTCATTTTTGGACCTAAAATGATTTTGTCACTTTTTATTTTTATCACTTAAGTAATATAATTAGTTAAAGTAATGAATTGTTAATAAAAACATAAAAAGAAATAAACAACTAAACTAAATAAAGAGCCACGGTTTTTCTAATTAAAATGGGTCAATTTTGATCAAAATGAATTTGTCACTTAGTCACTAAAATTGAATAGTAATTAGGGTTATATTAGATTGTATAATAAATCGTTAATAAAAAGAATCGACGAAACCGATAAAAATAAACGTTACACGTATTAAAATGAACAATTTCGAGTGTTACTACCTTTGCTTAAATTTGGATTTGGACATACGGACTATTTAAAATGAACTACGACAACGTCGCTAAAATTTGAAACCGATATGATTTTAGTTAAGTATATGACTAAATTCAACCGAGTTTTACATTTAAAATAATTTTTCAAATCACTAAATACAAAACGAACTTAACGACTTTGAAACTAGGATTTTATACTTAGTAAATAAAAGCTTAGTTTTACACCTAAAAATATCCTAAGTATAAAAAAATATGTATAAAGTATAGAAATACATACAAGTATAAAAATACGTACAAGTATAAAAATACGTATAAATACGAAGTATAAGAATACACATACGTATAAAAATACGTATAAATACGAAGAATAAGAATACGCATACGTATAAAAATACGTATAAATACGAAGTATAAAAATACGCATACGTATAAAAATACGTATAAATACGAAATACAAAAATACGAATACGTATAAAAATACGTACAAATACGAAATACGAATACGTATAAAAATACGATGAATAGTAACTACGATGAATAGTAAAATGATGAATAGTAACCGTGATCAATAGTAAAATAATGAATAATAAAATAATGAATAGTGAAAATATTTAAAATTTACGAACGGACTCAAAATAAATATTTAAGTTTTTCTATGTGTTCTGTTTACCTGAAAAACTGCTAGAACTAAAATTTCATTATACAAAGTTCGACGATATATTTAAATTTCAGAATTTACACATGTTACGATTGAACGAGATGAGAAAATAAGAAATTGAGAAAACGAGCTACTTGAATAAAATATTAGGATTGTTCGCCATGTCGCGACTCTTGAAATTCGATGTTAATGAGGTAGCTGTCTATGGGGACTTGGGCTCCCTCCCAGAGTTGCCCAAGGCTATTTAACGATCTTTAGATTGCTATTTGACACGGTATATACAACCTCAGGGATGGGGCAACATTGATATTTCCGTGGGCCCATAGATGGTAATTGGAAAATACCAGCCCCAACCGGGGGTACCCGTCTCTGGTGATAGTCGAACTTTTTCGTCGGTGATACCTTTTGAATAGCGAATACGTATGATCCTCGATAGGTAGTGTATGCATACATTAGACAAGGGATTGAATCGTCCTTATTACCTTAGATATCTTTAGCCTGTCAGCCATGTCCAAGTTATGTTGGCCCTGTCGGCTACTGCGCGGATTATGTCTGCATGATTCCGCCTTACTAACGAAGACTCATTAGTTAACATATGTTGGATGTATTTCCTTGTTTTGATTGGTTATGATCTGAATGGTTTGTGATACTATGTGTTGAGATACGCCTTGTTGAGTATGATTATTGATGAGTGTTGTACGTTATGTGATTGGATGTATGCTCATGTTGTGAATCATTATATTTCCTTATATGTTTTGCTTGCCTAATTGCAATGTGTTTTATTTATTTATTTCCTATATCGCATACGTTTTAGATTTGCATGTATCGAAAGAGTGATGCGAGAAAATGATAATAAATTGCAGGTACCCCGAGACTAACGCTTTTGAATGCTGGGGATGGTTTACCTTACTTTTGTACTTCTTTTGAGAGAATGTAACCAAATAACTCTGCTTTATCTTAAACTCGTATTATGTATACAGAGTTTTATTACGATGACAGCTGGTTTGTAATATATAGACTTAATTAATTTTCCGCCTTAGTTTAATTAAAGTCACGAAAACCAGGTTGTTACAAAGTCTCACCATAGTAAACATATAGCACCATGAATAACCTCATATTAACATGCCAAAACACTCATAACCGAGTGATAATAGTTAATCCAAATCGTGTGAAATCATATGTTCATTTCGAGCTAGAATATAAGATTAATGACCATAACAACACTAAAGTTAAAATGGAACATTTATACGGAGTAATTTTTATCAAGGTTATAGTGATATTAAGTGGGGTTATACATATAATCAACATACATCCCAAGTTAAAACATACTTACAATAAAGTATAGCAAGAATATGATAAGCTATATAAATACCTAGTTATAATGACAATAAGCAAATTTATAGCGAAGTAAAATACTCCCTCCGTTTCGGTGATTTGTTTACGTTTACTTTATACACATTTATCGATGTGAGGAGAGAGGTTGAGAAAAAACTAATAAAATAATAATATATGTACAAAGAAGGCCCCATTTGCTTAGAATTATCAAATGTAATTGGTTGAGGGAGTAGGGGCCACCTCCCACATGGGTCAAGCATGACTATTTTTGGAAAGTGTAAACAAATAATCCGTACGCCTCAAAATGGAAAGTGTAAACAAATGACCGGGACGGAGGGAGTACAATGTTATTTTTAATATTCCAATGACAATATGAAAGTTTAAGTTAATACCTATTAAGTTTGTAGTGAGAACATAATAACATATGTCGAGTTATAAGGACTTCAAACACAAAATTAAATATTATTTATATTTACTTGCATTTGAAAATATTATTCTCCAATTATATTAAATTTTAAGGGCTAAAAACGAGTTATAAATTAACATTACAATAGTTGGTACACATAAGCAAAATGCATCTTAATACTTTTTGGACAGTCGGTACGATTCTGTTAATATCTCTTAATTTACTCATCAAAACAGAGTGAAACCAATTGCATTAGGAAGCCAACATTTTTCTCTTCGATTTGATATGTCTTGGTAAAATTAGTTCAAAAACGAGCTAAAAGTAATAAGGCTTTAAAGCTGAGCAAAGTTTTGAAAGTTTTCCAGCACTAGTTCATGCACAACATTGTGACTTAAAATAGCCATAACTCGAGTTTTATATGCTCAAAAATTTTGATCTTTATATTTTTACAAACCTCACAATGTTATCTACAATATTCAAGTAGAATTTCACCAAAAACTTATTTCGTTGAATCGCAGTTTAGTTTTTAAGATCATTGCTCCAAAACATTATGCATGTAGTAAATCCAACCAGTCTGTACTAAAATAATTATATCTCACTAACGACAATTTCAAATGACACGAAAGCAACTGGAATGGATAGCTAACTCATTTATCTTTAATTTGGTATGTCATGCACGAATTAACTCCAAACGAGAAGAAAGTTATGGGGTTTACAAGTTGGGTTAAATTTCTGGAACATGCATAAACTGATCTAATGCACATATCAACGAATTTCTTACTTCTAATCAACACATAATCATTAATAATAAATCAAAATAACATCATATAATGGCACATCAGATTTATATATAGTTATATTATTATTTAAAATGTTACTTTAAAATGCATAAATCACAAATAAGAGAATCCTAATTACCTTGCTAATAGTTGGTGAGGAAAAGAACATTAATCAAGCTTGCTACCCTTCAACAAGACCCTCCTCTTGAATAATACTAGCCATGGAGGTAAAGGAAAGAATAAAATGAAAACGAGAGTTGTATTTGAGTGTTAAATCACACGTGAGAAAGTGAGGAAGTGAGGTTGAGTGTTTGAGTGATCTTACTTATAGTAGTATAGATTAATCTCCTTTAGACATTTAGATGCTAGTTTGTAGGCATTAAAATATTATATTAGACACATGGCTACATTAGTAAACATTGCACACCAAGTATTCAAGATGCATGTACATGATGATGTAGTATTAATTAGTACGTAGGAATAGTTGTTTGTAGGATTTAGTACAATAAATTAAGTGTGTATAAGTATCGTATTTGTATTTGTATTTGTCACATCATATATGTTGTCACATCAAAGTGTTTATGCACCTATATTTTCTTAGGCTATAGATGATGATGCCTAAGATTTTGAAACGAATTTCGTATATTTAAAATCCTATGTTGTATCGTATTCGTATATAAAACCCATATCGTATACTTTTGCTCAGCCCTAAGACAGTATTAACCAAACTAAGGATATCAAACCATGATAGAAGTAAAACAATCTTACGGAAAGCTTACAGAAACGAATACGATTGCTTATTCAACCTTCTAAATCATTACTCAAGTGACATGCCCTGCTCTCTTCAAAAGCATGCGATGCAAAATTGATACTCGATTATCGTATTTGTTTTCCTATACCCTATACAATGCAGGAAGGGTTCTGAAGTTGAAACAAAAGAAAGTAAAACAAAGACAACAAACGTAAGAAGGGGCAAAACTTATGATCTATACTGAAGCACTACAACTATTCCTCTAATAAGCAGACCAGTGAAATTTCAAAGTCGATCACACATAAAATCTCAATGACTCTTGCTACGCCTCTTAGCAACCCCAGCCTCCGATAATGTATCCCAAACCTGCCATGGAATAATTCATATGAAAACACGACAAAGTATATAGTATATACACAAATAAAGCTAAGACAGGTCATAGAAACAGGGGTAGTGCTTTTGAAAAGAAAACTTATCCCCTTTACTCATTGAACAGAAAGAGCAGGGTATATATATATTACATATATAAGGTAGAAGTTTTGACAAATTAGTATTGAAACTGAATTCTTTTATGTTGATTAATCTAAAAAAACATGTCCAAGAAAAAACATAACAATAATGATAAAAACATAATAACAAGACAGAACTAACAAGTCAAAACAGAGAATAAAAGAAGGTATTTCAGAATTTATTTGTCATTAGGAAAGTCGAGGGTTCTCACGAAGATAAATTTTGCCATAATACTTACTTCTAATTTCCCCTTCGATCCTCCGATAGCTAGCAAGAATGGGTTGTCTACCGAAAATAAAACTGTAAACACAGCTCCCTGAAACATACAACAGCAGACAAACATTAAGCCAATTACGAGGTTTGTATAGATCGTAAAAATAAAAATGTGATGCATGTCGACTTTCCCTCCTACACTCCTACTGAATATCATAGCCAGCAAAGAAAATAAGTGGAGATATATATTCTTCGACTATGACATTGCGTTTCAAATAGTATTTCTTATAAGAGTGCCGAACGTTCCATTAACATAAACCATACGGTATCCACCAATTTCAGAGGGAGCCAACAGAGAAGTAAGCTATATGAAACAATACATGCACAACCAACCATCAACAGAAATACTTACAGCTTTTGGATTCTTTGAAGCAACACAGGAGGGTTGGTTATTTGAAAGATCCCACAGTTTTACTGTTTTATCCACGGAACCACTTGCAAGGAGCTGCAGTAAGCAATAGTAGCGAAGTTCAGGAAAGACAAAAAAAACAACAATGCAGAAATCGAGTTGATCTAATAAACACAAAACCATGTATGAGACGGACACACGGTAAAATTTTTGTGAGACCTCACATATAGTGATAGTTACGATATTTGTTATTTTTTAATTTTTATTATTATTTGTTGTGGGTGAAAATTATTCTGTCTCACTTTATCTTAAAGTGAGATGGCCTAACAAAAGATTTAATAAACTAAATGTGACATAGGGAGTATTTGACATTGTAATATTAGATACACTAGGAAATGGTCAATGTGGACTTTATTGGCCACTAAAGTCAAATGGGACAAGATATATTGAGCGAGAATAGTAGTAAGCATTTCAAAGCCCATATGACCTCCAACTTTTTATATATATATCGTTTTCGCTTTTTGAGGCCAGCCTTTGTCTATAAATTTTAGAAGTACTTGGAAGAAAACTATGGAACTTATACCATAGGATCCATAACCAAAAATACTTTCATAAGACCATATATTTCACGATATCTGGCTAGAGGAATTGAAGACAGAATAAAGTAACAAAAAGTGAACATATCTAAGAAAAACGAAGAGTATATAGCAAGAGAGCATTTACATTTGGAGCCGAAAAATTGTATGAGATAGAGCTAGCGGCCTTTTCATGAGCATGAATAGTGAAACTTGGCTTCATATCTGAATCTGAATTAGAGCTGGCAGCTCGAATATCAAAGCCCTGAACCATACCATTTTCAAGGCTAACCTGCAGAATGTATTTTTAAAGAGTTACTAGAGATTACATGCTTCTAATGTCATGAAAGCAGTCATTTACAAGTCAGAAAAAACTTTGGGTGAAACTCACAACAAAATTGTATTCTGTGTGTGGGTCCCATGCCAAGCTTTCGACGTCAGCTGCAACAGACCATCTATATCCAGAGTGGGAAGGGTTCCGCCCATCTTTCTGTAAGATCAATACCCGGGTAAACAATTATGAATAAATAGGGAAAAGACGAGAAAATATTGATAATCAAGATAGTCACATGCAAACGCCAGACAACCTATATTGTCAGCATAAACTAAGAAAGTAATAGAAGAGTCTACACTTCTGAGCAGGCACAAAGTTCACAAAGTTTTCAATTCCAAACAACAAAATGAATCAAAATTAAATCTCAACAGATGCACAGTTGATTGTATAGGAGAATATGATATTAAGTAGGGCAGATAGCATAATTCATTAGTATGGGGAGGTGTGAGCGCCACATTAACTTTAATGATAATTACAAATTCTGGATGTCAATTTTACAATGGGATTTTATTGAAGGACAGGGGGAGATCTTCAAGGAGGAAGCAATTGGATGGGGGAAGTAACCCCGACACAATCACTCCAAGATCAAACAAGCCATTCTAAAAGTGCCCTCTTTTTTCTAGTGTTTAGACGCAAATCAAAGATGCTTTAAATTTATCAGCAATAACGTGTTTAGACACAAATAAAATTCTTCGACTAGAATACCCAAAGAACACAGAAAGAACCAATGGCAAATGAGAAAGAACAGAAAGAAAAAAGAAAGTTTAGCCAACGGCTAGCGTCTATTACCATGACAATTGAATGATCAAATGACCCACTCAAGAGAATCTGTGGAACATGATGACTGAAAGCAACTGTTTGGACCTGCAGAAACGCATAAAAAAGAACTGTCAGATAGCATAGCATAAAACCTAGAAGGAGAAGCAACTCAAATAAATCAGATACTAAATTACAAAATCTAAAAAGTGTACATGCTTTGTACAAGAGATTGTTTTAATTATAATTATAATATTAAGGCCATGCCACCCTTGGTATTTTGTCACCCATGCATTAAACCATTTCCTGATTCTTTGATAGTTTCGCCAATTCATAATTTAGCAATGAATTATTTGCCCCTTCACCTTCCCAGTTTATGAAAAAACAAATTCCTTCAAAATTCTGGGAAATCAAAGCTACACAAGAATATCAGCTCATGTGGCTAGAATGTCTGCTTCACAAATAATTAGTAATGTCCGATTATTGCCTTATCTGTGTGGTGTTCCATGGTTAGACTACACTTTCCAGTAGCAACATCCCATATCTTCACTCGTTTGTCGGCACTCGCACTAGCAAGTATATTCCTATAATGTGAGGAAAACAAAAAAATGATTTAGTGATCAACTTTTGTCACTAAGTAGCCTGCATGAAAATCTCTCAAGGAAAGGAAACTAAACATATAGAAGCTGCCAGACCTGAATTCCTTATTCCAGGCAAGCCCAAGAACAGAGTCTGTGTGGCTGTCTTCTTTATACTTAATAGATTTCTGAAGCGACATGAGAACAATGGAACAAAAAGTCAGACAATGGAATATAAGGATCAAAACATCCGAAAACAATAGCTTTCACTAGCAATAAATAAACATTTACTATAAGTTCAGCAAAGGCTTACGCTTGGACCTGGCAAACCCGACCCGACCTGACCCAATAAGTCTAACCCGAAACTGCCCGAAAAATGAAACCCGAAGTTAACCCAAAATGATCTGACCCGACCTAGACCAAACTTGTTGACCCAAAATTGACCCGATAACCGAATTGACCTGATTCAAATTTAATTTATCATCAAACAACCTATAATAACAAAAACCATTCTTACTAACCAATTTTAACAAAAGTGATTGACCTGAAGTTGACCTGAGACCAAAACCAGACCTTACCCGAACTGACCCGACCCAGTTCCAACCTGATTGACCCATTTGACAAGTCTACTTACGCCCATGCAAGGTAAGTGGATTGGAGATACAACGGCTCAACCTATGACAAAATCTAGGATAAGTATATGGACCACCCATGATGAAATTGGGTCTTAATTAGCATAGTAGCTACGTCATTCTCCCTCCATTCCTTTTGATTCTACACATTTGAATTTTGATAATATACCTCACATATAATCCACAAATGTATAGAATCAAATGGAATGGAAGGAGTAATAAGAAGAGCAAGCAATCTAGTGAGTAATTTTGTTTTATTTAATCATATCCCAAAGCCAAAGAATAATGGTTTGCCATCATCAACAGATGTGAAGAGATGTGTTCAAGTAAAAAAAAATAAAAAAATAAAAAATAAGTTTGATGTTGGTGAGTGTAGATTAGACAATCTACAGTGGAAAACTGGACAGTCTATTATGATCTAATATCTTCAAATAAGAGAAATCAAATAGTTCACCTCCACAATTAAGTAAATTGGATGTTTCAAAATTTACCTTCTTCCCTTTCTTCACTTTCTTCTTTTTCTCAATAATACCGCCTAACACTAATGCTGGCTCGACCTCGTCAATCTGTCTCACACAAATAAAACAGATACCAAACCTTGTCAACAAACAATTCAAACAGCCTTCATATTATAAACATTTGACTATTTGTTGTACAACTTACTGTGTCAAGGTCCCAAATTTCAATTGAGGGTTCCATTGAGCCTACAGCAACAAAGTTTCCTGCAAATGAGGGGAAACAATTTCAACGAGGATTAATGTTAAGAGAGTAAAACCAAGGATAAAATAAATGTCAACCGCTAGGAACTGAATACATGCAAAAATAAAAATTGTTCTGATGATTTTAGAAACAAATGTGAATCTGGAAACAGAAAAACTTTTCAACAGCCAAGAAAAGATAGATATTATGTTCAAATATTAACTAATTACAGAACAATGTGTATAACCAGATCAAACTGACTGACTCTATGTAGGTAAGGCGGAGCAAACGAGCATACGTAGACAAAACTACAAATTGGGATGGTCAAAAGAGAGACAATTCCCTCCCCCTAAACTGGCCAATTGAAGGACCTAAATGGCTTCCAACTGCTATCAATGTCAGACGACTAGAAAATTAGCGCTGATTTAAAGTTACACTTTGATCAATGTGCGCTCATCACCGAAGAAAAAAGATAAAGATGTTTGTGCAAACAACTAGAAGCAAAGTTTGCACAGCTTATAGTTCACTGTTATCTTTACTCCGTATATGCAAAGACTAGGACAGATGACACTTTCAAAAGCACAAACTAGTGGCAAAGTGGTAAATAGGCAATAAGATTCCTTCAGCGATTTTGGCACTGTTGAAGTGCTGCTCAGGTATCATGAGGTGATTTTTTGGGTACATCCCACCTAGGTGTTCCAAAACTTCTAGATCGTCAATTGAAAAATTACAAACAGGGATTGCAACGTAGCTTGAAGTACTACCCAACACCTAGATAATTCAAAGAAATTTACTGGGGTGTATATTTCCAGTCTAAATGCAGCAGCGCTATCTTAAACTATTTAGTCATGAGAGGCCAGCCATCTGAAAAGTCTAAATTTCCAGTCTAAATGCAGGGTGTGTTTGGATACAAAAAATGCAGGGAAAGAGGAGGGAAGCTATGACATTTTTCTTCCAAATCTCTCCTCTTTTGGAGACATTTTGATTAGTCTTGCAGGAGGGAAAATGGATCCCTCCCCCTCTAAATCCATTTACTCTAATATCGTAACCAAACGACGGAAATTGCAATCCTCCCTTTCCTTTCTCTCCAACTCTATCAATCCAAACATACCCTAAGGGTCCATATGATCATGCCTCGCTCTATACCATTGCACAGAAAGGGGAAAACAAACTAGAGCACGTCCATGATTATACCTTCCAGTAGAAACAAGTGAACAAGTAAGAGAAGTGACAGTAAAACAATAATACATCGGAAAACTTTTTAAGTACCATACCTCTCTCTCCACCCTTCAGTGGACAGTCAAGCCATGCTGTGCATAAAGGGAATGCTGAAATGATGATATCATGGTGAACGTATAAGTTGGGACCATCTTCTGTTTCTTCTAAGATATAAACCTTAAAAACCACAGATTAGCTTAAGTGAGAAAATAGATATAGGATCTATGTACCCTAGTGCACGCACATACAACCTTTACACCCAAAAAAACAGGAATGAGGCATACAGAGGAACATCTTGAATTCTTGATAGCTACCCTAAAATATACTAAGCAACTTGAGGTCTTCAAGTACGTAAATTCTAACCCAGGCACACTACCTTTAACTCATACGTCCAGCCTAGACAAAAACACAATAAAGAAGTAGTACGTGCAGAGAAACAATTAGCGGACTACGTGTCAAGATCACTACATACCTCAAGTTGACTGAGTTCTTCATCGTTACGTGCACAAACAATAACAGAATCTTCAGCTTTTATGATCATGTCCTCTTCTTCCTCAGAATCATCATCCTAATGAGGAAACATAATTCACAACTTGAACGTCACATAGATGAAACAAAAAATATATACTGAGAGGCGTGTTGCCACTTGTCAGTAATACTTACAGCCTTATGCTTTAGGTATGGATCCAATTCATTACTCGGATAGAAAGCATCACCAAGCCCTTTACTGAATACCTCAATCCCTAGGTTTAATGAAACGGAGCATGATTACAAGGTAGTACAACCAACTTGGAAAAATAAAACAGCTCAATTCCGAAATGATTTGGGGCTTACTGGCAAAAATTTTCATACAAAAAACCTTAATTTGAGGCATCAACCCAACAAAAAAATTGAGACAAAAGAAAACTTAATAATCGGTATCTTAGATGCACCAGAAAAAATGTGTAAGAGAGAAGAATGTACAGACATGGTAGGATATGTGTCTGAAATAGTTTAAAGATCTAAAGCTCATCAAAGGAGTATAGAAACTGAATGCGAGCAAAGAAATGTACCGTCATCATCATTTTTGTCGTAATTGTCCATGTCAAGTTCCCTCAATGCATCCGCTATGTCATTAGAATCCTTGCCAAGTGCTTCTGCAGCAGCTGAGGCAAGAGCAACCTCATCAGCTTCCTTAGCAGGATCTACTTCCATGTCACCGTCCTCGTCTTCCTCATCTTCTTCCCCCTCATGTTCCAAATCTCTGGTCATTACAAGCATCAACGCAAAAGAAACTAGGTAAACATAAAATTTTGCAAGATTAACATCCAGAATCAAGGTGATTACTTGGCACCTACAAGACTACAAACATCACTATACATCAAATACATTCAAAATAACCAAATCTTTTAAATAACATAAAAACATGCATCCCTAAGAATCAGACAAACCAGATAGGAAAACACGCAGATGGCTGATTTTTATTGAACCAAAGAAAATAAACTTATCTTTTTTAATTAAAACATTCAATATAAACCACCATGTTCGATCTTTACTGCATTGTACAGCACCACTACTAAGGGTGGCCGTTGGGCCACATACTACTGAGCTGAGTAGCACATAGCACAGCATGGCCAATACTACAACAGTTTCCAGGATAGCACAATACACGATAAATGTGTTACACACAGTGAGCCAGTGGCGGTTCAAACTAGTATCAAGGGGTGCACTTCAATCCCTTGGATTTTAATTGATAGTAGGTAGTCTAGTGGTAATGAATGCAATGTATGTACTGGTGGTCATGGATTTAGTTCTTGTCAATAACCTCTTATTTTTTGAGTGAATTTTTTTAAGTTATTTATCGTTGCCCTTTTTTATTGTTTAAATAATGTTTTTTTTATTAGATAATTTGCTGATATGTATTTAAAACTAAGTTTCCATTGTAAAAAAAAGTTCATTAACTCGAACACCCTTAATCATGTTCTATATTCGCAACGGGTTACAAGTTGGGGGTTTGGTCAACAACAATTCTGGAAAGACCCTTAATAACACTTCACATGTAAGTCCCACATTGATCATGGAAGTCAAGTTGCTCACTTTATAAGTCTAGGGGTTACTCCTCCCATTGTCAATTGGTTTTGGGATGGAACGCTCTAGGTCTTATGGAGCGGGCTCTCTCCTTCCATTCGTGGGTGTGACACGGGCCCGTCTCTTGTTTCACAAATTCCAACTTTTTACCAGAAAACAACGAACAATAGGAAAAATCAAATTTTCATCAAGGTCCGTTGGAAACATGATGCGTCAATTACTCAAGTTATGACAGTAGAGTTGGAAACAAGATGCTACAGCTTTATCATTCAATAACAAATGATAAGTATCCAAAGGCGCGCTAAGTTCAGCAATTTACAAATCACAGTGATTTTTAGCAAGCAAAAAACTTGCATAAAACCGTCGTAGAAGAAACCACATAACCTAGGAATGAGGAATGAATGTATCATCTTTGCATAAAAACAGCATTAAACATAAGTTTAGTAGAACAAGCGGAAAACATACGAAGCATCAATGGCGCCAGACTGAAGCATCTCTTCAATTTCCTCTTTGGAAGGAGGCTCGGCGACTTCGGGCACCATCTTTGCCACCCCTTTTGGCACCCATGAAACTGCCGCAATCATCTTTGCACCGTCTTAATTTAATTCAAAGCACTACCTTACACAACAACAATGAGCAAACAAATAAACATACGATAAAAGATGTTACCGACGCAACGACGGACGAAGAACAGTAGAAGACATAAGTGAAGGTAACGACGAACTTACAAGCGCAAGAACAGTCGACTTGAAGAACTTCAGACAGAAATGGCGGCTTAGAGTGGGAGAAATAAATTAATTTAGCTTTTGGGGTTTTTCTCAAGAACCCTAATTATTTTTTGGGTTAATTGGCACCACAGAATATTTTATATGATGCACTCCGGTTTTTGACTTTCTACGTAGATGCACTCACGTTTAACATATGTAGATGCACTGAATTGTTGTGTCGTTATCCGTAAGATATCTAAACTTTGTTTACAGACAATTAAACTCACTTTTAAGCGTTAAATGATTCTTGGCGTGTAGCGAAAAGTGGTTTTATCATCCCATAATGAAAGCGACTTATTAGCCAATAATTATTTTAGGCGTGATAATTTTGTAGGAAACAATAACTTATTTGTCGTAAATTTTATAACCCATATATATTTATAAATATTAGGTTGTTGATGGATATTGAGGCAATAAGCCTTTATGTCGTGAGATAATAAATGATGTTTCTAAGTATGATCCAAGTCATCACGTAAGTTCTAAAATTGAGTTTAATTGTTTGAAAACAAAGTTTAGGGGTATACTTATGGATAATGATAACAATTAGAGTACTACGTATGTTTTAAAAATGTAGCACTACGTAGAAAGTAAAAACCGAGTGCACTATATGGAATATCCCAAAAAAAAAAAAATTGTCATTCCCCACCTTTAAAAAATATTTTTTGTCAAACACAGGCCTGAACCGACATTTTTTGTCAGTGGTTAAATTATTGGTTTGATATGGTGTATTTTAGGTTTTAAATAATGAAAATGATATATTACAAATTACCACCACGTATTTACACATTTTTACAAATTACCACCACGTATTTACATTTTTACAAAAAAAACCTCAACTTTTCCGTAGATAAATAAAGAATTTTTTGTCATATAGTACCTTTTATTTAAGGTCATTTGTGAGATAGTACCTTTAATTTTTTTTTTTTTTCTGGTACCTTTTATTTTCAATTTTTGTTATAAAGTACCAAATATCGGATTCCGGTGAGAAAAAAGTCAAATTTCCGGTTTGACTTTATATTTGGCATGTGTAAGAGAGTGTGAGTCTTTTGTCTTTATTTCTCTTTTCTTCAATACTCCATTGATACTCAATCATTTTTAGACCTTCTCTCTCTTCTTCACCTTCATCATTCAATCAATTACCCAAAAAAACTCACAACTTTCTCAAAAATGACATGTTTTGAAACTCTATAATCTAAAACCCACTTCACAAACTCAACCTTCTTCAAATGAAACAAAAATCACAAAAAAAAAAATTATAACAAGCTGGTTTTTAGTCGACTTAAATTACTAAGGCGGAAATTAATTAAGTTTTAAACCAGCGTCATTAATTATACATAAAACCCAAATATTACAAACATCGTTCAAGAGTTGAATAAAACAACTCTAAGTACGGAAGTTAAAAGTGTATACGTTATATATTACAATCTCTCAAAAACAACTAAAATAAAGCATTAAATCATCGCGTGGCCCCGTCCAAAATCCAGCTTCCGGTCCACGAATGTCCTGCACAATAAACTGATGGGGGGTGCCCGCTGAGCGGACAGTGACTAGCTATGCTCATACTTATCCTCGATTTCAATTACTTTGGTTTATTACTATCGCTTTATAATTACAACATTATGATAAAAACATAAACATGCTTATTACATATAGCATATAAAGACATATAAGTCATAATAAGCATGCGATTGAAAGCGATAAATCATATAGGCATGATATTCAGTTATGAAAGCAAATAACAGATAATATCATAGCAGTAGTGTCACAGCATATCAGCAAGATTACGAAACGATATCAGATCGCAAACAAACATACATATTATATCATTCACATCATGCAGACTCGATTCACTTCAGAAATTTGTGGTCTTTAGTTTTCGAAGATGGTACACACTCATTCTCATTTAATCAAACAACAAACAACACATACTGCTTACGAGCCTGACCACTGAGTAGGCCATTGTACTCTAGTCGCTTGCATCTCACTACCATAGTGCAGCGACTTACTCGACTCGTAAACCACGCCGAATACTATAGTACTTGCATCTCATCGTCTAGTGTTCGAAATGATTCGAACTTCAGATACAATCTCGTCAAGTGATCTGTACATGTGGTAAGAGCGAATGCCCACTAAGAACGAAACACCGCAAGGAGACACAATCGCATATCGACCCAAATCCATAAAGCCGATAAAACACTCAAATCCATGAGGCTGCGATGGCCCTGTTACCCCTAGCGAAATAAGGTGAATTACACCCAAGTCTAATATGCATATATGAATATTCTCGATAAGAGTAAGCTATGCTATTCATAGAGCACCTTAACTCTGAATAAAACGACTATTTCCTAGAGACTGACCCAAAAGAGTTGGCATATTCATTATCTTGTACGGCTTAGGCAGTACGACTTAAGGCGTAAAGGCATGGGCAGGATGCTAAGCAATAATTCTGCCGGCTCAAACCACACTAACCGGGATGACCAGCGTCAGAGACCGAGATAGTGGTATCCGCGCAAGACTATCTTAACCCCACTTCACTCACGATTGACGTTTTCATATCCGAGGCCCAAGCGTTTGACCTTTTATTTAACTTACTCAATATTCATTATTTATTTGATATTACATATCACATGTTGCTAGACTCTCCTAGTCGCATCGTCAAACGTTTAGATATTTTATTTTCGGTTTCATATGATCACATAACACATTCGTTTATTATTTGAATTGTTGTTAATTATCAACGTTTTTAAGTTCTATATTGAAACGTTTATTAGTATGTCCAATTTTATTTAAATGTTTTTCAAAACACTTTAAGTTATTTACTTATTCATTTTTAATTTTCTATACTTAGTAAATTTTCTATTATTTCCAATATTTCAAATTTTGAAATTTGAAATATCTTTGAATTTTGAGACGTAATTTGTTTTACAAGTTTCGTGAATTTTTCACTATTCACGTTTCGGGATTTGAAAAGATAACTTGTTCAACAAGTTACCTCAAATTCCATTAAAATAGGTTTTGGGACATTACTTGTTCAACAAGTTTCGTCCCGGGTACTATTCACCGTTTTGAAACTTGGGACGTTACTTGCTTAACAAGTTTCGTCCCGAATTACTATTCATCGACACTATTCATCAATCACTATTCATCAATCACTATTCATCTCAGTCACTATTCATCTCAGTCACTATTCATCGGTCACTATTCATATCGGTCACTATTCATGATTGCTTGAAAATATCTAAATATTTTCTAAGTCAAAATCGAAACTTAGTTGCTAAGTTTTAAAACCTAGTTTTAAAAACGTTAAGTTCGGTTTGTAAATAGTGATAAAAGATATTTATTTTAAACTGAGACTTAGTTAAATTTAGTCGTCTATTTACTAAATTAAGCGATTTTCATTTTTAAAATAATAGTATCGTGGATGATTCATTTAGTCCGTATGTCCAAGTCCAACAGTCCAATATTTGCAAAGATAGTAGCACACGATTTAATTCATTTTTATAACGGCTATTCATTTTTAATCGGTTTAACATATTTCATTTATAACGAAATCGATTTATACAAAAATTCAATTCTATTAACTAGTAAACTTTAGTGACGTAGTGATAATTCATTTTGATCAAATTTAGTCCATTTAATGTGTAAATGTCGTGTGGTTTATGTATATGACCAAAAATTCATTTATTTCTTTTAATTCCTTAATTCTAAGTTTCTAACTTATTAACTAATAATTAAATTATTTAAACAATAAACTAAAAAGTGATAAAAACAAATTTAACCCTAAATGACCCTAAATGCCGTGGCTAATGATCGTGTGGTTCAATATTTTGTTTTTTGATTTTTATCGGTTTTTAGCTTAAAGTCTTTATATTTTAATTATTCTAATTATACTAAAATGATTTAAACTAAAATGAAATTTTACTAAAAATTTCATTAGCCTAAAATTTGAGCTAAAATATAAAGTGAAATTTATAAAAGTTTTTCTAAATATGTAAGTTGATTTAAGTGATGTTATTAGCATAATATAAACTAATACTTAAACAAAAACAAAAATTAATAACAAACATAAACTAAAACAAAATCAAAGTGAACATAAATGATGAACACACATGAACACCAAAATAAGTCAAGAACACATATGTGCATATTTTTCATTTGATAATTTATTTTCCTAATTTAATTTTTTTAACATGATAACATCCATTTTAAACTAACTTAACATAACATATTATTTACAAAAATTAAAAGTGAAAATTTAATAAAATTTAAGGGTTATGCCGTGAGGAAGTAACACACATACATAATTTTTATTTTCGATTTTTAATCACTTTAAACTCGTTGGTAATATTTCACATAATTTTTATATATAATTACTACATAACTAAATCATAAATAAACATAAAAATCATATGAATCATAATTAAAAATGCTCAAAATAAATTAAACTAAACATATGAACATATTACTACAACTTAACTATTACCAATATTACTTATTTATTATCATTTTATTATACTCCACATAACATTCAAGCACATATCAATGATGTTTAACATATATTTAACATAATAATCATACTTATAAAAACATAATAAAAATCAAATTAATTTACAAAGAGATTAAAATGAGATATAACTAGTCACCTTGATTTGGCAAGCTAGAGGTTATCCGGATCAACTATGTTATCTAGGTTAAGTTCTTCACCCATATACCCGTCTTCACCTTCAAAAACCCGTAATAAGTAAGCTTCAAAATACCCACTAATAAACTAAATAATACTAGAGGTTATTAGAATAATATTAGTGTTTTAATTTAGGAGGTTTTTGTAAATAAAAGGAAGAAAAATAAAGAGAGAAAGTGATGAAGAGTAGCTCGGCCAAATGAGAGGATTTAGGGTTGATTTTTGACTTGTGAAATTGTGAGGATAAGTTAGTAAAGGAAATTAGGTTAAGTTATGTGTGCATTGTATTTAGTATTTAGAAAGTATAAACATTAAATTTAAATAATCTAAATACAAGTGATGATGAAAATGTAGGAGTGTAAATGAAGAGCATGCTTGTGTAAGTGAAGTTGATGTGTGTAAGAAAAGAGTAAGGCAAGAGCATGACATGAAGCAAGCCAAGTAGCTCGGCCACTTTTGAAAACCATGGGCTCGATCTTTCGTTTTTAAAATTTTCGATTTGCGCGCACGCGAAAATTCTCGAAATAAAAGATATGATCTTAAAATAATGTTTCGAAGTAAGATCGAAAATAAAAATTAAAATAAACTTCGAAAGGGGACCAAAACAAAAATTGGGTTTAAAACCCTCGAAACTTTGAATAAAAATTTATTAGGTCGAAATATTTATTTTTTTCATTGAATGTTAACGATTTAAATAATTATAAACAACCGTCAAAAAGTTTATCAGTTTAAATTAAGTGTGACTTAATATTTCGACATTTTGCGAAAGTGCTAGTTAAATAGAATCGAAATAGTAATTTGATATTAAGAAAATATGATTTATTAAATAAAAATCAAAATGATTATATTTTAACCAAATTAGTTTCTTTGATGTTATTCTTTAACTCATTTAGTTTGATGTTAAATTTTTACATTATGTGTAAGTAAAAATGGAAGAGGTGATGGTGACTTAGTCACCTAAGTGGTTCGGCCATGTGGGCCCATTTTGGCCTCATTTTGCGCGCCGAAATTTGTCGTTGATTCGTCATTTTATTTATCGAGTTCAAATATGTAGAAATAAAGTTCACATACGATATATTTCAAAATAGTTTTAGTTTAGTTGCGATAAAAATTTTAGTGCATTTTGTTAGGAAAATAATTAGATTAGATTGTCTAATTATCGATTCTTAATTATAATTAGCTTAGATTAACACAGGGTGTTACAAAAATGACCTTCATTATCACCACTTTCTGTTGGAGTATGTGTCCTCCACAATAGTGCGATTACTTAATAAATCTCAATTAAGGAATACATGGGGATAATCCTATATTATTGTAATTCCCAAAGTGAACATCTTTAATCAACTTAATAACAAAGTGAACATCTTTAATCAACTTAATAACAATATAACTCAAATTCAATATGACAAACATCCCAATTCATTCCATTAGACACAATAGTGTGAGACCAACACAATTAAGACCAAAGAACATAATTTCATAGCACAACCAATCCAAAGTTCATACCTTTACATTCTCAACACAAACAAATCATCCTCAATCAATCATATGGTCTCACACAAGTCAAAATATCACTAAGGCTACACCTAGTTACCTTTTTCAAACAAGCCCAAGAAAAGCACAGTTTTCACCCCTTCTGTCCAGACGCGATAACAGACGATCCAGAGCTCCAAATGAAAAACTGAACGGTGAAAAGGTAGACCCAAGAGTCGGGAACATGCTGTCAAAATTTCGGCAAAATCGGACGGTCGGATCTCCGGCGATCTTCCGTTTAGTGAACCTGGGTCAGAGAAATCCGAACTTGAGTTTTCTCTCCAATTCCCCCTTCTGATTAGGGCACACATAAATCATTCAATACATAAGTACACCACAATAAACACATATAAGAATATAAAAACTATAAAGAATAAACCTAGAACGAAAGGGATGAAAGGATTACCGTAGGAGAATTATAGGAATGAATTTAGGATGAAAAAACGATAATCTTTGACTGAAATTAATAGAGGATTTAATGAGGATGAGATTATGAGATTTAGAGAGGATGAAGGAAGATAGAAATCAGATCTAAAGGTTGCTAGGCTAGGAGTTAATAAGATATTTAATGTCTTGATCAAAAAGCTACACAAGAAACCCTAAACCTAACCCGAGCTGGGGGGTTCGGCTCGGCCCAGGGTGTACCGGTTCAAACTGACTCCTGAAAATTTGGCAGTTGCGACGCCGTCGAAAAAATACGCAGTTTAGCCTTTTGAATCACCTGAATCGGAGTTCGTATGAGGAAATTACACCGTTTTTAAGCTAATTACTCCGTTTTTAAGTTCTGACTACAGGGTAGCTTAATCAACGCGACAAGTGAACTGATTTTCTTGAGCTAAAAATGAGAAAATCAAGAGAAATGAATCACGAATATGATTGAGACGAATAATTAATATTAGGAAAAGTCGGGGTGTTACAATCTCACCACCTAAAAAGAAGTTTCGTCCTCGAAACTTGAGAACGAAAGAATACCCCCAAAGGATTAAGAAAACTACCTACTCCTATGGTCCTCAAGACAAGAATCGCTAACTCTACTCACCTTGATAACAAGGGCATAGACACGCTTAACGACGCTTAAGATAACCCGACATCACATATCACCCGAATGATGCTCAACTCACTCATATAACCCTTTAATACTATTGGTGCATCTTATGCTCGACAATCCTCAAATTAGGCATATTAGCCTCACAAGACCATATCGTTCAACCAAGCATCTTACTCACCGAGTCTAACCAAAACCTCGGACGGGTTTTAACCCAAAAGGCACCATTACCCATGTTACCAAGATAACTAACGCGTAAGCTAATCCCCAAATCAATGCTAATGACAAACCTCATAACCTTAATCATAACGTGATCTAAACTCAAGTCAATATCGCTCCCCATATAGTTCCACATTTTCCACAACGAAATAACCATAAATATGTCATACCATACCATCTCATTCTCAAGTCACACGTATACTAACACGTAGCAATCAAAATGCATCGTTAAAAGCTTACTACTCTCTCCACCCATTATTACCATACCTAAGTCTATCCACACCTTTCTCGAATGTCACTTCCTTACTGACCTCGAATTCCCTCCTCCCATCAATGAGTTTCCTTGTACTTAACACATACACAAAACCACAATGATGCACACTGGTCATTCCTACATTATCCTTTAAAGTACAAACCCCAAAGTTTTATCGTGCTCACTATAACCTTTAAGTTTTCCTCAAAGCCGATTATTGCTCACCACAATATCACTTCCCAATTCTCACTAACTCAAGATTGTCACAACTCATCTAGCAACATAACTAAGTCCTAAAAATACTCCCTATGCAGATACTATAATCTCCAGAACGTTCACTCACCATAATTTAAATCATCAATCTCAAAGATTAAGAATCCTCAAAAGTTACAACGACCAACCATGTGCATTAGTTAGTAAACCACTCATACTATCAACTACTTATTAACCAAACTCTATCATCTATGACTCAAATAACAGCGACAGCCTAAGGATCAGATCTCGAGCGAGATAAGGGTGAAGCACCTTACGGCTAGATGCCAAGGAGTACGATTATAGAAATTTATCAAGGATAAGATTGATGTTAATACATCAAGAGCTTTTACAAAATCGAGAACGTGAATAGCTACAGAAAGGAATGAAAAATAATAGAAGATCGACGTCTTAAAAGTCGGCGCAAAGGCAATAGAACTGAAGTAGCCACTAGAGGGAAACCTAAGGAATAGAATAACATAAGACACGAATGACAAGACTAAAAGGTGATCGGTAGGTTCATGATATAAAAGTGATGAGTTATGATGAATAAGAAAGAAAAGAAGGAATGAAACGAATTAAGTAAAAATATGACATAATAAATCTTTTGCAAGAAACTGCTCAACAACCACTAATTAGACAAAAGAAATTTTTAAAATGAAACGATGAGAGAAGATAGAAATATTCTTTAAGAGTTCACACATGAAGGCATAAGACTCGTTTCCAACAAAGAACTCAAATTGGTTTCGCTATGAATGAGAGACGAAAAGGTAATTCCCGAAAAGTTTGACAGATATAGAATATGATTAAAAGATACGATTGAAAAGAGAAGTCTCGAAGTTAAGTTTCAAAACGACAGCGATTTTAGAAAAATGAAGCTACTAGAATACCAAGTAGAATAAATAATATTTAAATAAATTAAATGCTCAAATTAGAAAACTTAATAAGAGAAGGTTTAGGATAACAAAGAGGTTTTGATCAAAAGTGGATGCAATAGATAAGTGTCAGTCATTTCAAATTTGATTGAGTAAAAAGCCATCAAAATGTATTGACGCGTCTAAAAAAATGAATGGAAAAGTAAAACAATACTGATTAAAATTTTCCTCAACATAGTTACAAAATAAGAAAGTACAAGAAGGATAAACAAACTATTATAGCACAAATATACATAAATAGGTTTTGTTAATCGAACTGACTGAAAACATTCTTGAAATAAAAGAGTTTAGAAATTATTTCAGCACGATCTATTGAAAAAGATGAGGATGAACATAATAAGAAATTTTATTGGGGAAAAAGAAACTCAAATCAGAATCACGGTGATAGTTTTAAAACAACTGTATAATAAGATCAAGATTTAGAAGGATATACTAGGGACAAGTGTAGCTACCAAGCTGAAAGAGGTCCCTACGAATACGGTAGGTGACTTAGATTAAGAGCTTCTACTGCGTGCTCTGATGGTAGGACCATACATTCGCAACTCGGCTTCAAGTTTCTTGCTCCAGCTGATCAATCAGGAAGACTCAAAGACTTCCAAAGTTAAATCTCTAGGCTTTTCAAAAGATTTGAGGAAGAAGGAAGGTTTGCCATACAAATAATCAAATGATTGAAGTTGAAGAAACGAATAAATCGAAAAGTTAAGACAAGAGATCGTCAAGGCATAAATAGACTAAAATTTTCGATAAAACTGAACTCTCAAATGAATGACATTAAAAGCTAGGGTCATAAAAGTATTTTAAAACAGAATGTAAAATACTTCTTTTTGTTGAGTACCAAAAACAAAGGCTAATTTCGAAATTATAAAGTCGTTAGTACTATCATCTAATAAGAAATTGTAGTACAAATTATTTAAGCTCAAAAGTTGAGTATGATGAAATCAAAGTAACCAAATAATAGATAAGAAAACATTTATCAGAGTAAAACATTTTGAAATAAATAAAGAAATAGAACTAAATCCGACGATTAGAACAAATAAAAAGCTTTAAAAGGATTAGTTCAAAGGCAAAACGATGAATTTTCGAATATGATGATCTATCGAGTCGACAACGATCTTGCAAGACTCCTTCATGCTTGCACCTTCGCCCAAAGAAAACGTGTGATCTAATGGTGGAGAACCTAAGTCCACCATTTATACAACTACTCATACACATACACAAATAACGCAGACCCCCTAATGTGTCTACCCAACACTCTCACTCGGTGTTCTAGGTCAAATCCTACTCACTCACCTAAGAGATTTGGGAGCGTATTCGCTCTGATACCAACTGTAACAACCCGGATTTTCCAACAAAATAAAATAAAGAAATAAAAAGGATTTATAAAATAAAAAAAAATAAAAGCGAGCCACGGTGGCGGAAACACCGTGGAATCCGGATCATTATGTAGGTTTATATCCGTATATAGACCTTTTAATTCACAGGATTATAATGAAAACTTTTACAAGATTTATAGTCATAAATTGGAATTGCAAAACATAGTATAAAGATTTAGAATTAACCTTTTAATCCTTTAGAATTGGCCTAAGATCAATACCAAAATTATGGTATCTCCTAATTATCTCACCCAAGATGATTTGAGAAATACCCTTTGAGATTTGCTAGAAAATTAGAGAAAATAGAACAGTTTCTTTTTCCTCAAGTTTTGTGTTGTTGTATTTGTGAATGAATGAATTAGGTCTAGAGAGATTAGGAGAATGATTAGGTTAAGTAGAGAGGAAGCAAAACTCCCTCTCCAAGCAACCTATCACACGTCCCAAATGGAGAGAGAAGTGGACTTTTCCACTTCTAAATTAAAGCCCAAACCTAATTAAAAGATTAACCCAATTAATTAGTTTTATATAGCTTTTAATGTATAATGTTATTTATAATATCCATATATTATAATTAATCATAAATATCCGTATATTTATAATTTACTAATTAATTATAACTGTTTAAAATTAATTAGCCTACATTATACGTAATAATTAAATATAACCTTTTATATTCAATTTAGAATTACAATTTAATTCCTCTCATCTAATATTATTTAATCATTATTAAATAACATTCATTATCACATTTGACTAACCTTTTAGTCACATTTGACTAACCTCTTAATCAACAACACTGACTAACCTTTTAGTCATTAAATAAGGCATCGATATGATTATTTTCTCAAATAATCACATCTCTCAAACACATCCTTTAGGTGTGACTCTTAGGGACCAGTTGATCACCGCCATCTGTATGACAATAACGTCAAACTTATCTAGCAAGCCAACCGTTATTGATAAACGTTAATCAACTGATTAAATACAAAATGTACCCTGTGTACCTTTAGAGATTTATTTATATTATTGCACTAACTGTGGAGGACACTAAACCCAACAATCTCCCACTTGTCCGTACAAGTGTAGGTGCGACAACCGATTCTCATATCCATAATAAATTTCTCCCACTCAATGTAAACCAATTTGCAAAGTCTGTACTTTCAAAGGTCGTAGTTCATGGCGATCGATGTCAAGAGTGGTTTCCCCGACTAGAGAGTAACTTAACTGATAAACGAATCAATATTCGAGCAAGGCCATGCATTTTCAGTTACAGCTCCTCGAGTGGCCCTGAGAATAAATATTATAACTCGATAGAAGTTTGGATATTTCCCTCAACTCAAATCCTGCAGATGTAAGCGCAGCATGAAATGACCCAGTGAAAATCTGCTTGGCCTCCTGTTACGGTCGACCGTGAGAAAGAAACCAAAGTCACCCAAAATCTGCCTTAATCTCAAGAGACAGTCGATAGTCAAAAGAATCGACTCTAGGAACACTATGGATGTCCTATCCACGACCAGGCACCTAATGTTCTGAAACATTTAGGAGTCCATGTTGCCGTCACAAAAAATGTCCTGCGCGATTTCAGTAAACCCACATCTGTGATCGATCAGTCAACAGTTTGACTTATGGCTCGTTGAACCCACCATCAATCGACGTCACAAAATGATTGCCAGAGTTATCAGCTCATGTAGGCGATCACGGACCAAAACAAAATATAAAGCAATTCAGTTCACTTTGAGGTGTTCAACGTTGTCTGCACAACCCTCATGAAAAACAATATATATAACAAAACGATGATTTTATTAGAAGTGTTAGGAAATACAAGTGTCAAATCCATACAAACAACTAATACAACTCAGGAACACGCTTAATGCCCATGGATTTAACGTGCCCATCATGCTTATCTTGTCTCAACGGCTTAGTGAGAGGATCTGCTATGTTATCATCCGTAGCAATCTTGTCAATCACTATCTCCTTCTGCTCCACGTAATCCCGGATCATGTGAGCCTTCCTTTGCACGTGCCGAGACATGTTGCTAGACTTAGGCTCCTTGGCTTGGAAGATGGCACCACTATTGTCACAATAGATGGTGATCGGGTCATTCGAACTCGGAACTACAGTTAGTCCTTGTAAGAACTGACGCATCCATATAGCTTCCTTCGCAGCCTCTGAGCGACATAAGTACTTTCGGACTCGATCGTTGAATCTGCTATAATCGCTTGTTTGGAGCTTTTCCGGTGACCGCAGCGCCAGTAAGAGTAAAAACGAATCCAGATTGAGATTTCGAGTCATCTCGATCCGTTTGGAAACTAGCATCTGCGTAACCGTTTGCGCATAGCTCAGTGTCTCCTCCATAAGTCAATACCCAATCTTTAGTCCTCCGTAGGTACTTAAGAATGTTCTTTACGGCCATCCAGTGTGCTTCACCGGATTGCCTTGGTATCGACTCGTCATACTAATGCATATGCCACGCCTGGGCGTGTGCATATCATGGCATACATGATCGATCCTATTCTTTGAAGCATATGGAATCCGACTCATGCGCTCGACCTCTTCCGATGTCTTTGGTGCTTGAGCTTTACTCAAGTGCACCCCGAGATCATTGGAAGGTTCCCTCTTGGAGTTGGTCATGCTGAACCTCTCAAGAATCTTATCTATATAAGACTCCTGACTGAGGGATAACATCCGTCGTGATCTATCTCTATAGATGCGGAGCCCCAAAATACGCTGTGCCTCACCCAGATCTTTCATCCGGAAATGGTTCTTTAACCATACTTTTACCGAAGTTAAGAGAGGTATGTCATTCCCAATCAAGAGTATGTCATCGACATACAGTATTAGAAAGACAATCTTGCTCCCACTCGACTTGATATATAGACATGGTTCCTCGACCGATCGAGTGAATCCATTCTCCTTTATCACTTGGTCGAAGCGATGATTCCAACTCCGTGAATCTTGCTTAAGTCCATAGATGGAACGCTTAAGCTTGCAAACCTTCTTAGGATTTTCAGGATCAGTGTAACCTTCGGGTTGTACCATGTACAACTCCTCCTCCAAATTACCGTTTAAGAAGGCGGTTTTCACATCCATTTGCCAAATTTCATAGTCATGAAATGCGGCAATCGCTAAGAGAATCCGAATGGAACGAAGCATGACTACGGGTGCAAAGATCTCATCATAGTGCAACCCTTGCACTTGAGTGAAACCCTTTGCCACTAGTCGTACCTTGTATATATCTGGTTGTCCTTCTACAGATCGCTTTATCTTGTAAAGCCATTTGCACTGAAGAGGCCTAGCCTTAACAGGTAAGTCAACCAGATCCCATACATCGTTCTCGTACATCGAGTCCATCTCGGATTGCATGGCTTCTTGCCATAGCTTTGAGTCAGAACATGTCATGGCATCTTTATAGGTTACAGGTTCGTTACTCTCAAGGAGTAAAACGTCGTCTCTCCCATTCTCCTCAACCATACCGATGTATGGTTGACCGATCGCGGGCCGAGCTTATCCTCGTGTCTCCACTTGACATAAGCTTCGCACCCCCAGACCCGAATAAAGGACAAGTTAGGGACCGTTCCCTTCTATAACTCGTATGGAGTCTTGTCGACAGCTTTAGTCGGACTTCGGTTAAGTATAAGAGCAGCTGACAAAAGAGCATAGCCCCATAATGAGTCAGGTACAACCGTGTGACTCATCATGGATCGAACCATATCAAGTAATGTTCGATTCCTGCGTTCGGACACACCATTCAGTTGTGGTGTTCCAGGTGGAGTTAACTGTAATACTATCCCGCGGTCTTTCAGGTGTCGATCAAACTCAGTTGAAAGATATTCGCCACCACGATCTGAACGTAGTGCTTTTATCTTTCTATCCAGTTGGTTCTCAACCTTATTCTGGAATTCCTTGAACTTGTCAAAGGACTCACTTTTATGCTTCATTAAGTAGACATGTCCATATCTACTCAAATCGTCCGTGAAAGTGATAAAATACCTATAGCCGTCTCTAGCGTTGATTGACATAGGTCCGCACACATCAGTATGTATGAGTCCTAATAGGTCAGCAGCGCGCATTGCAACACCTTTGAAGGAAATTCGAGACATTTTGCCTATAAGACATGATTCACACGTGCCAAAAGTTTCATAGTCAAATGGGGCGATAGTCCCATTATCAATGAGCTTTTTCACGCGTTTCTCATTTATGTGTCCCATTCGGCAATGCCATAAATACGTTTGATCTTTGTCACCAACCTTTGCTTTCTTGTTACTCACATGCATGATTTCTGTGGTTTGATCTAAAACATAAATTCCGTTCATGGAAACAGCTTTACCATAAATCATATCGCTCAATGAGAAAATACTATTATTCTTAATTGAAAATGAAAATCCTTCTTTATCAAGAACGGATACGTAAATAATATTTTTAGATAAACTAGGTACATAGTATGCTTATTCGTAAATAACTCAAATCCACTTGGGAGTTGGATTACATATGTCCCCATCAAACGGCAGAACTCTTGCTCCATTCCCCACTCGCAGTCTACATCACCTCTTACCGAGTTACGATGCTTCTTAGGCCCTGCAAATGATTGCACAGATGAGAACCACATCCAAGATCAAGTACCCAAGTTCAAACTTGCATGGTTAATCTCAATCATATGAATAAAAGAAGACATACCAACAGAGCGACGCGGCCGATTTTATGTCCTCAAAGATACACGGACGATTCGCCTCAATGCCCAGACTTGTGGCAATGGTGGCACTCTATGCTCTGCTTAGCTTTTGCCTTGCCTTGTGAGCTACCGCTAGACTCACCAGGCCCACTCTTAGCAACCACTGGCTTCTTGAATTTTGGCTTACCTACAGTTAGGTTAGCCGGGGCCTTACCCTACCCTTCTCGCTGTTGCCTATCATGAGAACATCTTGTTTCATGCTCCCACTCAACTTCGGATCACTCTCGTCTGCATGCGAGGAGTGAGTGAAGCTCATGCAGACTTTTCTGCATGTCATTCATGTAATAGTTTGCCCTAAAGAGGGCATACCCATCATGAAGAGAGTAGAGCACTCGATCAATGACGATCTTCTCATCGATTTTGCAACCAAGCTCATCCAGTTTCTCAACATTCTCGATCATGTCGAGAAGGTGTGGACCAACCGGTTGGCCCTTCTGGAGTCTAGCCTCAAAGAAACGAGTAGTATACTCGTAACTCTTAATTCTCGGAGCTTTCGGGAAATCCTTAGTAACGGGGGTGAAAATCTTGTTTGCACCTTGGGTAATGAAACGTCTTTGCAAATTGGGTTCCATTGCATAGATGAGCACGTTCATGAACGCACCCGCTTCCATCATGAAATCGTTATAAGCAAAGGTTTGACTTCTTCGCATCGGAGCTGGTAGAGCCGGCAGTGGCTCAGTCAAGTACTTGAGCTTACCGTCAGCGATAGCAGCATTCCGTAATGCGGCCTCCCAATCAGAAAAGTTGGACCCATCATGCTTCAGTCGAGTAGACTGATTCATGCTGCCCATGAAAATTCTAAGCCATGATTCGCGCATTAGTGTGGCACTTGGCATTGGTTCGTCTGTACGGACAGCCATTTGTTATAGTAGTTATATCTGTATATAACGTATTCGAAACTGTGAAAAGAAAGAAGAAGAGAAAAGATAAGAAATCATGGTTTTAAAAGTTTAAGTCATAAAGCAATAACGTTTTAATGCAATGACTCGTGCACTCATATAATCGACCTCCCTTGAGAATTATATAAATGATCCCAAGACTCAATTTCTTTAAATTGATAAGCCAACCTCTTGGCTAATTCTACCGTTAGAATTCTTGGTCGATATATTTCAGTAAATCCTATCTATTAGTCCACCATACCTTCGAGGTATTACTCGAACCATGATGTTGAGATAAACTAAGTCGACAGCCACTACTTACCCAACGTAGAAGGGGTCATATTATGCCTACCGACGAAGAAGGGATTCATAGTGGTTCGACTTATAAAGACTAATTCTCAATTTCAGTTTTAGAGGAAGATCCCATCAACTCATTTTAATTCATTTTAAGTGAACTAATATCTAACATTTACGTGAATGATTAATTTGAGGTGATAGCCCTAAACGAGTGACATCCGTATGTCTTATGAAAAAGAATGCAACTATATGATCCAATTTCATGCATATTAGGTGGTTTGGTTTAGTTTAGGCGGAATATGATGCTACTATCTAACGTGAATGCAATAAAAACGGTAAAGTAAAACGCAAAAAAAGGAAAACACCTAGTGTGGCCTATCCCTATGAAAATAAAGACATTTACAAAGTGGAATCCATCCATGGACCTTAAGCTTGTCTTCATTCTTCATCTTGGGCTTTAGTGGGAATCCATCTTGAATCTTCAACTTGAATCTTCTCAAAATTACATATTTGAATTACAAAAATAAACCTATTTACATTCTAATTCAAAATATGCCAAAAATAAAAATATTACAAGATTGGAGATTCGAGATCTCAAAAATACAACCAAAATTGTGTTTTCTTCATTACGAAAACACAATATTCTAAGGCCACACTAGTAAATTACAACCGATTGTACAATAATTAATGCGTGAAATTAAACCATTCAAACCATTCAATCACAAAATATAGCATCAACTAAACAAAATAAAAACAATGCATACGAATTGATTTTAATTCAAACCACCTCTTTTAAATGATTATATTATGCAACAATTCCTTAATTGTTCATAACATCTTAATCAAAACAATAATCCAAAATTTATATTATCAGTATAACATAAATTAGGTCACAAATATTTTAAACCTTTTTTAAAATATATGGTATTGTTGATACCCGTATCTGTCGATACGGAATTTTTTTTGAAAACCCGACAAACTCCCAATGATGATAGGACAACACGTATTTCGTGTCATTTATTTGAGTTCGTTTTACGATGTAAGCCGGGCGCTGTCGACAAAATGTTTTATTAATTTAAATGATATTTGAATTAATGTTTAACAAGGTAAATTTATTTCTGTCAAAATTAATTTGCCTCAAGTATTTTATTGAAAATAAAGTATCTCGATTTGAAAATTCATTTTAAGTATTTCGATTTGAAAAGTCGCTTTTACAAATTCAATTTTTGACTTGAAAAGTCGTTTCTCGTGCTTTTAAAACATTTTATTAAATCGTATTCGATGAATTCGTTTTCTTAACAGCAAGTTTTAAAACTCGTTTTAAGCCCAATTTTAAGAGCGATTTTGAGCCCGTTTCAACACGAATTTCGAGGCCCTTTTTACCCACTTTCTTCCCCATATATCCAAGATCAAACCCAGTTAAAAACCACGACCTAAACCCTCCTTAACCAGCCAAAACGAAGCCCAAACGCAGAGCTAGTATACAACAGCTCGTAAGCCCAAATTCAGCCACTATTTGACCCAAACCCGACTCCTATTCGCCTACCCATGACCCATACCCGTAGCCTAACCGCCCTACCCATATAACCTTGCCTTGCCACTCAAGAAAACACCCTAGAAAAGCCCTAAACCGTGCCTTGGACAGCAGCTCACGAAAACAGAGCAGAGTTGCTCTTCTTCCCTCAAAAACCCTACTTTCGACCCTATAAATACACACTAACCACAAGCATTCAAGGGAGAGGAGTTTGTAGAACATACATACACAATATCAAGTCACAAAAAAGCCCTAAAAAGCCCCAAAGGAGTCGAGATAGCTGCTCCAAAAACAGAGCACGATTTTTCTGATTTTGGTTCAGCTATCACGTCTTCTACCTCGTTTTTCGTGTTGAAAACACCATAGTCTCTCTGATTTATTTACATAATCTTAAAGTTCACTTTGTCACGATTCCAAAACATCTTTCGGTTCGAAATTTCGTTGAGAAACGAAGAAGTTACAAGCTTTTGAAAATTGCTGTCAGTTTTGGTTTAAAGCTACGGTTTTTACAATTGTTTTCGTCGACGACGGCCCCTTGGGATAAAATCTTACAATCGATTACGACTCAAAGAATTGGTCAACGATACATGTAAGTTGAGGGTGCAAAATACTCACTTTACGTTGTTTAAATATTTGTTTTTATCGTTTTTATCGCTCTCTGTCGTTTTTTATCACTTCGTGTCGCTCTGTCGCTTATCGTTGTAATTATTATTTTTATCGTTCGTCTTCGATTTATGTTTTTTTAGCATGATCTTGGTATGTATGTATGAGTATGTCGTATCCCTTGTTTGTTTAGTATGCACGTTCGATTTCTTTGCGTAGTATGACTTGAAAATTCGTCGTTAGTTTGATTTTGATTGGCCCGTTAGTTTTTCATATAGTTAGATCTCATTCATGTTAGTTATGTTGATATATCATGCTCTTCCAGATTTGTAATTCGTGTTTGTATGTTAGATTAGTTCTCGTGATTTTATTTCAGCGTTTAGCATTTGTGCGGTAGCTAGTTTCGTTAATCATGTAAAAGTCGCGCATTGCGTGGTTATGCTTGTTGCTGTTTCTGTTTTGATCCGTTAAGTCTTGAGTTGTGTGTGTGTTTTTCGACTTGTAGGTCCGTATAATCTAGGTTTTCATACGCCGTGTTTAAGTATTCATGTTACTTGCTTATAGTTGTGTGTTTGTTAGTCGCATTTGATTAATTTAGTTCCTCGTATGTTTGTTTGTGTTCATGTGCATGTTTGTTACTTCTTTATATTTGTATACAGTGTTTAGTCATCTATGTTGGTCGTCCATATTTGCTTTTATATTTGTTTTTATATTTGTTTTTATATTGGTCGTGTTCGATTATTTGCTTATCGCTAACGTTTGTTAATCTATCTTATGCTGTCGGTAAGTATTTTCTTCTTCTTTTCTTTGTTTGCTAGAATAGTAAATGAACCCATGTTGAACAACTTTGACGAAATTATATGTGCATTAAACGACCTAGAATGGATATTTTTTTTTTATTTAGGGTTAAAATACTGTTTGCATATCCGCATGTGTACTCGTAATAGCCATGGTTTTATTTAGTAGAGACCGTCTTTACGACGGGCGGGGTTAGGCGTTAAATTAATGAAATTCTTTTAAACTTCCTAACACGTAAACTCACACGAACTCATTTTCTCTAAAATTGGTTTCTAAATTCCACCTAAAAATTTAGTGGCGACTCTTTTCAAATTAAAAATGTTTTGAAATAAAACATCGCGTGGATCAAAATCCCTTGTCCACAATTTGGCGACTCCGTTGGGGACCGAGAAGCTTGAAAAGTAAAACGATGGCTATTTAGAGTACCTTTTTTTTTTAATGTTATTTATGCATCATACTGTTAGGTTTCGAACCATTTCTCCCTTTGGGTCGATCTCAAAGTAGGGAAATGACGCGTTCATCGTGCGGTTTAAATACCAAGGTGGTTCCGCCGAGGTTAGCAACCGCCGTCTCCCCATTTTGTCCCTGACTTATGGAGGATTGTGAGTTCCCTAACAACGTGGAATCATTGGCATGGACCCTTTTTGAGACTTAGAATAGTCTAGTTCATGCATTGCATCCTTGAACTGCGTATGACTACATGCTCTGTGATTTCTGAAGCCATGTTTCCAATCCTTTTTAATCAAAACTGTCATCTTTTCAATCAAACATTTTCCGAAAATCTTTTCTTTTAGCTGAAATGCTGTCTTTTTAGGATTAGAATAATCTTAAATATCTCTTTTGAAACGATTTTTGACTTAAGCTGAAATGCTTTCCTTCTAAAAAAAAATCATTTCTTTTAGCTGAAATGTCGTCTTTTTAGGATTAGAATAATCTTCGATATCTCTTTTGAAACGATTTTTGACTTAAGCTGAAATGCTTTCCTTCTAAACAATCATTCTTTAAGCTGAAATGCTGTCTTTTTAGGATTAGAATAATCTTAAATATCTTCCAACACTACCTCATTTGAAAAATATTTTTGATTCGAGCTGAAATGCTTTCCTTCAAAAAAAAAAATCATTCCTTAAGCTGAAATGCTGTCTTTTTAGGATTAGAATAATCTTAAATATTTTCCGACACTTTCTTTTCCGAAAAAACAAAGATTTTTGTCCAAGCTGAAACGCTTTCCTTTTTGGGTTAGAATAATCTTAAATAATTTTCGATTGTAACTCTTTTGAAAAAAGATCCGTTTTAAGCTGAAACGCTACCCGTTTAAGATTAGAACAATCTCGAACAGTCTTCGACGCTAAGTCTTTAGGAAAAAGATTCTTTTTTTTTTAGCTGAAATGCTCCTCGTTAGGATTAGAAAATCCTAGAACTTTTTTTTTTTAAAAAATTAGCTCTTTTGAAAAAAGATCCTTTTATAGCTGAAATGCCATTTAAGATTAGAATAATCTCGAACAATTTTCAACACTAAGTCTTTTGAAAAAAGATCATTTTTTATGGCTGAAATGCCGCCCGTTTAAGATTAGAGTAATCTCGAACAGTTCCCAACACTAACTCTTTTGAAAAACGTTCTTCCAAGTTGAAATGCTACCCGTTTAGGATTAGTTTAATCCCGAACGATTTTTAACACTACGTCTTTTGAAAAAAGAATAGTTTTCAGCTGAAATGCCATACGTTTAGGATTAGAATAATCTCGAACGCTTTTGAAATGCTACCCATTCGGGAATAGATTTTTTCCAACCAAAACGAAGTTTTTCAAAGCTAAAATCTAGCCCAAGTTAAACTGAAATTTCGAACCACAAAGCTTTTCTTGTAGTCGAAGTACTGCTCATTTCAAACCTCAACTTCAAAATAGGTTTCTTTTTCAAGTCCCGAGTAAGCATGAAATGCATCGAGTCGAGTCTAGTTGGAATCTAAGTCGTGTATAGTAAGTCTAGTCCATATAAAAGTCTTAGAGGATTTACCTAGTTGGGTCACCTAGGCCTACTCTTGGGCCCAGGTCATGCATGTCAATTTTTAGTTTTGAGTCAGGGCACAACAACGTCTCGTCCGAGCTATTTTTGAAAGTTTTGCATAAGCCTTAGAAACTTATTGGTCCAAACACGAGCTAATTACTTCAAGTCCATATCTAGTTAGGTCTAAGTCCCATACTGTGAGTCTGTCTTCAAGTCCATATGTCGCATGCATTTGCATAATTAGGTCGTAGACCATGTCGTTAAGCTCTGAGTCTTTTCATGATTAATCTGGTCCAGTCCATTTGCATCTCGAGTTGCTAAATAGAATGAAACCTCTACCAATTTACAAATAGTATCGAAACCATGTCGATTTCTAAACCCGAGTCGCGTGTTCTCCTCCTCAAGTCAAAATCACGTTGCAAAAGTGGGGTAGCTTTCAAACCAAGCATCTGAATCAACTCCTGAAAGGAGAAAAGTTCAAAGCCGAGGGTGGTGATTATAAGTCAGAATTCGTATTCAAGTCTTATGTCTGAGTTGAGTCTAAGATTCATGTTTCCACAATTATTTCTAACTCCTTCTCAAAATCAATGAAATTGATCTTGTCTCTAATTTGCTTCCATAATCCAACTGATGAAAATGCACAACGCACTCGAAGGGTGTCCCTGGGGTAGAAATACGTACTCAATTCTAAAGGGTAAGGTGCCACACCAACTCAAAACAAAAACAAAGACAAAGGGTTTCCGACAACCAAAACAAAAGAGTTTCAATTCTGGTAGTCAACCTGTGGTATACTACTCCTCTGCCTTTAGAGGAGGATCCATTAATTTGGAGCTCCACAGTGGTCATGAATTTGATCGCGACCAAAAGTACGAGAACTCATGGATCGCCCTCCGTATACTCGATCGCGTGCCTAATAAGCAAACGAACTTGTCAGAGGAGTCCGGCGTGATATACATATTACCACATGCGACCGCCCACCGCAAGATCTAGGAATGTTGGAACAAGCCCGAGCCACAAAGGGCGCGGCATATTCTCAAAAACGCAAACAAAAATACAAAAATACAAAAATTGAGTGGCAACACGTCGGAGATCGAAGATCAAAGTCAAAATTAAAGGCGAAGCCAAAACGGTCAGAAAGTACCATCAATTCTTTTCTTTTCGTTCTCAAAACGGTAATGGAGACATAGTCTTGAACTCCGAGAATCTTTGGTTTATGTAGTTGCACCTAAGCGTTTAGGGTCCACAAGAGATCCGCCAGTACTTCACAGGCTAGAATGAGATACAACACGATACCTTAGGTGAAACCTTCGAGTGTTACACACGAAAAAAATGCCATGTTTATGCACCTAGATCGAACTACATTGGATTTGATTTCGCCCCACGCGAATATGTAGGCAATCCTTTAGAATAAGGGATACAATCCACCACCGCCCATCATCTAACTTGTCATCTGGTCAATTTTTTACGGATCTTTACAAAGTCCAAATGAAGCAACCTTTGTTGAGTCTGTCTTAGTGCTCGATTTAGATTGAGATAAGAATCAATGTTCTGATAAGTAATTGTCCAGTCTTGGAATGATCTTTTTCTTAATGGGAATTGGTAAAGATGTTTACTTTGGCAGTTGGTTCGCATCTCGACAAAGAATTTGCTTAGGAGGAAGAACATGATACTATTAACCCACGTCTATTTTAGACCACGTGTCAATCATCCTAAAAGACCTTGCACAGTTGCTAGTCTACCCGTCAGTGAAACGTTGTCTTAGGTCGAGTCGGTCATGGTCGAACGTTCAAATGACAGTTGCTCGTGTCACGTCCCTATTGCATTCATGTCACATTCGTGTCGCGTCTCGTGCTCACTTGGCCATGCTTTAATCTCAAACATTTCAAGAACCTTTTTGCAAAGTTTTGGTCGATGACCGGAGGTCAAATTTCAAATGCGGGTTGATGACCCACTTCAATTTTCAAAATGATGCTTGCGGGCCGATGGCCCATTTCAATTTCCAAATGATGTTTACATTCAGAGTCGATGACTCTTCTTAATTTTCAAAATGATATTTGCAATGCGGGTCGAGGACCCAATTCGATTTGATGCATAGTAACCAATACCCCACGTCAATCTCCAAGTAATTTTCGTAGTCTAGGTTGCACTCGCAATCCAACTTTAAAAACGATGTTTTTAAACTAGGTTAATAGCCGAATTATTCGAAGTGCCCTAAATTGAGTCGATGACTTGTTTTCAAATCCAAAAGTTCAAGTCGAGGACCACTTTCGATTTTCAAATGAAATTTGCTATAGGGTTCGATGACCTATTTTCAGATGATGTCTTGCGCTCGGGTCGATGACCCGTCCACCTTTTCCTTCGAAATCGAGGTTTATGGCCCCAATTTTCAATGACAATTATAGTTCGGGTCGATGACCCATCCGCCTTTTCCTCAAAATACGGGACGATGGCCCCAGTTTTCAAATGATGAACATAGTTCGGGTCGATGACCCATCCACTTAAATCAAAATGCGGGTTGAAAACTCATTTTCAAAAAATGTTTATAGTCGATGACTCATCCACTTTTCAAGATGCGGGTTGAAGACCCATTTTCAAATGATGTTTATAGCTAGAGTTGATGACTCATCCACTTTTCAAGATGCGGGTCGACGACCCATTTTCAAAAGATGTTTACGGTTTCCGGTCAACGACCCATCCACCTTATTTCAAAACGCGGGTTGAGGACCCATTCGGGAATGATATTCGCCGCTCGGGTCGAAGACCCATTTCCAAATTAATATCCTCAGTTCGGATCGATGATCCATCCCTTTTGTTTAAAAAAGCAGGTCGAAGACCCATCTTCAAATTAATCTTCTCAATTCGGATCGATGATCCATCCCTTTTGTTTAAAAAGTAGGTCGATGACCCATTTTCGAATGATATTCGCAGCTCGGATCGATGATCCATCCTTTTTGTTTCAAAGGTCGCAGATTTCACTACGTGAGTCGTGTGCTATGATTTGTTGTTAAGATTGAGCAGGAACGCTCCAACCGGGGGCTCTAAAGTCATCAACCTTAGACCCCGACGACAGGATGACATCCTCGAAATGAAGAAGTACTAGCAGAAGCTAAAAGAAGTGACACTTCCAATAAGAATGCAGATATACGCTTTACTCGATCGAGTAAACAAATATCATTTGTTTTGGGCCGAAGCGTGAAGCTACAGCCGCCGAGCTCGAACTACGATACGGGTTTGATTCTGTCACAACGGATACGTAGGCGCCTAAGGATAAGGTTCAACCCACACCTCGATGAAAATGAGGGCATCCAGAATCGTGTTTCAGGTATGATTTCTTCTTATGGCTGGTGAGCTTATATACACAGGTCTAAGGGACCATAAACGACCCGTGAGGCTCTCAAGTTGTGATCTACGATCGGCTCGAGAGTCTACTTTGACTTTCGCCTGTCCAAGCCTTAGTCAAAGTGGGGGCTCTGTTGATACCCGTATCTGTCGATACGGAAATTTTTTTGAAAACCCGACAAACTCCCAATGATGATAGGACAACACGTATTTCGTGTCATTTATTTGAGTTCGTTTTACGATGTAAGCCGGGCGCTGTCGACAAAATGTTTTATTAATTTAAATGATATTTGAATTAATGTTTAACAAGGTAAATTTATTTCTGTCAAAATTAATTTGCCTCAAGTATTTTATTGAAAATAAAGTATCTCGATTTGAAAATTCATTTTAAGTATTTCGATTTGAAAAGTCGCTTTTACAAATTCAATTTTTGACTTGAAAAGTCGTTTCTCGTGCTTTTAAAACATTTTATTAAATCGTATTCGATGAATTCGTTTTCTTAACAGCAAGTTTTAAAACTCGTTTTAAGCCCAATTTTAAGAGCGATTTTGAGCCCGTTTCAACACGAATTTCGAGGCCCTTTTTACCCACTTTCTTCCCCACATATCCAAGATCAAACCCAGTTAAAAACCACGACCTAAACCCTCCTTAACCAGCCAAAATGAAGCCCAAACGCAGAGCTAGTATACAACAGCTCGTAAGCCCAAATTCAGCCACTATTTGACCCAAACCCGACTCCTATTCGCCTACCCATGACCCATACCCGTAGCCTAACCGCCCTACCCATATAACCTTGCCTTGCCACTCAAGAAAACACCCTAGAAAAGCCCTAAACCGTGCCTTGGACAGCAGCTCACGAAAACAGAGCAGAGTTGCTCTTCTTCCCTCAAAAACCCTACTTTCGACCCTATAAATACACACTAACCACAAGCATTCAAGGGAGAGGAGTTTGTAGAACATACATACACAATATCAAGTCACAAAAAAGCCCTAAAAAGCCCCAAAGGAGTCGAGATAGCTGCTCCAAAAACAGAGCACAATTTTTCTGATTTTGGTTCAGCTATCACGTCTTCTACCTCGTTTTTCGTGTTGAAAACACCATAGTCTCTCTGATTTCTTTACATAATCTTAAAGTTCACTTTGTCACGATTCCAAAACATCTTTCGGTTCGAAATTTCGTTGAGAAACGAAGAAGTTACAAGCTTTTGAAAATTCTTTGTCGATTTTGGTTTAAAGCTACGGTTTTTACAATTGTTTTCGTCGACGACGGCCCCTTGGGATAAAATCTTACAATCGATTACGACTCAAAGAATTGGTCAACGATACATGTAAGTTGAGGGTGCAAAATACTCACTTTACGTTGTTTAAATATTTGTTTTTATCGTTTTTATCGCTCTCTGTCGTTTTTTATCACTTCGTGTCGCTCTGTCGCTTATCGTTGTAATTATTATTTTTATCGTTCGTCTTCGATTTATGTTTTTTAGCATGATCTTGGTATGTATGTATGAGTATGTCGTATCCCTTGTTTGTTTAGTATGCACGTTCGATTTCTTTGCGTAGTATGACTTGAAAATTCGTCGTTAGTTTGATTTTGATTGGCCCGTTAGTTTTTCATATAGTTAGATCTCATTCATGTTAGTTATGTAGATATATCATGCTCTTCCAGATTTATAATTCGTGTTTGTATGTTAGATTAGTTCTCGTGATTTTATTTCAGCGTTTAGCATTTGTGCGGTAGCTAGTTTCGTTAATCATGTAAAAGTCGCGCATTGCGTGGTTATGCTTGTTGCTGTTTCTGTTTTGATCCGTTAAGTCTTGAGTTGTGTGTGTGTTTTTCGACTTGTAGGTCCGTATAATCTAGGTTTTCATACGCCGTGTTTAAGTATTCATGTTACTTGCTTATATTTGTGTGTTTGTTAGTCGCATTTGATTAATTTAGTTCCTCGTATGTTTGTTTGTGTTCATGTGCATGTTTGTTACTTCTTTATATTTGTATACAGTGTTTAGTCATCTATGTTGGTCGTCCATATTTGCTTTTATATTTGTTTTTATATTTGTTTTTATATTGGTCGTGTTCGATTATTTGCTTATCGCTAACGTTTGTTAATCTATCTTATGCTGTCGGTAAGTATTTTCTTCTTCTTTTCTTTGTTTGCTAGAATAGTAAATGAACCCATGTTGAACAACTTTGACGAAATTATATGTGCATTAAACGACCTAGAATGGATATTTTTTTTTTATTTAGGGTTAAAATACTGTTTGCATATCCGCATGTGTACTCGTAATAGCCATGGTTTTATTTAGTAGAGACCGTCTTTACGACGGGCGGGGTTAGGCGTTAAATTAATGAAATTCTTTTAAACTTCCTAACACGTAAACTCACACGAACTCATTTTCTCTAAAATTGGTTTCTAAATTCCACCTAAAAATTTAGTGGCGACTCTTTTCAAATTAAAAATGTTTTGAAATAAAACATCGCGTGGATCAAAATCCCTTGTCCACAGGTATCAAAATAATGAACCTTTTCATGATAACATTATATTCATTATCTTTATAACAAATATAAAAAAATTTCCAAAATCAAAACAAATTTCGGCCAAAAAATAAAGTAACCGAATTTTTTTTTTTTATTTTGTTAAATACGGCCAAATTAAAGAAACTAACCGAATTTTTTTTTATTTATTTTATCGAAATATACTATCAAAAGCAAATATACCAAAATAAAAAAAACTATTCGGCCAACATAAAAAAAAACATCAAACATTGAAAATTTAATTCGGCCTTTACAACGAAAACAATGAATTAAACAGTTTTAATTCGATTATGCTAATAATTAGATCGATACTAACTCAATTTTAATCCGTATTAAACATTGATTTAAGAGATTCAAACTAACCTTTTAGATTAAACATCTTAAACTGATAGATCTAATGATTAACATCAAGATATGTTCATTATCATACACAAAATTTGGTCCTTTTAAGTTTTAATTCAATCGGTATTAAATCAAAACTAATACAAATTCATATGAAAAAGTTTTAACATCTTAAAACATTAATAATTATGAATCAAAAAGACCAAAACAAACCAAAAACAACATGAAAACACACGGCCAAAACAATTAAATAATACGGCCAAATCAATTGAAACAATACGGCCAAAACAATTGAAACATACGGCCAAAATCAATTGAAACATACAATTTGGCCAATTCATGAAATTGATTAAAACATGCAAAATCAAACATACGGCCAACCTTTTAATTGATTAAAACATGCAAAATCAAAACATACGGCCAACCTTTTAATTGATTAAAATTGGTTACAAAATCGATTTTATGAAAACCTTATAAAAATTTCATGTGCCCTAAGGCTCTGATACCACTTGTAGGTTTATATCCGTATATAGACCTTTTAATTTACAGGATTATAATGAAAACTTTTACAAGATTTATAGTCATAAATTGGAATTGCAAAACATAGTATAAAGATTTAGAATTAACCTTTTAATCCTTTAGAATTGGCCTAAGATCAATACCAAAATTATGGTATCTCCTAATTATCTCACCCAAGATGATTTGAGAAATACCCTTTGAGATTTGCTAGAAAATTAGAGAAAATAGAACAGTTTCTTTTTCCTCAAGTTTTGTGTTGTTGTATTTGTGAATGAATGAATTAGGTCTAGAGAGATTAGGAGAATGATTAGGTTAAGTAGAGAGGAAGCAAAACTCCCTCTCCAAGCAACCTATCACACGTCCCAAATGGAGAGAGAAGTGGACTTTTCCACTTCTAAATTTAAGCCCAAACCTAATTAAAAGATTAACCCAATTAATTAGTTTTATATAGCTTTTAATGTATAATGTTATTTATAATATCCATATATTATAATTAATCATAAATATCCGTATATTTATAATTTACTAATTAATTATAACTGTTTAAAATTAATTAGCCTACATTATACGTAATAATTAAATATAACCTTTTATATTCAATTTCCGAATTACAGCTAATTCCTCTCATCTAATATTATTTAATCATTGTTAAATAACATTCATTATCACATTTGACTAACCTTTTAGTCACATTTGACTAACCTCTTAATCAACAACACTGACTAACCTTTTAGTCATTAAATAAGGCATCGATATGATTATTTTCTCAAATAATCACATCTCTCAAACACATCCTTTAGGTGTGACTCTTAGGGACCAGTTGATCACCGCCATCTGTATGACAATAACGTCAAACTTATCTAGCAAGCCAACCGTTATTGATAAACGTTAATCAACTGATTAAATACAAAATGTACCCTGTGTACCTTTAGAGATTTATTTATGTTATTGCACTAACTGTGGAGGACACTAACCCCAACACATTACTTACTAACCAACTAAACAACGATAAAAAGATAGGCCTTGAGGCCTAGAAGTGGGGAGTAAATACCCCTTACAAATCCAGCTCCAAAAATGAAAGTAAAATAATAATAATAAAACTAAACATCCTAACAAGTCTAATCAAAAGTCACTTCAAGGCTAGCTATAGGTCATCCTCACAGCATCCTCACTTGACAAACCCGATCCCGCGCTAACCTGCCACAAAGAATGTAATAAATAATCAAATGGGGAGTAACTAGGTGCTCCCCAGTCATATTTCAACGTAACCAAAATAGACAACAATACAACAAACAACCCAAAGGTATAGTAACCATAATGCAACCTCAAGCCAACTCATTAGTTACCAAACTCAACCAACTGTCACCTAACAACCTGTAAACATGTATAACTGTAGATACCCGTATCCGTACCCCCCAAAAACAAACCCGATGATGAAAAGGACTTTCGTACATGCTTTTAAAAGAGTCGAAACGGTACAAAAGTGTCTAAAACGTATTAGTCATTTTTAGCGTATTAATTTGGACTTGCATAATCATGAAAGTAAATGTCAATTTTAGTCATCATGAGCGTAACACGAGCACAATATAGGAACGTCTTATTAAGCCAAGCCACAAAACAAATTTCAACTAGCTACAAACGCCCAAACTTACAAAAACGACCCTAAAACGCACACTAACACGACACTCAAAGCGGGCCAAAGTCGCCCCGTGTCACATTTTCAAAAAGTTAGGTTTTATGAAACCATAAAATAATATAACCTAATATTATTTTATTTCGTGCCAAAACCGAAAAACACGACAAAAACCGAAACACGAAAACCGAAATTCGGACCAAAACTGGACAAATACTTAACCCTTAAGTAAACCACAAAACATAATCATTACCTAATCAAACCGCCAAAACCAAACGGCGGCATAAGCAAATTTCACCAAAACAAAAACAAATCGCCGTTGATTAGCGATTAAAAACTTAAACGCCACAACAGCGATTAAGTTTTGTTTTGTACCAGCCGCCTTTTTAATTTTTCTTTAAAAATATCTAACTCAAGCAAACTTAAACGCCTGTACACAGGCGATTAAGTTTTGCTATCCCACAGAAACCAGCCAAACTCTATAAATACCAACCCCCTTCATTCATTTTCAAATACCCGGTTTTTAGCACTTACACACTATTCACGAAATCCACTCAAAAATACCGTCTTTACATTTTCGAAAGGTAAACATTTTACCTACGGCCGGACGTTTGAGACTCGGATAATGGGGTTACATTAACCCCAAACCCGATATTGGCACTAGCGGCCGTATTCGTAATACGGTTGTAGCAATTCAGATTCATAATCCGCCTGACCCCCGCCAATATCGCATAACTAAAGGACTCATTATCACTAAAGCAAACCCACGCCACTTTTATAATTACGCAAGTCCTCATTCATGCATTAAATGACGACTAGAATCACGGATCCAACACTAAATCAGACCGCTTCATAGAGTCTTTTAGCATGTCAAACTGAGGGTTTTTCACAAATTCTAATACGAGATTGGAAAATAACGTCTATAGTAATAATTTAGTCAATAAATTATTATTTAACGTACATTTCCTATAGCAATATGTCATTATTTTGACAATTTACATTATTTATGCATTTTAATCGAGTCATACTTATTCGCACTTGTACGTAGCGTCATTTTAGCCCAAATATCGAAATTAAGCAAATGTTTTCAAATTAGTAGAGACTACTCTTATGTAGGCTTTTTGATTACGGTTTTCAAAACTTATTTTGTCAAGACTTTCAAAAGTAACCTCACCCGAATCCCTTCTCCTGGTTTCAAACCTCAGATTGATAGTATCGACGCACCTTGAAACCAGAGACACTCGTGTCTTGTATTTCAAGACGCGTTGAATAGGTTCCAAATTCCTTTAATATTTGGTGGCGACTCCGAAAATACACTTTCAAAAAGGATTTTCTACTTTTCTTTTTGGTCACAAATCCATGCAATGATCTCCCCCATTTTTCTCAAAACTGCACTTTTTCCTCTGCGAGGCGCATTCGACGGCGCCCTATCAAGTGTAGGCTCGAGCGTAGGCGTCGATAGGTCTATCACTTTCCGGTACCTTGATTGGCGACTCACTGGGACGAGCATGATCTTTATTATTTTTGAAAAACTTTTTTTCTTTTATTTTAAAATCATAAAGAAGTGAAGCTTGAAACTTTGAAAACATTTACGCTTTCGATATTTGGGCAAAAATACGTTGAGTCGAATCCTCCTGATTCAAACCACACCCTTTGAGGAACGGCCCCCAGTAACTCTCGCTTCATAAGCGAGCTAACTCCGACACACCGCTCTCTCACCCTCCACGATTACAAGTACGGCATCCGCACAAACGATCGTAACTACCAAACTCGAACGCTCTAGGGCCGTCTTGAATGCACACCTAAGGCGTGTGTAGTCTTGCGGGTGCCCCTACCCAAACGTCATGAATGACCGGAGGGAACCTTACCCTATAAACCAAAAACCTGTGTTTATATGTACAAGTGCGAAGCTATAGTACCCTCACTATAGTAGTCTTTCAAAAAAAAAAAGCTTTCTGCATGCAAAAACTCCTCCTAGGCATTATACTTTTAAAATACGTCCATCTTTGAAATTGCTTTTTCAAACTTTTTTCAAAAAAGGTCATACTTTTAAAAACACGCCGTTAGGCTCTTTGACCCATAGTCATTTGAGTTTAATAAAATGCCGCTACATTTAAAACCGACCTAGGATAACCACTATATCCTGTGTCTTTTTCAAAACGTAAATGAATTATGATCGACGTATCGTCATAATACATTTATTGCTAAAAGGTCTTTCACAAAGCAAAAACCCGAATATGTCAATTCATTTCGGAGATTTTAAATGAAATTAACTTTTAGAACATTAGATTTAGCTTTAAGTCGAGTGACTCTTTAGTCGTCCCGATTTAATCTTTTTCTCTCAAAAACAAAAAACGCGGGCTCGTTCAGATGCGGACCGCTGATTTACTCTTTGAATCGAGTGGCTTATTGTCATTTTCGATTTAGAACCTCGAGTCACACGTAAAGGCGAACAATTGATCACCTTTTACCCAATTTTAACATCCTCGGTCGACTAGCCTATCGCTACTTTGCCTGATCCTTTTATCATAATCCAATGATAAACCCCTGGCAACATACCGCCAAACCGGGTTAATCGATTATGATCATACAAATTTTCCTACCTCGAGAATAGGGACGTGTCAACGCCTCTATCTCAAAAAGCTTCCCGTGTCCTATTAAAAGCTAAAAACACGAGTCAAGTCACCCACTTTTTACGCTTTTGTGTCTTCCTTTGGACGTGAATGTGATTTTTCAGTTGAGTCTTTTCCTTCTCTTTTAGAATCACTAAAGGTTTGAAAACTTTGTCAGGTCCGCTCATTGAAAAACCCTGGATACGCCGATTTAACTAAGAACCGCCACTTAAACCCACCTCCGCCTCCAAAGAAGCGCTCCTACAACAGATCAAAACCAAAACCTGTCATGGCCTTTCAACACGACGAAGGTTTCGAGGACCACCACCACCCCCCCCAGAGGTAACTGCCGAACAAGTCCGACAGCTCAATGATAGGATAGCTAGCCTCACTACGACGATCGAGCAAATGGCTATCATGCAAAAGTTCAAGGCAGAAAACGCCGCGGCGCTGGCCGAGGAATCCGAACGGAACGCAAAAAGGATTCGAACCATGGAAGAACGTCTCACGAACTCAAGGGGTTACTCCATACACCAAGAGAACGAGCACATCCCAAAGAACGTCAGATCCATGCTACCAGACAAGTTAGCACTTAGCGAGCTTCCCGCCTTCAAAGGCCACGAAAGCCCGCTCGTTCACGACAAGGCTTTCAAAGCTAAAATGGCCATCATGGGCGTCGAACCCCCTGCATGGGCTACCTTATTCCCTCACTCATTGGACGCACAACCCAGGGCATGGTTCTACGCTCTAGAACCACATAAAGCGGGTAGTTTCGAGGACATAACGATTCGCGTTCGATCTACAATACCGGACAACAATGATATCCAAGTCTCACCACGCATATTGGAGGTCCCGACCCGTATGACAATGAAGGATTTACCGAGTACCTTACGCGCTGGAAGAAGCTGTGTGCTCAAATACCTAACCGCCCAAGGGACACCGATCTGATTACTAAGTTCATCAACAACCTACCCCCGCATAGCAACAACACCTACGATATGGGTATTTCGACAACTTCTCAACCCTCAGCGGCGTCGGAGAGCTCATCGACGTCGACCTTCGTTAGGGAATATGGAATAAGAGTACGGGTCGCGGATATCAAGGAGCTCATCTCGAGCCACCACCAAAGTCGAGCCCATCCATGCCATCAACGCCGGACGCTGCGTTAGAGGCACCACCGCTTTTACGACACCACCAAGACCGCCATGCCTCCGCCAAGGCATCATACTCACCTCCTGGTCCCGGCTCAATGAAAGCGCCGATTTAAACTTTGACCGAGTATACATGAATTACTCAAAGGCACTACAGAAGCTTGTGAGCCGTAATGTACTTCAACTCATAGGACCTACTAGCGAGCCTCCCCCGGACAAGAAGCCAAAATCGTGGGATCAGAACGCATACTGCGAATTCCACAGAGGAAAGGGGCACGACACCGAGCAATGCTTCCGCCTGAAGAACATAGTTCAGGACTTGATCGACGACAACACCATCGTAAAGCCCAGCCCAAGTCCTAAGCCTTTAAACCAGCTGAACCCTCTACATAACCATGCTATATTCACAGAAGCACACCCTATCATCGACTGTTCCAAAATGATAGTCTCAGATGATCACGAAGTCAACGGCATCCGAATGCTTCTGAGGATGAAGCCGACAATGATGAAACCCGCATATGTCTCCAGGATGAGCCCTACGAAGAGGAAACTCAACCCCATTGGCCGCCAGGCAAGTATGGAGAGCTATGTCACAAGTACCCATTTAGGCTATCGGACAGTGATGACGAAGTAGCCTACTTAACACGCTCGACGTCCGTACTAAGCTTCTAAAGTTACTTGAACCTCAAAGCCACCCGCCAAGGTTGATCGCTCAAGAGAAGAACAAGGGAATAATCATAGACGAGGATACGCCGCCTACTTCGCCTACCTCCACAACCCCACCTACAAGCATCGCCCCACGCCGTCGGCCCAAAGTGTCATTACCGACACCAATCACGCACTGTCTTGCCTACCAACAAGGTAGCATCATCAAGTGCTACCCCAACACCCTTACCCCACCAAATCGGAGCCACGCTCCATAAACAGCTCAACAAGACGAAAGCAGACATTTCGATCTGGCAGCTCTTAAGAGACTCAATGGGACATCGTGAAGCCCTCTACCAAGCATTACAGGTCACCCCAATGACATCGGAAATGTCTCCAGAGGAGCTTATCAGTAACATTACGCGCGAATGGCAAGCCAACGCCGCCACCTTCTCGATAAAGACCTCCCTCCATTCGTGGCCCGCATAACCTACCTTTCTCCCTCATCGTGGAATGCCACGGCATGACATTACCAGTCGTCCTCATCGACAATGGATCCGCAGTCAATGTCTTGCCACTTGAGACAGCCAGAAAACTCGGGATTAAGGAAAACGACTTCATCCCGGGTATGCAGGCGGCGTGGCCTACGATGGAACACGCCGCAAAGATAAAGGGAACCATCTCCTTCCCATTATGACAGACCAACATGAGAGAAACCGACTTCAAATCATCAACATACCCCTACCTACAACATGCTACTAGGTAGACCACGGATCCACGCTACCAAGGCCGCCACCTCAACCTCGTGATCAAAAGGTCGGGATACCTCTGGATGACGGGATCGACACCATCGACGCCTCGAACTTTCGAGCTACCCTCAAGCAGCAAAAAGCCAATGATAGTACTGCAGAGATAAATGCCGATCCAGCCGACGACATATGTGGGTTCGACTTCGACTTCAACATCTGTACTCTGACCCGTAGAGAAGAAATCGCTACACTCTACGCCAAGGACGACGATAACAAATGGCCCACCATGGGTCTATCTTACGTACCATGGTCATACGAAGTCTCTCAAGGTTGGGAATCATATAATGATCGCAAGAAATATCATGATTTCCACATGCAACCATACCACATCCTCCCCAAAGAACTACTTCACAAAGAGGGCACCAAAGAAGATTCCTAAGAACACAACCACGCACACCATTGCCGGATTGACCTCATTTCCGACATCGTGCGCAACAACAACTTTAACCCCACCAACCTCGATCATCCCTTACGAAGAAAACACACAACGGATGGTCAAAAACCCTCGAATGGATCGACGAACAAGGCCGCACTTTCAAGATAACTACGGGTCAAGGCTACGCCTTCAAGATTCCGACTCAACGAAGATGAAGACAACACCCCAACAAAAAGACTGCCTTGAAGTTTAAACTCCTCGTCGTCATTTCAAGTCTCTTACCCCAACTAAGCCCCCTTCTACTTCCCTGACATAGTTAATTTAGCTAAAGAACTAGAGTCATTAAGGTTGTCCAAAGCTCCCTCGTCTGAGCTATCTTCAAATGTAACCGCTTTTGATAACATTAATAACATGAAAGTTTTTGGTTACTCTTTGCCTCATCTAAACTCTACTTTTCTTAATAATCGCGATAAATCTAAACTAAATAAAATTGCATTATATAGATACATTGCAAGTATTGTCTCAAAACCCGAACAGGACCCAATTATTGAAGACACAACAACCATCAACATAGGAACGCCCGAAGAGCCTCAAGAACTACAGCTGGGGGCTTCCCTAAGCACAGAAGAAAGGGCCACCTATACCAAGCTCCTCGCAGAGTTTAAGGACGTCTTTGCCTGGTCATATAAGGACATGCCCGGCATAGACCGCGAGATAGCTGAACACCGCATCCCGATCAAACAAGGTAGCAGACCGGTCAAGCAGAAGCTCCGACGCATCAAGCCAGAATGGTCTCTCATGGTCAAGGAAGAGATCGAGAAGCAGCTACAAGCTGGTTTCATCCAAGTCATCGAATACTCAGGTCGGGTCTCCAATATGGTGCCGCTATGAAGAAAAGCGGCAAAATACGAGTATGTGCCGACTTCCGACTCGAACAAAGCACGCCAAAGATGATTTCCCACTACCCCACATGGACATCCTAATCGACAACACGTTGCACCACGCCTTCTGCTATTTATGGATGGATACGCGGGATACAACCAAATCAAAATGGCAGCAGACGACATGCCAAAAACCACCTTCGTAACCCCCTGGGGAACATACTGCTACACAGTCATGCCGTTCGGGCTCATAAATGCCGGCGCTACTTACCAACGCACTGCTACCACCTTACTCCACGACATGATGCATAAGGAGGTTGAGGTATACGTCGACGACATGATCGTAAAATCAAAAGAAAGGGATGACCACATCACAAATCTTCGGAAGTTCTTCACCCGAATCAGGCAGTACAAGATGCGATTGAACCCACAGAAATGCACCTTTGGGGTCACGTCAGGCAAATTGTTAGGCCACATAGTGAGCCAGCGCGGGATCGAAATAGACCCGACCAAAATCAAAGCAATAATGGGCATGAAGACACCGTGCAACATCGACGAAATAAGGAGTTTCTTGGGACAAGTCCAATACATCTCCAGGTTCATCAGCAAGCTCACCATGATCTGTGAACCAATCTTCAAAAAGTTGAAGAAGGAGGAACATACGAAGTGGGACGATGACTGCCAGCAAGCATTCGACAAAGTCAAAAGCCTGCTCACAAACCCACCTGTTCTTGTACCCCCACAAAAAGACTTGCCACTGTCACTATACTTAACGACTACGTCAAACGCCATGGGTGCCATGCTCGCCCAAGAAGTCAACAACGAAGAACGGGCCATCTACTACATCAGCAAAAAGTTTCACGACTACGAAACCCGGTATGAACCAGTCGAGAAAAGCTGCCTCTCACTGGTCTGGGCAACCAAAAAGCTCAGGCACTACCTCCTCACTAGCACAACAAGAGTCTACTCCCTAATGGACCCCCTCAAATACCTGTTTGAAAAACCAGTCCTGAACGGACGCATGGCCAGGTGGACTCTGCTTCTCGCCGAGTACGAACTCAAGAACCTCCCTCCGAAAGTAATCAAAGGAAGAGCGGTTTGAGACTTCCTCGCAGAAAATGCTATCATCGAATGACCCATGATCGATACAATGTCATTTCCGGACGATGGGATCTTCGCCATGTAAAAGGAGTAATCGGCAATTATACTTGACGGGCGTCAAACTACGGGCTATGGAGTCTAATACTCCTAATATCCCCAAACGGCGATCATACTCCACTCTCAATCAAGCTCGACTTGATTGTCACGAACAACGCCATGAGTACGAGGCCTGCATTTATATTCGCAGCGACCATCACTCTCAAGATAAAGAACCTACGGGTACATGGAGATTCATTCCTCATCATAAATCAAGTAGCGAGGGCATGGAAGATCATGAGCGAAACCCTCACCAAATACCAAGCAAAAGTACAAAAACTCCTAGCTAACTTCGACTGCATTGAGTTCTATCACCTCCCAAGGGAAGAAAACCAGTTTGCCGACGCACTGTCAAAACTCTCATCCCTCCTAAACATGCCACCAGACATGAAGTTACTACCCATCATCGTCGAAAGACGTGACGAACCAAAGATACATCCATACCATTGACCTGGACGGCCGAAGCGCATGAGCCTTGGTATCAAGCTATAATCAACTACAAAACAGACAACACCTACCCACCCGACACCGATAAACGTGGACAGAGGGCTATCAGGCTCCTAGCTTCCCAATTTGTGCTAGAGATGGGACAACTACTCAAGAAGACACCACAAGGGACACTACTCATATGTGTCGACTACAAGAAGGGGCAGGAAATCGTCACGCAAGTCCATGATGGCGAATCACGGACCCCACATGAACGCCGAGCACTCGCAAACAAATCCTACGGCTAGGATGGTATTGGGCGACCATGGAAGGCATCAGATCCAATACGCCAAGCATTGCCACAATCGCCAAATTTTCAAAGAACGCCCAACATGTACCACCTTCACCACTATACAAACTAACCTCACCTGGCCCTTTTCAACCTGGGCATCGACGTGATAGGAAAAGTCCACCCCATCTGAGCAGAGGTCACCGCTTTCGTCTTTGGTGGCCATCGACTACTTCACTAAATGGGTAGAAGCAGCGTCTTTTCGGACCCTTGGCTCCAAGGAAGTCGCCAAGTTCATCCAGACGAACATCATATGCCGATATGGCATACCCCACGAGTTCATCAGCGATCAAGGTTCACACTTTCAACGCGAGACCGAAGCCATACTCACAAAATACAACATCCAGCATCACAAATCCTCACCCTATCGACCCCAAACCAATGGAGCCGTTGAAGCAGCGAACAAGACGGTCGTCACCATACTTGAGAAGATGATCGACAGCTGCAAAGATTGGCCTAACAAAATACCATATGCACTCTGGGGATACCGTACTACCATCCGAACCCCTACGGGCATGACCCCCTATTTCCTCACCTACGGCATGGAAGCCGTCCAACCAGTGGAAATAGAAATACAATCTCTGCGCATACTAATGGAAAGTAGCATCCCAGAAGCAGAATGGGCCCGTGAGCGGTACGAACAACTCATGCTCCTGGATGAACGCCGACTACATTCCCTGAGCACCGTACGAATGTACCAAGCCCGACTACAACGAGCATTCAACAAACGAGTTAAGCCACGACACATAAAAGTAGGTGGTCTCGTACTAAAGTCAGTCCGAGCACCACTTCCAGTCGACCCACGAGGAAAATTCAAGCCTAACTGGGCTGGACCTTACCTCGTCAAGGAAATCTTCACAGGCGGAGCAGTTAAACTAACCGACCTCGACGGCCAAGAGTTCAACCTCGCCACAAACCTCGATCAACTCAAGAAATACTACCCCTAAAAACCGCTTGCAATGTATCTGTAGAATACAAATTTTATAGAAACAATTCATGGACCGGCAGGTCCTTAAACATGCTCATGGACCGGCAGGTCCTTAAACATGCTCATGGACTGGCAGGTCCTTAAACATGCTCATGGGCCGGCATGCCCCTAAAACTGCTTTTTCTTTCCACAAAAATCAAACACAATTCATGGACCTGTGTCCTTAAACATGCGCATGGGTCGGCATGCCCCTAAAACTGCTCTTTCTCTCTACAAAAATCAAAAACACAACTCATGGGCCGGCATGCCCCTAAACATGCATCCACCAAACACAATTCATGGACCGGCAAGTCCTTAAACATGCTCATGGGCCGGCATGCCCCTAAACGTGCACATTCACCACAAAAAGCAAACACAACTCTTGGGCCGGTATGCCCTTAAACATACATTCTCGAACTACGCCGGTTTGATTCCACTTTTCGTGGATACGTAGGCAGCTTTGCAAAAAGCGCAACCGATATTCAACACAAAAATGACACGTCCAAAGCTTAAAAGGCCAAGGACATAGTCAACACAAAAATTCGTCTTTTAGACCTGAAGGGTTAAAAGGACGATATTCAACACAAAAATGACGCGTCTAAAGCTTAAAAAGGCCAAGGACATAGTCAACACAAAAATTCGTTTTTTAACCTAAGGGTAAAAAGAACGACATTCAACACAAAACGACAAACCCAAAGCTTAAAAAAGTCGAGGGAATAGTCAACAATAAATGCTTGCTTTCTAAACCTTTGAAAAAAGATTAGAACCAAGGAATTTCACACAAAATAACAAACAAAATGAGGCAGAGTCGTAAATAAAAACCTGATTTTTATTAATCTTAAAAAGAACGGTTACATTTTGGATTTTTCAAACATAGGAGCATAACTACGACCTTAGAAATACACTAACAAACACTATATATTACAATACGAGTCCCGGCATGTACATCGGGTTTAGGATAGGTAATATATTACATAATACAACATAATATGAACATAATACTAACAAAGCACACATGAACTAAAACCAGGTTACTCTCCGAAGCCGACTCGAAACCCTCCAACTGAATAGGGGAGCACCAACCCTCAACCCCTACGAAAACCCCCAACATTGCCATAACGACCTTGATCACCTGACCCTGGAATATGACGACGGCCGAACACACTTTCATCGGCCGAGAGTAGCTCCGGACTCGAACCCTCGCCATCACCACCGATACGTCCAAGGTCGGCCGGGTCATAAACAGACATCTGAGAAAGCCCGTTGAGCTCTAGGGCTCGAAGGCGTGACCTCTTGTGGGGACTCTGCGCAATAGTCCACCTAGTATAGGCTCGTGATACCTGAGTCGTCCTAGGAGTACCCGCCACAGGCCACCTAGGGCGCGTAATCCATCCGCACACCCAGGCATCCGCCATGCCACTAGTCAACATAAGCATGCCCTGCACCTTGGTGTCATGACCAGGAATGAATCATGCCCACCCTATCTGCCTCTCACTCGCGAGGGATGGATGTAAACACCCATGTCTAATCCGCAGCGAGGACTCCAGACGAACCATCCCCAGCCTCGCTCGCCGCCACATCAACTATTCCCCACCACGGTCCCAACCAACGAATGGTCGACGACCCCACAAGTCCAGGGAAGTAATCGTCGGGGCGATGATGTGGATCCAGCCACCTAATATAACGACTAGCCACGTCCCGGCAGGATGTGACCCAAAGAATATCACCTAGCACGCCAACCGCTCCATCAACCGCACTGAAGGATTAAGGGACACCCTCGATACGGGCTCGCCCTATTGCAGGCACGATCATTCAGACCCAGGATCGTCTCAGCTAGGATCAAGGCGGAAGGGTTACAGCCATACTCCATCTCTTGAACGACAGTGATTAGGCGAGGATCACCAAGCGCTCCCTCATACAAAGAATTAGGAAACATGTAACGGTGGACTAAGCAGAATGCCAACGCCCTTTTCCTGGCACCAAAGGAGATCGTCTCATTTTCGCGGTTCATAAACCGCTTGCACAAGCGATAGAGGCTGATACGACTCCCAACAAATAACTCCTCTGTCTCCACACGAGTCATCTGAAGGTAGTTCTCGCACGCGCCTCTTATATCCAGGCCCCGATCTAACGCACACTGAATGTTAGTTCGCAACCAACCACCAATGGCTCCAAATTCCTCAACCAACTGATGCACCTCCCCACAAGGAAAACGGAACACGTGGAAGCACAAGTCCCAATAGTCGAGACACGCATCCAGGAACCCGGGCTCCATTCGAAGCCCCCCTAGACCCAGGAGGACCCAAAAACCGCAATCTTTCAAGTCTTCCTCTTCCAAATTTCGATAAGGACGCACACCAACGACGCAAGTTTCCTTCAAAACTCTCCATAACTCGATTTAATGTTCCGTAAATATTCAATATTTTTGGAAAATCGAGAATAGAAGACGAGAGGATGAATGAAATGAACTAACTTAGCCCTCCTTTATAGCCGAGATTTGCAAGACTAAATGCAACACAAAAACTTAAACGCTAGTGAACAAGCGATTAAAATAAATCAAACAAAAACCACAAACAAAATTCTAATCGCACGTAACAAAGCGATTAAAAATCAAATCGCCTGCTTACAGCGATTTTCTTTTCTTTTCTCGACAAAATTATTCGATTTCTTACACTTCTTACACACCTATACCCAAAATATTTAACTTATTAACCCCTATTACCTTTTATCGACCTCATGACCGACTAAAATCTGGCCCCGTCAAGGCTGTCTCGATTTGCGTGATCAATTCCTCAGATTTCAGATTTTTCATTTTTTACAAAACACAATAATCACACAAAAATTAAACACAACACAAAAAATGATTTTCACATTCACAATTTTCGTCTCAAAACGTCGTTTTAGCTCGCATTTTTACTATGTCAAAAAAACGTCTTTTTACGAGTCTAAAATATGTCCTAACCAACATTTTTCAAAAACTCTTCATTTTGGATTTAATTCACTATTAGCGAGTCGGGCCTCAATCGAGACACATATATATGCTTTCACGACTACCGATGTTTTGCAGGTACGCTCGGCAAGCAAATACGCAAGGATTTCAGACCCGGCTACGACGCAGGAATGCATTTTTGCAACAAGACAAAATAACCCAATTAAACCCATAAACACCTACAAGTCCAAAAAACCAACCAACCATAACAAGTCCTAATACATAAACCAATACAAACAGAAAATAATATTCATAATACAAAGTCCAAAATATACAAAGTCCAAGCCTACTACGACTGGTCACGACGCTGCAAGACAAAGACGCAGGAATCAATCTCAAAGACGCCCTATCCAGCCTCCCTGATATCGACCCTCCACTCTGCCGGGACCTCGCCTCTCCTCGGCATGCGCAGCCTCCAGCTCGGCCCGCGATCTCGCCCCTCCCTCAGCCCTGACCCTGGCTAACTCAAGTCGCGCCTCGGCCGTCTCCTTCTGCGCCCTGCAAGCGTCAACAACCTTCTCGTTCACGACCGCCACACCGGCCACGCCCGCCAGAGCCTCCTGTGGACCTCACCGCCACCGCAAATAACGCGACAAATCAATTTAGCTTTCTGGGGGCTATAATCAAAAACCTGCTTCAACAGAGTTTGACTAATGATTTTCCGCTAAAATCTTACTCAAACTGGGGGCTATAATCAAAAACCTGCTTCAACAGAGTTTGACTAATGATTTTACACTAAAATCTTACTCAAACTGGGGGCTATAATCAAAAACGTGCTTGAACAGAGTTTGACTAATGATTTTACACTAAAATCTTACTCAAACTGGGGCTATAATCAAAAACTCGTTTAACAGAGTTTGACTAATGATTTTACAATAAAATCTTATTCAAACTGGGGCTATATACTACATAATACTCATGCTGTACAAAGAGGAGGGTTAATACCTTTCTCACCCGCGGGTCCCACCTCTCGAAACCCGCATCGGTGACCACAGACAGGGCAGGCGGCAAAGACGATCGAACGAGAGCGACCTCGTGAACAACCAAAGCAGTCCTCAACGAATCCGAGGAGGTCGAACTCAAGGTCTGGGTCACGCCGCACCAAAACAAAAATAGGATAATTTTTTGCTGCCTAAAACCAAAATACATACAAGCAAAAGGGATAAACTAGCATACCTCGATCACAAAGCGTCGGCAGGGCATCTTTGTGCCCAAGTCACGTAATCCTCATCCCGCCGCAGAAGTGAGCCTGACTCACCTCGTGATACACGCCACGACGCCATTAGCGCCATGCCTCCACTAACAAAACCGAGGGCGAGGAGCAGTACGATGAAGCCGCCGCGACCGCTCAAGCAGACAGACGCTCTCCCAAGTACCAAGACGAGCCGCAGACTGGTCTCGATGTACACCGTCCGTCAAGGGGACCAAAGCGAGCCGCAATCGTCGAGGAACGCCAGAAATTCCTCCAAGGGTCGCGAACAAACTACAAAACAAAACCAAATTATAAACCACAAAAACAAACACAAACCCAAAAACAAAGCTACAAAAAGACCAAAATACAAAACACGACCGCTCTTACCTTATCCATCGCCATCCCGCAAAGCGCACACGAGCCGCGTCATAGTTCGTGCCAATACCCTCCGATCCGCCGTCGTGATACGCATGGAAAGCCGGGTATGTAGCCGCCACCTTGAACGTGTCCCGGAGCAGAGGGAAGTGAGCATAGCACCAAGCCCGCGAGCAAACAAGACACACGCATGTAAGAAAAGCGTAAACAAAACAACGAAACCACAAAAGTCGAACCCTACCTCCATCAAGACCAGGGCCCATGGCGACACATCCGACTCTCGCTAACTGATCAGTGGCGCATCAAGGCCTCGTAATCTGATCAACAGACCCAGAGCGTGAGTCACCTACCAAAGTCACCTAGGCGTGACATGTCCGACAAACGCCATCAACACAAATTGCCGACGCCGCTTCCCTTGTCGCCAAAGTGGGTGGCCGCCAGGAACCACCACAACCACAACCGGCCCTCTCGCTTCGCCGCCGCCGAGTAGACCTCTCTTCTTCCTCCTCCCCTCGAAGAAGTCAAGAAACCATATCGCACGAGGTCAAACGCGTGTGCTCCTCGCCCTTCCCGCACCTAATCCCGCCGCTAATCAGCGCACGACTCGTGGGCTATCAATAGGAGGTCGCCACGCCCCGATCAAGTACACCCTCGCCATGAGGCACCCAGAATACCGCCCACGAAGAAAGAGTCACGCCAACCTCAGAACCAGGCATGTGGAAGGTGTTGGTCGATCCCAAAACCTATCCAACAACGCCCTAAGTACAGCTGAGGCGTGAGTTCACCCGCTTGCCCGCACCTCCTCCACTTCGCACCAAGGGACCGAAGTCGCCCCAAGCACTATGTCCCGCTCCTCCCGTGAGCCTACCCTCAAAGACGCCAAACACCGTCCAAACCCGAGAAGGTCCTCATCGAGCCTAATCTGAAAGCCGACCTTCACCCGGATCGACAAGTGCTCCAAGCGACCTAAACCGTAGTCACGCCGTCCCACCAGGGCCACCGCGACCACAAGCGCGACCGTGAGGGTAGTCCAGCCTCGCGCCACCACAACCATCCCCATGAAAACCTCGGCCGCAGCCTCCAGACTTGCCGCGACTGCATCCCGGGTCGCACTCACCGCCACCGCCTCACCACCTCACCTCGCCTACCTCAGCCTCAGGATCATCCTGAACTCGCTTCCCGAGCATGGCCCCGAATCGACTCGGCCACAAAGGCACCCGCGCAGTAGCGATACCAACCGAGCATCGCCAAGAAGAAATGGCAAAGAAGACTCGCGGCAGCCTCAGCAGCCTCAACCTCGACACCACCTCACCCACGGCCTCGCCAGAACCCTCTCGCCACTCAAGACTCCTCCGACCGGAAGTCCTCAGACGGCTCCTGACCGAGCACGACCACGCCTCGCGGAATCGCCACTGAGCTCCCCTCTCCAACCTCCTCAAAACACCGGCGACCTCGGCCTCGTCCGGTCACCACCCTCAGCGGCAACACGAGCTCGGCGCCTCGGCTCTTCTGCGCCTCACCGGCCACATCCACCTTGCGCTTCTTGGCCTCGGGTTCCTCCGGCCGCGACCACGACCTCTAACGACCCTCCAGAGCCACGGGCTCCCACTGAGCTGTAGCGGTAATGCGTCCTGCGAAGCCCTGCGCGGCACCACGACCTCCGCCTCGGCCCTCTAGAGCCACAGCGCCCCTCCAAAGACCGCCACGACCACGCCTGCGAAGACCCCGCAGCCTACGCTCCGACTCTCCACCACGGCCTCCCAGAGCCTCAGACGTCTCCACGCAGCCGCCACGCCCACGCCGGAAAGACTGCAGGACACTGGCCTCGACCTCGGCCACCAACAGAGACCTCGACGACCCAAAGAAGAAATTTCACTACCGCTTAGCGTCACCAGAAGACCGCGTCCGCTCAACGACGGCCTCCTCACGCACCACATTACCAAAAGAGCAGCGATTCAGAAGAACGCCACGACCCACACCACTAACTCGGCGGCCAGACCACCAGAGCGGACCACGCCCCAGGCCACTAGCAGAGAACCCAGCGACGCACCAACAAAGACTAGCACCACTAGCGTAAAGGTCGGAGACTCCACACGCACTCAAGCTCACTCCCTGGCGTCGTAGAAGCTCCAGCGCCTGAGGAAAAGCTCTCAAAGAAGTCCGACCGAGACGGACCTCGAAGCCTCCAAAGGCGCAGCATACCGGCAGAGTATGCTCGTCCCTCTAACAAGAAAGTCAACGCCGCCAAAACCCGATCCATGTCACCGAAGTAGGCGCTGAGGCCTAGGATCACCCGCACAAGATTCAAAGACATACTCGTAAAACTAAGAATAAAGAAATCATTCTAGAAAGATCAAGACAAAGCAAAGAAAGCAAGCCATAGGCCCATTTTTTGACAGATAAGGCCAAACGGAGCGATACAGAAACCAAAATCCAGGAGACGATAATGATATGTACGCCCTACTCGACCAAGTTAAGAGCAAGCACGCACAAAGCAAAGCAGAGAATTGGCCAAAACAAAGAAGCGTGCCTTTTAAACCAAAAATAGCGTAAGAGGGAAAACGCTACGTAAAGCCGAAACCCACATTTGCCGACACAAGCCCAACCCATAAATCATAATAAGCTCATGCAAAAATTTCATGCGAAACGATGTCCCTAACACCTCGATCAATAGCTTTACGAAACACCTCCAAACTACAAAACGACCTTTACTTGACCATAACTCAACCCAAAAGCCCCCACTTCTCACAAAACAACCCCTAGCCAACACAGACAACATACATTACCTTACATTCCATTAATCTGGCACTAAAAGCGAGGAAAAGCGACTTTTGGAAACCTAGCCTAAACTACAAAAACGCCCAAAACACCTCCAAACAACACATTTCCTACAAAACAAGACCAAAAGTGTACCATACTAGCCATGAAAACACAATACAAAGAATTCGGGCAAGTTTCGAATCAAAATTTCGACCAAAATCGGCCCTTATACCAAAACACACGAAAATTACGGTTTTTCAGGCCGTTTTTCGCACACAAGCCACCCAAACCTATACCCTAGCATACTACAACACTTCCAAAACAACCAAGACAATCGGGATCGTTTTAAGTAACGAAAACAGAGCACAAGCCCCGACTTAACCCCCTTTCATACGGTTTCACCCCAAACGAACCGTTTTTCGCATGAATTTCAACGAACCCAGCTCACCAACGCGTTATACTGCTAATGGGTAAGCTACACTGAAGTTTTGAGCCATTTTCGAGACGTTTTCAAAAATGACCAAAATACCCCCCGAGTCAAAACGCACGAAAATCGAGGCCACAAGTCGGGTTTTCACGCAACGACAGCAAGACAAGCGGGACGAGCACTATACTAGCCATGACGAACATTTTCAAGCCAAGACAAGAGCTAAACTCGAATCAAACCGACATTTTCGACCCAAACCCTAGAAAACGGTATTTCGAGTTAAAACCGACTCAAACCAAATTCAAAACACGAAAAACCAAGTGAGTTGAGTACGTACCTTGATCCATGACGAATTGTAGGAGTCGGAAAATCGATTTTTGATCAAGAAAATCGCCAAGACGAGTTTTAGAGGTTTTCGATTTAGTTTTTATTTTTCGGATAAAATAAACCAAACCTCTCTCTTTTCCCGTGTTTTAAACAAAAAACGCCAAACAAATTTCTAATCGCCTGTTTACAGGCGATTATATTTTTGTTCTATGGGTTTCAGCTTTGTTTTGGGCTGTTTTCCTCGGCCCATTACACTTTCAACCCGTTTCAAACACAATTTCAACCCAATACGAAAAACACGTAACCTCCTCACGAGACGTTCATAAAAACCTAACCTTTTATGAGAAAAACACGTAGCCTCCTCACGAGACGTTCAAATCCAAAAACACGTAGCCTCCTCACGAGACGTTCATAAAAACCTAACCTTTTATGAGAAAAACACGTAACCTCCTCACGAGACGTTCATAAAAACCTAACCTTTTATGAGAAAAACACGTAGCCTCCTCACGAGACGTTCATAAAAACCTAACCTTTTATGAGAAAAACACGTAACCTCCTCACGAGACGTTCATAAAAACCTAACCTTTTATGAGAAAAACACGTAACCTCCTCACGAGACGTTCATAAAAACCTAACCTTTTATGAGAAAAACACGTAGCCTCCTCACGAGACGTTCAAATCCAAAAACACGTAACCTCCTCACGAGACGTTCATAAAAACCTAACCTTTTATGAGAAAAACACGTAACCTCCTCACGAGACGTTCATAAAAACCTAACCTTTTATGAGAAAAACACGTAACCTCCTCACGAGACGCTCATAAAAACCTAACCTTTTATGAGAAAAACACGTAGCCTCCTCACGAGACGCTCAAATCCAAAAACACGTAGCCTCCACACGAGACGTTCATAAAAACCTAACCTTTTATGAGAAAACCAGGTAGCCTCCTCACGAGACGCTCATAAAAACCTAACCTTTTATGAGAAAAACACGTAGCCTCCTCACGAGACGCTCAAATCCAAAAACACGTAACCTCCTCACGAGACGCTCATAAAAACCTAACCTTTTATGAGAAAAACACGTAGCCTCCTCACGAGACGCTCATAAAAACCTAACCTTTATGAGAAAAACACGTAGCCTCCTCACAAGACGCTCATAAAAACCCAACCCTTTTTATGAGAAATACGTAAACGCCAGAACCTCTGCTATGAGACGACCAACAAGAAGCGCAAGCAAAACAAAGGAGCGCAAGCCAGAAGCGCAAAGCAAAGCAAAGGAGCGCAAGCCAGAAGCGCAAGCAAAACAAAGGAGCGCAAGCCAGAAGCGCAAGCAAAGCAAAGGAGCGCAAGCCGGTTAGCAAAGCAAAGGAGCGCAAGCCGGCGCAAGCAAAACAAAGGAGCGCAAGCCGGCGCAAAGCAAAGCAGCGAGCCGTAAGCGCAAGCAAAGCAAAGGAGCGCAAGCCAGAAGCGCAAAGCAAAGCAAAGGAGCGCAAGCCAGAAGCGCAAGCAAAACAAAGGAGCGCGAGCCAGAAGCGCAAGCAAAGCAAGGAGCACAAACGGAAACACAAGCAAGGCGCCAGCTGGGAGTACTCAGGCCACATGCAGGCTGACATGCCCTTAAACATGTAGGACCGTCATGTCCTTAAAAACATGTCGTCCCTCCCCGCATTTCCCGACGCTAAGTCCTCGTCTCTCCCATAAGACACATGCTTAGCGCCGCCAGGTAGTATCGAGACTGTAATGGTCCGGATACTATCTTTAAGTTTGACTAACGCTTTGTCCGAGCTCAGTCAAACTGGGGGCTCTGTAGATACCCGTATCCGTACCCCCCAAAAACAAACCCGATGATGAAAAGGACTTTCGTACATGCTTTTAAAAGAGTCGAAACGGTACAAAAGTGTCTAAAACGTATTAGTCATTTTTAGCGTATTAATTTGGACTTGCATAATCATGAAAGTAAATGTCAATTTTAGTCATCATGAGCGTAACACGAGCACAATATAGGAACGTCTTATTAAGCCAAGCCACAAAAATGCCTCAACTAGCTACAAACGCCCAAACTTACAAAAACGACCCTAAAACGCACACTAACACGACACTCAAACGGGCCAAAAAGGCCCCCGTGTCACATTTTCAAAAAGTTAGGTTTTATGAAACCATAAAATAATATAACCTAATATTATTTTATTTCGTGCCAAACCGAAAAACACGACAAAACCGAAACACTAAACCAAATTCGGACCAAAATCGAACAAATACTTAACCCTTAAGTAAACCACAAAACATAATCATTACCTAATCAAACCGCCAAAACCAAACGGCGGCATAAGCGAATTTCACCAAAACAAATAACAAATCGCCAATGACAGCGATTAAAAACTTAAACGCTGTCAACAAAGCGATTAAGTTTTGTTTTGTACCACCGCCTTTTTAATTTTTCTTTAAAAATATCTAACTCAAGCAAACTTAAACGCCAGACACAGCGATTAAGTTTTGCTATCCCACGTAAACCACCAAACTCTATAAATACCAACCCCTTCATTCATTTTCAAATACCCGCTTTTAGCACTTACACACTATTCACGAAATCCACTCAAAAATACCGCCTTTACATTTTCGAAAGGTAAACATTTTACCTACGGCCGGACGTTTGAGACTCTGGATAATGGGGTTACATTAACCCCAAACCCGATATTGGCACTAGCGGCCGTATTCGTAATACGGCCAGTAGCAATTCTGATTCATAATCCGCCTAAACCCCGCCAATATCGCATAAATAAACGACTCATTATCACTAAAGCAAACCGACGCCACTTTTATAATTACGCAAGTCCTCATTCATGCATTAAATAACGACTAGAATCACGGATCCAACACTAAATTGTACCGCTTCATGTAGTCTTTTAGCATGTCAAAACTGAGGGTTTTTCACAAATTCTAATACGAGATTGGAAAATAACGTCTATAGTAATAATTTAGTCAATAAATTATTATTTAACGTACATTTCCTATAGCAATATGTCATTATTTTGACAATTTACATTATTTATGCATTTTAATCGAGTCATACTTATTCGCACTTGTACGTAGCGTCATTTTAGCCCAAATATCGAAATTAAGCAAATGTTTTCAAATTAGTAGAGACTACTCTTATGTAGGCTTTTTGATTACGGTTTTCAAAACTTATTTTGTCAAGACTTTCGAAAAGTAACCTCACTCCGAATCCCTTCTCTGGTTTCAAACCTCAGATTGATAGGTATCGACGCACCTTGAAATCCGAGACACTCGTGTCTTGTATTTCAAGACGCGTTGAATAGGTTCCAAATTCCTTTAATATTTGGTGGCGACTCCGAAAATACACTTTCAAAAAGGATTTTCTACTTTTCTTTTTGGTCACAAATTCATGCAATGATCTCCCCCATTTTTCTCAAAACTTCGCACTTTTTCCTGCGAGGCGCATTCCGGCCCGGCGCCCCCGCACGGGGCGAGGTCGGGCGCGCGCAGGGCGTCGATAGGTCTATCACTTTCCCGGTACCTTCAATAACCAATACAACTCGACAATAACTAGTCCACTGACATACAAGCTCAAACTGTCAACAACAAGATGACAGACAACAACCAACAACCTGCAAGGTAAGCACGGAGCACTGGGTGAAGCAACAAGAATCACCCCGGATGAAGCAACAAGAATCATCCAAACCCTATGGCGGAACAGCAACAAGAAGTTCCTCAAACTCATTAGTCTAAATTTGGCCAAATTCCACCGAGCAACAAGAACGGTGACGACATTATATAAACCATAGTCTCTAACCAACATGGTTGATGAGGACCCATAGTCGCTCTAACTAAGCAACAAGAATAGCCGAGGGGATCATGGGCGGTATCCGTCCACAAAAGACGTCGTAGCTCCTCACGTACGTGCCAGAACAGTACCCGTACGCACACTCAACTCAAGCAATCAAACAAGTCAATTCAACAACCTGAATCAACTCACAATCAACAATAAACCAATCATCCTTTACTCAAAATCATCACAATGTCCATCATATACACAACTACAACATAATTGACCCCTTTTGTACGCAATCTCAACACTAACCATAATCAACATGTTAAATACGGAGTAATAACCATGAGAACTCAAGAGTAGCCATAATAAACCATTATAATTCTCAAAGTGAACATCTTTAATCAACTTAATAACAATATAACTGAAATTCAATATGACAAACATCCCAATTCATTCCATTAGACACAATAGTGTGAGACCAACACAATTAAGACCAAAGAACATAATTTCATAGCACAACCAACCCAAAGTTCATAGCTTTACATTCTCAACACAAACAAATCATCCTCAATCAATCATATGGTCTCACACAAGTCAAAATATCACTAAGGCTACACCTAGTTACCTTTTTCAAACAAGCCCAAGAAAAGCACAGTTTTCACCCCTTCTGTCCAGACGCGATAACAAACGATCCAGAGCTCCAAATAAAAAACAGAACGGTGAAAAGGTAGCCCCAAGAGTCAGGAACATGCTATCAAAATTTCGGCAAAATCGGACGGTCGGATCTCCGGCGATCTTCCGTTTAGTGAACCTGGGTCAGAGAAATCCGAACTTGGGTTTTCTCTCCAATTCCCCCCTTCTGATTAGGGCACACATAAATCATTCAATACATAAGTACACCACAATAAACACATATAAGAATATAAAAACTATAAAGAATAAACCTAGAACGAAAGGGATGAAAGGATTACCGTAGGAGAATTATAGGAATGAATTTAGGATGAAAAAGCGATAATCTTTGACTGAAATTAATAGAGGATTTAATGAGGATGAGATTATGAGATTTAGAGAGGATGAAGGAAGATAGAAATCAGATCTTAAGGTTGCTAGGCTAGGAGTTAATAAGATATTTAATGTCTTGATCAAAAAGCTACACAAGAAACCCTAAACCTAACCCGAGCTGGGGGGTTCGGCTCGGCCCAGGGTGTACCGGTTCAAACTGACTCCTGAAAATTTGGCAGTTGCGACGCCGTCGAAAAAATACGCAGTTTAGCCTTTTGAATCACCTGAATCGGAGTTCGTATGAGGAAATTACACCGTTTTTAAGCTAATTACTCCGTTTTTAAGTTCTGACTACAGGGCAGCTTAATCAACGCGACAAGTGAACTGATTTTCTTGAGCTAAAAATGAGAAAATCAAGAGAAATGAATCACGAATATGATTGAGACGAATAATTAATATTAGGAAAAGTCGGGGTGTTACAGATACGATTAGATTAGTAACTTGATAAATTGACTAACGGTTAGTGAATTAATTTAGAGAGAAATCGAGTTGTGAACTCGAAGGATTGAATTTTATATCGATAAAATTATTAGAGGAGATGAGAATTAGTGATTAACTGTTAATTCACTAATCATGTATATTTTACTAATGAGATTAGTAAAAGTACAATTCTTAAATATATGTAAGTGTACATATATATTAAAGAAGAGTTGTGAGTTCAATTTGATTATTTGTACTTTATCATATTAGATGATTAAGTGATAAATTATAAGTATTTGTGGGACAAATATTGAAAACAAATTGGACCCATTATAAGGTCCATAAAACCGTCCAAAAGCAAGGAAGAGGAGAGAAATAGATTCCTTTTTGTCTTTTGCTCTTGTTCTACTTTTGCATGCTTGGACATCATCATTGCAAAGCATGAAATTGTTCTAAACTATGAGCAAACTCTTCCCCCTCTTCCATGCATAGGTGGCCGGCCCCCTTGAGTATCCCACACTCTTCAATTGCTTTTGTTTTGTTATAAAATACAAAGCCTTGAGTGAATGAGATTCATTCATGCAATCCTCTCCATCTCTAACATCAAAATCTCTCTAAAACTATAATAACTAATACTACTATTAGTCTTAATATTACTAAGTGTTAGTAATAATATTTTCACATATTATCAAGAGTTTACTAAGTGATTTCTAGATCAAAATCCTTAGTATTTTTGGAGTAGTTCTTGGGTGTATCTCAAAGGAGGTTTCCTACTTTGGAAACTTGGGTTGGAGGATCATCCTAATACTTTGTTCAAGAAACAAAACTAGAAAGGAGTTCTAGTTTTGTGCCCTAATTTTCTTTTTAAGAAAGGTATAAATTTCTATAAACTTATAGCAAAGTATGTTTGTAATCACATAGATCTTGCTCATCAAATTAGAGTAATTTGATTTACACTAATATTTGATTAGTGAATGGGATGAGATCCCTACAAGAGGTATCAGAGCTTAGGCTTGTGGTTATAAATTTATTTTGTTGTTTTTGGAGTTTTATATATTTATTGAGAATAAATATGATAAAATCCGAAAATAGTGTTAAAAATGGTTTTAACACGAGATTTTAATAGCATGCAAAGTTTCTGGTCTCATGAAGTTACTGGTCAAATTTCGTAATTTTTGAAATTTGTTTGCTAATTAAAATGATTTTTATACAAAACCGAGTCAAAAAGTGAGTTTTTGGCTAAAATAATAACTATAAATAGTTATAGTTGGAATCTGGTCTCGAAACTTTTACACAGTGAAATATGCTATTTATACTTTCTGCATAAATTTTCAAACTTATATTTTGAATTTTGAATATTTATCCATTTATTTGATAAAAATCGGTATATAAAGAGTTTTAATGTCAAATATATAGTAAAATTTGTTTTCTGGACATGAAATTTATACCACTGTTTTTATATTTTTGGAGGATGCTATGGTATAAATTTGGCATTTTAACTCACTGTTTTGAAGGTTTTATTGATTTTATGAGATAAAATCGATGAAATCGTATGTTTATTGTTATAAATATAATTCGTAAAAGTTTTTGACCAAGCTTTTCTTTTTTGACATCCTGGAAGTGTTCCAGAATGTACAAAATGTTTCCAAAATAAAAATGGTTTTATTTTATATTATAATGTATTTTTAATGCTTTATTCATAAAATGTTATGATTAAAGTAAAACTAATTAGCAAATGACCATGTTTATGGACTAAAATCACCATAAGTTAGTATAAACTAATTTTGGGTGTTCTAAATCAGTTTAGAAGTTTTAGTTCAAGCTTAAAAGGTGTTTTAAGCATTATTGATTAATATATTTTTAATCGATTAAAAATGAGATCGGTTTTAAACTTTTTAATGCGATTATTGTTTAGGGCGATTTTGGCATGTTTTATTTATAAGCTTTTCATTATGCATGTTTGGATAAATGTTTATTTTGAATGAATGTTTGTTCTTACTAGTATGGCCATAGTTTGTTATTTTTACCGATATTGCCCGTAATGAAAGGGAATATCGTGTGGGTTTGCAATTAAATGCGATCTCGCATCGCCGGTTTGTAATTTTAATAGTTAATTTCATTTATAAATGTATAATAGGATTGCTATGTATTCATTTGTAATTTATACTTGTAACTATTTGTAAACCGAAGACCGGCGATGGATCGAGATGGAGCCTTAGAAGTGTTCTAAAGCTAGCAAAGAGGAGCCTTGGATGAAATCCATATGAAGAGGGACCAAAGGAGTTGGTTTCCAATTTGTAACTCCTTGTAATTTTAATTGCTTTTAGGTGGCCATACTAGGTTTATGCTTGTGCTTGCTTATGCTTGTTTGATTGCTTATTTTTCCGCACACATGCCAAAATCGCCATGCATGCCACGATATCCCACTATGATTGTCGTTTTAGGTCGCTATTCTTAAATTAGTTCACTTATAAAGAATTTTTATGACTAAAATTGACAAGATCACCCACATTTTAACAAATGAATTGAGATTAAGCCTTTCCAAATGTGGCAACTATGAACCCCATGTTCGTGAGGACCTCCGCAACGTGGAACCTCGTTACCATGGGTAAGTAGTGGGAGGAAGTCCCATGCTAATTTGGTTTGGACTCAACCAAATAAGAGTTATTTGGGGCTAATGGATGCATTTTATAGAAAATCATCAACCAAGCATTCTAGTGTAGAAAGTCAAGTGTTGACTTATCGTTTTTATATAAAAGGAAACATGAGATGTCTAATTTTATATGAGAAACGAGTCTTGGAATCGTTTATATAATTTCGTGGGAGATCATTATATAAATGAACATTTGTCTTAAAATGAGTTTTTAGCAAATGTTATTAATGAACAATGAATGCTTATATATTTCCTCATATTTGTTGTAGAATTATTCATTTCAAATCGCTATGGCATCACCATCAACTCCCGCGCCCATTTTGGGCAAAGATTCATGGTTGAGAACCGTGATGGATAAGTGTATCCTCAAGGATGACGGTAGCAACTTTGTCGAATGGGATTCGACAATGAGGGGCGCCGCAACATCCGACAATGTGCTCAAACACCTTACCGATCAACCACCCGCCGAACCCACTTCTCGATCCGGGGCGGCACGAGCCGCCTATGATGAGTATGTGAAAGTGGACAATGACGTGAAAAACGTCTTGATTTGGTCCATGGCACCCACTCTCAAACTCCGTTTTGTCACTCAAAAAAGTGCATATGCGATATTCACTAGAGTGACAACTATGTTCTCCAAAGCACCGCAAATTAGGCTTTATGAAGCCGCGGTACGGTTTTTCGATGCAAAGCTAGAGAGGAACCAAAAAGTTGGTCCTCATGTGCTCAAAATGATTGAGCAAATAGACACTCTTGAGCGTCAAGAGTGTGCTATACCCAAAGCTCTTGCGATTAACCGCATTCTTCATTCTCTTCCAAACAAGTTTGCTCACTTTAGAGTAAACTATAACATGAACAATATGGATAAGAGTTACCATGAACTTCATGCTCTCTTGGTCCAAACCGAGAGGGATATGGAAGTGAATGAAATGGAGAAGAAAGATGTTCTCTCCATGAAAATGAAGAACATGAATTTGGGAGTTAAGAAGGGGAAGGTGGCCAAGAAAGCGCCATCCATCAAAGGCAAGGGTAAGGGCTGTAGGTTTATATCGGTATATAGACCTTTTAAATCACAGGATTATAATGAAAAACTTTATAAGATTTAAAGTCATAAAACAAAATTGCATAATAAAGTATAAGGATTCAAGAATTAACCTTTAATCCTAATGAATTTGGCCTAAGATCAATACCAAAAGTATGGTATCTCCTAATAATCTCACCCAAGATGTGTTTTTGATATGCCTTTGATTGCTAGAGAATTAGAGAGAAAAGATCAATTTCTTTTTACTCAAGTATTGTGTTGTGTGCTAGTTGTGATTATGAAATTAGGGTTCGATGAGTTTTGGGAGGGTGATTAGGTGAAGTAGAGAGGAAGAAATCAATTCCTCTCCCTACTACTACCACACGTCCTAAGTCAAGCCCGGGGTGGACTTTTCCACCTCAAACTTTAAAAGCCCAAACTTATTAAAAGGTTTATCAAAACATCTTTAATTAGTTTTCTAGCTTTTAATGTACAATGTAACTATAATATCCATATATTATATTTAATCATAAATATCTGTATATTTATAATTTAGTAATTAATTATAACTGTTTAAAATTAATTAGCCTACATTATACGCAATAATTAAATATAACCTTTTATACTCAATTTCCGAATTACAGCTAATTCCTCTCATCTAATATCATTTAATCATTATTAAATAATATTCATTATCACATTTGACTAACTCTTAGTCACATTTGACTAACCTTTTAGTCAACAACACTGACTAACCGTTTAGTCATTAAATAAGGCATCAATATGATCATTTTCTCAAATAATCATATCTCTCAAACACATCCTTTAGGTGTGACTCTTAGGGACCAGTTGATCACCGCCATCTGTATGACAATAACGTCAAACTTATCTAGCAAGCCAACCGTTATCGATAAACGTTAATCAACTGATTAAATACAAAATGTACCCTGTGTACCATTAGAGATTTATTTATGTTATTGCACTAACTGTGGAGGACACTAGCTCCAACAATCTCCCACTTGTCCGTACAAGTGTATGTGCGATAACCGATTCTCATATCCATAATAAATTTCTCCCACTCAATGTAAACCAATTTGCAAAGTCCGTACTTTCAAAGGTCGTAGTTCACAAGTGATCTGAATCAAGAATGGTTTCCCGACTAGAGAGTAACTTGACTGATAAACGAATCAATATTCGAGCATGGCCATGCATTTTCAGTTACAGCTCCTCGAGTGGCCCTGAGAAAAAGTATTATAACTCGATAGAAGTTGGATATTTTCCTCAACTCGAATCCTGCAGATGTAAGCGTAGCATGAAATGACCCAGTGAAAATCTACTTGGCCTCCTGTTACGGTCGACCGTGAGAAAGAAACCAAAGTCACCCAAAATCTGCCTTAATCTCAAGAGACAGTCGATAGTCAAAATAATCGACTCTAGGAACACTATGGATGTCCTATCCACGACCCGGCACCTAATGTTCTGAAACATTTAGGACTCCATGTAGTCGTCACAAAAATTGTCCTGCGCGATTTCAGTAAACCCGCATCTGTGATCGATCAGTCAACAGTTTGACTTATGGCTCGTTGAACCCACCATCAATCGACGTCACAAAATAATTGCAGAGTTATCAGCTCGTGTAGGTGACCACGGACCAAAACAAAATATATAGCAATTCAGTTCACTTTGAGGTGTTCAACGTTGTCTGTACAACCCTCATGAAAAACAATATATAAAACAAAACGATGATTTTATTAGAAGTTTTTAGGAAATTACAAGTGTCAAATCCATACAAACAACTAATACAACTCAGGAACACGCTTAATTCCCATGGATTTAACGTGCCCTTCATGCTTATCTTGTCTCAACGGCTTAGTGAGAGGATCTGCCACGTTATCATCTGTAGCAATCTTGTCAATCACTATCTCCTTCTGCTCCACGTAATCTCGGATCATGTGAGCCTTCCTTTGCACGTGCCGAGACTTGTTGCTGGACTTCGGCTCCTTCGCTTGGAAGATGGCACCACTATTGTCACAATAGATGGTGATCGGGTCATTCGAACTAGGAACTACTGTTAGTCCTTGTAAGAACTGACGCATCCATATGGCTTCCTTTGCAGCCTCTCAAGCAGCATAGTACTCGGACTCAGTCGTGGAATCTGCTATAACTGTTTGTTTGGAGCTTTTCCAGCTGACCGCAGCGCCATGTAGAGTAAAAACGAATCCAGATTGAGACTTCGAGTCGTCTCGATCCGTTTGGAAACTAGCATCTGCGTAACCGATTGCGCATAGCTCAGTGTCTCCTCCATAAGTCAATATCCAATCTTTAGTCTTCCGTAGGTACTTAAGAATGTTCTTTACGGCCATCCAATGTGCTTCACCTGGATTGCCTTGGTATCGACTCGTCATACTCAATGCATATGCCACGTCCGGACGTGTGCATATCATGGCATACATGATCGATCTTATAGCTGATGCATATGGAATCCGACTCATGCGCTCGACCTCTTCCGATGTCTTTGGTGCTTGAGCTTTACTCAAGTGCACTCCAGAAATCATTGGAAGGTTCCCCTTCTTGGAGTTGGTCATGCTGAACCTCTCAAGAATCTTATCTATATAAGACTCCTGACTGAGGGATAACATCCGTCGTGATCTATCTCTATAGATCACGAGCCCCAAAATGCGTTGTGCCTCACCCGGATCTTTCATCCGAAATGGTTCTTTAACCATACTTTTACCGGTTAAGAGAGGTATGTCATTCCCAATCAAGAGTATGTCATCGACGACTGATTAGGAAGACAATCTTGCTCCCACTCGACTTGATATATAGGCATGGTTCCTCGACCGATCGAGCGAATCCATTCTCCTTTATCACTTGGTCGAAGCGATGATTCCAACTCCGTGAAGCTTGCTTAAGTCCATAGATGGAACGTTTAAGCTTGCAAACCTTCTTAGGATCTTTAGGATCGATGTAATCTTCGGGTTGTACCATGTACAACTCCTCCCCCAAATAACCGTTTAAGAAGGCGGTTTTCACATCTATTTGCCAAATTTCATAGTCATGAAATGCGGCGATCGCTAAGAGAATCCGAATGGAACGAAGCATGACTACGGGTGCAAAGATCTCATCATAGTGCAACCCTTGCACTTGAGTGAAACCCTTTGCCACTAGTCGTGCCTTGTATATATCTGGTTGTCCTTCTACAGATCGCTTTATCTTGTAAAGCCATTTGCACTGAAGAGGCCGAGCCTTATCAGGTAAGTCAACCAGATCCCATACATCGTTCTCGTACATCGAGTCCATCTCGGATTGCATGGCTTCTTGCCATAACTTTGAGTCGGAACATGTCATGGCACCTTTATAGGTTACGGGTTCGTTACTCTCAAGGAGTAAAACGTCGTCTCTCCCATTCTCCTCAACCATACCGATGTATCTATCTGGAGGAATGGAGAGTCTACCCGACGTTCTGGGTTCCAAGGGAATATTAACCGCAGCAGACGAAGAAGGAACAGTTTCCTCCATTGGTTGCTCGGTTGTTGGTTCAGGAATTTCCGACAGATCGAAGGTTCTATTACTTCTCTTGTCTTCGAGAAACTCTTTCTCTAAGAACTTCGCACTAGCCGCAACAAAACTCGGTGTTCGGTAGGCGAATAGAAGTAATGACCAAACATTCCTTTTGGATAACCAATAAAGTATGTCTTGACCGATCGCGGGCCGAGCTTATCCTCGTGTCTCCACTTGACATAAGCCTCGCACCCCCAAACCCGAATAAAGGACAAGTTAGGGACAGTTCCCTTCCATAACTCGTATGGAGTCTTGTCAACAGCTTTAGTCGGACTTCAGTTAAGTATAAGAGCAGCTGACAAAAGAGCATAACCCCATAATGAGTCAGGTACAACCGTGTGACTCATCATGGATCGAACCATATCAAGTAATGTTTGATTCCTGCGTTCGGACACACCATTCAGTTGTGGTGTTCCGGGTGGAGTTAACTGTAGTACTATCCCGCGGTCTTTCAGGTGTTGATCAAACTCAGTTGAAAGATATTCGCCACCACGATTTGAACGTAGTGCTTTTATCTTTCTATCCAGTTGGTTCTCAACCTTATTCTAGAATTCCTTGAACTTGTCGAAGGACTCACTTTTATGCTTCATTAAGTAGACATAACCATATCTACTCAAATCGTCCGTGAAAGTGATAAAATACTTATAGCCATCTCTAGCGTTGATTGACATAGGTCCGCACACATCAGTATGTATGAGTCCTAATAGGTCAGCAGCGCGCATTCCAACACCTTTGAAGGAAATTCGAGACATTTTGCCTATAAGACATGATTCACACGTGCCAAAAGTTTCATAGTCAAATGGGGCGATTGTCCCATTATCAATGAGCTTTTTCACGCGTTTCTCATTTATGTGTCCCATACGGCAATGCCATAGATAGGTTTGATCTTTGTCACCAACCTTTGCTTTCTTGTTACTCACATGCATGATTTCTGTGGTTTGATCTAAAATATAAATTCCGTTCATGGAAACAGCTTTACCATAAATCATTTCATTCAAAGAGAAAATACAGCTATTATTCTTTATTAAAAATGAAAATCCTTCTTTATCAAGAACGGATACAGAAATAATGTTTTTCGATAAACTAGGTACATAGTAACAGTTATTCAGAAATAACTCAAATCCGCTCGGGAGTTGGATTACATATGTTCCTACTGAAACTGCAGCGACTCTTGCTCCATTCCCCACTCGCAGGTCTACATCACCTCTTGCCAGAGTTTTGATGCTTCTTAGGCCCTGCAAATGATTGCACAGATGAGAACCACAACCAGTATCAAGTACCCAAGTTCCGAAACTTGCATGGTTAATCTCAATCATATGAATAAAAGAAGACATACCAACAGGAACGACGCGGCCTGCCTTAATGTCCTCAGCATACACGGACGATTCGCCCAATGCCCAGACTTGTGGCAATGGTGGCACTCCATGCTCGGCTTTGCTTTTGCCTTGCCTTGTGAGCTACCGCTAGCCTCACCAGGCCCACTCTTTGCAACCACTGGCTTCTTGAATTTTGGCTTACCTACAGCTAGGTTAGCCGGAGCCTTACCCTTACCCATCTTGTTGCCAATCATGAGAACATCTTGTTTCATGCTCCCACTCAACTTCAGATCATTCTCCGTCTGTACGAGGAGTGAATGTAGTTCATGCAGACTTTTCTGCATGTCGTTCATGTAATAGTTTGCCCTAAAGAGGGCATACCCATCATGTAGGGAGTGGAGCACTCGATCAATGATGATCTTCTCATCGATCTTGCAACCAAGCTCCTCCAATTTCTCAACGTTCTCGATCATGGCGAGAAGGTGTGGACCAACCGGTTGGCCCTTCTGGAGTCTAGCTTCAAAGAAACGAGTGGTATACTCGTAACTCTTGATTCTCGGAGCTTTCGAGAATTCTTTGGTTAGGGTGGTGAAAATCTTGTTTGCACCTTGGGTAATGAATCGTCTTGCAAATTGGATTCCATTGCATAGATGAGTACGTTCTGTATCGCACCCGCCTCCATCATGAAATCATTGTAAAGATAGAGTTCATTTGCTCCTGCATCGGGAGCTGGTTTAGTCGGCAGTGGCTCAGTCAAGTACTTGAGCTTGCCGTCAGCTATGACAGCATTCCGTAATGTGGCCTCCCAATCAGAGAAGTTGGACCCATCACTCTTTAGTCGAGTAGACTGATTCATGCTGTCCATAAACATTCTTAGCCATGATTCGCGAGCTAGTGTGGCACTTGGCATAGGTTCGTCAATACGTACAGCCATTTGTTATAGTAGTTATATCTGTATATAACGTATTCGAAACTGTGAAAAGAAAGAAGAAGAAGAGAGAAGATAAGAAATCATGGTTTTAAAAGATAAAGTCGTAAAGCAATAACGTTTTAATGCAATGACTCGTGCACTCATATAATCGACCTCCCTCGAGAATTATATAAATGATCCCAGGACTCAATTTCTTTAAATTGATAAGCCAACCTCTTGGCTAATTCTACTGTTAGAATTCTTGGTCTATAGATTTCAGTAAATCCTATCTATTTGTCCACTATAACTACGAGATATTACTCGAACTATAGTGTTGAGGTAAAATAGGTCAACACATACTGCTTACCCTACGTAGAAGGGGTCATGTGGAGAGTAAGGTCCTACATGCCTACCAACGAAGAAGGGGCTCATAGCATGTTTTTCCTATAAAGACTAATCTTAATTTTAGAATAGAGGAAAGTCCCATCATCTCATTTTAATTCATTTTAAGTGAACAAATATCTAGCATTTTCGAGAATGATTAAATTGAGGTGATAGCCCTAAAACGAGTGACATCCGTATGTCAATAATATAAAATGCAACTATATGATCCATATTCATGCATATTAGGTGGTTTGGTTTGTTTAGGCGGAATATGATGCAACTATCTAACGTGAATGCAATGAAAAACGGTAAAGAAAACGCAAAAATAAAAACACCTAGTCTGGCCTATCCCTATGAAAATAAAGACAAATACAAATTGGAATCCTCCATGGACCCTAAGCTTGTCTTCATTCTTCATCTTGGGCTTCAAGTGGGAGTCCATCTTGAATCTTCTCAAAAATTACATTTTGAATTACAAAATAAACCTATTTACATTCTAATTCAAAATATGCCATAAATTAAAAATATTACAAGATGGGAGATTCGAGATCTCAAAATACAACCATAATTATGTTTCCTTCATTACGAAAACATAATTTTCTAAGGCCACACTAGTAAATTACAACCGTTTGTACAAAATTAATGCGTAAAATTAAACCATTCATTCAAACATTCACAAAAAAAAAGCATCAACTAAAACAAGATTAAAACAATGCATACAATTGATTAAATCCAAACCACCCTTATAAAATGATTAAAATTATGCAACAATTCCTTAATTGTTCATAATATCTAAATCAAAACATAATCCACAAATAATTTATATTATCAGTATAATACAAATTAGGTCACAAAATATTTTAAACTGCTTTAAAATATTTGGTATCAAATATTATGAACCTTTTCATAATCACAAAATATTCATTATCTTTATAACAAATATAACAAGATATTAAAAAAATAATTTCCAAAATTAAAGAAAGATTTCGGCTAAAACAATAAAATAGCCGAAATTTTTTTTTATTTTTTTATTTTTGGGATATTTCCCACGGTACCCTCGAACTTTGGCAGATTACACATGGTACCCCATGTGTGAGGTTTGTTCACATGGTACCCCTAAACTTTGTAAATATGTGCCCAATATGCCCATTTTGTGACGGAAAACTTGACGACGTTAAGTTTAAATAAGAATGCACCAATTATGAGTTTAGAGTACAATTAAAGTCACATTATTCCTCAATTAAATGCTATTATGTGTTGATTAATTAGTATAAATTTTGTTGATTAGAGTACAAATAATAGCATTTAATCGAGGAATAACGTGGGTCTAAATGTACCCTAAACTAATAATTGGTGCCTTCTTCCATAAAATTAACGTCGTCAAGTTTTCCGTCACAAAATGGGCATATTGGGCACATATTCACAAAGTTTAGGGGTACCATGTGAACAAACCTCACACATGGGGTACCATGTGTAATCTGCCAAAGTTCGAGGGTACCGTGGGAAATATCCCTTTATTTTTTTTTATAAAATATACACGGCAAAATAAAAAAATAAAAGATATACCAAATTAAATAATTTCGGCCAACATGAATAATGAATTAAACTGATTTAATTCGATTATGCTAATGATTAGATCGATACTAACTCAATTTTATTCCGTATTAAACATTGATTTAAGATTTTCAAATTAACTTTTTAATTCAAACATCATGAACTGAAAGATCTAATGAATAGCATAACAATATGTTCATTAACATACAAGAATTGATCCTTTTATGTTTTAATTCAATCGGTATTAAATCAAAACTCATTCAAAATCATATGTAATCGTTTTGACATCTTAAAACATTGATAAATATGAATCAAATAGACCAAAACAAGCCAAAATAGGACAAAAACCACACGGCCAACTGGTAAAAAAATTCGGCCAACTGAAGAATAAAACCGTGTGCCTATCAAATTTGTTTTAAAATCATACAAAATCGATTTTTATGAAAACCTTATAAAAATTTCATGTGCCCTAAGGCTCTGATACCACTTGTAGGTTTATATCGGTATATAGACCTTTTAAATCACAGGATTATAATGAAAAAATTTATAAGATTTAAAGTCATAAAACAAAATTGCATAATAAAGTATAAGGATTCAAGAATTAACCTTTAATCCTAATGAATTTGGCCTAAGATCAATACCAAAAGTATGGTATCTCCTAATAATCTCACCCAAGATGTGTTTTTGATATGCCTTTGATTGCTAGAGAATTAGAGAGAAAAGAACAATTTCTTTTTACTCAAGTATTGTGTTGTGTGCTAGTTGTGATTATGAAATTAGGGTTCGATGAGTTTTGGGAGGGTGATTAGGTTAAGTAGAGAGGAAGAAATCAATTCCTCTCCCTACTACTACCACACGTCCTAAGTCAAGCCCGGGGTGGACTTTTCCACCTCAAACTTTAAAAGCCCAAACTTATTAAAAGGTTTATCAAAATATCTTTAATTAGTTTTCTAGCTCTTAATGTACAATGTAACTATAATATCCATATATTATATTTAATCATAAATATCCGTATATTTATAATTTAGTAATTAATTATAACTGTTTAAAATTAATTAGCCTACATTATACGCAATAATTAAATATAACCTTTTATACTCAATTTCCGAATTACAGCTAATTCCTCTCATCTAATATCATTTAATCATTATTAAATAATATTCATTATCACATTTGACTAACTCTTAGTCACATTTGACTAACCTTTTAGTCAACAACACTGACTAACCGTTTAGTCATTAAATAAGGCATCAATATGATCATTTTCTCAAATAATCATATCTCTCAAACACATCCTTTAGGTGTGACTCTTAGGGACCAGTTGATCACCGCCATCTGTATGACAATAACGTCAAACTTATCTAGCAAGCCAACCGTTATCGATAAACGTTAATCAACTGATTAAATACAAAATGTACCCTGTGTACCATTAGAGATTTATTTATGTTATTGCACTAACTGTGTAGGACACTAGCTCCAACAAGGGCAAGGCTATTGTGGAAGGTGTTCCACATAAGCCTAAGCCCAAGATCAACAAGGGAAAACCTCTCAATGACACTTGCAAATATTGCAATGAAGTAGGTCATTGGAAGCACAATTGTCCCAAATACAAGAAGGACTTGAAAGATGGATGTGCGACATCCAAAGGTCTTCTTCCTTCTAATCTCTATATGATAGACATCAATCATGCTTGCATTTCTACATGGGTATTGGATACCGGATGTGGATCTCACCTTTGTAATCATTTGCAGGGGATGAGAAACGTGCGAGCTCTAGCCAAGGGTGATGTAGATCTCCGCATGGGCAATGGAGCTAGAGTAGCGGCCGTTTCCGTGGGAACTTTTGTACTCTCTCTTGCTAGTGGTTTAGAGTTGCTTTTAAATAACTGTTATTTTGTACCAACTCTAACGAAAAACATTATCTCCGTCTCCGTGTTAGATGCGGAAGGCTTTTCTTTTGTGATTAAGAACAACTGTTGTACTTTTTCATTTAATGAAATGGTTTATGGTGAAGCTATTTCAATTGGAGGTATTTATGCTTTAAATGATGTCAATGATGTTTATCATGTGGAAAACAAGAGGCTCAAATCGAATGAATCAAACAAATCCTACCTTTGGCATTGTCGTTTAGGTCACATAAACGATAAACGCATAAAGAGACTTGTTGCGACCAAGGTTCTCAAACCATTTGACTATGAATCATATGGTACATGCGAATCTTGCCTCTTGGGCAAGATGACTCGTCAACCCTTTAGCGGTAAAGGGACACGAGCAAGTGAGGTTTTAGGACTCATACATACCTAGAGCTGGCAAGGCTGACCCAACCCGAGCGACCCGACCCGAACCCGAGCGAAACCCGACCCGATTAACCCGAAAATATTGTGACCCGAAACCGACTCGACCCGACCCGACGATGACCCGCAACCCGACACGACCCGATAATCAGTGACCCGAATTCGACCCGACCCGACCCGACGATGACCCGTAACTCGACACGACCCGATAATCAATGACCCGAATCCAACCCGGACCCGACCCGATGACGACCCGACCCGATATTAATGTAAAAACCCGGATTTTCCAACAAAATAAAATAAACTTTTAAAAAGGATTTGTAAAAGAAAGTGAACAAAAATGAAAGCCACGGTGGCGGAAAACACCGTGAATCCGAGCTGTCACTCACGCAAACAATCTAATCAAATCAAAATGACAAAGTAGGCCTTGAGGCCTAGCAAAAGCAGGGAGTAAATACCCCTTACAATCCAAACGAACATAAGTATGAAAACAATAGAGTCTAATCCTAAAACACGGTCCAACAAGTCTAAACAATTCTAGCCAAATCGTCCACCATTAGCTACGGGTCGTGTCTCATAGCATCTCACTCATAATCCCGTCCCGCGCATACCTGTCACAAAACATGCAACAGCCACAGTCAGTGGGGAGTAACTCAGACGTTCTCCCAACCATATTACATTACAATAAAGTTAACAAGTAATTAAAACAGCTCATAAAATAAAAATAATAATACTCCGTAATAGTGATAATAGTAATAATAAAAATAATAAAATAATAAAGCTCAATCACACTAAAAGCACAGATTACTCCCTTTTATCCATCTTAACCTTATTCGACACAATACTCTTAATCTTTACCACAATTTAGTAAGCCGAAACGTTTATATGACCTATCCCTACGGGGTCGACTACTAACCAGCTGACAATAGGACCTCAAGTAGTTAGTCCCGCAGACTTGACAATAGGACCTCAAGATACTCCCGGCAATACTGACAATAGGACCTCAGTAAACTAGTTTAGGCCAACAATAGGACCTTGGACACTAAACCAGTCCGAAAGCGGATAAAAATATAATGTTTCGTAACCTACTAAATCAATACGATCGTGTACTAACTTATTAAACCACAAAAAAATATAAATATCAATAAAATAATAATCAGCCTCATTATTTATCAATATAATAACGTACGGAGTATAACTTATAAGTTAGTTGCTAAAAAAACAACATCAAGCTCAATACATACCTACATCCACGTAGGTATATTCATACACACACACTTATAAGTCAATTTATACCTACATGCACAAAATTCCTATCACGTACTTATATCCATAAACATCCAGCTTAGCCCATGGACATCAACTACAGAATTCACCATAATTTACCAAAACAGAACACTGTTGTTCACAATCATAATTAAACAGGCAATCAACGATTCAGTCCAGCCACTCAACAACTACTCTCGATAGGTTCAAACATACAATTATACACACCGAACGGGTATATCATACGCATTAAATACGTCACACAACACGACACCTGAACCTTAGAGTAACGTAATATCGAGTAACGTCATCACCGTTACCTTTTCGCGCTAGTCCTCAATTGAGTCGTCTACTACGTACGTGTCAGCGTCAGGGTCGTCCCGGTTCAGTCCTACGATCGATTAGGGTGAAAAACGAGTATAAATACGAGTTACGATATCAACGGCGATCCGAGCGACAGAGACGAAACGGAGTATAGCTTACCTTAATGTGAAGAGGATGAAGAGAAGATAATTATGGCGCAAGAACGGAGTAAAACGGTTAAGAAACGAAGGAAAAAAGGAAGGATAAAGGAGGTGTCAATGGAGGTTTATCACGGGCGAGGAATACGAAGTAGGCGGGGAGTTTATACGGAGTAACTAATTAATTATTTAGGGTTTTCTTAATATATACATTTTTAATAAGGAGTATTAGGTTATCTTTTACTCTTATTAAAAGTCTAATACTTTTGATAAAATAAATAAATTTAATTTAACTTTAACCAAATTTTGATTGAAATAGTTGAAAACATACAAATTAAGTTAAATGTGATATTTTATAAAATACTAGTACATATGATAATAAATATTTATAACCATAGAAAATATTATTAATTTTTACTATTTTACTATTATTTACTCTTTTTATATTATAAAGTAATAATATTATTTTCCAAATAATTTATTAATTTTTAGTATCAAATAGCATTTAAAATATTATATAAATGAAAAGGTTCAAAATTAGCTTTAAAACTATTAAAATATAGGGTATTATGAAAAATAAATATAGTTTTAAATAAATTTTTGAATTAAAATATATTTTAATTTAACCTTAAAATACGGGGTGTTACAATCTCCCCTACTTTAAAAAGTTTCGTCCTCGAAACTTGAAATGGAAGGACGATTAGAGGAGGAGATGAGGGTATTTAAAGGCGATAAAACAAAGATTAGAGCTTAGGGCTAGGAAATAGTTATTAGAAGAAAAGAAGGAATTTTTTTTTTATAGAGGATAGACAAAAAGGTAAAAACGTACCAACAAAGAGCTCGGGGTGCGCTGCAGCTTCAGTACGACTCATTACAAATATGCTTCCCGTTGGTTTTTGTTTAGTCGCAGCAGTAGGGGTCGGATTAGTAGTAGTTGCGTTCACGAGCTTCTTAGGGCACTGAAACGATTTATGAGTCCTATCTTTACAAATATAACAACCCATGAAAGTACCATCACAATACTTCCCGGGATGGAAAGGCTTATTGCACTTGTAACAGAGCCTGTCCTTAACATAATCATTCCTTTGGACCATGGGTTGATTATCTGGTTTATATTTCTTTGTCTCCGGACCTCGTACAGGGGAGGTAGGGAGTGACCTCTTCACAAACCGGTCTCTCGCAGCAGCTTCGGCTTCCTCAGCCTGGATCGACGCATAAACGCTCAGAGCTCGGTCATAAGCCTGCTGGAAAGTGGCAGAGGGCATTCCAGCTAGCACGGTCCTAACACCAAAGGACAGGTTCTTCTCGTATCGACGAATGCGAGCAGCTTTGTCGGGAATGATGTGCGGTGCGAAACGAGCCAAAGCCGAGAACTTGTCAGTGTACTCCTGCACTGACATGGTGCCCTGTACAAGATTAATGAACTCTTGCTCCTTCTGCCAACGGAGCTCATCAGGGTAGAAGCGCATCTTCAACGCTTCGCAGAACATAGCCCAGTTGAACCCAACCTGAGCCTGGAGAGTGGCTCTGGACATGGCCCACCAGTTGTCGGCCTCCACCTTCAAGTAATAGGTGGCAATATCCACCTTCTGTGCCTCGGGACAACGAGTAGCCACGAACAGTTTCTCGATCTCCCTAATCCAGCTCTCGAGCACAACTGGATCTGCCTTGCCATCATACGTAGGTGGATGATGGCGGTTAAAACGATCGAAGACGGACTGGTTGTTCTCACGTGCCTCCGTCAAAGCTATGATTGCATCCTCAATTCGGCGCATGCGTTGAAGGTCCTGTTGCGCGGCATTCCCATTTCTAGCCATCTGCAACACAAAAGCTTAGTTAATAGTAGCACTTACTAAACATGCTACTTCCAAACAACTACTCAAACGCACACAAAAGCAACGTAACCCCCTATATTGTGTCTACCCAACACTCCACTCAAGGTTCTAAGTCAAATTCTACTCACTCATCTAGGAGAGTTGGGAGCGTGTTCGCTCTGATACCAATTGTAACAACCCGGATTTTCCAACAAAATAAAATAAACTTTTAAAAAGGATTTGTAAAAGAAAGTGAACAAAAATGAAAGCCACGGTGGCGGAAAACACCGTGAATCCGAGCTGTCACTCACGCAAATAATCTAATCAAATCAAAATGACAAAGTAGGCCTTGAGGCCTAGCAAAAGCAGGGAGTAAATACCCCTTACAATCCAAACGAACATAAGTATGAAAACAATAGAGTCTAATCCTAAAACACGATCCAACAAGTCTAAACAATTCTAGCCAAATCATCCACCATTAGCTACGGGTCGTGTCTCACAGCATCTCACTCATAATCCCGTCTCACAGATACCGTCATGAAAACATGCAATACCAAATGGGGAGTAACTCAGACGTTCTCCCAGCCATATTACATTACAATAAAGTTAACAAGTAATTAAAATAGCTCATAAAATAAAAATAATAATACTCCGTAATAGTGATAATAGTAATAATAAAAATAATAAAATAATAAAGTTCAATCACACTAAAAGCACAGATTAATCCCTTTTATCCATCTTAACCTTATTCGACACAATACTCTTAATCTTTACCACAATTTAGTAAGCCGAAACGTTTATATGACCTATCCCTACGGGGTCGACTACTAACCAGCTGACAATAGGACCTCAACTAGTTAGTCCCGCAGACTCGACAATAGGACCTCAAGATACTCCCGGCAATACTGACAATAGGACCTCAGTAAACTAGTTTAGGCCAACAATAGGACCTTGGACACTAAACTAGTCCGAAAGCGGATAAAAATATAATGTTTCGTAACCTACTAAATCAATACGATCGTGTACTAACTTATTAAACCACAAAAAATATAAATATCAATAAAATAATAATCAGCCTCATTATTTATCAATATAATGAGTATAACTTATAAGTTAGTTGCTAAAAAAACAACATCAAGCTCAATACATACCTACATCCACGTAGGTATATTCATACACACACACTTATAAGTCAATTTATACCTACATGCACAAAATTCCTATCACGTACTTATATCCATAAACATCCAGCTTAGCCCATGGACATCAACTACAGAATTCACCATAATTTACCAAAACAGAACACTGTTGTTCACAATCATAATTAAACAGGCAATCAACGATTCAGTCCAGCCACTCAACAACTACTCTCGATAGGTTCAAACATACAATTATACACACCGAACGGGTATATCATACGCATTAAATACGTCACACAACACGACACCTAAACCTTAGAGTAACGTAATATCGAGTAACGTCATCACCATTACCTTTTCGCGCTAGTCCTCAATTGAGTCGTCTACTACGTACGTGTCAAGCCGTGGTCGTCGTCCTGCTCACCCTACGATCGATTAGGGTGAAAAACGAGTATAAATACGAGTTACGATATCAACGGCGATCCGAGCGACAGAGACGAAACGGAGTATAGCTTACCTTAATGTGAAGAGGATGAAGAGAGGATAATTATGGCGCAAGAACGGAGTAAAACGGTTAAGAAACGAAGGAGAAAAGGAAGGATAAAGGAGGTGTCAATGGAGGTTTATCACGGGCGAGGAAGACGAAGTAGGCGGGGAGTTTATACGGAGTAACTAATTAATTATTTAGGGTTTTCTTAATATATACGTTTTTAATAAGGAGTATTAGGTTATCTTTTACTCTTATTAAAAGTCTAATACTTTTGATAAAATAAATAAATTTAATTTAACTTTAACCAAATTTTGATTGAAATAGTTGAAAACATACAAATTAAGTTAAATGTGATATTTTATAAAATACTAGTACATATGATAATAAATATTTATAACCATAGAAAATATTATTAATTTTTACTATTTTACTATTATTTACTCTTTTTATATTATAAAGTAATAATATTATTTTCCAAATAATTTATTAATTTTTAGTATCAAATAGCATTTAAAATATTATATAAATGAAAAGGCTCAAAATTAGCTTTAAAACTATTAAAATATAGGGTATTATGAAAAATAAATATAGTTTTAAATAAATTTTTGAATTAAAATATATTTTAATTTAACCTTAAAATACGGGGTGTTACAATTAACCCGATTAAATTAATGACTCGGTAATTATTAATCTCAGCATTGATTAAATCGAAAGCAAATTAGTATTTAGTTTGATACATTACACTTAATAATGAAATAATTAAATCAAATAATGGTCGAAAAACTAGTTTTATCATCAAAAAATGGAAGTAATTCGATAAAACCGCGCAGACCCGATGACTACCCGACCCAAACCCGACCCGACCCGATATATTATTTAACCCGAAATGAGTCGACCCGATAACAACCCGAACCGAACCCGACCCGACCCGAGACACTATGTAACCCGACAACGACCCGAACGCGACCCGACTCGACCCGAAAGAGCATTTTGACCCGATATGACCCGAACCCGACACGACCCGACCCGACTTGACCCGACCCAAACCCGACCCGACTGACCCGATTGCCACCTCTATACATACTGATGTGTGTGGTCCATTAAACATCACCGCTAGAGGCGGATATCATTACTTCATTACTTTTACCGATGACTTAAGTAGATATGGTTATGTCTATTTAATAAGGCATAAAAGTGATGCTTTTGAGAAATTTAAAGAATTTCAAAACGAGGTTGAAAACCAATTGAACAAAAGGATAAAAGCACTACGATCGGATCGTGGTGGCGAATATCTAAGTAATGAGTTTGATTCACATCTTAAGAATTGTGGTATAATATCACAATGGACTCCTCCGGGCACACCACAATTGAATGGTGTTGCAGAAAGGAGAAAACGAACCTTGCTAGACATGGTTCGGTCTATGATGAGTCAAAGTGAGCTTCCTGGATCATTTTGGGGCTTTGCGCTATTATCTGCTGTTTTCTCACTAAATCGAAGTCCGACTAAAGCGGCCAATAAGACCATATGAGATATGGACGGGAAAGGTTCCCTATTTGTCATTCATGAGAATTTGGGGTTGTGAGGCATTCGTCAAGAATAAAACTGACGATAAACTCGCACCAAGGTCTGATAAATGTCTTTTTGTAGGTTATCCTAAGGAAACCTGTGGTTATTACTTCTACAACCCTCACGAGAACAAAGTGTTTGTGGCTCGTGATGCTGTTTTTCTAGAAAATGAATATATTTCTAAAAAACAGAGTGGGAAAAAAATTTGAACTTGATGAAATTCAAGAGCCACAAACCGAAGCTGAAGATGAGGAAACCGTTCCCTCGTCTTCTGACACGGTTGTAATCCCTAGGAGGTCAGGAAGAATTAGTCATCAACCTGACCGTTACCTTGGTAACATCGAGGAGGAGGGTGATTTGTTGTTATTCGAAAGCAACGAACCCTCAACCTACAAGGCAGCTATTAGTAGCCCCAACTCCGAACAATGGCTTGAGGCCATGAAATCTGAAATGGATTCTATGTACGAGAACCAAGTTTGGGACTTGGTAGATTTACCTGAAGGAGTGAGACCTCTTCAGTGTAAATGGATATTCAAAATCAAACTCGGCATAGATAAACATATAGATGTTTACAAAGCTAGATTGGTGGCAAAGGGCTTTTCACAAGTCCAAGGTATTCATTATGACGAAACCTTTGCACCGGTTGCAATGCTTCGATCCATAAGGATAATCTTAGCGGTTGCCGCATTTCATGACTATGAAATATGGCAAATGGATGTAAAAACCGCCTTCTTGAATGAGATTCTAGAAGAGGAAGTGTATATGACACAACCTGAAGGTTTTGTGGATACGTCCAGCCCTAAGAAAGTATGCAAGCTTAAGAGATCCATTTATGGTCTTAAGCAAGCATCAAGGAGTTGGAATCATAGATTCGATCATGTTATCAAACAAAATGGAATCGTAGTGCCGAGGAACCTTGTTTGTACATGAAGTTTAGTGGGAGCAAGGTAACCTTCCTTGTTTTGTATGTGGATGACATACTATTGATTGGAAATGATATTCCAAGTTTGAATTCGGTAAAGGTGGAATTGGGAAACCATTTCCAAATGAAGGACTTGGGAGAGGCACAACGCATCTTGGGTATCCGGATCTATAGAGATAGATCTAAAAGGATACTAGCATTGAGTCAAGAAACTTATATTGATAAGATTCTTGATAGGTTCAATATGAAAGACTCCAAGAGAGGATTTCTTCATATGAGTGTAGGAATAACATTGAAGAAATCTCAATGTCCTACGACTCCTGCGGAAATTGAACGCATGAAGTTGATCCCTTATGCTTCCGCTGTAGGATCAATCATGTATGCTATGATTTGCACTCGTCCCGACGTCGCATTCGCCTTGAGCATGACGAGCCGGTATCAAGCTAATCCCGGTGAGAGTCACTGGATATCTGTAAAGAACATCCTTAAGTACTTGAGAAGAACTAAGGATTCGTTTCTAGTGTTTGGAGGAGAACTTGAGCTACGTGTAAAGGGTTACACGGATGCAAGTTTTCAAACTGATGAGGATGATTTGAAATCCCAATCCGGCTATGTCTTTATATTGAATGGAGGAGCTGTTTGTTGGAAGAGCTTCAAACAGAGTGTCACTACGGATTCTACAACGGAAGCTGAGTATTTGGCAGCATCTGAAGCTGCTAAAGAAGCTGTGTGGATTCGGCAATTCTTGGATGGACTAAAAGTAGTCCCTAGTACCGTGGATCCAGTCACTGTTTATTGTGATAACAGTGGGGCTATTTTCCAGGCAAAGGAGCCCAAGTCTAGTAACAAGTCTAGACACGTTTTGAGGAAATACCACGTTATTAGAGATAATGTGGAAAGGAAGGAAATAGATCTTTGTAAGGTTGGGACAGACGATAATATCGCTGATCCTTTAACCAAGCCTCTTTCGAGGGCTAAGCATGACGCGCACACCGCCTCCATGGGGTTGCGGCGTATGCCAGATTTCCTTTAGTTTCGTAATATGTAATAAAATGATGTATCTTATTACATTTATGAAAATAACATTCATTGTTTTTATCTTAAGTCATTATGAATGCATACTTTGTTTATCCGAATATTTGTGTGACAACTTTGAACGTATTCAAGTGAACGGCATAAACTAACTTTTTGGTCCCTGGTCTCTTATAAGAGGTGACGTCTCGTAGAGACTAGATTGCAAGTCAATCGATGGTGGGTTCAACACCATGGGGTCATAAGTGATGACTAATCGTTTGCATAGACAGACTGTGAAACACTCTGTCGGGCAGTGACGCTTATAGAATTCCTTTTCAATGCGATTGAAACCTGGCCGTGGTGGGAATTTCTATAGTATTCTTTTGAGTCGATTCTTTGACTGGAAACTGATTGTCTGAGTCGGTGCAGTTTCTGAGTGACTTTCATTTTTGTCCTAAGCCATGCCGTGAAAGGGGGTTATAAGGGCATCTTTGGGGTCATGGTGATCTGCATTATACAGTACAATCGAGTGGAAGGGAAATGTCCACCCTCGTCAGGGTAAAACATCTTTGGGCCACTCGAGGAGTAGTAGCTGAAAATGCGTGGCCACGCTCGGTAAGAATCTACGGTAGATTCCCCGGTCAGACAGCTACTCTCCTTATCGAGGAAACCACTCATGATATATATATATTTGAATGCAAGTACGACCTGTAAGACACCTTGCATTGAGTGGGAGATGTGAAATGGACATGAGAATTGGTAATGCACAACTTGTCTCGGACAAGTGGGAGATTGTTGGAGTATGTGTCCTCCACAATAGTGCGATTACTTAATAAATCTCAATTAAGGAATACATGGGGATAATCCTATATTATTGTCAATTGATTAACGTAAATCAATAACGGTTGGCTGACTAGAGTTTGACGTTATTGTCGTGAGAACGGCGGTAATCAATTGATCCCTTTAAGTCACACCTATAGGAACGTACTCCAAATATTAATTAAGCTAATTAATTGTATGAGATACGATTAGATTAGTAACTTGATAAATTGACTAACGGTTAGTCAGTGAATTAATTTAGAGAGAAATCGAGTTGTGAACTCGAATGATTGAATTTTATATCGATAAAATTATTAGAGGAGATGAGAATTAGTGATTAACTGTTAATTCACTAATCATGTATATTTTACTAATGAGATTAGTAAAAGTACAATTCTTAAATATATGTAAGTGTACATATATATTAAAGAAGAGTTGTGAGTTCAATTTGATAATTTGTACTTTATCATATTAGATGATTAAGTGATAAATTATAAGTATTTGTGGGACAAATATTGAAAACAAATTGGACCCATTATAAGGTCCATAAAACCGTCCAAAAGCAAGGAAGAGGAGAGAAATAGATTCCTTTTTGTCTTTTGCTCTTGTTCTACTTTTGCATGCTTGGACATCATCATTGCAAAGCATGAAATTGTTCTAAACTATGAGTAAACTCTTCCCCCTCTTCCATGCATAGGTGGCCGGCCCCCTTGAGTATCCCACACTCTTCAATTGCTTTTGTTTTGTTATAAAATACAAAGCCTTGAGTGAATGAGATTCATTCATGCGATCCTCTCCATCTCTAACATCAAAACCTCTCTAAAACTATCATAATTAATACTACTATTAGTCTTTATTACTAAGTGTTAGTAATAATATTTTCACATATTATCAAGAGTTTACTAAGTGATTTCTAGATCAAAATCCTTAGTATTTTTGGAGTAGTTCTTGGGTGTATCTCAAAGGAGGTTTCCTACTTTGGAAACTTGGGTTGGAGGATCATCCTAATACTTTGCTCAAGAAACAAAACTAGAAAGGAGTTCTAGTTTTGTGCCCTAATTTCCTTTTTAAGAAAGGTATAAATTTCTATAAACTTATAACAAAGTATGTTTGTAATCACATAGATCTTGCTCATCAAATTAGAGTAATTTGATTTACACTAATATTTGATTAGTGAATGGGATGAGATCCCTACACTTTCTTCCTCATTTTCACCTTTCTACCCCTTCCCAAGGTAAAAATAGTGATATTCGGGATTCACTGAGTTTCAAAACTTTTGTTTGTCTTTGTCGAGCCTCATGTATCATTTCCATTTTCGCCAAGAAAAAAATTCGATCTTTCGTTGAAACGCTGGACGTTTCTAGCAATTATTTCTTCGAGGTTTTGTCTATCGATGTGTTCTTGAATATGTCAAATTTGCGAAATCTAAACCTCGCTTTTAACAAGTTTGAGGGGATCGGAGTTTAATTGATTTCGTGTCTAGGGTTAGTAATTTGGAGATTTTGGATTTGGGTTCTTGCAAAATTTGTGAAAAAATTGCTCCTAATCTAAGAAAACATGGGTTCGAAAGAGCTTTACCTCTAAAATAACGTACGTGTTTGAGAACGAAGTAAGATTTGGAATTCGTGGGCAAGAAACTGAAGAAGGAACGATGAAGTAAAAGAATAACAAAGGCTAATGGTGAGTTTGGTAGTTTTTAACAAACGAAAATTTAAATAAGGTAGCTTTTAACAAAAAATGAAGTTCCAAATAAGTTTTCTCACGGGAAATTTGACTTAGTACGCCGGAATCCGATATTTGATACTTTACAACAAAAATTGAAAATAAAAGGTACAGTACTTGATAACAAAAAATAAAATAAAATTAAAGGTACTATCTTACAAATGACCCTAAATAAAAGGTATCATCTGACAAAAAACCCATAAATAAACTACCACCATATTTTATTTTGAAGAATAGAAATTAGTTTTTTGGGTCTCCAAAAAAAATAAAATACCCAAAATACCCCCAACTTAAAAAAAAGGCCCTTTAACCTAAATGAAACTTCAACCCCCAAATTCTCTCACAATATGTCGTCTTTGTTTCCAAAGCCCTAAATCCCCAAATCCGTTCATCTCTATAATCCTCCATTTAATTCCTTCATCCTTGTTTTCAAAGCCCTAAATTCCCAAATTAGCTCATCTCTTAAACTCTCAATTTAATTCCTTCATCAAATGCATATTTTGCTTACTTCTGCAATTCGACTACGACATTAAAATGGGTCGCCAAAATTCAAGCAAAAATAACGAGTAAGTATCAGTCATTTTCGTTTTGTATTTGCTAGTATGTTTGTTATTTTAACCTTAACCCAGAAAATAAAATGAGTAATTATAATCGATTAATTCTTGTTAAACTAACTGTAGGATGTCAGACTCGTTCGAGTTTGACGTTGGACTTCATTTTGGATGTCAGAATACCTCTAATAACAATCCTTCAGGAATTAGGAGGTCCCCACGAATATTGTGTCGTTCGGCGGAAATACCTAATCCCCCATTGAAAAGGATTGAAAAGCTACCACCTAGAAGAAAATTGGTGTTGAATGATAAGGAAGGAAGTGATGGTGACATGAGAAACAATAATCGAAATGAAATAGGAAAGGGTAAATGAAAGGTTAGAGCTGTGAGTGAGATAATAACTGAAACAGTGAGGGAGATAGTCAATGATGATGAATTGTCGTCTGAATTCGAAAATTTTGAGGGCTATTGGAGTGAAGATAGTGCTTTTAGTGACATTGTTATCGGTGAAAATGAGATAGATGGAGACTTAGTTGAAGGAGAAGAATTGTTTTCTAATTACATTGATGTTTCTTTAATCAATGTAATCAATAAAACCTTGAATCAATCTTGCTCATAGACACATGCATGGTCCTTTATTAAATGTTGATGATGTGAATGTATCAGTTGGTAGTGAGGATGAGTTCGTATTTGATGACGATAATAGAAGTGTAGTTGGGTCCGATGATGAGTTGGACGTTGCTGATGTTTTTGATCCAACGATGGACTTTCAGAAACCTATACTCCTTAAAGTTGGTGTTCAATTTCCTTCGATTGATGTTTTAAGAAGAGCAGTAAGGCAACATGCCATTAAAAATGGCTATGAGTATACTCCCACTAGCTTGCATATCCTTCTCTGCTTGAAAAAGCAGAGAATGCAGCTCATGAAGACTTTTCTTCATGTTGTTCATGTTAAAGTTCACCCTAAATTGGGCAAACACATCATGAAGCGAGTGGAGAACACGATCTATCGCGATCCCATCAGGAATCAGACTACCCAGCTGCTCCAGCACTTCCACGTGCTCAATCATTTTGTGCATGTGGGTTGATACCGACTGTCCTTTCGCGAGGCGAGCCTCGAAAAACTTGATAGTCGCGTCATACTGAAGTATGCGGGGTGTCTAAGAAAACATAGTGGTCAAACGAGTATAGATCTCTTGGGCATTGAGTTTGATACATGGCTGTAAAGTGGAGCCCATAGCTTACATCATAACATTTTTGATAGCGCTAGAATCTTGTTGGTACTCATCATATGCAGCCCTTACAGGGGCGGTTGACCTTGAGGTTGGTTCAGGGGGAGAGGGTCAACCAAATACCGCAATTTGCCATCAGCTATAGCAGCATTACGGAGGTTTGCTTCCCAATCGATGAAATTGCTCCCATCGCCTTCCACGGAAACTTTTTCCAAAAAGGAACGGAGCCATGAGTCTTTAGAGAGAGGAGCATAAGGAGTAGTAAGAGTGGTAGAAAAAGATGCCATTGCAGAAATAAACAACTACAAACGGAAATAAAGAAATCAATCATTCATCACAAACAACATACTTGGTAAAACGGTTTTTACCAAGTTTTAATAAAGCATTTATATAATGACCTCTGATGAGATGAGTTTAGTATGTGTTATTTGAGTTTTTTTTACAGGTATTTGGAGGTCCAAATGGTAGTATATGTGTCGGATTAGCTCGTGAAACGAAAGCCATGGAAAAGGCGGAGTTTTGAAGTATAGGCGCGAGCTACACGCATGCTCTTGGGTTGTATGTTGGTCGCGCGTAAGAAGCAATGGAAACCAGAAATTTCTAATGATGTACACGCGAGCTACATTCGAGCAGCATGCGAGTAAGGCACGACCAGATTTGAGCTACAATTGAGCTACATTCGAGCTACGCGCGAGCCAATTGGTCGCGTGTGTTATAATTTTTGGGAACTTCGGATTGTCTTATAATTACCTAAAAATATACTTTACTTAATGGAGGCTATCATATATTAGATTTAACCTAGTTTTGTCATCTTTCTCATTATCATTGGCATTAGTTTGAGATCTAGTTTGAGTTTTCATTGAGAATAGGAGATTGAAGATTGAACTTTTTGGAGATTATTGTAACCGTCGGTATGAGTAACTAATTTCCCTTTTCTCGGTTCAAGTGATTGAAACGGTTGGATTTTAATTGTGAGTTTGAAAGTTCTAGTCTTTATCCTTGATTGTTGATTATTGCTCGGTTTTGAATTATTATTTGCGTGATTGATTTGTGATTGCTAGGTGTACAACTAGTCGTCTGATTAATTGCGTAATTGTTAGTTTTGTTAATTGGACGGGATACGTTGATTAGCTTAACACTAGTAACAACTAGGTTTAATTGTTGAACGGGATACGTTGATATTTATTCCTAGGAGCGATTTTCATAACATCTAAAGTACAACTGGATTGTATGTGCTATTTGTTCCTTATTGATTCTCTTGTCATTAAAGCTGCTAACTGATTAAATCTTGAACGGGATACGTTGAGATTGTCTTTTGGTTAGGGTTAGTTAAGAACGGGATTCGTTTTAATTAGCTAAACATAAGGAGGATTAGAATTGCATGATTCACGATAAGGTAGTCAAGAGTATAAACTAGAACCGGATAACCGTGATCGATTAACTCTAAACCGCGAATATTAACTTGAATTTAGATCCTTTTAATATCTTATATTTCATCCCTTTTATTCTCTTTGTTTGCCTAATTATTTTAGTTCGATTAGTTTAGTAATTCAACTACAAAACCCCCCCATTTGGTTACTTGTCACTTTGTTACTTTATATTTGCTTTTCATCTGCGCTTAGTTTGAATTCGATTAGCCTTATTCCCTGTGGTTCGACCCCTTACTTCCGCTTTACTATTTGTTTAGTATTAGGATTTAAGTGTTATAAATTGTTAATTTGCGGCATACGACTTAGGACCGTCTAATTTTGGCGCCGTTGCCGGGGAATAGGCGTTCATCGTGTTTTTAGTGTAGTGTACATAGTCCTTATTTTTATTTTTATTTTAGTTTCAGTTTTGTTTTTGTTTTATTTTAGGATTAGATGGCTTCTAAATATTTTCCCCAATATGAGCATGAATTGTTTTATAAATATTTTAATAGGCTCCATGAGTACGTTATTCGTTGTCGTCATCCTTATCAAATGTGGGAACTTTGTCATGTGATTTTTAATGGTTTGAATGAGGAAACGGAAGGACATGTTTACACTATGACTGAAGGGAGGTTCCTTTATGAGATGAGCTATGTTGAGAAGTGGGAGTTTTTCCTTTATTTAGCTCACGACACTGAACAATGGGAGTTGTACAATTCATCTCTTAGGAGAGCTCAACCAAGACCTGTTGAAACTTTGAACACCCCTAGTGAATCATCTATGTCCACGGAAGACATGATTAGAGCATTAGCTAGCACCCAATTGTCCTTTCAAACTTGTGTGGCTCAAATCCAACTAGAGACTAAGGCTAGCATTGAGAACCTTGAGAGTCAAGCTGCACAATTAGGGGAAGCTATATCTAGACTTGAGGCACAAGATGATTATGTGTTTAATTTTGATGAATCTGAATTGGAATATGAGCATGAATTTGATACTCCCCCTCCTGTTAAACCTGAGGTTAGTGATTCTCATAAGACTTGCGATGTTGATAGCGATGACGGTTTTTGGGATGATGACGAGGATGATGAGGATTGTGATTCGAGTGTTTGTACTCCCTCTCCCGATTTGAGTGATAATGTGATTCTACAGGACTCATCGAGTGTGATTGTGGAGGATGTGAGAGAGGAAGAAGAGTTTGAAGAGAGAGAAGAAAATAAAGAGGAAATCGAGCTAGTCGATGTACTCTTACCGACGGATTCGACAATCACAAATCCCTTAGTTAGTTCATTGGATTTAATATCTAAGGTACTTTGTCGGTCTTTGTCCAGTCATCTCATTGCTTCTACATGTGATTCATCCTATAGAGAGTGGTTTAGTGACATAAACCCTACGTTTAGAAGCCCGGAGAAACTTGTGACATGCGCTTATAATATGTTTGACCATGCATGCTTGAGTTTGATGTCTATTTGTTATTATCACTTTTACGGCGTGTTTGCTAGCATGTTTGACAGGTTACTGCGAGCGTTGAGTTGTTCCGCTCTTGAAAAGACACTTGAATTATGAAGTTTGAGAAAGGCGTCGAGCGAACGACGTTAAACAAAAGCGCTATCGGGGAGGCAACTCTTGATTTAGAGTTTTAATTTCTGCATTTTTCGTTCAGTTTATTTCTTTAATGGGTGGTCGTGACGGTTCGTTACGTGTTTCAGGAAATGTGCGCTTTTAAAATGAAGACCCGGAGCCCTTGTAGTTAGTGTGTCAAAAACAAAAACAAAAAAAATTCCCCAAAAAAAAAGATCATCGGAACATCCTCGAACTCCGGTGATGGAGTAGGCGTCATAAGTGGTGGAAGTGACGGTGAGATCGTTGTGGACACCTTGTCTATGCGATCGAGTTGACTTGCCTTGGAGTAGAGGAGCTAGCGCTACTACACATGAGTTAGGAGTTTGTATGGCGTTTGTTGACATTGTATGTGTGGTGCTTTCATTATACTTTCATTTAAGCGTGGGGGAGGAGGTGATGAGTGTGGTTAGAGTTGATGGCTTGGGTAGTCTTTTGGCGCGATTTTTCTTGGTGAGGTATGTTCGTCCTCCCTCTTTTTCTAGTGTCCTTGGCAACATTGAGGACAATGTTTCATTCAAGCGTGGGGGAGGAGAATCGTTTCGATTGTATTGTATTGTAAAGTGTGCTTTTGTTTATGTTAAAAAAAATTGAGAAAAAGAAAGAAAAAAAAGAAGAAAAACGAGAAAAAAGATCAAAAATACGATAAAGTGAATCCCGGCTAGGTGAAAACCCGAAAGGGCGCCTAGGCAAAAGTGGGATATGTGGCCGAGGGCGGAGTGAAACCGCAAGGGCGGCACTCCGAGTAAAATGAAGAATCGAGATGCGTGCCACGAGCGTAGAAGTGAGGCGGAAAAGCTAGAGTGAAAACCCGCAAGGGCGGGCACTCTAGGCAAAATGAGAGATTTAGGAAATAAAATGTTCTAATACTTCCTATTTTACTGGCGAGGCGACATAAGAAGGGTGACGAAGAAGGTCGGAAGGGTAGGTTAGAGGCTACGGTGAGAAGTAATCGCGGTGCACGGAGTTGTAGGCACCTCTCTTGCGATTGGGTTTGGTTTGCGTTATGCGGAGTAGAGGCGTTTAGGAGCTCGCTTGTGTGGGTTGTATGTGTGTGTGACATATGCATTTTGTCATTGGAGAACATTAGTAGCACAAGTGAGCGGGCTAGGATGGAGAAATAAGGGGCGTAGCGAATCTTTTGTTCACACGATATGTCGTTGGTCGAAGGATATTTAATTCCTAAATGTCGAGAGTGTTGAGGTTAGAATATGAGTTGAGTGCGAATGGCTATCACTTAAGCTATTAGAGGGAGTTGGTGATAGGATTCGTCGCACTCTCCTAATCAAAAGTAAAACCAAACTCAACACTAGGTAGCTAGGGTAAGTCGGGATCGTATCCACAGGGAGATGGTCGTAATGTTGGTTATTTTGAATGATTCTAATCTCGGTTCGAGTGTAGGTTGGTAAACTAAAGCTAGAGCGTAAGGAAAGGGGTTTAAACGATAAGGGAAAAGTCTAGGGAATCGGGGTTAGCATAGGCAAAGCTAGGATGAAAGATGGTGATAGAAATGAGTCGGGAATCGCATGTGCTAAGGAATAGGCTCGACCTCTCGGTTCTAAGCGTCCTCTATGTCTCAAATGCGGGCTCTCGCAACTTACAAGTGAGGGTCCTAATGGTTGGTCTCATACCCTACCTTAAACTAGGCTTTCGGTCTTAAGTTTAAGGGTGGAAAACGCTTGCTAAACCTTGGCCAAGGGATCAACAAACACAATCAAACACAAGACAACCAAAGTCACATGTAAAACCCTCATCAAACATCACCAAATCATCCTAGACTACTCACCCATGATCACCCTTCATCCCTAGAATAAGAACTACTCACACATATTGAAATCAACAACGAAAACAAAGAGTAAGATGAAAACATGATCAACAATACTATATAATGAAATGACAAACAAAGGAGAGAAGTATATAGCAAAACCTAATCAGAAATTGCAAGAGAAATCAAAGAACAAAGACAACAATACCGAAATAGATTGATCAAACAACGTACTTGAGTCGGGAATTGAAAATACAAGAAGGAAAAATGATCAAACCCTAAATTTTTGATAGAAAGTACTTTGAAGTGTCCTAAGAATGCTCAGAAAAAATCAGACGAAAATATAATGTTTTGGCCCTTCAAACAAACGATGTATTTAAAGCACACGAGGAGTCGGACCCCGTCCCTGGGCTCCGGGACAAGGGTCCCGACCGGGACACCATGGAAGTTGGTCCCAAAGCTACGGGACATGCATCCCGTTGGATTCAGCTCTTGTTCTCTTTTTGCACTTTCTTTGCCTTAGCTTATTTTTGCTCAAATGTCGTCCCAAGGTGTAGGGACAAGGCCTAGGTCGTCCCAAGGCATAGGGACGAGTTCCAAATTGAGTATAAGAGCTCCAAATTCAGTCCCGAGGTCCCGGGACACCTTCAAACATCAAAACGAGGCTCGTGCGCAAGTGAAACGCAACGAAACCAACTCGAAACTTCACGAAACTTTACGGAACTTCACGAAACCTCCCAAATAGCATCCTAACCTCCAAATATGCGCGTTTACCTGCAATATAGACACAAAAACGCAGCAGGGCCAAAACGGAGCGAAATAGGAAGCGAAACGCATGTAAAAGCACGGGAAACGCAAAGTAAAGCTCGTGATCAAGGGGCTATATAAGTAAACATATGACACATCAAACTCCCCCAAACCGAACCGTTGCTTGTCCTCAAGCAACTAAGCATGATAGAAAATAGAGGACAAAGCGAGCAAAAGGAAACTTCCCCAAACAATCACCAAACCGCAAGTAGCATGAGCAAATGACAATCAATCCCGAAACAGCGTGGGACGTAGGAAATAGCTAGCTAACGGATGAGATTTACAAGACGGCGCAGAATGAATAACATGGCTTAAACAAAGGCTCTCTAGCAATCAAATCACGGACCTCTCGCGGTTTCCACTCTACTCAAATGATGAACAAGGCGAAGTATAAAGTGACACTCACCTACTCGACTGGCGGAAGCACGCCCGCAATCTATGTGGACCAAATCTCGTATTCCCGTACACGAATAATGTCACAAAAACGACCCAAACATGAGGGCTTACATAGGATATGAGGGTGTAAAGGCCATAGAGAGGTAAAGGGTGATAAGGTGGAACAAATGATTATGGAATCGTGGAGCTAAGCCACTAGAAACCACTCGTACTACTCAAGTGCTCGTCCAACCAACAAAGAACCCAACTCTCATGAAAAATGGACCGAAATCAGCAATTCGGTCTCCTCTACACATCATCGCAACAAGACAACAAATTTCAAGTGCTCACTCATCAACAACAACAACTTTTTCTTATTTTTGTGCACACATTTCTTTCCTGGAGGATTTCTGTGTGTTGTGTTTGTATTTTTCAGATTTTTGTTTGTTTTTCTCTTGAGCAAAAAGAGCACACTCACAAGTTGCGGAAAATACCTCATAAAGGTCGGGGAAACAGCAATCCCGACTCAAATTCACCATCACTCTCCAAGCAAACGACATCAGCAAGTCGTAGCATGATCAAAACCCGAAGAACAAGCACAAGAGTAAGCAAAGCGGTAACTAGCATGGCTAGGGTAGGCTATATGGCAATGTAGCTAGCAAACTCAAGTGGAAAAGGGGCAAAGGATCAAATATGAGAGGAATAAGACAATGTATGAACAAAGTGAATAATAAGCAATCAACTAAAGCCTCATATGCATAAACAAGTGACAAAATCGCGGGGAAAAACGGGATAGGGGCCACACTTATGCGTGTTGATATTACGCACCCCACGAGGAGAACTACTCACAAAATAAGCACGGGGACCGGGATAGATGAACCGGCCTCTGGAGGCTAGAAACCTCACAATATAAGTAGCTAAAGTCCATGAAATGATAAAGCCAACAAAGTAAAAGCGCATGCCATCATCTACAAGCGTCTCAACATCCCCGAAAGCGCTAATCCAAACAATGAAAATCATGCCAAAGCTCAAAGCAATCAAGGGAAGGGATGTCGGGAAAGAACAAGATAAAAACAAGCTCGCAAACAACAGAACGGGATACGTATTTTTGGTATTTTTTGAGATTTTCTGATTTTTTTTGTATTTTTTGGGATTTTTCAGATTTTTTGGAGTTTTTTTTTTTTTTTTTTTTGAAAAATGAAAAACGAAAAAGAAAGTGCAAAAAAAATAAAGCAAAGCGTAAAGCAAAGCGTTTCCTCTCCCCAAACCAAACAACACATTGTCCCCAATATGTCCTAAAGCACATCAACCAGGGACCTTAAAATAGAAGGGAGAAAAACGATAAAAAGTCTTAAAAGAAACAAAGTACATACATGATATATACAATGAAAAACGTCCCCCCAAACCAGCTTAAAACGGGGGGTTAGCAGCAGGTACTAGAAGTACCACCATCCATGGGTCTCGTCGTAGACGAACCCGCTACCGTCATCCTCATAGTCGTCTCCATCATCATCATCTACTTCATTCACACGGCCACTTTTAGCTCGGCCCTCATCTCCAGCTCGGCCATCAACACTCGCAACAGCATGCACGTCGTCTTTGATCACAGCTCTACCCGCGTCCGTCCTCCCTAAAGTACCTGCAATCATATCACAACAAAGCACGGCCTCAAGAGGATCCCTCTCGAGGACTTGAGGTAAGCACTCGTCCACACAATCATCAATGACATCGACCGCAAAGACATGCTCCTCTAACATGGGGCGTTTTAAGGCATTAGAAAGGTTGAAAGTAACTTTATCACCTCCGATATCCAACGTCAATTTCCCATTCTTGACGTCAATGATTGCACCAGCAGTGTGCAAGAAAGGCCGACCCAATATGATTGGAATTTGGGAGTCCTCGGCCATGTCAAGAACAATGAAATCGACGGGAATGAAAAACTTACCCACTTTGACAGGAACGTCGTCCAAAACACCTAGAGGGCATTTGACAGAACGATCCGCCATCTGGAGCGTGATATTAGTTACTTTCAACTCGCCCATGTTGAGCTTCTCGCATACCGAATATGGCATGACACTCACACTTGCACCTAAATCACACAGAGCTTTATCAATAAAAGTAGTTCCGATAGTGCAAGGGATGGAGAAGCTACCCGGATCCTTTAGTTTAGGAGGAGACTGGTTTTGTAAAAGTGCACTACACTCGGCAGTGAAAGCCACAGTCTCGACCTCACTAAACGATCTCTTGCGAGTGAGGATGTCTTTGAGAAATTTAGCGTAAGCAGGAACTTGTGTGACAAGTTCAGTAAAGGGAGCAGTTACCTTTAGGTCCTTGACGACCTCCATGAACTTACCGAATTGGCTATCGAGCTTTGACTTTACCACTCGACTCGGGAATGGTAGTTTTATTTGAATGGGCGGCTCGACCGGCTTGCTCTTCTCCTTCTCCTTGGGCTTGTTCTCGGCTCGCTTGGCCTCTACACCAACACCCACGGCCTGCCCTCCATTTATGGACCCCACGGCCACATCTCCTTCTTGCTTAGCTCCATTGCTCGTACCTGCACCATTATCATTAGGCACACTAAAATCGTTAGCAAAAAGAGAAGGGTCTACCTCACTTACCACCTTAGCGGGTGGAGCATCGAATGTAGGCATAGGTGGACCGTCATAGCTCGTGCCGCTTCGCAAGGAGATGGCGTTGATCGACTCATGTTGTTGAGGTTGTGATCCTTGCGAAGGAAGAGAGCCCGGCTTCCGTTGAGAACTAGAGGAAGCAAGCTGAGCCATTTGAGTTTCAAGCATTTTGATGGCGGCGTCCTTCGCTTGATCGCTCTTTTGCATTTGAGCCATCATAGTTTCTTGCGTTTTGGCCATTTGCATCATCATGGCCCTCATTTCACTCATCATAGGATCACCACTCGACGACGGAGCGGCTTGCACGGGTGGCGGAGCATTTTGTGGTTGAAAATTGGGGCGATTGAAGCCCGGAGGGTTGTATGGTCGTGGATTATTGTAGCTGAAATTTTGTGGGCTGTTTTGGTAATGTGGTTGTTGTTGACTGAAATTTTGTTGTTGTGGAGGTGGATTCAAGACGTTGGCACTTTTGTAGCTCAAATTTGGGTGATTCTTGTACCCTTCATTATAGTAGTTAGAGTATGGATTGTTTTGTTGAGATTGAAAAGCATGAACGGGATACATACCTCGGCATTCTAAGGAAGAATGACCGGAAACGCCGCATGAACCACAAGTCGGGTCATGGGAAGTGTGCATCGCCGCTACCGTTTGGCCACTAGCGTTTGAGGAACCCGCTTGCATTTGACTCATTATCATTGCGGTCATGGCATCCATCTTAGCATTAAGCATGGCCACCGCATCACCATCATTCTTACTACCGCTCCTAGGGACATTTCTCGAGCTCCCGTATTGTGCATTATGGATTGCCATGGCCTCAATCGTATCCATAGCCTCATCCACGTCTATATTATCAAACCGACCATTCGCCGCCGAGTCAAGCACTTGGCGTGACTCATTATAAAGACCGTTATAAAATTGCATCACGATAAACCACTTGTCCATGCCATGATGAGGGCATTGACGTTGAAGGTCTTTGTAGCGCTCCCACGCATCAAAGAGAGACTCGTCTCCCCTTTGGCGGAAGCTCGTAATTTGACTCCGTAGCATTGCGGTCTTCTCGAGCGGGAAGTACTTTTGGTAGAATGCTAAGACCAAAGAGTTCCAATCGGTGATGGCATGCGCAACACGATTCAATGAGTTGAGCCACAACTTTGCTTTGTCCCTTAGTGAGAATGGGAAGAGCATCTCCCGGATTTGATCTTGAGTCACACCTGTTTGCTTTATCGTGGAGCAATAGTCACAAAAGTTTTGGATGTGCAAGTTAGGGTCCTCACCGGGACTCCCTCCAAATTGAGTACGCTCGATGAGGTTGATAAAAGCGGGCTTAACCTCAAAGTTGTTAGCGGCAATATTGGGCATAGCATTTCCCGTAGGAATTTGATCCGCGGTAGGCCTCGAGTGATCGGATAGCTTCACCATTTTCTTTAATTCGGGCGTAGGTTCAATGTGAGTGGATGAAGTAGCAGGAGAAACAGCTTCCAAGTCCTTGAGCAAGTTCTTTCGCCTATGCAATGTACGCTCCGGCTCCGGGTTAAACTGAATTGCCAAACCTTTTTGAGACGTACGCGTTTGCCTGGGCAATGTACACATGAGTTAGGAGTTTGTATGGCATTTGTCGACATTGTATGTGTGGTGCTTTCATTATACTTTCATTTAAGCGTGGGGGAGGAGGTGATGAGTGTGGTTAGAGTTGATGGCTTGGGTAGTCTTTTGGCGCGATTTTTCTTGGTGAGGTATGTTCGTCCTCCCTCTTTTTCTAGTGTCCTTGGCAACATTGAGGACAATGTTTCATTCAAGCGTGGGGGAGGAGAATCGTTTCGATTGTATTGTATTGTAAAGTGTGCTTTTGTTTATGTTAAAAAAAATTGAGAAAAAGAAAGAAAAAAAAGAAGAAAAACGAGAAAAAAGATCAAAAATACGATAAAGTGAATCCCGGCTAGGTGAAAACCCGAAAGGGCGCCTAGGCAAAAGTGGGATATGTGGCCGAGGGCGGAGTGAAACCGCAAGGGCGGCACTCCGAGTAAAATGAAGAATCGAGATGCGTGCCACGAGCGTAGAAGTGAGGCGGAAAGCTAGAGTGAAAACCCGCAAGGGCGGGCACTCTAGGCAAAATGAGAGATTTAGGAAATAAAATGTTCTAATAATTCCTATTTTACTGGCGAGGCGACATAAGAAGGGTGACGAAGAAGGTCGGAAGGGTAGGTTAGAGGCTACGGTGAGAAGTAATCGCGGTGCACGGAGTTGTAGGCACCTCTCTTGCGATTGGGTTTGGTTTGTGTTATGCGGAGTAGAGGCGTTTAGGAGCTCGCTTGTGTGGGTTGTATGTGTGTGTGACATAGGCATTTTGTCATTGAATGAAGAACATTAGTAGCACAAGTGAGCGGGCTAGGATGGAGAAATAAGGGGCGTAGCGAATCTTTTGTTCACACGATATGTCGTTAGTCGAAGGATATTTAATTCCTAAATGTCGAGAGTGTTGAGGTTAGAATAGGAGTTGAGTGCGAATGGCTATCACTTAAGCTATTAGAGGGAGTTGGTGATAGGATTCGTCGCACTCTCCTAATCAAAAGTAAAACCAAACTCAACACTAGGTAGCTAGGGTAAGTCGGGATCGTATCCACAGGGAGATGGTCGTAATGTTGGTTATTTTGAATGATTCTAATCTCGGTTCGAGTGTAGGTTGGTAAACTAAAGCTAGAGCGTAAGGAAAGGGGTTTAAACGATAAGGGAAAAGTCTAGGGAATCGGGGTTAGCATAGGCAAAGCTAGGATGAAGGATGGTGATAGAAATGAGTCGGGAATCGCATGTGCTAAGGAATAGGCTCGACCTCTCGGTTCTAAGCGTCCTCTAGGTCTCAAATGCGGGCTCTCGCAACTTACAAGTGAGGGTCCTAATGGTTGGTCTCATACCCTACCTTAAACTAGGCTTTCGGTCTTAAGTTTAAGGGTGGAAAACGCTTGCTAAACCTTGGCCAAGGGATCAACAAACACAATCAAACACAAGACAACCAAAGTCACATGTAAAACCCTCATCAAACATCACCAAATCATCCTAGACTACTCACCCATGATCACCCTTCATCCCTAGAATAAGAACTACTCACACATATTGAAATCAACAACGAAAACTAAAGAGTAAGATGAAAACATGATCAACAATACTATATAATGAAATGACAAACAAAGGAGAGAAGTATATAGCAAAACCTAATCAAAAATTGCAAGAGAAATCAAAGAACAAAGACAACAATACCGAAATAGATTGATCAAACAACGTACTTGAGTCGGGAATTGAAAATACAAGAAGGAAAAATGATCAAACCCTAAATTTTTGATAGAAAGTACTTTGAAGTGTCCTAAGAATGCTCAGAAAAAATCAGACGAAAATATAATGTTTTGGCCCTTCAAACAAACGATGTATTTAAAGCACACGAGGAGTCGGACCCCGTCCCTGGGCTCCGGGACAAGGGTCCCGACCGGGACACCATGGAAGTTGGTCCCAAAGCTACGGGACATGCATCCCGTTGGATTCAGCTCTTGTTCTCTTTTTGCACTTTCTTTGCCTTAGCTTATTTTTGCTCAAATGTCGTCCCAAGGTGTAGGGACAAGGCCTAGGTCGTCCCAAGGCATAGGGACGAGTTCCAAATTGAGTATAAGAGCTCCAAATTCAGTCCCGAGGTCCCGGGACACCTTCAAACATCAAAACGAGGCTCGTGCGCAAGCGAAACTCAACGAAACCAACTCGAAACTTCACGAAACTTTACGGAACTTCACGAAACCTCCCAAATAGCATCCTAACCTCCAAATATGCGCGTTTACCTGCAATATAGACACAAAAACGCAGCAGGGCCAAAACGGAGCGAAATAGGAAGCGAAACGCATGTAAAAGCACGGGAAACGCAAAGTAAAGCTCGTGATCAAGGGGCTATATATAAGTAAACATATGACACATCAGTTGGGTAGTGTAGGAGTTTTGTTTTGATTTGCATCCACCGCGTTCTTATGAGCTAGTGTTGGTTCGGGGGTATTATGTTCTTTGTTTCCATCGAGGACGATAAAAAGTTCAAGCGTGGGGGAATTTGATGAGATGAGTTTAGTATGTGTTATTTGAGTTGTTTTTACAGGTATTTGGTGGTCCAAATGGTAGTATATGTGTCGGATTAGCTCGTGGATCGAAAGCCATGGAAAAGGCGGAGTTTTGAAGTATAGGCGCGAGCTACACGCAAGCCCTTGGGTTGTATGTTGGTCGCGCGTAAGAAGCAATGGAAACCAGAAATTTCTGATGATGTACACGCGAGCTACATTCGAGCAGCACGCGAGTAAGGCGCGACCAGATTTGAGCTACAATTGAGCTACATTCGAGCTACGCGCGAGCCAGTTGGTCGCGTGTGTTATAATTTTTGGAAACTCCGGATTGTCTTATAATTACCTAAAAATATACTTTACTTAATGGAGGCTATCATATATTTGATTTAACCTAGTTTTATCATCTTTCTCATTATCATTGGCATTAGTTTGAGATCTAGTTTGAGTTTTCATTGAGAATTGGAGATTGAAGATTGAACTTTTTGGAGATTATTGTAACCGTCGGTATGAGTAACTAATTTCCCTTTTCTCGGTTCAGGTGATTGAAACGGTTGGATTTTAATTGTGAGTTTGAAAGTTCTAGTCTTTATCCTTGATTATTGATTATTGCTCGGTTTTGAATTATTATTTGCGTGATTGATTTGTGATTGCTAGGTGTACAACTAGTCGTCTGATTAATTGCGTAATTGTTAGTTTTGTTAATTGGACGGGATACGTTGATTAGCTTAACACTAGTAACAACTAGGTTTAATTGTTGAACGGGATACGTTGATATTTATTCATAGGAGCGATTTTCATAACATCTAAAGTACAACTAGATTGTATGTGCTATTTGTTCCTTATCGATTCTCTTGTCATTAAAGCTGCTAACTGATTAAATCTTGAACGAGATACGTTGAGATTGTCATTTGGTTAGGGTTAGTTAAGAACGGGATACGTTTTAATTAACTAAACATAAGGAGGATTAGAATTGCATGATTCATGATAAGGTAGTCAAGAGTATAAACTAGAACCGGATAACCGTGATCAATTAACTCTAAACCGCGGATATTAACTTGAATTGAGATCCTTTTAATATCTTATATTTCATCCCTTTTATTCTCTTTGTTTGCCTAATTATTTTAGTTCGATTAGTTTAGTAATTCAACTACAAACCCCCCCCCCCCCTTGGTTACTTGTCACTTTGTTACTTTATATTTGCTTTTCATCTGCGCTTAGTTTGAATTCGATTAGCCTTATTCCCTATGGTTCGACCCCTTACTTCCGATTTACTATTTGTTTAGTATTAGGATTTAAGTGTTATAAATTGTTAATTTGCGGCATACGACTTAGGACCGTCAACCTCCAACTAAATTATATAAATGATTCCGAGATCCGTCTTTAGTTGATTTGGGGACGGTGAGCCGTTCCATACCAATCTCAAGTAAATACGGTGAGTCAACTTTTGACTAATTCTACCTTAGAACTCTCGGTCGACAAAATTTCATGTAAATTTCGTCTGCTAGCCCTGAAACACAAGACTTGTCTTAATATTCCATTGAGTCCAACCACTTTTCACATGTAATAACAATTATTACCTTACTTACCCGAGGTAAAAAGAGAACACTTCGCGAAGGCGATAGTTGTAACAACCCGGATTACCTAACAATATAAAATATGATTTAAAAAGGATTTATAAAAGAAAATGAAAACCACGATGACGGAAACACCGTGAATCCGAGTCATGTAGACCAAATAAGCAATGTAGACCTTGAGGCCTAGCAAAAATGGGAAGTAAATACCCCTTACAAACCATAAGAACATAAGTATGTAAAACGAGCAAGTCTAACCCAAAAAAACGTAGTCTAATCCAAGTCCAAACAAAATGCTCAAACAAAGCTACGGGTCGTCATGCTCACACGGCATTCTCACTCGTCCCCAACCCCGCGCATACCTGCAACAAAACATGCAATAACCACAGTTAGTGGGGAGTAACTAGGTGCTCCCCAATCATATTTCAACATCATAAACGTAGACAACAATACAATCACGCTTACCTATGGCCTATTATCAGAGTACAAAACCAACAATCATACAACCATTACATCACAATTATATTAGTCTTCCTTTAGTCAATCACACACAAACTGTCAAAAACAAGATGACAACAACCACCCAACAAACGCAAGAGCAAGCACAGAGCACTGGGTGAAGCAACAAGAATCACCCCGGATGAAGCAACAAGAATCATCCTAACCCTATGGCGGGATAGCAACAAGAAGTCCCAAACAACAGTCTAAATTTGGTTAAATTCCACCGAGCAACAAGAACGGTGACGACATAATAACAAAACCATAGTCTATAACCATAACCGGTTGAGAACCCATAATAGCTCTAACTAAGCAACAAGAATAGTCGAGGGGATTATGGGCGGTATCCGTCCAAACTAGGATATCGTAGCTACTTAATACGTGCCAAAACAGTACACGCATGCACACTTATCTCAAGCTTAAGAATTAGCCAACCAGAACGAATCAATCCATCTCCAATACCACCACTTAAACCATCACCATAGCCTTAACAAAACAACATTTCAATCTCGTAACCCAAACTCAACTTAGCATCGTCAAAACAAGAGGATACATGCATAAAACGGAGTAACCTTACATGATATTCAAAGGCACCAATCAAAAGCTCAATGGACAAGTCAAGATATTAGCTTTAATCATTATATAACGAGTACAACAACATTATAAATGAGCAAACATCCTAAACATGCTTCTAGACTCTTATTGTATGAGTCCGACTCCAAACAACATAGGTGATCTTAAAACCAACCACACAAGCCAAAGGTCACTCCTTTTCAATCATACATTCAATAACAAGGACTCACACGACAACAATGGCCTCACACATGTCAAAATACAACTAGGGCTACACCTAGTTACCTCGTTATAACAATCTCAAAGCAACTCTTCTTCTTCCTCAACGTAGATGGTATCCTCCTCGTTGAGTTCGCCTTCACCTTCGATTATGAGCACACAAAACACATAAAATACATAAGCATACAAACAATAACACATAATATATATAAAACTATGAAAACCAAACCTAGGATGATAGAGAACATTAGGATTACCAAGTGTAGCTGATTAGGAAGATAATTAGGGTTAGAAAGATGGAAACTTGGGAGAATTTAATGAAGATTTAAAGGAGAATTAATGGTGTTCTTAGGAGAGAGAAGAGAGTATTAGGGTTTGTTTAGGATGAAGATGAGTGAATTATGATGTAATTAGGGATAAAAAGGAATTAAAAAGGATTAAATTCGAGTTAAAACAAAACACGGAGAAACGCACAAACCACCCGCACAAAGCAGAGCGGCCCGCGCCTTGGTCGCGCGCTGTCCGCGCGCCATCCGCGCCCTGCCCGCGCGTCGTCCGCGCATTTGGTCTTTTCTCTCGGATGCTTCTCATTTCTTCCCCTGCTCGCGCCTAGCTCGCCCCTAGCTCGCCAAACACCTCTGGCCAGCTCCAAGACCTCCTAAACACCCCCACACTCACTCACACACTCTCAAACTCGGAAACCATATCGGTTAGCTCAACCACGACTCGACTAAACGACACGTAAGCATAGGACATGATTTTCTCTAGCTAAAAATGAGAAAATCACATAAAATGAAAGACAAATTTTAACTAAATGAATTATTTAAATTTGAAATGAGTCGGGGTGTTACAATCTCACCCCCTAAAAAGAAGTTTCGTCCTCAAAACTTGAGAACAAAGGGATACCTGTAACAAAAAGGAATGGGTACTTCTCGCGCGTCAAAGCCTCCGTCTCCCATGTAGCTTTCTCATACTTTTGGCTTCTCCAGAGCACTTTGACGAGTGGAACAACCTTGTTCCTCAACCTCTTCTCCTTCTTGTTCAAAATGCGAACCGGCCTTCCCTCGTATGTTAAGTTCGGGTCGACCTCAAGCACGTCGGCCTCAACCACATGCAAAGGATCACTACGATACCTCCTCAATTGAGACACATGGAACACATCATGCGCCTTCGACAAGTTCGGTGGTAGAGCCAATCTATAAGCCACTTTGCCTACTCTCTCGAGTACCTCATACGGTCCAACAAACTTGGGACTCAACTTGCCCTTGATCCCAAACCGTTTCATGCCCTTCATTGGAGATACCTTCAAAAACACCTTATCTCCTACCTCAAACTCGATCGGTCTACGACGCAAATCAGCATAGGACTTTTGTCGATCTTGCGCCGCCTTCAACTTTTCACGGATGACCCTCACTTATTCTATGGACTCTTGCACCATCTCCTGTCCAACCACATCAGTTTCAGAAATGTCATCCCAACACATAGGACTCCGACATTTCCTACTATACAACGCTTCGAACGGAGCCATCTTGATACTCGCTTGATAACTGTTATTGTAGGAGAATTCCACCAACGGTAGACTCTTCTCCCAACCCACATGAAACTCCAAAGCACAAGCTCGCAACATATCCTCCAACGTTTGAATGGTTCTCTCGGTTTGACCATCCGTAGCAGCATGGAATGCCATACTCATTTTCAACTCGCTACCCAACACCACTTGAAACTTCCTCCAGAACTGAGAGCAAAACCTAGGATCACGATCAAAAACGATGTCCTTAGGAACCCCATATAGACGAACCACTTCCCGTTGATAAGCATTAGCCCACTCTTCCATGCTCCACGTCTCCTTCATCGGGATGAAATGAGCCACTTTCGTCAAGCGATCCACCACAACCCAAACAACATTCTTACCACTCGGCGCTCTCGGCAAGCTCATAACAAAGTCCATGGAGATAGAGTCCCACTTCCACGTCGGAATCTCTAGAGGTTGTAGCAAACCTCCAGGTCTCTGATGTTCGAACTTCACCTTCTGACATACCAGATACTTAGCCACGTACTCAGCCACTTCCTTCTTCATGTCAGGCCATCAAAAGTGCAGCCTTAAGTCCTTGTACATCTTGTCGCCTCCGGGATGTACAGAATACGGAGAACTATGAGCTTCTTTCAAAATCTTCTTCTTTAGGACCTCACAGTTAGGAACACACCACCTCTTCTTGAACCTTAGACCTCCATCAACACCAACCTCGAAGTATTCGGCACCACCACTCTCCTTAGCCACACGTATAGCTTCTAGGACTGGGTCTTCACGTTGTTTCACCCGAATCTCGTGATACAACTCGGGTTCAGCTACCATAGCACACACACACCAACACCATGTTGCACGACTTCTAACTCCAGCTTCTGAAAATCACAGCACAACTCATCAGGAAGAACCCACGCGGTATTCAACACATGCTTCCCCTTTCTACTCAAGGCATCAACAACCACATTAGCCTTTCCCTCGTTATATTGCAGCTCAATATTATAGTCCTTAATCAGCTCCAACCAACGTCTCTGCCTCATTTTCAGGTCTCGCTGCGTAAAGATGTACTTCAAACTCTTGTGGTCGGTATAGATCTTACACGATGCAACGTACAAATAGTGCCTCCACAGCTTCAAGGAAAAAACCACAGCAGCAAGCTCCAGATCATGCGTAGGATAGTTCTGCTCATCCACTCGTAACTGCCTTGACGCATAAGCTATCACCTTCTCTTTCTGCATCAAAACACAACCCAAACCAAGCTTGGATGCGTCACTATACACATCAAACTCCACACCATCTTCAGGTAACGTTAGCACTGGCGCGGTAGTCAGCCTATTCTTCAGCTCCTGGAACGCAGCTTCATAAGCTTCACTCCATACAAACTTCGACTCTTTTCGCAGCAACTGAGTCAAAGGTCTAGCTATCTTTGAGAAGTCCTGCACGAACCTCCTATAATAGACAGCAAGCCCAAGGAAACTCCTGATCTTGTTCACGTTTTTTGGACTCTCCCAACCAAGCACTGCTTCAACCTTAGAAGGATCAACCTTCACACTTTCACCCGATATAACGTGACCCAAGAAGGCAACTTCCTTCAACTAAAAATCGCACTTAGAAAACTTAGCGTACCACTTCTGCTTCCGTAGCACCCCTAAAATTAAACGCAGATAATCCTCATGTTCAGCTTCATTGCGGGAATAGATCAATATGTTGTCAATGAAGACAATGACGCATCGATCCAAGTACTCACCAAAGGTTCTGTTCATCTGGTCCATGAAAACTGCAGGTGCATTCGTCAAACCAAATGGCATCACCATGAACTCATAATGCCCATACCTCGAACGGAACGCAGTCTTCGGTATATCCTGCTCTCGAACGGGAATCCGATGATAACCTGATCTCAAGTCGATCTTCGAGAACACACTAGCACCCTTCAATTGATCAAACAAGTCCTCGATGCCTGGCAAAGGATACATGTTCTTGATCGTTACCTTGTTCAGCTCTCGATAGTCGATACACAACCGCATACTGTCATCTTTCTTGTTCACAAACAACACCGGAGTACCCCATGGTGAAACACTCGGTCTTATGATCCCTTTCTCGATCATCTCCTACAACTGCTTCTTCAATTCTTGCAACTCAGCGGGCGCCATACGATACAGAGCCTTAGAGATATGCCCTGTACCCGGCACTAAGTCGATCACAAACTCCACATCACGCTCATGTGGAATTCAAGGAAACTCCTCGAGAAACACATCCTCGAACTCACGAACAACGGGAATGTCCTCTAGCTTCAGCTCTTTAGAAACATCCTTCACCATACACAAGAACACCTAATGACCCTTCCTTCTCATGTTACTCATCTCCATTGCAGATACCCAACGCACACTCGGCCTCGCAGCAGCACACTTATAGGAAATCTTGCAACCAGACGGTCTTTCAATAGAATCTTATGATCGCGGCACACGAAACGAGCGTCATACCTCGCCAACCAATCCATACCCAAGATGACATTGAACTCGGACAAATCAAAGCGCACAAGGTCAGCGGATAAGATGGATTCCCCAAAAGAAATAGGGACATCCTTGAATAGAAGTGAGCAAGGAACAATTTCTCCCGTGGGAAGAGATATATATAAGGGTATCCACGGTAGTAGAGGAAGTGAGCTTGGCTTTCTCAATCAAGGAAGCAGAGATAAAGGACATGGATGCACCCGTATCAAACAGAACAAAAGCAGGCACAGAGTGAATAAAAAATGTACCAGTAATCACGTCGGGATGAGCCTCAGCCTCAGCGCGGCTCATAACAAAGATATGACCCTTCTGTGCAGGAGGGTTAGTTTTCGCAGCTACAACAAGAGCAGCAGGAACGACGGCAGAAGAGGAACCAGCAGCAGCAGGCTTAATCGCCTTAGGACACTCAGTGGATTTGTGATCCGGCTCCTTGTACGCATTGCAAGTGATCGGAGCACCTTCACAAGTCTTACCCGGGTGGTAAGGCTTCCTGCAGCGATAACAGAACACATTCGGCCTAGAGATGACCTGAGAACGGTTCCCCGTAGGACGGGTATCAAACCTTCCCTTTTTTCGCAGGAACAAATGGCCTCTTCACAAAACGGTTCTTTGCAGCTTCAGTCTCCTCAGCCTTAACCGACTCGTAGACACTCAGAGCTCGGTCATAGGCCTGTTGGAAGGTCATAGAAGGAACCCCCGCAAGCACAGTTCTAACCTTTTAGGTTAGGTTCTTCTCAAACCGACGAACACGAGCAACTTCATCGGGAACTATGTTAGGAGCAAACCGAGCCAAGGACACAAACTTGTCGGCATACTCCTGTAACGTCATCGATCCCTATACGAGCTTGATGAACTCCTGTTCCTTTTGCCAACGAAACTCGTCCGGGTAGAACCTCCTTTTCAAAGCCTCACTAACGGCTGCCCAGTTAAACCCAGCTTGGGCTTGTAGGGTAGCCCTGGATAAGGCCCACCAGTTGTCGGCCTCCAGCTTGAGATAGTGGGTGGCGATATCCACCTTTTTAGCTTCTAGGCATCTTGTGGCCACAAAAAGCTTTTCCATCTCCCGCAGCCACGACTCGAGAACCACCGGGTCGGCCGTACCGTCATAAGTAGGAGGATGGTGTCGGTCAAACCGGTCGAAGACTGACAGGTTGTTGGCTTGCGCCACAGTCATAGCAAGAATGACATCCTCAAATCGGCGGATGCGTTGTAACTCTTGTTGTGCGTTTCTATTTCTTGCCATCTGCAACACACAAGCATAGTTAATAGCAGCATTTCACCTAACATGCCACTTCAAGAAACTACTCAAACGCATATATAATCAACGTAGCCCCCTAACGTGTCTACCCCAACGCTCTCACTCGGTGTGCTAAGTCAAAACCTACTCACTCGACTAAAAGAGTTGGCAGCGTATTCGCTCTGATACTAACTTTAACAACTCGGATTATCTAACAATATAAAATACGATTTAAAAAGTGATTTATAAAAGAAAATGAAATAAAATGAAACCACGGTGGCGGAAACACCGTGAATCCGAGTCGTCACTCACAAAAACAATCTAAACAAACCAAATAAGTAATGTAGACTTTGAGGCCTAGCAAAAATGGGGAGTAAATACCCCTTACAAACCATAAAAACATAAGTATGTAAAACGAGCAAGTCTAATCCAAAAAAACGTAGTCTAATCCAAGTCCAAACAAAATGCTCAAACAAAGCTACGGGTCGTCATGCTCACACGGCATCCTCACTCGTCCCCGACCCCGCGCATACCTGCTCACAGTCAGTGGGGAGTAACTAGGTGCTCCCCAATCATATTTCAACATCATAAACGTAGACAACCATACAATCAAGCTTACCTGGCCTACGACCTATTATCAGAGTACAAAACCAACAATCATACCACCATTACATCACAATTATATTAGTCTGCCTTTAGTCAATTACACACAAACTGTTAACAACAAGATGACAACAACCAACCAATAAACGCAAGAGCAAGCACAGAGCACCGGATGAAGCACCAAGAATCACCCCGGATGAAGCAACAAGAATCATCTTAACCTATGGCGGGACAGCAACAAGAAGTCCCAAACAACAGTCTAAATTTGGCCAAATTCCACCGAGCAACAAGAACGGTGACGACATAACAAAAAAACCGTAGTCTCTAACCATAAACGGTTGAGAACCCATAATAGCACTAACTAAGCAACAAGAATAGTCGAGGGGACTATGGGCGGTATCCGTCCAAACTAGGACTCGTAGCTCCTTACATACGTGCCAAAATAGTACACGCATGCACACTTATCTCAAGCTTAAGAATCAGCCAACCAACACGAATCAATCCATCTCCAATACCACCACTTAAACCATCACCATAGCCTCAACAAAACAACATTTCAATCTCGTAACCTAAACTCAAATTAGCATTGTCAAAATAAGAGGATACATGCATAAAACGGAGTAACCTTACATGATACTCAAAGGCACCAATCACAAGCTCAAAGGACAAGTCAAGATATTAGCTTTAAGCATTATATAACGAGTACAACAACATTATAAATGAGCAAACATCCTAAACATGCTTCTAAACTCTTATTGTATGAGGCCGACTCTAAACAACATAGGTGATCATAAAACCAACCACACAAGCCAAAGGTCACACCTTTTCAATCATACATTCAATAACAAGGACTCACACGATAACAATGGCCTCACACATGTCAAAATACAACTAGGGCTACACCTAGTTACCTCGTTATAGCAATCTCAAAGCAACTCTTCTTCTTCCTCAACGTAGATGGTATCCTCCTCGTTGAGTTCGCCTTCACCTTCGATTATGAGCACACAAAACACATAAAATACATAAGCATACAAACAATAACACTAATAAATATAAAACTATGAAAACCAAACCTAGGATAATAGAGAACATTAGGATTACCAAGGGTAGATGATTAGGAAGAGAATTAGAGTTAGAAAGATGGAAACTTGGAAGAATTTAATGAACAATTAAAGGAGAAAAAATGGTGTTCTTAGGAGAGAGAAGAGAGGATTAGGGTTTGTTTAGGATGAAGATGAGTGAATTATGATGTAATTAAGGCTAAAAAGGAATTAAAAAGGATTAAATTCGAGTTAAAACAAAACACGGAGAAACGCACAAACCACTCAAGACAAAGCGAGCGACTACGCGCCTCTAGTCGTGGCGCCGCTCAAGACACCGTCCGTAGCCGTCAGCTTCTATCCGCTACTGTTCGCGCCTTTGGTCTGTTTTTCTCGGATGCTTCTCTTTTCTTCCCCTGCTCGCGCCTAGCTCGCCCCTAGCTCGCCAGACACCTCTGGCCAGCTCCAAGACCTCCTAAACACCCCCACACTCACTCACACACTCTCAAACTCGGAAACGACCTCCGTTAGCGCAACCACGACTCGACTAAACGACACGTAAGCATAGGACATGATTTTCTCGAGCTAAACATGAGAAAATCGAATAAAATGAAACGTAAATTTTAACTAAATGAATTATTTAAATATGAAATGAGTCAAGGTGTTACAATAGTAACTCTAATGAGCAAGGAATTCGTATGTGGTACTTGTCGGTAAGGCTAATCTCAATATTAAAAGTGAAAGATTGCGTCAATTAGTTATCTACTCCCTTTTAAGTTACTTGAATGGGTGAATATCTGATAACATATCAACAACATAACATGTATCTCCCTTTTTTGGACGACATTCCCTTTTCGGGTGCACTATATTTAGGCAACTTGGCATGACAAACAAGCAAACATGCAAGCATACAAGCATATATGAAAGCAATAAATATCCTAGTATGGCCACCTATCTTAGTTAATTCTATTAACTATACAACACGTCTTCGAAAAATACAATATCTTCGACCACCTTTGGTCACCATTTTCTGGAACGCCTTAGGCACTGTTTTGTTAGATCACCGTTCTTCTCAAATTACAAATAATTTACAAAATAATCCTATGATACATATTTTCCTAAGAAAACAATAAATTATACATGCCGGCGATATACGAGATCGCAATAATTTAAAGACCAACCGGTATTCCCTTACATTACGGGTAATACGGGTTCTAACTAGGCCATACTAGGTACAAAATTCATCACATGGAAAAATAAAAGCATTCATACAAACCAAAATAATCAAATTATTGAATAAATAAATTATAAACATGTCAAATTGCCTTTTATAACATTTCCTTTAGTGGTAGCTCATAATTATTGGAACTTAATTAATTTTAAACCGTTTAAAATTATTTGAATTAACACTTAAATCATATTTAAGCTCAAACTAACATTCTAAACAGTTTAGAACTCAAAATTAGTCAATATTAATTTATTGAGTTATTATTAGTTTGAGTTATTAATAGTTTTATTTAATTCATTTTCCTATTTTTATCGGTTTAATTGTAACTGTTACAAATAATCCTAATTTAATCATCACAATTATGAAAAATTAGAAGAAAAAAAATTATATTCTAAAATTTTCCAGAATTTAAATTTTGGCCAAAGTCATCATTTTACCATTTTTGAATCTGATTCAAAAATGAATTGACACTGTTTATTGGATTTATCTAATAAACGCAATAAACTTTCAAATTAATCATAACCGTTATGAAATAAAAATATTTTTAATTTTCTAGAACATTTTCTGGAGCCTAAAAATACTAAAAATACTAAATATGTTGGCTAAAATTTTTTGGTTAAATAATGAGAAAATTATAATCACCATTTTATCGGTTTTTATCTTCATAATAACCAATAAATATAAAAATTAGTGAATATAATTTTTAAATTTCACTCACAAAGTAAACATTATGTTGAATTTATGAATACTTTTCTCAAGCCCAAAAATTACATTTAATTATTTACAATTAACACGTAACTATAAATAAGCATTTTAAGACTTATTGAACCAAAAAGTTGATAAAAAATAGCAAATAAATTCCAAAAAAAAAAAAATGCGACCAAAACACTTTTAAGGTCAAATTTAGCATCCTTTTTGAAATATTTTGTGATAAACCCACTTTATCATATTTTTCACAAATTATCCAATAATTCGTTTTAAACTTAAATTTTTAGCATGAATGCACAACTGGGCTCTGATACCACATGAAAGTTATGTTGCCATAAATTAAACCATTTATTTTTCTACTAAATTATACTAATATAGTACTGGCAAGGATCTAGAGAAGACATGCTTAACATAAAGCCTAAAAACTGTATGATAACAGAAACTCCTTACATTGCTATGAGATGATTAATTAGTACAACAGTTGTACTAAAATAACCACCAAGGATAATATAGTTGTGACCGTCACCGAAACCCGAGTTTCCAAAGTAGGAAACCTCCTCCTAGTTGCACCCAAGAAGTAGATATTAGTTAGACTTTTACCAGAATAGTCATAATAACTATTACTACTTTAGTGATATATTTTATGAGTGTTTTATGTGGAGATTGGAGCAACAATTTGCTCCTAAAATGCCTAATAATCACGGCCAAAAGAGTGAAAATAAGGAGCAGAGATAGTATCATCAATTGTTAACCTGTATCAATGATGAAGAATAAGGTGTGTATATATAAGGAAAAATGGAGGAGATATATTTGCATGTTGATAAACAAGTGTTCATGTCCATGGACAAGTGTTTGATCATCCATGGACAAGTCTCCATTACATGTACAAGTGTTTAACAAGTGTTAACACCTTTAGCACTTGTCACTAACACTTGTAACAAGTGTTTCATCACCTATTTCGGTGATATACACAATCTATTAAGGACCGATTTGAGTTTGTTTTGTTAATAATTATCTGATTAATACTTATAAAAACAATTATTTAATTATCTAATAATTAAATACGATCATCTATAATACTTAAAAACTCAATCATTGACCAAGTTTTGACCGGAGCAAACTACCTACACTAAAATAAACTCATCCTATGCATGCCACCTCAGCATAATAGAGAAAAACCCCTGCCACATCATTGATTTCCTCCAAGTTGGACATTCATAATCCCCAAAACAACCTAAAATGCAACGCCTTATTCCCGGGGAAGGCGAAATATCCCTCATATAATTCCATTGATTGTTTTAATTCCTTTGGTCATCATTCCTTTGGGACCGTACTGACCTGTGTGGTTGTCCACTTTTTGAATCGTTAGTGGTTTGTTTAATTTTTTGTCCCCATTTGAATTAATTGAACTTGAATTGTATGTGCCGTCGATCGTCTGCATACAACTTTAAGTTGACGAACTTCACGTTGTATTTGTTTTCATTTGCGTAGTTTTACGTCTACGGGCAATTAAACCGTACTTATAATTGCACTTCTTGAGGTTTATATTTTCATTTGTTTCATTTGTTTTGCAGAAACCTCCGACAAACCCAAGAATCAGCCGAGTCTAAGCAGCCAATCTATTTTATTCGGCGTACCATATACTTAGGCGATTTTACTTCAAAAGGATCACGTCATCGTCGCACGACAGACAGAGGGGGATATCAACGAGACGACTACTCTCAAAGATCCCGATCTTGACATTGTTTTCTGTCCACAGCGGAACTGGTACCAGGAATTGATCAAGTGAGTTATCGAATGACATTCATTTTTTAGAATGAAATACTACATATTATTAGGTTGTTTCTAACTTTACTTCGTTATTTATAATACGGTATTCAGGAAAATTGAGCGTGGTTGTGAATTCCTCGAAGTCGAGAAGATTATGGATTATAGTCTTTTAGTCGGCATTCATTTCAACAATGATAAAACAGTCGATAACATGGGCCTGTCGCCATTTGTTCAACGCGGTATTGATCCCGCCTTTCTCATATTATTTTCTACTAATTGAAAATGCCCGTGTTAGATTCTAAATCAGTGTGTTGTCGCTGTTTGACATTGTTTCTAGGCAAAAAGGCGTCATATCAGAATGGGAAGTATTTGCTTGGGCAACGTTTTCTCAAAGCGGAATTACAAGATATGGACTGCATTCTCGATGGCAGGTGTGTTTTCTGATTTCCAGTTTGCTTAGTTAAGTTTAAAAAAGAGTAAATTCATGACTTATACCTACTTTATAACCACATTTCATGACTTATACCTACATAATTTTTTCTTCATATCTTATACCTACATGACTATTTTCATTCATAATCTATACCATTAATGAATTCCAACCAAAAAAGACACGAACTTCCCAATTTGCCCTTCTTTGATGAATTCGGTATTTCTACGAATTCTACCCACTTCTTTCACTTTCGACCAAACAAACCTCCCAAATTCACTCAAAAAATTACTCTGAAAATACAACCCCAAATTAATTCCCCCACTGTAATTACTTCATGTTTTCCTAATTTTTGTTTAAATTTTTCTCTCCAAATCATCGACGTAGCTTGTAATCGCCATCGTTGTCAAGATTAGAGCAAGTATGTACTTTTACTTGAACTCAAAATTGATTTCATTGAAATTTAATTGAAATTAGGGTTTTAATTCCCCTCTTTTGATTCGAAATTCGTGTAAAGGATACTGATTTAACTTCAATTCCTCATACGTGTAGAGTTTTTTACACCTTCAAGTTCTCAGATTTTGTGCATGCATTTGAAGGATGGAAAACGAAATAATTTCACTTCTTCTAACGTGTTAACTTTAATTTGTAGGATAGAGAATGAAAGGGCTTACAGAATCGACATCAGATTGATGCATAGTGGGCAATTCATCTACGAAAATAGGGACACTCGTTAGGTAGATGGAGCGATGCAATTCATCTACGAAAATGGAGAGAGAAAGCAGAGAATGTGAAATACCATAATTTGATAAGGGGGCAATTTGATTTTGAATGAGAGGGATAAGGGTGAGTTTATAAGAATAAAGTAAAAGGGATAAAATAGGGATTTCATTAATTAATTAGGGAAGGATTCAAATATTCAAGGAATAATGGTCGTTTTTTTGGTCAAAATTCATTAATGGTATTGATTATGAATGAAAATAGTCAACTAGGTATAAGATATGAAGAAAAAATTATGTTGGTATAAGTTATAAAATGTTGTTATAAAGTAGGTATAAGTCATGAGTTTACTCTTTAAAAAACATAGTGCATGCTTTGGTGAGCTTGCAACTTGTAATAGACAATTCTTACATTTTCACCAGTAAATTAGCATGTATTAAAGGCAGTCAATTTCGTCAAATAATTCTAACAGTAGTTTAAGGCACATGTGTTGTATGCTATATGAAATTATATGTGACTAAGATGTTACTGAACTTAGATTGATTTTTATTACAAATTCTACGAGGTTAGATACGTGGGAGGGGTTGTCTACTGTAGTAGGTAACATTAAGTCCATTTAACATTTCCTACCGCATAGTTATTGATCCATTAGTTTGAACATCAAATTGAATTCTTTATTTAGATCTATACGTGCACAAAATTGTCAAACTTATATGCGTGCGCAAAATCAGAAGTGAAGTTGTTTGCAGTGACCAATCCGAACCAAACAAGGTATATTGCATACTCAAGTTGACTCCAACGTGATAGGTTTAGAATCTTAATTCATTCTGGTATTAACTATTCAGACTTATTCAGGTTTGCAGACACAACCAGCAACGAGCTGAAAAAAAGCCAAGAAAAAAGATAAAACATGTACGAGAAAAACGTTATGTTGAATTCTAAATTTTGGAGTACATGTGAGTAAAACTATCATACCGATACACGTTCATCTACAAATACGACCCAGTAAAGAAGAAAATCGCATGTGAACAAAGGAAATCGCCTACTCACATTGAAGACAATATTATAGGTTTGTGAACTAAATTTCCAGAGTTATTCAGTTAACTGATGTGTAAATAAATATTTTTACATGATTGGTCAATGTCTAATGACTTACAAATTATAGTCTATAACAGTTCCATTTTATAATAAAATTGCTACTTTCAGTTGATTCGATTTGTGCTTGTGATATTTGCGCCGATGGTAAAGATTGATTACATTTCATAGGGCCACATCTGATATAAGAAACTGGCCTCCATCAAGGTATTGTGTTTGTTGTCATATTTTATTTTCCAACCCAAAGGTATGCTTGCCCAAAACAAAACCAATCACGTTTATATACTCCGTATCAATTTAGGAACATTAAATTAAATTCGAATTTAATAAAAAAAAATGAAGAATAGTGTCAACATTTTTCACGTTATTGGCCAAAGAGACGGGTCCAATTGAGTTTGAGGCGGAGATTAAAAATGAATGTTTCGTTTGTTTTACTGCTCTATTAGTAAGTCATAAGGCAGCACACTGAAACCCCTGCTGTCACGTTGTCACCCCTCGCGGGTTCCTGCTGTCGCTGCGGGGAATGAAGAATTTAGACAACATATAGTACTTCCCAATATACTTATTATAGTTCTTCATTTGAATTTTACTCTATTCTTATTTTTTACTTACTATTATTTTCCGTCTCTTCATAGAATCGCGTAGCAAAGGAAGCCCGAGATGAAGAGGTACATGCAAGAAAGTTAAGGAACTCATGACAAGGGTCATGAAAGGTCGGGGTGAAGCCTCATTTACAAGTGAATGTACTGGGAGAAAAGATCCTTTTGGGAAAACCTATCGACGCCTGTGCGCTGTCTCTCGTCTTGAGTGTGCCGGAAGCGGAATGCGCCTCGCAGGAAAAAGGAGCGAAGTTTTGTGAAAAATGGGGAGATCATTGCATGAATTTGTGACCAAAAAGAAAAGTAGAAAATCCTTTTTGAAAATGTATTTTCGGAGTCGCCACCAAATATTAAAGGAATTTGGAACCTATTCAACGCGTCTTGAAATACAAGACACGAGTGTCTCAGATTTCAAGGTGCGTCGATACCTATCCGTCTGAGGTTTGAAACCAGAGAAGGGATTCGGAGTGAGGTTAATTTTCGAAAGTTTTGACAAAAAAGTGTTTTGAAAACTGAAATCAAAAAGCCTACATAAAAGTAGTCTCTACTAATTTGAAAACATTTGCTTAATTTCGATATTTGGGCTAAAAGTCACGCTATGTACAAGTGCGAATAAATATGACTCGATTAAAATGCATAAATAATGTAAATTGTCAAAATAATGACATTTGCTATAGGAAATGTACGTTAAATAATAATTTATTGACTAAACTATTATTATAAACGTTATTTTCCAACCTCGTATTTTGACTCTTAAGATTTTGTGAAAAACCCTCAGTTTTGCATGCTAAAAGACTCTATGAAACGGTACAATTTAGTGTTGGATCCGTGATTCTAGTCGTTATTTAATGCATGAATGAGGACTTGCATAATTATAAAAGTGACGTCGGTTTGCTTTAGTGATAATGAGTCGTTATTTATGCGATATTGGCGGGGTTTAGACGGATTATGAATCCGAATTGCTACAAATCAGACATTTAATACGGCTTCGCTAATGCCAATATCGGGTTGGGGTTAATGTAACCCCTTTGTCCGAGTCTCAAACGTCCAAAACGTAGGTAAAATGTTTACCTTTCGAAAATGCAAAGACGGTATTTTTGAGTGGATTTTAAGTGTATTTTGTGAATAGTGTATGTGTGTTAAAAAAAACCGATGTTTGAAATGAATGAAGGGGGTGGGTATTTATAGGAAGTGGCTGGTTTATGCGTAGATAAAAATTAAATCGCTCGTATGCAGTAATTTAATTTCATCTGAGTTAGGATTTGTGGAGGAAACTTAAGAAATTTGCACACCAAAACAAATTTATAATCGTCGCTGACAAAGCGCTTAAATTTTTAATCGCCTGTCAACAGGCGTTTTTGTTTTTGTTTTGGTGTGCTGTTTTAGCCGCCTTTAGTTTTTGGACGTATGATTAGGTGATAATTATGTTTTGTTGGATATTTTCGTGTGGATCAAGTCTTTTTGGGCCTAATCGGTTTTTGGTCCGATTTCGACTTTCGTGCTTCGGTTTTTGTCGTGTTTTTCGGTTTTGGCTTGAAATAAAATAATATTAGGTTATATTATTTTACGGTTTCATAGAACCTAATTTTGTGAAAATGTGACACGGGACGCACTTTGGCCCGTTTTGCGTGTCGTTTTGGGGTTATTTTTGTGAGTTTGGGCCATTTTGTAGCTTGTTGGGCTATTTTTGTGGGTCGTTTTGGTAAGACGTTCCTGCAATGTGCCCGTGTTATGTTTATAATGACTAAGAGTGACATTCATTTTTATGATTATGCAAATTCAAATTAATACGTTAAAAAATGACTAAATACGTTTTAGACACTTTTGTACCGTTTCGACTCTTTTAAAAGCATGCATGAAAGTCCTTTTCGTCATCGGGTTTGTTTTTTGGGGGGTACGGATACGGGTATCTACAGAGCCCCCAGTTTGACTGAGCTTGGACAAAGCATTAGTCAAACTTAAAGATAGTATCCGGACCATCACAGTCTCGATACTACCTGGCGGCGCTAAGCATGTGTCTTATGTGAGAGACGAGGACTTAGCGCCGGGAGATGCGGGGAGGGACGACATGTTTTTAAGGACATGACGGTCCTACATGTTTAAGGGCGTGTCAGCCTGCGTGCGGCTTGAGTGTTTCCTGCTGGTGCTTGGCTGGTGCTGGATACTTCTTGTTGGTGCTCCTTGCTTTGTGCTCCTTGCTTGTGCTTTGCTTGCGCTTCTGGCTTGCGCTCCTTGCTTGTGCTTTGCTTGCGCTTCTGGCTTGCGCTCCTTGCTTGTGCTTTGCTCGCGCTTCTGGCTTGCGCTGGTACGGACGTCTCGTAAAGGAGGTTACGTGTTTTTGTGTTTCTCATAAAAAGGGCTAGGTTTTTATGAACGTCTCGTAAGGAGGCTACGTGTTTTTTGTGTTTCTCATAAAAAGGGCTAGGTTTTTATGAACGTCTCGTAAGGAGGCTACGTGTTTTTTTTTTGTGTTTTAACGTCTCGTGAGGAGGCTACGCGTTTTTTGGTTTTTCTCACAAAAAGTTAGGTTTTTATGAACGTCTCGTGAGGAGGCTACGCGTTTTTTGGCTTTTCTCATAAAAAGTTAGGTTTTTATGAACGTCTCGTGAGGAGGCTACGCGTTTTTTGGCTTTTCTCATAAAAAGTTAGGTTTTTATGAACGTCTCGTGAGGAGGCTACGCGTTTTTGTGTTTCTCATAAAAAGGGCTAGGTTTTTATGAACGTCTCGTAAGGAGGCTACGCGTTTTTGGTTTTTCTCATAAAAAGTTAGGTTTTTATGAACGTCTCTTGAGGAGGCTACGCGTTTTTGGTTTTTCTCATAAAAAGTTAGGTTTTTATGAACGTCTCTTGAGGAGGCTACACGTTTTTTGGTTTTTCTCATAAAAAGTTAGGTTTTTATGAACGTCTCGTGAGGAGGCTACGCGTTTTTGGTTTTTCTCATAAAAAGTTAGGTTTTTATGAACGTCTCTTGAGGAGGCTACGCGTTTTTTGGTTTTTCTCATAAAAAGTTAGGTTTTTATGAACGTCTCGTGAGGAGGCTACGCGTTTTTGGTTTTTCTCATAAAAAGTTAGGTTTTTATGAACGTCTCTTGAGGACGCTACGCGTTTTTTTTTTGGTTTTTCTCATAAAAAGTTAGGTTTTTATGAACGTCTCGTGAGGAGGCTACGCGTTTTTGGTTTTTCTCATAAAAAGTTAGGTTTTTATGAACGTCTCGTGAGGAGGCTACGCGTTTTTGTGTTTCTCATAAAAAGGGCTAGGTTTTTATGAACGTCTCGTAAGGAGGCTACGCGTTTTTGGTTTTTCTCATAAAAAGTTAGGTTTTTATGAACGTCTCTTGAGGAGGCTACGCGTTTTTGGTTTTTCTCATAAAAAGTTAGGTTTTTATGAACGTCTCTTGAGGAGGCTACACGTTTTTTGGTTTTTCTCATAAAAAGTTAGGTTTTTATGAACGTCTCGTGAGGAGGCTACGCGTTTTTGGTTTTTCTCATAAAAAGTTAGGTTTTTATGAACGTCTCTTGAGGAGGCTACGCGTTTTTTTTTGGTTTTTCTCATAAAAAGTTAGGTTTTTATGAACGTCTCGTGAGGAGGCTACGCGTTTTTGGCTTTTCTCATAAAAAGTTAGGTTTTTATGAACGTCTCGTGAGGAGGCTACGCGTTTTTGGTTTTTCTCATAAAAAGTTAGGTTTTTATGAACGTCTCGTGAGGAGGCAACGCGTTTTTGGTTTTTCTCATAAAAAGTTAGGTTTTTATGAACGTCTCGTGAGGAGGCTACGCGTTTTTGGTTTTTCTCATAAAAAGTTAGGTTTTTATGAACGTCTCGTGAGGAGGCTACGTGTTTTTGTGTTTCTCATAAAAGGTTAGGTTTTTATGAACGTCTCGTGAGGAGGCTACGTGTTTTTGTATTTCTCATAAAAAGGGTTAGGTTTTTATGAACGTCTCGTGAGGAGGTTACGTGTTTTTGTGTTACTTATAAAAAGGGTTAGGTTTTTATGAACGTCTCGTAAGGAGGCTACGTGGAGGCGTGGTCGTCCTCGAGGTCCGGGGAGCCGTTACGAGGATCCTTCCGAGTCGGAGGAGTCTTCGAGTGACGAGGAGGAGGCTCCTGACGAGATCAGCGCAGGCCACTGCCGAGGTTGAGATTGCCGAGGTCGCTGCCGCGCCGCCGCCGACGCCGCCAGTTCTTTGTTGTTGCTGCTGCGGGGGCTGCTTTTGTGGCCGGGGGTCAGGTTCAGGGCCAGGCTCATGATCAGGCGGCAGGTGAGGCTGAGGCTGAGGCAGAGGCTGAGGGTCATGCCCAGGACGCAGGTGCGGCAGCTCTTGAGGCTGCGACGGAGGTTTTCATGGGGATGGTTGACGAGCTAGGCGTGAGGCCTAACTATCCCCAGGGTCCGCGTTTGTGGTCGCAGGTGGCCAAGGACTGGGATGGCGTGACTCTGGTTTGGAGTCCCTTGGAGCACTTGTCGATCCGAGTGAAGGTCGGCTTCCCGTTAGGCTCGATGAGGACCTTCTCTGGGTTTCGGACGGTGTTTGACGCGTTTGACGAGAGGCTTACACAGGAGGAGCGGGACATAGTGCTTGGGACGGCTTTCGGTCCCCTGGTGCAGAAATGGAGAGAGGTGCGGGGTAAGCGGGTGAACTCGCGTCTTATCGCGTACGGGCGTTCTTTGGATAGGTTTTGGGATACGACCAACACCTTCCACCTGCCTGGGTACGAGGTTGGCGTGACCCCTTCTTCGTGGGCAGTTGTCACGGGGTTGCCTCATGGTGAGGGCGTGCTTGACTGGGGACGTGAGCGTCCTCCTATCGATAGCCCACGCGTCGTGCGGTTGATCGGTGATGGGGTTCGGTCTGCGAGGCAGTGAGCGCGCCGCGTTTGACCAGGCCGTATGGTTTGCCGACTTCTTCGAGGGAAGAAGAAGAAGGGTCTACTCGGCGGCGCCGAGTAGAGGGCCCTACCGTGGTTGTGGTGGTTCCCGACGGCCACCCACTTTGGCGGACAAGGGGAGCGAGCGTCCGACGGCAGGCCGATGGCCCCGCTGACATGTCACGCCTAAGCGAGTTTGACAGGTCACCGCTCTGGGTCAGCGATCCGTGACTGAGGGACGCGGTGCGCCCTGACCGGATTGACGAGGATTCGGATGTGTCTCTCGTGGGCCCTGGTCTTCTGATGGAGGTAAGGTTTGATTTCGCAGGGTCTTGTTATCTTGTTTCTGCTTTTCTTTTGTAACGTTGTATTCTGATTGCTTGCAGTCTTGGTGCTACGCTCACTTCCCCTCTCTGCTTCCGGACACGTTCCAGGTGACGGCCACGTACCCGGCTTTCCATGCGTATGCGACAGCGGATCGGAAGGGTATTGGCCTGAACTATGACGCGGCTCGTGTGCGCTTCAACGGGATGACGATGGATAAGGTAAGGGTGATTATGTTTTGTACTTTGGTCTTTTGTAGCTTGTTTTTGGGTTTGTGTTTGTTTTTGTGGTTTATAATTTGGTTTTGTTTTGTAGTTCGTTCGCGACCCTTGGAGGAAGTTTACCGGCGTCCCTCCGTCGATTGCAGCTCGCTTTGGTCCCCTTGACGGACGGCGGCTGTACATTGAGACTCAGTACGGCTCGTACTGGCACTTGGGTGAGCGTCTGTCTGCGCAGACGGGTCGCGGCGGCTTCATCGTGCACCTTCTCGCCGGTTTTGTTTGTGGAGACGCCCGACGCTAACGAGCGTCGTGACGTGTACCACGAGGGTGAGTCCGACTCCCTGCTGCGGCCGGCTGAGGATTACGTGACTTGGGCACAGCATGCCCTTGCGGACGCTGTGATCGAGGTATGCTTTGTTGTTCCGTTTCTGCTTATGTGTTTTGGTTTCAAAAGCAAAAATTTACCCTATTTTTGTTTTGTAGCGCCGTGATCCTGACCTTGAGTTCCAGCCTCCTCCGTTCGTCGAGGATCTGCTGGTTGTTCACGAGGGCTGCCAACATTCGATTGTGCTGTCGGATTGTCTGTCTGTAGTCACCGACACGGGCCTGGAGAGCTGGGATCCGCGCGTGAAGAAGGTACTTTCTGTCTTCGTTTACTCGTGGAATATTATGTAGTATAGCCCCCAGTTTGAGTTAGATTTTATTGTAAAATCGTTAGTCAAACGTTGTTGGAATAGCTTCTTATTATAGCCCCCAGGTTGAGTTAGATTTTAGTGTAAAATCATAAGTCAAACTTTGTTGAAGTCGCTTTTGATTGTAGCCCCCAGTTTGAGTTAGATTTTAGTGTAAAATCATAAGTCAAACTTTGTTGAAGTCGCTTTTGATTGTAGCCCCCAGTTTGAGTTAGATTTTAGTGTAAAATCATAAGTCAAACTTTGTTGAAGTCGCTTTTGATTGTAGCCCCCAGGTTGGAAAGCTAAGTGGATATCTCTTGATTTGTGCAGGTGACGGCCGACGTGCACAGGAGGCTGTGGCGGGCGGCAAACCGGTGGAGGGCGGTCGTGAACGAGAAGGTAGAGGCTGCAAGGGGCGTATGAGGCGTCCGACGCTCGGCGTGAGTTAGCGGTCGTACGAGGAGGTGCGAGATCGCGGTCGAGCTAGAGGTCGCGCATCGCGAGGAGAGCCGACGGGAGTCCTGAGCCGAGGGCTCGCACGCAGAGGAGCTGCATAGGGCACGGGCTGAGATTGATTCATGCGTCTTTGTCTTACGTGGCCGTGACCCGATCGCAGATGAAGCTTGGACTTGTATATTTTGGATTTGTATTATGAATATTAGTATTTTTTGTAATGGTTTATGTATTTGGACTTGTGTATGGTTGGTTTTTGGACTTGTGGGTGTTTATGGGTACAATCCGGTTATTTTGTCTTGTTTGCGAAAAATGCATTCCTGCGTCGTGGCGGGGTCTGAAATCCTTGCGTTTTCGCTTGCCGAGCGTACCTGCAAAACATTGTTAGTCGTAAACATACATACGTGTCTCGATTGAGACTGACTCGTTTGAAAAATAACAACGTCTGTGAGTTTTGAAAAATGAATTTTAGAAAATAGTTTAGACTCGTAAAAAGACGCTTTTGACATTGTAAAAATGTGAGCTTAAAACGACGTTTTGAGACGAAAATTGTGAATGCGAAAGTTGTATTTTTAATTTTTGTGTGATTATTGTGTTTTGTAAAAGTGAAAAATTTGAAAAACGGGAGTCGATTATGCAAAGCGAGACGACGCGACGGGACCGTGAATGTCGACTAAGTGGTCGGTAAAGGGGTGAATGGGGTAATAAGTTAAAGGTTTAGGGCGTAGGTGTCTAAGAAGTGTAAGAAATCGAATAATTTTGTCAGAGAAGAAAAAGAAAATCGCCTGTAAACAGGCGATTAGAAATTTAATCGCCTGTTCATAGGCGATTAGGTTTTTGTTTTGTGATTTTTCTTTGATTTATTTTAATCGCTTGTTCACTAGCGTTTAAGTTTTTGTGTTGTATTTCGTTTTGCAAATCTCGGCTATAAAAGGAGGGCTAGGTTAACTCATTTTACTCATCCTTTCATTGTTCTATTCTCGGCATTCCAAAGATATTCAAAATATTTACGGAACGTTAGTCGAGTGATGGAGAATTTTGAAGGCAATTTGCGCCGTTGGTGTGCGTCCTTGTCGGGTATCGAGGAGAAAGACTTGAGAGATTGTGGTATGGGGGGACTGTTGGGCCTGAGGGAGGTTCGAATGGAGCCCGAGTTCCTAGATGCTTGTCTCGACTATTGGGACCTGAGTTTCCATGTTTTTCGCTTTCCTGGCGGAGAGGTCTGTCCATTAGTTGAGGAGTTTGGGGCCATTGGTGGGTGGTTACGTACTAACCTACCTGTGTGTGTTAGGAGGGATCCAGGGTATAAGAGGCATGTACGGACATACCTCCAGATGACCTGTGACGAGACAGAGGAGTTATTTGCTGGGAGTCGTATTAATCTTCACCGTCTGTGTCAGCGTTTTATGGATTATGACAACGAAAACATATCCTTTGGTGCTAGAAAAAGGGCACTGGCGTTCTGCTTGGTCCATGTTTACATGTTCCCCGACTCTTTGTATGAGGGAGCGCTTGGTGACCCTCGTTTAATCACAGTCGTCCAACAGATGGAGTATGGTTGTAACCCTTCCGCCGTGATTTTGGCTGAGACGATCCTGGGCCTGGATGACCGTGCGTGCAATAGGGAGCGTCCATACCGAGGGTGTCCCTTGATCCTTCAGGTGTGGTTGATGGAGCGTCTGAGCGTGCTGGGAGACATTAGCCTTGAAGGGTCACATTTTGATGGGGGTGTGACTAATCGCTACATAAGGTGGCTGGACCCACACCATCGTCCTGACGATTACTTTCCCGAACTTGTGAGGTCATCGGCCATCCGTTGGTCGGTACCGTGGTGGGGGATAGTTGACGTGACGGCTAGTGGAGCTGCCGATGGCCCCTCTGGAGTCCTTCTTTGCGGGTTTGACATGGGCGTTTACATCCATCATTTGCGAGTGAGGCGACAGACAGGGCGGGCACAGTTTATCCCTGGTCACGACACTATGGTGCAGGAGACACTTATGCTGACGGGTGATATGACTGACGCCTGGGCGAGTGGTTGGATTATGCGTCCCAGGTGGCCTGTGGCTGGCGTTCCTAGGACGATTCGGGTATCGCCGGCCTATACTAGGTGGACCGTTGCCCAGAGCCCCCATAAGAGGTCGTGCCTTCACGCCCTAGAGCTAAAACGGGCCTCCTCAGACTTCTGAATGTGTGTTTGGCGGTGGGTCGCCGTAGGGGTCAAGGGTTGGTGTTCCCCTATTCAGCTGAAAGGTTTTAAGTCTGCTCTTGAGAAGGAAAGGAAACTGGTGTTGTTTATGTGTGTTTTGTTAGTATTATGTTCATATTATGTTGTATTATGTATTATATTATCTATCCTAAACCCGATGTACATGCCGGGACTTGTATTGTAATATATTATAGTGTTGTAGTTTATGCTCCTACGTTTGAAAAATCCAAAATGTAACCGTCCTTTTTAAGATTAATAAAAATCAGGTTTTTATTTACGACTTTGCCTCATTTTGCTTGTTATTCTGTGTGAAATTCCTTGGCTGTAATCTCTTTTTAAAGGTTTAGAATGCAAGCATGGTTTTTGTTTTTAGGAAATTTTTGTATTGACTATTCCCTCGACTTTTTTAAGCTTTGGGTTTGTCGTTTATTGTTGAATGTTGTTCCTTTTATCTTTGGGCTATGGAACGTTTTTGTGATGACTATATCCTTAGCTTCCTCAAGCTTTAGACGTGTCATTTTGTGTTGAATGCCGCCTTATTTTAACCTTTTAGGTCATGAGGCGGTTTTTGTGGTGACTATGTCCTTGACTTTTTTAAGCTTTGGACGCGTCATTTTTGTGTTGAATGTCGCCCTTTTTAACCCTTCAGGTTATAAGGCGGTTTTTGTGGTGACTATGTCCTTGACCTTTTTAAGCTTTGGACGCGTCATTTTTTGTGTTGAATGTCGCCCTTTTTAACCCTTCAGGTTATAAGGCGGTTTTTGTGGTGACTATGTCCTTGACCTTTTTAAGCTTTGGACGCGTCATTTTTTGTGTTGAATGTCGCCCTTTTTAACCCTTCAGGTTATAAGGCGGTTTTTTGGTGACTATGTCCTTGACCTTTGTAAGCTTTGGACGCGTCATTTTTTGTGTTGAATATCGGTTGCGCTTTTTGCAAAGCTGCCTACGTATCCATGAAAAATGGAATCAAACCGGCGTAGTTCAGGAATGTATGTTTAGGGGCATACCGGCCCATGAGTTGTGTTTGCTTTTTTGTGGTGAATGTGCATGTTTAGGGGCATGCCGGCCCATGAGTTGTGTTTGTTTTATTTTTGTAAAGAGAGTGCACGTTTAAGGGCATGCCGGCCCATGAATTGATTTTTAGAAAATTGTATTTTATAGATGCATTGCAAGGGTTTTTTAAGGGTAGTATTTCATGAGTTGATCGAGGTTCGTTGCGAGGTTAAACTCTTGACCGTCCAAGTCGGTTAGTTTTACTGCTCCGCCTGTGTAGATTTCCTTGACGAGGTAGGGCCCAGCCCAATTAGGCTTGACTTTCCCTCGTGGGTCGACTGGAAGCGGTGCTCGGACTGACTTTAGTACGAGATCACCTACTTTTATGTTTCGTGGCTTGACTCGCTTGTTGAATGCTCATTGTAATCGTGCTTGGTACATCCGTACGGTGCTCAGGGAGTGAAGCCGGCGTTCGTCCAAGAGCATAAGTTGTTCGTAGCGTTCACGTGCCCATTCTGCTTCTGGGATGCTACTTTCCATTAGTATCTTGCTTGATGATTGTATTTCTATTTCCACTGGTTGGACGGCTTCCATGCCGTAGGTGAGGAAATAGGGGGTCATGCCCGTGGGTGTGCGAATGGTAGTGCGGTATCCCCAGAGCGCATATGGTATCTTGTTGGGCCAATCTTTGCAACTGTCGATCATCTTCTCGAGTATGGTGACGACTGTCTTGTTTGCTGCCTCAACGGCTCCATTGGTTTGGGGTCTATAGGGTGAGGATTTGTGATGTTGTATGTGGATTTTGTGAGTATAGCTTCGGTCTCGCGCTGAAAGTGTGAGCCTTGATCGCTGATGAACTCATGGGGTATGCCATACCGGCATATGATGTTTCTCTGGATGAACTTGGCGACTTCTTTGGAGCCGAGGGTTCGAAAAGATGCTGCTTCTACCCATTTTGTGAAGTAGTCGATGGCCACTAGCACGAAACAGTGACCTCCTGCTCCGATGGGGTGGACTTTTCCTATTACGTCGATGCCCCAGGTTGAAAAGGGCCAGGGCGAGGTTAGGCTGTATAGTGGTGACGGTGGTACATGTTGGACATTGCTGAAAATTTGGCTGTTGTAGCAATGCTTGACGTATTGGATGCAGTCTGCTTCCATGGTTGTCCAATACCGTCCTAGCCGTAGAATCTGTTTTCAGAGTGCTCGAGCGTTCATGTGAGGTCCGCATTCGCCATCGTGGACTTGCGTGATGATTTCCTGTCCCTTCTTGTAGTCGACACATATGAGGAGCGTGCCTTGTGGTGTCTTTTTGAGTAATTGTCCCATTTCTAACACGAATTGGGAAGCTAGGAGTCTAATGGCTCTCTGACCACGTTTATCGGTGTCGGGTGGGTAAGTGCTGTTTGTTTTGTAGTTGACTATGGCTTGGTACCAGGGCTCTGTCTGCTCGGCTTCGTCTAAGTCGATGGTATGGATGTATGCTGGTTCGTCTCGTCTTTCGACGATGATGGGTAGTAACTTCATGTTTGGTGGCCTGTTCAGAAGGGATGAGAGTTTTGACAGTGCGTCGGCAAATTGGTTTTCTTCCCTCGGGAGGTGATAAAATTCAATGCAGTCGAAGTTGGTTAGGAGTTTTTGTATTTTTGTTTGGTATTTTGTGAGGGTTTCACTCATGATCTTCCATGCCCCTGTCACTTGATTTATGATGAGGAATGAATCTCCATGCACCCGAAGGTTCCTTATCTTGAGAGCGATTCTTTGCTTGCGGTAGTAAATCTGAGGCTTCTTATTCCGCGCGTTGTTCGTGACACTAAAATCGAGCTTGATTGAGGCGGTGTATGGTCACCATCTGGGGATATTAGGAGTATTCCTACTCAGAGTCAGCGTAGTTTGACGCTCCGTCAAAGTATAATTGCCAGTATTCCTTTTCTACGGCAAAGATCCCCTCGTCAGGAAATGACATTGTGTCGATCATGGGCCGTTCGATGATAGCGTTTTCTGCAAGGAAGTCAGAAACTGCTCTTCCCTTGATTACTTTCAGAGGGAGGTACTTGAGCTCATACTCGGCGAAGCGAGTCCACCTGCCCATGCGCCCGTTTAGGACCGGTTTTTCAAAAAGGTACTTGAGAGGGTCCATTAAGGAGTATACTCTTGTTGTGCTAGTGAGTAGGTAGTGTCTGAGCTTTTTGGTTGCCCAGACCAGTGAGAGGCAGCTTTTCTTCACTGGTTCATACCGAGTTTCGTAGTCGTGGAACCTCTTGCTAATGTAGTAAACGGCTCGCTCTTCGTTGCCGACCTCCTGGGCGAGCATGGCACCCATAGCGTCTGGCGTGGTCGTTAAGTAGAGAGATAGTGGCAAATCCTTTTGTGGAGGTACCAGGACGGGTGGATTTGTAAGCAGGCTCTTGACTTTGTCGAATGCTTGTTGACAGTCGTCGTCCCATTTCGTGTGCTCTTCTTTCTTCAGCTTCTTGAAGATTGGTTCGCAAATCATGGTGAGTTTGCTGATAAATCGGGAGATATATTGGACTTGTCCCAAAAAGCTCCTTATTTCGTCGATGTTGCTTGGCGGCTTCATACCCATTATTGCTTTGATTTTGGTCGGGTCTATTTCGATCCCGCGCTGGCTTACTATGTGGCCTAACAACTTGCCTGACGTGACCCCAAAGGTGCATTTCTGTGGGTTCAATCGCATCTTATATTGTCTGATTCTGGTGAAGAACTTGCGGAGGTTGATGACGTGGTCATCCCTTTCTTTTGATTTTACGATCATGTCGTCGACGTATACCTCAACCTCCTTATGCATCATGTCGTGGAGCAAGGTGGTAGCAGTGCGTTGGTAGGTAGCGCCGACATTGATGAGCCCAAATGGCATGACTGTGTAGCAGTATGTTCCCAAGGGGGTTACGAAGGTTGTTTTTGGCATATCGTCTGCTGCCATTTTGATTTGGTTGTATCCCGCATAGCCGTCCATGAATGATAGTAAGGCGTGGTTGGCTGTATTGTCGATTAGAATGTCCAAGTGAGGCAGTGGGAAGTCATCTTTTGGGCAGGCTTTGTTTAGGTCTCGAAAGTCGGCACATACTCGTATTTTGCCGTCCTTCTTCATAACCGGGACCATGTTGGAGACCCAGTCTGAGTATTCGATGACCCGGATGAACCCAGCTTGTAGTTGCTTTTCGATTTCTTCCTTGACCATGAGAGACCATTCTGGTTTGATGCGTCGGAGTTTCTGCTTGACCGGTTTGCTACCTTGTTTGATCGGGGTGCGGTGCTCGGCTATCTCGCGGTCGATACCGGGCATGTCTTTGTACGACCATGCGAAGACGTCCTTGAATTCTGTGAGGAGCTTGGTGTACGTGGTCCTTTCTTCTGCGCTTAGAGAAGCCCCCAGCTGTAGTTCTCGAGGTTCTTCAGGCGTGCCTATGTTGATGGTTGTTGTGTCTTCAATAATGGGGTCCTGTTCGGGTTTTGAAACAATACTTGCAATGTATCTATATAATGCAATGTTATTTAGTTTACATTTATCGCAATCATTAGAATATGTAGATTTTAAATGAGGCAAAGAGTAACCAAAAACTTTCATGTTATTAATGTTATCAAAAGCGGTTACATTTGAAGATAGCTCAGACGAGGGAGTTTTGGACAACCTTAATGACTCTAGTTCTTTAGCTAAATTGATTACATCTGGGAGATAGCCCGGGGGTTTGGTTGGGGCATAAGACTTAAAATGACGACGAGGGAGCTTGAATTCCGTGACGGTCTTTTTGTTGAGGACGTTGTCTTCATCTTCGTCGGAGTCAGAATCTTCGAAGGTATAGCCTTGGCCGGTAGTGATCTTGAAAGTGCGGCCTTGTTCGTCGGTCCATTCAAGGGTTTTTGACCATCCGTCGTGTGTTTTTTCTTCGTAAGGAACGATTAGGTTAGTGGGGTTGAAGTTGGAGTTGCGTATGATGTCGGAGACGAGTTCAATTCCGGCGATGGTGTATGTGGATGCGTTTTTGGGAACTCTGCTAGTGCCTTCTCTGACGAAGTAGTTGCTGGGGAAGATGTGGTATGGCTGTATATGGAAATCGTGATATTTCTTGCGATCGTTGTACGATTCCCAACCGTGAGAGACTTCGTATGACCATGGCACATAAGATAGACCCATGGTGGGCCATTTATTGTCGTTGTCCTTGGCGTAGAGTGAAGTGATTTCTTCTTCGCGAGTCATGGTACAGATGCTGAAATCGAAGTCGAAACCACATATGTCATCGGCTGGATCGGCGTTTATCTCTGCGGTACTGTTGTTAACCTTATGTTGTTTAAGAGTAGCTCGGAAGTTTGAGGCGTCGATGGTGACAATCTCGTCATCTAAAGGTATCCTGACTTTCTGGTGCAGGGTTGAAGTGACTGCTTTGGTAGCGTGGATCCAAGGCCTACCTAGTAGCATGTTATAAGTTGAGGGTATGTCGATGATTTGGAACTCAGTTTCTCTCATGACGGGTCCTGTCATGATGGGGAAGGAGATGGTTCCCTTTATGCTGCGCCGCGTTCCATCGTAAGCCCTGACGCCGTCTGTACATGGGATAAAGTCATTTTCCTTAATTCCCAGTTTCTTGGCCGTCTCAAGGGGCAAGACGTTGACTGCAGATCCATTGTCGATGAGAACGACTGGCAATGTCATGCCGTGGCATTCCACGTTAATGTAGAGAGGTAGGTTGTGCGTGCCACCGAATGGAGGGAGGTCTTTATCCGAGAAGGTGACGGCGTTGGCTTGCCATTCACGTGTTATGTTACTGATAAGTTTTTCTGGAGACATTTCCGATGTCATTGGGGTGACCTGTAAAGCTTGGTAAAGGCCTTCACGATATCCCATTGAGTCCCTTAAGAGCTGCCAGATTGAAATGTCTGCCTTCGTTTTGTGAAGCTGTTTGTGGAGCGTGTCCCCGATCTCAGGTATAGGTAGGGGTGCTGGGGTAGTGCTTGATGATGATACCTTACTAACTGGCGGTACAGGCGCAGGAATAGTGTTGGGCGATGATACATGGCTGGCTGGCGGCATAGGAGCAGTGCCTGCGGGTAGTGTAGTAGAGCTTGTAGCAGCGGAGCTTGGGGGTAGGTTTGCGGTAGGCGAAGCAGGCGGCGTATCTTCGTCTATGATTATTCCCTTGTTTTTCTCTTGAGCGGTCAACCTTGGCGGGAGATTCTGAGGTTCAAGTAATTCCAGAGAAGCTTGGTATGGGCGCCCAGAACGCGTTAGGTAGGCTACTTCATCATCACTATCCGATAGCCTGAATGGGTATTTGTGACGTAATTCTCCGTATTTGCCTGGCGGGCAGCGAGGTTGGGCTTCCTCCTCGTAGGGTTCATTTTGGAGACACATGTAACAACCCGGTTTTTCGTGACTTAATTAAACTAAGGCGGAAAATTAATTAAGTCTAATACATGCCGGATGTTAATTAAATTACATTCGAATGGCATAGGATACAAATATATATATTACAATCTCTCAAAGGAAACAAACGAAACATCCTAATCGTCCCGATAATCCTGAGTCTCGAGAAGTTCCTGCAACGGAGACAAAAACACAAAATAGGAGGATCTCCCGCTCAGAGGCGGGAAGTGACTGTTCTAACCAACAACCTCTAAACCAAAGTTTTGGTTTATTTAACCTATGATTAAAAGTAACTTGGCAAAGACTAAACGCGTATAACTCCAAAGAATTGCATATTTCAATAAAATTGGACAATTAGCATATAATATCGCTTCTCACATATAGATATTTAAATCTCATACAACATGCGATTCATAAACGTAACGTAGAATATAGAAAATAAATAATTAAAACACATTGCAAGCAGGCAAGCAAAAACATATAAGGAAATGTGATGATTCAAACATGAGTATAATCCAATCAAATAACGTACACACTCACAAATAATCATACTCATAAATCGTATTCCAATACTCACAACCAAGTCATTCAGACAATCATCAAACAAACAAGACAAGGAAATACATTCAACATGTGATAACTAATGAATCTTCGTTAGTAAGGCGGAAGCATGCAGGCCTCATTAGCCTCCCCGCAGAAGCGGTCAGGGCGAGCGAAGTCGGACGTGGTCGACAGGCAAAAGATATCTAAGGTAATAAGGACGGCCTAATCCCTTGTCTAATGTATGCATACACTACCTAACGAGGATCATACTTATTCGCTATTCAAAAGGTATCACCGACGAAAAAGTTCGACTATCACCAGAGACTGCACTTTGATGGATGGCGTTTCCAATTACTAATATATGGGCCCACGGAGATGTCAAGGATGCCCCATCTCTGAGGTTGTATATACCGTGTCGAGTAGCAATCTTAAGATCGTTATTTCGCCTTGGGCAACTCTGATAGGGAGCCCAAGTCCCCATAGATAGCTACCTCGTTAACTTCGAATTTCAAGAGTCGCAACATGGCGAACAATCCTAGTATTTTATTCAAGTAGCTCGTTTTTCTCAATTCTTATTTCCTCGTTTATTCAAATCAAGTGACAATTCTGAAACTTAAATAATATCGTCAAACTTTGTATAATGAAATTTTAGTTCTAGCAGTTCATCAGGTAAGCAGAACACATAGGAAAACTTGATGATTTATTTTGAGTCCGTTCGTAACTTTTAAATATTTTCATTATTCATTATTTTGTACGTATTTTTATACGTATGCGTATTTTTATACTTTGTATGTATGTTTATACTTATACGTATTCTTATTTTGTATTTTAGTAATCTAATGATAGTTCGATTAAGTATGATTTAGTTTCATTTAAACTTTAAGTAAATTAAAGTAGATTAGTGATTAGTAATATAAATAATTGAATTGCATTATAACCCACATTTATTACCTCCTTTTATTTAAATTGTAAAGTGTTTAGCGATTTAGTAGTTTTAACATTTATTTTAACTTGTAAAAGTATCTTAATGATACTTAGCAAACTTTAGTATTTTTAATAAAATCTAATATTCGTTTAGGTGGCCTAATTTACGAATTGATTTTATTTATGTAACTTTTACGTAGTCGTATTAGGTGACTTAATACGTGAGATTATTAATATTTATATTTTAGTACCATTCACTTAAGTTTAATTTATTTAATTATTTATAACTTTTTATAATGTCATACACTTTATAGTTTAAATTTTAGTTAGGTTTTATATTTATATATATAAATATATCATTCATAATTTTTATATAACTTTACTTAGTAAATTTTTAGTCGATCTTTATATGATCTTAACAATTCACCTTTTGTAAATTCTTATTTGTGATATTAATTATTAACTTTATTCAATAATAGTTTTACTTAGATTCATTTTAAGTTTTAAAGTACCCAATTTCTTTTTATTATTTTAACCAAATACTTATTTAGTATATTTTAAGTCCATTGTAAACTTTATAATTTTAATAAAGTAATCTTTATATTAAATGTGATATATGACATTTTATATAATTATTTATCTTGGAAATTTTCATACAGTGGCAATTAATTTATATTTTTACCTTTGAATTTATTTAATACTAATTTAAACTTAATACCCTTTTTATTTAACTCTCAATTTTTAGTTGTGTTTTTATTTAAACCTTTTTTAGTGCCGATAATTATTTTATTTGCATAAATATTTTATATTAATTTAATTTGTTTACTTAAGTTATTTTAGTAATATTTTTAGTCTTATTTTATAATTGTGATCCTTATACTTTATATATTTTAATTTACACATAACAAATAATATTAACATGATAATATTACATATAATTCAACAATAATTCACAACACATTTTCACCCAAAATATAATTTCACAAAATCATATAAATATCATATTTCACAATTCAATTCAACATTATATTATAACTAAAATTAACACCCAATTTCATATTATAGCGAATCATACAAAGTTATCAAATTAAACTGAAACGGGATTCATACGTGTCTAATGCATAACTAGCTCACTTTTAATAACAGATTAATTAAAATAAAACCAAAACGTTAATGTTAGAGATTTTAAGGAAGAATCGAGTCACCTAAATTAGGCTCACGAACAGAGGCCTCCAAAAACGATCTTAACCCGTTTCCATATGTACCCAAAATCCAGTGAAGTCGAAAATGGACAGCAGCTCCAAGGTTCGTGTTTGAAAACATCCTCGGTAATTGAAACGTAACAAGCAGGGAAACAAAAGGGAAAATTAGAATTGAATCGATTTTAGAAACGAACTGAAAACGGTTGAAAATGGACGGAACGTCGAGAGTAATCACACGAGTAACTTAAAAGAAATCAAAGATTTAATTTAATGAATTGTAAACTGAAAAATTAAAGAGAATGAGGGAGAAGAGGAGTTTATCAGTAGTGAGACATACAAGGGTCGAAGAAGTGCGTTTCCGGTGACCCGAAAACAGAACACGGTAGAGGAGAGAAGTGAGAAGAGAGCACGGCAGACAGCAGGGCCAAACAGGGGAGAGAGCACCACGGTGGCAGGTGGTGGTGGTCCTTGTGATGGTGGTGACGGTGGCCACTGGTGGCGTGGCTCACGGTGGTCTGAAACGTCGGTGGTGACGGTGGTAGTGTCTCACGGTGGACCACAGGTGAGATGAAGAGGCAGAGCAAAACAGGGGAGGTAGACGGTGGTGGTGTACGGTGGTGGTGTACGGTGGTGACAGCCTGAGCAGGGGCGTGAGAGAGAGAGAGAGAGAGAGAGAGCGCAGAGGCGAGGCAGAGAACGACGGCGGTGGTGATGGCCACGGTGGTCTGAGCTCGAGCTTGACTCCGGCGTCGTAACCGAAACCGAAAAGAAGAAGAGAACAGGGGAGAGAATAGGAGGACGGTGGTGGCTCCGGTGGCCATGGCCATGGTGGCCGTAGGTGGTGTCGCCATTGTTGTGTTGTTCGTTGTTTGTTATCGCCATTGTTGTGGTTGTATGTCGTTGTTGCTGTTGCTTTCGTTTTATTATTATTATTATTATTATTATTATTATTATTATTATTATTATTATTATTATTATTACTTCTTGTTGTTGTTGTTGCTGCTGCTGCGTGTGTTGATGTTGTTGTGTTTTGTTTTATTTTGATTTTATTTTAATTATGGAGAAAGAGTGAGGAAGAAGAAGACCAAAACAAGAAAGGGAGGTGTGTTGGAGAAGTTAGAAATGAAAAATCAGAAACAAAATTGAGTGGAGGGAAGAGAGGGCGACGTGGGTCTTACTAAACCAAGGGATTTATTTTACGATTTGTTCTGTTTCATTCGCTCTTATTTACAAACTTTAATACTTTACAAACTATATTATGTTGAAAATTATTTACTTATAATTTTATTTTTATTATTTATATCAATAAACTTATATTTTAAAATTAAACTGTGTATAAAAATATTAGTTACAAATTCTATTACGGTCTCACAGATTTTCAAACGGTCTGTTTATTTCAAAGATTATTCCTATAAAAACTAAATTTTATGAAAGTAATGATTTTAAAATATAATGCAAATTTATAAATTCAATAATGGTAACGGAAATAAAGTTTTAGTTCGACACGTATTTAGAAATAAAAATATAATACAGATTAATATAAAATCAAGAAAGTTTAATTAGAAATATCTTGAGAAAGTTTATTCGAACGAAATTTTTCAGCCGCGTTTTCAAAACAATTGAATAAAAGTTAAATTATATAAATTTTAATTTAAAAATTTAGTTAAAATAATTTAATTAGCGTTAATAAAACACGGGGTGTTACAATCCTACCCCCTTAAGAAAAGTTTCGTCCCCGAAACTTGAATAGGACAGATAACTGCTCGAGATTAAAAAGCAGTTGGAGAAGAACATCGAGGTTTTTAGAATTGGAATATGAATATCAAAGTTTTTGGAATTGAAATAGTAATATTGCTCTTGATTGGGTATGAATTTTCTAAATAGGAAAGATTAATGAATTTAATAATTTTAAAATATAAATAATTCTTTTTCGAATTAATATCCAAATGTTGCTGCATTGTCATTTTCAAAATCAGCGAAAAAGAGGTTTTCAAAAGAGTAGGGCCTAGAAGTTTTGTACGGAATTTTATTAAATAAAAAAAATAATACGCGCTTTAAGAATTAAAGCAATTTATTTAAATTTGAAAATAAATGTTAACCTTAAAATAGGTTGGAATAAAGAATTTTAAGATTTAAATAGGACTTTAATAAGATCAAATTATAGTCCTACCCCCTTAAGAAGTTTAAAACGTATATACATAATATTATTTTTGTTACTCTTAATAATCACGTGTATATGAATTATAGCCTTAGGAAAACGGCATTTAGGGAAAATATGTAAAAGTCGTAGTGATCATAAGGAGAATATGAGCTTTAATGAAATTAAGGGAATATAAGTTATCGTTGAATGATTAAATAAAATTTTAGAGAATTATGGATAACCTTGTTGATATAGCTCATTTTCTTAAAATTACTATTATAATGTTATTAGGTGAAAACGGAAATGTTATAAATCATATTTAGGATATGATTCGAAATTTATAATAAGGGGTTATATAAAAAGAAAAGAAATAATATATGTATATAAACATCGAAGAAAGATAATTGTAATAGATAGGACAGGTTCAAAAGGTATTTAAAATTTAAAGACAAGGAGGTCGAAACAAATAAGTTTCAAAATTATCTAAAATTTAGAAATAAGAAATTTAGGAAGGGAAGTGAAAATACGAAATCCAATTTAGTGATTTAAAACGTAGAAAAACTATAAGTTTAAAAAGGGATGAAAATTTCAAGAAAGTAATAATAAGTTTAAAGAAGCTGAAAAATAATAAAGTTTCGAAAGTATTTGATATATAAATAAGCAATTTACGACAATTAAATATCAGAGAAATTTCGAATTACGAAATAAAAATTTACGTAATAAACGAATAATTTTCAAAATTATTAAATGAGATAGCAAGGCTAAGGATTTGAATAGTGATCAAGTTAAAAATATTTAAAATTGAAGGATGAGGAGTTTTGAACAATCCAATTTACTAGTTCAAAGAGATTAAATAAAGGGGTAAACAGTTTACAAAAATGAAGGAAAAATAGGTAAACTTTATCGTATGAGATTAACAAGTGCTACATAGAAATTATAATTTAAGAGTTCAAACATTTTATAACAAGGAAGTACGTTTAAGAGGTTGAATAAAAAGTTAACGAAATTACAAAGGAGATATAAAGTCATTTTTATTTGAGATTGAAGAGAACAAATGAAAATTAACTTTATGAATTCAATTAGTAAGTATTATAGATAGATTTCAAGATTAGAAATTTTAGAAACTAAAATTAATTGTAAGGGGTCAAAAGAACGAAGTAATCAAGTTCGAAGGTAGAGTATAAAGATTAAGGAGTTTATGAAATTCGAAAACAAAAATGGTATAATTTTTACGAGATTAAAGGAAGATATGAAAATTTTATTGAGAAGACAATTATTAAGAATTATTGATTTAGGAAGTTAGAAGTTTTAAAAGGAGTCAATAAGTTTAGAAGGTTGAAAATAATCGAGTGAGATTAAATATTAGGAATTTGATTAGGAAATCTGAAAATTTATAAACGTTGAAATGATGGTGATCATTAGAGATCGATTTTGATATAGCTTTAGAAATCTTCAATGCTAAAGAAATCTTCGACGTCTTGAAAATTGTCTTGGATAGCGTGATTCCTGATACGTCTCTCTGCATGTTATTCAGGTCTTGTCTTCTAGTCTTGCATTTGCGAGGAAACAGGAAGAGATAAAAATCCTTTTTATGAATTCGTTAAAGGCAAGTTTTATTTTAGAAGGAGAACATGAGTTAAATAGATTTAAAACTTTCGGAGGAGGAAAATATAATATATTTAATAAGGATGTTTGAGAAAGTTATAGAGGTCTTCAAACAATAGATTTCTTCAAGGTCCAGAGCGTCTCTCCAGATCGTTCGATTCTTGATGCGTCCATTTGTATGTGCTTGAGTTCTTGACGTCTCGTCTTCGATTTATACGTCTCGATTTTTTGTAACGTTAGTAAAGAAGACTTGTTAGTCAAAAAGATTAGTCATAGAGCACTTAGCAGGCAAGAAAAGAGAAATAAAAATCTATCGAGGTTGAATGACGGTCGAAAATTTTAAAATCTAGGTCAGTCGGTCAATCCTTAATATTTCTACCCATTCTCACTTTTAAAGCGATCTAAGTTTATTATTTTAGCGATCTAAGATTTCTAATTCATTATTTGGTCCTATAAGTCTATGCCGGACATATATATTAATACGTATGTCTAGCCCAGGTGTCTTCTCGCTAGATGAAATAACTATTAAGTTATTCACGGTCGCAAGACAGCTCTGATACCAACTGTAACAACCCGGTTTTTCGTGACTTAATTAAACTAAGGCGGAAAATTAATTAAGTCTAATACATGCCGGATGTTAATTAAATTACATTCGAATGGCATAGGATACAAATATATATATTACAATCTCTCAAAGGAAACAAACGAAACATCCTAATCGTCCCGATAATCCTGAGTCTCGAGAAGTTCCTGCAACGGAGACAAAAACACAAAATAGGAGGATCTCCCGCTCGAGGCGGAAGTGATCGTTTCTAACCAACAACCTCTAAACCAAAGTTTTGGTTTATTTAACCTATGATTAAAAGTAACTTGGCAAAGACTAAACGCCAGATAACTCCAAAGAAATTGTGATATTTCAATAAAATTGGACAATTAGCATATAATATCAGTTCTCACATATAGATATTTAAATCTCATACAACATGCAGTTCATAAAACGTAACGTAGAATATAGAAAATAAATAATTAAAACACATTGCAAACAGGCAAGCAAAAACATATAAGGAAATGTGATGATTCAAACATGAGTATAATCCAATCAAATAACGTGCCACACTCACAAATAATCATACTCGGTAAATCGTATTCCAATACTCACAACCAAGTCATTCAGACAATCATCAAACAAACAAGACAAGGAAATACATTCAACATGTGATAACAAATGAATCTTCGTTAGTAAGGCGGAAGCATGCAGACCTCATAAGCATCCGCGCAGAAGCGGTCAGGGCCGAACGAAGTCGGACGTGTCTGACAGGCAAAAGATATCTAAGGTAATAAGGACGGCCTAATCCCTTGTCTAATGTATGCATACACTACCTATCGAGGATCATACTTATTCGCTATTCAAAAGGTATCACCGACGAAAAAGTTCGACTATCACCAGAGACTGCACTTTGATGGGGCTGGCGTTTCCAATTACTAATATATGGGCCCACGGAGATGTCAAGGATGCCCCATCTCTGAGGTTGTATATACCGTGTCGAGTAGCAATCTTAAGATCGTTATTTCGCCTTGGGCAACTCTGATAGGGAGCCCAAGTCCCCATAGATAGCTACCTCGTTAACTTCGAATTTCAAGAGTCGCAACATGGCGAACAATCCTAGTATTTTATTCAAGTAGCTCGTTTTTCTCAATTCTTATTTCCTCGTTTATTCAAATCAAGTGACAATTCTGAAACTTAAATAATATCGTCAAACTTTGTATAATGAAATTTTAGTTCTAGCAGTTCATCAGGTAAGCAGAACACATAGGAAAACTTGATGATTTATTTTGAGTCCGTTCGTAACTTTTAAATATTTTCATTATTCATTATTTTGTACGTATTTTTATACGTATGCGTATTTTTATACTTTGTATGTATGTTTATACTTATACGTATTCTTATTTTGTATTTTAGTAATCTAATGATAGTTCGATTAAGTATGATTTAGTTTCATTTAAACTTTAAGTAAATTAAAGTAGATTAGTGATTAGTAATATAAATAATTGAATTGCATTATAACCCACATTTATTACCTCCTTTTATTTAAATTGTAAAGTGTTTAGCGATTTAGTAGTTTTAACATTTATTTTAACTTGTAAAAGTATCTTAATGATACTTAGCAAACTTTAGTATTTTTAATAAAATCTAATATTCGTTTAGGTGGCCTAATTTCTGAATTGATTTTATTTATGTAACTTTTACGTAGTCGTATTAGGTGACTTAATACGTGAGATTATTAATATTTATATTTTAGTACCATTCACTTAAGTTTAATTTATTTAATTATTTATAACTTTTTATAATGTCATACACTTTATAGTTTAAATTTTAGTTAGGTTTTATATTTATATATATAAATATATCATTCATAATTTTTATATAACTTTACTTAGTAAATTTTTAGTCGATCTTTATATGATCTTAACAATTCACCTTTTTGTAAATTCTTATTTGTGATATTAATTATTAACTTTATTCAATAATAGTTTTACTTAGATTCATTTTAAGTTTTAAAGTACCCAATTTCTTTTTATTATTTTAACCAAATACTTATTTAGTATATTTTAAGTCCATTGTAAACTTTATAATTTTAATAAAGTAATCTTTATATTAAATGTGATATATGACATTTTATATAATTATTTATCTTGGAAATTTTCATACAGTGGCAATTAATTTATATTTTTACCTTTGAATTTATTTAATACTAATTTAAACTTAATACCCTTTTTATTTAACTCTCAATTTTTAGTTGTGTTTTATTTAAACCTTTTTTTAGTGCCGATAATTATTTTATTTCCATAAATATTTTATATTAATTTAATTTGTTTACTTAAGTTATTTTAGTAATATTTTTAGTCTTATTTTATAATTGTGATCCTTATACTTTATATATTTTAATTTACACATAACAAATAATATTAACATGATAATATTACATATAATTCAACAATAATTCACAACACATTTTCACCCAAAATATAATTTCACAAAATCATATAAATATCATATTTCACAATTCAATTCAACATTATATTATAACTAAAATTAACACCCAATTTCATATTATAGCGAATCATACAAAGTTATCAAATTAAACTGAAACGGGATTCATACGTGTCTAATGCATAACTAGCTCACTTTTAATAACAGATTAATTAAAATAAAACAAAAACGTTAATGTTAGAGATTTTAAGGAAGAATCGAGTCACCTAAATTAGGCTCACGAACAGAGGCCTCCAAAAACGATCTTAACCCGTTTCCATATGTACCCAAAATCCAGTGAAGTCGAAAATGGACAGCAGCTCCAAGGTTCGTGTTTGAAAACATCCTCGGTAATTGAAACGTAACAAGCAGGGAAACAAAAGGGAAAATTAGAATTGAATCGATTTTAGAAACGAACTGAAAACGGTTGAAAATGGACGGAACGTCGAGAGTAATCACACGAGTAACTTAAAAGAAATCAAAGATTTAATTTAATGAATTGTAAACTGAAAAATTAAAGAGAATGAGGGAGAAGAGGAGTTTATCAGTAGTGAGACATACAAGGGTCGAAGAAGTGCGTTTCCGGTGACCCGAAAACAGAACACGGTAGAGGAGAGAAGTGAGAAGAGAGCACGGCAGACAGCAGGGCCAAACAGGGGAGAGAGCACCACGGTGGCAGGTGGTGGTGGTCCTTGTGATGGTGGTGACGGTGGCCACTGGTGGCGTGGCTCACGGTGGTCTGAAACGTCGGTGGTGACGGTGGTAGTGTCTCACGGTGGACCACAGGTGAGATGAAGAGGCAGAGCAAAACAGGGGAGGTAGACGGTGGTGGTGTACGGTGGTGGTGTACGGTGGTGACAGCTTGAGCAGGGGCGTGAGAGAGAGAGAGAGAGAGCGCAGAGGCGAGGCAGAGAACGACGGCGGTGGTGATGGCCACGGTGGTCTGAGCTCGAGCTTGACTCCGGCGTCGTAACCGAAACCGAAAAGAAGAAGAGAACAGGGGAGAGAATAGGAGGACGGTGGTGGCTCCGGTGGCCATGGCCATGGTGGCCGTAGGTGGTGTCGCCATTGTTGTGTTGTTCGTTGTTTGTTATCGCCATTGTTGTGGTTGTATGTCGTTGTTGCTGTTGCTTTCGTTTTATTATTATTATTATTATTATTATTATTATTATTATTATTATTATTATTACTTCTTGTTGTTGTTGTTGCTGCTGCTGCGTGTGTTGATGTTGTTGTGTTTTGTTTTATTTTGATTTTATTTTAATTATGGAGAAAGAGTGAGGAAGAAGAAGACCAAAACAAGAAAGGGAGGTGTGTTGGAGAAGTTAGAAATGAAAAATCAGAAACAAAATTGAGTGGAGGGAAGAGAGGGCGACGTGGGTCTTACTAAACCAAGGGATTTATTTTACGATTTGTTCTGTTTCATTCGCTCTTATTTACAAACTTTAATACTTTACAAACTATATTATGTTGAAAATTATTTACTTATAATTTTATTTTTATTATTTATATCAATAAACTTATATTTTAAAATTAAACTGTGTATAAAAATATTAGTTACAAATTCTATTACGGTCTCACAGATTTTCAAACGGTCTGTTTATTTCAAAGATTATTCCTATAAAAACTAAATTTTATGAAAGTAATGATTTTAAAATATAATGCAAATTTATAAATTCAATAATGGTAACGGAAATAAAGTTTTAGTTCGACACGTATTTAGAAATAAAAATATAATACAGATTAATATAAAATCAAGAAAGTTTAATTAGAAATATCTTGAGAAAGTTTATTCGAACGAAATTTTTCAGCCGCGTTTTCAAAACAATTGAATAAAAGTTAAATTATATAAATTTTAATTTAAAAATTTAGTTAAAATAATTTAATTAGCGTTAATAAAACACGGGGTGTTACAACACATGCGGATGTCATCATCGTCGGCTTCGTCCTCAGGGGTATTCCAGATGCCGTTGACTTCATGATCACTTGAGATGATCAGATTAGAGCAGTCGATGACGGGATGTGTCCCTATAAATATAGCATGGTTATGCAACGGATTGAGCTGGTTTGAAGGCTTAGGGCTCGAGCTAGGCTTCACAATAGTATTGTCGTCGATCAAGTCCTGAACTATGTTCTTTAGGCGAAAACATTGCTCGGTGTCGTGCCCTTTTTCTCTGTGAAACTCGCAGTATGCGTTTTGATCCCATGACTTTGGTTTCTTGTCTGGGGGGGCTCGCTAGTAGGTCCTATGGGTTGAAGTACGTTGCGGCTCACTAGCTTCTGTAGTGCCTTTGAGTAGGTCATGTATATTGGGTCAAAGTTTCGTCGTGCTTTTAGTGAGCTGGGACCCGTAGGTGAGTATGATGCTTTTGGCGGAGGTGCGACAGGCCTTGGTGGTGTCGTAAAAACCGGTGGTGCCTCCAACGCATCCAGTGCGTTGATGGCATGAATGGGCTCGACTTTGGCAGTGGCTCGAGACGAGCTTCCCTGATATCCGCGACCCGTACTGTTATTCCTATTTTCTTTGCGGAGATCGTCCTCAATGAGCTTGCCGACGACGCTGAGTGTTGAGAAGTAGTCAAAATTCCCGTACAGTAGGTGTTGTTGGTATGCGGGGGTGAGGTTGTTGATGAATTTAGTGATTAAATCAGTGTCCCTTGGGCGGTTAGGTATTTGAGCGCAGAGTTTCTTCAAACGTGTCAGGTACTCGGTAAACCCTTCATTGTCCCTCTGAGTCAGGACTTCCAAAGTACGTAGCGAGACTTGGATGTCATTGTTGTCCCGGTATTGTAAATCGAATGCTACCGTTATGTCCTCGAAACTACCGGTTTTATGTGGCTTTAAAGCATAGAACCACGCCTGGTCAGGCGTCCAAATGAATGTGGAAATAATGTGGCCCATGCGGGGGGTTCGACACCCATGATGGCCATTTTAGCCTTGAAAGCTTTGACATGTACGAGCGGGCTTTCGTGACCTTTGAAGATGGGAAGATCGCTGAGTGCCAGCTTATCCGGTAGCATGGACCTGACGTTCTTTGGGATGTGCTCATTCTCTTGGTGGATGGAATAACCCCTTGAGTTTGTAAGGCGTTCCTCCATGGTTCGGATTCTTTTAGCATTTCGCTCGGACTCTTCGGCGAGGCGCACGGCATTTTTCTCTGCTTCAAATTTCTGCATGATAGCCATCTGCTCAATTGTCGCGGTGAGGCTGGCTATTCTGTCGTTGAGTTGTCGGACTTGCTCGGCAGTTACCTCTGGGGGAGGTGGTGGCGGTCCGCTGAAACCTTCATCGTGTTGAAAGGCCATGACAGGTTTTGGTTTTGATTTGTTGTAGGCGCGCTTCTTCGGAGGCGGAGGTGGGTTTAAGTGACGGTTCTTGGTTCGTCGTGTATCCAGGGTTTTTCAATGAGAGGTTTGTTGTGTATCCCGGGTTTTTCAATGAGTGGACCTGACAAAGTTTCAAACCTTTAGTGATTTTAAAAGGGAAGAAAAGACTCAATGAAAAATCGCATTCACGACCAAAGAAAAACACAAAAGTGGGGAAAGTGGGTGCATGACTCGACTCGTGTTTTTAGCTTTTAAAATGACACGGGAAGCTTTTGAGGTAGAGGCATATTGACACGTCTCTATTCTCGAGGTTGAAAAATTTGTATGATCATAATCTGATTAACCCAGTTTAGCGATGCGTTCTTTGGGGTTTATCATTAGATTACGATAAAAAGGATCAAACCGAAGTAGCGATAGGCTAGTCGATCTGAGGATGTTAAAATTGGGTAAAAGGCGATCCATTGTTCACCTTTTATGTGTGACTCAGGAAATCAAATCAAAATGACGATAAGTCACTCGATTCAAAATTTAAATCAACGGGTTCGCATTTGCACGAGCCCGCGTTTTTTTTGAGAGAAAAAGATTTGGTTAAAATCGGGATGACTAATGAGTCACTCGACTTTAGAGCTAATTCTAAAGTACAAAAAGTTAATTTTGTTTAAAATCTCCGAAATGAATTGACATATTCGGGTTTTTGCTTTGTGAAAAGATTTTGCAATAAATGTATTATGACGATACGTCAGTCGTATAATTCATTTACGTTTTGAAAAAGATCTGGGATATAGTGATTATCCCGATCGGTTTTAAATGCAATGGCACATTATTTATCAAACTCAAATGACTATAGGTCAAAGAGCCTAACGGCGTGTTTAAAAAAGTATGACCTTTTTGAAAAAAAAGTTTGAAAAAGAATTTTCAAAATGGACGTATTTTAAATGTACAATGCCTAGGAAATGTTTTTGCATGCAATGGTTTTGAAAGACGACTATAGTGAGGGTACTATAGCTTCACACTTGTACATATAAACACAGGTTTTTGGTTTATAGGGTAAGGTTCCCTCCGGCCATTCCCGCAACGTTTAGGTAGGGGCACCCGTAAGACTACACACGTCTCAGGTGTGAATTCAATACGGGCCCTAGAGCGTTCGAGTTTGACTGGTAACGATCGTTTGTACGGATGCCGTACTTGTAATCGTGGAGGGGTGAGAGAACGACGTGTCCAGAGTTATCCCGCTTATGAAGCGAGCTTTACTAGGGGCCGTTCCTCGAGGGGTGTGGTTACGAATCAGGAGGATTCGACTCAACGTACTTTTGCCCAAATATCGAAAGCGTAAATGTTTTCAAAGTTTCAAGCTTCACTTCTTTATGATTTTAAAATAAAAGAAAAACTAGTTTTTCAAAAATAATAAAAATCATGCTCGTCCCCAGCGGAGTCGCCAGCTGAAGGTACCGGGAGAAAAATCCTTTTGGGAAAACCTATCGACGCCCTGCGCGCGCCCGTCCTCGCCCCGTGCGGGGGCGCCGGGAAGCGGAATGCGCCTCGCAGGAAAAAGGAGCGAAGTTTTGTGAAAAATGGGGAGATCATTGCGTGAATTTGTGACCAAAAAGAAAAGTAGAATATCCTTTTTGAAAATGTATTTTCGGAGTCGCCACCAAATATTAAAGGAATTTGGAACCTATTCAACGCGTCTTGAAATACAAGACACGAGTGTCTCAGATTTCAAGGTGCGTCGATACCTATCCGTCTGAGGTTTGAAACCAGAGAAGGGATTCGGAGTGAGGTTACTTTTCGAAATTTTTGACAAAAAAGTGTTTTGAAAACTGAAATCAAAAAGCCTACATAAAAGTAGTCTCTACTAATTTGAAAACATTTGCTTAATTTCGATATTTGGGCTAAAAGTCACACTACGTACAAGTGCGAATAAATATGACTCGATTAAAATGCATAAATAATGTAAATTGTCAAAATAATGACATTTGCTATAGGAAATGTACGTTAAATAATAATTTATTGACTAAATTATTACTATAAACGTTATTTTCCAACCTCGTATTTTGACTCTTAAGATTTTGTGAAAAACCCTCGCTTTGCATGCTAAAAGACTCTATGAAGCAGTACAATTTAGTGTTGGATCCGTGATTCTAGTCGTTATTTAATGCATGAATGAGGACTTGCATAATTATAAAAGCGACGTCGGTTTGCTTTAGTGGTAATGAGTCGTGATTTATGCGACATTGGCGGGGTTTAGACGGATTATGAATCAGACCGCTACAACCGTATTACGAATACGGCTTCGCTAATGCCAATATCGGGTTGGGGTTAATGTAACCCCTTTGTCCGAGTCTCAAACGTCCAAAACGTAGGTAAAATGTTTACCTTTCGAAAATGCAAAGACGGTATTTTTGAGTGGATTTTAAGTGTATTTTGTGAATAGTGTATGTGTGTTAAAAAACCGATGTTTGAAATGAATGAAGGGGGGTGGGTATTTATAGGAAGTGGCTGGTTTATGCGTAGATAAAAATTAAATCGCCTGTGTACAGGCGAATTTAATTTCATCTGGGTTGGGATTTGTGGAGGAAACTTAAGAAGGCTGCACACCAAAACAAATTTATAATCGCCTGTTGACAGGCGCTTAAATTTTTAATCGCCTGTCAACAGGCGTTTTTGTTTTTGTTTTGGTGTGCTGTTTTAGCCGCCTTTAGTTTTTGGACGTATGATTAGGTGATAATTATGTTTTGTTGGATATTTTCGTGTGGATCAAGTCTTTTTGGGCCTAATCGGTTTTTGGTCCGATTTCGACTTTCGTGCTTCGGTTTTTGTCGTGTTTTTCGGTTTTGGCTTGAAATAAAATAATATTAGGTTATATTATTTTACGGTTTTATAGAACCTAATTTTGTGAAAATGTGACACGGGACGCACTTTGGCCCGTTTTGGGGTTATTTTTGTGAGTTCGGGCCATTTTGTAGCTTGTTGGGCTATTTTTGTGGGTCGTTTTGGTAAGACGTTCCTGCAATGTGCCCGTGTTATGTTTATAATGACTAAGAGTGACATTCATTTTTATGATTATGAAAATTCAAATTAATACGTTAAAAAATGACTAAATACGTTTTAGACACTTTTGTACCGTTTCGACTCTTTTAAAAGCATGCATGAAAGTCCTTTTCGTCATCGGGTTTGTTTTTTGGGGGGTACGGATACGGGTATCTACAACAAGGGGATATGTAAATGTGCACTTCACTTTGTGGGTCAACTTAACTCTGAGAAATTTATGCTGATATGTTTAAAAAATTCATTGTCTTTAATTGTGTTTATTTGAGGCAGGATAATGGAAAGGGAATGCCACATGAGGACATACCAAATATATTTGGAAGAGGTTTGTCACATGTTCAAATTGCATTGGATCCACTTGTGTACTTTTGATTTTCTCTGCGTTAACGTGAACTCTTTGTGCAGTGTAAACACCTAAAAATTTATCGAACCGTTCTATTTCAGATCGAATATTTAGTTTATGTAATTATTTGATTTACATTATGCTATTTTAGGCTTTGAAAAGCAAATGTAAGTAAACGATGAAATGAAGGGAGTATAATACATATGCATGTTTTGTTACTACAAACCACAACCATTATAGGCCAGGAGGAAAACCAATAACCCCAAAATACACCTGCTCATGTCTAGACGCCCTGTGGGTACCGACCAAAATGAATGTCATGAACTACTCTATATATGAACACTATTAACCCGAATGACAACTACTAGAGGACTTTGAGATGCCCCGTGAATATCAAGGGTTGCATCACTAGTTTAACATTTCAATGATGAATAACATACACTTAACTCTTAAATAATCTTATCTCATTACAAGCCCAATTAAGCCAAATTAACTAAAACACTAGTCATATTATATATATCCTATACTGTACTATCACTAATCAACAATTAGTAATATAGTACTTAACTTAGTGATTTAACAATTAAATCACTAACTTCCCATTTAATCTCATCAAATGAGAAATTTGAATTTATTCAATAATAAATTTACTTGGTCTGAGTTCTTAACTCAATATCACTAATTACACTTCCAGACTAACCTTTAGTGTAAATGTGTAATATTCTATTGACTAACCAAATTATATCTCATACACTTAAGTTAGATTTCCATTGGGTTTCCTTCCTCTAGGTGTGACCGAGAAGGATCAGTTGATCATCGCCGTCATACGACATTAACGTCTAACTCTAGTCAGCTGAGCGTTACCAATTTACGTTAATCAACTGACAAGTATTATAATAATATCTCGTGTGTATTCCATAAATAAGATTTACTAAAAACACGCACCTATTGTGGAGAACACTCACACCAACACCTTGTTACTGTATACATCCCTTTCCTCCAAGCAAGCATATAATTTGGTATTTAAAGCAGATAGTTCTTGTTCTGCACCCTTCTTTTCAGTGGATAATTTAGAGGTGTCATTTTCAGCTTTTGTGAGCGCGTCTTGAAGGGTTTTTATGCTCGACTGTGCGTCGTGCAGTTTATCATCCCAACTGTCGGCTTTCCCTTTAAACTTCTTCAAGTCATCCTCCAACTTAGTCCTAACCATCTCCGCTTCGTTCTTGGTAAGTAAGAATTTGTACTATTATGGCATCACCTCTGGCCAACACCACCACCGACTCCGGCCACCTCATACCGGTGGCCACCAACCCAGCGCCGTTCACCCATAGCGGCCTCATCCACACCGATGGTCGATCCACCCACCACCGGCGCCCTCCCTAATCTTCTCCCAAGAAAACCCTAATTCCAATATTAAGTTGAATCTATCAAAAGTAATAAAAATCACTAATTTAATGAAAATAATTAAAATTGGTTCTGATTATTACTTCATTGAATTGATTTTCGAAATTAACCATTGAACAATTGAAAAATTAAATGAATTCAGTTTTAAAAAAGTTAAAAAAAAAATGTATACCGCGTGAGTAAAAAAGGGTAGGGTTAAAAAAGTAAATGAAAAAATTATACAACAGGAGTAAAATCCGTATAAGAAAAATCAATAGCGTAATTTTTTTTTTTTTGCTCACAATTATCCCCACTATATCATTCTCATTGTTTTCTTTATATATTTATTCTTTATTTAACCTATAAAAATTCATATTTAATAAAAATAACATATCAATTAATTATAAATCTTTATACTTATATAGTTAAGTAAAACATTTTTTTATGATTAAATTGAATGTTTAAATAAATAGATGTTATCAAAAATTTAATCATTTTTAAAAATAAAAATTTATGTGTTAGGGAACTAAGGTGACAATTAGAGTGTAGGGTGGTAGGTTATAATGGATATCGATGTTACTTGCCGAGTGTAAGAGAATGTTTATTCGAACTTTATTTACGTGTGGTGTGTGTATTTAGTCACGAAATGGTTGGGTGTGGAACAAGGCCGTAGATGACGGGGTTCAATCGGTTCTTAGAGTTGGGGCCTCATCTAGAAAGGGCCTCAAAATATATACGATCATCAGTAATACTAACCATTAAGTTTGTAGTGGCTTATTGGTTAAGTTATGCATTGATAATATGATGGTCATGGGTTCAATTCTCGTGACTGTGACTTTATTTTTTTGGTTCTTTTATGGTTTTTTGTATTAATGAATGTTATTAAGAAATTTCTTTGTTTTTCTGCATCAATGAATAGTTATTAAAAATGCGAGTTCTTTACAATAAATTTAATGTAATTGACAAGTTTACTTATTAATGCTACCACTACGTCCACTTTTAAATATTAGTCCGTATATGGTTATACTAGATGTGGAAGGTAACATTTGAGTTTATTTTATTTGATACTTCGTACGAAGAACAATTTAATTAGGGTATTGACTTTTCGTATACGAGTTTTACCCCTATCGTATACTTTTTTTATTTAGTTTTCCGTGGCTACCCTTCTATTACTCTCAATAACGTTTAACTAATAGATGCACACTATTTTTATTATATATTTTTTTATTTTATTAAGTAAAGGGCCTCAAATCAATGATTGAAACCAGGCCACCAAATTCCAAACTACAGTCCTGGTGTGGAAGTTGTTACCCCTTAATCATTTAGTAGTGGTGGTCCTTTGTTCAGGTTGATTGTAGATGGTTGGTTAATGGTGGTGGTTTTAAGTGGCGAGTATGACGTTCGTATTTAGTATGACGAGAAGTACAATAAATATGATAAAGGCAATATTGTATACTCCGTATTTCTTATCGAATTGGGTCAAATAGAATTGAGTAGTGCCTTTTACATTTTAGAGAGTTTTGTATAAAAAAATACTTTTTTTTTTTCGAAATATATTTCAGTATTGTAAAATTAGATCTATTAAATGACACAAATAAGATTTATTATATTATTATTCTTAGCACTTTTATATGGTTACAAAATAATTAGATTTTAAGCTAGCATCTTTGGACAACTTGATTTAGCAAGTTGTTTGTAACTTACATTTCACCCACACAGCCACACTATATTATTATAAAGTACCTAAAATAATCAGAAATTAAAATAATGATCTAAAATTAGCTAGTTAGATAAGATATTTACAAATATGTTATTACGAGAAAATTATATATATACTTTTTCCCGAGTAAAATTCTACAAAATCATTTATTTCAACATATAGGATTAAGTATAAGTTAACAAGTAAACCCGTAATTTTCACGGGAGATAAAACTAGTTTAACATTCAAAAGCGTCTATTTTCATTGTGTTTAGATTTGTCATCTTCAATCGTATTTTTCATTAGCTTTAATGACGGGTTTTACCTTGTGTTGGGGGTCGAATATCCGATTACGCTCACGACAGCAAGACGACAAATAAAAGGCCCAAGAGGTCCAAAAGCCCAATAAGCTCTATAAATAGCCCCTAGGGGGGCAAATGTAAAAGGTTGGTATTCATTGACTCTCCCCACTCTCTCTCTCTACTCTCTCTACACTTTTATATTTACCACATTAAACACTGTTTTATACATTTCGGTACTGACTTGGGCGTCGGAGGCTCCGCCGGGGGCAAACCCCTCGTGCCCGGAGTTCACCTTGCAGGGCACACAAGGAGCGGGCCTAGACCCTGGAGGCCACCCATGACGTCACTCTCAAAATCCCGAGTTTACACCCGAAACAATTGGCGCCGTCTGTGGGGAAGATTTTCATACTCACGAAACCCACAAAAACAAGCTGTGCATCCCTCACCTGGTAGGATCGTCACGGCATACCCATTTTTTATGGCCCAAAAAGTGAAACTTTTACCCAAAGATTTCATCCATTATTTTACAAAAAGCCAAGTTGACAACTAGAGTCAGCAAGGCTCCATAAAGCTAAACAAAAGTTTAAAGGAAAAAAGGAAAGTAGGTAGCAGCACATGCATTGCTATGATAATATGATTATAATATAGTAACTCTAATAAAATAATAATATTAATAATCAATATATCTATATAATTGGAGGTTTTTTCGAGTGATTCTAGAGTCTCTAACTTTATGCGAACTCTTAGTTAAATATAATAATAAACAAATTTCAATACATATAATTTGATTAGAAGATAAATTGTAGAAAATGTGAAACTCCTAGAATAATGACAAATTGTGGAAAACATAGAACTCTTAAAACAAGACTATATTAATACAATATATATACACGTAATATATTAACAATTTAACATGATTAGTGTATTTGTGCATTGTTAGCACCTAACCTATCTTCTTTTCCTTTTTGCTTTTTTCATGATGATTTATTATTAATTATTGTTATTTTAAAAAGTTTAATAGATCTAATATATTTTGTGTTTATAGTGATATGTGTGATTGAGATTGTATTACTTAAAAATTTATGTTATGAATAGCTTATTTATTTGCATAGTAACAATAGTTTGATAGTGTTGGTTTTTTTTTTTTATATTGCAGATGTAATTGTGATTAGAGATTTTGAAGTTTGAATCAACAGAAATTGAGGTATATGTAACGAGAAAGGTACAGTAAATGAATATATATGATTTATTTGTTATTTTGGTTCTAATTTAAGTCATTAGTTATTTTATTATGTCAATTTGTAATTACATTATCAAAATTCTTAATTAAAGATTTTTCAAATTATTAATTACATATTTTCATTGTATTTTGTTTTTCTTTTTGTATGTTGCAGGTGTATATGTGACAAGAAATTATCTAAGAAAATGTACAAGATTTATTGGTATTTACCTATTTGATGTACATGTGATATTTACCTATTTGATGTACATGTGACAATAAAATACCGTAAGAAGATATACAAGGTTTATTGGTAATTTTAATCTAATTTAAGTCATTATCGATCTGTAATTACATTATTTATGTTTATTATCATATATATGGTTACAAATTTTACATTTTCAAAACTCTAATTTTTATGGATAATTACGAAACTATAATTTGTAATTTCTAATTGTAATTTTTATAGATAATTTTTTTTTAGGTAATTACAAACTTATAGCTACAAAATTAGATATTACTAATTATAAAATTGTACATTTTTTTTGGAATTATTTTCAATAAAAAACATACTATATATATTTGGATACAACTTTGTTGTCAAAGAAAAAATAATTAATTTACAATTTTTGTATTTTGCCGTGTAACTTTGTTCATAGTAATTCAATCAAAGTTCATATGTTTGCCAAAGTGCTTAATTAAGATCTCCATTATATATTTACTATTGTATTAAGGTTTCTTAAAACTATTGTAATTGTTCATAAACTCATGTTTAGAAAAACCATATAATTAGAATTTGATTGTAACTATAATTATATACTTATTTTATCTAAAATTTTAACACTTTTAGTAAGTATATAACTTTGAAAAAACATATCTATATTGACTTTTTAGTCATGATAAAACTCTAACTAATTGGTAAATCCTCCTACGTATGCTTTTTTAAACTAAGATAAAATTAAAATAACTACAAGAGTTTGATATAAAACATGAAGCACATTAATTATAAACATATACAATTGGATTTATATATAATATAATGAGAATGACTTTTGGTTTTCATACTACTATACAGAATTAGGGCTATAATGGGTTTTCATACCCTATAATTTGTATATTTGTTTTATTAACGCAAAATAGTGTAAGAATTCAATTGAATTTAATAAATGTGTAAACTTAACTGAAAGGAAAAAGAAATTAGCTACATTAATCTATTACGATATCAAATAGAAAGTTTGGAAAAGAGCAAATCAAAAATATGAAACAAAGATAAATGATCTGAAATTAGCTTTTAAATATATATATGTACAAAATGATAAATGATCCTATATATATATTTGTTAACTAAGAGTACTATATTTGAGACATTAATATAAATTGAATTGTTATCATTGTATGAACATATAACTTAACCAACAAAAATGCGGTGTAGAATGATTTTTTTAGTTCACTAAAACGGAAAAAATGCTAAGATAGAAATACAATAAGAGAATTTAAATGTGCATCGTATTATATTGTTATTTTTACATTACCATAATTCATTTTTTTATTCGTTCATACAAAAAAAGTTAAAATTAATAGAAAAACATTAATTAAAAAGCTGTATAATTAGTGAAATGTGGATAAATAAAAAAATTTAAAAAGAAAATTTTACCTGTAATCTCATATATTTCGAGATTGCAACGACAAGGTCAAAAAATTTAAAAATAAAATTTTACATTATAGTTCTTCCATTATATATCCTTTAATTTCATTTTTATTGAATAATTTGAGATGACAAAAGTTTAAACCCGTGCATCGCACGGGCTTACATACTAGTAATTGAGTAATACAATAATAAATGGGCTACACTTTTAATGTTTGAGTGTTGACAACAAAACGAAACCAATACTTACAAATTCACAATGGAGTAGAAGACACGAAAAAGAGGAGCAAAAACAGAGAAAGAAGCTACATTTTTAATGTTTGAGTGTAATAAAACGTCAACAAAATGCAAGATTGACCGCGAAAAAATGAAGAAAAGAAGAAGAAAGGCTCCCGGGAAGGTTACTCGCGGTCTCGGCCACACTTTTTCAGCTCTCTCGGCCACCGTGGTCCCGTGACCCATCACCCGGGCACCGACCACATTGATCACAGCCACCACCCCACCCTACGCTCGGAACCGCTACGCCTGCTGCCTCCAGGTTCACCCACACCGCCGAAACCGCCTGACCACCATCACCACTCAGCCAACTATGATTCGACCACGGCCGCGGTAGGCACGCTACCCTCACGGGACACGGTCACGTCATCCGTATCAGCCATAGTTATTGGTATCGACCATCTTTCTCGGCCACCAGACGCGGGCGTCGATGGATTCGTACAAGGACATTGAGCTCACATTTGAAGCACACATTCTCAAGTAAGGATGCAAGCATAATTGGGTTAACAAATAGCAAAAGGGAAAAGTAGAAATTCGCGAAAAAGAAGGAAAGTACTATGAAAAGTATTATAGTGCTGCACTAGGTAAGTGAAAGAAAGAAAAGGTGGTGGTCCCCACCGTTACCCAAAGTAATAACATAATAGTAATAAAATAATATAAATAATACAAGGGAGGAAGAACAGAGCACACAATTAATACCCCGCTGAGCACCACCGTGGCTGCCACCGCTGCCGGCACCGTGAGCTCGGCACCGTGAGCACATCGTCAAGTCCACCTGATCCCGAGAGCGTGAAGCCGTGACCCGCCAACCCGGTGTGACATGACCGCCGGGGGCACCACCACCCTCACGGGACACGGGGGTGACCGTGACCTTTCGACTTCCCCGTGACCTAGTGTATATAGCAGTGACCACATCCTCACGGCCCTGGGGGCAGCGCCGGCACCGTTTGAGCCGCAACCCCATCTCGGTCAACGTCTCAGTCTCCGCCTTCCCGAGATCTTCTCTGCCGCCGTAAACCATGGCCGCCATGGCCGTAACCGCCTGAAACCTCCTGTCAAGTCGCCACCGTGAACCACCTGCCGCCACTACCGGGACCAGGGACGAAGCCAGGATTAAATTGGCACCAGGGCTGAAAGTCCAAAACTATTGCTCATTCTCGATAATTATTAATACATAAAATAATTGTTGATTCCAACTTTCACACAAATTCAAACTTTTATTTTTTATTATAAAATCGTTTCCAATTTATACAAAAAAATACATAAAATATTTGAATAATTCAAATAAAATTACACTCCGTAGTATGTTTACTCTTACAAAATAATATTTACCAGCAAATATAATAAATATTGAATTATTCTGTAATGTAATTTTCAATAACATATACTCTACTCTTAAAATAAATATATATGTCGGTAGTGAAAATGAGTGTGCAATAAATTAGTGTTTCGTCTACATTTAAAAATACTTTTAGAATGTTTTGTTATTAAGTTAAAAGGTGAAACTATTTTCTAGAAGAAGAAAATATATTTCGGAGTATATTGTATGCCTAAAAATGAAATAGAAATATCATATGGGATATTTGTTACAAATAACAAGAGCAAATAAATACGGAGTATGTTTCTATAAAAATGAACAAAAAAGAATAAATTATCAAAAAGGGGGTGGGGGTGGGATTTGAATCCTTGTCCTCATGTGTAATGAATGAAGTGTAATCACACAATTTGAAATTCTGTACACATTTCTGTGAAACATTTCACTTCGTAACATATATATTCTTTTTTTCAAAAGATCAACCAGGCCCAGGCCTGTTGGGCCTAATGCTAGCTCCGTCCCGGACCGGGACCCTCCCGGCAGCGTTATACTATACACAGCCACCACATCCCGAGATCTCCTTGAGCCGGGACTTGTCATGCCGCCGGGAGCATCAACCACCGTGAACACCTGTCACCGGCACACCACCGTGAACACCTGTCACCGGCTCACCGCCGTGACCGACTCCGTGAACACCTCCCGGCACCGCCATAACCTTCCAGCACCGCCGGGAACGGTTGATCCCCATCGCCGGGGGCACTACCCTCACGGGACCGCTCATCTCGATCGCCTACATCCGAGCTCGTGTGAGCCTCCATGCTGGCAGATACTCCCTCCATTCACATCCAAAGGCATCGGTTGCTTTATCACATTTGTCGAGGCGAATGTCGGAACGGAAATATCTATAATTTCACACGATAAAAAAATCTAAAAATTGGATATGATATAGTACGCATAAAGACGAATAAAACAAGATCACACACGATTATATTTTCACTTATAGATTGTCGGGAATTTCAAAGATTACCGACACATATGAATAGTGTCAAAAAGGCAAATGATGCCTTTGGATGTGAATGGAGGGAGTAATTGTTTTAACCCTTGTGTAATATTGAAGCCCACTAAATATTTTAATAGTAGCCATCCCACTTAAATTTATTTCGGTTAAAATAACACATATCAAGTTTTTGAATCATTTTGGTGGGTATCCTAAACTTGGGCCGCATAATAATGTTGAGCCCAAATTATTTGATTGATGTAGAAGCAAGAGCATCACTCAGCTTGTTTAATAAGTTGCATATAAACTAAAGACGCCAAAAGATGATGACGGGCTTACAATTTATTTTATATTAATTTTTCAGGAGTAATGGAGAAAAAACGGTGATAAAGAGATATGAGCTACACCTCCATGACGCCTAGCCAACTTATTATCACCCATGACTCCACAAAACTCCAAAAAATTGACTTACACTCGAAAGCCTTCACACAAAAAGCCGTCCATGTGACAAGAAAATAATTTACAAAAATAAACACTCAAAAGCCTCACAAGCTAAAAAAAACAAACCTTACGAGTTACAGAAACACTCCACAAAAAACGAGCTACAAAAAAGCCGGAAGTTTGGAGTAATTATTAATTTATTATGCCCATCCCTTGTTTAGACGGCGCGTCACACAAGAGATCGCAAGGAGGCTAGGAGGGGGGACTCCCCCGAGAGCCCGAGTAATCATATATTTTGATTCAAAATGTGGAATTTTTTGAAATTTTCACTAACATTTTGCAGGAATGAATGCATAAAAGACCGAAGAAGGATAAGACCTTCCAGGCATGTAACACCCCGTATTTTTAAGGTTAAATTAAAATATATTTTAATTCACCATTTTATTTAAAACTTTACTTATTTTTATAATACATTATATTTTTAATAGTTTTTAAAGCTAGTTTTGGTAACCTATTCACTTATATAATATTTTACTATTACTTAATAATAAAAATTAATAAATTACTTAGAAAATAATATTATTACTTTATAATATAAAAATAGTAAAAATTAATAATGTTTTCTATGGTTCTAAATATTTGTTATCATATGAGTACAAGTGTTTCCTAAAATATCAAAGTTTGACTTATTTTGTGTATTTTAAACTATTTTAACCAAGATTAGCTTAAAGTTATATTAATTTATTTTTCATTTTAATAAAGTATTAGACTTTTAATAAGAGTAGAAGACTTACCTAATACTCCGTATATATCTATAAGAATACACCCTAAGCTATATATACCCCTAATCTTACCTACGGTATACCCGGCCCCTAATCTTACATACACTAATTATATGGTCATCGTATGTCAATCCACCGCCATTGAATACCTTGTCAAACGCATCTTCAACCCTTCAGAATAACTTCGTTTCTTAACCTTTTTACTCCGTTCTTGCGTCATAATTATCCTCTCTTCGCCCTCTTCACATTAAGGTAAGCTATACTCCGTTTCGTCTCAGCCGTCGATATTGTAACTCATAATTATACCCGTTTTTTTCCTAATCGATCGTAGGATTGAACCGGAACGACCCTGACGCTGATACGTACGTGGTGGACGACTCAATTGAAGACTAGCGCGAAAAGGTAACGGTGATGACGTTACTCGGTATTACATTACTTTAAGGCTGTTTGTGTGCGTATGTGTATGTGATGTTAGGGCGGAGTTTGTATGCATGTGCGTATGTGATGTCCTGTGTAACATCATGTGTATTATGGGCTTATGTTTATAGAATGTTTTAGTGGAGGTCGTGCTACATATACTTATGTGTATTAGATGTATTAGTTGCTGGTGATGGGTAATGATTAGTTTCACGTATCCATATTATATACTAGGCTTCATTGCTTGTGTGATTGTATAGTAATATCGTATAACGGTGTTGATTATTATTATAATGATACGTATATTTCTAGTGATCCGTGAAGGGAGTGGTCTTGATTTAGTAAGTTACGAAACAATTATATTTTTATTCGCTTTCGGACTGGTTCAGTGTCCAAGGTCCTATTGTTGGCCTAAACTAGTTTACTGAGGTCCTATTGTCAGTATTGCCGGGAGTAACTTGAAGTCCTATTGTCGAGTCTGCGGGACTAACTAGTTGAGGTCCTATTGTCAGCTGGTTAGTAGTCGACCCCGTAGGGATATGTCATATAAACGTTTCGGCTTACTAAATTGTGGTAAAGATTAATAGTATTGTGTCGAATAAGGTTAAGATGGGTAAAAAGGGAGTAGTCCGTTTTTGTGTGGTTGAGCTTTATTATTATTATTATTATTATTATTATTATTATTATTATTATTATTATTGTTAGCTGTTTTATTTATTTGTCAGCTTTATTGTGATGTAATATGGTTGGGAGAACGTCTGAGTTACTCCCCACTGACTGTGGCTGTTGCATGTTTTGCGACAGGTATGCGCGGGACGGGATTATGAGTGAGATGCTGTGAGACATGACCCGTAGCTAGTGGTGGACGATTTGGCTAGACTTGTTAGACTTGTTGGACTGTGTTTAAGGATTAGACTCTATTGTTTTCATACTTATGTTCGTTTGGATTGTAAGGGGCATTTACTCCCCGTTAGTTAGGCCTTAAGGCCTACTCTTATACTCGTTATTCGTTTGTTAGTGAGTAATGACTCGGATTCCACGGTGATTCCGCCACCGTGGGTTCTTTTATTTCATTTTCTTCCTTAAAACCTTTTTAAAACGTGTTTTATTTTATTTGAAAAATCCGGGTTGTTACAAGGCACCCGCCTGGAAGGCTCCCACCGCACAATGCTCATCCGTGGTCCTCGCACCCGGGTGAAGGTGCCTATGCAAAAGAGCCGAGATGTCCACGGCCCTCATGCCTGGGCTGCTCTCATCGCAGCGCCAGATCACCGGCCCTCGTGCCGGGAAGACGGCTGCGGACCTCCCATGCACAATGCTCATCCGTGGTCCTCGCACCCGGGTGAGGGTGCCTATGCAAAAAAGCCGGGATGTCCACGGCCCTCGTGCCTGGGCTGCTTTCACAGCAGCGCCTGATCACCGGCCCTCGTGCCGGAAAGACGGATGCGGATCTCCCATGCACGATGCTCATCCGTGGTCCTCGCAACCGGGAGAGGGTGCCTATGCAAAAGAGCAGAGATATCCACGGCCCTCGTGCCTGGGCTGCTCTCACCGCAGCGCCTGATCACCGGCCCTCGTGCCAGTAAGACGGCTACGGACCTCCCATACATAGAGCCCGCGGCCTGGGGCCGGGGCGACACTACCCACGTACGGAACACCATCTGCGTACGGAGAATCCACGGCCCGGGGCCTGGGCGGCTCCTGCGTCCTGCGTGCAGCACACTACCTGCGTACGGAGAGTCCACGGCCCGGGGTCTAGGCGGCTCCTGCGTCCTTTACACTACCCGCGTACGGAGAGTCCACGGCCCGAGGCCTGGCGGCTCCTACGTCCTTTATACTACCTGTGTACGGAGAGTCCACGGCCCGGGGCTGGCCGTGGCCTGGGCAGCTCTGCGCCCTTTATACTACCAAACGTATAGAGAGTCCACGGCCCGGGGCCTGGACGGCTCCTACGACTTAGAATACTACCAACGTACAGAGAGTCCACGGCCCGAGACCTGGGCGGCTCCTGCGACCTTTACATTACCATCAGAAGAGACCACTAACGGCCCTCGCGCCTAGGTGGCTTGCTCTGGATAAGACCATGTTGGAGTTAATGTCCTCCACAGTTAGTGCAATAACATAAATAAACCTCTATAGGTTCACAGGGTACATTTTGTATTGTAATCAATTGATTAACGTTTATCGATAACGGTTGGCTTGCTAGATAAGTTTGACGTTATTGTCATACAGATGGCGGTGATCAACTGGTCCCTAAAAGTCACACCTAAAGGATGTGTTTTAAGAAATGTGATTATTTGAGAAAATAATCATATTGATGCCTTACTAATTGACTAAAAGGTTAGTCGGTGTTTTTCACTAAAATTTTAGTCAGTGTGATGATGATACGACCATTTAGTAAGGATTAAATAATATTAGCTGAGACGAATTAAATATAAATTGAATATAAAATGTTATATTTAATTATTGAATATAATATAAGCTAATTAGACATAAACTGTTATAATTAATTAGCAAATTATAAATATATGGATATTTATATTTAATGATATATTATAGTGGGTCATAATTATGACACTAGTTTTATTATATTATATTATAAAGCTAAAGGAAACAAAGAGGAAAGAGTCAAGCTACACCTTGATTCCTTGGTCAACAAAGGTATTATATTTTGGAAAGTAAATTTTGGAAAGAAAAATTTCTCCCCAAAATATAATAGAGGGGCCGTGTGATATAGAGTATAAGAGGGAGTTTTGACTCAACCTAATTCTCGAATTCACTCATCATAATTTACATACACAAAATTAAGAAAAGCAGTTTTCTCTCTAAAAGGTTTTCTAGCAAAAATCAGGGCATATCTTGAACAATCTTGGGTGCAACAATTAGGAGATATCATACTTTTGATATTCAATCTTAGGCCATTAAAAGCAAGGACTAAATGTTGTTTTCTAATCTCTTGTTTAATTATGCAATTTCTTTTATGACTATTTATCATATAGTATGAATTTCATTATAATCTTGGATGATTAAAGGGGATGTATACAGATATTTTCCCACAAGTGGTATCAGAGCCTTAGGGCTATGAAATTGTTTATATGATTTTCATAAAGATTGATTTGTATAATTTAAAATAATAAAAAAAAAAAAAAGTTTTTGAGAAAAAATTTCATTCGGCCGAATTTTTATGCCGAGTTGTTTGATTTTTTTTTTTTATTTCTTGATTTCAATTGATTCATATATTGTTAATTTAAAAGGTTAAGATGATAATATATGAATTTGTTAATGTTATGATGCAATATTGATTGAATTAGGACATAGATGAATGTTAATGAACATCTTGTTGCTTTATATTTTTGGTATCATATGATTTAGATATTCATGTTAAAAAGTTAATTTGAATGATCTAAATATTACATCAATGTTTAATACAAGATTAGATGTTGTTAGTTTTGTACCAATCTAGTTAATATAAGCATGATCAAATTGAATCTGTTTAATTTGAGTTTTGATAAAAAAAAAAAAAAATAAATAAATAAAAAAAAATAAAAAAAAAAAAAAAAAAAAAAGGTCACTTTTTTTTTATATTTCGGTTTTTTTATTTTTATTTCGGTTTTTTTTATTAAACCGGTTTTATTTCGTTTTGTACATTATAAAGATAATTTACGTTTGAGGTTTGTGAAAAGGTTCACACTTGTTTGATACCCTATTATTTTAAAAAGGTTTAAAATAATGTTGGATTAAATTTATGTTATACTTGATAATATGAATTAAATTGGATTATGATAGATTAAAATTGACGTGAGCAATTGAGGAATTGTCACATAATTTTGATCATGTTAAAAGGTGGTTTGGATAATTAATATTGATTAATTTTGTTTAGTTGATGCTTTTATCTTGTTGAATGTTGTTTGAATGGTTTAATTTTTCGCATTATTTTGTACAAAAGGTTGTAATTTACAAGTGTGGCCTTAGTAGATTATGTTTTCGTAATGATGGAAACATAGTCTTGGTTGTATATTGAGATCTCGTATCTCCCCTCTTGTAATATTAAATTTTGGTATTATTTTTGAATTAGAATGTAAATAGGTTTACTATTATAATTTTAAAATGTAATTTGAGAAGATTCAAGATGGAGATCGGATGGCTCACTCCCGCTATATGGACTGTTCGGGGTGATTTTCTCACACGGTTCGATTAAGTAATTATGGGTTTACTAGTACTATCCTTTAGGTTGTATTTTGTGGTATTTAATGTTATTGAGTTCAAACGTATGGAAAAACAATGCAAATGAAACAAGACACACGATATGTTACGTGGGAAAAACCCTTAAATGTTAAGGGAAAAACCACGGGCGCCAAGCCAGGAGAGGATCTTCACTAGTTCTGGAATAACAGGTACAGAATCTGGACCAACTGGTACAGGATATAACAAAGGCGTAAAATAATTATGAAGTGTTTGATTGCTTGAGAATTTCGTAGAGTGTAGAGTAGTTGAGTTGTGTGTCTTCTGATCATCTTTTCTTCTGAAATCTGCTCCTTTTATAGTGTCCTTGGCTCCAACGTCTCTCTCCTTGATTGTAGGCAACCTCCTCCTTCTGATTCTCCAACAGCCCCTATCTTCATGGCTTTGTTTCTGCATGCTTGACTGGGTCTTTCCAACGTCTACTTCTAGGTTTTGCTGATACATTCTTGGGCTTTGTTCATAATGACTTTTTCCCTTGTTGGGCTTGACCCATCTTGACCTTTCCTCTCCTGACCTGCGCCTTTGTTTTGTCTGCACAGTCTGGTACTGGCTGTAAGCCTTGGTTCTGGCCGTAGATCCTGACCTCGTCTGGACCTGACTGTGGCCTCTGGACCAGCCTGGTTTTCTGGTCCCAACAGTTTGTCCCTCATCTCCTTGGCCTTCAGTCCTGAACTGGGGGGTAAGGAGATGCTTCTATTCTTTGTCCTGGCCCAGGGCTGAGCCTGGTCCAGGCTCCTTCTGTTTTGCTGTGCGTTTGATCCTGGGACCTGCACTTTGTAATTAATGAGGTAGTTGCCTTTTCGTGGAGAATTGCGCCCTATTTTGGCGCTCAATGTACTGCGCACGTCCTGTCATGGGTCACATCACGTCTCTTCGCGCGCTTATTTTTGTAAAAACCATCTAACTTCTTTTTGTTCCTCTATATATACCCTTATTTTTGTTTCTTTCTCTCTCTATCTCATTTCTCCTGATTTTATTTGTTTTGTAATCAGAAAACCCTAGAAAAATCCCCAAATCAATTCGCAAGAACCCTAGCTCTTTCCTTCTTCTCCAATTTTGATCATGGCTCGTAATGACACTGGCCCTTCCACAACAATCACCTACTCCCATGGCGGCTCAATCTTCCACGCTAAAGATATAATCAAGGACGTCAACATCTACCCAAATCTGCTTGCCCAAGGAGTTGAAACAAGGCTCAAAGAGGAAGGTAAAATTCCTGAGAGTACTGAAGTTTGGGCCCCAGAGACCAAAGATGTCAGGGTAGATTGGGTAAGCCCTGGATGGTTTTCGATTTTCGAGTCTTCTTTCAGATTTGGTGCAACTTTTCCGCTTTGTCCACTGATGAGCGCTTTCCTGGGTACTGTACAAGTTCCGCCTTGTCAAGTTATGCCGTCTGTTTGGCGTTTGATCCACGGGTTTGATTCTCTTTGCCGGAGATACGGGGTTGAGATCCAACTTGCCGATATAAGGAATACTTACCGCCTACGTATGCACAAGAAGAAGAGAGTTTCGTTCCGTTTGAGAGACAAGTGCCAGCCTCTCATGGGTCGCCTGGACGTGGGTGATGAGAGAAACTGGACCAGCTACTATTTGTTCATTAGGAGCAGCTCCTTGGGCCCCAGTGTCTGGGCGCCTGAGTTTTCCTTGAAGGGAACCGGTATGTGCTCTAAGCTTTTGAAATTCTGTCCAGTTTGCCTTTGCATGTGCTTCTTTGTTTGTTTGCTCAGTTTTGCTTTGGATCATTTGTAGTTTCTGGCTGGATCCCTACTCCTGATGACCTTGAGTCAAGGAGGAGGATTGAGGCGTTCCTACGGTTGCCTGCTGATAAGAGGGCGTGGCCCAAGTGTATGAATCCCGACGGTGATGATGATGTTGTTGAAGTTGTTCCTGTTCCTGAAGTGGAGCAGCATGATGGTGATGGTGGTGAGAGTGAAGAGGACGAAGAGGAAATGTAAGATGATCTTGAGGAGGAGTTTGTGCCTGAAGAAGGCGAAATCGTAGCGAGGTTCTTTGGTGGGAGTGGTGCAGGCATGCTTGACCAGGTGCCCATCCATGTGACCCCCTTGAGCTCTATACCTGTTGGGACTGGTGGCCATTCCACCTTACCCCCTCTGAAAATCCCTGGTTCAGGCCAAAGTTCTGTGCCTAGCGCCGCTACTGGTACTGACATATTTTCCCTGACTCATGAATTGATACATTTGCCCTTCCTGCGTAACCTGTTTCCTGCTATGTTCCCAGCCTCTGGATCCAACAAGAAACTCTTCCTGCCCATGGATGCTATCGCAGCTCGGATTGCACAAGCTCGTGAAGCTATGAAGTCTGGTGGTAGCTCTACTCCAGCTGCTAGTCTGGTGGACCCCCTTTCTGAGTCTTCCAAGAGGAAGGCGCCAGAAGGGGTCCAGACCAGGTCTACCAAAGTGGCTGCTGAGTCTTCTGAACCTTCGCCTGACTAGAAAAAGAGGAAGAAAGGGAAGTTACCTCAAATGAATCCTGTGCTTTCAATACCTCTGCACTCTCAAAGCCAATCTGAGTATGTTTCCTTGGGGAAATCTCTGAGTGAAAACTTTGCTACTCTGTCCACTGCACCTGCTGCCCTGGAGCCTGTGCGCCTGGCGCACAAAATGGTGGGCTGTTGTGCCCAGGTCTGTACCTCTTCTTATGGTCTTGGTTTTGTCCAGAGTTTCCTTTGGTATGGTTCTGATTTTACGCTCGTTGTTTGTAGTTGCTACTCATGTCCGCCGCCTTGGTTCTACGGTGCCAGTGCGAGAGTGGTAGAAGCGGTGAGGTCGAAAATGAAGCGCCGTTCTTCCTCGAGGCCGCTAAGAAGGAGCTTGAGAGTGTCAGCTACCGTTGCGAGAGGATGGCCAAATTGAATAAGACCAACTTTGAGAGGATCCAGCAGCAGGATACCCTTATTGCGAAGTTGACCCAGGAGATTGAGGGACTGAGGGCTGATGCTAGTCAGCACAATGCAGCTTTGACAGACCTGAGTGTGTTTTTACACGCCAGCGCCAGATTGAAATGATGAACGCCACCTGGCTCGTGTCGCCTCGGGACCTCTCTCACGAGATTGCCACTTTCAAGCAAAATTGCTTTCGGGAGCCTATTCCCGAGCAGTCAAGTAACTTTGGCCATGCAGCCAAAGCGCAGGGATACCACCGTCCAGTGCTAGGGCCGAGGTCACGGTCCCTCCAAAGGCCGATCCCGCAGTGAACATGCTGAGCGTACGGGTGAGTCTGGTGATGGAATCAACTGAACTTTCAACTTTGTTATCGGTTTTTCTTTTGAACAAACATTTGAATTGGCCGGGGGGGGGGGGGGGGGGGGGATGTCCCCTGTAACATTTGGTTTGTAATTATTTAGACTTGTTTTCTGTTTTGAACTTTGGTTTTGATTCCTGTGTCCATGCACAGGCATGGGTTGACTTTTTAGGTCCTGACTTCTGACATCCTTTTGTTATCTAAGTTATGCTATGTTATGTTATGTTTTGTCTTTGTTATGATGCGCATATAATTTGTTGTGAATTTTGTAAAGTAGCATGCATGCGTTTGATAATTTAGGCGACTTACACTTTGGGGCTCCCTTAACGGACATTACTCCATGTCCCGTTGTTGCAGTCGTAATGGGGCTGGGGCCCTTCTTTGCTTTGTTTTTGTTTTTGTTTTTGTTTTTGGTTCTGATCTGGTCCAGGACATGCATCGCCTGCATGCGCAGGAAGAGGTCGGGGCGACCGTTGGCGTTAGCCAACGGCCCTCCATCGCTCAAGTCAGTATAGTTATATAGGATAATTTGTAAAGGAAAAGTTTTGAGTTTCGTGGGTTACCATATGTCTTGGTCCAGGACACTCTACATGTGATAGAGCTTGAGGTGGAGTGTACTCCAGGGTCTTGGGATCATGTCTCCTTCCAGAGTCTGTAGTCTGTAGGAGCCCTTCCCTACTGCTGAATCAATAAGGTATGGGCCTTCCCAGGTTGGGGCCAACTTGCCTGCAGCCTTGTCCCTTGTGTTCTGAAATACCTTCCTCAGGACCAGATCTCCAGTCCTGAACATTCGTACCTTCACGTTTTTGTTGTAGCTTCTGGCCACAGATTGTTGGTATGCTGCTAACCTTACTGCTGCTAAATCTCTGAGCTCCTGGGCTGTATCCAGGCTGTCATAAAATAATTCGTTATTTTCAGAAGTTGTGTTCAGTCCATACCTGATTGTTGGAACGTGCACTTCTACTGGGAGTACAGCTTCACATCCATAAACCATTGAGTATGGAGTCTGTCCTGTTGCTCTTTTTGGCGTAGTCCTGTCTGCCCACAGCACTAGTGGCAATTCTTCAACCCATCTTCCTTGTTTTTCCATCAGCTTCTTCTTGATGCAACTGATCACAATCTTGTTGCTGGACTCAGCCTGTCCATTTGCTTGAGGATATCTTGGTGCAGATGTTACCAAGTTGATGTTCCATTTTGTGCAGAAATCTCTGGTCTTGTTTCCCACGAATGCAAGCCCATTGTCACACACTATTTCAGAGGGGATCCCATACCTGTTGATGATGTTCTTCTTTATGAAAGCGATTACTTCTTTTTCTGTGACATTTTTGTATGCATCTGCCTCTATCTACTTGGAGAAGTAGTCCGTCATTGCTAGCATAAACACCTTCTGCCCTGAAGCCATTGGTAGTTTGCCAACTAAGTCCATGCCCCATTTCATGAATGGCCATGGTGCTGATATTGAGTGCAGGTTCTGTGCAGGTTGATGTATTTCTGGACCATGCCTTTGGCAAGCGTCACACTTTGTGGCATACTGGATGCTATCTGTTTTCATTGTGGGCCAGTAGTAGCCCATTCGTAGGATTTTGTTAACCATGCTTCTACCACCTGTGTGATTTCCACAATGTCCATCATGTATTTCTGATAATCTTGTCCGACAGTCGGGTTCTGTGCGGTCTGCAGTGCGGCCGGATTGAAGGACCTTCTGAATAGTATGCCTTGTATGATTGTATATCTGGACGCCTTGATTCTAAATGCTCTTGCTTCAATTCTGTCCTGTGGTAGTTTGCCCTGGACCAGCCATTCATAATATGGTTTGGTCCAGCTCTGGGTAGCTTGGACTGTATTCTGCAGATCGGGCCAACTTTCGATCAGGTTCCAGGATGTATACAACTGGTATACTGTCCATAGCCCGAGGTTCAAATGCTGATCCGATGTTGGCCAGAGCATCTGCCTGTACATTCTGATCTCTAGGGACTTGCTCAACCTCAATGTTAGTAAACTTTTGAAAAAGATTTTTAACTAAATCAAGATATGCAATCATTTCAGAATCTTTAGCAGCGTACGTACCATTGATTTGGTTTGCTACTAGCAAAGAGTCTATCTTTACCTTCAGATTCTGGATCCTCATGTCCAGACATACGTTTAGTCTTCTTATCGATTGCCTCATACTCGACTTCATTGTTGGTAGTCCTGAATTCACAGGATACACTGCATCTATCTTGTCCCCTGTGGTGACTTCAGACCACACCTAGTCCAAGACTTCCACGATATTGGTGAACCATCATGGCCCGCAGTTCCCAGGTCTGCTGTTTCTGGTCCAGATGGAAGATCTCCTTTGTCACCTGCTCCTCTAGTGTGGGAGTGAAGTCAGCCACAAAGTCTGTTAATGCTTGAGATTTGATTGCTGTTCTGGGCTCATAGGATAAGTCATAGGTGCTCAATTTGACTGACCACTTTGACATACGACTGAAAGTTACGGTCTATACAAGATCGATCTCACAGGAACATTAGTACGAATGATAACATGATGCGCCTCAAAATATGGGCACAACTTGGTACAAGCAACTGTTAAAGCCAAAACAAATTTTTCCAATACAGAATACCTGGTCTCAGCATCCAGATGACTCTTACTTACATAATACACGTGGTGTTCTTTGTCCATCCGCTCTCTCACCAGGATCGCACTTACGAGGCTTCATTACAGACAGTCTGTGACCGGTGACTCCCCTGGTTCTGGTTTAGATAAAAGTGGGGCTGATGACAAATACGCTTTCAGGTCCTGGAATGCTTTCATGCTCTGTCCCCGGTTGAATCGCTGTTCTTTCTCAGAAGATCGTAGAATGGCTTGCACCTTTCAGAAGACCTGGAGATGAATCTATTCAGCGCTGCTACTCTTCCAGTCAGTTTCTGGACGTCCTTCGAGTTCTGGGGGGACTGCAAGTTGATTATTGCTGAGATCTGCTCTGGACTAGCCTCTATGCCTCTTTTTGTCACCATATAGCCTAAGAACTTTCCTGCAGTGACACCAAAGGTGCATTTAGTAGGGTTTAATTTCATATTATACTTTTCCAGAATCTCAAACGCCTTTTCCAGGTCCAGGATGTGGTCTTCAGCTTTCTTTGACTTCACCACCATATCATCGATGTAGACCTCCATTGTATCTCCAATCTGGTCTTTGAACATCATGTTCACCAGCCTTTGATATGTTGCACCTGCATTCTTTAGTCCAAAAGGCATTGCCTTGTAGCAATAGATTCCCCTGCTGGTCATGAACGCTGTATGCTCCTGGTCTGGGGGGTGCATCCTGATCTGGTTGAATCCACTAGCTGCATCCATGAACGTCAGTACCTCATGTCCTGCAGTGGCATCCACCATGGCATCTATATGTGGTAGCGGAAATGAATCCTTTGGGCACGCCTTGTTCAGGTCTGTATAGTCCACGCATACTTTCCACTTGCCATTCTTTTTCTGGACCACAACTACATTTGCCAGCCAGTCTGGGTACATCACTTCTGTAATCATGTCCATGTCCAGCAATTTCTGTACCTCCTGGTTCACAATTTCATTACGCTCTGGTGCAAACTTCCTGCGCTTCTGTTTCACAGGCTTAAAACTCGGGTCAATATTTAACTTATGCGTAATAACATCAGAACTTATACCAGTGATATCAAAATGGGACCAAGCAAAACAATGCTCTTTTTTCCTTAGAAAGTCAATTAGAGCAGGTCTGATTACCTCTGGAGCGTCAGAACCAACCAGAACCTTCCTGCCAGGTCTTTCCTTTGCCAAAACAATTTCCTCTGTCTCCATGCGTGGGACAGGATTCTCAACAGACCTGACAGGCTGCTTTAATTGCTATGCGAGGACTTACAGGCTAGGAGGTTTCAGTCTGTAACACTCTGTGCGATCTTCTTTCTCCTCGACCGCCGTCCCCTCATTTCGTTGGAATCTTTATGCACCGTGGTACGTTGAAGGTCTGACCTTGAGGTTGTGGATCCAGGGTCGCCCTAGGATCACGTTGTACGAGGACAGACAATCTATTACGCAGAACTTCTCGAAAGAGGTGACTCCTTCCACATAGATTGGTAGGGTGATCTCTCCCAAGCTGTGCTTTGTCTCTCCATCAATCCTACCAGACGCCGACTTCTTCGTCACATCCGAATCTTTCATCCATAGCTTCCAGCGCCTCCATCATTATGATGTTGACTGAACTGCCACCATCTATCAGGACTCGTCTGACCATGCAGGTCCCAATCTGGATCTTGATCACCAGTCCATCATGGTGAGGCCCATGCACTCCCTAAAGATCTGACTCATCGAACACAATCTCCTGGTCAACTCGTTGTCTCGCTGGTGGTCGTTGCTCGTTTCTCCATGCCCACACGCATCGCAGCAGAATATCTTAGTCCACAAATATCTGAACCACCAGAAATAAATTTTACCTCATGGGTTGGTGGTGGTGGAGGAAGATCTCTGGGCTCATCTCGTTCATCTCTGTTCCTCCTGTTCCTGGGCAGGATATCCTTCAAGTGACCATTCTTTAGCAGATGAGCTACTTCCCTCCAAAGGGCTATGCGATCCTCCGTGGTGTGTCCAATATCGAATGGTACTCGCACCACTTGTCGTGTGTCTCGCCTTGGATTTGGCTTCTCACCGCTTTTGGCCATCATTGCCGAGCCCAACTTGTCCAACTTGTTGATCGTGCCTGGCGGATCTACGTAACGATGCTAAAGCTGGAGGTGGAACCACTGGTGCATCGGCTGTTCATCCACTGCGTTTGCCTCCCTCTTGTTTGGCCTCGATATGGACCAGGCTGTTGTTCTTTGTCTTGCGGGGTGGTGACCTTTCGTTCACCGCCTGGTCCCGATATCGTGCCCTGAATCGCTGGTCCTCCTACTGCGATCCGGGCGAGCCTTAGCCTGCACATCCTCAAAGGTAGAACAAGGGTAGCGAGTTAGTTCAACATAAAGATCAGAGTCTCTAACCAAACCTTGCCTGAAGGCCTCAATGGCCGTGCCGATGTCACATCTGGGGATGGACACTTTCTCCTTGTTAAAGCGGTGCAAGAAGTCCCTCAGAGACTCGTTCTCGCTCGATGACTTCGATGCAGTCACTGGTCTGCTTCTCCAACAATCTGCTACTGGCGAACTGGATGTTGAAAAGGGTGATCGACTCATGAGGATTTGATGGTCTTGATTGGCGTGTTGATATACCACCGTAAATTTGGACGATCAAGGTTGCACCAAAGCTTTTGCACATGCAGGCCTCCCTCTTCTCTACTGGGATAGGAACGTTGAACATCCTCTGCCTGTACTGAGCAACGTGTTCCAGAGGATCAGCTGTCCCATCATAGAGCTTTAGGTTGGGCGCTGAGTATTTCTTTGGCATCTCCACCATTGCAATGCAGTCATCAAAGGGTGAATCAGCATAACTCCCTGGTGCTGCCTCTTCAATGGGTGGTGGGAGTCCTGGAACCTTTCGTACCAACTCTGAGAGTTTCTGCATCTCCATCATCATGTATTGCATGACCTGGCCTGCACTAACTCCTTCTGGCGTCTTTGGTTCACCGCTTCCACCTGCAGCGTTGTTCTCTTGATCTTCCTCCACATTGAGTGGGTCGACTTTTGTTCCTTTTGACCCTGCAGAAGAGAAAGTGGAAAAGTCAAGTTGCTTGATTACGTCAGAGAATAGTGTACCTGGTGGGATCCTGGATCCTGAGGCTTTCTTCTTGTAGATACCCGTATCCGTACCCCCCAAAAACAAACCCGATGATGAAAAGGACTTCCATTCATGCTTTTAAAAGAGTCGAAACGGTACAAAAGTGTCTAAAACGTATTAGTCATTTTTAGCGTATTAATTTGGACTTGCATAATCATAAAAATGAATGTCACTCTTAGTCATTATAAGCACAACACGAGCACGAAACAGGAACGTCTTATTAAGCCAAGCCACAAAAACAGCCCAACTAGCTACAAAACGGCCCAAACTTACAAAAACGACCCAAAACGCACACTAACACAACACTCAAAACGGGCCAAAGTGCGTCCCGTGTCACATTTTCACAAAACTAGACTCTACAAAACCGTAAAATAATATACTTTAATATTATTTTATTTCGAGCCAAAACCGAAAAACACGACAAAAACCGAAACACGAAAACCAAAATTGAGCCAAAAACCAATTTGGCCCAAAATATCCAAATAAAACATAATAATCACCTAATCACACAACCAAAACCAAATGGCGGCATAAAACAGCCCACCAAAACAAAATAACAATCGCCAGTTGACAGGCGATTAAATTTCTAATCGCCTGTTAACAGGCGATTATTATTTTGTTTCATACCAGCCGCCTTTTTGATTTTTTCTTAAGAAAATCCAACTCAAACAAAATTAAACGCCTGTACACAGGCGATTTAATTTTGTGCACCCACATAAACCAGTCAACCTCTATAAATACCAACCCACTTCATTCATTTTCAATACATCGGTTTTACAAAACACACAAAAATACTCACAAAATCCACTCAAAAATACCGTCTTTGCATTTTCGAAAGGTAAACATTTTACCTACGTTTTGGGACGTTTTGAGACTCGGACAAAGGGGTTACATTAACCCCAACCCGATATTGGCATTAGCGAAGCCGTATTCGTAATACGGTTGTAGCAATTCGGATTCATAATCCGTCTAAACCCCGCCAATATCGCATAAATAACGACTCATTATCACTAAAGCAAACCGACGTCACTTTTATAATTATGCAAGTCCTCATTCATGCATTAAATAACGACTAGAATCACGGATCCAACACTAAATTGTGCCGTTTGATAGAGTCTTTTAGCATGTCAAAAACTGAGGGTTTTCACAAATTCTTAAAGAAATATGAGGTCGGAAAATAACGTTTATAGTAATAATTTAGTCAATAAATTATTATTTAACGTACATTTCCCATAGAAAAGTCATTATTTTGACGATTTACATTATTTATGCATTTTAATCGAGTCATATATATTCGCACTTGTACGTAGCGTCATTTTAGCCCAAATATCGAAATTAACTAAATGTTTTCAAATTAGTAGAGACTACTTTTACGTAGGCTTTTTGATTTCAGTTTTCAAAAACACATTTTTGTCAAAACTTTTGAAAAGTAACCTCACTCCGAATCCCTTCTCTGGTTTCAAACCTCAGATTGATAGATATCGACGCATCTTGAAATCTGAGACACTCGTGTCTTGTATTTCAAGACGCGTTGAATAGGTTCCAAATTCCTTTAATATTTGGTGGCGACTCCGAAAATACACTTTCAAAAAGGATTTTCTACTTTTCTTTTTGGTCACAAATTCATGCAATGATCTCCCCCATTTTTCTCAAAACCCTTCGCACTTTTTCCTGCGAGGCGCATTCACATCTACGCCCAAGACGGGCGAGGGCGCCACGCAGTATGCCGATAGGTCCTCCCACCTTCCCGGTACCTTCAGCTGGCGACTCCGCTGGGGACGAGCATGATTTTTATTATTTTTGAAAAACTTGTTTTTCTTTTATTTTTAAATCATAAAGAAGTGAAGCTTGAAACTTTGAAAACATTTACGCTTTCGATATTTGGGCAAAAATACGTTGAGTCGAATCCTCCTGATTCAAACCACACCCTTTGAGGAACGGCCCCCAGTAACTCTCGCTTCATAAGCGAGGTAACTCCGGACACACTGTTCTCTCACCCCTCCACGATTACAAGTACGGCATCCGTACAAACGATCGTAACCAGTCAAACTCGGACGCTCTAGGGCCCGTCTTGAATTCACACCTAAGACGTGTGTAGTCTTGCGGGTGCCCCTACCTAAACGTTACGGGAATGGCCGGAGGGAACCTTACCCTATAAGCCAAAAACCTGTGTTTATATGTACAAGTGTGAGGCTATAGTACCCTCACTATAGTCGTCTTTCAAAACCATTTCATGCAAAAACATTTCCTAGGCATTATACATTTAAAATACGTCCATTTTGAAAATTCATTTTTAAACTTTTTTCAAAAAGGTCATACTTTTTTTTACACGCCGTTAGGCTCTTTGACCTATAGTCATTTGAGTTTGATAAATAAAATGCCAGTGCATTTAAAACCGATCCAGGATAATCACTAGATCCCCGATCTTTTTCAAAACGTAAATGAATTATGCGACTGACGTATCGTCATAATACATTTATTGCTAAAAACATTTCGCAAAGCAAAAACCCGAATATGTCAATTCATCTCGGAGATTTTAAACGAAATTAACTTTTAGAGCATTAGATTTAGCTCCAAGTCGAGTGACTCTTTAGTCGTCCCGATTTAATCTTTTTCTCTCAAAAACAAAAACGCGGGCTCGTTCAGATGCGAACCCGTTGATTTAATCTTTAAATCAAGTGACCTATCGTCATTTTGATTTAATTCCCTGAGTCACACGTAAAAGGCGAACAATTGGTCGCCTTTTACCCAATTTTAACATCCTCAGATCGATTAGCCTATCGCTACTTCGGTTTGATCCTTTTTATCGTGATGATAAACCCCTAGCAACATACCGCTAAACTGGGTTAATCAAATCATGATCATAAAAATTTTTCCTATCTCGAGATTAGGGACGTGTCAACATGCCCCTACCTCAAAAGCTTCCTGTGTCTTTTTAAGCTAAAAAAAAAAACACGAGTCGAGTCATGCACCCACTTTTTTTTACCTCTTTGCTTCTCCTCTTTTGTGAATGCGATTTTTCGATTGAGTCTTTCTCCCCTTTTAGAGTCACTAAAGGTTTGAAAACTTTGTCAGGTCCACTCATTGAAAAACCCTGGATACACAACAAACCACCCATTGAACGAAACCTGGATACACGACGAACCAAGAACCGTCACTTAAACCCACCTCCGCCTCCAAAGAAGCGCGCCTACAACAAATCAAAACCAAAACCTGTAATGGCCTTTCAAAAAGATGAAGGTTTCGGCGGACCGCCACCACCCCCCCCGGAGGTGACTGCCGAACAAGTCCGACAGCTCAATGATAGGATAGCTAGCCTCACTACGACGATCGAACAAATGGCTATCATGCAAAAGTTTGAAGCAGAGAAGAGCAGACGTGCGCTGGCGAGGAATCCGAGCGGAATGCAAAAAGGATTCGAACCATGGAAGAACGTCTCACGAACTCAAGAGGTTACTCCATACACCAAGAAAAGCGAGCACATCCCAAAGAACGTCAGGTCCATGCTACCGGACAAGCTAGCACTCGGTGATCTTCCCATCTTCAAAGGTCACGAAGCCCGCTCGTTCACGCCAAGGCTTTCAAAGCTAAAATGGCCATCATGGGTGTTGAGCCCCTGCGTGGGCTACCTTATTTCCACACTCATTAGACGCGACCCAGGGCATGGTTCTATGCTTTAGAGCCACACAAAGCGGGTAGTTTCGAGGACATAATCGGTCGCGTTTGATCTACGATGTCGGGACAACAATGATATCCAAGTCTCGCCACGCACCTTGGAGGTCCTAACTCGGAGGGACAATGAAGGGTTCACCGAGTACCGACACTGGAAGAAAGCGTGTGCTCAAATACCTAACCGCCCAAGGGACACCGATCTAATCACTAAGTTCATCAACAACCTCACCCCTCAAGATACCAAAGAACACCTACGATGCGGAAATTTTGACAACTTCTCAACCCTCAGCGTCGTCGGCGAGCTCATCGTGGATGACCTCCGTAAAGAAAATAGGAATAAAAGTACAGGTCGAGGATATCATGGAAGCTCATCTCGTGCCACTGCCCAAGCCGAGCCCATTCATGCCATCAACGCCTTTGGGCGCTAGAGGCACCACCGGTTTTACGACACCAACAAGGCGCCGCACCTCCACCAAAATCATCATACTCACCTACGCGTCCCAGCTCACTGAAAGCCCGACGAAACTTTGACCCAATATACATGACCTACTCAAAGGCACTACAGAAGCTCGTGAGCCGCAATGTACTTCAACTCGTAGGACCTACTAGCGAGCCTCCCCCAGACAAGAAACCGAAGTCATGGGATCAGAACGCATACTGCGAGTTTCACAGGGGAAAGGGGCATGATACCGAGCAGTGTTTCCGCCTAAAAAACATAGTCCAAGATCTGATCGACGACAATACTATTGTGAAGCCCAGCCCGAGCCCTAAACCTTCGAACCAGCTCAATCCTTTGCATAACCATGCTATATTCACAGGAACACATCCCATCATCGACTGCTCTAAAATGATAGTCTCAGATGATTACGAAGTCAACGGCATCTGGAATACTTCTGAGGATGAAGCCGACAATAGCGACATCCGCATATGTCTCCAAGATGAGCTCTACGAAGAAGAGGCTCAACCCCGTCGCCCTCCAGGCAAGTACGGAGAGCTACGTCACAAGTACCCATTTAGGCTATCAGACAGTGATGACGAGGTGGCCTACCAAGCTTCTCTAAAGTTACTTGAACCCCGGAACCCCCCGCCAAGGCTGACTGCTCAAGAAAAGAACAAGGGAATAATCATAGATGAGGATACGCCGCCCACTTCGCCTACCTCTGCGGCCTCACTTCCAAGCGTCGCTCCTACAAGCTTCACTAGTTCACCTGCAAGCATTGCTCCTACCCCTACGCCGCCATCCAGCAAAGTATCATTACCTAACGCTGATCCCGCGTCTGCTCCACCAGCTGGTAAAATAGCATCACCAAGCGTCACCCCTTCACCCTTACCCACGCCTGAGGTCGGAGACACGCTCCACAAACAAATTTCAACAAAACAAAGGCGGACATTTCAACTGGGCAGCTCTTAAGGGACTCGATGGGACATCGTGAAGCCCTTTACCAAGCATTACAGGTCACCCCAATGACATCGGAAATGTCTCCAGAAAAACTTATCAGTAACATAACGCGCGAATGGCAGGCTAATGCCGTCACCTTTTCGGATAAGGACCTCCCTCCTTTCGGCGGCACGCACAATCTACCTCTCTACATCAACGTGGAATGCCACGGCATGACATTACCAGTCGTCCTCATCGACAATGGATCCGCAGTCAACGTCCTACCCCTGGAAACAGCCAAAAAACTAAGGATTGAAGAGAACGATTTCATTCCATGTACCGACGGTGTCAGGGCTTACGATGGAACACGTCGCAGCATAAAGGGAACCGTCTCCTTTCCCATTATGACAGGGCCAGTCATGAGAGAAACCGAATTTCAAATCATTGACATACCCCCAACCTACAACATGCTATTAGGAAGGCCATGGATCCACGCTACCAAGGCCGCCACCTCAACCCTACATCAAAAGGTCAGGATGCCTTTAGGTGACGAGATTGTCACCATCGGCGCTTCAAACTTTCGTGCTACGCTTAAACAACACAAAGGAAGCAATAGTACTGCAGAAATAAACGCCGATCCAGCCGATGACATATGTGGTTTCGACTTCGACTTCAGTATCTGCACCATGACTCGCGAAGAGGAAATCGCTTCGCTCTACGCCAGGGACAACGACAATAAATGGCCCACCATGGGTCTATCTTATGTGCCATGGGCACACGAAGTCTCTCACGGTTGGGAATCATACAACGATCGCAAGAAGCGTCATGATTTCCACATGCAGCCATACCACATCTTCCCCAGCAACTACTTCGTCAGGGAGGGCACTAGCAGAATTCCCAAAAACGTGTCCACATACACCATCGCCGGAATTGAACTCGTCTCCGACATCATACGCAACTCCAACTTCAACCCCACTGACCTAATCATTCCTTACGAAGAAAAAACGCACGACGGATGGTCAAAAACCCTTGAATGGACCGACGAACAAGGCCGCACTTTCAAGATCACTACCGGCCAAGGCTACACCTTCGAAGATTCTAACTCCGACGAAGATGAAGACCACGCCCTCAACAAAAAGACCGTCGTAGAATTTAAACTTCCCCGTCGTCATTTTAAGTCTTATGCCCCGACTAAGCCTCCGGGCTATCTCCCCGATATAATCAATTTAGCTAAAGAACTAGAGTCATTAAGGTTGTCCAAAGCTCCCTCGTCTGAGCTGTCTTCAAATGTAACCGCTTTTGATAACATTAATAACATGAAAGTTTTTTGTTACTCTTTGCCTCATTTAAAATCTACTCTTTCTAATGATTGCGATAAACTTAAACTAAATAACATTGCATTATATAGATACATTGCAAGCATTGTTTCAAAACCCGAACAGGAGCCCATCATTGAAGACACAACAACCATCGACATAGGCACGCCCGAAGAGCCTCAAGAACTGCAACTGGGGGCTTCCCTAAGCACAGAAGAAAGGGCCACATACACCAAGCTCCTCGCAGAGTTTAAGGACGTCTTTGCCTGGTCATATAAGGACATGCCCGGCATAGACCGCGAGATAGCTGAACACCGCATCCCGATCAAGCAAGGTTCCGGACCGTCAAACAAGCTCAAGCGCATCAAGCCGTAATGGTCTCTCATGGTCAAAGAAGAGATCGAAAAGCAACTACAACCCGGGTTCATCCGAGTCATTGAATACTCTGATTAGGTCTCCAACATGGTTCCAGTCATGAAGAAGAACGGCAAAATACGAGTATGTGCCGACTTCCGAGACCTAAACAAAGCTCGCCTAAAAGACGATTTCCGCTACCTCACATGGATATCCCGATCGACAACACAACAGACCACGCCATCACATTCATGGATGGATATGCAGGATACAACCAAATCAAAATGGCGGCCAGACGACATGCCGAAAACCACTTTCGTACCCCCCTGGGGAACGTATTGCTTCTTAGTCATGCCATTTGGGCTCATAAATGCCGGCGCTACCTACCAACGTACTGCTACCACCTTGCTCCACGACATGATGCATAAGGAAGTCGAGGTATACGTCGACGACATGATCGTGAAGTCAAAGGAAAGGGACAACCACGTCACAAACCTTCAGAAGTTCTTCACCCGAATTAGGCAAAGATAAGATGCGACTAAACCCACAGAAATGCACCTTTGGGGTCACATCAGGCAAGTTGCTGGGTCACATAGTAAGCCAGCGCGGGATCGAAATAGACCCGACCAAAATCAAGGCAATAATGGGTATGAAACCGCCAAGCAACATCGACGAAATAAGGAGCTTTTTGGGACAAGTCCAATATATCTCCGATTTATCAAAGAACTCACCATGATTTGTGAGCCAATCTTCAAAAAATTAAAGAAAGAAGAGCATACGAAATGGGACGACGATTGTCAACAAGCATTCGACAAGGTCAAGAGCCTGCTCACAAATCCACCCGTTCTGGTACCCCCACAAAAGGACTTGCCATTGTCGCTATACTTAACGACCACGCCAAACGCTATGGGTGCCATGCTCGCCCAGGAAGTCAACAACGAAGAACGGGCCATCTACTACATCAGCAAAAAGTTTCACGATTACGAAACTCGGTACGAACCAATCGAGAAAAGCTGCCTCTCGCTAGTCTGGGCAACCAAAAAGCTCAGGCACTACCTACTCACTAGCACGACAAGAGTCTACTCCCTGATGGACCCCCTCAAATACCTATTTGAAAAACCAGTCCTAAACGGGCGCATGGCCAGATAGACCCTGCTCCTCGCCGAGTACGAACTCAAGTACCTCCCTCTGAAAGTAATCAAAAAAAGCGCTTTGGACTTCCTTGCAGAAAACGCTATCATCGAACAACCCATGATCGATACAATGTCATTTCCGGACGATGGGATCTTCGCCATAGAAAGGGAGTACTGGCAATTATACTTTGACGGAGCATCGAATTACCGCGGCTACGGAGTAGGAATACTCTTAATATCCCCAAATGGTGACCATACTCCGCTCTCGATCAAGCTCGATTTTAGCGTCACAAACAACGCCAGAATCACGGCTTTGCATTTACGGCCTGCAAGCCGCCATCGCCCTCAAAATAAAGAACCTACGGGTGCATGGAGATTCATTCCTCATCATAAACCAAGTGACCGGGGCATGGAAGATCATGAGCAAAACCCTCACCAAATACCAAACAAAAGTACAAAAACTCCTAACCAACTTCGACAGCATCGAATTTTACCACCTCCCAAGGGAAGAAAACCAGTTTGCCGACGCACTGTCAAAACTCTCATCCCTCCTGAACATGCCACCAGACATGAAGTTACTACCCATCATCGTCGAAAGACGTGACGAACCAGCATACATCCATACTATTGACCTGGACGAAGCCGAGCAGACAGAGCCTTGGTATCAAGCCATAATCAACTACAAAACAGACAACACTTACCCACCTGTTATGACCAGATTTTACACTACCCAGAATTGGCAGTTCTGGATAGACGTTGCGAATATGGTACAGAACAGGTCAGAAGAGGTATGGCAGTTATAGCCCAGAACAGGTCAGAAGAGGCATGGCAGTTGTGGTCAGCAGAGGTCAACTATAGCGGTTACAAAGATCATGGGATAATGGAAGATATCATAGCTGAGCAGAAGTGGAGTCAATGGAAGTTATTTAACTACCTAAGATCATGGGTAGTTATTGGCATGCAGTTCTGCGGATCAGAATAGAAGTCATAATGGGAAGTTACAAGTCATGCATAGTGGGTAGTTATCCAACTACCTAAGTTCATGAGATAGTGGCCCTAGATTTTAGGAGTTGTATTGTGAGCATTCTACCTATATATAGAAGCTCACTTAGTCATTTTGGGAGAGCTTTTTGAGAGGTTTTTCCTTAGGTTTTCCTTATACTTTCACATAGAAGTACACATAATCGATGTATTAGCATTATTCGCTAGTCTTTCCTACGAAAGTCATCCTATTGTAACCAAAACACTTGTAATCACCATGAGATTAATAAAAGAAGTCCTGGCTTGGTAGCCCGCAGGTTTCCCCATCTTCTTCTCGGGGGTTCTGCGTCATCAATCTCATTGTCCCCTCAATCCTACTCCGAGAAGTCTATGTTCTGCTCTGTTTCATCAATCTTGTAGTCGTCAGTTCTGTTCGGAGAATATTATGTTCTGTTAGGTTTAAAAGCATTACTAGTTGACCCATCTTAGCTCTTTTTCACCCTTGTAGAAATTTTACCAAAACAAATTGGCGCCCACCGTGGGGCATCTAGTTTATTAGTTTGTGAAACTCTCTTCTCAAAATTCCACAAAAAAACACACTCTTGTCACGACCACATGGTTGACAAGATCCTTGAATAACTAGCACAATAGTTGGAGGAATCTCGCTCGAGGATTGCCTCAATTTTACAAGAAAATACAAGACTCAAAGAGATTGAGTCAGTCTTGAAACGGAACAGAACTCCAGCGAGATTAGTGGTTACAACTCAAGAATCAGGCCAGAATTGTCCTTATCTTTCATCACAAAAAGAAAAGTCTTTTCTTATTATGATGGGGACAAAGGCTATGAAGATCAACTCAAAGAGGACTCTCCTAGGAACCGTAAGCCTCTCCTAAGAAAATGAAGGACCATTCCCTTCGACAATATCACGGTTTTGAAGGATGTTAGAAAAACTTCAACGTTCCATCAATTGAAGTTGTACTATAGAACAGAACATCCTCAAGACCACGTTGCGCAATACAAACACACGATGCTCACAATTCTTATTCCCAAAGATTCGACGGAGACTTGCATGTGCAAAGGCTCCAATTCTGTAATGTCAGTCCTGAGCATTTCTGGACTGATCTTTTCCGCCATGTTCTGGACAATTTTCACCACGCCTGTAGATGGCATGTTAGACAGTGATGTCCTGGGTAGGACCTCTAGTTTGTTCTGCTCCTTAGCTTTCAACTCCTGGAACCCTGGAGTAGGTGTGATAACTCTACTTGGAATGGATGGAGGTTCCACGTCAGAACTACCAGCCAGAATAGCTTCTGTCGTTTGCTGGAGTAGTGCAGAGTTGAACAAAGAAATGTTCTCAATTCTGAACAGTGACAGTTCTGGGACAGTTCGTACTTACAAGCAAGGGTCGTCATACTTGAAGAAGATGCCTTCAACAAACAGAACAGCGGAGTTTGTGCCAGAATAGGCCTAACAAGAAAGCTGGAAGTGGTCGTCAGCAGAACAGAACTGGTTCATACCGGAGACAAGAGTGAACACATGTCCACTCATCCAGCCCTAAGATAAGAGATTTTGAATACTCTCTTGTTTTTTCTGTTTTGGACTGATAATCTCGATATTAGCAGTCTTGTTTTTAGTTCTGGACTGGTAATCTCGATATTAGCAGTCTTGTTTCAGTTCTGGACTGGTAATCTCGATATTAGCAGTCTTGTTTCATTTCTGGGTTGATAATCTCGATATTAGCAGTCTTGTTTTCAGTTCTGGGCTGGTAATCTCGATATTAACAATCTTATTTTCGGTTCTGGACTGGTAAACTCGATGTTAACAGTCTTGTTCTGGACTGATAGTCTCGATATTAATAGTTCTGTTTTCAATTCTGGTTTGACAATTTTGATATTAACAGTCTTGTTATAGATTTTTCAGGATTGGTTTCTAAGCTTGAGAGTCTTGTTATAGATGTTTCAGTTCTGGACGCTTGAAGGACACAACCAGTCCTGCACGGAGGAATACGAGCAAGACTGAACAACCACAATCACAAGATCCAAATCAATCTTCACCTTTTTCTCCTTACACTCATAAAGTTGATTATGCTAATGACGGTTCTAATATTTGTGGTTTGACTTGTGTCACAGTACCAGAAATGATAACTTAAGAAGAAATGATGTCGTCCCCAACAGAACTAAACAGAACTGGAGACTAGTGACTCTTGGTCACGGAGATCGTCAAGGCAGTTCTAAATGGTTATGCTTGGTGTCTTGGAAGAAATGAGGATCAACCATGATAAACTCACTACAAATTTTAACATGCTTGTGGATTCTACGGAGAGACCTAGGTCAACATACTTTTGGCAAAATTTCTCTACCTACAAAGGGAGTCCTTTCTCTTAATTATTTTATTGATTTAATTTTATGACGTTGTATATCTTGCTTGGTATGTTTTAATTCATAATATAATGCTCGTGCCTTCGACGTACCACTAATATGTCAAAATGTCTATCAAGTAGGGAATACTGATGATCAATGGAGAATGGCAGAATACACAAGAGTGCTATGGAGTAGCCTTAGAGTCATTATTCAAGACAGAAATCCAACATGTAGAAATCAAAGAAACAAGTCTCCTTAAATATCGGACAAGACAGAACATAGACATCCTCGACCACTCCTGTTCTGGTGAGAAACTACTGGTAGGTGATGTGCAGGCGAGAATCAGGTATGACCTTGGTAGTTAATCTTTTTACAGTCCAAAGTATCCATCTGCGTGGACTCGCTTTGACAGAGTGGAATAAGCCATGTCCTGGTCTGATCTCTCACAAGTCTGATGTTGGCCCAAAGTTCAAGTCTGTACAGTGGAGACGCAAGAGATTTCCTCTAGAAAGGAAATAATTAACGACGAGGTTCAAAAGCTTCTAGACATGAAACGGTAAGAGAGGTAATGTATCTTGATTGGTTAACCATCGTAGTAATCATCCGACAAAAACATGGTATGTTTCAAGTGTTGATTATGTTTATTTAAGATAAAGTTTGCACATAGATTCTTTTCATCTACCCAATACTAATGTTGTGCTTGCCAAGATTTCAGGATACAAGTAGCTTACAATTGTGGATGCTTTCATCAAGTCCAATCGAATCGAAGTGTATCCTACTCATCAAAAGATGAATTTTATTTTTTGCATAATATATTTTTAATTTGTTATGCCTTACGCTTTGAGAGATGAAGTGGGCAACCTACCAAGGTGGTAATTAGCACAATGTTGGAGTATTTTTATTGGGGACACAACGAAGGTGTACACGTATGATTTGGTGATGAAGTCCAAGAGTGTCAAAGATCACGTTCGACACTTGCAAGCATCCTTTTGTATTCTTGGAGAGATATAACATGAAGTTCAATCTTGTCAAGCACTCATTTGGCGTTTCCTCATGATAGTTCCAATGTTGCATTGTTGGCAAGAGTGGATCTGAAGTCAGTTCTGTGCAAATCAGAACTATTATTCAGTCCTGTGCAGATCATATTATCCAGTGCTGTGCAGATCATACTAATTATCCAGTTCTGATCGATGAAAAGGATAATCTACGATACCCCATATAGTGTGCAAGTAAGAACCTCTTGGATGCCGGAATAAGGTACACTCTTCGAGAAATATACATTTTTACTTAATTAATGTATATTACAAAGTCTGATCTTATTTTAAGAGTTATCATATTATTGTCGTGACTAACTTTTCCGTCAAGCCAGTCTTGAGAAAGTCTGGGCTGTCCGGGAGTATGGTTATATGGTTTGTGCAGATCATTATGTATAACATCAGTTGCAGGCCAAGACTGCCATCAAGTCAGAATCCTTGGCAGATTTTGTGGCGAATTTCAGTTCTGGTCTGGAAGGAGACTTCGGCCTTGAGATTTTGGTCATGAGAGAATAATGAAAGCTTGGACCTTCTATACTGATAGAGTTGCTGAAATCGCCAGGATTGACACAGTCCTGAAATCGCCACAAGGGGACAGAATAGCCAAGGTTGTAAGTTGTGAAACTTGTTACAGATCCGATTTTCAGCCTTGTCTTGATCTTGTGATTAATTTTCTCATGTGTTATTATTTTATTATCTTTTAAATTTTGTTAGTGATTAATTATTTTTTACAAGTCGGAGTTTTTCTAACGCTTGAAGATGATTGATTTTGCATGAGGTATTTTTCAAATTTGCATGCTAACGGCTTTGAGCAAGAATCACCCTATAGTCTTGAGGACTCTACCGTTGGAAGAATTTCAAATTTTGCAGAGGTAAACCATTGTTACAATGATCACCAAGTCAGGTTTGAATTTTTATCAGTTCTGGTCTGACGTCTATATATAAGTCTTGATGCTTATCTCTTGAATCTTGACCCTTTTAATTTCTTACCCGTTATATTTTCTGGGTGTTTCTCTTCTGCTCGTTGTGTTCTGAATTATCTTTTCGTAATTGTTTCCTTGAATTTGCTAAACGCTTTCCTTGAGAGAACTAGGGGCATCTTTTGTGTCTTGAATCTCCATCTTTCAAGACTGTCGACTCAAGTTTTTGCAAGTCACTAGTAATCGACAAAGTCAAGATTCGCAAGTCGGGCCGGTCAAAGCAAGTCAACCCAACAAGTAGTATGAGGGTGATGGATTCATTGGTACGTGGTCGGCAAGACATTCACGTGGTGATTGTCGAACAGGTTTGAATTTCGTTCAGTTCTGATCCCGAATTTTAATCCCGATCCGCACGTGTCTTGCATAATTTTTTAATGTTGTCTTTGTAGCCGTTGCTTTTTGAGTTTATTTTTGCAAGAGTGTTTTCAACCCTATACCAACGTGATCGAACTTCCTGAACGGTCTCATATTCTTATTGCTCAAGGTTGACGAGTTGTTTTAAGAAAGGGTAAAGGTTATAATTTTTACGCGAGCTCACATGTTTTTTGAGAAGTATGTGGCAGGTGAAAATTCACGGTGTTAGAGATGACGAAATAATGTCAAGATAGAGCTTTATGGAGAAGATTGTTGTCCTTGTTTTTTAACTACAAAGTGGGGCACTAATGACACTAGAAAGTTGTCATTCGCTCCAGAACAGACGTTGTCGTTTCGCTCCAGAACAGACGTTGGCGTTCGCTCCAGAACAGACGTTGTCGTTCGCTCCAGAAGAGACATTGTCGTTCGCTCCAGAACAGACGTTGTCGTTCGCTCCAGAACAGACGTTGTCGTTCGCTCCAGAACAGACGTTGTCGTTCGCTCCAGAACAGACGTTGTCGTTCGCCCTAGAACAGAAGATGTCATCTGCTCCAAGACAGAAGATGTCGTTTGCTCCAGAATAGAAGCTGTACATATTTGAAACAGTGAAAGAGGTAATTTCATTATTAAGGAAAGCAAAATCTAAAGGTATGCAATTCATCTATAGTTTGTTTGTAATAACAAGTTGGACGTTAAGTTAGTTACATCAACCTTTATAGCTTGATAGCTTTTTATAGCTTTTTATAAGACATTTTTCTTTCTTTCTTTCTAACTTGTTTATGTTTGTGAAAGAGTTATCTTTCCAGAATTGGTAATTCAAACACCAAGGTATGTCCTATGTATTCTAGATTCTAAAATTATTCTTTGTTCACTAACCTTGAAAACTTTGAACGAGTATGAAATGCAAGAAAGACCACGTCGACCTCGTATCAAGGTGATATGGTGAGAAGATTCAATGAGAATGTCAAAGCGAGAGCCCTTGGTAAAGGAGAATTATTTTAGAGAAATATATTCAAGAATGCAAGAGATGTAACATCAAACAAGTTTGCTCAAGTTGGAAAGGTCCTTACCTCGTTGACTCCATCATCGGTCAAGGGGTACATGAATTGGTAACTCTTGAGGGAAAGTTGATTCCAAAGCTTGGAAATCAACCAAACTCAAACTCTATTTATTTAATTTCAATTAATTTATTTTATATATCGCTTACTTAATATTATTTTATCATGAGAAAAACCATTGAATACATCAATGGCTAGTACTAACCAAGTTTTTACATTTTACAAAGACTTTTCCGTAATCTCAAAGTATTCTCAATCTTGCTTATTATATATCAAAAGTTTCTTCATAATATTATACCAGAATCTTGGAGCATATTATCTTGTGTTTATGGTCACGCTGTCGCTCTTGGAGCATATATTAACTTGGAGTATATTACCTTGTGTTTGCGGCCTTGCGCTACACACTTTGAAGAATATTTTCTATTTATTACAGTCTTGCACTATGCCGCCAACTTTGGAGTTCATCATAATGCTCTTGCAACCTTATCTTCTTTGCCTTTGGATTATATAAATATGGAAGCATCTTATTTTGATCCTAATTGCATCAAGTTCTATCATGTATCTTATTCTACTATTTTTGGAGCTTATTCTATGCAATCTTGATATTGGAGTTTTACCCTTCAGTCTGGCGGATCTTCAAAGACTCTTGAAGCCTGCTTTTCCAGTCTTGAGTAGAGTTCTCAATCTTGAGCACGTTTATAGTTTTGAGCTCGTGCTAAGCATCTTTGGAGCTTGCCCTCCAAAGATTGAGCCTAGTCCTTGGTCTCGAGCATATCGTCAGTCTTGGAGCCTAGACCTCCACCTTGCAAAAGTGGAGCTAGTCTACGATGGTATAATCTAACTTTTATTTCTAGTTTTGAAAATTACATTTCCGATGTAGTAAATATTTTTATCTATCACAAAAGACTCACTAAAAACCTAGTATGTCACATATTACAAATAAAGGAATCTATCCTCCAGCTCGCTTTGGAAATTATCCTCCGATTACGCTTTGGAGCTTAACCTCCGTTTTACTTTGGAGCTTAACCTCCGATTCGAGCTTTGTCCTCGACATCTTTGGAGTTACCCCTCGATTACGTACGACTAGAACATGTATTCTGGTCTCGAGCTTAGACCTCGGCATTCTTGCGGCCCGATTACTGCGGTGGAGCGATCCTCCGGACAACGGTGCGGCCGATCTGCAGAGGAGCGATCCTCCAGACAATAGTGCGGCCCGATCTGCGAGGCGGCCAGACTGTCTGTTGAGGGTGCGCCCTCTGATTGACGGACCAGGGCTTAGCGTATTAAGAGAGTCCTATAATATCCCTCAAGGTAAGCCATGATCATGCGTACATAAGTCCAGGGTGTACACTGCGAGGTTAGTACATTCACGAACAATAGAAGCGATAGAAGCAATAGCGACAATAGTGATTAAGTCCTTGGACCACCAAGGCTAATTGCTTAGCAACCTGTCGCCAGAGCAGACTAGAAAAATGTCTTGCTCTGCAGACTAAGCAAAAGATCCACAAGAGCAACAAAAGTTAAGCCCTTTGGAAAGACATAAGGCACACATACGACGAAGCCCTTTGGAAAGACATAAGGCACACATACGACGAAGCCCTTTGGAATGACATAAGGCACACATACGAAGAAGCCCTTTGAAAGACAAGGCACAAAGCATTTAACCATCCTCGTGAAGGTTAAACAATAGTTCATACGATGCATTATCAACGATCCAAACGAAGTATCTACAGATCAAGTCACCGCATGTTTTGCGCAATCTAATGGGACTCAACTATCCCCAGGTTGCACAACATGTGGCTAGCCTTCCTTTTTTAAGGTTAAGGAGAGTCCAAAGCTCGTATATACTAAGGGAACATCTCTTGTCCAACAAGCCATATCAAGGTTCAAACTATAGTGTTTCAAAGCAAGGTATAAGCCCAAGGTATGCCCCTCGATAATCTATTCGTTGTATGTTCAAGTTGAACTTACGATTTACTAGTCATCGCTACCGTGAAGCAGTCACATCAGGTTTTGAATCTCTTATCTTCTCGCTTGAATTTCAATTTTCAACGTTGGATTTAATTCTGGAACTATAGTGGTATTCTGACTAAACCTGTAAAGTTAGTTGTTCTATCTATTCTGCTCTGTCCTGAGTCATGTGTATAGAGTTGTTTCCTCAAGATTGCTGAACGCTGCTCTTGAGAAAACAAGGGGCATTTGTTATGACCAGATTTTACACTACCCAGAATTGGCAGTTCTGGATAGACGTTGCGAATATGGTACAGAACAGGTCAGAAGAGGTATGGCAGTTATAGCCCAGAACAGGTCAGAAGAGGCATGGCAGTTGTGGTCAGCAGAGGTCAACTATAGCGGTTACAAAGATCATGGGATAATGGAAGATATCATAGCTGAGCAGAAGTGGAGTCAATGGAAGTTATTTAACTACCTAAGATCATGGGTAGTTATTGGCATGCAGTTCTGCGGATCAGAATAGAAGTCATAATGGGAAGTTACAAGTCATGCATAGTGGGTAGTTATCCAACTACCTAAGTTCATGAGATAGTGGCCCTAGATTTTAGGAGTTGTATTGTGAGCATTCTACCTATATATAGAAGCTCACTTAGTCATTTTGGGAGAGCTTTTTGAGAGGTTTTTCCTTAGGTTTTCCTTATACTTTCACATAGAAGTACACATAATCGATGTATTAGCATTATTCGCTAGTCTTTCCTACGAAAGTCATCCTATTGTAACCAAAACACTTGTAATCACCATGAGATTAATAAAAGAAGTCCTGGCTTGGTAGCCCGCAGTTTTCCCCATCTTCTTCTCGGGGTTTCTGCGTCATCAATCTCGTTGTCCCCTCAATTCTGCTCGGAGAAGGCTATGTTCTGCTCTGTTTCATCAATCTTGTAGTCGTCAGTTCTGTTCGGAGAATATTATGTTCTGTTCAGTTTCGCAAACAGTACTAGTTGGCCCATCTTAGCTCTTTTTCACCCTTGTAGAAAATTTACCAAAACACCACCCAACACCAATAAACGTGGACAGAGAGCTATCAGACTCCTAGCTTCTCAATTTGTGCTAGAAATGGGACAATTACTCAAGAAAACTCCACAAGGGACGCTGCTCATATGTGTCGACTACAAGAAGGGGCAGGAAATCGTCGCACAAGTCCACGACGGTGAATGCGGACCCCATATGAACGCTCGAGCACTCTGCAAACAGATTCTACGGCTCGGATGGTATTGGACGACCATGGAAGCAGACTGCATCCAATACGTCAAGCACTGCCACAACTGCCAAATTTTCAGCAACGTCCAACATATACCACCTTCACCACTATACAGCCTAACCTCACCCTGGCCCTTTTCAACCTGGGGCATCGACGTGATAGGAAAAGTCCACCCCATCGGAGCAGGAGGTCACTGTTTCGTGCTGGTGGCCATCGACTACTTTACAAAATGGGTAGAAGCAGCATCTTTTCGAACCCTCGGCTCCAAAGAAGTCGCCAAATTCATACAGACAAACATTATATGCCGATATGGCATACCCCATGAGTTCATCAGCGATCAAGGCTCGCACTTTCAGCGAGACTAAGCTATACTCACAAAATACAACATCCAACATCACAAATCCTCGCCCTATCGACCCCAAACCAATGGAGCCGTTGAAGCAGCAAACAAGACAGTCGTCACCATACTCGAGAAAATGATCGACAGCTGCAAAGATTGGCCCAACAAGATACCATATGCACTCTGGGGATACCGTACTACCATCCGAACCCCTACAGGCATGACCCCCTATTTCCTCACCTATGGCATGGAAGCCGTCCAACCAGTGGAAATAGAAATACAGTCTCTACGCATACTAATGGAAAGTAGCATCCCGGAAGCAGAATGGGCCCGCGAACGGTACGAACAACTCATGCTCCTGGATGAACGCCGACTGCATTCCCTGAGTACCGTACGAATGTACCAAGCCCGACTACAACGAGCATTCAACAAACGAGTCAAGCCACGACACATAAAAGTAGGTGATCTCGTACTAAAGTCAGTCCGAGCACCACTTCCAGTTGACCCACGAGGAAAGTTCAAGCCTAACTGGGCTGGACCCTACCTCGTCAAAGAGATATACACAAAGTGAGCAAGAAACTAACCGACTTGGACGGTCAGGAGTTTAACCTCGCAACGAACCTCGACCAGCTCAAAAAGTACTACCCTTAAAAATGCCTTGCAATGTACCCATAAAATGCGAAATTTTCTAAAAATCAAGTTCATGGACCGGCATGTCCTTAAACATGTTCATGGACCGGCATGTCCTTAAACATGTTCATGGGCCGGCATGCCCCTAAACATGCTCTTTCTCTCCACAAAAATCAAAAGCAATTCATGGACCGGCATGTCCTTAAACATGTTCATGGGCCGGCATGCCCTTAAACGTGCACCCCTCGCAAACACAATTCATGGGCCGACATGCCCCTAAACATGCATCCACCAAACACAATTCATGGGCCGGCATGCCCCTAAACGTGCACATTCACCACAAAAAAAAAGCAAAACACAATTCCTGGGCCGGTATGCCCCTAAACGTACACTTCCGAACTACGCCGGTTTGATTCCACTTTTCGTGGATACGTAGGCAGCTTTGCAAAAAGCGCAACCGATATTCAACACAAAAATGACACGTCCAAAGCTTAAAAAAGCTAAGGACATAGTCAACACAAAAATTCGTCTTTTAAACCTAAAGGGTTAAAAGGACGATATTCAACACAAAAATGACACGTCCAAAGCTTAAAAAAGGCTAAGGACATAGTCAACACAAAAATTCGTCTTTTAAACCTAAAGGGTTAAAAGGACGATATTCAACACAAAAATGAAACGTCCAAAGCTTAAAAAAGCTAAGGACATAGTCAACACAAAAATTCGTCTTTTAAACCTAAAGGGTTAAAAGGACGATATTCAACACAAAAATGACACGTCCAAAGCTTAAAAAAGGCTAAGGACATAGTCAACACAAAAATTCGTCTTTTAAACCTAAAGGGTTAAAAGGACGATATTCAACACAAAACGACACATCCAAAGCTTAAAAAAGTCAAGGACATAGTCAACACAAAATTCGTCTTTTAAACCTAAAGGTAAAAAAGAACGACATTCAACACAAGACGACAAACCCAAAGCTTAAAAAAGTGGAGAGAATAGTCGATACAAAGATTTCCTAAAAACCATGCTTGCATTCTAAACTTTTAAAAAAGAGATTAGAGCCAAGGAATTTCACACAGAATAACAAGCAAAATGAGGCAAAGTCGTAAATAAAAACCTTATTTTTATTAATCTAAAAAAGAACGGTTACATTTTAGATTTTTCAGACATAGGAGCATAAACTACACTAACAAACACTACAATATATTACAATACAAGTCCCGGCATGTACATCGGGTTTAGGATAGGTAATATATTACATAAATACAACATAATATGAACGTAATACTAACAAAGCACACATAAACTAAGACCAGGTTATTTTCCAAAGCAGACTTAAAACCTTCCAAATTGGTCAGGGAACACCAACCTCAACCCCTACTAAGAACCCACTACCAAACGCACATTCAGAAGCCTGAGGAGGCCCGCTTTAGCTCTAAGGCGCGAAGCCACGACCTCTTATGAGGGCTCTGGGCAACAGTCCACCTAGTATAGGCCGGTGATACCCGAATCGTCCTAGGAACACCACCACGTGCCACCTAGGGCGCCAGAACCCACCGCCGCCAAGCGTCGACTATATCACTAGTCAACATAACCATCCCCTGCACCATAGTGTCATGACCAGGGATAAACTGTGCCCACCCTGTCTGTCGCCTCACTCGCAAAGGATGGATGTAGACGCCCATATCAAACCCGCAGAGAAAGACTCCAGAGGCAGCTGCACAAGCCGTCACATCGACTATCCCCCACCACGGTACCGACCAACGGATGGCCGATGACCTCACAAGATCGGGAAAGTAATCGTCAGGACGATGATGTGGGTCCAGCCACCTTATGTAACGATTAGTCACGCCCCCAGCAGAGTGTGACCCTTCAAGGCTAATGTCGCCCAGCACGTTCAGACGCTCCATCAGACATACCTGAAGGATCAAGGGACACCCTCGGTATGGACGCTCCCTATTGCAAGCTCGGTCATCCAGACCCAGGATCGTCTCAGCCAAAATCACAGCGGAAGGGTTACAACCATACTCCATCTGTTGGACAACTGTGATTAAACGAGGGTCACCAAGCGCTCCCTCATACAACGAGTCGGGGAACATGTAAACATGGACCAAGCAGAACGCCAGCGCCTTTTTTCGAGCACCAAAGGAGATGTTTTCATTGTCATAATCCATAAAATGCTGACACAGACGGTGGAGATTGATACGACTCCCAGCAAATAACTCCTCTGTCTCGTCGCAGGTCATTTGGAGGTATGTCCTTACATGCCTCCTATACCCTGGATCCCGCCTAACACACACAGGTAGGTTAGTACGTAACCACCCACCAATGGCCCCAAACTCCTCAACTAATGGACAGACCTCTCCGCTGGGAAAGCGAAAAACATGGAAACTCAGGTCCCAATAGTCAAGGCAAGCATCCAGGAACTCGGGCTCCATTCGAACCTCCCTCAGACCCATGAGCGCCCCGAAACCACAATCTCTCAAGTCTTTCTCTTCGATACCCGACAAAGACGCACACCAACGGCGCAAGTTCCTTTCAAAATCCTCCATAATTCGACAAATGTTCCGTAAATATTCTGAATATTTTTGGAAAATCGAGAATGGGAAATGAAAGGATGAGTGAAATGAGTTAACCTAGCCCTCCTTTTATAGCCGAGATTTGCACAACGAAATACAACACAAAAACTTAAACGCTAGAGAACAAGCGATTAAAATAAATCAAACAAAAACCACAAAACAAAATTCTAATCGTCAGAAGCAGCGATTAAAAAAAATCGCTGCTTACGTGCGATTTTCTTTTTCTTTTCCGACAAAATTATTCGATTTCTTACACTTCTTACACACCTATACCCTAAATTCTTTTAACTTATTACCCCTTATTACTTTTACCGACCTCTTGGTCGACATTCACGGTCCCGTCACGTCGTCTCGATTTGCGTAATTGACTCCGCCTTTCAGATTTTTCGCTTTCACAAAACACGATAATCACACAAAAATTAAACACAACACAAAATATGATTTTTCGCATTCACAATTTTCGTCTCAAAACGTCGTTTTAGCTCACATTTTTAATGTCAAAAACGTCTTTTTACAAGTCTAAAATATTTTTTCAAAACAGCGTTTTTCAAAACTCCATATTTGCCTTTGGTTTGGTCATTAGCGAGTCAGTCTCAATCGAGATGTATATATGTGCTTTTACGACTAACACTGTTTTGCGAGTATGCGCTCACACGCAAATACGCGAGGATTTCAGACCCTACAACGACGCAGGAATGCATTTTTCGCAACAAGACAAAATAACCAAATTAAAACCATAAACACCCACAAAACCAAAAAATCAACCCTACACAAGTCCCGATAAATAAACCGTTACAAACAAAATATTGATACAAGACCAAAATATACACACAAGTCCAAGCCTACTGCGAATGATCACGGCGCTGTAAGACAGCACGCAAGGAGTCGATCTCAGCACGCGCCTTATCTAGCTCCTCTGTATGCCGACCCTCTAGCTCTGCCCGGACTCTCGCCAGCTCCTCGGTATACGCAGCCTCCAGCTCGGCCCGCGATCTCGCACCCTCCTCAGCCCTGACCCTCGCTAACTCAAGTCGAGCGTCGGCCGCCTCCCTCTGCGCCCTGCAAGCGTCAACCACTTTCTCATTCACGACAGCCCGCCACCGGTTTGCCGCCCGCCACAGCCTCCTGTGCCCCTCAGCCATCACCTGCCAACAACACGAAAAATATACTTAGCTTTCCACCCTGGGGGCTCCAATTGAAAACCGCTTCAACGGAGTTTGACTAATGATTTTACAATAAAATCTAACTCAAACTGGGGGCTATAATCAAAAAACTGCTTCAACAAAGTTGGAATTATGATTTTACAATAAAATCTAACTCAAACTGGGGGCTATAATCCAAAAAACTGCTTCAACAAAGTTGAAATTATGATTTTACAATAAAATCTAATTCAAACTGGGGGCTATACTACATAATACTCATGCTGTACAAAGAAGAAAGTGAATACCTTTCTCACGCGCGGATCCCACCTCTCAAGGCCCGTGACGGTGACCCGCAGACAGCAAAGCGGCGACGATCGAATGAGAGCGACCTCGTGAACAACCAATGATCCTCGATTTAACGGAGGAGGCTGGAACTCAAGATCAGGATCACGTCGCTGCAAAACAAAAATAGGGTAAATTTTTGCTTCCTAAAACCAAAAACGCAAAAAAAAGAAAAAACAACAACAAAACATACCTCGATCACAACGTCAGCAAGGGCATGCTGTGCCCAAGTCACGTAATCCTCAGCCGGCCGCAGCAAGGAGTCGGACTCACCCTCATGGTACACATCACGACGCTCGTTAGCGTCGGGCGTCTCTACGAACAAAACCGAGGGCGGAGGAGCAGGTACGATAAAGCCGCCACGACCCGTCTGCGCAGACAGACGCTCACCCAAGTACCAGTACGAGCCGTACTGGGTCTCGATGTACAGCCGCCGTCCGTCAAGGGGACCAAAGCGAGCTGCAATCGTCGGAGGGACGCCGGTAAACTTCCTCCAAGGGTCGCGAACAAACTACAAAACAAAACCAAATTATAAACCACAAAAACAAACACAAACCCAAAAACAAGCTACAAAAGACCAGAATACAAAACACAATCACCCTTACCTTATCCACGGTCATCCCGTTGAAGCGCACCCGAGCCGCGTCATAGTTTAGGCCAATACCCCTCCGATCCGCTGTCGCGTAGGCATGGAAAGCCGGATACTGCGCCTCAACCTTGAACGTGTCCGGAAGCAGAGAAGGGAAGTGAGCATAGCACCAAGACTGCAAGCAATCAGAATACAACGTTACAAAAGGAAAGCAGGGACAAGATAACAAGACTCTGCGAAATCAAAACTTACCTCCATCAGAAGACCGGGGCCCACAAGCGACACATCCGACTTCTCGTCGATCCGGTCAGGACGCACTGCATCCCTCAAGTAGCGGTTCAACAGCCCAAAAGCAGGAGTGACCCAGTCAAAGTCACCTAGACGCGTCATGTCCGACAGCGCCATCAACACACGGCCGACGACGACGCTCCCCCTTTGCCGCAAAGTGGGTGGCCGTCAGAACCACCACAACCACAAACCCTCGCTCGGCGCTGGCTCGAGTGGACCCCTTCTTCTTCCTCTTACCCTCGAAGAAGTCAGCAAACCAAATAGTCCGGGGCTGAAACGTATGCTCCTCACCTACCCCGCACTTAACCCCGTCGCCAATCAGGCGCACGACTCGTGGGCTATCGATAGGAGGTCGCCACGCCCCGGCCAAGTACGCCACCATGAGGCAGCCCGTGACAACCGCCCACGAAGAAGCGAGTCACGCCAACCTCAGAACCAGGCATGTGGAAGGTGTTGATCGTATCCCAAAACCTATCCAACAACGCCCGTAGTACAGTGAGGCGCGAGTTCACCCGCTATCCCCGCACCTCCCTCCACTTCGCACTGGGGACCAAAAGTCGCCCGAGCACTATATCTCGCTCCTCCCGGGTAAGCCTACCCTCAAAGACGCCAAACACCGTCCGAACCCAGAAGGTCCTCATCGAGCCCAATGAAGCCGACCTTCACTGAATCGACAAGTGCTCTAGCGACTCCAAACCGTAGTCACGCCATCCCAGTCAATGGCCACCTGCGACCACAAACGAGGACCGTGAGGATAGTTAGGCCTCTCGCCCAACTCGTCAACCATCCCCATGAAAACCTCCGTTGCGGCCTCAAGAGCTGCCGCACTTGCATCCTGGGCCTCACCCTCGGCCTCTGCCTCAACCTCCGCATGGCCCTCAGCCCCAACCTCATCCTGAACCTGGCCCTGAACCTGACCCCGACCTGGCGGCCCCAGCGGCAAAGAAGCCCGGCGGCGGCGTCGGCGGCGGCTGAGCGGCAGCCTCAGCAATCTCAACCTCGGCAGCGGCCTCGACCATCTCGTCGCGAGCCCTCCTCGCCGCTCGAAGACCCTCCGACTCGGGAGGATCCTCGTGCGGCTCCGGACCGAGCACGACCACGCCTCGCGTGACCTCCATGTGGTCTCCTCGCTCCAACCTCCTCAAACACCGGCGACCTCACCTCGTCCGGCCGCCACCTCGGCGAAGACGAGCTCGACGTCGTGGGCTCACCGCCGCCTCACCGTAAGCCTCATCCACCTTGCGCTTCTTTCTCGGGTTCCTCCGACCGCGACCTCTAACCTGGCCCTCCGAGCCGCAGCACCCTGAAGAACGCTGCGGGCCACGCCCTCGCGAAGCTCCCCGCCGCAACCACGACCTCTCGCCGCTTCTCCTCGGAGCCGAGGCGTCCCTCCAAAGACCGCCCACGCCCTGCGAAGACCTGCAGCCTACGCTCCGACCTCCACCACGGCCTCCCCCAGGAGCCTCAGACGTCTCCACAGCAGCGCCACGTCCACGCCCCTGCAAAGACTCTGAGACGACACCCTGAGCCTGACCTCGGCCACCAACAAGGGACCTCGACGACCCAGCAGCAGCTCCACTACCGCTAGCATCACCAGAAGACCACGTCCGCTCAACGACGGTCTCCTCACGTACCACATTAGCTGAAAAAGCAGGCGACTCGTCAGCAACGTCACGACCCACACCACTAATCGACGGCCAGACCACCAGAACAAAGACCACGCCCCAGGCCACTCGCAGAAGGCCCAGACGACGACCGACAAAGACTAGCACCACTAGCGTAAAGCGCAGAGACTCCACAACCCGCTCAAACTCACTCCCTGGCCGTAGAAGCTCCAGGCGCCCGAGGAAAAGCTCTCGCCAAGTCCGACCGAGACGGACCATCTGAAACCTCCAAGGGCGCAGCATACCCGGCAGAGTATGCTCGTCCCTCGTAATCTGCAAAGTCAACGCCACCAAGACCCGATCCATATCACCGAAGTAGGTAATCAAGGCCTAGGATCACCCGCACAAGATTCAAGGGCACACTGCATAACCGGCAGAGAGGTCACTCAAAGAAAGCGTATAAGCAAAAACGACGGAAATCGAACATTAAGGCCTACATTATCCACCGATAAGGCCAAAACGGAGCAAAAACACAGAAAATCAGATGCCATGAGACGTATACGATATATACTTCATACTCAGTCAAGTCAAGAGCAAGCACGCGCAAAAGCAGCAGAGAACTAACCAAAAGGCAGGAAGCAGGCCTTTTTAACCCCAAAAATAGCAGAAAAGGGAAAAACGCCGCAGAAAGCCAGAAACCCACATTTTCTGAGACAGACCCAACCCATAAATCACAATAAACACGTGCAAAAAATTCCATGCGAAAATGACGTCCCAAGCCCCCCGAATGAACAACTTTTACAAAACGCTTACAAACTACAAAAACGGCCTTTTCTTGACCATAACTCAATCCGAAAAGCCCCCACTTCCCACAAAACAACCCCCTAGCCAACACAGACGACACACATTACCATACATTCCATGAACGGGGCACGAAAAGCGAGGAAAAGCGATTTTTGGAAACCTAGCCTAAACTACAAAAACGCTCCAAAAACACCTCCAAACCATACACACTCTACAAAACAAGACCAAAAGTGTACCATACTAGCCATGAAAACACAATACAGAGAATTCGGGCAAGTTTCGAACCTAAATTTTCGACCAAAATCGGCCCCTATACCAAAACGCACGAAAATGACGTTTTTTCGAGCCGTTCTTCGCATACAAGCCACCCAAACCTTCACACTAGCATACTACAACATTACCAAAACAACCAAGCCACTCGAGATCGCCCTACGCTACGAAAACAGAGCACAAACCCCGACTCTACCCCCTTTTACACGGTTTTTACCCAAACGAACCGCTTTTCGCGACCATTTCAACAAACCGAACTCACCAACACGATATACTACTAATGGGTAAGCTACACTGAAGTTTTGAGCCATTTTCGAGACGTTTTCAAAAATGACCAAAATGCCCCTACACTACAAAACGCACGAAAATCGAGACCACGAGCCGGATTTTCACACAACGATAGCGAGACAAGCAACGCAAGCACAATACCGACCAGGGCTAACGTTTTCAAGCCAAGACGAGAACTAAACTCGAATCAAACCGACATTTTCGGCCTAAACCCTAGAAAACGGTATTTCAAGTTAATACCGACTCAAACAAACTTCAAAACCCGAAAAACCAAGTGAGTTGACTACGTACCTTGGTCCATGATGAATTGTAGGAGTCGGAAAATCGAATTTTGGTCTAGAAAATCGCCGGATTGAATTTTAGGGTTATCGATTTAGTTTTTATTTTAGAAACAAAATAAACTCTCCTCCCTTCTCTTCCCCGATTTTTATACAAATTCACAAAACAAAAACGAAATCGCCAGCCATCGGGCGATTTTATTTTGTTTCGGTTTCGCTTTCTGCTTTGGGTCAAGCTTTCCTCGGCCCAATACACTCTCAACCCATCTCAAACACAATTTTAGCCCTCTTTACGAAAAATACAAAAACGCGTAGCCTCCTTAAGAGACGTTCATAAAAACCTAGCCCTTTTTATGAGAAACCAAAAACACGTAACCTCCTCACGAGACGTTCATAAAAACCTAACCTTTTATGAGAAAAACACGTAGCCTCCTCACGAGACGTTCATAAAAACCTAACCTTTTATGAGAAAAACACGTAACCTCCTCACGAGACGTTCATAAAAACCTAGCCCTTTTTATGAGAAACCAAAAACACGTAACCTCCTCACGAGACGTTCATAAAAACCTAACCTTTTATGAGAAAAACACGTAGCCTCCTCACGAGACGTTCATAAAAACCTAACCTTTTATGAGAAAAGCGCGTAGCCTCCTTTAAAGAGACGTTCATAAAAGCCTAACCACTTTTATAAAACCAAAACAAAAACACGTAGCCTCCTCACGAGACGTTCATAAAAACCTAACCTTTTATGAGAAAAACACGTAGCCTCCTCACGAGACGTCCATAAAGACCTAACTTTTTATGAGAAAAGCACGTAACCTCCTCACGAGACGTTCATAAAAACCTAACCTTTTATGAGAAAAACACGTAGCCTCCTCACGAGACGTTCATAAAAACCTAACCTTTTATGAGAAAAACACGTAACCTCCTCACGAGACGTTCATAAAAACCTAGCCCTTTTTATGAGAAACCAAAAACACGTAACCTCCTCACGAGACGTTCATAAAAACCTAACCTTTTATGAGAAAAACACGTAGCCTCCTCACGAGACGTCCATAAAAACCTAACCTTTTATGAGAAAAACGCGTAGCCTCCTTAAGAGACGTTCATAAAAGCCTAGCCCTTCTTATAAGAAACCAAAAACACGTAACCTCCTTTACGAGACGCCGCATCAAGAAGCCGTAAGCGCAAGCAAACGCAGTTTGGCGCAAGCAAAGCACAGCCAAGAGCGCAAGCAAAGCACAGCCAAGAGCGCAAGCCGGCGCAAGCCGTGCAAGCCGGCGCAAGCCGGCCGCAAGCAAAGCACGCCCAAGAGCGCAAGCCGGCGCAAGCCGGCGCAAGCAAAGCACAGCCAAGAGCGCAAGCCGGCGCGCAGCGAGCGCAAGCCGGCGCGCAGCGCAGCGCCGGCGCAAACGGCAAGCAAGGCGCCACCGGGAGTACTCAGCCACATGCAGCCGACACGCCTTAAACATGTAGGACCGCCATGTCCTTAAAAACATGTCGCCCTCCTCGCATTTCCGACGCTAAGTCCTCGTCTCTCCCATAAGACACATGCTTAGCGCCGCCAGTAGTATCGAGACCGTAATGGTCCTGATACTATCTTTAAGTTTGACTAACGCTTTGTCCAAGCTCACCAAACGGGGGCTCAGATACCCGTATCCATACCCCCAAAAACAAACCCGATGATGAAAAGGACTTCCATTCATGCTTTTAAAAGAGTCGAAACTGCATAAAAGTGTCTAAAACGTATTAGTCATTTTTAGCGATTAATTTGGACTTGCATAATCATAAAAATGAATGTCACTCTTAGTCATTATAAGCACAACACGAGCACGAAACAGAACGCCTTATTAAGCCAAGCCACAAAACAAATTTCAACTAGCTACAAACGGCCCAAACTTACAAAACGACCCAAAACGCACACTAACACAACACTCAAAACGGGCCAAAGTGCGTCCCGTGTCACATTTTCACAAAACTAGACTCTACAAAACCGTAAAATAATATACTTTAATATTATTTTATTTCGAGCCAAAACCGAAAAACACGACAAAACCGGAAACACGAAAACCAAAATTGAGCCAAAAACCAATTTGGCGCAAAATATCCAAATAAAACATAATAATCACCTAATCACACAACCAAAACCAAATGGCGGCATAAACAAATTTCACCAAAACAAAATAACAATCGCCAGCTGACAAAGGATTAAATTTCTAATCGCTCGTTAACAGCGATTATTATTTTGTTTCATACCAATACTTTTTGATTTTTTCTTACAAAAATCCAACTCAAACAAAATTATACGCCTGTCCACAGGTGATTTAATTTTGTGCACCCACATAAACCAGCCAACCTCTATAAATACCAACCCACTTCATTCATTTTCAGTACATCGGTTTTACAAAACACACAAAAATACTCACAAAATCCACTCAAAAATACCGTCTTTGCATTTTCGAAAGGTAAACATTTTACCTACGCTTTGGGACGCTGAGACTTGACAAAGGGGTTACATTAACCCCAACCCGATATTGGCATTAGCGGCCGTATTCGTAATACTGGTTGTAGCAATTCTGATTCATAATCCGCCTAAACCCCGCCAATATCGCATAAATAACGACTCATTATCACTAAAGCAAACCGACGCTACTTTTATAATTATGCAAGTCCTCATTCATGCATTAAATAACGACTAGAATCACGGATCCAACACTAAATCAGGCCGTTTCATGTAGTCTTTAAAGATGTCAAAATCGAGGGTTTTCACAAATTCTTAAAGAGTCAAATATGAGGTCGGAAAATAACGTTTATAGTAATAATTTAGTCAATAAATTATTATTTAACGTACATTTCCCATAGAAAAGTCATTATTTTGACGATTTACATTATTTATGCATTTTAATCGAGTCATATATATTCGCACTTGTACGTAGCGTCATTTTAGCCCAAATATCAAAATTAACTAAATGTTTTCAAATTAGTAGAGACTACTTTTACGTAGGATTTTTGATTTCAGTTTTCAAAAACACATTTTTGTCAAAACTTTTGAAAAGTAACCTCACTCCGAATCCCTTCTCTGGTTTCAAACCTCAGATTGATAGATATCGACGCATCTTTAAATCTGAGACACTCGTGTCTTGTATTTCAAGACGCGTTGAATAGGTTCCAAATTCCTTTAATATTTGGTGGCGACTCCGAAAATACACTTACAAAAAAGATTTTCTACTTTTCTTTTTGGTCACAAATTCATGCAATGATCTCCCCCATTTTTCTCAAAACCCTTCGCACTTTTTCCTGCGAGGCGCATTCCGCCACCCGGCGCCCCCGCACGGGGCGAGGGCGGGCGCGCGCAGGGCGTCGATAGGTCCTCCCACCTTCCCGGTACCTTCACTTCTGAGCAGAGGTCTCTAGCTGTTTCTTCAGGACAGCCTCAGCCTCTTTCAATCTTGCTGCCTCAGCCTTGGCGTCCTCTGCTGCTTTCTTGGCTCTGGCCGCATTCCTCCCGGAGTTTGAGCATGGCCTCGTGACCGATCTGCCATCTTTCACGCTGGTTGCACTTGTGCTGACTTGGAATGTTTTGTAGGATTAGTAAACTAGTATCCCCACAGACGGCGCCAATCTGTTCGGGGTGATTTTCTCACACGGTTCGATTAAGTAATTATGGGTTTACTAGTACTATCCTTTAGGTTGTATTTTGTGGTATTTAATGTTATTGAGTTCAAACGTATGGAAAAACAATGCAAATGGAACAAGACACACGATATGTTACGTGGGAAAAACCCTTAAATGTTAAGGGAAACCACGGCGCCAAGCCGTGAGAGGATCTTCACTAGTTCAGAATAACAGTACGTAATCCGACCAACTGGTACAGGATATAACAAAGGCGTAAAATAATTATGAAGTGTTTGATTGCTTGAGAATTTCGTAGAGTGTAGAGTAGTTGAGTTGTGTGTCTTCTGATCATCTTTTCTTCTGAAATCTGCTCCTCTTATAGTGTCCTTGGCTCCAACGTCTCTCTCCTTGATTGTAGGCAACCTCCTCCTTCTGATTCTCCAACAGCCCCTATCTTCATGGCTTTGTTTCTGCATGCTTGACTGGGTCTTTCCAACGTCTACTTCTAGGTTTTGCTGATACATTCTTGGGCTTTGTTCATAATGACTTTTTCCCTTGTAAGGCTTGGCCCATCTTGACCTTTCCTCTCCTGACCTGCGCCTTTGTTTTGTCTGTACAGTCTGGTACTAGCTGTAAGCCTTGGTTCTGGCCGTAGATCCTGACCTCGTCTGGACCTGACTGTGGCCTCTGGACCAGCCTGGTTTTCTGGTCCCAACATGGACCAAACCAAGATGGAACATCAAGACAAGCTTCAAGGGTCCAAGGATGGATTTCAACTTGTATTTTGTTTATTTTGGTAGATAGGCCACACTAGGTGCTTTTATTTTGCGCTTTATTTTTCCATTCTCGTTGCTATGTTTGCTTGTTAGATAGTTGCATCATATTCCGCCTAATCCAAACCACCTAAAATTGCATGAAAAATGACTCATATAGTTTGCATTTTCATCATGGACACATGGATGTCACTCGTTTATAAAGCCATAGCCTTAGTTTAAATCATTGACGTATTGCTAGTTTTTCGTTCACTTAAAATGAATTAAAAAGGATGATGGGATCTTCCTCTAAATCGAAAATTGAGATTAGTCTTTATTGGGAAAACCACTATGAACCCCTTCTTCGTCGATAGGCATATAGGACCTTACTCTCCATATGACCCCATCTACGTTGGGTAAGTAGTGAGTGTTGACCTATTTTACCTCAACATTGTAGTCCGAGTAATATCTCGTGATTATAGTGGATTAAAAGATAGAATTTACAGAAATTTATAGACTGAGAATTCTAAAGGTAGAATTAGCCAAGAGGTTGGTTTATCAATTTACAGAAATTGAGTCTTGGGATCATTTATATAATTCTTGAGGGAGGTCAATTGTATAAATGCATAAGTCATCGCATTAATCAGTTTTGCATTAAGACTTAAAATTAAAACGATGAATTCTTGTTATATTTATTTCTTCTTTTACAGTATTTGAATTTATTATATACCGATATAACTGCTAAATAACAAATGGCTGGAAGTACAGACGACCTAATGCCAAGTGCCACGCTCGGACGTGAATCCTGGCTTAAGATATTTATGGACAATATGAATCAGTCCACTCGACTGAAGAATAATGGGTCCAATTTTGCGGATTGGGAGGTGGCATTACGGAATGCTGCCATTGCTGATGGTAAGCTCAAGTACTTGACTAAGCCACTATCGCCTAACCCAGGTCCGGATGCAGAGCCAATGCAACGCTTGCTTAAAGTGATTTCGTGATGGAGGCGGGTGCGATAAAGAACGTACTCATCTATTCAATGGAATCCAATTTGCAAAAGCGGTTCATTGTCCAAGGTACAAACAAGATTTTCACCACTCTTTCTAATGAGTTCTCGAAAGCACCGAGAATCATTAGTTATAAGTATCCCTGTCGCTTCTTTGAGGCGAAACTCCAGAAAGGCCATCCGGTTAGCCCACACCTTCTTGACATGATCGAGAACATCGAGAGACTAGAGGCACTTGGTAGCATAATCGATGAGAAGATCATAATTGATCGTGTGCTTCATTCACTTCATGATGGTTTTGTCCTTTTCAGGGCAAATTACTATATGAATGACATGAAGAAAAGCCTTCATGAGCTCCACTCGCTTCTCGTACAGACCGAGAATGATCTGAAATTGAGTGGGAGTTTGAAGCAGGATGTACTCATGATTGCAAACAAGAGCAAGGGTAAGGGCAAGGCTCAGGCTAACCTAGCTGTAGGGAAGCCAAAGTTCAAGAAGCCAAGAAATGTCAAGAGTGGGCCTGGTGAGTCTAGCGGTAGCTCACAAGGCAAGACAAAGAGCAAAGAAAGAATGGAATGCCACCATTGCCACAAGACTGGGCATTGGAGGCGGAACTGTTTCGTGTATGCTGAAGACATAAAATCAGGCCGCGTCACTTCTGTTGGTATGTCATCTTTTATTCATATGATTGAGATTAACCATGCAAGTTTCGGAACTTGGGTACTTAATACTGGTTGTGATTCTCATCTGTGTAATCATTTACAGGGCCTAAGAAACATCACAACTCTCGCAAGAGGTGATGCGGACCTGCGTGTGGGGAATGCAGCAAGAGTTGCTGCCGTTTCAGTGGGAACATATGTAATCCAACTCCCGAGTGGATTTGAGTTATTTCTGAATAATTGTTACTATGTACCCAGTTTATCTAAAAACATTATTTCTATTTCCGTACTTGATAAAGACGGATTTTCGTTTACAATAAAGAATAATAGCTGTATTTTCTCTTTAAACAATATGATTTATGGCAAAGCAGTTTATATAAATGGGATTTATGTTTTACATCAAACCACAGATATATTGCATATGAATAATAAGAAAGCTAAGGTTGGTGACAAAGATTAAACCTATCTATGGCATTGCCGTATGGGACACATAATTGAAAAACGCATGAAAAAGCTCATTCATAATGGGTGTATCTCACCATTGAACTATGAATCTTTTGGCACGTGTGAATCATGTCTCATAGACAAAATGACTCGAATTTCCTTCAAAGGTGTTGGAATGCGCGCTGCTGACCTATTAGGACTCATACATACTGATGTGTGTGGACCTATGTCAATCAACGCTATAGATGGCTATAGGTATTTTATCACTTTCACGGACGATTTGAGTAGATATGGTTATGTCTACTTAATGAAGCATAAAAGTGAGTCCTTTGACAAGTTCAAGGAATTCCAGAAGAAGGTTGAAAACCAACTGGATAGAAAGATTAAAGCACTACGTTCAGACCGTGGTGGCGACTATCTCTCGAATGAGTTTGATCAACACCTTAAAGACTGTAGAATAGTGCTACAGTTAACTCCACCTGGAACACCACAATTGAATGGTGTGTCCGAACGGAGAAATCAAACATTACTAGATATGGTTCGATCCATGATGAGTCACACGGTTGTACCTGACTCATTGTGGGGATATGCTCTTTTGTCAGCTGCTCTAATACTTAACCGAAGTCCGTCTAAAGCTGTAGACAAGACTCCATATGAATTATGGAAGGGATCGGTCCCTAACTTGTCTTTTATTCGGGTTTGGAGCTGCGAGGCTTATGTCAAGTGGAGACACGAGGATAAGCTCGGCCCGCGATTGGTCAAGACATACTTTATTGGTTATCCAAATGGGATGTTTGGTCACTACTTTTATTCGCCTACTGAACACCGAGTTTTTGTTGCGGCTAGGGCGAAGTTCTTAGAGAAAGAGTTTCTCGAGAATAAGACAAGTAGTAGAACCTTCGATCTGTCGGAGATTCCAGAACCAACAACCGAGCAACCAATGGAGGAAACTGTTCCTTCATCATCGGCTGCGGTTACAATTCCTTTGGAACCCAGGAGGTCGGGTAGAGTCTTCATTCCTCCAGACAGATACATTGGTATGGTCGAGAAGAATGAGAGAGATGACGTTTTACTCCTAGAGAGTAGCGAACCCGCTACCTATAAAGGTGCCATGACATGTTCCGACTCTAAGCTATGGCTTGAAACCATGCAATCCGAGATGGACTTTATGTATGAGAATCATGTATGGAATCTGGTTGACTTACCTGATAAGGTTCGGCCTCTTCAGTGCAAATGGCTTTTTAAGATAAAGCATTCTGTAGAATGACAACCAGATATATGCAAGGCACGACTAGTGGCAAAAGGTTTCACTCAAGTGCAAGGGTTGCACTATGATGAGATTTTTTCACCTGTAGTCATTCTGCGTTCCATTCGGATAATCTTAGCGATTGCCGCCTTTCGTGATTATGAAATTTGGCAAATGGATGTGAAAACCGCCTTCTTAAACGGTTATTTGGAGGAAGAGTTGTACATGGTACAACCCGAAGGTTTCATTGATCCTAAAAATCCAAGAAGGTACGCAAGCTTAAGCGTTCCATATATGGACTTAAGCAGGCTTCTCGAAGTTGGAATCATCGTTTCGACCAGGTGATAAAAGAGAATGGATTCACTCGATCGGTCGAGGAACCATGCTTATATATCAAGTCGAGTGGGAGCAAGATTGCATTCCTAATATTGTACGTCGATGACATACTCTTGATTGGGAATGACATACCTCTCTTAACTTCGGTCAAAGTTTGGTTAAACAACCATTTCCAGATGAAAGATCTGGGAGAGGCACAAAGAATTTTGGGGATCTGTATCTACAGAGATAGATCACGACGGATGTTATCCCTCATTTAGGAGTCTTATATAGATAAGATTCTTGAGAGGTTCAGCATGACCAATTCCAAGAAAGGAAACCTTCCTATGATTTCTGGGATGTATTTGAGTAAAGCTCAAGCACCTAAGACATCGAAAGAGGTGCAGCGCATGAGTCGGATTCCTCATGCATCGGCTATAGGATCGATCATGTATGCCATGATATGCACACGTCCAGACGTGGCATATGCATTGAGTATGACAAGTCGTTACCAAGGCAATCCAGGTGAAGCACACTGGATAGCTGTTAAGAATATCCTTAAGTACCTACGGAGGACTAAGGACTGGGTATTGACTTATGGAGGAGATATTAAGCTATGCGCAATTGTTTACGCAGATGCTAGCTTCCAAACGGATCGAGATGACTCGAAATCTCAGTCTGGATTCGTATTTACTCTTAATGGCGCTGCAGTCAGCCGGAAAAGTTCCAAACAAAGTATTATAGCAGATTCTACGACTGAGTCCGAGTACTATGCTGCTTCAGAGGCTGCTAAGGAAGTTATATGGATGCGTCAGTTCTTGCAGGGACTAACCGTAGTTCCTATTTCGGATGACCCGATCACCATCTATTGTGATAATAGTGGTGCCATCTTCCAGGCTAAGGAGCATAAGTCCAGCAACAAATCTAGGCACGTACATCGGAAGGCTCACATGATTAGAGATTACGTGGAGCAAAAGGAGATAATGATAGACAAGATTGCTACGGATGATAACGTCGCAGATCCTCTCACTAAACCGTTGAGATATGATAAGCATGAAGGCACGTTATTTCCATGGGAATTAAGCGTGTTCCTGAGTTGTATTAGTTGTTTTATATATGGATTAGACACATGTATCTTCTTCCATAAAACTATTAATAAAATCATCGTATTGTTTTCATATTTTGTTTTTCATGTGGGTTGTATAGACAACATTGAACACCACAAAGTGAACTGAATTACATTATATTTGTTTTAGTCCGTAATCGCCTACATGAGCTGATAACTCTGGCAATTATATTGTGAAGTCGATTGATGGTTGGTTCAACGAGCCATAAGTCAAATTATCGACTGATCGATCACAGATGCGGGTTATAATGATACCGCGCAGGACAATTTTGTGACAACGTTATGGAGTCCAAAATGTTTCAGAACATTAGGTGCCCGGTCGTGGATAGGACATCCATAGTATTCCTAGAGTCGATTCTTTTGACTATCGACTGTCTCTTGAGATTAAGGCAGATTTTGGGTGACTTTGGTTTCTTTCTCATGGTCGACCGTAACAGGAGGCTAAGTAGATTTTTACTGGGTCATTTCATGCTGCGCTTGTATCTGCAAGATTCAAGTTGAAGGAAATATCCAACCTTTATCAGGATATGTTATTTCTCAGGGCCACTCGAGGAGGTGTAACTGAAATGTCTGGCCATGCTCGAATGAAGATTCGTTTATCAGTTGAGTTACTCTCTAGTCGGGGAAACCACTCTTGATACTGATCAATTGTAAAATACGACCTTTGTGAATACGGAGTTTGCAAATTGTTTTATATTGAGTGGGAGAAATTTATGGGATATGAGAATCGATTATCGCACATACACTTGTACGGACAAGTGGGAGATTGTTGGAGTTAGTGTCCTCCACAGTTAGTGCAATAACATAAATAAACCTCTATAGGTTCACAGGGTACATTTTGTATTGTAATCAGTTGATTAACGTTTATCGATAACGGTTGGCTTGCTATATAAGTTTGACGTTATTGTCATACAGATGGCGGTGATCAACTGGTCCCTAAAAGTCACACCTAAAGGATGTGTTTAAGAAATGTGATTATTTGAGAAAATAATCATATTGATGCCTTACTAATTGACTAAAAGGTTAGTCAGTGTTTTTGACTAAAATGTTAGTCAGTGTGATGATGATACGGCCATTTAATAAAGATTAAATAATATTAGCTGAGACGAATTAAATGTAATTCGTAAATTGAATATAAAATGTTATATTTAATTAATGAATATAATATAAGCTAATTAGATATAAACTGTTATAATTAATTAGCAAATTATAAATATATGGATATTTATATTTAAGAGTAAATTCATGACTTATACCTACTTTATAACCACATTTCATAACTTATACCTACATAATTTTTTCTTCATAACTTATACCTAGTTTACTATTTTCATTCATAATCTATACCATTAATGAATTCCGACCAAAAAAACGACCGTTATTGTCGGAATATTTGAATCTCCCCTTATGTAACTAATGAAATCCCAATTTTACCCCTCTGACTTTATTGTTATAAACCCGCCTTTATCCTTTCATTCAAAATAAAAATCCCCACTTCTCTTTTTCTCGTTCCTGCTCACTACTTTGTTATCTCTCTCCAGGTAATTATCTTTTCTTCCTTTAAATTTTCCCCTCTATTTTTTGTTCCTTTAAATTTTAAATTTGTTTAATTATTTGTCGATTCTATACTTTAATTTACTCTTCTTTTTATTTTTCCTTGAGAAAATTCGTTACCCTGCCTAATTAGGGTTTTCAATTTTTTTTTGCAGAAATTTCGAGTATTAGTACTTCGTCGTCATCCCGAAATCCAATTAAATGTAATTGTAGCGTTCCTGCGGCGTTGTTTACAAGAATTTCATCATACAAATGCACAAAATCTGACAACTTGATGGTGTAAAAAACTCTACAAAGATGACGAATCGAAGTTAAATTAGGGTCATTTACAAGAATTTCGAATCAAAAGCGGGAAATAAAAAACATAATTTCAATTAAACTTCAATGAAATCAATTTTGAGTTCAATTAAAAGTACATACCTGCTGTAATCTTGACGGAGATGGCAATTACAAGCAAAGTCGATGATTTGGAGAGAAAAATTTCAACAAAAATTAGGGAAACATGAGGTAATTGAGATGAGGGATTTAATTTGGGGTTTATTTTCACAGTAGTTTTTTGGGGTTTTTAGTTTACTTGGGTTGTGTTTTAAGAGTTATTTTATTTGGGGTATGTATTTGGGGGTTGTATTTGGGAGAAATACCGATGTCAGTAAACAAGGGCAAATCGGGAAGTTTGTGTTTTTTTGGTCGGAATTCATTAATGGTATTGATTATGAATAAAAATAGTAAACTAGGTATAAGTTATGAAGAAAAAATTATGTAGGTATAAGTTATGAAATGTGGTTATAAATTAGGTATAAGTCATGAATTTACTCTATATTTAATGATATATTATAGTGGGTCATAATTATGACACTAGTATTATTATATTATATTATAAAGCTAAATAAAACCAAGAGGAAAGAGTCAAGCTACACCTTGATTCCTTGGTCAACAAGGTATTATATTTGGAAAGTAAATTTTGGAAAGAAAAATTTCTCCCCAAAATATAATAGAGGGGCCGTGTGATATAGAGTATAAGAGGGAGTTTTTACTCAACCTAATTCTCGAATTCACTCATCATAATTTACATACACAAAATTAAGGAAAGGAGTTTTCTCTCTAAAAGGTTTTCTAACAAAAATTAGGGCATATCTTGAACAATCTTGGGTGCAACAATTAGGAGATATCATACTTTTGATATTCAATCTTAGGCCATTAAAGCAAGGACTAAAGGTTGTTTTCTAATCTCTTGTTTAATTATGCAATTTCTTTTATGACTATTAATCATATAGTATGAATTTCATTATAATCCTGGATAATTAAAGGGGATGTATACAGATATTTTCCCACGGACTATACTACGGCCCTCGTGCCTAGGTAGCTCCAATTAATTGTACAAATAGTCCACGGCTACGTGCCTGGACAGATCCTTTTTTCCGTGACGCAATTTACTCTGCGTCATTTAGGCCGCGCCAAGGTGACCTTGTCATGGCGCGCCACCTCTTACTCCGTGACGCAGTTTACTCTGCGCCACCCTAGGCCGCGTCGCGTGACCTTGTCCGCGGCGCCAGCCTCTTTACTCTCGTGACGCAGTTTACTCTGCGTCACCCTAGGCCGCGCCGCGTGACCTTGTCCGCGGCGCCAGCCTCCTTATTCCGTGACGTAGCTTACCCTGCGTCGCCCAGGCTGTAACACCCCGACTTTTTCCCTTTTATATAAGTAATTCAATTCGTCAAATTCGTAATTCATTTCTCTTGATTTTCTCATTTTTGGCTCGAGAAATAAGCGAAACCGTTGTCGGAACTTAAAAACGATGTCATTTCCTCATACGGACTCCGATTCAGGTGATTCAAAAGGCTAAACTGCGTATTTTTTCGACGCCGTCGCAACTGCCAAATTTTCAAATTGAACCGACCGGTTCTAACTGTTTTTCCGGATCAGTCAATTCTTATTTGTTTTAATTGTTTTTCACGAAATCCCTCTTATATTTAAACTCCCCTTAACCTTAATATCATTCATTCACTGCTTTTCATCCTCAACATCATTATTCTCTCTTCTCTCTCTTCAATCTCTCATTAATCCTCATTAAATCGTCGCATAAATTTATTCGATTCATTCTCTAATCAAACCCTAATCATCTCCTCATCTTTTCTCTTCAATTATCTTTGGTAAATTCTTCATCTTTAAGTTTATTTAGTAGGTTTTAATATTATATGTGTTTATTGTGTTGTTCTTATGTATTGTATGATTTATGTGTGCCCTAATCAAAAGGAGAGAGTTGGAGGGAGAACCGCAATATCGGACTTTGCAGTCCCAGGTTCGCTAAAATGAAGATCGCCGGAGATCCGACCGTCCGATGTTGCCGAAATTTTGTGAGCATGTTCCTGACTCTTGGGGCTACCTTTTCACCATTCAGTTTTGCATTTGGAGCTCTGGATCGTCTGTTATCGCGTCTGGATAGAAGGGTTGAAAACTGTGCTTGTCTTTGGCTTGTTTGGAAAAGGTAACTAGGTGTAGCCCTAGTGATATTTTGACATGTATGAGACCCTAGATGTTGTCTAGGATGTTTTCTATGGTTGTATGATGATAAAGTCGCATGCTTTGGTTGTTTGGTTGTGCCCTAATATTATACTTGAACTTGTGAGTCGGCCTCATACTTGTGTGAGTCTAGAACCATGTCTAGGCTTGCTTGATCATTGAATATTGTTGAGTGTGTGGTTATAATGATTAAAGATGTTAACTTGATATGTTGAAAGGGATAGGTTATGAGTTTATGTTGATCACCTTGATTATTACTCCATTTATAACTATGTTAAAGATACTAAATTGTAAAGTATTGAGTATGAGTATGGAAGTGGCATACTATGATAATGTTTGATATTGAGATGATTATTTTGACATTGAATTTGAGTTGGTTTGATTGAGCTTGAGTTGAGTGTGCGTACGTGCACTGTTGGACACGTGCGTGAGGAGATACGACGTCCATTGTAGGACGGATGCCGCCCTTAGGGGTTCCCATCCGCTTTTGTCACGGATAGGGACTATGGTTTGATTATTATGTCGACACCGTTTTTGTCGCGGTGACACCGTTTTTGTCGCGGTGGGTTTGGCCAAATTTAGACTGTTTGAGGAGCTTTTGTCGTTCCGCCATAGGGTTGGGACTTTTGTCGTTCCGGGGTGATTCTTGTTGCTTCACCCAGTCCTCCGGGCTTACTCTTGCATTGGTTTGATTGATGATCGGATTGACTTATGATTGTTTGACTTGAGGTTGTTAAATTAATGCTAATGTTGATGTTTGAATATGCTATTGTTGTTGCATTTGTTGCGGTGCTCTGATTATAGGCCGTAGGCCAGGTAAGGTAATCGGGTGTTGTTGATTGAGTCCATTATGTTGAAATATGACTGGGGAGCACCTAGTTACTCCCCACTGATTGTGGCTGTTACTTTCTTTGTGGCAGGTTTGCATGCGGGGACGGGTTTGTGTGAGAAACCATGAGAAATGTTGACCCCGTAGCTAGCTTTGAGGAGAACTTTGTTTAGACTTTGGGTTTAGACTTGGTGTTATCTATCATTTTTATATACTTGTGTCATTTGGATTTGGTTGTAGGGGTATTTATTCCCCATTTGTTAGGCTCAAGGCCTACTATCTTTTGTTATTCGCTTGAGTAGGGAGTAATGACTCGGATTCACGGTGTTTCCGCCACCGTGGCTTTCATTTTATCATCATTCTCTCGCTAAAACCTTTTTAAAACGCATTTTTATTTTATTTGGAAAATCCGGGTTGTTACAGTTGGTATCAGAGCAACCCGGCGACCGTGTGGTCAAATCCTGTGTCTTGTTGGCCAGGTACGCACCTAGCTGGGGAGGTTTCTGGAATGCTATATTGTAAGTAGTGACCAGGCGCAACGAGGACGTTGCGTTTTTCAAGTGGGGGAGTGTAACACCCGGTGTTGTCCGAGGTTATTCGGGCCGGGTACCCCGTTGAAGAGGTTCATGTGTTGGCTCAAGTGACATAGTGCTTAAAAAGATTGTAAGTACTACTCATATCAACAAGATGCATCTTCTTTTCTGGTGGCTCATCTTACGAACCCTTTAGTTAAGCGTGCTTGCTGGAGAGTAGGCTTAGGATGTGTGACCTCCTGGGAAGTTCTCAGGATGCGCACGAGTGAGGACAAAGTGCGCTGGAAAGGACCCGTGTTGGTCTGTGGGCGATGTACGCAGCCTGGCGAGCTACCGTGGGTGACCTTCCGGCCTTTAGTTGGGGCCGGGGTGTTACACAGGCCGCGCCGCGTGAACTTGTCCGCGGCACGAGCCTCTATATTCTTGTGACGCAGTTTACTCTGCGTCACCTCAGGCCGCGCCTCGTGACCTTCTCAGCGACGCCAGCCCTTTTCATTCCCATGACGGAGTTTACTCTGCGTCGCCCTAGACCGCGCCGTGTAACCTTGTCCGCGGCGCCAGCCTCCTTACTCTCGTGACGCAGTTTACTCTACGTCACCCGAGGCTGCTCCGCGTAACCTTGTCCACGGCGCCAGCCTCCTTATTCCGTGACGTGGCTAACCCTGCGTCGCGTGAACTTGTCCGCAACGCGAGCCTCTTTATTCCCTTGACGCGGTTTACTCTGCGTCACCCTAAGCTGCGTCGCGTGACACTGTCCGCGGCGCCAGCCTCCTTGTTCCCGTGACACGCTTTGATCAGTGTCATCTTCAGGTCGCGCCGCGTGACCTTCTCAGCGGCGCTAGCCCTTTTCATTCCCGTGACACAGTTTACTCTACGTCATCTTAGGCCGCGCCGCGTGACCGTCCCCGCGGAGCTAGCCCTTTCATTCCGTTGACGTTGTATACTCAACGTCACCCCTAGCTGTGCCGCGAGACTCCGACCGCGCCGTGCGCCGCTAGCCCCATTTCCCCCCGTTACGCACTCTGATCAGTGTCATCCGGCCGCGCTGCCACAAGCTGCCGGCCGAAAAAATTGTGCAATCTCCAATGCCTGTTTTATATTTGGTCTGTCAGCAGACAACCACTTTCACGCGGTACTTCTACCGCTAAAGATTCATTTAACGTGATCTTCTTCACATGTATCGCCCAAGGTCAACGATTTCGCGCATTCTAATCGACGCCGACATCCGACACCGTATCCGCATGATGGCATACGAATCCGGTGGTGGCAATTGTTGGGGGTCGAATATCCGATTACGCTCACGACAGCAAGAGGAAAGATAAAAGGCCCAAAAGCCCAATAAGCTCTATAAATAGCCCTTAGGGGGCAAAGGTAAAAGGTTGGTTTTCATTGACTCTCCCCACACACTCTCTCTCTACTCTCTCTCTCTACTTTTATATTTACCACATTAAACACTGTTTTATACATTTCATTACTGACTTGGGCGTCGGAGGCTCCGCCGGGGGCAAACCCCTCGGGCCCGGAGTTCACCTTGCAGGGCACACATGGAGCGGGTCTAGACCCTGGAAGCCACCCATGACGTTACTCTCAAGACCCCGAGTTTACACCCGAAACACCTTGTAATTTGAAATTTTTGGCCTTGTTTATTTCAGTTTCATCATTGTAAAGGTCACCTATTGATCATTTACACTGTTATTCAAAATAGGAATATTTAACACGAATAAACCACCTATTAGTGATCTTCCATAAATAGACCAACCTTTTGATTAACTCTCAATAAACCAACCTTTACATCCTATCTTCCAATACTAGACTATCCTCATTTTTTAATCAATTATTTTAAGGTAAAAATCACATGTTTTCCCTTTTCATCACTATAACATTAATAATGAGATGAAAGTATGTGGGTTATAGTTTTTGTTTTACCCAAAATGACGGTTTTAAAATCGAGATAGTATAGTAATGAAAAATAGGGTGTAAAGATTGGTTTATTGTGGGTTAATGAATAGGTTTGTTTATTTATGGAAGATCACTAATTGGTTGGTTTATTCGTGGGAAATATTCCTTCAAAATATGCAAACCTCAATTACATTTGTATAGTTACCAAATCTAAATCAAAACCCTAATTTTTTTTTCTTCGTTTTTCAATTAATCCTATACTCCTCACAACAACATTTGGAGAATAACTTTCAAAACAATCAGAAGATAAAAAAATAAAGAAAATTAAAGAATGGAGATGGAGTCGAAGACGTACAGCATAATAGCAGTAGACAGCAGCAAGGACATAACATATTTGGTGTGTGCCGTGTGCGAAAAGCCTCTCCAAAACCCGCTCTCTCTTTGCCCCTCCTGTCGCCGGAACGCCCTCTCTTCCTCTTCTTTCGCCTCCAAACGCCTCTTCCGCTTCCTCGTCTGTCGCCCCCTCCTCTTTCGCCTTTCTACATTTCCAATTCACCTTTCATTCATTGTTGTTGTTGTTGCAGATTTCTGTTGCATCCGACACAAAAGTGTTCACAGTTATCTGTTTCGATAGGGCTGCTAAACTCCTCTTTGGTTGCTCTGCTGATGACTTTTTCAACTTCGCCAAAATTCACCCTTTTGCAGGTTCGTCTCCCCCCTAACTCAGTGTTTCACTGTTTCCCAATATAATGCATTTTCAAGGACGATAAATGATCGTCTTGATGTACTATGATTGTGCAGCTGAAAATGCTGGCAGAATACTGGAAGGTGAAATGTGTCGTATGTCGCTGTCCAAGCCAAAGAATGGTAATGCTCAACACCTTCGAGTTGCATCTGTTGTTCCTTTGAGCTCTGGCTTTCGCCCTGTTATTCAGTCCTTAAAACAACTCTATGGAGTTTCTGATACATAGTAAAAAAAAATTATTGTAGTTCTTGCCTTTCATGTATTCCTGAGTTAACTTCTAGGTTTTCACCCATGTATATTGTGTGGCTCATTCATGTAATAAAATCGAAACAATTCCTGACTTCCAATATTCACGTGCTGACTCAATTCATCTATATCTATTTCTATTAAACACTTTGTTTGGCATTTGTTTAGCTTACCCTGTAAGAATTGTACGGAGTAGTGTGTTTTTTTTTTTTTTTTTTTTTTTTTTTGGGTGAAGTGTAAGTATGAAAGAATTGCTGAGTTTGACGATGCAAGAAGGACCGCAAAATCTTGTTTGCTTTTAAGTTTCCCAAATTATCAGAAATTCAGAAGTTTAGAGCTTTACAGCCAATCTATTTGATGAAAGCAACATTTGGAGTTTGCTATTGCGCATTTCAATGAAAAAGAGTTGTATGCTTTTATTAGATTAATATGAAACAATAAACATTGGAAGATCATGTTTTTCTATGATATTTGGTAATACAACACATTGATTTTTGTATTTCTATCAAGTAATTGCTCTATTAAGTTCCGTCAACACCGTGAAAGTCGGCAGCTGGCAATTTCTGAACTATGTATCTGTATAGCATTTCTGACCTTCCATCTACTGGATGAAGTTATATCATACGGTAGAAATCACATCGGTTTTCTCTGTTGTAGCAAGGGTTCCTTTTGTCCATCTCTTGAGCATCTCGAGTGCAGCCTTCGGTTGGTCCATGGGAACCATGTGACCGGCATTGTGCACCTGTTGCCAGGGAAAAAAAAACCGACATACTAGTTAGAAACCACTCATCACTCTCATCTTGACGAGTACGAAGGTAACGAGGGCAAACCTTCAGAAAAGCGAGAGGTCCATGAGTTTTTAGTTGCCCTGCTTCGGTGCCATCGACACTGAAGGATGTTGTTGGGGCTGCTGTGAAATCTTTCTGTCCCGACCATTCCATGGCGTGCACCCACCTTGAGTTCCCTGCCAAAACCGAAAAACAAACATTAAACTGACTATCAGGAATCATCAGGTAGCAAAATCTGAGTTGGGAAAGAACTCGAGATTCGATTTTCGACCTAGCCAGTTGCATATCAAATCATACTCCCCGGCATAAACCATCATCTTGATCCCGTCCTCAAGAAGTGCAGGGATACCCACTTCTAGATTTCTCATCCAGTCCATTTGCATAGCTTGATACACCTCTGAGCTACACGATACGAAGTCTATTTCTCCAACGCCCAAGGCTTGCCTAACAGAATCCTGGTTCAGAAACTTCTCCATGTTCGAAAAGTCGTAACAGAGGTTGCCCTCACATTTCTTCCTTATGTCATAGTACTGTACATCAAAAGCAAATGCGTGATGATTCGTCTGTAGTGCTTAATTGAGGTCTTTGAAATATCTGATGTTACTTACATTTTTGTCTCCTGCATATTCCATGATTTTGTTGAAGATGTTTGTACAGGTGAAGTATGCTGTCAAGCAAGAATCTTTACCACTGGTACCTAAAAAAGACCATGACAGGCAAAAACAACTGATGTGAGTCATCAAAAATCGAGATTTAAGCCAGAGTTGATTCAAGTAAAAAATAGAATGACGCATACCACACTGCTTGATTGCCTGTTCGCAAGCCGGTATCATCTTGTTGACACTGTCGTGCTCAGATCGAGTGATAACCCCGTTATCCAATGCATAGTCTGCGTACGCTTGATATTGAATTTCAGGGTCCGTTAGCCCGTTACCAATGGCAAACCCCTGCCCATAACCACAATAATTGACTCAGAAATTTACACGAACAGAAGGAAATCGATTTGGCTATATACAATCCGGTCTGATCACGTCCTCGGGCATGCACAGAACGAAATCGAAGTACACAGAACAAAATCGACGTAAAGAAGAAGAATACCTTAAGGTTAATGGGAGCGCCTTCTTTTGCCTTGTTACCTTGGTGCACTCTAGAGGCAAATGCAGGGATATAATGCCCAGCATACGATTCACCGGTGATGTAGAAGTCGTTCTTTGCATATTCAGGGTGTGCTTTGAAGAATTCCTACCAATTTCAGAAACCCATGATCTAATTCTTAGCACAAATTTCGTGGTATTTTTTCCTAGTTATAAAATACCTGACAAAGAAAAGGCAGGTAAAACATACCTGTAAGAAGTCATAGAGGTCGTTGCTAACTCCAGTTTCGTCATGTCGGATATCACCGTCATCAGAAGTGTAGCTGAATCCAGTCCCGACTGGCTGGTCTACGTAGATAAGATTTGAGGCCTGTGGCACCAAGCAGTACAGTTATTATAAACATTTGTGTTCTCAGTTCATACGTGTTCGAAATCTTTGAGTTTTCATCATGTGCCCGTTGTTATACTTAACATAAGAAAACGAGAAACTGTCGTATTAAAAAATACTCCAATGCAGCGAACGAGAAAGGTACCTTGTCCCAACCAAAATCGTTCCAAACAAGAGACAAGTTTTTGGCAATTTGGAAAGGGCCGTTTTCATAAAATAGAGCTAGTTCACTGCTGCAACCAGGCCCTCCTGTCAACCAAATGACTACGGGATCGTCCTTGCTATTTCTTGATTCAAAGAAAAAGTAAAACATCCTGTACATTCATCACAACAATACTTCATTAAATACATTTTTTTTTAGGATAAATTTTCCAACACTCCCTTATAAGAATTTGTTTCAGCAAAACACTCATTTTTATCTTAGTTTTTGTCCAACACTCCCGTATAAATGACTTTCTATTGTTAAACACTCCCAAATTAGTGATTCAGACAAAAAAAAAAAAAAAAAAAAAAAGTCAGAATTCCGGCCATGAAACACACCATCTTAAGAGAAATTTAGAACAATAAGTCCATAACACAGACTATTTTAAAAGTATTGAGTTAGTCTCGACCATCTCTCACAATATAAGTATTATCTTGTTTCAATGATTTGTTTATACGGAATAGTTTTTATTTTTAAAGTATACTCATAGTCAGGTGATTTATTCTGAGTTTGATTTTTGTGAGAAAATTTGAAGAATCAGAAGCAAATAGCGAGACAAAGAGTGTATAATCATTTGTTTACCTCTTTATAAATTGCTCATGGTTGAAACATGTGGGGATTAGTAATTGCTTTTCTTTGCAACAAGTGTCTTTTTGGATTTTTTATATTTTTTTTTCAATTTTTTTTTTTTATTATCAATATCGTCATAATGTAAATAACTCACTATAAGTTGAGACGGATAAGATATAAAATCTAATCATGTTCAAGATTGGGATTGTATATCCACTTTTAAAATTCTAAAAATAAGCACATGTTTTTCCTTAGAAATAAAATCTATTACTTCCTATGTTTCAGTAAATTGTTTACAGTTTTTTTTTTTTTTTGTGAGGAAAATTTGAGAGAACTGTAAACAAATGACTGAGACAAAGGAAGTACCTTGTGTTAATACATACTCCCTCCCATTTGATAACTTTTTGCCACTTGATTTTGGGTAGAAAATAAGAAAAGAGGAGATGTTGGGTGGAAAATAAAAGTAAAGAAAAAACAGTGGGCCCTAAAAATGTACTCCGTATTAAGCATTAGATTTAGATAAAAATGAAAAGGAGAAAACATATGAAATGGTCCCTAAAAAAATGAAATGGGAAGGAGTACTGACTAATTACTTGTGTGAACAAAATCAAACGTGGGAGTTTGGTGTGAAACCCAAAGGCTATGGACCCAACAAGAAAACAAAGTATTCCGCCTAACATTGACCGACTCGTAATTAGCACTTTAAAAGCTTGTCAATTACGACAGTGAATCCTTTCACAATATAGAATTTCGTCTTTGTTTAAATCCACCACATGTCTCGAATTGCATTATCCTTTTAATTAATCAATTAATCAGTTATTTAATTATGGTTTAATAACATGTAATGATTCTAGTCATGTCCCAAGATTCTAATTTAGCAAATGATTATGCTGTTTGACGCTATTATTGATTAAAAGTGTCCTGTAAAGCAACACTTACGCAACTCCGCAACACTTTCTCGATCAATAATACGGAGTACGAAGTAACAACTGTGTAATTTAGTACCAATTATAGGAGTGATTAATGGAACTTCAGATGTGATTATATAAGAGGTCGTTTGGTTGTCCCTTTAAAAAAAGGTAAAGTTAGCGTCTTAACCAAACAACTCCAAATTTAATTATGAGTACTTTATGATTACAAATAGATTTTTGTTTTTTTAATGATGACGAGGAGGTTGGGTTTTTTTTTTTATTCTTTTTGGTTCCAGGTGAAGTTTGAGCCTGAAACCTCACATTTTGTTGCACATTTCCAGGTTAACCCAAATTCTACCTGGACAACCACCACTTGGTTGAAAATACAAAGACGAACAAATTAAATATTAGTTGAATCAATAAGAATATATATACGAACTTAAAAAGATAAAATATTAACATAATTTAACACTTTTACTATATAGTTATAATGACGAAAAAATATATTTTGTACGTTGTGCTATAATAGTATAATAGATCTAGACTAAACTATGGAATACGGAGTACAATGTATTAAATTAGTTTTTCAGAAATACAACAAAATTTGGTTATAACCTATATTTATAATGTTAGTTGTTGGGATACACTCAAAGCTCACAATTTATGTGGTACTCCGTAACTTAGTGTGAAATGTTCTATGGAGTACTATATTGCAATCGAATCGTATTCCTCTAATCGTGTCAATCTCATTAATTCAAAATGGAATTTTGATTGTAGCAACACTAATTGCAGTCTATTTATACACAAAACTTAGCTTGTTAAAATGATTATCATTATAATTGTAAACATTAGATATGAATGAAAACTGAAAAGTATCATGTATAAGGCACGTTATCTAGTCTAGGTAACGTATGATTACCCCATCTCTATAATATTTGTTGTAACGTAACTCAACATCATATTGGTTACAAAATGGAAAGCCATAAATCATACTGAGTATAATTATTTCACCGTTAATTGTAATTTTAATAATTTTTTTGAAATACTTTGTATTATCAAATCAAGCATTGTTTTCCCAGTTTTTGAAAAGAATTAACCCTTCTGCTTTTATTATTTTAATACTTTTTCCAACTTAAAATAAATATTCTATTTTCTATTTAAATTAAATAAAAAAAGGAGACACTTATTTTAAAATAGAAGAAGTATATTTTAAAAATGCATATTGAAGCAAAATAACTTATTCAAAATTGTTAAATAATATATTCAAATAAGTGATATTTTGAGTAGATAATAATCTACTTAATAGATACTCCGAAACAGTTTATTTTAGAAACATAAATTATTGGGAAATTCTCACTTGTACCCCTCAACTTTTTCGTTTTCTCACAAATACCCCTCTTTTTCTAAGAAAAAACTTTGACCAACAATAACTTTTTCTTATCACTTTAAAAACCGAAAATTTTTGTTTCTCATTGTACAACTTTATGAGATCTTTTATTTGAAACAAAAAATAGAATTTATGGAATTTTTATTAGGGAGTTATGACCGGTCAAAGTCATTTGACAAAATAAACTTTGACCGGCTAAAACTATCGCGTACAAATTCCAAAATCGATGATTTTTTTCCCAAATCAAAGACCTCGTCAAGACTTACGATAGACTAAAAAAATTACACTTTTATGAAATCATAACTAGGAGTTATCGCCGGTCAAAGTTTTTTTTCAAAAAAAGAGGGATATTTGTGAGAAAACAAAAAAGTTTAGGGGTACAGGTGAGAAATTCCCTAAATTATTTTATTCTAATTATTCAATATAATAAACAAATGAAATAAAATTTAGTGCAACTATTTTTTTTTGTATATATTGCTAAAATTTGGAAAAATTATCTACTTAATTGATAGTGCCGAAATATTTTTTTGGGTACATATTATATTGATAGTACCAAAAGATAACATGTAGTGAGTGAATATTAGAATATTTTTTGTAAGAATTTACAAATTTAATTCTGAAAATTTTAGGAAATACTGCTGATTTATTGAATTAATGGAGAAAAATTATACATTCCAAAATATATAATGATAAGAAAAGAAAATTCACAAATCAGCAACATTAGTTACGCTGCTCGCCTGCTCTACTTAACGATACAAATTAAATTAAATTCAAAGACGATAATTAATTTTTGTGTTAAACTTGAAAAAAGAAAAAAACAATTTAAATTCAAAGAATAGTTCAAATTGTTAGAGAAATTATTTCACAATATTATACTTCCTTCATTCCATTATTTCTTTAAATTTGTTTTAAACATGTGTATCGATATACGTTTTCTTTTGTCGATAACTTTGATTCTATAACTAAAACTTGTAAAAAATTAATATTTAAAATGTACTCCCTCCCATTTTGTTTGTTTTCCCATATTTTCTGTTGGTAACCAATTTCTTTGTTCTTCCCATTTTCTTTTATGTCTATGTGTAATTATCATTTTTTCAAGTCTCACATTTTTTCCTCAACCATTATTGCTTTCAACCATTGGTTCATTGGTTGTTACCTTTTTAATATTTGCTTAAAAAACAAATGGGAAGATTAAATAAAATGAGAGGAAGTATTCAGTAAGACAATTAAACATGATCTCATATACTTATCTTTTATATTTATATATTAAGAGTTGTATTTAAGAATTTTCATATGTATGATAATGTCAAAAATCGAATATAAAGAAATAAAGGAAGGAGAAATAATGTTGTCATATATTGCTTCGTAAAATTATCTAAATTTGAGTGGAGGAAGACAGGAAGTACATGGACTATCGGCATTCAATAATTTGGGGTATAAGGTTAAAGAAGGGACCACATGCTTAAAAATATGGAAGAAACAACAAGTTGTTCACTCAATCATCCATAAACAATCAAGTTAGCAAACAACCAAATCTCGAATCCCAAGGTTAAAAATTCACTTCAAATGTTGATGGAAACAGAAAATTTTATACGAAAAAAAATGATTGTTTTGTATCCTTTGCCTAAAATAAGTTTCATATACTCTACAATAAAACAATGTCTAATCTAATTTGTGTAAGAGTTACCCATACAAAGCATGTATGTATAAACACGTAATTTTACTAATGTAATTCAAACTCGTAAATTCGCTTTATGTAAAAATATGCATTATGTATACCCAATAATAAAAAAAAAAAAAAAAAAAAAAAGGAATAACCAATTCATGAAAATGGGGTAGAAAACTTTTCACATTAAAACAATAAAGCAAACCTAAGAGAAAACACACCAAACATGAAAAGGTAATAATTGTACTTTTAAAATACTCTCTTTTATTAGTTAAATTGTAAATATTTCAGTATTTTGACGATGGAGATTTTAATTAAATGTTAACAATTTGATAAATTAAACAATTATTGTGCGAAAAAAGTATGCATACGGCATACCTGGCATCAATGGAGTGAGGAAGACGAAAATAGCCAGCATGGTGACCCAAATTCTCAACCGAAGTACCCGGGTCACCCAACTCTGTTATCTCGAATCTCCTCTCGACCAACCTCGGACCCTCCACGGCCTTACCACGGGCTTTGTCTCGGAGGTTAAAAGCGTGGTTCGGGGATAAATTCAGTTGCTTGATTAATCTCTCCGCTTGAAGTTTTGGGAACAATGTCGTCGATGATAGTTTGAATTGTTCATTGTTTGGCGTAGCATTTATAAAAATGCCGCAATATAGTATAGCCACGAAAATGGAGAGTACTAAATTAAAAAAGGGGATTTTAAAATCCATTTTTATAAAATATAGTTTATGATTTGTGTTTCGGTATTGGTGTGAGGAAAAAGTGTGGAAGTTTGGGGAGAATATATAGACTTTGGAGAGTAGGGAAGGTGAGAAGGTGTGAAGTTGGGTTACGAAATGTGAGATCAGAAAAGATAGTGGCTTAACGGTCCAAGGTTGTTGTCCTTTACAAGTTTACTCTTTTTATTTAGGTTAATGGTCAAATATCATCTTTAAAAAATGTATTTTATCAAATATAACATTTTAAAAAAAAAAACTTGTGAATTATCACCTTTAGAAAAATAAATTTTGTCAAACACCACCTTTTAGCCTGAGTTTGACTTAAATCAACTAAATTCTGACATTTTTGGTCACCGAAACATGTTTTTTTTTAATTGAAAAGACGAATATTTAGGTTTTAGTGGTTAAATTTTTGGTTTGAGATGGTGCATTTTGAGTTCGAAGGATGAAAAAATTCGAATTTGAGGGAAGTAAGAAGATGAAAATGAAGAAAAAACGTTAATTTCGGAAAGTCAACGTCGGAATTTGGTCAACTCGGGCCAAAAGGTGGTAGTCAGCAACATATTTTTTTTTAAAAGGTGGTAATTGGCAACTTTTTTTTTAAAGGTGATATTTGACAAAAATTTATTTTTTAAAGATGGTGTTTGACAATTAATTCTTTTATTTATTTAATTTTATTTTTAACTTTAATTTAATATAGACATAACTCACATAAGACGTACTCCCTCAATTTATATCCATTAGCATCCAATGAGTAAATGAAACTATTCATTCAAGTGGAAAATTTTTGATATTTCTTGCAACATATAGAATTAAATATAGTCATATGTAATCTTGTTGTATACGTCTTAATGAGTACAACATTATTATCAAATTTTTATAATTTTAAATCACGTAAAATTATATCAACGTCCCAACATTCGCGTTGACAAACGTAAAAAAAAAAAAAAAATGTGAATGGATACGAATTGAGGGAGTACTAAATTACTAGCAGTAATTCTCCTGTGAGACATGTCTCACATTAAATTAATGTGAGACCAAAGTACGAATTATAGTTAAAAGGGTACAAAAACATTAAACAAATATACTAAAGTGACTTATAGCTAGATGTACTAAAAAATTTAGTAACACTTAATCTTAATTATCACTAAAATGGTACAAAAACTATATAAATTTTTTTTTTTTTGAAAGAATTTAGCTTCTTGTATTCATATCAACCAAAAGTGTTACAAAATTCACCCATTTAGGGCATGTACAATGGCAAGTTTATCCTCCACCCTAGAACAATTAAGCAATCGAATGCTTACATCCAACTTGATACATTTTACAAGACAAGTAAGAGACATAGACACATCACTAAAAATACGTCTCTTTCGCTCAAGCCAAATTTGGTAAATCGTAGCAATCAAACTACAAGAATACCACCTTGCTTTCCAATGCTTACACCTCCTCATGTGTACACAATATCTCAACTCTTGCCTCAAGCTTCGTACTCGACGACCAATACCCAACCACCGAAGAACTTGTTGTAGAAGAGAACTTGTTTCAGGACACTCAAAAAATAAGTGACTATGACATTCATACCCATTCTTACACATAATACACCAATTTATCATGTGCATTCCCCTAGAAGCCAACTTATCAATAGTGGGAAGTTGCTCTTGAATAGCTAAGGCAGAAGTACAGTAATGTTTAGGAATATTAGTAGACTGCCACACCATTTTCGCCCATGGAAGCAAAGGCCTACAATCCCTAAAGTAGTTATAAGCATTAGAGACCTTACCTTCTCAATCCAACAGCAAGGATTTGGCTTGATCAACACTACCAGCCAACTGCGACAATGAATCTCTGACAGAAAGTATGTCAGACCAGCTTTCAGAAGATGATCCTGAAGAAGTGACAGACCACAAGTTTGTATGACAGCTTATAAGCTTTCAACCATGAGAGCCAAATAGCTAGATGATCTTCCAGACTCCGAATCAAAGAGGTGCTTACAAAGAAGTGCTTACAAAAACTATATAATTGAGTACAAATGAATCGAACTTATACTCCCTCCATTCACTTTCATTTGCATCAAAGAGAAAAAACCCACTATTCATTCAAGTGGGTAATTTTCGGAATTTCTCACAACGTATCAAATAAAATATATTCATGTGGGATCTTGTTTGATAGGTTTTAATGAGTACAACAAGAACATCTAAATTTTATAATTTTTAAAAACGTAAAACTCTACATATTTGTGTTCCAACATTCGCGTTGACAAACGTGAAAAAGCAAATGATGTAAATGGAAGTGAATGGAGGGAGTAATATTTTTTATAAGTGCTTACTCACACAAGAATTTGTTAATTACTAAACGTATATCTTTGTAAAATGAACATTTCCGAGTACAAGTTACGAACAAAGATTTTATAACAATAATTTCAGTTAATCAAACATCCTAATAATTTACCGTAATTGCTCAACTGTACCCGGCTTTTTCTCAGTTGTACCCAAAAAAGACCTACTTGCCCTTTTCATTTCTTTCCCACAAATTTTTAAACTAAAATTTTCTCTCTTCTCTCTCCTCTATTAAACCTCCAAAACTTATGCCTCTCCCACCACCACCACCACCGCCGCCGCCCCTCCCTCAGCCCACCTCTCCCACCACCACCGATCCTCCCTCAGCCCAAAAAAAAAATTAAAAAAAAAAAAAAAAAAAAAAAACCAAAAACAGCATTAAGCGGGCACCCCACCACCCACTGCCACCCCCACCACCGCCAAGCCCACCCCCACGACGGCCGCCGCCGCCACAGCCACCCGCCCGCCGCCACAGCCGCCGCCAACCCAAATAATTCATAAAAAATAAAAATTAAAAAACAAAAACAAACAAACATAAACAAAATGAATGATAAAAAATTAAATTAATGAAAAAAAAAAGTAAATTACATGAAATATATCGTCACAAGGATCCATATGTTAAGAATTGAAATAATTGTATAAGTAATTGAATTAATTGAAGAAGAAATTGGTTGATTTAAATTGTTTTAGGGTTTTTTTTGGGTGGAAAGAGAAGAGAGAAAAATTGGTAGAGCAGGACAAAAAGGGTACAACTGAGAAAAAGTCGGGTACAGTTGAGTAACACCCTAATTTAATTATGAAAAATCTCTTAATGTATTTTTCTATTAAATTACTAAAATTTACTCCGTATATAATATGCACATGTTGAAAATATTTTATTCACATTTCCTATAAGACATTATTATACTGTATAAGATTTGGTTTGTCATATACTCATAAAAAATCATGTTATTTACAAAATAATTAAAAATGAATTTTAAATACAATAAAAAAGACGTGACAATATATATATACGTAAAATACATTCGTTTAACACATAAAGTACATTTTGTGTAGTACAATATAAATATATATTAGATACATTTACAAATTAAATTAAGAGTTATATTTGAAAATTTTGGGTACATTTCAAGTTCAAAACTAAAATGTACTTTTAGTATAGTTAAAATGTATCTTAAAATTGGAAACAAATCTTCAATTTAATGACAATTTACCTTCTAAATTTTAAAATGCGTACCAACTATTATTCATTATTAACCCATACGTTATATTTAAAATGTACCTTATGTATATTTCTAATGTATTTACCGTTCTTACCTAATTGTCTGTTCTTACCTGATCTTATTCCTATATGTATATATAATTTTTTTTTCGAAACTTCTTTATTTATTTTGAAAATCATATTGCTATAGCTAACAACTATGTTAAAAGAAATATACCAATGCATATAATTAATTATATTATATATTATATTACTTAGTATTACTTTCCAAAACCATACGGAATACTGAGTATCGAAATAGTAAATTTATTTTGTGTGGAATTCTTTAATTTATTATTTTGTAAAGGATTAATTGTTGAAAACTGCCTTATAAATACACTCTTTTGCGAAACATTACATTTTCATCAATTTTTTTTTTTTTTTTTTATAGAAAACTATACCTTAGACAAACATTTTTTTTGTCGAACAGTACCATATAACAATTTTCGGCAAAAAAAGATCACCAGAGTCACGTGTGGTAATTCATTTGCCTCCAATTCTTCCCTCCATTTTTCTCCTTCCATGACTTTGATTAGAGTGTAAAAGAGAATACTTGATAATGAGAGTGTCCGAAAATTTTGATGATCATGTCAAATGTGAAGGAAGAAATAAAATGAACAAAAAAAGTGAAAATTGAGAAAGGGGAAAATAACGCAGGAAGATGAGGGGGAAAAATGTAAAATGAAGGGTGATGAAAAGTGTGGAAAATGAAATTAAGTAAATCATTGCTTCCGGTGGTCAACGCCAGGTTTAATTTTGACTATTTTTTTGCCGAAAATTGTTACTCCCTCCATTCAATTCCATTCACAACATTTCACTTTTTCACATTTGTCGAGTCAAATGTCGGAACGAATATATCTACAATTTCACTCGATAAAAAAATCTAAAAATTGGATATAATATTGTACTCATAAAGACGAATCAAACAAGCTAAGATCACACACGACTATATTTTCATTTATAGATTGTCGGGAATTTCAAAGATTCTTGACATAGTTGAATAGTGTCAATAAAGCAAATGTAGTGAATGGAGTTGAATGGAGGGAGTATTTGGTAGTGTTCAACAAAAACATACGAGTATATGTTTAAGGTAGTGTTCTACAAAAAAAAAAAAAAAATTAATTAAAAAATAGTGTTTCGCAAAAATATATATTTATAAGATACTCCCTCCATTCAATTCCATTCACAACATTTCACTTTTTCACATTTGTCGAGACAAATGTCGGAACGAAAATATCTACAATTTCACTCGATAAAAAAAATCTAAAAATTGGATATAATATTGTACCCATAAAGACGAATCAAACAAGATCACACACGACTATATTTTCATTTATAGATTGTCGGGAATTTCAAAGATTCCCGACATAGTTGAATAGTGTCAATAAAGCAAATGTAGTGAATGGAGTTGAATGGAGCTCATAATAAGACCATTTATTTAATTTTTTTCACTATTACTTTATTATACGGATGGCGGGGGCCCTTTTGCTTGTTTTTGTTTTGGTTGTCATCTGTCATGCATTCTTTTCCCTTTGTGAGAACCTACTTATGGAGTACGTCTTTTTTGTTAGTTGTTGGTCTATCTTATCTTTTCTTTAAAAGTAAGCTAATGCTAATGCGGTGTACGTTTTAATGACATACTCTGCTTAGTATTTTGTATCGAGTAGATTAATTAATAATTTATGTATTTGATCGGATACATACAAACTGATAAATGCATGGTTTTAGATGAATGATCCACTCATTAAATAGGAAATGTGGTTAATGCATAGAATTTAGTCTATCACACATTAATTAATTAAAGTTCCTAAATGTAGTAAATTGTTTTGGCAAAAAATTTACCAAAGCTTAATTTATTGTGTTGGGGTTAAAGCGACCTTATCGTATGCCAAACTAAAGATCGTAAACGGAAACTTAAGGAAAAGAAATGACGAAAATGAAATAAGACACGTAGGCTTTTTGGTTACGCGGAAAACCCGATGTGGGAAGCGGCCAGCGGGGAAGCTCTTGTCCCACCAACTATCCACTATTCAAAGAAGGATTACAAGATTTCGGTGCTCAAGTGCACTATTTCGTACAAAGTATGTTGTAAAATGCTAAGTATTGCTGAAAAATGTGTTTAGTGTGTTTAGAATGCTGTAAAGTAAGTATTTGGTGTTGAATGTAGTAGTGTTGTTGCTGAATGTGGAATGAAGTTGAATGAGTGCCCCCTCTCCTTGAACCCTAGCTCTTCTTTTATAGTTGTAGACCTCCTGATTTTGCTCCTAGTATTCCCTTCCATAATCGTGGCCCCCTATTAAATAGGCTTTAATTGTTCCTTAGTTGGATAGCTTCCCTTTCTCGCAATGCTTTGACTTTCCGTTCTGATTGAGATAGATCCGATTGGTGAGACTCACGAGGGTCTGCCAGGTCCTGCCAGGTCTGAAATGTTCGAGTCCTGGGCTAGAGTGGGGCTCTGGAGGGTCTTTGCGTGGTCGAGGGTTACGCCGTCTGGACCCTCGAAATACTTCTAGGTCTGCCAGGGCCTGCGATGCTCGGGGTCTGAGCAAGTCTTCTTCTTGGACGAGGCCCAAAGCCGGGTAGGAAAATTTGGGCCTAACATTTGCCCCCAAAATTTCTGCTCAGGATATCTCGAAGTCTGTGCAGGAATTTTCATTCTCCGATTGCTTTGCGTGACTCCCTCATATTCCAACTTTGGGCACTTTGCCCGGTTGCTTGATTACATTAGTGCTTGATACTTGGTGGATTGGTGGGTGTTTTCCTTTCCTTTCTTGGGTAGGCAACAATGACACTGAGCGGAGGTTACTGATATGGTGAAAGAGCTGCTGCAAGTACTTGGATCGTTCCTGATGCCCCCGGCTATATGGGTCGAGGAGACGGTGGCGCCTGAGGATGATCTTTGCGGCGATTGAGGGACTGAAGCGAGAGGAAACAATACCGCAGGGTGAAAGCGACAATGTAAACATGGATCAGCTAAAGACACCTAGCTAATGCAACTCGAAACATGTGGATAATCTAACAAGCTTATTAGGCGAACTTCCTTTCTTGCTAAACATATGTGCTCAGGGTCCTTTCTTTGCGAGGGACCTTGAGTATGACTCGCGGAAAGTCATGGTGGCCAACCATGCTTTAATACGTTCGTTCGTTCGTTCGTTTGTATCGCGCGTATTTGTTTTGTATGCATGCTTTTAGAGTCGACTTAGTGCCGGCCTGGAAGCTGAGATGTCCAAGTGGGGTAGAGCTTCCCCGCGACGCCGAGCTTTGTTGATGACTGTGGTGGCCTGGAGTCTGAGATGTCCAAGCGGGGTCATGTTTATCTGTCATGCTTATCCCCTAGGTTCATGCTTATACCGCCACCACAGGCACGACTTCCTCTCAAGGAGGGAATTTACGTAGAGGCGCCCCTTGTGACCTCAGAGGTCGATACCTTGCGAAGGAACGTGGCTTCGGAAGCCCTTTAGAACGAACTCAAGTATTTTTGTATAAAAACGAGTTTAAGATAAAAGTTTTTTTTTTTTTTTTTTAAAGGACAAAGGGTTTTAAGCAAATCACAAATGTAAACTGCAGAAGTACTTTTTAAACGGTTCAAAAGCGGATTAAAGAATTTCCACGGAAAAACAACCAATAAAACCTGCTGAGGGTACCTCGGAATGATGAGGGCACGCCGGGATCCTGAGAGCTCATCAGGGTCCTCAGGTCCCAGGATCCTAGGGGTATCTCAGCAGCGAGACGCAAAATAACTTTTAAAACGATTGAAAGGGTAAATTAAAGGCTTTTAAGGAAGAACATAAGAAAAATTTGCAACCTAGGAAGAGAACGAAAACCTTTAAAGCGGAAAAAACAACATATGGATTAAAAAATAAAACGAATAAACCTATTGAGGACATAACGTTGAGGTGGGCGCCGAGGCCCTCAAAATGAAACACCGTTTTCAGGTGCGGTACCAAGCTGGCGAGTAGTAATCTTGTTGCATGTCCTTGCCCCCTGCATGGCTTCCGCGTTTATGAATGTGGAAGCCATGCAAAACGGCTAAAAGAGTGCTGGGAGGGGCCTGACAGGATCCTGCCAGGGCCCTGAGAAGGACCTGACAGGAACCCGAGCCTTATTGGAAGGAGGATCTGTCGTATGGCTTGGACCGTCCAACTTTCCTGTCTGGTTGAGCTTTTCTGCTAACATGCTTGATTTCACCGGAGTCTCTCCGTGCTTTCTCGTCTTCCTCCAACCTTATGGAGGCCAACGCTTTGGCTTGTACTTCTTCAAAGGTTAAGCAAGGGTACTTAGTCAACTCCTGGTACAACTCTGAATCCTGGTGAAGGCCTTGACGGAAAGCCTCAATGGCGGTCGCTACGTCACAATTGGGGATCGAGATCTTTTCTTTGTTGAATCTATTGAGGAAGTCTCTGGTAGGTTCCTCAGCCTCCTGCTCCAGGCGGTACAGGTCGCTAGTCTGCTTCTCAGGTTTTCTGCTGCATGCGAACTGCTGCTGGAACAAGTTGACCAGGTCCGCAAATGAGGTGACTGATCTGTTGGGGAGGTTGACGAACCACTCCAGAGCGGCTCCGGTTAGAGTGGAGCCAAAACCTTTACACATGCAAACCTCTTTTAAGGACCCTATGGCCGTGACCACCATCATCTTCTGTTTGTACTGGTTCACATGGTCCTGAGGATCTGAGGTCCCGTCGTCTGCAATCATGGTAGGAAGGTGAAGCCCCTTGAACATTAGTATGCGAGATCTTTGTCCACGAAGGCGAATCGGCATAGGCTATGCCGCTCCTGCTCTCCAGCGGCCTGGGCATCCCTGGGATCCTGGCGATCATGCTCCTGAGCCTCGCAATTCGCCGCCCACTTGCTGCTGAGCCAAATGACCGCCAGGCCTGGCGTCATGATGGGATCGGGTCTGCGAACAGCCGGCAAAGCAGCCACGACTGATCCGGTAACCGCTCCTTCCAGGTTCCGCTCTAGAGTTCCTGTCAAGAAAGGTGGATTAGACCCGAATAAGTTGCTGGTCAAGAGGCTACCTGAGCTTGGCTGCTGGCTGTCAAGGCTGAGGGCGGTGTCTATGGCGATGCCTCCAGGGTCCTGGTGCGCTGAGGGGGCTGGGTTCACTCCTCCAAGATCCAGTTGGGTCACCAGCTCCTGAGGGATCCTTCTACTGCTGGGGCCTGCACCTCCATGATCGCTCTGGGAGTCTTTGCTCCGATGTCTCCTCGTTGGACCTTGGACTCGAGCCGCATGCCTCTAGCGGTTTCCTCGCCACCTCTGCGTACTTGATCCATAACTCTGGACAGCGACTCCATGCCCCTCATGAGGGTGTGGAGCGGATCCTGAGGCTGCGCGCTAGCAACCTGGGGGCCTCCTGTGGACCCTGGCAGCCATTCCAAGGGCATTTCGAATCCTCCGGTGCTGGCTGGCGGCGTTCCTCTGGACGCTGAAGAAGGTGTCCTAGAGACTCCTGCGGACGCGGCCACGGGTGTAGGGGACCTCGTGACACGTCCTGGCTGGGTAGTGGGCACCATCCTAGTTGTGGGCACCAGGGCAGTTGAGGACCCTGAGACCGTCGCTGAAGAGCGTCCTGCGCTGGACACCGCCGGTGCGGTGCTTGATCCTTGATTGTCGTTGCTTGACATGATTGTTAGATGAAGGGATGAATCTGGCTACAAAGATGATCGCAATTCCCCACAGACGGCGCCAAATGTTTTGGCAAAAAATTTACCAAAGCTTAATTTATTGTGTTGGGGTTAAAGCGACCTTATCGTATGCCAAACTAAAGATCGTAAACGGAAACTTAAGGAAAAGAAATGACGAAAATGAAATAAGACACGTAGGCTTTTTGGTTACGCGGAAAACCCGATGTGGGAAACGACCGCGGGGGGAAGCTCTTGTCCCACCAACTATCCACTATTCAAAGAAGGATTACAAGATTTCGGTGCTCAAGTGCACTATTTCGTACAAAGTATGTTGTAAAATGCTAAGTATTGCTGAAAAATGTGTTTAGTGTGTTTAGAATGCTGTAAAGTAAGTATTTGGTGTTGAATGTAGTAGTGTTGTTGCTGAATGTGGAATGAAGTTGAATGAGTGCCCCCTCTCCTTGAACCCTAGCTCTTCTTTTATAGTTGTAGACCTCCTGATTTTGCTCCTAGTATTCCCCCTTCCATAACTGTCGTGGCCCCCTATTAAATAGGCTTTAATTGTTCCTTCCGTTGGATAGCTTCCCCCTTTCTCGCAGCTGCTTTGACTTTCCGTTACAATTGAGATAGATCCGTTGGTGAGACTCCTGAGGGTCCTGCCCAGGGTCCTGCCCAGGGTCCTGAAATGTTCAGGGTCCTGGGCTAGGTGGGGCTCCTGGAGGGTCTTGCGTGGTCAGGGTTCTGTGCCGTCTGGACCCTCGAAATACTTCTAGGTCCTGCCCAGGGCCCTGCGATGCTCAGGGTCCTGAGCAAGGTACTGCTGCTGACAGGGCCCAAACTGGGCCGGAAAATTTGGGCCTAACATAAATGAAGCAATGTTTTATCTTTTTTTTTTTAATTTTTGCAAAGTATTCCTTGTATTCCAGTATTCCATCTAATTGAATTACGTGTTCATCTTTATATTTTAGGAAAAAGGATATGTGCATAATTTCTATTCAAAACCTAAAAGATATCCATCCTCCCAAAAATAAAAAAGGCTACGGTTACCCCAGGACCCAAGTGTATAGACATTCTATACATCCACCAATAGAAATATGCCACATATTAAATAAAATTTAACTAAATGTCTAAATATATAAAAATTGTAGTTTATAATTTTTAAGTTCCTCGAGAATTAACAAGGTAAGTAATAAATTTTTTTAACATCAACTTATACCCTTTTTAATGTCAAACGTCTGAACATACGAAAAAAAATATACTCCTTAACCGTTATATTTACATTTACAATTGAAATGAAATTCATAATATTAATAAAAAAATAAAAAAAATAAAAAAGTAATTCAAGAACAAAATAGAAAAATCTAATCGATATCCTTTGGCATTCACAAACATGGACACGGTTTGCCTTCAATTTATTTTCATCCGTCTTCGCAATTTTGGCAAGTTTCTTCTCATCAAACTTTATCTCAACCTAGACAACTTGAAATCACTGCACCAAAAAAAACGTGCTATTTAATTTAGAATCCTCCATTTTAGTTAACAAACATTGTTTATAGTAACAATTATATTTAAAAAATAAAACAAGACTAATAAAATAATCTTATAATTAATTTCTCGCCAAAATAAATCTTTATTATACTAAATGACAGTTCTCGCTGACATTATTAATGCCACATGTCGCGATTCTGTGCATTTTTTTTCCCGCCAAAATGCAATGCTGACATCATTCATTATACAATACATTTTTAAATTAAGATTCATTATCTATGATTATCACTTCTAAATATTAATGTTTACACTTATATGTATCTTAAATTAATTACGAAGTATTTTTTATTTTATTTTAATATTTCACTTTTCATTATATATATATATATATATATATATATATATATATATATATATATATATATATATATAGGGTTGTGTTCCTACTTAAATACCTCTTTATATGAGAAATGTGAGATAATATCATAACCATTCATTGTTTTAATCTAAGGGTTGAGATTTATAGTTTTTTGGTGAGAGAAGATTTATTTAATTTTTTTTTTTTTTTTTTTAATGTGAGGGGAGATTTATTTATTTTTTTATTTTTTTATGAGGGTGGATTTATTTTTTTTGTTTATTTTTTCTTTATGAGGGGAGATTTATTTTTTTTTCTTTATTTTTTCTTTATGATGGGGGATTTTTTTTTTTTTTTTTTCCTTTTATATTTTTTCTTTCATTTTTTTTTTCAATTTTTTTTTTTTCAAATTTTTTTTTTCAATTTTTTTATTCTATTTTTTTTCCTATTTACAAATTTTTTTTTTTTTCAATTTTTTTTTTTTTTTTTTTTTTTTTGTTTTCAATTTTTTTTTTGTTTCTTTGTTTTGAAATGAACCTCATTTGTAAATGTAATGAACCTCGTATGTAAATAAAATGAACCTCGTATTTGAATGAAATGAATCTCGTATGTAAATGAAATGAATCTCGTATGTAAATGTAATGAACCTCGTTTGTAAATTTAATGAACCTCGTATGTAACTGAAATGAACCTCATTAGTTATTGAAATGAACCTCGTATGTAACTAAATTGAACCTCGTATGTAAATGAAATGAATCTCGTATGTAAATATAATAAACCTCGTTTGTAAATGAAATGAACCTCGTATTTGAATGAAATGAATCTCGTATGTAAATGAAATGAATCTCGTATTTAATGTAATGAACCTCGTTTGTAAATGTAATGAACCTCGTATGTAACTGAAAGGCACCTCATTTGTTACTGAAATGAACCTCGTATGTAACTGAAATGAACCTCATTTGTTACTGAAATGAACCTCGTATGTAAATGAAATGAACCTCGTTTGTAAATGTAATGAACCTCGTATTTGAATGAAATGAATCTCGTATGTAAATGAGATGAATCTCAGTATGTAAATGTAATGAACCTCGCTTGTAAATGTAATGAACCTCGTATGTGACTCAAATGAACCTCATTTGTTACTGAAATGAACCTCGTATGTAACTGAAATGAACATCGTATGTAAATGAAATGAATCTCGTATGTAAATATAATGAACCTCGTTTGTAAATAAAATGAACCTCGTATTTGAATGAAATGAATCTCGTATGTAAATGAAATGAATCTCGTATGTAAACGTAATGAACCTCATTTGTAAATGTAATGAACCTCGTATGTAACTGAAATGAACCTCATTTATTCTTGAAATGAACCTCGTATGTAACTGAAATGAACCTCATTTGTTACTGAAATGAACCTCGTATGTAAATGAAATGAACCTCGTATGTAAATGAAATGAATCTCGTTTGTAAATGTAATGAACCTTGTTTGTAAATGTAATGAACCTCGTATTAGAATGAAATGAATCTCGTATGTAAATGAAATAAATCTCGTATGTAAATGTAATGAACCTCGTATTTGAATGAAATGAATCTCGTATGTAAATGAAATGAATCTCGTATGTAAATGTAATGAACCTTGTTTGTAAATGTAATGAACCTCGTATTTGAATGAAATGAATCTCGTATGTAAATGAAATGAATCTCGTATGTAAATGTAATGAACCTTGTTTGTAAATGTAATGAACATCGTATTTGAATGAAATGAATCTCGTATGTAAATGAAATGAATCTCGTATGTAAATGTAATGAACCTCGTATTTGAATGAAATGAATCTCGTATGTAAATGAAATGAATCTCGTATGTAAATGTAATGAACCTCGTTTGTAAATGTAATGAACCTCGTTTGTTAATGTAATGAACCTCGTATGTAAATTGAAATGTATCTCACTTATTCTAAAATGAACTTTCAAACGAGGTTCATTTCAAAACAAAGAAACAAATAAAAAATTTGAAAAAAAAAAAAATTTAAAAAAATAAATTGAAAAAAAAAAAAAAAAAAAAAAGAAAAAATATTTAAAAAAAAACAAAGAAACAAAAAAAAAATGGAAAAACCAAAAAAATGAAATTAAAAAAAAATAATTTGAAAAATAAAAAACAAAAAACAAAAAGGAAAAAAAAAAAAAAAAATCTCCCCTCAAAAAAAAAAAAAAAAAAAATAAAATAAAATCTCCTCTCACAAAAAAAAAAGAAAAGGAAAAAAACAAAAAATAAAGAAAACAAATCTCCCATCACAAAAAAAAAAGAAAAAAAAAAAAAAAAAAACAAACAAATCTCCCCTCAAAAAAATAAAAAAAAAAATAAAAATAAAAAAATAAAACAATGTATATCAACCCTTGGATTAAAACAATCAATGGTTATGATTATTTCTCATATTTCTCACCTAAGCCCTATTTCTCATATGAACCTAAATCTATATATATATATATATATATATATATAATAAAATATAATAATAAGTAACTATTTCTAATATTTTGTTTATAACTCCAAATTAAAGTTCCAAATATTAAAATTGCTAATTAACTTTTTTAACAATATATTTATGCTGATTTCATTACCTGCTTATTTTAATATTTATTGTATTTAATATTTTCTAATTGAAAATAAATGTTGAGTTATTTTACCTATAAAGTCGATAATATAAAATTTATGCAGGTCATTTATTTTAGCTATTTTATATAGAATATTTGGTTATTCATTACTCTATAAGTCTATATATGCATTGTAAAATATCAATAATGTGATTATTGTGTTATTTTCCTATTGATATATAACTTATATTTGTATTAGATAAAAATAATATATATATCTATAATAACCGTGCATCAATGCACGAGATCTTAGCTAGTAAATCTTCTAATTGATGCATTTAACTAATGTAAATTGTGATAGAAAATGAATATCATAAAAAATTCAACAAAAAAAAAGTAACAAAACATTTAAAAAACCACAAAAGATTTATAAAAAATTGAAAACAGAAAGTTGAGATATTTTTCTTGATAAATTACAATTGTTAGAATTAGTAAAATTTAAAGAAAATATAAACTTTAAACATTGAAAATGAATATAATTCACGGTTACTCATATACACATAAAAAAAAAAACTAAAACATAAAAATTTGCCAAAGACTCGAATAAAAAATCAAAACAAAAATTAAGAATTTACTGTGATATATACATGCTAAATTATTGGTAGATTGATAAAAAAAAGTGAAGGATATGGTGAACATGAAACTATGTACAATTTAATTTTGATTCTGATTTTCTAGTTATTGTTGAGATAGATTAAATAGGGTTTAATTTTATTTTAAATTTTTGTTGGTCATTGATATTTTAGTAAAACATTCACCAAGGTTCAATTTAATGATTTAGGGGTTAAAGCGACCTAATCGTATGCCAAACAAAGACTTCTTAGACGTGAGATAAAGAAAACAACGAAGAAAGTAAGGCAAGACAAAAGGATTTTTTGGTTACGCGGAAAAACCAGATGTGGGAAACGACCGCGTGGGGGAAGCTATAGTCCCACCAACTTTCCACTATGATCAATAGAGAGTTACAAGATTAATTGTTTGTATGATATTGCTAAATATTGCTGTAATTGCTCTTGAAGTGCTTATGAATGCTGAAGAATGAGTGTTGGTGCTCCTTTTATATGCTTGCTCCCCCCTCATTTTGCTCCTATTTTCTCTCATCTGACTACCGTTGCATAGTCTCCTCCTTTTTACCTGTTGAATAGGCCTCAACGTTCTCTTATGTTGAGTGGTTCCCTTTATTCTCGCAACTGCTCTGACCACCCGTTATAATTGAAATAGATTCGTTGGTGGGCTACTGTCCAGGGTCCTGGAGTATCCTGGGTCTTGCTCAGGGTCCTGATGTGCTCAGGGTCCTCAACTAATCACCGCTGCTGACTGGGCCAAAATTGGGCTGTGAAATTTGGGCCCAACATTTACCCCCAAAATTTTCGCCCAAGCTCTGCATGTAATTTGGGCGAGAATTTTCCCTCCTTTTTTGTGACGTGACATTAAGGGTCACACCTCATTAATGCTCAGCTCCCCAAACTTCTTCTATTTAAACCACATTCACTCTCATTTTTATCCCCTTTTCATTTCCTTGCCTCTTCTCCTGATTTTTCCTCCCTCTCTCCTCGTCTCCCAGGTAACTCCCCCCTTCCTCCTTGCTTTGTCTTGCTTTTCACCATGTCTACCCGCTCCCACAAATGTTCCTCTGCTTTAGTAACCTCCCCCTCTGGGGGTATTTTGGATGAAAAACACCGATGTGACTCCAAGTTCATGGAGGACGACCTTTCTTCCCTCAGATCTATGATGGGTCTGGGCGACGACGTCCTTCTGCATGCCCCCGCTCCCGGCGAATATGCGACGCCATTTGCCCAGGATGGGTTGCTCTTTACGAGTACCCTTTTACCCTGGGTATGAAATTTCCATTTCCCCCGTTGATCCAAACTTTTTTACTCTGGTTTTCCCTCGCTCCTGGCCAAATCGCTGCCCAGGCTTGGAGGGTGCTATATTCTATTTTTGTGGTGAGTGAGCGCCTCGATATCGATGTGAGGCTGGGGGATTTGGCTGGCTTGTATTCCTGTAGGCTTCTTGGTTATGGGCATGTTACGATGAGGGTGTCTGATGGGTCCAACCCCTTCATCGACACTAGTAAAGGAAGTGACGATGGTTGGTTTCGCCGCTTCGTTTTTGTGAAGGTTGGCTCTATGACCCCTTTTCCGAGTATTTGTTGGAGAAATGGGGTGAAACCAAAGGTACTTGGCTACTCTTGTTATGACTGCAACGTCTTCTTTTCTGCTTACCCTCTTTAACCGTCCTTCCTTGCAGGGCTCAAGAATTCGAAGGCTGCCCCCACACCAGTGACACTCTGACCAAGCTTTGGAAGATTCCTCGTGAGCTGTGCATTTTCCCTGATCCAAGCATGGCATCTCGTAAGTTCCTCCTCTTCTGCTCTGCTAATTTCGACGTTACCGGCTGTCTTTGCCTTTCTTTTGTTTCCAGGCTCCGCTGTTCCTAACGTGATTGACTCCCTCTTGTCACAAAAGAGGAAGCAGCCCCCCTCCGGTACTAGGAAGCCTCACGTCAAGAAGGAGGCCAAGTCGCCCAAAATCCCTGCAGGGTTCTCTTACAAGACTGCCCCTGGTCCTGAATTGCATCCTCCAAGATCCTCCAAGGCCCCTGTGGAGGTTCATGATGATGGTTATACAATTAGCCTCTCTCCTGGTTTTGGCTATGATGCCTCAATCCCAATGTGGCCTGACCTGGACAGCTTCCTTCTCCCTGGCCCCCTCAAGAGCCTCGAAGATCGAAGAACTCCTCTCGTCACGAAGGGCCTTTGCGAGGCTGCCTTCGATGTACTTACCTCATTTTTTTTAAATCTCTTGTTGCGTGCAGACCTTCCAGGCTGCGTTGTTTACTTGTCAGAGGTTGGAGGCCCTCTAATCTTCAAATTCCAGCGTGCTGTCAAGGTTGGAGAAACTGAAGGCTGAGGTGGTTGAGCTGACCAAGGAGAAGGCTGAGGCGCTGAGGGCGGCTGAGGAGGCAAATCAGCAGAGGGCAGCTGCCGATCAGGACCTTTGGAAACTGGACGCTAGGGTTACGGAGCTTGAGACCTCTGAGCGTCAATTGAAGAAGACTCTTGCTAAGGTTGCTGTGTACGCACCCTGAGACTCCAAATTTAAGAGTTTCAAGGAGTTCCAGGCCGGTGGTGCTGCATCCTTCGACGTGGCGCAGGAGGAGGCCAACTTTTTGGCGGAGTTCCCCAAGCCTCCAGACCTTAGCGTTTGGTGGGCTTCGTTGACTCTGACGACGAAGGAGCGGTGATCCCAACTGGTGCTGCGGAGGAGGAGGATGAGGCTGCTGAGGAGGAAGGTGAGGCTGCTGAGGATCCTAGTGGGACAGCTGCTGTAACACCCCGTGTTTTTGTAACACAATTTTGTAAAAGAAATTAATTCCTTAAATTAAATTCATCCTTTTTCATTATAATAAAAATGCGACTGAATTTTTTTCGCCAAACAATACTAAATTTCCTAAGTTCAAATATAAAAATTTTGAAAAATAAAGTATGTTGTATTATATTCAGAATTTAAAAAGAAACACAATTCAAAATTTTATAAAAGTCAACACAAAACTTTTATCGTCTTTCAAATTTCAAATGGTCAAGTCATATTTGCTATTCATAAAAATAAAAGTAAAACCTTTTATTCATAAAATTCAATTTCGAACACTTTTGATTTTCAAATAAAAGTGGACCCTTAAATTTTCTCGTCTTTAAAATTTAATCAACGATTTCAAACACTACAAGTTTCTTCGCGACTAAACTAAAACTATTTTTATATACATCGAATTTGAACTTTATTTTTACTTATTCGGATTCGATAAATAAAATGACGGATCGACGACTAATTTTTCTACGACAAATTTCGGCGCGCAAAACGAGGCGAAATTGGCCAAGTGGGCCGAGCCACCTTAGGTGACTAAGTCACATAATCCTCTTCCATTTTCTTACACCATTTTACAACACTTAACATCAACTTTCTTTTTGTCAAAAATAATCATTTTGATTTTTATTTAATAAATCATATTATATTAATAACTAATTACTATTCAAATTCTATTTAACTAACTTTTTCACTTAATCTCGAAATTCTGAGTTATACCTAATTTAAATTGATAAACTTTTTGACGTTTGAGTATAATTATTTAAATCGATAACATTCAACGAAAAAAATAAGTGTTTCGATCAAATAAGATTTTATTTCAAAGTTACGAGGAACTAATACCCAATTTTTGTTTTGATTTCGTTTTGAGGTTTATTTTCATTTTTATTTTCGATCTTACTTCGAACCATTATTTTAAGACTATATATTTCATTTCGAGACTTTTCGCGTGCGCGCAAATCGAAAATTTCAAAAACGAAAATCGAGCCACTTGACCCTTGATTTGGCCGACTTACTTAGGGTCAAAGATGACCAATTTTTAGCTCATCTTTTCTCTTACACAAGCCACCCTATAATCTCTTACACATCTACATTTCCATCATTACATTTAGCTTAATTAAATTTAAACATTATACTTTCTAAATATTAAACTTAATACTTGTTTACTAGTATACAATTTCATTACTACACAACTCATTCACACAACCACTTAAAAACTTCTAAGTCATTTCCTCTCTAAATAAACTCACATAAACACAAGTAAGCATGTTCATCTTCAACCTCAAGAACACCATGATCTTCATCTTCTTCCTTTACTTTTCTTCTTTAAATCATTTAATTTCTTGTTTAAAATTCACTAGAGCACTTAAATGAATACTCCGCCATTTATTTTAGTAATCACTTCCTCTTTTACTTACAATTATTTATGAACATAAAACAACTTAGTTAAAACCTACTTAACACATAAAAATAAAAATGATACTACACCTTAAGTTTTAGTTTAGCTTGCTTAAAATAATTACTAACTTAGCTTACTTTCATTTGTATGTACTATTTCTTTCCAAAGACGAGGAGCAAGGTGGAGCCATCGATTTAAGCATATTCGACAATATAGTGGATCCGGATAATTGCTAGAAAAATCATACCGAGTAAATTAAGGTGCCCCCGCACACTAGGTTTTAATTTTGTAAATTGCATGCTATAAATGTTTATGTGTTATATTTATTGTGTTATGATCACCTAGTAACATGTGTTAAATTAGGAGACAAAAATCGAAAAATAAAAGTTGTGCTCACCATGAATAACCCACGGCATTCCCCATTTCTTTTGTCTAATTTTTCGTTTTAATTTTTGTTAATTATATGTCTAAAAAGGACTATGTTAAAGGAGTACTAAAAATGTTGTTCAAATATTGATGTTATTTTCCTTATATTTATTTTGTTATTAAATGTTATGTGTGTGAAATGAATTACTTTTATTTGTTAATGTTGTTATATGAATTTCACTTATGCTAAATATATCTATAATATAAAGGAAATTAGATATAGAATTAGTAGTATAAAAATCAAAAATAAAATTTATGAACTTTACTTAAGGGGCCACGGTTTTTCTATATTATTTGGACCAATTTTTAGTTTTAATTTTTGAAAATAATATGTTATGTTAGTTTAGATAAATTAGACTTGTAGGTAAAATTTGAGAAAATTATATAAACATATGAAAATTTGACTAATTGATGTTCATGTGAAATTCATAATTGTTCATCATATCTTCATGTGTTCTTGAATATTTAGCTCATTATGATTTATGATTTTTGTATGTGTGTTGTTATTTATTGTTTTTATTAACTAATAAGTAATTACAAAACTAAATATATAAGTTAAATAAGCTAAATCTTTAAATTATAAAAGTTAGAAATTTAAAGTAAGTAAAAACACTATTCATAAATGAAATAAAATATTTAGTGAAATTACATTTTAGTTTAAATCACTTAAGTATAGTTTAAATAATTAGTATATAAAAACTTCAAGTCAAAAACCGATAAATTTGAAAATGAAAATGAATACCCTAACTAAACTATGTGCCACGGTTTTAGGGTCTAATTTGGACCAAAAATGAATTTGTAACTTTTTATTTTTATCACTTAAGTAAGTAAATTAGTTAAAGTAATGAATTATTAATAAAAACAAGAAAAAGAAACAAATAGCTAAATATAAAGGAGGGCCACGGTTTTCTCACTTTAAATGGGTCATTTTTGATCAAAATGAATTTATCACTTAGTCACTAAAGTTGAATAGTAATTAGGATTATATTAGATTGTAAAATGAACCGTTAATAAAAAGAATCAACGAAACCGATAAAAATAATGTTACATAGGTTAAATTGAACAAATTCGAGTGCTACTACCCTTGCTTAAATTTGGATTTGGACATACGGACTATTTAAAATGAACTACGACAACGTCGCTAAAATTTGAAACCGTTAAAATTTTAGTTAAGTATATGACTAAATTTAACCGAGTTTTACATTTAAAATAATATTTCAAATCACTAAATACAAAACGAACTTAACGACTTTGAAACTAGAATTTTGTACTTAGAAAATAAAACTTGATTTTGTACTTAAGTGAAATATCTTAAACATAAAAATACTAAGTATAAAAAAATATATACTAAGCATAGGACAAAATACGTATAAATATAAAATACATGTACGTATAAAAATATGTACAAATACGGAGTATAAGAATACGTATAAATACGAAGTATAAGAATACGCATACGTATAAAAATACGTATAAATACGAAGTATAAAAATACGCATACGAATAAAAATACGTACAAAATACGAAATACGAAAATACGAATACGTATAAAAATACGATGAATAGTAAATACGACGAATAGTAAATAATGAATAGTAAAAATATTTAAAATTTACGAACAAACTTAAAATAAATATTTAAGTTTTTCTATGTGTTTCCGTTTACCTGAAGAACTGTTAGAACTAAAATTTCGTTATACAAGTTTGACGATATCGAATAATATGAGTTATCACTTGAGTATTATAAGAATGATAAAATGAGAAAAGAAGTAAGTGTTAAATACTCGGGTGTCTGCGATGTTAAATGCTATAGGGTCAGGATTGGTAAGGTAGCCGCATATGGGGACACTATCACGCTTATTAGGTGCTAGTGGTGCATTTAATGACTCTCATAGTCGTTATTTAACGTGATTTTCGCCCTGGGTATCGATTCATTCACGGGCCCATATGAGGTAACGGAAAATAGCCATTCCCATCCGGGGAATCTGTCGTAGTGTAATAGTCGCACCAATAGGGTGGTGTATGCATACAAAAGACAAGGGACTGATCCTCCTTATTACCTGCTTGATATCTTTAGCATTTAAAGTCCGTTGATGTGACCGGCACGCTATTGCGCAGATGCTTATTAGGTCTGCATGTTTCCATCCTTACTGGTTTGTTGGCTTATGGTCGTGTTTCATCTTAGATTATCCATGTTGTGTTGGATGTTAGGTAGCTATCACGTACGCTACTTAGTGTTTGATCTGATGTACGAGTCTGAGTGACTAGTGCACTTTGATAGCGAATCATATGGGTGATTTACTATGAGAGTACACAAGCCGCTCTGTAGTCAAGACTCGCGAGTATATGTTACTATATGAATATGATTGAAAAGGGTCGACTACCCCGAATATGAATGAAGTGATGATGATTTGCCTACCTGTTTATGAATTGAGATGATCTGATGATTTAATTGCCATGTTAAATGAACTGTTTTATGTTATGCTTTATGAACTGCATTGCTGTATGTATATATGTGTTGCTTAGAATGTGCGGGGCTGAAAAAGCTAATACGGGAATCAACAGGTACCCCGAGACTTGACTGTTGATCTATACAAGGGGATTGAAGGCCTTATTTTATATTTTGTGAGAATGTAATCGATTAAACTCTGTTTTATCTATGACTCTTATTATGTATAATGAGTTGTATTACGATGACAGCTGGTTTTATAATAAATAGACTTAATTAATATTCCGCCTTAGTTTAATTAAAGTCACGAAAAACCAGGTTGTCACAGCTGCTGATGGAGGGGGAGCCGCTGCTGTTCTTGATGAGACTCCTGCCACGGTTGTTTCGGCGGCGGTGCCTGAGGAAGAGGCGTAATCTCCTGCAGTCATGTAATTTTAACAACTTAGTTTTATTTTGTTTATGATAAGACTTTATTTTGGGGTGGTGTGTCTTCCATGGCCGCCTTGTAATTTGAACAATTTCCATTTTGCTGAACATATTTTACTGGGTCCCCTGAAATGGGGTACCCTGGTCGTAATTATAAAGTTCATGGTGGCCATCCATGTTTCAATTTGTACGCGCGTATGTTTCTATTGTGTATGCATGCTTTTAGAGTCGACTTACATAGTGGTGACTTGGAGCCTTGATGTCCAAATTGTCTGAATACCACACTTCGTAGTGGTGACTTGGTGGCACTGGAGCCTAGAAGTCCAAGTTGGGGTCATGTTTATCCCCGTTATTTCAGATGCCACACGCACGAAGTCTTCTCTGAGGAGGATAATTTTGAAGGGGTCACCCTTGTCTTACTTTTACCCTGATTTTCAAAGAGGAGGAATTTTAGACAACCAACGAGGTGTTTAGGACCCTGAAGAATGCGTTTTCTAAAAAAGGTGCTTTAAATGAGGAAGTAAAGTTCCAAGGAAGACATTGAATACACTTAAACCTGAAAAATCGCTTTGATTTTAAAATGTTTGAAGAAACCAGTTTTTAGGTAATTCGAAAAAATATTTTTTTTTTAATAAAATGTGCTTATGAAAAATGAGATGTGTAAAAGGAACGTGGGTGACGATTACTGGGAGCCTTGGAGTCCTCTGGGCCTTGAGGGCCCTTAGATGTAATATTTCTTGAGGTGGAGAATGTTCCATGGTTTGTGGATGATTTCTCCTTCCATGGTCATTAATCTGTAGGCTCCTTTTTCTACGATGCTTTCGATTTGGTAGGGTCCTTCCCAATTATAGGCGAACTTCCCAGCTTGCTGGTTCTCCGTGTTTTGGAAAACCTTCCTGAGGACCAGGTCCCCTACCTGTAGGGTCTTGACCCATACGTTCCTGTTGTAACTTCTGGCAACTGCTTGTTCATAGGATGCTAGTTTGATCTTAGCACTTTCCCTAAGTTCATCCACCGTGTCCAGGTTGTTGGTCATAGAGGCCTGATTTCCTTCCTCCGTTTGACACCCATATCATAGCGTAGGGACCCTGACTTTTGATGGGATCACTGCCTCGGCTCCAAACACCAAGCTGAAGGGTGTCTGGCCAGTAGCCACCTTAGGAGTGGTCCTGTCTGCCCAAAGTACCAAGGGGAGCTCATCAACCCATTTGCTCCCAATCTCCTCTAACTTCTTCTTGAGGTTGTCCATCAATGTTGCTGAACTTTGCTTGCCCATTGGATTGCGGGTTCCTGGGTGTTGATTTCCTTAGGGTGATATTCCACCTTGCGCAAAAAGCCTGCGTTTTGCCGGATATAAACTGGGGCCCATTGTCACATATTATCTCCGAGGGAATTCCAAACCTGCATATGATGTTGCGTTTTATGAACGAGATAACCTGCTGCTCAGTCACCAACGCGTAAGCCTCAGCTTCAATCCACTTCGAAAAATAATCCGTCATTACTAGCATGTATACCCTGTTTCCTGGGGCCCTGGGCAGCTTCCCCACAATATCCATCCCCCATTTCATGAAGGGCCAAGGAGATATGATAGGGTAGAGAGGTTCCCCAGGTTGGTGCCTCACCGGTGCATGTCTTTGGCAGGCGTCACACTTTGTGGTGTACTCGATAGCGTCCTTCCTTATGGTAGGCCAGTAGTAACTCTGGCACAACGCCTTATTAGACAGGCTCCTGCCCCCTGTATGATTTCCATAGTTACAACTGTGGATTTCATACAATACAGCCCGTGCCTCCTGTTCTCCCAGGCACCTCAGGTAGGGCCCTGCCAGTGATTTTCTGAAGAGGACCCCGTCAGTTAGGATGAATCTTAATGCTTTCATTTTCAGGCTCCTGGCCTCCACGCTGTCTTCCGGTAGTTTTTCCTCCTGTAACCAATCCATGTACGACTTTCTCCAGTCTGTCCCCAGCTGCTGCGTTTTCGTGCTAAAAGTTACCCCAGCCTCCTTGAGCCACATCCTGCACTGGGCCATGAAAGGATCCCTTCCACCTTCGAGAGGTGGTAACACTCTTCCAATGGCAGGGTCCAGAATGTGCACGATCGGTATGTTAGAGACCTGGCCTGGCTTGAATGTTGCCCCTAGCGTAGCTAGGGCATCAGCTTCCACGTTCTGGTCCCTAGGAACTTGCGTTATCTGGATGTTGTGGAAATCACTCGTCAACTCTTTTGCCACCTTCAAGTACGCCATCATCTTGGAGTCCTTGCTGTATACGTATCTATTCATGTAACACCCCGACTTTTTTTTTTTTTTTTTACATTTTATAATATTCAATTCGTCTTTATTCGTATGTCATGTAACACCCCGGCCCCAACCAAAGGCCGAAATATTATTCACGGTAGCTCGCCAGGCTGCGTACATCGCCCACAAACCAACACGGGTCCTTTCCAGCACACTTTGTCCTCACTCGTGCGCATCCAGAGAACTTCCCAGGAGGTCACCCATCCTAAGACTACTCTCCAGCAAGCACGCTTAACTGAAGAGTTCTTAAGACGAGCCACCAGAAAAGAAGATGCATCTTGTTGATATGAGTAGTACTTACAATCCTTTTAAGCACTATGTCACTTGAGCTAACACATGAACCTCTCCAACGGGGTTACCGGGGCCGAATAACCTCGAACCCGGCTCGAATAACCTCGAACCCGGCCTGAATAACCTCGGACAACACCGGGTGTTACACACCCCCACTTGAAGAACGCAACGTCCTCGTTGCGCCTGGTAGCTACTTACAATATAGCATTCCAGAATCCTACCCAGCTAGGTGCGTACCTGGCCAACAAGACACAGGATTCGACCACACGGTCGCCGGGTTGCTTTGATACCATTTGTAACACCCCGGCCCCAACCAAAGGCCGAAATGTTATTCACGGTAGCTCGCCAGGCTGCGTACATCGCCCACAAACCAACACAGATCCTTTCCAGCGCACTTTGTCCTCACTCATGCGCATCCTGAGAACTTCCCAGGAGGTCACCCATCCTAAGACTACTCTCCAGCAGGCACGCTTAACTGAAGAGTTCTTATGATGAGCCACCAGAAAAGAAGATGCATCTTGTTGATATGAGTAGCACTTACAATCCTTTTAAGCACTAGGTCACTTGAGCTCATCACATGGACCGCTTCAACGGGGAACCCGGCCCGAATAACCTCGGACAACACCGGGTGTTACAACTGTAACAACCCGGATTTTTCAACAAAATAAAACAAGCTTTTTAAAAGGGTTGTTACAGTTGGTATCAGAGAGAACACGCTCCCAACTCTCCTAGATGAGTGAGTAGAATTTGACTTAGAACCTTGAGTGGAGTGTTGGGTAGTCACCATAGGGGGTTTGCGTTGCTTTTGTATGCGTTTGAGTAGTTACCTGAAGTGGCATGTTTAGTAAGTGCTACTACTAACTATGCTTTTGTGTTGCAGATGGCCCGAAATGGAAATGCCGCGCAACAAGAACAACAGCGCATCCGTCGACTTGAGGATGCTATCCTGGCCTTGACTGAGGCACAAGTTAACAACCGGGCGATCTTTGACCGTTTTGATCGTCACCATCCACTTACTTATGATGGCAAGGCCGACCCGGTCGTGCTTGAGTCATGGGTGAGAGAAATTGAGAAGCTCTTTGTAGCTACTGGGTGCCCGGAGGCGCAAAAGGTGGATATTGCCACCTACTATCTGAAAATGGAGGCTGACAACAGGTGGGCCTTATCTAGAGCTACTCTCCAGGCTCAGGTTGGGTTCAACTGGGCTATGTTTTGCGAAGCGTTGAAGAAGCGCTTCTACCCTGATGAGCTCCGTTGGCAGAAGGAGCAAGAGTTCATTAATCTTGTACAGGGCACCATGTCAGTGCAGGAGTACACTGACAAGTTCTCGGCTTTGGCTCGTTTCGCACCACACATCATTCCCGACGAAGCTGCTCGCATTCGCCGATACGAGAAGAACCTGTCCTTTGGTGTTAGGACCGTACTAGCTGGAATGCCTTCTACCACTTTCCAGCAGGCTTATGACCGAGCTCTGAGCCTTTATACGTCGATCCAAGCTAAGGAGGCCGATGCTAGGAGTCGCGTTGAGAAGAGGCCCTTTGTTCCCCAACAATCCTTCCAAGCTGAGAAGAGGAGAAGATTTGAAGTCCAACCGTCGGGGAATCGTCCTCAGTTCACGAGTAGGACGAACGTGCTGTGAAATCGATGCAGGAAGCCTTACCATCCGGGTAAGATGTGCGATGGTTCCCCTATCACTTGTTTCATCTGCAAGGAGCCAGGACACAAGTCGATTGAGTGTCCTAAGAAGACTGTCACTGCTGCTGGTTCCACTTCTGCTGTGGTTCCTTCTACGGTTGCTACGAAGGCTAACCCTCCTGCTCAGAAGGGTCGTATCTTCGTCATGAGTCGAGCTGAAGCTGATCGTCATCCTGAAGTTGTCACTGGTATATTTCTTGCTAACTCGGTACTTGCTATCGTTCATTTTGATTTGTAACACCCCGTCCCCAACTAAAGGCCGAAATGTCATTCACGGTAGCTCGCCAGGCTGCGTACATCGCTCACAAATCAACACGGGCCCTTTCCAGCGACTTTGTCCTCACTCGTGCACATCCTGAGAACTTCCTAGGAGGTCACCCATCCTAAGACTACTCTCCAGCAAGCATGCTTAACTGAAGAGTTCTTAAGATGAGCCACCAGAAAAGAAGATGCATCTTGTTGATATGAGTAGTACTTACAATCCTTTTAAGCACTATGTCACTTGAGCTCATCATGTAACACCCGGTGTTGTCCGAGGTTATTCGGGCCGGGTTTGTAGCACCCGGTGTTGTCCGAGGTTATTCGGGCCGGGTTCCCCCTTGAAGTGGTCCATGTTATGAGCTCAAGTGGCATAGTGCTTAAAAGGATTGTAAGTACTACTCATATCAACAAGATGCATCTTCTTTTCTGGTGGCTCATCTTAAGAACTCTTCAGTTAAGCGTGCTTGCTGGAGAGTAGTCTTAGGATGGCTGACCTCCTGGTAAGTTTTCCAGGATGCGCATGAGTGAGGCCAAAGTGTGCTAGAAAGGACTCGTGTTGGTCTGTGGGCGATGTACGCAGCCTGGCGAGCTACCGTGAATGACATTTCGGCCTTTGGTTGGGGCCGGGGTGTTACAAATGGTATCAGAGCAACCTGGCGACCGTGTGGTCGAATCCTAGGTACGCACCTAGCCGTGTGGTCGAATCCTAGGTACGCACCTAGCTGGGGAGGATTCTGGAATGCTATATTGTAAGTAGCTACCAGGCGCAACGAGGACGTTGCGTTCTTCAAGTGGGGGTGTGTAACACCCGATGTTGTCCGAGGTTATTCGGGCCGGGTTCCCCGTTGAAGTGGTCCATGTGATGAGCTCAAGTGACCTAGTGCTTAAAAGGATTGTAAGTACTACTCATATCAACAAGATGCATCTTCTTTTCTGGTGGCTTATCTTAAGAACTCTTCAGTTAAGCGTGCTTGCTGGAGAGTAGTCTTAGGATGGGTGACCTCCTGGGAAGTTCTCAGGATGTGCACGAGTGAGGACAAATTGCGCTAGAAAGGACCCGTGTTGGTTTGTGGGCGATGTACGCAGCCTGGCGAGCTACCGTGAATGACATTTCGGCCTTTGGTTGGGGCCGGGGTGTTACAAATGGTATCAGAGCAACCCGGCGACCGTGTGGTTATGCACCTAGCTGGGGAGGATTCTGGAATGCTATACTGCGGGTAGCTACCAGGCGCAACGAGGACGTTGCGTTCTTCAAGTGGGGGTGTGTAACACCCGGTGTTGTCCGAGGTTATTCGGGCCGGGTTTGTAGCACCCGGTGTTGTCCGAGGTTATTGGTGGGTTCCCTTGAAGTGGTCCATGTTATGAGCTCAAGTGGCATAGTGCTTAAAAGGATTGTAAGTACTACTCATATCAACAAGATGCATCTTCTTTTCTGGTGGCTTATCTTAAGAACTCTTCAGTTAAGCGTGCTTGCTGGAGAGTAGTCTTAGGATGGGTGACCTCCTGGGAAGTTCTCAGGATGTGCACGAGTGAGGACAAAGTGCGCTAGAAAGGACCCGTGTTGGTTTGTGGGCGATGTACGCAGCCTGGCGAGCTACCGTGAATGACATTTCGGCCTTTGGTTGGGGCCGGGGTGTTACACATCACATGGACCACTTCAAGGGGGAACCCAGCCCGAATAACCTCGGACAACACCGGGTGTTACAGCACCCCCACTTGAAGAACGCAACGTCCTCGTTGCGCCTGGTAGCTACTTACAATATAGCATTCCTGAATCCTCCCCAACTAGGTGCGTACCTGGCCAACAAGACACAGGATTCGACCACACGGTCGCCGGGTTGCTCTGATACCAACTGTAACAACCCGGATTTTCCAATAAAATAAAATAAAGAAGTAAAAGGATTTATAAAAAGAAAATGAATAAAAATGAAGGCCACGGTGGCGGAAACACCGTGTAATCCGAGTCGTCACTCACTAAACAACTAAACAACGATAAAGAGGTAGGCCTTGAAGCCTAATAGTGGGGAGTAAATATCCCTTACAATCCTTAACCGAAACGAGATAGAAATAAAATAATAACAAGTCTAAACCAACAAGTCTAGTCCAAGTTCCTCAACAAAAGTTAGCTACGGGGTCAATTCTCACGGCTTCTCACACTTCAAACCCGTCTCACAAGATACCGCTTACAAAGAATGTAACAGCCACAATCAGTGGGGAGTAACTAGGTGCTCCCCAGTCATATTTCAACATAATCAACATAAACAACAATACAACCCAAATGCACGACCAACATAGGTCAACCTCAAGCTAACTCATTAATTAACCAACCCAACCTGCGACCTATAATCAAAGTATAAACAAATCAACCATCGTACAAACCATACCACCCCAAATACAATTAGTTCAATATAGTTAATCAAGCTCAACTTAAGTAATCCAAGTTCAACCTGTCATCAACAAAGTGACAGTCAATAATCAACAACCTGAATGTCATCAACAAAGTGACAAACAATAACAACAATCAACAATCAATCGCAAGAGTAAGCACGGAGTACTGGGCGCTACAAAACACCCCGGACCCTACAAAAGATCCTGACCCTATGGTGGCACTACAAAATGCCTCGAACAATAGTCTAAACTTGGCCAAGCACACCCCTACAAAAGAGTGTGGACAACAATAACCACCTCTACAAAAGAGTGGCGCCCCTACAAAAGGACTTTCGATAACCATAGTCTCAGAGCCACTACAAAATGGATGAGAACCCACGACAGGCGGCACCGTCCTACAAAAGACGTTGTAACTCCTCACGTACGTGCCAGAACAGTACCCGTACGCACACTCAACTCAAGCATACAAACAATTCAATTCAACCTCAAGCCAATTCATAATCAATACCAATTCAATCAACCTTTAGCTCAAAATCATCACAACATCCACCATAAACCCTTTAACAACATAACCAACCCTTTTACAACCATTCTCAACACTAACCATAATCAACATGTTAAATACGGAGTAATAATCATAAGAACTCAAAAATAGCAATAATAAACCATCATAAATCCCAAAGTTATCATCTTTTAATCAACATAATAACAATATAACCCAAATTCAATATAACAATCACCCCAAATCATTCCATAAAGACATATTAGTGTGAGACCAACACAAATAAGACCAAAGAACATGATTCATAGCACAATCAACCCAAAGTTCATAGCTTTACATACATAACAACAACCAATTCATCCTCAATCAATCATATGCTCTCACACAAGTTAAAATATGTCTAGGGCTACACCCAGTTACCTTTTACCGCTCCAAAACCAAGTTACCCTTCCTTATCGTCGATAAGAATGGTGTCACCTTCTTCTAGATTTCCTCCTCCTTTGCATAATCAAGCCAAAACACACAAGCAATGAATACACAACATAATAACACATAAAATAATACAAAATCAGAAAAATAAAAGAACTAAAAGAGATCATATACCGAGGGAATAGACTAGGGAAGGTTTAGGGCTAAAGAGAAGAAAGAAAAGATGATCAACAATGGAGTTTGATGAGTTTTGAGAGAGTTTTTGTGAGAGAATTATGGGGGATGAATGAGGATGAGATTAGGCATGAGATTAGGAAGATAAAAATCAGATCTTAAGGTTGCTAGGGCTAGGAGTTAATGTAACACCCCGTGTTAATTTAAATCATTTATTAGCCATCAAATTCTAATTTCAATTCTTAAATCATTTCCTAAGCTTTTAGCCTTCAAAATCACAATATTTGCTAAACTTTTGTTTTGTAAAATTTATCGACTTCTTTAACACTTTTCAAAATTTTTGAATAATGAAATAAATAATTTAGTCTTAGAATTTAAAAGTAGAAATATTTCGGAAAATCGTCAAACGCGCACACATTAACTTTTATCGCTTTTGACGCCCGACTTTTTAAAACTGACCAAATTCGTGAAAAACATTTTAAAATACAAAATAGACAATTTCTTCACCAAAATAGTAATGTGGACTTAGTCTTGGATGATGGAGGTGATGAGGTATTAATTAGTTTAATTAAAACATTATTTTCTAATTAAAAACAAATCTTATACTACACAATTTCTTTAACCTAAATTCATTACATGTTCCCTTTATTTTCTAAGTCAAAAAATCACCCTTTTGCCTCCCATTTTGCCGTGCCACTTTGCCCCCATTTCTCCCTTTGATTTTCTTTCATTTTTACCCTAAAACATCATAAATAAAACCCTAAATATTACTCTAATAATTCCTAGTATTATTTAGCTAATTAGTGGTTATACAAGCTTACTATCTCGGGTTTATTTTTGAAGGTGAAGACGGGTATTTGGGTGAAGACTTAGACCTAGATAATATCGTTGATCCCACAACCAATAAACTTACCGATTAAGGTGACTAACTATGTCTTATATTATCCTTTTAGTAAATTAGTTTGTTTTGTTATTATAATTTTATGAGTATGATTTTTATGTTAAATATGTTAAACATCATGATTGTGTGCTTGTATGTTTAGGTGAAGTATAATAAAATGATAATAAATAAGTTATATTGATAATAGATTAGTTGTAGTAAAATGATATCATGTGTAGTTAATTTATTTTTGAGCATTTTTAATTTATGTTCATATGATTTTTATGTTTAGTTATGTTTTAATTGAGTAGTAGTTATATATAAAAATTATGTGAAATATTAAAAATGAGTTTAAAGTGATTAAAATCGAAAATAGAAATTATGTGTTCATATGTAATATACTCGGCATTTTCAATTTTATTTTATATATTTTCACTTTTAATTTTTGTAAATAATATGTTAGAATAAGTTAGTTAAAATAGATGTTCCTATGAAAAAAAAAAAAAACTAAATTAGGAAAACAAATTATAAATTATTAAAATCGAAATTAGTGTTCTTGAGTTGTTCTTGAGTTCTTCATGTGTGTTCTTGATTTATTCATGTTGATGTTCATCCTTGTTACTCATTTTGATTTCATTTTAATTTATGTTTGTTAATAATTTGTGTTTATGTTTAGTTATTGTTTATATATATTGTTAGTATTTGAAGGTACCGGGAAAGTGATAGACCTATCGACGCTCACAAGGCCATCTCTCGCAAGTGGGCGTCGGGAAGCGGAATGCGCCTCGCAGGAAAAAGGGTGCGAAGTTTTGAGAAAAATGGGGGAGATCATTGCATGAATTTGTGACCAAAAAAGAAAGGTAGAAAATCTTTTTTGAAAATGTATTTTCGGAGTCGCCACCAAATATTAAAGGAATTTGGAACCTATTCAACGCGTCTTGAAATACAAGACACGAGTGTCTCAGATTTCAAGGTGCGTCGATACCTATCAATCTGAGGTTTGAAACCAGAGAAGGGGTTCGGAGTGAGGTTACTTTTCGAAAGTTTTGACAAAATAAATTTTGAAAACAGTAATCAAAAAGCCTACATAAGAGTAGTCTCTACTAATTTGAAAACATTTGCTTAATTTCGATATTTGGGCTAAAAGTCACGCTACGTACAAGTGCGAATAAACATGACTCGATTAAAATGCATAAATAATGTAAATTGTCAAAATAATGACATATTGCTATAGGAAATGTACGTTAAATAATAATTTATTGACTAAATTATTACTATAGACGTTATTTTCCGTCCTCGGATTAAAATTTGTGAAAAACCCTCGCTTTGACATGCTAAAAGGCTCTATGAAGCGGTACAATTTAGTGTTGGATCCGTGATTCTAGTCGTTATTTAATGCATGAATGAGGACTTGCATAATTATAAAAGTGACGTCGGTTTGCTTTAGTGATAATGAGTCGTTTATTTATGCGATATTGGCGGGGTTTAGACGGATTATGAATCCGAATTGCTACAAATCAGACATTTAATACGGCCGCTAGTGCCAATATCGGGTTTGGGGTTAATGTAACCCCATTGTCCGAGTCTCAAACGTCTAGCCCGTAGGTAAAATGTTTACCTTTCGAAAATGTAAAGACGGTATTTTTGAGTGGATTTTGTGAATAGTGTATAAGTGCTAAAAACCGGGTATTGAAAATGAATGAAGTGGGTTGGTATTTATAGAGTTTTGGTGGTTTCTGTGGGATAACAAAACTTAATCGCCTGTATACAGGCGTTTAAGTTTGCTTGAGTTAGATATTTTTAAAGAAAAATTAAAAAGGCGGCTGGTACAAAACAAAAAGTAAATCGCCTGTTGACAGGCGATTGTATTTTTAATCGCCTGTCAACTGGCGATTTCATTTTTGTTTTGGTGGGCTGGTTATGCCGCCATTTGGTTTTGGATGTTTGATTAAGTAATGATTATGTTTTGTTGTTTACTTATGGGCTAAGTATTTGTTCAGTTTTGGTCCGAATTTCGGTTTTCGTGTTTCGGTTTTTGTCGTGTTTTTCGGTTTTGGCTCGAAATAAAATAATATTAAGGTATATTATTTTATGGTTTTGTAAAGTTTGATTTTGTGAAAATGTGACACGGGACGCACTTTGGCCCGCTTATGTGTTGTGTTGGTGTGCGTTTTTGGGTCGCTTTTGTAAGTTTGGGCCGCTTTGTAGCTAGTTGGGTCGCTTTTGTGGCTTGGCTTAATAAGACGTTCCTATATTGTGCTCGTGTTACGCTCATGGTGACTAAAAATTGACATTCATTTTCATGATTATGCAGATCCAAATTAATACGCTAAAAATGGCTAATACGTCTTAGACACTTTTGTACCGCTTTCGACTCTTTTAAAAGCATGCATGAAAGTCCTTTTCATCATCGGGTTTGTTTTTGGGGGTACGGATACGGTATCTACAGAGCCCAGTTTGACCGAGCTTGGACAAAGCGTTAGTCAAACTTAAAGATAGTATCCTGACCATTACGCCTCGATACTACCTGGCGGCGCTAAGCATGTGTCTTATGGGAGAGACGAGGACTTAGCGTCGGGAAATGCGAGGAGGGCGACATGTTTTTAAGGACATGACGGTCCTACATGTTTAAGGGCATGTCACCGCATGTGGCTGAGTACTCACCGGCGCCTTGCTTGTGTTTCCGTTTGTGCTCCTTGCTTTGCTTGCGCTTCTGGCTTGCGCTCCTTTGCTTTGCTTGCGCTTCTGGCTTGCGCTCCTTTGCTTTGCTTGCGCTTCTGGCTTGCGCTCCTTTGCTTTGCTTGCGCTTCTGGCTTGCGCTCCTTTGCTTTGCTTGCGCTTCTGGCTCGCGCTCCTTTGCTTTGCTCGCGCTTCTGGCTTGCGCTCCTTTGCTTTGCTCGCGCTTCTGGCTTGCGCTCCTTGCTCTGCTTTCCTTGCTGGACGTCTCGTAGAAGAGGTTACGCGTTTTTGGGGTTTGGTTTATAAGAGTGGTTTAGATTTTTGTGAACGTCTCGTAAGGAGGCTACGTGTTTTTCTCATAAAAGGTTAGGTTTTTATGAACGTCTCGTGAGGAGGCTACGTGTTTTTTGTGGTTCTCATAAAAAGGGCTAGGTTTTCATGAACGTCTCGTGAGGAGGCTACGTGTTTTTGTATTTTTCATAAAAGGTTAGGTTTTTATGAACGTCTCGTGAGGAGGTTACGTGTTTTTGGATTTTAACGTCTCGTGAGGAGGCTACGTGTTTTTCTCATAAAAAGTTAGGTTTTTATGAACGTCTCGTGAGGAGGCTACGTGTTTTTCTCATAAAAGGTTAGGTTTTTATGAACGTCTCGCGAGGAGGCTACGTGTTTTTTGTGGTTCTCATAAAAAGGGCTAGGTTTTTATGAACGTCTCGTGAGGAGGCTACGTGTTTTTGTATTTTTGATAAAAGGTTAGGTTTTTATGAACGTCTCGCGAGGAGGTTACGTGTTTTTGTATTTCTCATAAAAAGGGCTAGGTTTTTATGAACGTCTCGTGAGGAGGCTACGTGTTTTTTGTGGTTCTCATAGAAAGGGCTAGGTTTTTATGAACGTCTCGTGAGGAGGCTACGTGTTTTTGTATTTTTCATAAAAGGTTAGGTTTTTATGAACGTCTCGTGAGGAGGCTACGTGTTTTTGTATTTTTCATAAAAGGTTAGGTTTTTATGAACGTCTCGTGAGGAGGTTACGTGTTTTTGGATTTTAACGTCTCGTGAGGAGGCTACGTGTTTTTCTCATAAAAGGTTAGGTTTTTATGAACGTCTCGTGAGGAGGCTACGTGTTTTTTGTGGTTCTCATAAAAAGGGCTAGGTTTTTATGAACGTCTCGTGAGGAGGCTACGTGTTTTTCGTATTGGGTTGAAATTGTGTTTGAAACGGGTTGAAAGCGTAATGGGCCGAGGAAAACAGCCCAAAACAAAGCTGAAACCCATAGAACAAAAATATAATCGCCTGTAAACAGGCGATTAGAAATTTGTTTGGTGTTTTTTGTTTAAAACACGGGAAAGGAGAGAGGTTGGTTCATTTCATCCGAAAAATAAAAACAAAATCGAAACCCTCTAAAACTCGTCTTGGCGATTTTCTTGATCAAAAATCGATTTTCCGACTCCTACAATTCGTCATGGACCAAGGTACGTACTCAACTCACTTGGTTTTTCGTGTTTTGAATTTGGTTTGAGTCGGTTTTAGCTTGAAAAACCGTTTTCTAGGGTTTAGGTCGAATTTATCGGTTTGGTTCGATTTTAGCCCTCGTCTTTGCTTGAAAATGCTCGCCATGGTTATTATAGTGCTTGCCTCACTTGTCTTGCTGTCGTTGCGTGAAAACCCGACTTGTGGCCTCGATTTTCGTGCGTTTTGACTCGGAGGGCATTTTGGTCATTTTTGAAAACGTCCCGAAAATGGCTCGAAACTTCAGTGTAGCTTACCCATTAGCAGTATAACGTGTTGGTGAGTTTGGTTTGTTGAAATTCATGCGAAAAACGGTTCGTTTGGTGAAACCGTATGAAAGGGGGTTAAGTCGGGGCTTGTGCTCTGTTTTTGTAGCGTAAGGCGATCCCGAGTGGCTTGGTTAGTTTGAAAGTGTTGTAGTATGCCTGTGTGGAGGTTTGGGTGGCTTGTGTGCGAAGAACGGCTTGAAAAAACGTCATTTTCGTGCGTTTTGGTATAAGGGCCGATTTTGGTTGAAATTTTCCGGTTCCGAAACTTGCCCGAATTCTCTGTATTGTGTTTTCATGGCTAGTATGGTACACTTTTGGTCTTGTTTTGTAGGAAATGTGTTGCTTGGGGGTGTTTTGGAGCGTTTTTTGTAGTTTAGGCTAGGTTTCCAAAAGTCGCTTTTCCTCGCTTTTCGTGCCCCGTTCATGGAATGTATGGTAATGTATGTAAATCTGTGTTGGCTAGGGGGTTGTTTTGTGGGAAGTGGGGCTTTTTGGGTTGAGTTATGGTCAAGAAAAGGCCGTTTTTGTAGTTTGGAGGTGTTTTGTAAAAGCTATTCAGTCGAGGTGTTCGGGACATCGTTTTCGCATGAAATTTTTTGCATGAGCTTATTGTGATTTATGGGTTGGGTTTGTGTCAGCAAATATGGGTTTCGCTTTACGTAGCGTTTTCCCTCTTCGCTATTTTTGGTTTAAAAAGGCACGCTTCTCTTTGTTTTGGCCAATTCTCTGCTTGCTTTTGTGCGTGCTTGCTCTTAACTTGATCGAGTAGGACGATATATCGTATCGTCTCATGGATTTCGGTTTCGTGCTTCGCTCCGCTTTGGCCTTATCTGTCGAAAATGGGCCTATGGCTTGTTTTCTTTGCTTTGTCTTGATCTTTCTAGAATGATTTCTTTGCTTAGTTTTACGAGTATGTCTTTGAATCTTGTGCAGGTGATCCTAGGCCTCCAGCCGCCTACTTCGATGACATGGATCGGGTATTGGTGGAGTTGACTTTCTTTGCTCCGGGCGAGCACACTTACTTCGGATGCTGCGCCTTGGAGGTTTCCGATGGTCCGCCTCGGTCGGACTTCTTGAGTGCTTTTCCTCAGGCGCTGGAGCTTCTGCGCCCGGTGAGTTCGAGTGCCGGCGGAGTCTCCGACGCTTTACGCTAGTGGTGCTAGTCTTTGTTGGTGCGTCGCCTGGGCTTTACGCTAGTGGCCTGGGGCGTGGTCTTTGTTCCGGTGGTCTGAGCCGCCCGATTAGTGGTGTGGAGTCGTGGCGTTCTTTCTTGAGTCGCACTTTTCGGTAATGTGGTGCGTGAGAGGCCGTCGTTGGCGGGCCTTGTCTTACGGTGACGCTAGCGGTAGTGGAGCTCTTGCCGGTCGTCGAGGTCTCTGTTGGTGGCCGAGGTCGGGCCAGGTGTCGCCCCGAGTCTTTGCAGCGCGGGCGTGGCGGCTTGTGGAGACGTCTGAGGCTCCTAGGGAGGCCGTGGCGGAGGTCGGGCGTAGGCTGCAGGTCTCTCGCAGGGCGTGGCCGTGGTCCGCGGCCGAGGGACGCCGTGGCTCGGCAGGGGCCGAGGCAGGTCGTGGTGCCGCCGCAGGGCTTCGCAGGACGCGCATTACTGCCAGCCAGTGGGAGCTCGCGCTCCCGGAGGGTCGTTAGAGGTCGCGTGGTCGCGGCCGAGGAACCCGAGGCCGGGCAGCGCAAGGTGGATGTGGCTTCGGCGAGGCGCAGAAGAGGCCGAGGCGCCGAGCTCTGTTGCCGCTGAGGGGTGGTGACCGGACGAGGCCGAGGTCGCCGGTGTTGTTGAGGAGGTTGAGCGGTGAGCTCCCGTGGAGGTTCCGCGGAGCCGTGGTCGTGCTCGGGGTCCGGGGAGCCGTTACGAGGACACTTCCGAGTCGGAGGAGTCTTCGAGTGACGAGGAGGGGGTTCCTGACGAGACTGTGGCTGAGGTGGCTGTCGAGGTTGAGATCGCCGAGGCTACCGCCGCCGCCAGCCGCCGACGCCGCCGCTTTGTCTTCTTGCCGCCGCGGGCCGCCTTTGTGGCCGGGTCGGTTCAGGCCATGCTCGTGAGCGAGTTCAGGATGAGCCTGAGGCAGAGGCTGAGGGTGAGGCTGAGGGCGAGGCTGAGGGCGCGGCCCAGGATGCAGGTGCGGCAAGTCTTGAGGCTGCGACCGAGGTTTTCATGGGGATGGTTGACGAGTTGGGCGCGAGGCCTGACTATCCTCACGGTCCGCTTGTAGTCCTGGTGGCCTTGGGTGGGATGGCGTGACTTTGGTTTGGAGTCCCCTTGGAGCATTTGTCGATCCGAGTGAAGGTCGGCTTCCGTTAGGCTCGATGAGGACCTTCTCTGGGTTCGGACGGTGTTTGACGTTTTTGAGGGTAGGCTTACCCAGGAGGAGCGGGACATGGTGCTTGGGACCGCTTTCGGTCCCTTGGTGCAGAAGGGGAGGGAGGTGCGGGACAAGCGGGTGAACTCGCGCCTCACTGTACTTAGGCGTTGTTGGATAGGTTTTGGGATACGACCAACACCTTCCACATGCCTGGTTACGAGGTTGGCGTGACTCTTTCTTCGTGGGCGGTATTCTGGTCGCCTCATGGCGAGGTGTACTTGATCTGGGGCGTGGCGACCTCCTATTGATAGCCCACGAGTCGCGTGCGCTGATTAGCGGCGAGGTTAAGTGCGGGAAGGACGAGGAGCACACGTTTGACCTCGTGCGATATGGTTTCTTGACTTCTTCGAGGGAGGAGGAAGAAGAGAGGTCTACTCGAGCGAGCGCCGAAAGCGTAGGGCCCTCTTGGGTTGTCAGGCGGTTCCCGACGCCACCCACTTTGGCGACAAGCGGGGAGCCGAAAGGCCGACTACCGTTGATGGCGCTGCCGGACATGTCACGCCTAGGTGACTTTGGTGGGTGACTCGCCTGGGTCTGTTGATCCGTTACCTGAGGGACGCAGTGTGCCCTGATCGGATTGACGAGGATTCGGATGTGTCGCTTGTGGGCCCTGGTCTTCTGATGGAGGTAAGGTTCGATTTTTGTAGTTTTTGTTGTTTTGTTTCTGCTTTTCTTCTGTAACGTGTGTTTTGTTTGCTTGCAGGCTTGGTGCTATGCTCACTTCCCCTCTCTGCTCCCGGACACGTTCCAGGTGACGGCTACATACCCGGCTTTCCATGCGTATCACGACGGATCGGAGGGTATTGGCTGAACTATGACGCGGCTCGTGTACGCTCCAACGGGATGACGATGGATAAGGTAAGGGTGATCGTGTTTTGTATTTTGGTCTTTTTGTAGCTTGTTTTTGGGTTTGTTTTTGTGGTTTATAATTTGGTTTTGTTTTGTAGTTTGTTCGCGACCCTTGGAGGAATTTTACCGGCGTTCCTCCGACGATTGCAGCTCGCTTTGGTCCCCTTGACAGGCGGCGGCTGTACATTGAGACCCGATCACGGATCGTCTTGGTTCTTGGTGAGCGTCTGTCTGCCTGAGCAGACGCGGCGGCTTCATCGTACTGCTCCTCGCCCTCGGTTTTGTTCGTGGAGGCGACGCTAATGAGCGTCGTGGCGTGTATCACGAGGGTGAGTCCGACTCGCTTCTTTGCGGCGGGATGAGGATTACGTGACTTGGGCACGCGTACCCTTCGCGATCTTTGTGATCGAGGTATGCTTGTTTATCCCTTTTGCTTGTATGTGTTTTGGTTTTAGGAAGCAAAATTTATCCTATTTTTGTTTTGTAGCGACGTGACCACGACCTTGAGTTCGGCCTCCTCCGGATTCGTTGAGGACCTGCGGTTGTTCACGAGGCTGCTCTCATTCGATCGTCTTTGCCGCTTTCCTGTCTGCGTGGTCACCGTCTGCGGGTCTTGAGAGGTGGGATCCGCGCGTGAGAAAGGTATTAACCCTCCTCTTTGTACAAAGATGAGTATTATGTAGTATATAGCCCCAGTTTGAGTAAGATTTTATTGTAAAATCATTATTCAAACTCTGTTAAAGGTGTTTGATTATAGCCCAGTTTGAGTAAGATTTTAGTGTAAAATCATTAGTCAAACTCACTGTTAAGCAGTTTTTTTGATTGTAGCCCCAGTTTGAGTAAGATTTTAGTGTAAAATCATTAGTCAAACTCTGTTAAGGTGTTTTTGATTGTAGCCCCCAGTTTGAGTAAGATTTTAGTGTAAAATCATTAGTCAAACTCTGTTGAAGCAGGATTTTTGATTGTAGCCCCCAGATTGGAAAGCTAAATGAATTCCTCGTTTTGTGGCAGGTGACAGCTGAGGTCCACAGGAGGCTCTGGCGGCAAACCGGTGTGGCGGTCGTGAACGAAAGTTGTTGGCGCTTGCGAGGCGCAGGAGACTGGCCGAGGCGCGACTTGAGTTAGCCAGGGTCGTAGGTGAGGAGGCGAGATCGCGGGCGTCGAAATGAGGCTGCGCATCTTGAGGCTGGCGAGGTCCGGCAGAGCTGGAGGGTCGATATCTGGAGCTGGATAGGGCACGTGCTGAGATTGATTCCCTGCGTGCTGTCTTGCAGCGTCGTGACCAGTCGTAGTAGGCTTGGACTTGTATTATGAGTATTAGTATTTGTTGGTAACGGTTTATGTATCAGGATTTGTTGTGGTTGGTTGTTTTTTTTTTTGGACTTGTAGGTGTTTATGGGTATAATTTGGTTATTTTGTCTTGTTGCGAAAAATGCATTCCTGCGTCGTAGCCGGGTCTGAAATCCTTGCGTATTTGCTTGCCGAGCGTACCTGCAAAACATTGTTAGTCGTGAAAGCATATATATACGTCTCGATTGAGACTGACTCGCTAATGACTGAATTAAATGCGAAATGAAGAGTTTTTGAAAAATGCTGGTTTAGAAAATATTCTAGACTCGTGGAAAAGACGTTTTTGACATAGCACAAATTTGAGCTAAAACGACGTTTTGAGACGAAAATTGTGAATGCGAAAATCATATTTTGTGTTGGGTTAAATTTTTGTGTGATTATTGTGTTTTGAAAAATACGAAAGACGGGAGTCAATTACGCAAATCGAGACGACGCGACGGGATCGTAAACGTCAGATTAGGAGGTCGGTAAAAATAGTGTAGGGGTAATAAGTTAAAAATTTTTGGGTGTAGGTGTGTAAGAAGTGTAAGAAATCGAATAATTTTGTCAGAAAGAAAACTCGCCTGTAAACAGGCGATTTGATTTTTAATCGCCTGTTTACAGGCGATTAGAATTTTGTTTTGTGGTTTTTGTTTGATTTATTTTAATCGCTTGTTCACCAGCGTTTAAGTTTTTGTGTTGTATTTCGTCTTGCAAATTTCGGCTATAAAAGGAGGGCTAAGTTAGTTCATTTCACTCATCCTCTCGTCTTCTATTCTCGATTTTCCAAAAATATTCAGAATATTTACTAACATTCGCCGAAAGTTATGGAGAGTTTTGAAGGAAACTTGCGTCGTTGGTGTGCGTCCTTATCGGGGCTGGAAGAGGAAGACTTGAAAGATTGCGGTTTTGGGGTCCTCCTGGGTCTAGGGCGGCTTCGAATGGAGCCCGAGTTCCTGGATGCGTGTCTCGACTATTGGGACTTGAGTTTCCACGTTTTCCGTTTTCCTAGTGGGGAGGTCTGTCCGTTGGTCGAGGAATTTGGAGCCATTGGTGGTTGGTTGCGAACTAACATTCCTGTGTGCGTTAGATCGGGGCCTGGATATAAGAGGCACGCGTCTTAACTACCTTCAGATGACTCGTGTGGAGACAGAGGAGTTATTTGTTGGGAGTCGTATCAGCCTCTATCGCTTGTGCAAGCGGTTTATGAACCGCGAAAATGAGACGATCTCCTTTGGTGCCAGAAAAAGGGCGTTGGCATTCTGCTTAGTCCACCGTTACATGTTTCCTAATTCTTTGTATGAGGGAGCGCTTGGTGATCCTCGCCTAATCACTGTCGTTCAAGAGATGGAGTATGGCTGTAACCCTTCCGCCGTGATCCTAGCTGAGACGATCCTGGGTCTGGATGATCGTGCCTGCAATAGGGCGAGCCCGTATCGAGGGTGTCCCTTAATCCTTCAGGTCTGGTTGATGGAGCGGTTGAGCGTGCTAGGTGATATTGCTGGGTCACATCCTGCTGGGGACGTGACTAGTCGTTATATTAGGTGGCTGGATCCACATCATCGCCCTGACGATTACTTCCCTGGACTTGTGGGGTCATCGACCATTCGTTGGTTGGTACCGTGGTGGGGAATAGTTGATGTGACGGCAAGTGAGGCTGGCGATGGTTCGTCTGGAGTCCTCCTTTGCGGATTCGACATGGGTGTTTACATCCATCCCGTGCGAGTGAGGAGACAGATAGGGTGGGCACAGTTCATTCCTGGTCATGACACCAAGGTGCAGGGCATGCTTATGTTGACTAGTGGCATGGCCGATGCCTGGGTGAGCGGATGGATTACGCGCCCTAGGTGGCCTGTGGCGGGTACTCCTAGGACGACTCAGGTATCACGAGCCTACGCTAGGTGGACTATTGCGCAGAGCCCCCACAAGAGGTCACGCCTTCGAGCCCTAGAGCTCAGCTCAACGGGCTTTCTCGGATGTTCCGCTTATGACCCGTGGACCTTGGGCGTACGGTGGTGATGGCGAGGTTCGAGTCCGAGCTACTCTCGGTAGATGAAGGTGTGTTCGGCCGTCGGCATATTCCAGGGTCAGGTGATCAAGGTTGTTATGGTAATGTTGGGGATCGCCATTGGGGTTGAGGGTTGGTGGTCCCTTTATCCAGCTGGAGAGGTCTCGAGTCGGCTTCGGAGAGTAACCTGGTTTTAGTTTATGTGTGCTTTGTTAGTATTATGTTCATATTATGTTGTATTATGTAATATATTACCTATCCTAAACCCGATGTACATGCCGGGACTCGTATTGTAATATATAGTGTTTGTTAGTGTATTTCTAAGGTCGTAGTTATGCTCCTATGTTTGAAAAATCCAAAATGTAACCGTTCTTTTTAAGATTAATAAAAATCAGGTTTTTATTTACGACTCTGCCTCATTTTGCTTGTTATTTTGTGTGAAATTCCTTGGCTCTAATCTTTTTTCAAAGGTTTAGAATGCAAGCATTTTTTGTTGACTATTCCCTCGACTTTTTTAAGCTTTGGGTTTGTCGTTTTGTGTTGAATGTCGTTCTTTTTACCCTTAGGTTAAAAAACGAATTTTTGTGTTGACTATGTCCTTGGCCTTTTTAAGCTTTAGACGCGTCATTTTTGTGTTGAATATCGCCTTATGTTAACCCATTAGGTTATGAGACGGTTTTTGTGTTGACTATATCCTCAGCCTTTTTAAGCTTTGGAGGCGTCATTTTTGTGTTGAATATCGTTCTTTTTACCCTTAGGTTAAAAAATGAATTTTTGTGTTGACTATGTCCTTGGCCTTTTTAAGCTTTAGACGCGTCATTTTTGTGTTGAATATCGCCTTATGTTAACCCATTAGGTTATGAGACGGTTTTTGTGTTGACTATATCCTCGACCTTTTTAAGCTTTGGAGGCGTCATTTTTGTGTTGAATATCGGTTGTGCTTTTTACAAAGCTGCCTACGTATCCACGAAAAGTGGAATCAAACCGGCGTAGTTCGAGAATGTATGTTTAAGGGCATACCGGCCCATGAGTTGTGTTTGCTTTTTTGTGGTGAATGTGCACGTTTAGGGGCATGCCGGCCCATGAATTGTGTTTGCTTATGGAATGTGCACGTTTAAGGGCATGCCGGCCCATGAGCATGTTTAAGGACCTGCCGGTCCATGAATTGTGTTTGATTTTTGTGGAGAGAAAGAGCAGGTTTAGGGGCATGCCGGCCCATGAGCATGTTTAAGGACCTGCCGGTCCACGAATTGTTTTTATAAAATTGTATTTTACAGATACATTGCAAGGGGTTTTTAGGGGTAGTATTTCTTGAGTTGATCGAGGTTTGTGGCGAGGTTGAACTCTTGGCCGTCGAGGCTCGGTTAGTTTGATTGCCCGCCAGTGAAGATTTCCTCGACGAGGTAGGGTCCAAATTTCGCTTAGGCTTGAATTTTCCTCGTGGGTCGACCGAAGTGGTGCCCTGATCGATTTTAGTACGAGATCACCTACTTTTATGTGTCGTGGCTTAACTCGTTTGTTGAATGCTCGTTGTAGTCGGGCTTGGTACATTAAATGCGGTGCTCGGGGAATGCACGTGGCGTTCATCCAGGAGCATGAGTTGTTAAATGCGCTCACGCCCATTCGCTTCGGCATGCTACTTTCCATTAGTATGCGTAGAGATTGTATTTCTATTTCCACTGGTTGGACGGCTTCCATGCCGTAGGTGAGGAAATAGGGGGTCATGCCCGTAGGGGTTCGGATGGTAGTACGGTATCCCCAGAGTGCATATGGTATTTTGTTAGGCCAATCTTTGCAGCTGTCGATCATTTTTTCGAGTATGGTGACGACTGTTTTGTTTGCTGCTTCAACGGCTCCATTGGTTTGGGGTCGATAGGGTGAGGATTTGTGATGCTGGATGTTGTATTTTGTGAGTATGGCTTCGGTCTCGCGTTGAAAGTCACGAACCTTGATCGCCGATGAACTTCGTGGGGTATGCCATATCGGCATATGATGTTCGGCTGGATGAACTTGGCGACTTCCTTGGAGCCAAGGGTCCAAAAAGACGCTGCTTCTACCCATTTAGTGAAATAGACGATGGCCACCGACGTAAACAAAGTGACCTCCTGCTCCGATGGGGTGGACTTTTCCTATCACGTCGATGCCCCAGGTTGAAAAGGGCCAGGGTGAGGTTAGGCTGTATAGTGGTGAAGGTGGTACATGTTGGACGTTGCTGAAAATTTGGCAGTTGTGGCAATGCTTGACGTATTGGATACAGTCTGCTTCCATGGTCGTCCAATACCATCCTAGCCGTAGGATTTGTTTGCAGAGTGCTCGAGCGTTCATGTGGGGTCCGCATTCGCCATCATGGACTTGCGTGACGATTTCTTGCCCCTTCGGTAGTCGACACATATGAGCGGTGTCCCTTGTGGTGTCTTCTTGAGTAGTTGTCCCATCTCTAGCACAAATTGGGAAGCTAGAGTCCGATAGCCCTCACCGCGTTTATCGATTGTCGGGTGGGTAGGTGTTGTCTGCTTTGTACTTGATTATGGCTTGGTACCAAGGCTCACCGCTTCGGCTTCATCTAGGTCGATGGCATGGATGTATCTTTGGTTCGCCACGCCTTTCGACGATGATGGGTAGTAATTTCATGTCCGTGGCATGTTCGGGAGGATGAGAGTTTTGACAGTCGTCGGCAAGAACCGGTTTTCTTCCTTGGGAGGTGATAGAACTTCAATGCGATCGAAGTTGGCTAGGAGTTTTTGTACTTTTGCTTGGTATTTGGTGAGGGTTTCGCTCATGATCTTCCATGCCCCTGTCACTTGATTTATGATGAGGAATGAATCTCCATGTACCGTGAGGTTCTTTATCTTGAGAGTGATGGTCGCTGCAGCCATAAATGCAGCCTCGTACTCATGGCGTTGTTCGTGACATCAAGTCGAGCTTGATTGAGAGTGGAGTATGATCGCCGTTTGGGGATATTAGGAGTATTCCGACTCCATAGCCGCGTAGTTTGGCGCCCGTCAAAGTATAATTGCCAGTATTCCTTTTCTATGGCAAAGATTCCTTCGTCAGGTAGAGACGTTGTGTCGATCATGGGATGTTCGACGATGGCGTTTTCTGCAAGGAAGTCGGAAACTGCTCTTCCCTTGATTACTTTCAGGGGGAGGTACTTGAGTTCATACTCGGTAAGCGCAGTCCACCTGCCATGCGTCCGCTCAGATCTGGTTTTTCAAATAGGTATTTGAGGGGTCCATTAGGAGTAGACTCTTGTAGTGCTGGTGAGTAGGTAGTGTCTGAGCTTTTTGGTTGCCCAGACTAGCGAGAGGCAGCTTTTCTCGACTGGTTCATACCGAGTTTCGTAACCGTGAAACCTTTTGCTAATGTAGTAGATGGCCCGTTCTTCGTTGTCGACTTCTTGGGCGAGCATGGCACCCATGGCGTTTGGCGTAGTTGTTAAATGCGATGTGATGGCAGGTCTGTTTGTGGGGGTACCGGAACGGGGGGGTTCGTAAGCAGGCTCTTGACTTTGTCGAACGCTTGTTGGCAGTCATCGTCCCACTTCGTATGCTCTTCCTTCTTCAATTTTTTGAAGATTGGCTCGCAAATCATGGTAAGCTTGCTGATGAATCGGGAGATATATTGGACTTGTCCCAAGAAACTCCTTATTTCGTCGATGTTGCTCGGCGTCTTCATGCCCATTATTGCTCGATTTTGGTCTGTCTACTTGATCCTCGCCGCTTACTATGTGGCCTAGCAGTTTGCACGATGTGACTCCAAAGGTGCATTTACGTGGGTTTAATCGCATTTTGTCTTTGCTCGATTCGTGAAGAACTTGCGGAGGTTGGTGGCGTGGTCGTCCCCTTCCTTTTGACTTTACAATCATGTCGTCAACGTATACCTCGACCTCCTTATGCATCATGTCGTGGAGTAAGGTGGTAGCAGTGCGTTGGTAAGTAGCGCCGGCATTTATGAGTCCAAATGGCATGATCGTAGCGATATGTTCCCAGGGGGTTACGAAGGTGGTTTTTGGCATGTCGTCTGCAACCATTTTGATTTGGTTGTATCCCGCGTATCCATCCATGAATGACAGTAAGGCGTGGTCTGCTGTGTTGTCGATTAGGATGTCCATGTGGGGTAGTGGAAATCATCTTTTGGGCGAGCTTTGTTCAGTCCCTAAGTCGGCACATACTCGTATTTTGCCGCTTTTTCTTCATAACCTGATACCATATTGGAGACCCACCGAGTATTCGATGACTTGGATGAACCCGACTTGTAGGCTGCACCGATCTCTTCCTTGACCATGAGAGACCATTCTGGCTTGATGCGTCGGAGTTTCTGCTTGACCGGTCTGCTACCTTGCTTGATCGGGATGCGGTGTTCAGCTATCTCGCGGTCTATGCCGGGCATGTCCTTATATGACCAGGCAAAGACGTCCTTAAACTCTGCGAGGAGCTTGGTATAGGTGGCCCTTTCGTCTGCGCTTAGGGAAGCCCCCAGTTGTAGTTCTTGAGCCTCTTCGGGTGTTCCTATGTTGATGGTTGTTGTGTCTTCAATAATGGGGTCCTGTTCGGGTTTTGAGACAATACTTGCAATGTATCTATATAATGCAATGTTATTTAGCTTAAATTTATCGCGATTATTAGGAAAAGTAGAGTTTAAATGAGGCAAAGAGTAACCAAAAACTTTCATGTTATTAATGTTATCAAAAGCGGTTACATTTGAAGATAGCTCAGACGAGGGAGCTTTGGACAACCTTAATGACTCTAGTTCTTTAGCTAAATTAACTATGTCAGGGAAGTAGCCCGGGGGTTTAGTTGGGTTAAGAGACTTGAGATGATGACGAGGGAGCTTAAATTCTAAGACAGTCTTTTGGTTTGGGGTATTGTCTTCGTCTTCGTCGGAGTCGGAATCTTCGAAGGCGTAGCCTTGACCCGTAGTTATCTTGAAAGTGCGGCCTTGTTCGTCGGTCCATTGGAGGGTTTTGACCATCCGTCATGTGTTTTTTCTTCGTAAGGGATGATCAGGTTGGTAGGGTTGAAGTTGTTGTTACGCACGATGTCGGAAATGAGCTCAATCCCGGCAATGGTGTACGTGGTTGTGTTCTTAGGAATCTTGCTGGTGCCCTCTTTGACGAAGTAGTGGCTAGGGAGGATGTGGTATGGTTGTATGTGGAAGTCATGACATTTTTTGCGATCATTGTATGCTTCCCAACCTTGAGAGACTTCGTACGACCATGGTCCGTAGGATAGCCCCATGGTGGGCCGCTTGTTATCGTCGACCTTGGCGTAGAGTGTGGCCATATCTTCTCTCCGAGGCAGAGTACAGAGGGACAAGTCGAAGTCGAAACCACACATGTCGTCGGCTGGATCGGCGTTTATCTCCGCGATCTTATCATTAGTCTTTTCTTTGCTGAGGGTAGCTCGAAAGTTCGAGGCGTCGATGGTGACGATCTCGTCATCCGCAGGTATCCGACCTTTGATGCAGGGTTGAGGGTGACGGCCTTGGTAGCGTGGATCCAAGGTCTACCTAGTAGCATGTTGTAGGTAGGGGGTATGTCGATGATTTGAAATTCGGTTTTTCTCATGACTGGTCCTGTCATAATGGGGAAGGAGATGGTTCCCTTTATGCTGCGACGTGTTCCATCGTAGGCCCTGACACCGTCCGTACACGGGATAAAGTCATTTTCCTTAATCCCCAGTTTCCTGGCTGTCTCAAGGGGCAAGACATTGACTGCGGATCCGTTGTCGATGAGGACGACTGGTAATGTCATGCCGTGGCATTCCACGTTGATGTAGAGAGGTAGGTTATGCGTGCCGCCGAACGGAGGGAGATCTTTATCGGAGAAGGTGACGGCGTTAGCCTGCCATTCACGCGTGATGTTACTGATAAGCTTCTCTGGAGACATTTCCGACGTCATTGGGGTGACCTGTAATGCTTGGTAGAGGGCTTCACGATGTCCCATTGAGTCCCTTAAGAGCTGCCAGATTGAAATGTCCGCCGTCTTGTTGAGCCGCCAGGAGCGCGTGTCTCCGATCTCAGGCGTAAGCAAGGGTGTCGAGTAACGCTGATGATGCTATCTTATCAATCGTGGAGCCGGGCGCAGATTAGTGTTAGGTGATGACACTTTCTTGGTGGCGGCATAGAGCAAAGGCGATGCTTGTAGGTGAGGTTGTAGTGGTAGGCGAAGTAGGCGGTGTATCCTCGTTTATGACTATCCCCTTGTTCTTCTCGTGAGCAGTCAACCTTGGCGGGTGGCTTTGAGGTTCAAGTAACTTTAGAGAAGCTTGGTACGGGCGTCCAGAACGTGTTAGGTAGGCTACTGCCGTCATCAGTCGATAGCCTGAATGGGTACTTGTGGCGTAACTCTCGTACTTGCCTGGCGGGCGACGGGGTTGAGCCTCTTCGTCGTAGGGTTCATCTTGGAGACATATGCGGATGTCATCATTGTCGGCTTCATCCTCGTAAGTATTCCGGATGCCGATTGATTTCGTGATCATTTGAGATGATTAGTTTAGAGCGATCGATGATGGGGTGTGTACTTGCAAAAGTAGCATGGGTATGCACAGCGTTAAGCTGGTTTGGCGGTTTAGGACTCGGGCTGGGCTCTACGATGGTCTTGTCCTTGATCAAGTCCTGAACTATGTTCTTCTGGCGGAAGCATTGCTCGGTGTCATGCCCCTTTCCTCCGGAACTCGCAGTATGCGTGCTGATCCCGCGACTTTGGCTTCTTATCCGGGGGAGGCACGCTAGTAGGTCCTATGAGTTGAAGTACATTGCGGCTCACAAGCTTCTGTAGCGCCTTTGAGTAAGTCATGTATAGTGGGACAAAATTTCGCCGCGTGCTTTCATCGAACCGGGACCAGGAGGTGAGTATGATGCTTTGGCGGAGGCATGGCGGGCCTTGGCGGTGTTGTAAACCGGTGGTGCCTCTAACAGCGTCGGCGCGTTGATGGCATGGATGGGCTCGACTTTGGCGATGGTTCGAGATGAGCTTCCTTGATACCCGCGGCGTGCTCTTATTCTGTTTTCTTTGCGGAGGTCGTCCTCGATGAGCTCGCCACGACGCCGAGGTTGAGAAGTTGTCAAAATTTCCGTCACCGTAGGTGTTGTTGGTATCGCGGGGTGAGGTTGTTGATGAACTTAGTGATTAAGTCGGTGTCCCTTGGGCGGTTAGGTATTTGGGCACACGGTTTCTTCCGGTAGCGTCGGTACTCGGTAAACCCCTCATTGTCCTCCGAGTCGGGACCTCCAAGGTGCGTAGCGAGACTTGGATGTCATTGTTGTCCCGACATCGTAGATCGAACGCAACCGTTATGTCCTCGAAACTACCCGCTTTATGTGGTTCTAGAGCATAGAACCATGCCCTGGGTCGCGGCCCAATGAGTGAGGGAATAAGGTAGCCCATGCAGGGGTTCGACACCCATGATGGCCATTTTAGCTTTGAAAGCCTTGGCGTGAGCAGCGGGCTTTCGTGACCTTTGAAGACGGGAAGATCGCTAAGTGCTAACTTGTCCGGTAGCATGGATCCGGCGTTCTTTGGGATGTGCTCGTTCTCTTGGTGTATGGAGTAACCCCTTGAGTTCGTGAGACGCTCTTCCATGGTTCGAATCCTTTTTGCATTCCGTTCAGATTCCTCGGCCAGGCGCACGGCGTTCTTCTCTGCTTCAGACTTTTGCATGCTAGCCATTTGCTCGATCGCCGTAGTGAGGGTAGCTATCCCATCATTGAGTCAGTTTGACTTGTTCGTGATTACCTCCGAGGGGTGGTGGTGGTCCTCCAAACCTTCGTCGTGTTGAAAGGCCATGACAGGTTTTGGTTTTGATCTGTTGTAGGAGCGCTTCTTTGGAGGCGGAGGTGGGTTTAAGTGACGGTTCTTAGTTCGTCGCGTATCCAGGGTTTTTCAATGAGCGGACCTGACAAAGTTTTCAAATTTTTAGTGATTCTAAAATAGAAGGAAAAGACTCGAATGAAAAATCACATTCACGACCAAAGGAAGACACAAAAACGTAAAAAGTGGGTGACTCGACTTGACTCGTGTTTTTAGCTTTTAAAAGGACACGGGAAGCTTTTGAGATAGAGGCGCGTTAACACGTCCCTGTTCTCGAGGTAGGAAAAATTTGCATGATCATAATCTGATTGACCCAGTTTGGCGGTATGTTGCCAGGGGTTTAACATTGGATTATGATAAAAAAGGATCAGACCGAAGTAGCGATAGGCTAACCGACCTGAGGATGTTAAAATTGGGTAAAAGGTGATCAATTGTTCGCCTTCTACGTGTGACTCAGGGTTTTAAATCAAAAATGACGATAAGTCACTTGATTCAAAGAGTAAATCAACGGGTTCGCATCTGAACGAGCCCGCGTTTTTCGTTTTTGAGAGAAAAGGATTAAAATCGGGATGACTAAAGAGTCACTCGATTTAGAGCTAATTCTAATGTTCTAAAAGTTAATTTCATTTAAAATCTCCGAAATGAATTGACATATTCGGGTTTTTGCTTTGCGAAAGACCTCTTAGCAATAAATGTATTATGACGATACGTCGAGATAATTCATTTACGTTTTGAAAAAGACCTGGGATATAGTGGTTATCCTAGGTCGGTTTTAAATGTAGCGGCATTTTATTTATTAAACTCAAATGACTATAGGTCAAAGAGCCTAACGGCGTGTTTTTAAAAGTATGACCTTTTTTGAAAAAAGTTTGAAAAAGCAATTTCAAAGATGGACGTATTTTAAAAGTATAATGCCTAGGAAAAGTTTTCACATGCAGGAAGATTTTGAAAGACTACTATAGTGAGGGTACTATAGCTTCACACTTGTACATATAAACACAGATTTATGGATTATAGGGTAAGGTTCCCTCCTGGTCATTCCCGCTGACGTTTAGGTAGGGCCACCCGCAACACTCCACACGTCTTAGGTGTGAATTCAAGACGGGCCCTAGAGCGTTCGAGTTTGAGTGGTTACGATCGTTTGTACGGATGCCGTACTTGTAATCGTGGAGGGGTGAGAGAACAGTGTGTCCGGAGTTACCTCGCTTATGAAGCGAGAGTTACTGGGGGCCGTTCCTCAAAGGGTGTGGTTTGAATCAGGAGGATTCGACTCAACGTATTTTTGCCCAAATATCGAAAGCGTAAATGTTTTCAAAGTTTCAAGCTTCACTTCTTTATGATTTTAAAATAAAAGAAAAACTAGTTTTTCAAAAATAATAAAAATCATGCTCGTCCCAATGGCCGCCAACCAAGGTACCGAAAGTGATAGACCTATCGACGCCTCTAGCGCGCCGTCCTCGCCCCGTCTTGACGTCGGGGAAGCGGAATGCGCCTCGCAGAAAAAGGGTCTTGGTTTTGAGAAAAATGGGGGAGATCATTGCATGAATTTGTGACCAAAAAAGAAAGGTAGAAAATCTTTTTTGAAAATGTATTTTCGGAGTCGCCACCAAATATTAAAGGAATTTGGAACCTATTCAACGCGTCTTGAAATACAAGACACGAGTGTCTCAGATTTCAAGGTGCGTCGATACCTATCAATCTGAGGTTTGAAACCAGAGAAGGGGTTCGGAGTGAGGTTACTTTTCGAAAGTTTTGACAAAATAAATTTTGAAAACAGTAATCAAAAAGCCTACATAAGAGTAGTCTCTACTAATTTGAAAACATTTGCTTAATTTCGATATTTGGGCTAAAAGTCACGCTACGTACAAGTGCGAATAAACATGACTCGATTAAAATGCATAAATAATGTAAATTGTCAAAATAATGACATATTGCTATAGGAAATGTACGTTAAATAATAATTTATTGACTAAATTATTACTATAGACGTTATTTTCCGACCTCGTATTAGAATTTGTGAAAAACCCTCAGTTTTGACATGCTAAAAGACTCTATGAAACGGCACAATTTAGTGTTGGATCCGTGATTCTAGTCGTTATTTAATGCATGAATGGGGACTTGCATAATTATAAAAGTGACGTCGGTTTGCTTTTGTGATAATGAGTCGTTTATGTATGCGGTATTGGCGGGTTTAGGCGGATTATGAATCCGACCGCTACAACCGTATTTAATACGGCCGCTAGTGCCAATATCGGGTTTGGGGTTAATGTAACCCCATTGTCCGAGTCTCAAACGTCTAGCCCGTAGGTAAAATGTTTACCTTTCGAAAATGTAAAGACGGTATTTTTGAGTGGATTTTGTGAATAGTGTATAAGTGCTAAAAACCCGGTATTGAAAATGAATGAAGTGGGTTGGTATTTATAGAGTTTTGGTGGTTTCGTGGGATAACAAAACTTAATCGCTCAGATATCAAAGCGTTTAAGTTTGCTTGAGTTAGATATTTTTAAAGAAAAATTAAAAAGGCGGCAGGTACAAAACAAAAAGTAAATCGCTTTGTTGACAGATTGTATTAATCGCCTTTGTCAACCGGCGATTTCATTTTTGTTTTGGTGAAATTTGTTTATGCCGCCATTTGGTTTTGGATGTTTGATTAAGTAATGATTATGTTTTGTTGTTTACTTATGGGCTAAGTATTTGTTCAGTTTTGGTCCGAATTTCGGTTTTCGTGTTTCGGTTTTTGTCGTGTTTTTCGGTTTTGGCTCGAAATAAAATAATATTAAGGTATATTATTTTATGGTTTTGTAAAGTTTGATTTTGTGAAAATGTGACACGGGACGCACTTTGGCCCGTTTTATGTGTTGTGTTGGTGTGCGTTTTTGGGTCGTTTTTGTAAGTTTGGGCCGTTTTGTAGCTAGTTGGGCTGTTTTTGTGGCTTGGCTTAATAAGACGTTCCTATATTGTGCTCGTGTTACGCTCATGATGACTAAAAATTGACATTCATTTTCATGATTATGCAAATCCAAATTAATACGCTAAAAATGACTAATACGTTTTAGACACTTTTGTACCGTTTCGACTCTTTTAAAAGCATGCATGAAAGTCCTTTTCATCATCGGGTTTGTTTTTGGGGGGGTACGGATACGGGTATCTACAGTATAATGTATTAAATCAACTAAAACATTATAAATCTTTTAGATTAAAAAGTTAGAAAATTAAAGTGTTGAAAAACACTATTCATAATTATAAATGAAATTGTTAGTAAATTTCATTTTAGTTTAAATCGTTTTAGTATAATTAGAATAATTAAATTATAAAGACTTTAAGCTAAAAACCGTTAAAATCAAAAAAATAAAATTTAGGATACTAGTATACATGCTCACGGCATTTTGGACATTTTTAGGGTTAAAATTTGTTTTATCACTTTTTAGTTTATTGTTAATATAATTTAATTATTAGTTAATAAGTTAGATTTAAGAAATTAAAAGAAATAAATCAATTTTTATATTATATATGTTGTACACGGCATTTTCATTTTTAATTGACTAAATTTGACAGAAATGAAATTATTACTAAGTCACTAAAGTTAAATAGTAATTAGAATTGAATTTTAGTATAAATCGATTTAGTTATAAATGAAATATTATAAACCGATAAAAATATGTAACCGTTATAAAAATGAACTAAATCGTGTGTTACCGCCTTTGCTATTTGGACTGTTGATCTTGGACATACGGACTATAAATGAATCATCCACGATACTATTATTTTTAAAATGAAAATCGCTAAAATTTAGTTAATAGACGATTAAATTTAACTAAGTCTCATTTTAAAATAAATGTCATTATCACTTTTTACAAATTGAACTTAACATTTTTAAAACTAATATTTTAAAATGAAAATCATTATCGCCTTATACAAAATGAACTTAACGTTTTTGAAAACTAGACTTTTAGATATTTTCAAAAATCACTAAATACAAACCGAACTTAACGTTTTTAAAACTAGACTTTTGAAATATTTTCAAAAATCACTAAGTACAAAACGAACCTAACGACTTTGAAACTAGAATTTTTGTACTTAGCAAATAAAATGAAATTTTAGTTTATACTTAGGAAATATATTAATATATATGAATACGTATTAAAATACGTATAAATATAAAATACGTACAAGTATAGGAATACGTATAAGTATAAAAATACGTATAGAATACGAAGTATAAAAATACGAATACGTATAAAAATACGTATAAAATACGATGAATAGTGACCAATGAATAGTGTCAAGTGAATAGTGATTTATGAATAGTAAAAAGTGAATAGTGAAATACTGAAAATAATTGAAAATTTTACTAAGTATAGAAAATTTAAAATGAAGAAGTAAATAACCTAAAGTGTTTGAAAAACACATAAATAAAATTGGACATACTAATAAACGTTTCAATTTAGAAACTTGAAAACGTTAATAATTAACAACATTTCAAATAATAAACGAACGTGTTATGTGATCATATGAAACCTACAATTCAAATAAAACGTTTGACGCTGAGACTAGGAGAGTCTAGTAACATGTGATATGTAAATATCGAATAAATAATAAACATTGAGTAAGTTAAATAAAAGGTCAAGCTTGGGCCTCAGATAAGGGAACGTCAATCGTGAGTGAAGTGGGGTTAAGATAGTCTTGTAGCGGTCGCCATTGCCGTACAAGATAATTGAATATGCCAAGGCTTTTGTCTCAGGCTTTAGGAAATAGTCGTTTTATCCTGAGTTAAGGTGCTCTATGATTAGCATAGCCCATTCTTAAATTGGATACTAGTGTACATGTACTAGACTAGGGTTTTATTCCCCTATTTCGCTAAAGTTAACAGGGCATCCGTGCCGATTTGGGCGATTATAGCGGTGGTCTCCTTGCGGTGTTTCGTTCTTAGTGGGCGCGACACTAGCATTCGTTCTTGCCACATGTAAAGATCACTTGACGAGATTGTATCTGAAGTTCGAATCATTTCGAACACTAGAGGATGAGATGCAAGTATTATAGTATTCGGCATGGTTTACGAGTCGAGTAAGCCTCTGCACTATGGAAGTGAGATGCAATCGATCAGAGTACAAAGGCCTACTCAGTGGTCAGGCTCGTAAGCAGTATGTGTTGTTTGTTGTTTGAATTAAATGAAAACGAGTGTGTACCATCTTCGAAAATTAAAGACCACAAGTTTCTGAAGTGAATCGAGTCTGCATGATGAGAACAATACGATACGTATGTATGTATGCGATCTGATATCGCTTTGTAATCTTGCTGATATGTTGTAATACTATGGCTATGATATTATATGTTATTTGCTTTCATAAATGAATATCATGCTTATATGATTTATTGCTTTAACCACATGCTTATTATGACATATATGTCTTTACATGCTAATTGTATTAAGCATGTTTATGTTTTATCATAATGTTATGTTTATAAAGCGATAATATTAAACCAAAATAATTGAAATCGAGGGTAAGTATGAGCATAGCTAGTCACTGTCCGCTCAGCGGGCATCCCCCCAATAGTTTATTGTGCAGGACGATCGTGGACCAGGAGCTGGATTTTGGATGGGGCCACGAGACGTTTTTACGCTTTACTTTTGTTGCTTTTGAGAGATATGTAATATATACAACACTTTACTCTTTTAACTTCCGGATTTAGAGTTGTTCCATCCAACTCTTAAACGATGATGTAATATTTGGGTTGTTTGTATAATTAATAACGCTGGTTTAAGACTTAATTAATTTCCGCCTTAGTAATTAAAGTCGACTAAAAACCAGGTTGTTACAGTTGGTATCAGAGCTGACTCGTGACCGTAACATGGATTGCCTAATGCGATTTATGTTTACCTAACGAGAGACACCTGGGCGAGTTAACATATTAATATGTTAAACCGCAAGACTACTAGGATCAAATAATAAATTAGATTTTTCTTTATTTAGATCACTTAAATAATAAACTTAAAATCGCTTTAAAGTGTGAGGATGGGTAGAAACCTTAAGGACCGACCATAGGCTAAGGATTTTTAAATATAACAAACTACTTCCCTCAAAATAAAATACACTAACTCGCGTATGCTTGCTACTTGCTGAAGTGACTGATTTAAACTAACAACTATCCTCGGATATAAAATCAAAATAATAATTCAATTCCCGAGGATCGAAGCACTGAAGGAGTACCAGACGGCACGGAGCGAGGGCATCTGTTAAATCATAATTAATCCCACAGAAATACATTCTCCCTCTCTCCTACTTTTACATCCTTCTTAAGAAAATGTACTAGATACATTTTAAAATCCTAAAACCGATGTAACCAAAAATTACATCTCAATGAAATAAAATACCTAACTTCTGTGCTTACTTGCATAACTGCCGTTATTGCATTTACTTTCAAGTAAAAGCTATCAATGATAAGCATGTCTTCTAACCTCTCGTAATACTAATAAATTCCTTCACGTCTTAATTCTTTCAGAATGGCTGCACCTCCTATGACAGACGAGGAAAGACACCTCCTGACAGAAGAATCTTTGATCCGTTTGGCAGAAATAGCCACGGACAACGCAAACCGCCAACATCATCCAAGCGCGTTTGATCGTGTTTCACGACATCGACCACAAGAATACTCGGGTTCAAATAACCCTATCGATCTCACGAACTGGCTTGAAGAGATGAAAAAGCTGATGGACCTGAGCAGGACACCTCCTGAGGATAGGGTCAACATAGCCGCCTATTACCTGAAGGCTGAGGCTAATGACTGGTGGAACGTGATCAAGACTAATGAACCTGACACCACGTTCACCTGGTACGAATTCGTCGAGAAGATCAAGGGAAAGTACTTTGGGTATGAGCTCCGATGTCAGAAGGAAGAGGAGTTCATAAGTCTTAAGATGGGAGACATGACACTCCAGGAATACACAGAGAAATTTCAACAGCTGGCCAAATTTGGAGCTGCGATTGCTCCCAACGATAGAGCCATGACACAGAGATACCTGCGCAATATGTCCGCAAGTATGCGTACTCATATGAGCAGCAATACCTACACCACCTTTGCTACAGCATATGAATGTGCGTGCCGTGTCTGGGCTTCCATACAATCGGAAGAGGCTGAAAAGAAGAAGAAGAAGGTATTTGTGCCTTCCGTATCATCGTCGAGCTTCATTCAGAAGCCGAACTACCAACGCCCGAACCAACAGAGGCCAAATTTTCAGAGGCCTGCGTTCCAGAACAGGCTTCCTGCTGGGAACAACGAGAGGGCCATGGTTGCAGGAAGGGCTCCTCAACCAAGGGCTGCACCGGGGAATTGTCCTATATGCAACAAAGCGCGTCATGAAGGGAAACAATGTAATGGACAACCAATTACTTGTTACCGTTGTAAGCTGGTAGGGCACAAGGCGAATGCATGCCCTAATGCTCCGAGATCAACACCTGTTGCGGGAGTACCACAATCTGTTGTGGTACAGGGTCGAGTTTATGTGCTCACCGGCCGAAGCGGAGGAGTCACCCTGAGGCCGACGCCATCACCGTATTTTTCTTATAAACTCTGTGAATGCGGTTGTATTGTTTGACACTGGGGCATCATTGTCCTTTATATCTTCTAAATTTATTCATAAAGCTAATCTCACAAATTCCGAACCAATCCACGCAAATATTTCCTTACCCAACGGAAAAATTTTCAAATGCTCAAAAATTTTCAAAGGAACTCCAATCACAATTCATAAAACAATCTTTCTATCCGACCTGATTCTTTTCGACATGCCGGAGTTCGACGTCATACTGGGTATTGATTGGTTGACTAAATATCATGCAATGTTCGAGTGCCGGGACCGAAAGATTCGCTTGAAACATCCTACTGGGAATAGAGTCACGTATCAGAAGACATCGCCAATTAAGGGGGCGAAAATCATATCTGTGCTACAACTTCAACGGTTAGAAAGAAAGGGACATCAAGTGTACCTATGCAGCGTCAACGAAGTGAAGGAAAGCGTGAACATTGAAGATATTCACGTAGTACGGGAATTCCCTGACGTTTTTCCAGACGACTTACCAGGCTTGCCACCTGCACGTGACGTTGAATTCTCTATCGACCTGGTGCCAGGCACGGCCCCAATCTCAAAGGCACCCTATAGGATGGCACCGGTAGAACTACAGGAATTAAAGAAACAACTGGAAGAAATGATTGAAAAGGGTTTCATACGACCGAGTGTCTCACCCTGGGGAGCACCGGTTCTCTTTGTGAAAAAGAAGGATGGCAGTATGAGACTCTGCATCGACTACAGGGAGTTAAACAAGGTGACCATTAAGAACCGCTACCCTCTGCCAAGGATTGACGACCTTTTTGATCAGCTAAAAGGCGCGGGAGTATTTTCTAAAATCGACCTGAGGTCAGGTTATCATCAGATTGCGGTAAGAGAACAGGACATTCAGAAAACTGCCTTCAGGAGCAGATATGGTCATTATGAGTTTAAGGTCATGCCTTTTGGTTTGACAAATGCACCAGCAGTGTTCATGGCTCAAATGAACAGAACCTTCCACGAATACCTTGACATATGCGTGGTGGTTTTCATCGACGATATCCTGATTTATTCCAAGACTGGGGCAGAACACGAGGAACATCTCCGTATCATTCTGGGAATACTGAGGAAATATAAGTGGTATGCTAAATTTTCCAAGTGCGAGTTTTGGCTTGAAAAGGTAGCATTCCTAGGTCACGTCATCTCGAAGGACGGAGTGATGGTAGATCCTGCAAAGATCGACGCAGTAAAAGAATGGAAGTCTCCCACAAATATAACTGAAATACGCAGCTTCCTAGGATTGGCAGGATACTACAGGAGGTTCGTTCCGGATTTCTCTAAGGTAGCTCGACCTATGACAAAGCTGCTACAAAAAGAATCCAAATTTATATGGAGTGACGAGTGCGAAAATGCGTTCCAGGAACTCAAGACAAGGCTTACCACAGCGCCCGTCTTAGCTCTCCCTACAGATGGAGACGAGTATGAAGTCTACAGTGACGCCTCACTGAATGGTCTTGGTTGCGTACTGATGCAACAAGGGAAGGTCATTGCTTATGCGTCAAGGCAGTTAAAGGTTCATGAACGAAACTACCCAACTCATGACCTTGAATTAGCAGCTGTGGTGTTTGCTTTAAAGATCTGGCGTCATTACCTCTACGGAGTGAGTATCAAGTTCTACACTGACCACAAAAGCCTGAAATATATCTTCACGCAGAAGGAACTCAACATGAGACAACGCCGGTGGTTAGAACTGATCAAGGATTATAAGATTGAATTATTGTACCATGAGGGTAAGGCGAACGTCGTTGCTGACGCTCTGAGTAGAAAGACTACGCACACCCTTAACAACCTTTGGGAGATTCCGGCTGGTATTGTCAGAGACTTCAAGAGAATGAACTTAGAGTTGGTTCAGTCTGACGATATTGATTTGAACGCAATGATCGCAGAGCCGGAGTTATATCACGAGATTAGAGCTCTACAATGGGAGGATGAAGAACTCGTGAAAATCAGAAGGGAAATTCCTTCAGGAAACCGAGTAGGGTTCGAGATTAAACCTGACGGGAGTTTGAGGTTCAAAGAAAGGTGGTGTGTGCCCGATGTACCAGTTTTAAAGAGAAGGATCCTCGACGAGGCACATAGTACACGATACTCCATACACCCAGGTTCTGATAAGATGTACCAAGATTTAAAGCTGAGGTTCTGGTGGGTAGGAATGAAAGCAGAGATCGCCGAGTACGTTGCAAAGTGTCTAATCTGCCAGAAGGTAAAATTCGAGCATCAACGACCTGGAGGGCTACTACAACCCTTGGACATTCCAATGGGAAAATGGGATTCCATTTCCATGGATTTTATAACGGGGTTGCCAAGGACTCACAAGGAAAATAATGCGATTTGGGTAATAGTGGACCGCTTGACCAAGTCGGCCCACTTTCTACCAATCAAGGATACCTGGAGCCTTGAAGAGTTAGCAAAGGCATATGAGAAAGAGGTGATCCGTTTACACGGCGTACCACTGGACATTATTTCGGATAGAGACCCGAGGTTCACCTCTCATTTCTGGGAGAAACTACAAGCAGCCTTGGGAAGCCAATTGAAAATGAGCACCGCTTTCCACCCTGCGACCGATGGTCAAACTGAGCGAACTATCCAAACGGTCGAGGACATGCTCAGGGCATGTGCTTTAGAATTCAACGAGAATTGGGAGAAAAGTCTACCTTTGATTGAATTCTCCTACAACAATAGCTTCCATGCCAGTTTGGGTTGTGCTCCATTTGAGGCACTGTACGGGAGAAAGTGTCGTAGCCCAGTCTGTTGGGACGATGCTAGTGACAACGTGGGAACTGGACCACAGGTTATTCAAGACCAGATCAAGCACATCAAAATCATTCGTGAACGACTACAAGCGGCCCAGGACCGTCAGAAGATGTATGCTAACAAGCATCGCCGACCTATTGAATTCAAAGTCGGAGATCATGTTTTCTTGAAAGTATCACCCATGAAAGGGGTTCGACGTTTCGGATTGAAAGGGAAACTGAGTCCTAAATACGTTGGACCATACGAAGTACTTGAAAGGATTGGTGAGGTAGCTTATCGCCTGGCACTACCCCCCAATTTATCCAAGGTTCACAACGTGTTTCACGTTTCTCAACTAAGGAGATACAGGAGTGACCCAAGTCATATCATTACTCCTGACGTGATCGCAGTCGAGCCTAACCTACTCTACTCCGAGAGACCAGTCAAGATTCTAGCGCGTGAAACCAAAGTGTTGAGGCGGAAGACGGTTCCCTTAGTAAAGGTGCTATGGAAGGGTCAACTGACCGAACAAGCAACTTGGGAGACCGAGGCCTCCATGAAGGAGAAATACCCCGAGCTGTTTATCTCAGGTGAAAATCCTATTCTTCATTCAAGTTTCGGGACGAAACTTTCTAAGGGGGGAGGTTTGTAACACCCCGTGTTAATTTAAATCATTTATTAGCCATCAAATTCTAATTTCAATTCTTAAATCATTTCCTAAGCTTTTAGCCTTCAAAATCACAATATTTGCTAAACTTTTGTTTTGTAAAATTTATCGACTTCTTTAACACTTTTCAAAATTTTTGAATAATGAAATAAATAATTTAGTCTTAGAATTTAAAAGTAGAAATATTTCGGAAAATCGTCAAACGCGCACACATTAACTTTTATCGCTTTTGGCCTTGAGCTTTTGAAACTGACCAAATTCGTGAAAAACATTTTAAAATACAAAATAGACAATTTCTTCACCAAAATAGTAATGTGGACTTAGTCTTGGATGATGGAGGTGATGAGGTATTAATTAGTTTAATTAAAACATTATTTTCTAATTAAAAACAAATCTTATACTACACAATTTCTTTAACCTAAATTCATTACATGTTCCCTTTATTTTCTAAGTCAAAAAATCACCCTTTTGCCTCCCATTTTGCCGTGCCACTTTGCCCCCATTTCTCCCTTTGATTTTCTTTCATTTTTACCCTAAAACATCATAAATAAAACCCTAAATATTACTCTAATAATTCCTAGTATTATTTAGCTAATTAGTGGTTATACAAGCTTACTATCTCGGGTTTATTTTTGAAGGTGAAGACGGGTATTTGGGTGAAGACTTAGACCTAGATAATATCGTTGATCCGGACAACCAATAAACTTACCGATTAAGGTGACTAACTATGTCTTATATTATCCTTTTAGTAAATTAGTTTGTTTTGTTATTATAATTTTATGAGTATGATTTTTATGTTAAATATGTTAAACATCATGATTGTGTGCTTGTATGTTTAGGTGAAGTATAATAAAATGATAATAAATAAGTTATATTGATAATAGATTAGTTGTAGTAAAATGATATCATGTGTAGTTAATTTATTTTTGAGCATTTTTAATTTATGTTCATATGATTTTTATGTTTAGTTATGTTTTAATTGAGTAGTAGTTATATATAAAAATTATGTGAAATATTAAAAATGAGTTTAAAGTGATTAAAATCGAAAATAGAAATTATGTGTTCATATGTAATATACTCGGCATTTTCAATTTTATTTTATATATTTTCACTTTTAATTTTTGTAAATAATATGTTAGAATAAGTTAGTTAAAATAGATGTTCCTATGAAAAAAAAAAACTAAATTAGGAAAACAAATTATAAATTATTAAAATCGAAATTAGTGTTCTTGAGTTGTTCTTGAGTTCTTCATGTGTGTTCTTGATTTATTGATGTTGATGTTCATCCTTGTTACTCATTTTGATTTCATTTTAATTTATGTTTGTTAATAATTTGTGTTTATGTTTAGTTATTGTTTATATATATTGTTAGTATTATGTATTAAATCAACTAAAACATTATAAATCTTTTAGATTAAAAAGTTAGAAAATTAAAGTGTTGAAAAACACTATTCATAATTATAAATGAAATTGTTAGTAAATTTCATTTTAGTTTAAATCGTTTTAGTATAATTAGAATAATTAAATTATAAAGACTTGAAGCTAAAAACCGTTAAAATCAAAAAAATAAAATTTAGGATACTAGTATACATGCTCACGGCATTTTGGACATTTTTAGGGTTAAAATTTGTTTTATCACTTTTTAGTTTATTGTTAATATAATTTAATTATTAGTTAATAAGTTAGATTTAAGAAATTAAAAGAAATAAATCAATTTTTATATTATATATGTTGTACACGGCATTTTCATTTTTAATTGACTAAATTTGACTGAAATGAAATTATCACTAAGTCACTAAAGTTAAATAGTAATTAGAATTGAATTTTAGTATAAATCGATTTAGTTATAAATGAAATATTATAAACCGATAAAAATATGTAACCGTTATAAAAATGAACTAAATCGTGTGTTACCGCCTTTGCTATTTGGACTGTTGATCTTGGACATACGGACTATAAATGAATCATCCACGATACTATTATTTTTAAAATGAAAATCGCTAAAATTTAGTTAATAGACGATTAAATTTAACTAAGTCTCATTTTAAAATAAATGTCATTATCACTTTTTACAAATTGAACTTAACATTTTTAAAACTAATATTTTAAAATGAAAATCATTATCGCCTTATACAAAATGAACTTAACGTTTTTGAAAACTAGACTTTTAGATATTTTCAAAAATCACTAAATACAAACCGAACTTAACGTTTTTAAAACTAGACTTTTGAAATATTTTCAAAAATCACTAAGTACAAAACGAACCTAACGACTTTGAAACTAGAATTTTTGTACTTAGCAAATAAAATGAAATTTTAGTTTATACTTAGGAAATATATTAATATATATGAATACGTATTAAAATACGTATAAATATAAAATACGTACAAGTATAGGAATACGTATAAGTATAAAAATACGTATAGAATACGAAGTATAAAAATACGAATACGTATAAAAATACGTATAAAATACGATGAATAGTGACCAATGAATAGTGTCAAGTGAATAGTGATTTATGAATAGTAAAAAGTGAATAGTGAAATACTGAAAATAATTGAAAATTTTACTAAGTATAGAAAATTTAAAATGAAGAAGTAAATAACCTAAAGTGTTTGAAAAACACATAAATAAAATTGGACATACTAATAAACGTTTCAATTTAGAAACTTGAAAACGTTAATAATTAACAACACTTCAAATAATAAACGAACGTGTTATGTGATCATATGAAACCTACAATTCAAATAAAACGTTTGACGCTGAGACTAGGAGAGTCTAGTAACATGTGATATGTAAATATCGAATAAATAATAAACATTGAGTAAGTTAAATAAAAGGTCAAGCTTGGGCCTCAGATAAGGGAACGTCAATCGTGAGTGAAGTGGGGTTAAGATAGTCTTGTAGCGGTCGCCATTGCCGTACAAGATAATTGAATATGCCAAGGCTTTTGTCTCAGGCTTTAGGAAATAGTCGTTTTATCCTGAGTTAAGGTGCTCTATGATTAGCATAGCCCATTCTTAAATTGGATACTAGTGTACATGTACTAGACTAGGGTTTTATTCCCCTATTTCGCTAAAGTTAACAGGGCATCCGTGCCGATTTGGGCGATTATAGCGGTGGTCTCCTTGCGGTGTTTCGTTCTTAGTGGGCGCGACACTAGCATTCGTTCTTGCCACATGTAAAGATCACTTGACGAGATTGTATCTGAAGTTCGAATCATTTCGAACACTAGAGGATGAGATGCAAGTATTATAGTATTCGGCGTGGTTTACGAGTCGAGTAAGCCTCTGCACTATGGAAGTGAGATGCAATCGATCAGAGTACAAAGGCCTACTCGATTGGTCGTGCTCGTAGCAGTATGTGTTGTTTGTTGTTTGAATTAAATGAAAACGAGTGTGTACCATCTTCGAAAATTAAAGACCACAAGTTTCTGAAGTGAATCGAGTCTGCATGATGAGAACAATACGATACGTATGTATGCGATCTGATATCGCTTTGTAATCTTGCTGATATGTTGTAATACTATGGCTATGATATTATATGTTATTTGCTTTCATAAATGAATATCATGCTTATATGATTTATTGCTTTAACCACATGCTTATTATGACATATATGTCTTTACATGCTAATTGTATTAAGCATGTTTATGTTTTATCATAATGTTATATTTATAAAGCGATAATATTAAACCAAAATAATTGAAATCGAGGGTAAGTATGAGCATAGCTAGTCACTGTCCGCTCAGCGGGCATCCCCCCAATAGTTTATTGTGCAGGACGATCGTGGACCAGGAGCTGGATTTTGGATGGGGCCACGAGACGTTTTTACGCTTTACTTTTGTTGCTTTTGAGAGATATGTAATATATACAACACTTTACTCTTTTAACTTCCGGATTTAGAGTTGTTCCATCCAACTCTTAAACGATGATGTAATATTTGGGTTGTTTGTATAATTAATAACGCTGGTTTAAGACTTAATTAATTTCCGCCTTACTAATTAAAGTCGACTAAAAACCAGGTTGTTACAGTTAATAAGATATTTAATGTCTTGATCAAAAAGCTACACAAGAAACCCTAAACCCAACCCGAGCTGGGGGGTTCGGCTCGGCCCAGGGTGGACCGTTTCAAACTGACCCCTGAAAATTTGGCAGTTGCGACGGCGTCGAAAAAATACGCAGTTTAGCCTTTTGAATCACCTGAATCGGAGTCCGTATGAGGAAATTACACCGTTTTTAAGTTAATTACTCCGTTTTTAAGTTCCGACTACAGAGTAGCTTAATCCACGCGACAAGAGAACTGATTTTCTCGAGCTAAAAGAAATGAGAAAATCAAGAGAAATAAAATACGAATATTATTGAGACAAATAATTAATATTAGGAAAAGTCGGGGTGTTACAATCTCACCACCTAACAAGAAGTTTCGTTCTCGAAACTTGAGAACAAAACGACACCCAAAAGAAGTGAGAAAAGTATACTCCCTACGATTTCTTTTCTAAGGACGATTAACTCTACTCACCCTAACGACGAAAGGATAGCTCTTCTAGCCTAGGTCAACTACACCAAGCCTCGTATACCCCAAAAAGATACCCAACTCGGTCAAACTAAAACACACACTTTGGTTTGCTTGAAAAAGGCTAGGTTGCCCTAAAACTCTGCCCGAGTTGAGTAGTTACTTGAAGTGGCATGTCTAGTAAATGCCGCTATCACCTATGCTTTTGTGTTGTAGATGACCAGAAACAGAGGAGGAGCCAACAACGACTTGCAACGCATCCGCCGACTCAAGGATGCTATAGTGATATTGGAGCCTCTACATTATTCTTAACACTCCATTGATCGACAAAGCTTAGCTCATTTCCTCTATTTCCGTGGATATTCTTATTACTCTTCCACGGGAGAACACCGTTCCAAGTTCATTCCTATTCTTGGGTGTCCCTACTTCTTTTGGGGAGATCCGTCCTAGCTGCTTACTTTAAGCGTACTAGTTGTTCGAGTGTGCACTTGTCTTGGGGGTATGTGTGGTTTGGTGGAGTTGACATAGGATAGAAGAGCTACCCTTCCGTTAATGGGGTGAGTGGAGTTGGTCACTTTTAGGATAGCAATCGTAGGAGGTTTGTCTTTTTCTCATTCGTTTTGGTATCTTTTTGTTCTCAAGTTTCGAGGACGAAACTTCTTTTTAGGTGGTGAGATTGTAACACCCCGACTTTTCCCCTTTTATTTAAATAATTCATTTCGTTAAATTCGTATTTTATTTCTCTTGATTTTGTTATTTTTGGCTCGAGAAATAAGCGAAATCGTAGTCGGAACTTAAAAACGATGTCATTTCCTCATACGGACTCCGATTCAGGCGATTCAAAAGGTTAAACTGCGTATTTTTTCGACGCCGTTGCAACTGCCAAAATTTCAAGTTGAACCGATCGGTTCAGGTCCAAACCGACCGGTTCTGGAGTGTTTTCCGAATCAGTAATTTTCGTGTTGTTTTAAATTGTTAAGCACGAAATCCTTATATGCCTATGACTCTCTAAACCCTAGAATCATTCTAAACACTCTGATAAACTAATCCCTCATAATCCTCTCTTCTCTCTCTAAATTGCCTCATCAATCATCTTCTAAATCATCACCAAAAACTCACCCAATCAAACCCTAATCATCTCCTCATCTTTTCTCTTCAATTCTCTTTGGTAAATTCTTCATCTTTAAGTTTATGTTTGTAGGTTTTATTATTATATGTGTTTATTGCGTTGTTCTTATGTATGGTATGATTTGTGTGTGCCCTAATCAATAGGAGAGAATTGGAGGGAAAACCACAAGTTCGGATGCTAGGGAAATATATTTGGTGGATTGAGAAAAAACAAGACCATTTATGGGTTAAATGGATTCATCAAGTATATATGAAGGGTGTGGCTTGGACAGACTATTCTGCCCCTGTCGATTGTGCATGGTCTTGGAAGAAGATAGTGCATTGTATGGCTCTGTTCAAATCAGGTATGGCTGCTCCTGTTTTTAATGATGATTACAATGTTATGGATGCTTATAAGTGGATCCAAGGAGTACGGGAGAAGGTTTCATGGAGGTTTGTTTGTTGGAACACCATGAATGTGCCTCGTTGTGCTTTCATATTTTGGGAGTATAAGCTTGGGCGACTTAAGACTTATGATCGATTACGGAGGATGGGCTATGTTGGTGATGATACGTGCTTACTGTGTGATGAGGGACAGGAGACGATTAGGCACCTGTTCCATGAATGTATTTTTGCTCAATTTTGTTGGAAGGAATTATTCAAGGCGCTTAGGGTGCGTTTTCCCCCTGCCAATATTGAAGCGTGGTGTCATCAAGGTGCACGTCAGTCCAAACTTGTGAGGTCGTTTGTGTCAGCGTGTGTTGTTGGATTGATATATGGTATCTGGTCTACAAGAAACAAGGCGCGTGTTGATCAAGTAGTAGCATGGCCTATGAGAGTGGTGAAGGGAACGTTGGAGGATGTACTCATGAGATTCAAGGCGCGAAACAAATCGGTTTTGTCTTCGCACGATACTTTATGGATACAAAGATTGTAACTTGTGATTTTCATGATGTAAAAAGAAAACATGTATATGGGTTTTGATTATTAATATACTTACATTTTCCCAAAAAAAAAAACCACAAGTTCGGATTTCTCTGACCCAGGTTCACTAAACTGAAGATCGCCGGAGATCCGACCGTCCGATTTTGCCGAAATTTTGTGAGCATGTTCTTGACTCTTGGGGCTACCTTTTCACCGTTCAGAATTTTATTTAGAGCTCTGGATCGTCTGTTATCGCGTCTGGACAGAAGGGTTGAAAACTGCGCTTTTCTTTGGCTTGTTTGAAAAAGGTAACCGGGTGTAGCCCTAGACATATTTTAACTTGTGTGAGCCCGTATGATTGATTGAGGATGATTTGATTATGTGTGAATGTAAAGCTATGGTCTTTTGGGTTGATTGTGCTATGAAATTATGATATTTCGTCTTAATTGTGTCGGTCTCACACTATTGAGTCTAATCATATGATTTGGGATGTTTGTATGGCTTGAGGTTGATTATATTGTTATTAGGTCGAATAAAAATGATAACTTTGGGTGTTGTGATGGTTTATTATGGCTATTCTTGAGTTCTTATGAATATTACTCCGTATTAAGTTGTTTACTATGTTGTTTGATCATTGTATTGTTCAGGATGAGTATGGATGGTTATTAAATGGTTAAATATGTTGCTATTGAGTTTAAGATGGATGTTGAGGTGATTTTGGAGTTAAAGGTTGATTGAATTGATATTGATGTTGAGTTGGTTCTGGGTTGGATTGAATTGTTTGTATGCTTGAGTTGAGTGTGCGTACGGGTACTGTTCTGGCACGTACGTGAGGAGTTACAACGTCTTTTGTAGGACGGTGCCGCCTGTCGTGGGTTCTCATCCATTTTATAGTGGCTCTGAGACTATGGTTATCGAAAGTCCTTTTGTAGGGGCGCCACTCTTTTGTAGGGGTGGTTAATGTTTGTCCACACTCTTTTGTAGGGGTGTGCTTGGCCAAGTTTAGACTATTGTTCGAGGCATTTTGTAGTGCCACCATAGGGTCAGGATCTTTTGTAGGGTCCGGGGTGTTTTGTAGCGCCCAGTACTCCGTGCTTACTCTTGCGATTGATTGTTGATTATTGTTGTTGTTTGTCACTTTGTTGATGACATTCAGATTGTTGATTATTGACTGTCACTTTGTTGATGACAGGTTGAACTCGGATTACTTAAGTTGAGCTTGATTAACTATATTGAACTAATTGTATTTGGGGTTGTATGGTTTGTACGATGGTTGATTTGTTTATACTTTGATTATAGATCACAAGTTGAGTTAGTTGATTATTGGGTTAGCTTGAGGATGACCTATGTTGGTTTTGCATTTGGGTTGTATTGTTGTTTATGTTGATTATGTTGAAATATGACTGGGGAGCACCTAGTTACTCCCCACTGATTGTGGCTGTTGCATTCTTTGTGGCAGGTTAGCGCGGGATCAGGTTTGTCAAGTGAGGATGCCGTGAGGATGACCTATAGCTAGCCTTGAAGTGATTTTGGACTAGACTTGTTAGGATGTTTAGTTTTATTATCGTTATCTTACTTTCATTTTTGAGCTGGTTTTGTAAGGGGTATTTACTCCCCACTTCTAGGCCTCAAGGCCTACCTCTTTTATCGTTGTTTAGTTGGTTTAGTGAGTGACGACTCGGATTACACGGTGTTTCCGCCACCGTGGTCTTCATTTTATTTTCATTTCCTCTTTAAAATCCTTTTATTTCTTTATTTTATTTTGTTGGAAAATCCGAGTTGTTACAGTTGGTATAAATAAAGACCACGGTGGCGGAAACACCGCGTAATCCGAGTCATCACTCACTAAACAAACATAAGCTAAAAGAGTAGGCCTTGAGGCCTAGCAAACGGGGAGTAAATACCCCTTACAATCCAAAATGAAATATAGGTACGAAAAATGATAAAGTCTAAACCAACAAGTCTAGTCCAAGTTCCTCAACAAATGCTAGCTACGGGGTCAATCCTCACGGCTTCTCACACTTCAAATCCCGAACCCACGCTAACCTGCCACAAAGAAAGTAACAGCCACAATCAGTGGGGAGTAACTAGGTGCTCCCCAGTCACATTTCAACATAACCAACGTAAACAACAATACAACCCGAAATGCACGGCCAACATAGATCATCCTCAAGCTAACTCAATAATCAACCAACTCAACTTGTGACCTATAATCAAAATATAAGCAACCAACCATCTTACAAATCATACAAGCTCAACCCAAATACAACTGGTTCAATATGGTCAATCATAAATCAAATAAGCTCAACCTGTCATCAACAAAGTGACAGTCAACAACCAACCTGAGAGTCATCAACAAAGTGCCAATCAATAACATCAATCAACAATCAATCGCAAGAGTAAGCACGGAGTACTGGGCGCTACAAAACACCCCGGACCCTACAAAAGATCCAGACCCTATGGCGGCACTACAAAATGCCTCAAACAATAGTCTAAATTTGGCCAAGCACACCCCTACAAAAGAGTGTGGACATACAATAACCACCGCTACAAAACAGTGGCGCCCCTACAAAAGGACTTTCGATAACCATAGTCTCAGAGCCACTACAAAATGGATGAGAACCCACGACAAGCGGCACCGTCCTACAAAAGACGTCGTAACTCCTCACGTACGTGCCAGAACAGTACCCGTACGCACACTCAACTCAAGCATACAAACAATTCAATTCAATAACAATGCTAACACAATCATCCTTTAGCTCAAAGTCATCTCAATCCATCATAAACTCTTTAACAACATAACCAACCCTATTACAACCATTCTCAACACTAACCATAATCAACATTTTAAATACGGAGTAATAATCATAAGAACTCAAGAATAGCCATAATAAACCATTATAATTCCCAAAATTATCATCTTTAAATCAACTTAATAACAACATAACCCAAATTCAATATAACAATCACCCCAAATCATTCCATAAGACATATAAGTGTGAGACCAACACAAAAAAGACCAAAGAACATGATTTCATAGCACAATTAACCCAAAGTTCATAGCTTTACATACATAACAACAATGAAATCATCCTCAATCAATCATATGGTCTCTCACGAGTTAAAATATCACTAAGGCTACACCTAGTTACCTTTTACCGCTCCAAAACCAAGTTAGCCTTCCTCCTCGTCGATAAGAATGGTGTCTCCTTCCTCAAAATCACCTTCTCCTTTGAATACCCAAGCCAAAACACACAAGCAATGAATACACAACATAATAACACATAAAATAATACAAAAATCAGAAAAATAAAAGAACTAAAAGAAGTCATATACCGAGGGAATAGACTAGGGAAGATTTAGGGCTAAAGGAATGCAAGAAAAGATGATCAACAATGGAGTTTGATGAGTTTTGAGAGAGTTTTTGTGAGAGAATTATGGAGGATGAATGAGGATGAGATTAGGAAGATAAAAATCAGATCTTAAGGTTGCTAGGGCTAGGAGTTAATAAGATATTTAATGTCTTGATCAAAAAGCTACACAAGAAACCCTAAACCCAACCCGAGCTGGGGGTTCGGCTCGGCCCAGGGTGGACCGATTCAAACCGAGTCCTGAAAATTTGGTAGTTGCGACGGGGTCGAAAAAATACGCAGTTTAGCCTTTTGAATCACCTGAATCGGAGTTCGTATGAGGAAATTACACCGTTTTTAAGTTAATTACTCCGTTTTTAAGTTCTGACTACGGTTTCGCTTATTCCACGAGCCAAAAATAACAAAATTAAGAGAAATGAAATACGAATTTAACGAAATGAATTACTTAAATAAAAGGGAAAAGTCGGGGTGTTACAATCTCACCACCTAAAAAGAAGTTTCATCCTCGAAACTTGAGAACAAAACGACACCCAAAGCAAATGAGGAAAAGACTACTACCTACGATTCCTATTCCAAAGACGACTAACTCTACTCAGCCCAATAACGAAAGGATAGCTCTTCTAGCCTACGTCAACTCCACCAAGCCTCGCATACCCCAAAAGACACCCAACTCGGTTGGACCCAAACACACATGGAAATGAGCTAGGACGGATTTTCCCAAGGAAGTAGGGACATCCTCGAATAGGAGTGAACATGGAACCGTTTCTCCCGTGACAAGAGTAATAAGAATATATATGGAAATAGAGGAAGTAAGTTGAGTTTTCTCGATCAACGAAGGGAAAACGGATGACAAAGAGGCACCAGTATCACTATAGCATCCTTGAGTCGGCGGATGCGTTGCAAGTCGTTGTTGGCTCCTCCTCTGTTTCTGGTCATCTGCAACACAAAAGCATAGGTGATAGCGGCATTTACTAGACATGCCACTTCAAGTAACTACTCAAACACATACATAAACAACGTAAACCACCTAGTGTGTCTACCCCAACGCTCTCACTCGGTGTTCTAAGTCAAACCTACTCACTCGACTAAGAGAGTTGGGAGCGAATTCGCTCTGATACCAACTGTAACAACCCGGATTTTCTAAGAAATAAAATAAGCTTTTAAAAAGGATTTGTGAAAGAATGTGAATAAAAATGAAGACCACGGTGGCGGAAACACCGCGTAATCCGAGTCATCACTCACTAAACAAACATAAGCTAAAAGAGTAGGCCTTGAGGCCTAGCAAACGGGGAGTAAATACCCCTTACAATCCAAAATGAAATATAGGTACGAAAAATGATAAAGTCTAAACCAACAAGTCTAGTCCATGTTCCTCAACAAAAGCTAGCTACGGGGTCAATCCTCACGGCTTCTCACACTTCAAATCCCGAACCCGCGCTAACCTGCCACAAAGAAAGTAACAGCCACAATCAGTGGGGAGTAACTAGGTGCTCCCCAGTCACATTTCAACATAACCAACATAAAAAACAATACAACCCGAAATGCACGGCCAACATAGATCATCCTCAAGCTAACTCAATAATCAACCAACTCAACTTGTGACCTATAATCAAAATATAAGCAACCAACCATCTTACAAATCATACGAGCTCAACCCAAATACAACTGGTTCAATATGGTCAATCATAAATCAAATAAGCTCAACCTGTCATCAACAAAGTGACAGTCAACAACCAACCTGAGAGTCATCAACAAAGTGACAATCAATAACATCAATCAACAATCAATCGCAAGAGTAAGCACGGAGTACTGGGCGCTAAAAAACACCTCGGACCCTACAAAAGATCCAGACCCTATGGCGGCACTACAAAATGCCTCGAACAATAGTCTAAACTTGGCCAAGCACACCCCTACAAAAGAGTGTGGACATACAATAACCACCGCTACAAAACAGTGGCGCCCCTACAAAAGGACTTTCGATAACCATAGTCTCAGAGCCACTACAAAATGGATGAGAACCCACGACAGGCGGACCGTCCTATAAAAGACGTCGTAACTCCTCACGTACGTGCCAGAACAGTACCCGTACGCACACTCAACTCAAGCATACAAACAATTCAATTCAATAACAATGCTAACACAATCATCCTTTAGCTCATAGTCATCTCAATCCATCATAAACTCTTTAACAACATAACCAACCCTATTACAACCATTCTCAACACTAACCATAATCAACATGTTAAATACGGAGTAATAATCATAAGAACTCAAGAATACCCATAATAAACCATTATAATTCCCAAAATTATCATCTTTAAATCAACTTAATAACAACATAACCCAAATTCAATATAACAATCACCCCAAATCATTCCATAAGACATATTAGTGTGAGACCAACACAAAAAAGACCAAAGAACATGATTTCATAGCACAATTAACCCAAAGTTCATAGCTTTACATACATAACAACAATCAAATCATCCTCAATCAATCATATGGTCTCACACGAGTCAAAATATCACTAAGGCTACACCTAGTTACCTTTTACCGCTCCAAAACCAAGTTAGCCTTCCTCCTCATCGATAAGAATGGTGTCTCCTTCCTCAAAATCACCTTCTCCTTTGAATACCCAAGCCAAAACACACAAGCAATGAATACACAACATAATAACACATAAAATAATACAAAAATCAGAAAAATAAAAGAACTAAAAGAAGTCATATACCGAGGGAATAGACTAGGGAAGATTTAGGGCTAAAGGAATGCAAGAAAAGATGATCAACAATGGAGTTTGATGAGTTTTGAGAGAGTTTTTGTGAGAGAATTATGGGGGATGAATGAGGATGAGATTAAGAATGAGATTAGGAAGATAAAAATCAGATCTTAAGGTTGCTAGGGCTAGGAGTTAATAAGATATTTAATGTCTTGATAAAAAAGCTACACAAGAAACCCTAAACCCAACCCGAGCTGGGGGTTCGGCTCGGACCAGAGTGGACCGGTTCAAACTGACTCCTGAAAATTTGGCAGTTGCGACGGCGTCGAAAAAATACGCAGTTTAGCCTTTTGAATCACCTGAATCGGAGTTCGTATGAGGAAATTACACCGTTTTTAAGTTAATTACTCCGTTTTTAAGTTCTGACTACGGTTTCGCTTATTCCACGAGCCAAAAATAACAAAATTAAGAAAAATGAAATACGAATTTAACGAAATGAATTACTTAAATAAAAGGGAAAAGTCGGGGTGTTACAAGGCTAGGTTGATTAGTTGGCGATTCAAAGCTAGACAACATAATCAACAATCCACTCCACCAACAAAAGGACGGTGCCGCCTGTCGTGGGTTAAGGATTTAACGAAATGAATTACTTAAATAAAAGGGAAAAGTCGGGGTGTTACAAGGCTAGGTTGATTAGTTGGCGATTCAAAGATAGACAACATAATCAACCAACTAATCAACCTACATTGTAACACCCGGTGTTGTCCGAGGTTATTCGGGCCGGGTACCCCATTGAAGTGGTTCATGTAATAGCTCAAGTGACCTAGTGCTTAAAAGGATTGTAAGCGTTACTCATATCAACAAGATGCATCTTCTTTTCTGGTGGCTCATCTTAAGAACTCTTCAGTTAAGCGTGCTTGCTGGAGAGTAGTCTTAGGATGGGTGACCTCCTGGGAAGTTCTCAAGATGCGCACGAGTGAGGACAAAGTACGCTGGAAAGGACTCGTGTTGGTCTGTGGGCGATGTACGCAGCCTGGCGAGCTACCGTGAGCGACATTCCGGCCTTCAGTTGGGGCCGGGGTGTTACAAAATTGTAACACCCCGACTTTTCCCCTTTTATTTAAATAATTCATTTCGTTAAATTCGTATTTCATTTCTCTTAATTTTGTTATTTTTGGCTAGAGGAATAAGCGAGACTGTAGTCAGAACTTAAAAACGGAGTAATTAGCTTAAAAACGGTGTAATTTCCTCATACGGACTCCGATTCAGGTGATTCAAAAGGCTAAACTGCGTATTTTTCCGACGCCGTCGCAACTGCCAAACTTTCAGGAGTCATTTTGAACCGCTCTCCCATGGGCCGAGCCGAACCCTCAACTCGGGTAGAGTTTTAGGGCTTTCTTGGGTTTGCTTCTTGCTCAAGACATTATAATATTTCATTCCCTCCTTACCCTAGCTCCCAAATCAGTTTTGCATCTTCCTAATCTCATCCCTAATCTCATCCTCATTCATCCCTCATAATTCTCCCACAAAAACTCTCTCAAAACTCCTCAAACTCCATTGTTGATCATCTTTTCTTTCTTCTCTTTAGCCCTAAACCTTTCCTAGTCATTTCCCTCGGTATAGGATCTCTTTTAGCTCTTTTATTTTTCTTATTTTGTATTATTTTATGTGTGTTTATGTTGTGTATTCATTGCTTGTTTGATTTGGCTTGATTATGCAAAGGAGGAGGAGATCTAGAAGAAGATGACACCATTCTTATCAACGAGAAGGAAGGCTAACTTGGTTTTGGAGCGGTAAAAGGTAACTAGGTGTAGCCCTAGACATATTTTAACTTATGTGAGACCATATGATTGATTGAGGATGATTTGTTTGTGTTGAGTTTGTAAAGCTATGAACTTTGGGTTGATTGTGCTATGAAATCATGTTCTTTGGTCTTATTTGTGTTGGTCTCACACTAATATGTCTTATGAAATGATTTGGGGTGATTGTTATATTGAATTTGGGTTATGTTGTTATTGAGTTGATTAAAGATGATGACTTTGGGTATTATGATGGTTATTTTGGATTACTATTGAGTTCTTATGATTATTACTCCGTATTTAACATGTTGATTATGGTTAGTGTTGAGAATGGTTATAAAAGGGTTGGTTATGCTGTTAAAGAGTTTATGATGGAGGTTGAGATGACTTTGAGCTAAAGGATGATTGTGTTCGCATTGTTATTGAATTGAATTGTTTGTATGTTTGAGTTGAGTGCGTACGGGTACTGTTCTGGCACGTACGTGAGGAGTTACAACGTCTTTTGTAGGACGTTGCCGCCTGTTGTGGGTTCTCATCCATTTTGTAGTGGCTCTGAGACTATGGTTATCGAAAGTCCTTTTGTAGGGGCGCCACTCTTTTGTAGGGGTGGTTATTGTTTGTCCACACTCTTTTGTAGGGGTGTGCTTGGCCAAGTTTAGACTATCGTTCGAGGCATTTTTTAGTGCCACCATAGGGTCAGGATCTTTTGTTGGGTCCGGGGTATTTTGTAGCGCCCAGTACTCCGTGCTTACTCTTGCGATTGATTATTGATTGTTGTTATTGTTTGTCACTTTGTTGATGACATTCAGGTTGTTGATTATTGACTGTCACTTTGTTGATGACAGGTTGAACTTGGATTACTTAAGTTGAGCTTGATTAACTATATTGAACTAATTGTATTTGGGGTTGTATGGTTTGTACGATGGTTGATTTGTTTATACTTTGATTATAGGTCGCAAGTTGAGTTAGTTGATTATTGGGTTAGCTTGAGGATGACCTATGTTGGTTGTGCATTTGGGTTGTATTGTTGTTTGTGTTGATTATGTTGAAATATGACTGGGGAGCACCTAGTTACTCCCCACTGATTGTGGCTGTTACTTTCTTTTGTGGCAGGTTAGCGCGGGTTCGGGTTTTGAAGTGTGAGAAGCCGTGAGGATTGACCCCGTAGCTAGCTTATGTTGAGGAACTTGGATTAGACTTGTTGGTTTAGACTTGTTATTATTTTATTTCTATCTCGTTTTGGTTAAGGATTGTAAGGGGTATTTACTCCCCACTATTAGGCTTCAAGGCCTACCTCTTTATCGTTGTTTAGTTGTTTAGTGAGTGACGACTCGGATTACACGGTGTTTCCGCCACCGTGGCCTTCATTTTTATTCATTTTCTTTTATGAACCTTTTACTTCTTTATTTTATTTTATTGGAAAATCCGGGTTGTTACAGTTGGTATCAGAGCGAATACGCTCCCAACTCTCTTAGTCGAGTGAGTAGGATTTGACTTAGAACACCGAGTGAGAGCATTGGGGTAGACACATTAGGAGGTTGCGATGTTTATGTATGTGTTTGAGTAGTTTCTTGAAGTGGCATGCTTAGTAAAATGCCGCTATCACCTATGCTTTTGTGTTGCAGATTACCAGAAACGGAGGAGGAGCCAACAACAACTTGCAACGCATCCGCAAACTCAAGGATGCTATAGTGATATTGGTGCCTTTATGTCATTCACTTCCGCTATGTTGATCGAGAAAGCTTAGCTCACTTCCTCTAATTTCGTGGATACTCTTATTACTCTTCCACGAGAAAACACTGTTCCATGTTAATTCCTATTCTTGGGTGTCCCTACTTCTTTTGGGGAGATCCGTCCTAGCTGCTTACCTTGTGCGTACTAGTGGTCTGAGTGTGCGCTTGTCTTGGAGGTGCGTGTGGTTTGGTGGAGCCGACCTAGGCTAGGAGAGCTATCCTTTCGTTGTTGGGGTGAGTAGAGTTAGTCGTCCTTAGAATAGGAATCGTTAGGAGTAGTCTTTTCCTCATTTGTTTTGGGTGTCGTTTTGTTCTCAAGTTTCGAGGACGAAACTTCTTTTTAGGTGGTGAGATTGTAACACCCCGACTTTTCCCCTTTTATTTAAATAATTCATTTTGTTAAATTCATATTTCATTTCTCTTAATTTTGTTATTTTTGGCTAGAGGAATAAGCGAGACTGTAGTCAGAACTTAAAAACGGAGTAATTAGCTTAAAAACGGTGTAATTTCCTCATACGGACTCAGGTCAGGTGATTCAAAAGGCTAAATCACAGATTTTTCCGACTGCCGCAATGTACCCAAATTTTCAGGAGTCAGTTTGAACCGCTCTCCCATGGGCCGAGCCGAACCCTCAACTCGGGTAGAGTTTTAGGGCTTTCTTGGGTTTGCTTCTTGCTCAAGACATTATAATATTTCATTCCCTCCTTACCCTAGCTCCCAAATCAGTTTTGTATCTTCCTAATCTCATCCCTAATCTCATCCTCATTCATCCCTCATAATTCTCCCACGAAAACTCTCTCAAAACTCATCAAACTCCATTGTTGATCATCTTTTCTTTCTTCTCTTTAGCCCTAAACCTTTCCCAGTCATTTCCCTTGGTATAGGATCTCTTTTAGCTCTTTTATTTTTCTGATTTTGTATTATTTTATGTGTGTTTATGTTGTGTATTCATTGCTTGTTTGATTTGACTTGATTATGCAAAGGAGGAGGAGATCTAGAAGAAGATGACACCATTCTTATCAACGAGAAGGAAGGCTAACTTGGTTTTGGAGCGGTAAAAGGTAACTAGGTGTAGCCCTAGACATATTTTAACTTATGTGAGACCATATGATTGATTGAGGATGATTTGTTTGTGTTGAGTTTGTAAAGCTATGAACTTTGGGTTGATTGTGCTATGAAATCATGTTCTTTGGTCTTATTTGTGTTGGTCTCACACTAATATGTCTTATGGAATGATTTGGGGTGATTGTTAGATTGAATTTGGGTTATGTTGTTATTGAGTTGATTAAAGATGATGACTTTGGGTATTATGATGGTTATTTTGGATTACTATTGAGTTCTTATGATTATTACTCCGTATTTAACATGTTGATTATGGTTAGTGTTGAGAATGGTTATAAAAGGGTTGGTTATGCTGTAAAAGAGTTTATGATGGAGGTTGAGATGACTTTGAGCTAAAGGATGATTGTGTTGGCATTGTTATTGAATTGAATTGTTTGTATGCTTGAGTTGAGTGTGCGTACGGGTACTGTTCTGGCACGTACTTGAGGAGTTACAACGTCTTTTGTAGGACGGTGCCGCCTGTTGTGGGTTCTCATCCATTTTGTAGTGGCTCTGAGACTATGGTTATCGAAAGTCCTTTTGTAGGGGCGCCACTCTTTTGTAGGGGTGGTTATTGTTTGTTGGAGCCGAGGTGCTCCCCAGTCATATTTCAACATAAGAACCAAGCTATTCTCTTATCCGGGTTGTATTGTTTATGTTGATTATGTTGTCCTTCGTCTTGGTATCCTTTTGTTCACAAGTTTCGAGGACAAAACTTCTTTTTAGGTGGTGAGATTGTAACACCCCGACTTTTCCCCTTTTATTTAAATAATTTATTTCGTTAAATTCGTATTTCTTTTCTCTTGATTTTGTTATTTTTGGCTCGTGGAATAAGCGAAACCGTAGTCGGAACTTAAAAACGATGTCATTTCCTCATACGGACTCCGATTCAGGCGATTCAAAAGGCTAAACTGCGTATTTTTCCGACGCCGTCGCAACTGCCAAACTTTCAGGAGTCAGTTTGAACCGCTCTCCCATGGGCCGTGCCGAACCCTCAACTCGGGCAGAGTTTTAGGGCTTTCTTGGGTTTGCTTCTTGCTCAAGACATTATAATATTTCATTCCCTCCTTACCCTAGCTCCCAAATTAGTTTTGCATCTTCCTAATCTCATCCCTAATCTCATCCTCATTCATCCCTCATAATTCTCCCACAAAAACTCTCTCAAAACTCATCAAACTCCATTGTTGATCATCTTTTCTTTCTTCTCTTTAGCCCTAAACCTTTCCTAGTCAATTCCCTCGGTATAGGATCTCTTTTAGCTCTTTTATTTTACTGATTTTGTATTATTTTATGTGTGTTTATGTTGTGTATTCATTGCTTGTTTGATTTGGCTTGATTATGCAAAGGAGGAGGAGATCTAGAAGAAGGTGACACCATTCTTATCGACGATAAGGAAGGCTAACTTGGTTTTGGAGCGGTAAAAGGTAACTAGGTGTAGCCCTAGACATATTTTAATTTGTGTGAGACCGTATGATTGATTGAGGATGAATTGGTTGTTGTTATGTATGTAAAGCTATGAACTTTGGGTTGATTGTGCTATGAAATCATGTTCTTTGATCTTATTTGTGTTGGTCTCACACTAATATGTCTTTATGGAATAATTTCGGGTGATTGTTATATTGAATTTGTGTTATATTGTTATTAGGTTGATTAAAAGATGATAACTTTGGGATTTATGATGGTTTATTATTGCTATTTATGAGTTCTTATGATTATTACTCCGTATTTAACATGTTGATTATGGTTAGTGTTGAGAATGGTTGTAAAAGGGTTGGTTATGTTGTTAAAGGATTTATGGTGGATGTTGTGATGATTTTGAGCTAAAGGTTGATTGAATTGGTATTGATTATGAATTGGCTTGAGGTTGAATTGAATTGTTTGTATGCATGAGTTGAGTGTGCGTACGGGTACTGTTCTGGCACGTACGTGAGGAGTTACAACGTCTTTTGTAGGACGGTGCCGCCTGTCGTGGGTTCTCATCCATTTTGTAGTGGCTCTGAGACTATGGTTATCGAAAGTCCTTTTGTAGGGGCGCCACTCTTTTGTAGGGGTGGTTATTGTTGTCCACACTCTTTTGTAGGGGTGTGTTTGGCCAAGTTTAGACTATTGTTCGAGGCATTTTGTAGTGCCACCATAGGGTCAGGATCTTTTGTAGGGTCCGGGGTGTTTTGTAGCGCCCAGTACTCCGTGCTTACTCTTGCGATTGATTGTTGATTGTTGTTATTGTTTGTCACTTTGTTGATGACATTCAGGTTGTTGATTATTGACTGTCACTTTGTTGATGACAGGTTGAACTTGGATTACTTAAGTTGAGTTTGCTTAACTATATTGAACTAATTGTATTTGGGGTTGTATGGTTTGTACGATGGTTGATTTGTTTATACTTTGATTATAGGTCGCAGGTTATGTTGGTTAATTAATGAGTTAGCTTGAGGTTGACCTATGTTGGTCGTGCATTTGGGTTGTATTGTTGTTTATGTTGATTATGTTGAAATATGACTGGGGAGCACCTAGTTACTCCCCACTGATTGTGGCTGTTACATTCTTTATGGCAGGTATGCGCGGGGACGGGTTTGAAGTGTGAGAAGCCGTGAGAATTCACCCCGTAGCTAGCTTTTGTTGAGGAACTTGGACTAGACTTGTTGGTTTAGACATATTATTTTATTTCTATCTCGTTTCGGTTAAGGATTGTAAGGGGTATTTACTCCCCACTATTAGGCTTCAAGGCCTACCTCTTTATCGTTGTTTAGTTGTTTAGTGAGTGACGACTCGGATTACACGGTGTTTCCGCCACCGTGGCCTTCATTTTTATTCATTTTCTTTTTATAAATCCTTTTAATTCTTTATTTTATTTTATTGGAAAATCCGGGTTGTTACATGTCATTTCTATTGATTTTCTCATTTTTGACTCGAGAAAGTCATTTCACTAGATCACGTGTCATTTTGGCGAGTCGTGGTAGCGCAAACCTAGGTGTTTCCGAGTTGAGGGTGTATGAGTGATTAAGGAGGAGTTTGGAGGATTTTGGAAGGGTGTAAGTTTGAAAAACTAAGTTAGGAGGAAGAATTCGGAGCCAAGAATTTCTACCAAAAGGGGTGCTCTTGGGACCGACCGGTTCTAGGTAAAACCGACCGGTTCAGGTGGGAACCGACCGGTTCAGACTCCAAACCGCCCGGTTTGGGCTTGTTCAGCGAGCAGAGTTTGATTTTGCTTAAAATTCTCTTTCCACGAAATCCTTTTTATTCTATAGGCTTCCTAACCCTAATATTCATTCTAAACATTCAGAAACTCTCATCCTATTCTAAATCCTTTCTCCTCTCTCTTAAAAACACCGTTAATTCTCATTCAATTCCTCATCAAATTCCCTCAAATTCTCATCTTTTTGCCCTAATTCTCTTTCTAATCAATCTCTATCGGTAATCCTTTCATTCTCTATTGCTTAGGGTTTAGTTTACATAGATTTTACATTATTGTATGTGTTTTATATTGTGTGCTTATTATTTTGTGTATTCTATGTGCTTATGATCGAAGGTGAGGGTGAACTGAACGAGGAGGACACCATATACGTCAAGGACGAAAAAGAACTTCCTTGAGAACGAGATAATAAGGTAACTAGGTGTAGCCCTAGTGCTATTTTGACATGTATGAGGCCCTAGGTGTTATTTAGGATGTTTTGAATTATTATATATAGATAAAGTTGCATGCTTTGGCTTGTCTGGATGTTCTATGATCATTGTACTTGAATGTGTGGGTCGGCCTCATACTTTTATGAGTCTAGAAGCATGTCTAGGCTTGTTTGATCATATGATATTGTTGAGTATGATGTTATGGTGAATAAAGATGCTAACTTGTGAAGTTATATGGCTCGGTTGTGAACTCATGAGGATTACTTTGACTACTACTCCGTATATAACTATGTTAAAGATGTTGAGTCGTGAAGTTATGAGTATGCTTATGAATTGTGAATGGTTTGACATGGCTTGGGTGATGTTGGAGGTTGGATTTTGATTGAGTTGACCTTGGCGTGTATTGGTTTGATTGAGCTTGAGTTGAGTGTGCGTACGTGCACTGTTGGGCACGTGCGTGAGGAGATACGGCGTCCATTGTAGGACGGATACCGCCCTTAGGAGTTCCCATCCGATTTTGTCACGGTTAGGGACTATGGTTTTTGATTGATATGTCGACACCGTCTTTGTTCGCGGTGGGTTTGGCCAAATTTAGACAGTTTGAGGAGCTTTTGTCGTTCCGCCAAAGGGTTAGGACTTTTGTCGTTCTGGGGTGATTCTAGTTGTTTCACCCAGTCCTCCGTGCTTACTCTTGCGTTGGTTTGATTGACGATTGGTTTGACTTGAGGTTGCTATAGTAATGTTAATATTGATGTTTGAGTATGCTATTGATGATTCGTTTGTCGTTGTACTCCGATTATAAGCCGTAGGCCAGGTAAGGAAATTGTGTATTGTTGATCGAGTTTATGATGTTGAAATATGACTGGGGAGCACCTAGTTACTCCCCACTGATTGTGGCTGTTACTTTCTTTGTGGCAGGTATGCGCGGGGACGGGATTTGTGTGAGCAGCTGTGAGATGAACGACCCGTAGCTAGCCTTGATAGTTTTGGATTAGACTCTTTGGATTAGTGATGAGGCTAAAGTCGTCATGCCTAATCAAAATAAACCTAGACAAACAACTAACAGAAGCTAGTGGTAAGCAGGGTCGAATCCGCAGGGAAACAGTGTAGTTATTAGTAAAGTCGGAGTAAAACAGGTCTGACTCAAGGGTGTGAAAAAGGATTGATTTGAGCTATAAACTAAAGCAAAAGAGGAAATGAATAGAAATCAATAAGGGGGAAGATTAGGGCAATCGGGTTCATTATGACAATGATTCAGGAACTCAAATTCATAGGAAGGAAACAATAAACTGCGCGAATTGAGTAGGTTTGGAAAACGCTCTCTCGAGTCAATTTTAGCCTTAAGCAAATTTAGCGGGCTCTCGCTACGTACTAAATTCAACTTATTAATCTCGCGTAAGTCTAGTTTTAACTCGGCTTTCGATCTTAAATTAAAACTTACTCAGGTTCAATTAAACTCAGATGAAATCGTTGATCAGGCGAAGTAATCCTAATTCAATTGCATAAAACGCGTAGGAAGAACTCAATTGCACAAAGTATTCAACCAATTTAATCCAAAAACATGTTCCCGAATCAAAGGCACAAATTCCCCTCAACCCTAATTGGAGAATTAGCTAGACATAAATGAAATTGAAACAAAACCAATAATAATAAGACATAATGAAGGAATAACAATTGAAATTAAACCTGAAATTAATCATGAATTGGAGTAAAGATCGAGTCTTGCGAAGTAATTAAATCTAGACTAAGAGTTTTTAGAGAGTTTTAAGAGAGAAACTAACTTCTAACCTAAAGCAGTAAAGTATAATGAAAGATAGATAAAAAAACCCCTAACTCGAGTTGTATTTATAGGCCTTGAAAATCCGGAGAATAAGTGAAGCAGAACCTATCGGTTCGTGATCAAACCGATTGGTTCTGGGGGGGTGAACCGATCGGTTCTCATAAAACCGTGCGGTTCTAGGGGGTGAACCGATCGGTTCTCATAAAACCGTGCGGTTCTAAGGTCTACAGAATTTTCCAGCAACTTTTGGCCTGTATCTTCAATCCTGAACCTATAGGTTTTATCTGAACCTATAGGTTTGACGTCCCAAATCGTAGTATTGCTTCCGAATTAACTCTCGGGCTTCGTCTTGACGTCACGATTCTCGTAAATGCTTCTCTTAACTCAGGTTTTAGCTCAGGACCGCCAAAACCTGCAAAATATAAACGAGGAACGACAGTATCGCAATATAAAGCAAATAGCTCCTAAAACAACAATGAAATCGAGTAAACGCGAGCTAAATGCGACTGAACTGGGGGCATAAAGGCAATATAAATGGCATACATCAAACTCCCCCAAACCAAACCTTTGCTTGTCCTCAAGCAAAAAGCGTCGGAGAAAATCAAAGTGGTACGAATTAATCACGTTAGCATCTCAAAGTTGACGACCAATACACATAAACTTGCAACCATAGTCTATTTCACCGAAAATAGAGCACAAGTCTCAACCATTCACACCAACATCATATTACTAGCTTCTCACGCTTTCGCAAAGATTAAACTTACGATAATTGAATTCAAGCAAGGCCAACCAAGCATACCACTTTCCGTTCCACCTTTCTTTCCACATCGTTCCATTTTTCATCTTTTCTTTTCTTTCTCTTTTTTTTTTCTTAAATGTGGAGCATCCCTCGTATGTTATACCGTTTAGCTTGACATTTACTCGGTAAGGATCGAGCTCGGGTACACATATTTTCTTAAGGGTTACATCGTTGCTCATACTCTCGGTCACAGCCAAATTCATGGCCATTGTGGTTACTCAATTCAATGAGTCCCCTCCGAAAGCATCGAAGCATTGCTCCAACATATATAAATCATTCCATAACATTCCACAAATCCACAAACCAAACATTCCACAAGCCATTGCCTTACTTGAATGCCAATACCAAAAGTAAACAAACGAAAAGCGATAAGAATTAAGCAAATACAAGTGGGCTAGTGTTTGAGACTCGCAATCTATTTATAGGAAACAAACATATAGTGCAAGCTACGACGATGGATTTTCAACTCGGAGATGCCAAAGATCAAAATTAGCACACTAATCAATTCTCCAAACTTGACAATTCAAGCCAAAATATTTTTGGAATTTTCAAATTTTTAATTTTTTTGGATTTTTAAAATAATGCACACAAACAAAAGGAAAAAGCAAATGAAAAGCGCGAAAGTGCTTCCCTCCCCCAAACCAGAATCGCACATTGTCCTCAATGTGGAAAACAGCACAACCACAAGCAGCAGAAAAGGACAAACAATGAACGGGGGTAGGAAAATAAAAGTGAGGAAATGAGGGAAAAGGAGTAAGAAAGCTCACATTATCAAGTTGGAGCTCCCCTAAACCGAAGCGAAGCATGGAGTGCAGCTACTGATCCACAAATTTGCATCCAATTCAGTCCAGCTATGAAGTATTTCGGGGTGGCACGCGAGAGAAAGTGAGGCCGAACAGTAGGGGGGCCGACCAAGGCCCTTCTTGGAGGCCTGTTCTCAAAAATACTAAGGACGAAGAGTCCTTAGGTACCTGCGTGCTAAAGCAAATCTAAAACCCTCATCCTCACGCGCTCATAAAAGCAAACTAATAATGTCAAAGTCAAAAACAAACCAAACCAAAGCAAAGTACAACAAATTACAACGTCATCGGGTTGCCTCCTGGAAAGCGCTGGTTTATAATGGTCCCGCACGACCGTCTTCAAAACTCATGATCATGTCCAATTAGGCCAAGGACGTTGGCCACTAGCAACACCTTCACTTGGTGAAATAGCATCCGTTCGCCACATAACTCGTCTGTCTCGAGGAAGAGCAGCAAAATCCATCACGCAGGGGACTCCGTCTCGAAAGGGCTCGCCATAACGACCTCGTGCACCGGGCACTGCAGACCGTGGGTCTCCACCTTCATCACTAGGATCATAGACATCCGCCCTCGTGAGCTTCCGTTCCCCCAAACCAGGATCGCAACCACCCTGCGTAAGACCTGCACAAGGAAAAACAGAAGAAACAACCTCCAAAGTGTCTCCAGTAGAGTGAGACGGAGGGGCAAGGTCAATCGCAGCAACAGACTCTAGCTGCATAGGGGAGCGAGGGAGACTCGACTTGGTATAGGTAATCTTTTTCCCCTCTACAGAAAATGTCAAAGTCTTATTCCCAACATCTATAACTGCACCAGCAGTGGGCAGAAAAGGTCGACCCAAAATAATAGGAATGTGTGGGTCCTCAGGGATGTCTAAGACAACGAAGTCTACAGGGATATAAAACTTCCCTACCCGAACTGGAACGTCCTCTAGGATACCTAAGGGTCGCTGTACAGTACGGTCGGCATCTGCAGAGTCATGGAGGTAACTCCTAGCTTAGTCATATTAAGTTTTGTGACAGATGGAGTAGGGAATGACACTGACACTACTCCCGAGATCACATAAAGCGTTCTGAACCACATACTTCTCCATAGAACAAGGGATAGAAAAGGTCCCGGGGTCACTCAGCTTTGGGGGTAAACTACCCTGCAAAAAGGCACTACCCTCCCCCACAAAAGACACGGACTCGGTTTCATTAATCGTACGTTTTCTAGCAAGGACCTCCTTAAGAAACTTAGTATACTCAGGAATCTGTTTAACCAAATCAACAAAGGGAACATTTACCTGCAGTGCTTTGAGGATCTCAAAGAACTTACTGAACTGGGGGTCCATGTTAGCCGGACGTACACGGCCCGGAAAAGGAAGCTTGATTTGAATCTCCGGTGTCTTAACCTTGATAGCATCATCCGCGATCTCTTGTCGCGGAGCAGGCCTATGATCACACGGCTTGACCGTGTCTGCCGCCCCAGTCTTTTCCTCTTCCTCCGGATGCTTTGGGGCATCATAAACTGTACCACTACGCAAAGTAATAGCACATGCTGTATCATGAGGAGGGTTAGGAGGATTACCTTGGGGTGGCAGGGTACCCTGCTGACGAGATGCCTGCGAAGCGGCGAGCTGAGCCACTTGATTCTCCAACATCTTGATTGCCGCGTCCTTGGCTTGATCACTCTTCTGCATATGTTGCATCATCGTCTCCTGCGACTTCTGCATACTCATCATCATTTGTTGCATTTGCAACATCATACCCTTAGTCTCGGCCAAAGGGTCAGGTCCCGGGGTAGGTTGAGGTGGTGTGTAGGTGGGTTTTTGGTAGTTAGGTGGAGGCGGTTGGTAATTTTTGTGAGGAGGGATGTATGGGGTGTTTTGTGGAGGTGGGGTAGTTGGGTTTAAGACATTCTGGTTACGATAGGAAAGAAGCGATCGATCATAACCAGGTTGATTTTGGTAGGGCAAGTTCTGTGAGTAGGATTGGTAAGCATGAACTTGCTCGTGGGGTGCAGCATACCCCGTAGAATAACCCATATCGTGCCCCATAACAGCATTCACGTGGGCACTAGAAGAAACACCCCTATGCAGCATATCAATCGTCGTGGTTAGCGCAGCAACCTGACTAGTGAGCGCGCTAATGCTCTCCCTATCACGGTCTTGGTGTACAGAATGTGAATTACCCCGTGGCTTCCCAAATTGAGATGAATGAATCGCCATTTCCTCGATCAAACCCCAAGCTTTGTCGTCATCGACGTTATTAGCAAAACGTCCCTCCGCAGCAGAATCAAGGATAGCCCGGCTCTCGGCATACAACTAGTTGTAGAATGTCATGATGACCAACCAGTCATTCAGCCCATGATGAGGACAATCCTTTATCAGCTTCTTGTACCGCTCCCAAGCTTCAGCTAAAGTCTCATCAAATGTTTATTTGAAGCCTTGGATTTGACTCCTCATTTGGTTAGTACGCTCGGGAGGGTAAAGCTTTGAGTAGAAGGCAAGAGCTAAACCCCTCCAATCCGTAATGCCAGCAGCCTCCTTGTCGAGGACTGTGATCCATTCACGAGCTCGATCTTTCAATGAAAAAGGGAACAGCATTTCCCTTATCTGGTTCTCGGTGATCCCGGCCTGTTTAATCGTCGAGCGGTAAACACTTGCATATGCCGACCAGGATCCTCGGTGGGATAACCACCAAACTGATTCCGCTCCACCAAATTTAAGAAAGCGGGGCGAATCTCAAAGTTGCCCTGTAGAGTAGCGGGCATCGTGAATCCACTAGGAATGGATTCCGGCTTAGGCACCGAGTGACTGTAGAGTTTTGGCATAGTCACAGGCGGTGGAGATAATGGAGTAACCGCTGGTGTGTCCTCTTCGTAGGACGATTGCGTTGCACTAGACTCCGCGTGCGACGCTTCCTTAAAATCAAGATCAACTATTTGAATTGCTTCCTTACGTTGCCTATGTAGTGCTCGTTCAGGTTCGGGCTCAAAAGAAACTAAAGTCCGAGGCGACCTGCGCATAAACAAAGCTACACGAAACAATGAGAAACGGTCTCAAGGAACTAGGTTCCTTGAGACAAGAGAAAAAAAAGCCTAAACTAAGCAAACACAAAAACTAGCTAACCGTCTCCCCGGCAACGGCGCCAAAATTGATAAGGCTAAAGTCGTCACGCCTAATCAAAATAAACCTAGACAAACAACTAACAGAAGCTAGTGGTAAGCAGGGTCGAATCCGCAGGGAAACAGTGTAGTTATTAGTAAAGTCGGAGTAAAACAGGTCTGACTCAAGGGTGTGAAAAAGGATTGATTTGAGCTATAAACTAAAGCAAAAGAGGAAATGAATAGAAATCAATAAGGGGGAAGATTAAGGCAATCGGGTTCATTATGACAATGATTCAGGAACTCAAATTCATAGGAAGGAAACAATAAACTGCGCGAATTGAGTAGGTTTGGAAAACGCTCTCTCGAGTCAATTTTAGCCTTAAGCAAATTTAGCGGGCTCTCGCTACGTACTAAATTCAACTTATCAATCTCGCGTAAGTCTAGTTTTAACTCGGCTTTCGATCTTAAATTAAAACTTACTCAGGTTCAATTAAACTCAGATGAAATCGTTGATCAGGCGAAGTAATCCTAATTCAATTGCATAAAACGCGTAGGAAGAACTCAATTGCACAAAGTATTCAACCAATTTAATCCAAAAACATGTTCCCGAATCAAAGGCACAAATTCCCCTCAACCCTAATTGGAGAATTAGCTAGACATAAATGAAATTGAAACAAAACAATTATAATAATAAGACATAATGAAGGAATAACAATTGAAATTAAACCTGAAATTAATCTTGAATTGGAGTAAAGATCGACTCTTTCGAAGTAATTAAATCTAGACTAAGAGTTTTTAGAGAGTTTTAAGAGAGAAACTAACTTCTAACCTAAAGCAGTAAAGTATAATGAAAGATAGTTAGAAAAACCCTAACTCGAGTTGTATTTATAGGCCTTGAAAATCCGGAGAATAAGTGAAGCAGAACCTATCGGTTCGTGATCAAACCGATTGGTTCTGGGGGGTGAACCGATCGGTTCTCATAAAACCGTGCGGTTCTAGGGTCTACAGAATTTTCCAGCAACTTTTGGCCTGTATCTTCAATCCTGAACCTATAGGTTTTCTCTGAACCTATAGGTTTGACGTCCCAAATCGTAGTATTGCTTCCGAATTAACTCTCGGGCTTCGTCTTGACGTCACGATACTCGTAAATGCTTCTCTTAACTCAGGTTTTAGCTCAGGACCGCCAAAACCTGCAAAATATAAACGAGGAACGACAGTATCGCAATATAAAGCAAATAGCTCCAAAAACAACAATGAAATCGAGTAAACGCGAGCTAAATGCGACTGAACTGGGGGCCTAAAAGCAATATAAATGGCATACGTCAATTAGACTTGTGATCGTTAATCGTTTTCATACTTTTGTCTTTGGGGTTGGATTGTAAGGGGTATTTATTCCACGTTTGTTAGGCCTCAAGGCCTACTATTTTTCGTTGTTTGTTTGAGTAGGGAGTGCTGACTCGGATTCACGGTGTTTCCGCCACCGTGGCTTTCATATTATCTCATTTTAAATTCATTATACCTATTTTAAACGTATATTATTTTATTCATATAAATCCGGGTTGTTACAGTTCATGTGGTTCACGATGAGTTGTGAGTCGCTGAACACCTCAATGCTTCTTATTTTCATGTCTCTTGCTAACCTCAACCCTAGTGTCAAAGCCTCGTATTCCGCTTCGTTGTTTTTTTGGGTAAAATGTAAGCAATTATATTGATAACCAAATACTATTACAAATTTGAGAACTATCAAACCACCTTAGCTACTTCAAACCAATTCTAACTAACCAATCATATGTGGTTAAATCGAGTTCGACATTATCTATCATACAAAATCGATTTCTAATTACGTGTTTCATTTGACGAAGCGCCTCTTCAGGTCGATGTATATAACCTTCAGCCCATGCCAAATTTCTTTCCTTCCAAGTATAATAAATCAAACATTGAATCAAAGGCTGTACACACCTGCGCCTACACTTTGTATCCTGCTGCAAATTACCCCACGCATCAGCTCTCTGTCGAATAGGAGGCAGCTCAGACCACTGCGACCATTGAAGCATCACCCGTATTGTATAAGGACAATTCCAAAATAGATGCTCATGGTCCTCTGTATCTATTCCACATAGCTGACAGACGTCATCTCCACAAACATTCCAAGCATACAACTTGGCTTTCACATTCAAGGCTTCTCTAATCATCAACCAACTGATGAATCGATGTTTAGGGATAGCCCAAATAGACCACACAAAAGACCACCATTGGACCTTAGGAAAATGCTCCCTACAGTAATCATAGGCTGAAGAGACAGTGTACCCCTTAGCATCCAAGATCCAATCACCGTTTTCATAGCCTCCTGCTAACATCTCCTTTGCTTTACATACCATTTTCCACCCCCAAGAAACATCACCGTGTACTGAATACGTTTCCCAAGCATTTCCACTTAAGTAGACCAAGCGTTTCCCAAGCGTTTCCAAGAGACAGTGGTTGCTCGAAATTCGCACCGTACTGCCTGTACAATCAGGTCCCCTTTTGGAGACTGCAACACCAGATCGACTCCAGTCCCTCTCATGTGGGAGGCTCCATCTACGTGCAGCTTCCAGGTTCCTGCTTGTTTAGCTGGCTACAGGTTCAGGGCTTCCTCCTGTACTCCAGGCTGCTGGGCTGGGCTAAACTCTGAGATGAAGTCTGCGAGGGCTTGTGATTTGATAGCTTTCCTGGGCTCGTATTTTAGGTCGTATCCACTTAAGTGCACTAACCACTTCACCATTCTTCCTGGAAGTTAAGGTTTTCGCAAAATATGCTTGAAAGGAAAGTTAGTGACCACAATGATAGTATGAGATTCAAAATAAGGACGCAACTTATAGGAGGCTGTAACTAGTGATAGGAAAGTTAGTGACGGCAATGATATTATTTTAAAGAAACGAGGTTTTAAGTAAACATACTACGGATAAATATTTTATACTTCATATTAATGAGATTATGTCATTCCCTTCTTTTATATATTGACCTCTGTGGATACCCATATCCGTACCTTCCCAAAACAAACCCTGTGATGTAACACGGACTTTTATTACGCATGCTTTAACGTTGACTTAAACGGTTCTAACTATGTCGAATTCATATTGAGTCGTTTAAAATGTTAAAATGAGTTGAGTCGCTTCACATCACGCTTAAATAAATGTTCATTTTGTCCATTTAGAGTCTAGCTTAGTCCGCGTCTTGCTTCATCTGGCATGAGCTTCGCATTGCATTACAATTGGCCCTTTTACATTAACATAGCCCAATTCAGCATTCCCGACTTCCTAAATTTAGGCGCAGTGGCTAAACCTGCTATTTAGCTTCCTCATACACAAAATACGGCCGCACGGGTCATCTTATTTCACAAAATACAAGCAAATACACCCTTTTTACATTTTCGAGTCTCGGGCCCAAAACCGAGCCCAAATGCATTCTTGGCCCACTTCCCACGACCCAAGAAATCACCCACAAAGCTCCTAGATTGATTATACTCGGTCGCCTTGGAACCGAAGCAAAAGATATTTCCAAAATACTTCAAACCGGATTAAGGAAATACGAAAATACAAAATTTTGCCCGACTACCAAACCGAACAACCTGTTGCGGTTGCCTGACCAAACCGCAAAACACTATGCTGTTTCACTGAAGGTACCGGGAAATGCGGTGCCACCCCCTCGACGCCCCGAGAGCGCCCGCCCTATCGTGCAGATGTCCGGGCGGAATGCGCGTCGCGGGAAAAATAATGTACTTTGCAAAAAGGCTAGCGGTAGGGGCCGCGACTTACTCATCAGTGGCCAGTTGGATTAGCGAGCCACATTTGCTATGTGGGATATCCTCGCTTAATGTTTTGGCAAAAGAAATGTAGAAAATCCTTTTGAAATTTGTATTCGGAGTCGCCACCAAATATTTAAGGAATTTGGAACCTTTTCAGCGCGTCTTAAATCGTAAGACGCGGGGTCTCAGATTTCAAGGTGCTGTGGAACCCGGGAACCGCGTTCGGGGGACCCAACTCGGCGTCTTGCTTAAGGGCGGATTTTAAAGTTAAAAAAGATTAAGTTGGAAAAACCTTTAAGAACTGTTATGGAGTCGCCACCTAATTATCGCGGAAATTAGGAACCTGCTACCATGTTCTAAGTTAAAAACATGTCCTAGATTTTGGAGCACGCCGACACCCCTAGATCTAAGGCTTGTGAAACCAGATTGGATTCGGGGTGAGGGTACTTTAGAAAAAGAGTTAATTCAAATAATGATTTATGAAAACCTTTTAGAAAAGCCTATGTAAAAATAGCCTCTACTGACCTAGAACAATCCATGTAAGATGATTTTTGAACTAATGTTATCGCTACGTACAAGTGCGATAAGTTTGTAAAAGAATGCAGATGCAGATGCAAAAAGATTGATTAAAACCCTCAGTTTAGCATGTTTAACTTGTTAACGAATACGGTTCAGTTAAAGGTCGAATTCATTGTTTAAGTTGATTTTAATGCAAAATAAGAAGGTGCAAGATGCAAGCAAATAAAATAAAGTTCAATTGTCCATTGGTTTATTTTATAAGGGTCGGTTGCTTATGCGACTTTGGCGTGTCATCGGATATGGAGTGTACCCGAAATAAATAGAACACTGGGATTGCAAGCGTATTTGGGTGCCAACGCCGGGGGGGGCGCTAAAGTGTAGACCCCTTTGTTAGTCCATAGAAAATAAGAAAAAGCTTTGATCCAAGTGGATCGGTACCTACCTTGTCCTGACGCTTCAGATCTGGGCAGAGCTTCGCTTCTTGAACTTAAAAGGAGGATGAATTCAACACGGGATGGTGTGTTGAACTCAAGGATTTGAGTGCTTGAGGCTTTGTGGATGTGAAAGGGTGTAAGATGAGAATTTGTGGTGTAAAAGATGTATTCTGGTTGTGAAAGATGATCTGAAAGTATGATTTGAGGTCGAGGTATAGGGCTGTATATATACTAAAAACCTCAGAGAAATTAGGAAATCGGGGATAAAAACAGGCCAAGGAACCGCATAGCCTTATGCGGTTGCCTGGGGACACCGCATAGGCTTATGCGGTTGCCTACCCAAACCGCATAAGCTTATGCGGTTCGAGGGTCGGGTTTTTTGTGTAGTTTCCTAGTTTCGGTTGAATTATATCTTTGAAAGATTTCGAGATAATCTCAAACGTGAAGCTCAAGAAAACCCCTAGGATATTTCTGAGATATTTTGTGATGCTTAGGGCTTTGGAGTGCGGGCCAAAATTTGGGTTTAGGCTTCGGTTTGAACCGAGACCCGGAAAAATGAAAAGGGTGTATTTGCATAGTTTTTGTGAAATAAGGTAAGACGTGAAGCCGTATTTTGTGTAAGAGGGGGCTAAATAGCGGTTTTAGCTACCGGGCCTAAATTTAGGAATTTAGGAATGCTGGATTAGACCTTGTTAATGTAAAAGGGCTAATTGTAGTGCAAATGCGAAGCTCATGCCAAGTGAAGCGGGACAAGGACCTAGCTAGACTCCAAATGGACAAAATGAACGTTTATTTAAGTGTGATGTGAAGCGACCTAATACATTTTAACATTTAAAACGACTCAAAATGAATTCGACTTTAGTTAGAACCGTTTAAGTCAACGTTAAAGCATGCGTAATAAAAGTCCGTGATACATCACAGGGTTTTGTTTGGGAGGGTACGGATATGGGTATCCACAGAGCCCCCAGTTTGACTGAGCTCGGACTAGAGCGCTAGTCAAACTCCACGACCATATCCGGACCATTACAGTCTCGTCTGATCGGTGAACGAAGCATGTGTCCATGGGTGAGACGAGGACTTCGAACCGGGCTAAACGGGGAGGGGCGTGCGCATTTTAAGGACTTGGCGGTCCGTGCATGCTATAAGGGCCTGCCGGCCTGCTGAATGCCTTCGTCGTGCTTGTTGTACTGTCGTTGTTGGTGCCTTTGTATATGCTTGGATGCCTGGTGCTGCTGCTTGTAATGCCTTCGTATTGCAGGTGTACTTTGTAAGATGTTTGGGTATGCGTGAGGTGTATAATTGAGTAGGGGTGCTTATGTAGGTTTAGGTGTAGGTCTCGTGAAAGAGCGTCCGTGTAATGCTCGAACTCGCCGAGGAGTGTCTATGTAGAGTGAAATGCTTGGAGTTAGGTGTATATTGCAGAGTGCTTGTGCTTGGGCTCGCCGAGGAGTGTCTATGTAGTTGTAGTTGCATATGATTGCCTTCCGTTGAGGAGAATATGATGTAATGCTCGTGAAGAGCGTTAGGTGTACATACATGCAGTACATTAAATGCTTAATATACGCGTATGGCGGACTGTAGGTGACGCCTTGACCCAAGCACGGGACGTACTTGGAGTTGCATTAGGGCTAGGATGAATTAGGAATCGAAAAGTAGGCGTAAAACGAGGAAAAACCGAGAAAAACCAAGGGCAGGAACCGCATAGCCTTATGCGGTTCACGGGGCAAACCGCATAGGGTTATACGGTTTCCCTAGTTGGCTGTTGGGGGCTATATAAACACGAGTGAGGCCGTGAGTGAGGTTCATCACTCATTTACGGTTTCTTGCTCAAAAAAACGTCATTTTTCGATTTCTCAACCGATTTTGCTCATTTTTCTTGCGTTGCCTTGCTATGGAACGAGGTATTGCTCCATTTTAACTTGCTTTTACGTTATTTGTTGTTGTAATTAGCTAGTTTTGCCTTGAAATGTTGAAAACACGGGTTTTGAATGAAAACCCGAGTTTTGCTTGAAATTTGCCGTTTGAATGCTTGAAATTGTCGCCATTGTGTTGCATTATGCCATGTGAACGTGTATGTGTGAATTGATTGTGATTTAGACCGTCTTTGTGTGAAAAACGTCCAAATTAGGTTTCGGGCCCGAAAACGAACCCGGATTTTCCGACCCGGAATTTCAATTAAACTTCGGAGTAGGATGCCCATAGCGAGTATAGCATGCCTATAGCGTTAGTTTTGCGAAAAAGTCGAGTTAGGGCTTTCAAATCACCGTCTTAAGTCGTAGTTATACGGAGTAATTAAGGCGAATTGGGGGTTTTTGATCGGAGTGACCAAAATGCAATTGCTTGTAATGGGTTGTTGTTGGGGACTATTATGGCGCGTAGAAACCATAAAGTTGTAATTTTGAAGTGTAGAGAACGGTTTTCGGCTTAATTGTGAATTAGGCCTAAAAATGCTCTGTGGGGCGTATAGTGTAATGTGTTTAAAGGGATGTATATGTATTATGTGAGTATTATTTGTGTATTTGTGTGCCAAGTTGTATGCTTGCGTGTATTATAGCTGTATGTATTGGTTGTGTTTGGTTGCAGGGGAAGGTTCTAGTCGTGTTACGAGGTCGAAATCCCGTAGGAGTGCTAGCTCGAGGACCGAGGGAGCCTCTAGCTCGAGTGGTTTGAGGCGTACACGTAGCGAGAGGGAAGCCGACCCTCGTGATTTGTCTACGAGACGTGGGCAGTCACGAGGTAGGGGTCGTGGGAGGCATGTCCCTGTGCCTGATCTTGAGGAGGAGGAGGCGGATGCGTTTGCTCAGGAGTTTGTGGACGAGCTGGAGGCTGAGATGGATGTTGCTGAGGAGGCTGAGGAGGTTGCGCCTAGAGCGAGTAGTTCTAGGCCGCGGAAATCACGTCTGAGCAGGCGTTCGCTAAGAATTTGGGATGGCCATAACCTTCTACTTGCCCCGGAGAGACACGTTTCCTATCGAGCGACGATGGGTTGGCAGAAAGGTCCGATGAGGACTTTCTCGGGCGTGTCGTCCGTAATGTGTGTTTTTGAGGAGAAGCTTGCGCCGGGAGCGCAGGCTTGGGTGCTGCGTAGTGCTTTTGGCCCGTTGGTCGGCCATTGGAGGGAGATTGCAAAGAAGAAGCAGACGGCGAACCTGATGTTGATCAGGGCCTTCCTAGACAGGTATTGGGACACCACGACGACGTTCCATATGCCCGGCTTTGAGGCCGGCATTACCTTGTCTGAGTATGCGGTCATAACGGGGCTGCCGTTCGGGGACCGTGACATGAGCTTTGAGTTTGCGCCGTCCGTTGTGGACGAGGTTGTGACTGATGCGATCGGCGGTGGTTTGGAGGTGATTTGTGAGGGTGCTCCACCTTACACTTTCAAGACGAGCTATATCTTGGAGTACTTTGAGGGGAAGACCGAGTATGGCCCCTCGGAGTGGAGTGACGAGCAGAATGCTCGTATGTGGCTGTGGTGGTTCATCAGCGCCGTGTACTTCGGCGATAAAGGCGAGCGGGCGTCGACATCGGTCCTTATGCATCTCCTGGATTGGAGTGCAATTGGGACGTTTGACTGGGTGACGCCATCTTTGGGTTTGTGCATTCGTTTCTGTATGGATGCCGTGAGACCGCAGGTCATGGATCGAGGGTCGAGACTGTCCTTAGTCTCGCCTGGATTCTTGATGGAGGTACGTGTTGATCCTGTTTTTTGTTTCGGGTGCATTGTTGTTTGTTTTCTTTGTCTTTGTCTTTGTAACGTGTTTTTGTTTCTTGTGTGTGCAGTCATGGATTCTTAGCCATTTTCCTTTTCTGCTCCCCCCGCATGCTCTGACGATCGTGAAGGAGTATCCGTGATGCGTGCATTTAGGGCACGTCTGGCCGTCTTTGCGTTTAGCCCGGTCGTATGACGAGGTTCGGGTGCTTCTGAACCAGATGCAGTTTGATCAGGTTAGTGCTTGAACCATTTTAAATAGAATGTACTTAAAATGATTGTATTGTGTTTGTATTGTATTTATGGGTATTTGTCTTGTCTTTGTTTGTAGTTCGTGCCGTTCCCGTGGGGCGATCTGAGGACATTCAGGAGCATTGGAGCTAGGTTTGCGGTCACGAGAGACCAGCGCTTTGTACTTAGCGGCGCCGTCTGCGGGCCGGTTTGGTATCTTGGGGAGCGCTTGGCCTTTCAGGCAGGGTGGCCAACTCCGGTGGTGCCTAGGGACCCGCCAAGGGTCCTATTTGAGCGAGGGTTTCCATTCGGGATCGGGTGGCGTTATGCGGGGAAGGAGAGTCGGTGAGTCTTCTGCGTCACTGGGAAGACTACAGCCACTTTGCGGAGTCTCGGCTTGCTTGTGGGCCGATTGAGGTATGCTTGCTTCTTTTGAGGGTGCGTAAGGTAATTTTTGCGAAAAATTTCCCTGACGTGTGCGTTTTGAATTGTTTTGTAGGAATTTGATCCGGAGATGGCGGAGCAGCCTGGTGACTTCCCTACCACCGTTGAGTATGACGAGTCGGGTGTGCGTCGTACTTTCACTTTGCCGACGTACTTGCCGGTGACCAGCAGCGGGCATGGGCGGTGGGCAGGCAGGGTGAAGAAGGTATGTATCTTTGTTGTATATGAGTGAGCCCCCAGTTTGATCGAGGTATGAAATATAGCGATGATCAAACTAGTGAGATGCGTGCTTTTGTGTTACCCCCTCGAGTTTGGCTTAATTTGAGTGAAATTAAGGCAAAATGGAGATGAGCGCTGTTAACTTGAAATTTCCCCCCTAAGTTTGACTTGATTTGAGTGAAATTAAGGCAAAATGGAGAGAAATGTGAAGTGTTTTTGTGTTGTGTATCACAGGTGGCTAAGGAGGCGCATAAGAAGCTATGGCGGATAGCCAACAGGTGGAGGATGGCGTGGGCGAGCATTTGCTCGGTTAATGTCGAGCCGGGTGAGGCGGCTCGGTCGGCGTGAGTTTGACGAGTATCGTCGTCGTCATCCCGAGTGAATTTGTGTAATAAAGATTGTATGAACCTTTATGTACAGGTCGTCGTAGCTTGAACTTTGAACTTGTTGTAGCTGGAACTTGATTGTCATCGATAAACCTGTTTGGTAGGCTTATTTGAAAAATGATATGATTCCCGAGTGGGATGCATTTGATGTTTGATTTTAGATTGTAAAAATGTTTTTTGTGAAAAGTTCATTTTAAATGCGAAATGAGCTTGCATGAACGTCGGAAATGTTTGTGTTTTGACTCGTGGTACGAATCGTATATGCTAAAGTGAAGCGTAATGTTGCGGTGTGGGGAACAACAAGAGGATGTCGTAGGGTGGTGTAGATTGTAGTGTTTTAGGAAAGACGAAATTAGGAAAAGTTGAGAAAAACCGGCCCCTGAAACCGCATAGCCTTATGCGGTTCGTCGGGTAAACCGCATAGGCTTATGCGGTTTTGGTTGAAAACCGCATAGAGCCATGCGGTTTTCTGGTCTGTCTGGTAGCGCTGTATTTCCATATTTCGGACATTGTTTTCCTATATAAGGAGAGGGGGTGCGTGCCATAATCTTCATTCACAAACACTTCTCTTCTTTTCTTTTGCTTTAGATTTTTGCTCTCATAAATATATTAGGTATATTTATAAAAGTTTTTGTATTCAAGAAAATGGAGGAGCATTTTGATGCTCTTTTGAAGAGGTGGACTTCTTCTTTAAGTTCGGCAATGAAGAGTACGGTGTATGATGATGGTGCGGGTATTTTTATTGGCTTTCGTCAAATGAAAGTCGATCTTGACTTCCTTGATGCGTGCTTAGATTATTGGGATTCTAGTTTGCACGTGTTTAGGTTTCCCGGAGGAGAGGTGTGTCCTTTGATGGAGGAGTTCTCGGCCATTGCTGGATGGTCGAAACGGACTACTCCTGTGGTTGTGAGGAGTGAGCTTTGCTATAACGGGATGTTGCGTAACTTCCTTGGGATGACGAATGCTCATGCTGCAGGTTTGTTTGAGGGAGGCAAGGTAAACATGCTTCTCTTGTGTCAACGATATATGAATAAGGTTGATACTAGTATTTCGGACCGTTCTAGGCGGAGGGCCCTTGCTTTTTGTTTAGTTCATCGGTATGCTTTTGCGGGGTCCATGCCAGATGGAGTGTTCGGAAACGCGAGGTATGCTCGTGTTGTCGAAGAGATGGAGAGGGGATATGATCCTTCTGCGTTGATCTTAGCGGAGACCATACTGGGCTTGGACGACCGTTTTGCTAATCGTCTGAGCTCGTACAGGGGTTGCGCTAGGATTCTCAACGTTTGGCTTATGGAGAGGCTAAGTGTGTATAAGGCTCTTCCCCTTGGGAGTGTTTTCAAGGCTGCGGCCACGACGTCACGAAAGATGGAGTGGGCTGACCTTCGGGAGCGTTCGCTAAACTACTACCGGGGGTTTGTCAAAGAGAGCACTATTCGTTGGTACGTGTCTTGGTGGGGTATTACGGCGATTACGGCGCCGTCTGTTGCGAATGCGGCTCGTGGGTTGATGTTGTGTGGGTTTGAACGAGGAGTGTGGATTCATCCTCTTCGCTTGAAGAGGCAGATCGGGCTTGCTCAGACCATACCCGAGCAGGATACTCAGGTTGGAGGGGTTGTTGTGCTAAACAACCAAATGATTGATGCTTGGATCCGAGGATGGTCGGACCGTGTTACTTGGTCATTCAGGAGCATATAGAGTCTAGTCGTGTTACCGAGCTTCTATACACGGTGGTATCGTTCAATGATCCTCGAGAGCAGGAGAATCAAAGGAGGAGGGAAAAGATTGGGCCAAGGCCCTCCTTGGCGTATGAGGTGGTGCGCGAAAGGAGAGACTATGGTGATCTTTGTACTGTTAGTGCAGATGCTTCTTCTTCGAGACCGGCGCGGGAGAGGCTTGGACCGAAGGTGACCGTTAGGGATCGTCTAGGGTCAAGGATCGAGGAGCCCCAGTCGGCAGACGAGGATCCGATCGAGCCCCCAGGTTTTGAGAGATCTATTCCCGTTCTGAGTTCGAAGATTGTGGCGGAGCGGCCCCTTGAAGATGAAGAGGCTAATCCGAAGCGGCGGAAGATGACTTGAGTAGTTTGCTTTGTTTTGTTTAGAAAGTTTCCTTTATTTAAATACATGTTTTTAGATTCAAATAAAGGGCTAAGGAGGCTTGTTCCTAGCTCATTTCTAAATTACGAAAAATTCTAAATAAAGTAATAAAATAGAATTAAGTTGCTTTTGTCTTGTCTCGTTGCTTTCTTTTGTTTGTTGTTAAATGTTCTCGACCTTTTTAAGCTTTGAACGCTCATAATTTGTCTTAAAATCCTCGACCTTTTTAAGCTTTGGATTTGTTTGTTTGACTTGTTCCGTCTTTAAGTCCTCGACCTTTTTAAGCTTTGGACTTGGATTTCTGTTTTGCTTTGTGTTGACTGTGCTCTCGACTTTTTTAAGCTTTGAGCGTGTCTTTTTGTGAGTGCAACGCCCTTGACCTTTTTAAGCTTTGGGCATGCGTGCTAAAAAGTTCGGTTGTGCTTTTGATAAGCTGCCTACGTATCTGCTTTTTAAATACAGAATCAAACCGGCGTAGTTCGTGTGATTCGGTTGAGCCTTTTGCAAAGCTGCCTACGTATCCACAGTGCGTGGAATCAAACCGAGCGTAGTTCACCCATGCGAGAGTGAGTTTTGTTTTTGAAATATATTGCAAAAGTGTTTGTGTTTTAGGGGTAGTATTTCTTGAGTTGATCAAGATTTGTTGGTAAACGGAAATCCTGACCGTCAAGGTCAGTTAGTTTCACGGCCCCTCCGGGAAGGATTTCCTTGACCAAGTACGGTCCGGCCCAATTGGGTTTGAATTTCTCTCTTGGGTCGACTGGTAATGGTGCTCGGACTGATTTGAGTACTAGGTCACCCACTTTGATGTTTCGTGGCTTGACCCGTTTGTTGTAGGCGCGTTGTAGGCGAGATTGATACATTCGGACTGTACTTAGTGAATGTAACCGTCTTTCGTCTAAGAGGATGAGTTGTTCATATCGTTCGCGTGCCCATTCGGCTTCAGGAATGTCTGCTTCCATGAGAATTCGAAGGGATTGCATTTCGATTTCTACAGGTTGAGCGGCTTCCATCCCGTAGGTTAGCTAGGAAATAGGGTGTCATGCCTGTGGGTGTGCGGATGGTTGTGCGGTATCCCCATAATGCAAATGGGATTTTGTTGGGCCAGTCGTGGCAGGTGTCGATCATCTTTTTGAGGATTGATACGACGGTTTAGTTTGCTGCCTCGACCGCGCCGTTAGTTTGTGGTCGGTAGGGTGATGACTTTTGTCGTTGTATCTTGTATTTGAGGAGGAGTGGTTCCACCTCTCCTTGGAAGTGCGTGCCTTGGTCACTTATGAATTCGTGGGTTATGCCGTAGCGACAAATGATGTTGTTTTGTATGAATTTCGCAACTTCCTTTGTGCCTAGCGTACGGTATGATGCGGCTTCGACCCATTTGGTGAAATAGTCGATGGCCACGAGGATGAAGCAGTGTCCTCCTGCTCCTACGGGTTGAACTTTGCCTATGACGTCGATTCCCCAGGTTGAGAAAGGCCATGGCGAGGTTAAACTGTATAATGGTGAAGGAGGTATGTGTTGTACGTTTGCAAAGATTTGGCAATTATGGCAATGTTTGACATATTTTGCGCAGTCGGCTTCCATGGTTGTCCAGTACCATCCTAGCCTTATGATTTGTTTGCACATGGCTCGTGCGTTCATGTGTGGTCCGCACTCGCCATCGTGTACTTGGGACATGATATCGTGCCCCTTCTTGTGATCGACACATAAGAGTAGTGTGCCTTGGGGTGTCTTTTTGAGTAGTTTGCCCATTTCCATCACGAATTGTGATGATAATAGGCGTAGGGCGCGTTTGGCTCGTTTGTCAATGTTTGGTGGGTATTCACTGTTTGTTTTGTAGTTGATGATTGCTTGGTACCAAGGGTCGGTTTGTTTTTCCTCGGTTTCAATGTCACAGATGTAGGCGGGTTCATTCCGTCGTTCCACGACAATGGGGAGCGTTTCCATTCCTGGGGGTATGTTGATTAGTGACGCGAGTTTGGATAACGCGTCGGCGAATTGGTTTTCTTCGCGTGGGAGGTGTATGAATTCTACGTGATAGAATTCGTTTATGAGCTCTTGTATTTTGTTTTGGTATAATGCCAGGTTTTCATTAAGTATCTTCCATGCTCCGGATACTTGGTTGATTATGAGGGAGGAGTCCCCATAGACTCTTATATTGCGGGCGTTGAGTACAAGCGCTGCTTGGAGACCGTGCAAGCATGCCTCGTATTCTGCGGCGTTGTTTGTTACGTCGAAATCTAGCTTGATTGATAAGGGGGTGTGTTCGCCATTTGGGGATATGAGAAGTATTCCCACTCCACATCCTCGATAGTTGGAGGAGCCATCGAAGTATAACTCCCATTGTTCTTGGTTGATGTTGTAAATCCCATCGTCTGGAAGGGATGTTGTGTCGATGATTGGTTGTTCGTTGATTGCATTTTCGGCTAGGAAATCGGAGACTGCTCGTCCCTTGATTGCTTTGAGGGGTACGTACTTAAGATCGAATTCGGCTAGGAGCAATGTCCATCTGGCCATTCGTCCGTTAAGCACAGGTTTCTCGAAGAGGTACTTTACGGGATCCATTGTGGAATAGACCCTTGTTTGGTGTGCTAGCATATAGTGACGGAGTTTCTTGGATGACCATACTAAAGCTAGACAACTCTTCTCGACGGGTGAATATCGAGTTTCGTAATCGAGAAATTTCTTGCTGATGCAATAGATTGCATGTTCTTCGCCGTTTATTTCTTGAGCGAGCATGGCGCCCATGGCGGTAGATGTGGTTGTAAGGTATAAGGATAGCGGTAGATCCGCTTGGGGTGGTCGTAGAACTGGTGGGTTAGTTAGCAATTCCTTGACCTTGTCAAATGCTTTTTGACATTCTTCGTCCCATTCAACGTGGTCGGTTTTCTTGAGTTTCTTGAAAACTGGTTCACATATCATGGTGAGTTTGCTGATAAAGCGCGAGATGTATTGGATTTGGCCCAAGAAACTTCGAATTTCGTCGAGGTTCTCCGGGGGTCGCATTTCAAGGATTGCTTTGACTTTCGAGGGGTCGACCTCGATGCCTCTCTGGCTCACTACGTGTCCTAGTGGTTTACCGGATTTAACTCCAAAAGTACATTTTTGGGGGTTGAGGTGCATTTTGTATTGTCGTAGGCGAGTGAAGAACTTGCGGAGGTTAGTGATGTGACCACTTCTCTCCTTCGACTTCACGATCATATCGTCGACGTAAACTTCGACTTCTTTGTGCATCATGTCGTGTAAAAGGGTTGTAGCGGTGCGTTGGTATGTTGCGCCAGCATTGATTAGGTCGAAGGGCATAACTGTGTAGCAGTATGTCCCCCACGGTGTAATGAAGGCCGTCTTTGCCATGTCTTCGAGTGACATTTTGATTTGATTGTAGCCTGCGTAGCCGTCCATGAAGGATAGGAGGGCGTGGTCGGCGGTGTTGTCGACTAGGACATCCACATGGGGTAATGGAAAGTCATCTTTGGGACTGGCTTTGTTCAAGTCGCGAAAGTCTACGCATACTCGAATTTTGCCATTCTTTTTCAGGACTGGGACCATGTTTGAGACCCATTCAGGATACTCGATGACTTGGATGAAACCGGCTTGTAGTTGTTTTTCGATTTCTTCCTTGACCATAAGTGACCATTCGGGACGTAGTCTTCTTAGCTTTTGTTTGATGGGTTTGTAACCAGGTTTAATGGGGATGCGGTGCTCGGCGATGCTTCGTTCGATTCCGGGCATGTCTTTGTATGACCAAGCGAATACGTCCTTGAATTCGCTCAGGAGTTGTGTGAAAAGGGTGCGTTCGTGTTCGTCTAGTGAGGCACCTAGTTGTAGTTCCCTTGGTTCTTCGGGGGTTCCCACGTTTATGGTTATGGTTTCCTCGATGATAGGGTTTTGTGTTTTTGGGTGTACAATGTTTGCAATGTATTTGTTTAATGATTGATTTGTTTGTTCATTTTCGCATGAGTTAGTGTCTTTTGTATTTTGTGTGTTGTTTGTTGATTGTTGGTTTTTGTTTGTTTGTATTTTGTTATTTGTTTTAGTTTGAGACAAGACGTAAGCAAATTTATTCATTTCATTAGTTTGAAAAGAATTATTCGACAAGTCAGAAAATTGCTTGGAGCTAGCCTCCGTAAAGAGAAAATCTAAACTAAAGCTAGAGTCTAGGATAGATGGGTCGATAGATGACCCGACACTAAGAGCATTGGAATCTAAAAGAATTTCTTCTTCTTCTTCATCGTCTTCTGTGCCGCTGGAGCTGCTTGAGCTGCTTGAGTTGCTTGAGTTGCTTGAGGTTGAATCACTCTCGTCCTTGCCTTTGAGGTTAGTGACATGGTCGAAGAGTGGTCCTTCACCGGTGATAAGCTGGAAATGGTGACCTTGTGCATCGGTCCACTTCAGCGTCTTATACCATCCGTTGAGGGTTTTGTCTGTGGCGTCGGCTATGAGTAAGTTAGGATCGAAGTGACGGTCTCGCATGATTGTGGAGACAATTTCTTCGTTTTTGGTGCTCGGTGAGGCCTTGAGTGTATTGGGCTCGGCCTCACTAGAGAAACAAGCTTCGGATGAATGGATGATGTCTCGAAGGGAGGTGTTCTCGTCGACCATTCCTCCGGGGGTGAAGTATGCGTTCAGGTCGAGGATGTAAGGTCGGAGGGTGACCTTGTGAGTTGACTTTCGCCTTTGAATTTCCTTAACCATCTTCTCGTGGTCGCCGTTCTTGGGTTTGTAGCCTAGACCCATGGTGAGCCAAAGGCTGTTGTTGTTTTTTGTTTTGAAAGGTTTGTAGGTTTTGATTGGTGTACGTGTGATAGCGCCGACTTCGAAGTCGAAACCACATAAGTCTTCTGCGGGTTCAGCCACAATTTCGGCAGAATTAGGCTCTTTTGGTGTATCGAAAAGGGCTCGGAAGTTTGAGGCATTCAAGGTTATGATCTCCTCGTTGAGAGGGATCTTAACCTTTTGGTGTAGAGTGGAAGTTACGGCTTTGGTGGAGTGAATCCACGGTCGCCCCAGGAGTATGTTATAGGAAGGGGTCATGTCGATGACTTGAAACTCGGCTTTTCTTTCTATGGGACCACTGCGTACGTGAAGAGAAATGGTTCCTTTCACGGGATGTCGGGTCCCGTCGAAAGCTTTGACTCCATCCATGCTTGGGGTGAAGTCTTTATCGGATAGGCCGAGGCGATGTGCGGTGGCCAATGGTAGAACATTGACTGCAGATCCGTTGTCAACGAGGGACACGGGCAAAGTTTTCTTCATACACTCTACGCTAATGTATAGAGCGAGGTTGTGGTTCGGTCCGAATGCGGGGAGATCATCGTTTGAGAAGGTGATAGCTCCCGGTAACCAATCCCTTGTGACATGGCTGACCATTTGAACTGGAGAGATCTCAGCGTCTGCGCATGCTATTTGTAGAGCGCGAATGAATGCATTCCTATGTTCCGCCGAGTCTCGTAAAAGGGCCCAGATGGAAACATCGGCTTTTGTGCGAGCGAGTTGCTTCTGAAGCACCTCACTCGTGTTTGGTGGTGGAATTATTGTAGAGGTAGAGGGTGTACTTGTAGAGGGGTTATCTTCTTGGGCTACGGCCTTGCCTTTCTCGGCCGCAGTTGCTTTTCTGGCATGTTCATCTGTGAAAATGTTCTGATAAGGACGACCAGAGCGTGTGAGGTGTGAAACCTCGTCGTGGTTTTCCTTCTCAGGCTGCTCGCCCTTTTCTTTTTGATCTTTGTTTTCGGGCCGTTTGCCCTTCTTTTCCTTTCGCTTCTTGTTCTTTTTGTTTTTATTCGAGGAGGGAGTAATTGAGAGTTGGGCTACCGTTTTGTTAGTGGGTGGCCACTCTTCGTCTTCGTCATCGCTAAACCAGACCCCGTTGATTTGGTTGCTGGTGGGTGTGACCAAGTAGGAGCAATCTATGACGGGTGCTGATCCGAGGAAGATTGCAGGGTTGTCATAAATTGTGGGGTTGCTTTGGGCTCCGAGGCCGATTTCAATGAGTTCTTCGAAATTCTTGGCGTCGCCGTAATCGAAGTGTCTTCGCCACTCGGGTCGTAAGCTACCGAGAAACGTGTACATGAGTTCGTCTTCGTGTGGAGGGTTCAGAACTCGGGCAAGTAGCCCTCTCCAACGGACGAGATATTGGGTGAAATCTTCCTCGTCTCTTTGGAGTTGGGTGATGAGAGTATGAAAGGAGACATGCTTGTTGGCCTTGGAGCGTTGTTCTAAGCGCGCAACTTCAAGTTGATGCAAGGCCTTCATGTTGTCAATGTTTTTGGTGAGCTGATTAACACGGTGACGGAGAGTCCTCAGTCTATTGAGGTTAGCCATCTTTGAGGAGCGCTTGAAGGAAGGGGTGATGATGCGATTCATGGTGAGTATTCAGCTGAGGCCTGCATTTCACTTTGCATATTAGCGACACGACTCGACCCACTAGACTCACATTCATTCTAGGCATTCATTTTAGCTCATTTCGTTGTTTTGAAAGACCTTTTAAGCTTGAAAAAGGAGATTTTCGAAAAGGTTTTGCTAAGGGAAGCTTTTGAGGCGAGGATGCGTGCGCACATCTCGTCTCGATGTTAAAAGATTTTGTTTTGCATCCGTCGAACTGATATCGGTGATTTGCCGAGGTGAGCTCGAGTCGGATGTGTAAAAAAAAAGAAGGATTCGGCTCGCGCAAGTCGAGTCGAGGATGTTAAAACGGAGTCTAGGCCGTGTGACCTAGGGGATCGAAATCCACGAGCTCGGGTTTTATTCCTTACTCGGGTTTTTGCTTGTTAGTGAAAAGGAAATTTTGAAATAGTTTATTTCAAAAATTCGCGAGAGTTTTGTTTGAAAAGTGTTAGTTTGTTAGATGTTAGGTTCGTTTATCTTTGAAAAGTTTGAGCGAGTTTTCGAAGATATGAATGCAAATGCTTGTTTTGAAAAAGACCATGGAGTGCATAGCCTCGAACTTGTACGTTTGACTCAAAAAGGGTGGAACATGAGTCAGTCGGGTACACCTCCAACTACCACGAGTACGCTTTGGCAGATACTTAACCCCTTCATTTCCTTCTGGCAGGCGATAGGTTTCTGAAGGGAACCTTTGAAGCGGTCGAGATAGCCGTTTACGGCAAGCCGTGGAGGGGCGAGAGGAAAGCTAGTCCGGCATGTGCTTTATCGAGTGGACAAGCCTGCATGTGGGAACCACCTCTCGAGGGTGCAAAGGGTGCCTAGATTCCAAAAGGAATGGACTCTAAACGAATGTGCATAGCTCAAATATGTATACTTGGATTGTTCAAGGCTTTCAAGTTTCACCTCTTTATTTTTAAAAAGAAAAAGCTAGTTTTTGGTTTTAAAAATAAAATCTCCCCAGCGGAGTCGCCAAACTGTGGAACCCGGGAACCGCGTTCGGGGGACCCAACTCGGCGTCTTGCTTAAGGGCGGATTTTAAAGTTAAAAAAGATTAAGTTGGAAAAACCTTTAAGAACTGTTATGGAGTCGCCACCTAATTATCGCGGAAATTAGGAACCTGCTACCATGTTCTAAGTTAAAAACATGTCCTAGATTTTGGAGCACGCCGACACCCCTAGATCTAAGGCTTGTGAAACCAGATTGGATTCGGGGTGAGGGTACTTTAGAAAAAGAGTTAATTCAAATAATGATTTATGAAAACCTTTTAGAAAAGCCTATGTAAAAATAGCCTCTACTGACCTAGAACAATCCATGTAAGATGATTTTTGAACTAATGTTATCGCTACGTACAAGTGCGATAAGTTTGTAAAAGAATGCAGATGCAGATGCAAAAAGATTGATTAAAACCCTCAGTTTAGCATGTTTAACTTGTTAACGAATACGGTTCAGTTAAAGGTCGAATTCATTGTTTAAGTTGATTTTAATGCAAAATAAGAAGGTGCAAGATGCATGCAAATAAAATAAAGTTCAATTGTCCATTGGTTTATTTTATAAGGGTCGGTTGCTTATGCGACTTTGGCGTGTCATCGGATATGGAGTGTAGCCAAAGTAAATAGAACACTTGGATTGCAAGCGCGCTGGGTGCCAAAGCCGGCGCTAAAGTGTAGACCCCTTTGTTAGTCCATAGAAAATAAGAAAAAGCTTTGATCCAAGTGGATCGGTACCTACCTTGTCCTGACGCTTCAGATCTGGGCAGAGCTTCGCTTCTTGAACTTAAAAGGAGGATGAATTCAACACGGGATGGTGTGTTGAATTCAAGGATTTGAGTGCTTGAGGCTTTGTGGATGTGAAAGGGTGTAAGATGAGAATTTGTGGTGTAAAAGATGTATTCTGGTTGTGAAAGATGATCTGAAAGTATGATTTGAGGTCGAGGTATAGGGCTGTATATATACTAAAAACCTCGGAGAAATTAGGAAATCGGGGATAAAAACAGGCCAAGGAACCGCATAGCCTTATGCGGTTGCCTGGGGAAACCGCATAGGCTTATGCGGTTGCCTACCCAAACCGCATAAGCTTATGCGGTTCGAGGGTCGGGTTTTTTGTGTAGTTTCCTAGTTTCGGTTGAATTATATCTTTGAAACATTTCGAGATAATCTCAAATGTGAAGCTCAAGAAAACCCCTAGGATATTTCTGAGATATTTTGTGATGCTTAGGGCTTTGGAGTGCGGGCCAAAGGCTGGGTTTGGGCTCGGTTTCGGGCCCGAGACCCGGAAAAATGAAAAGGGTGTATTTGCATAGTTTTTGTGAAATAAGGTAAGACGTGAAGCCGTATTTTGTGTAAAAGGGGGCTAAATAGCGGTTTTAGCTACCGGGCCTAAATTTAGGAATTTAGGAATGCTGAATTAGACCTTGTTAATGTAAAAGGGCTAATTGTAGTGCAAATGCGAAGCTCATGCCAAGTGAAGCGGGACAAGGACCTAGCTAGACTCCAAATGGACAAAATGAACGTTTGTTTAAGTGTGATGTGAAGCGACCTAAAACATTTTAACATTTAAAACGACTCAAAATGAATTCGACTTTAGTTAGAACCGTTTAAGTCAACGTTAAAGCATGCGTAATAAAAGTCCGTGATACATCACAGGGTTTTGTTTGGGAGGGTACGGATATGGGTATCCACAGGTGCGTCGATACCTATCCATCTGAGGTTATTGTGAACCCAGAGAGGATTTGGAGTGAGGTTACTTTTCGAAAGTTTTGACAAAATGAATTTTGAAAACTGTAATAAAAAAGCCTATGTAAAAGTAGTCTTCACTAGTTTGAAAACAAATGCTTAATTTCGATATTTGGGCTAAAAATGACGCTACGTACAAGTGTGAATATGTGACTCGGTAATATGTAAATAAATAATGTATACTGTCAAAGCTATGACATTTTCTTATAGGAAATGTACATAAAAATAATAATTCATTGCTTATGAATATTAAAATAAACGTTATTTTCCGACTTTGTATTTGACTCTAAGATTTTGTTAAAAACCCTCGGTTTTGCATGTTAAAAGACTAGTTGAAACGGTACAATTTAATGTCGAATCCGTGTTTTTTTAGTCGTAATTTAATGCATGAATGAGAATTTGCATAATGTAAAAGTGACGTCGGTTCGTTTAGTGATTTTGAGTCGTTGTTTATGCGATATTGGCGAGGTTTAGACGGATTCTGAATCCGAATTACTACAACCGTATTGCGAATACGGGTTCGTTAATGCCAATATCGGGTTGGGTTAATGTAACCCTTTGTCCGAGTCTCAAACGTCTAATCCGAAGGTAAAAGTGTTTTACCTTTAAAATACAAGAACGGTATTTTGAGTGAATTTTTGTAAGTGTAAGTGTATGAGTAATGAGTATATGATTTTGTGTATGAGTGATGAATGAATATTTTGTGTGAAAATGGGTGGCTATTTATAGGAATTGGCTCGTATTTGTGCATGACTAAAATAAAAATCGCCAGTATACAAGCGGTTTAGTTTTAGTGTAGCTGTAATGTGAAATAGAAAACCAGGTGCCTGCAGAACAAAAACAAAATCGCCTGTAATTTTAATTTAAATCGCCTGTTGTGGAAACCCATATCCGTACCCTCCCAAACAAAACCCTGTGATGTAACACGGACTTTTATTACGCATGCTTTAACGTTGACTTAAACGGTTCTAACTATGTCGAATTCATTTTGAGTCGTTTTAAATGATAAAATGATTTAGGTCGTTTCACATCGCTTTAAATAAACGCTCTTTTTGTCCATTTAGAGTCTAGCTAGGTCCTCGTCCTGCTTCATTTGGCATGAGCTTCGCATTTGCACTACAATTAGCCCTTTTACATTAACAAAGTCTGATTCAGCATTCCTAAATTCCTAAATTTAGGCCCGGTGGCTAGATCTTCCCTTTAACCTCCTCTTACACAAAATACAACCTCACGTCTTACCTTATTTCACAAAATTTATGCAAATACACCTTTTTCATTTTTCCGGGTCTCGGGCCCAAAACCGAACCCGAGCCCAGCCTTTGGCCCGCACTCCAAAGCCCTGAACATCACAAGTATCTCAGAAATATCCCAGGTGTTTTCTTGACGTGCAAGGTTAAGATTATACCTTATCTTTTAGAGATATAATCAAACCGAAACTAGGAAACTAGAGAAAAAGCCACACCCACAAACCGCATAAGCTTATGCGGTTTGGGGTGGCTACCGCATAAGCCTATGCGGTTTCCCTAGGCAACCGCATAAGGCTATGCGGTTTCATGGCTTGTTTTTATCCCCAGGTTTCCTAATTTCTCCGAGGTTTTTTTAGTATATATACCCCTATACCTGACCTCGAAAAACACAATTTACAACCAGCTTTCACAGCAAACACACTTCTAAACTCTCTCAAAGCCTCACGCACTCAAATCTTTGAGTTCAACACATCATCCCGTGTTGAATTCATCCTCCTTTTAAGTTCAAGAAGCGAAGCTCTGCCCAGATCTGAAGCGTCAGGACAAGGTAGGTACCGATCCAGTTGGATCAAAGCTTTTTCTTATTTTCTATGGACTAACAAAGGGGACTACATTTTAGCGCCCCCCCCCCTCCCGGCTTTGGCACCCAGCGCGCTTGCATTCCAAGTGTTCTATTTACTTCGGGTACACTCCATATCCGATGTGTAACACCCCGGCCCCAACTAAAGGCCGAAAATGTCATTCACGGTAGCTCGCCAGGCTGCGTACATCGCCCACAGACCAACACGGGTCCTTTCCAGCGCACTTTGTCCTCACTCGTGCGCATCCTGAGAACTTCCCAGGAGGTCACCCATCCTAAGATTACTCTCCAGCAAGCACGCTTAACTGAAGAGTTCTTAAGATGAGCCACCAGAAAAGAAGATGCATCTTGTTGATATGAGTAGTACTTACAATCCTTTTAAGCACTAGGTCACTTGAGCTCATCACATGGACCACTTCAACGGGGAACCCGGCCCGAATAACCTCGGACAACACCGGGTGTTACACGATGACACGCCAAAGTCGCATAAGCAACCGACCCTTATAAAATAAACCAATGGATAATTGAACTTTATTTTATTTGCATGCATCTTGCACCTTCTTATTTTGCATTAAAATCAACTTAAACAATGAATTCGACCTTTAACTGAACCGTTTTCGTTAACAAGTTAAACATGCTAAACTGAGGGTTTTAATCAATCTTTTTGCATCTGCATCTGCATTCTTTTACAAACTTTTTCGCACTTGTACGTAGCGATAACATTAGCTCAAATATCATCTTACATGGATTGTTCTAGGTCAGTAGAGGCTATTTTTACATAGGCTTTTCTAAAAGGTTTTCATAAATCATTAATTGGACTACTCTTTTTCTAAAGTACCCTCACCCCAAATCCATTCTGGTTTCACAGCCTTAGATCTAGGGGTGTCGGCGTGCTCCAAAATCTAGGACATGTCTTTAGGCTTAGGACATGATAGCAGGTTCCTAATTTCCGCGATAATTAGGTGGCGACTCCGAAACAGTTTTAAAGGTTTTTTCTAATTTAATCTTTTTAACTTAAAGCGCCCTTACGTAAGACGCCGAGTTGGGTCCCTCGTCTCGATCCCGGGTTCCACAGTTTGGCGACTCCGCTGGGGAGATTTTATTTTTAAAACTAAAACTATCTTTTTCTTTTAAAAATAAAGAGGTGAAACTTGAAAGCCTTGAACAATCCATGTATACATAATTGAGCTATGCATATTCGTTTAGAGTCCATTCCTTTTGGAATCTAGGCACCCTTTGCACCTTTGAGAGGTGGTTCCCACATGCAGGCTTGTCCACTCGATAAAGCACATGCCGGACTAACTTTCCTCTCGCCCAGACGGCTTGTCAGAACGACTATCTTGACCGCCCCAGTGCTCCCTTCAGAAAACCTATCGCCCCGGCGTAAGGAAATGAAGGGGTTAAGTATCTGCCAAAGCGTACTCAAGATAGTTGGAGGTGTACCCGACTTGACCCTACCCTTTGAGTCGAGTCATACGTACAAGTTCGAGGCTATGCACTCCATGGTCTTTTTCAAAACGAGCATTTGCATTCATATCTTCGAAAACTTGCTTAAACGTTTCAAAGATAAATGAACCTAACATCTAACAAACTAACACTTTTCAAACAAAACTATCGCGAATTTTTGAAACAAGCTTTCTTAAAATTCTCCATTTTCACTAACAAGCAAAAACCCGAGCAAGGATTAAAACCCGAGCTCGTGGATTTCAATCCTCTAGGTCACACAGCCTAGACTCCGCTTTAACATCCTCGACTCGACTTGCTAACCACTCTCGAGTCGAATCCTTTCTCTTTTACACATCCGAACTCGAGCTCACCTCGGCAAATTACCGACATCAGCTCGACGGGTGCAAAGCAAATTTTTAACATCGAGACGAGATGCGCGCACGCATCCTCGCCTCAAAAGCTTCTTTTAGCTAAAACCTTTTCGAAAATCTCCTCTTTTCAAAACATAAAAGGTCTTTCTAAAACAATGAAATGAGCTAAAATGAATGCTTAGAATGAATGTGAGTCTAGTGGGTCGAGTCGTGTCGCTAATACACGAGTGAAATGCAGGCTACAGCTGGATACTCGTCATGAATCGCACCATCACCCCTCACTTCAAACGTACCTCGAAGATGACTAACCTCAACAGATTAAGAATTCTCCGGGACCGCATTAGCCATTTTACCAAAGACCTTGATAACTTGAAGGCCTTGCATCAGATCGAAGTTGAACGTTTAGAACGACGCGCTAAGAACAAGGCCGACAAGCATGTTTCTCTCTATACTCTCACAGCTCCACGTCCAAAGGACGAGGAAGATTTTACCCACTACCTTGCTCGATGGAGAAAGCTACTTGCCCAAGTTCTAAACCCTCCACATGAAGATGAGCTCATGGACATTTTTCTCACCAGTCTGCAACCCAAATGGCAACGGCATTTCGACTATGAAGATGCCGAAAACTTTGAAGAACTCATTGAGATCGGCATCGGAGCCCAAAACGACTTCACAAACAGTGATGATCACGCGATCCTCGCCGAACCAGTCCCGATCATAGATTGTTCCTACTTAACCACACCCAATGATAACCAAATCAATGGCGTTTGGTTCAGTGATGACGAAGACGAAGAGTGGCCACCCACTAACCAAACGGTAGCTCAACTCTCAACTACTCCTTCCTCGAATAAAACCAAAAAGACCAAGAAGGGGAAGAAAAAGAAGGGCGCGCAACCCGATAAGAAAGACCAAGACGAGGTCTCACACCTCACACGTTCTGGTCGTCCTTATCAGAATATCTTCACGGACGAGCATGCCCGAAAAGCAACCGCGACCGAAAAAGGCAAGGCCGTAGCCCAGGAAGATGTTCCTTCTACAAGTACACCCTCCACATCTACAGTAATTCCACCACCAAGCACGAACGAGCTGCTTCAAAAGCAACTCGCTCGCACAAAAGCCGATGTTTCCATCTGGGCCCTCTTGCGGGACTCAGCGGAACATAGCAATGCATTCATTCGCGCTCTACAAATAGCGTGCGCAGATTATGAGATCTCTCCAGATCAAATGGTCAGCCTCGTCACAAGGGATTGGCTACCAGGAGCTATTACCTTCTCAAATGATGATCTACCCGCTTTCGGACCCAATCACAACCTTGCTCTCTATATCAGTGTGGAGTGCATGAAGAAAACTCTACCCGTGTCCCTGGTTGACAACGGGTCCGCGGTCAATGTTCTACCCTTGGCTACCGTGCATCGCCTCGGCCTATCCGATAAAGACTTCACCCCGAGCATGGATGGAGTCAAAGCTTTCGACGGAACCCGACGTCACGTGAAAGGAACCATTTCTCTTCACATACGCAGCGGTCCCATAGAAAGAAAGGCCGAATTTCAAGTCATTGACATGACCCCTTCATACAACATACTCTTGGGGCGACCGTGGATTCACTCAACCAAGGCCGTAACTTCTACCCTTCACCAAAAGGTTAAGATCCCCCTCAACGAGGAGATCATAACCTTGAATGCCTCGAACTTCCGCGCTCTTTTCGATACACCAAAGGAGCCCAATTCTGCGGAAATTGTAGCTGAACCCGCAGAAGACTTATGTGGCTTCGACTTTGAAGTCGGCGCCATTGCACGCATGCCAATCAAAACCTACAAACCTTTCAAAACAAAGAACAACAACAGTCTTTGGCTCACCATGGGACTAGGCTATAAACCTAAAAACGGTGACCAAGAACGAATGGTCAAAGAGGTCCAAAGGCGAAAATCAACCCACAAGGTCACCCTACGACCTTACACTCTCGACCTAAGCGCATATTTCACCTCTGGGGGAAAGGTCGACGGAAACACCTCCCTTCGAGAAATCGTCCACACATCTAAAGCATGCTACTCTAGTGAAGTCGAGTCTAACACACTCAAGATTTCACCGAGCACCAAAAACGAAGAGATCGTTGCTACCATCATGCGCGACCGTCGCTTCAACCCTAACCTGCTTATAGCCGACGCCGCCGACAAAACCCTTAACGGATGGTATAAAACGCTGAAATGGACCGATACACAGGGTCACCACTTCCAGCTTATCACCGGTGAAGGACCGCTCTTCGACCACGTCACTAGTCTCAAGGACAAGGACGAGAGCGATTCAAACGCAAGCGACTCAAGCAACTCAAGCAGCTCAAGCCGCAATCAAGACGACGAAGAAAAAGAAGAGATTCTTCTAACTTCTAATGCTCTTAGTGTCGGGTCATCTGTCGACCCATCTATCCTAGACTCTAGCTTTAGTTTAGATTTTCTTTTTACGGAGGCTAGCTCCAAGCAATTTTCTGATTTATCGAATAATTCTCTTCAAAATAATGAAATGAATAAATTTGCTTACGTCTTGTCTCAAGCTAAAATAAACAACAACATACAAACAACCAAAAAGCAACAAACAACAAACAAAACACAAAATGCAAAAGACACTAACTCATGCGATAAAAATAAACAAACTAATGAATCATTAAACAAATACATTGCAAACATCATCTCTCCAAAAACACAGGATCCTATCATCGAGGAAACCATAACCATAAACGTGGGAACCCCCGAAGAACCGAGGGAACTACAATTAGGTTCCTTACTGGACGAAGACGAGCGCGCCCAATTTACACAACTCCTAAGCGAATTCAAGGACGTATTCGCATGGTCATACAAGGATATGCCCGGAATCGAACGAAGCATCGCCGAGCACCGCATCCCTATCAAACCCGGTTACAAACCAATCAAACAAAAGCTAAGGAGACTACGCCCCGAATGGTCCCTTATGGTAAAGGAAGAAATCGAGAAACAACTACAAGCCGGTTTCATCCAAGTCATCGAATATCCTGAATGGGTCTCAAACATGGTGCCAGTCTTGAAGAAGAATGGCAAAATTCGAGTATGCGTCGACTTTCGCGATTTGAACAAAGCCAATCCCAAAGATGACTTCCCATTACCCCATGTCGACGTCCTGGTCAACAATACCGCTGACCACGCCCTCCTATCTTTCATGGACGGCTACGCAGGCTATAACCAAATCAAAATGGCTGGCGAGGACATGGCAAAAACGGCCTTCATTACACCGTGGGGCACATACTGCTACACGGTCATGCCTTTCGGCCTAATCAATGCCGGTGCTACGTACCAACGCACCGCCACAACCCTTTTACATGACATGATGCACAAAGAAGTCGAAGTCTACGTCGACGACATGATTGTGAAGTCAAAGGAGAGAAGTGGTCATATCAGTAACCTCCGCAAGTTCTTCACTCGCCTACGACAATACAAAATGCGCTTGAATCCCCAAAAATGTACTTTTGGTGTTAAATTCGGCAAACTACTAGGACACGTAGTGAGCCAAAGAGGCATCGAGGTCGACCCCTCGAAAGTCAAAGCAATTCTCGAAATGCAACCCCCGAAGAACCTCGACGAAATTCGAAGTTTTTTGGGCCAAATCCAATACTTCTCACGCTTCATTAGCAAACTCACCATGATATGTGAACCAGTTTTTAAGAAACTAAAGAAAACCGACCACGTGGAATGGGACGAAGAGTGTCAAAAGGCATTTGACAAGGTCAAAGAATTGCTCACCAACCCACCAGTTCTACGACCACCCCAAAAGGATTTGCCCCTATCCTTATACCTTACAACAACCCCTACCGCCATGGGCTCCATGCTCGCTCAAGAAGTCAATGGTGAAGAACATGCAATCTATTACATAAGCAAGAAGTTTATTGATTACGAAACTCGATACTCACCTGTCGAGAAAAGTTGTTTAGCTTTAGTATGGTCATCCAAGAAACTCCGTCACTACATGATAGCACACCAAACGAGGGTCTATTCCAAAATGGACCCCGTAAAATACCTTTTCGAGAAACCTGTGCTTAATGGACGAATGGCCAGATGGACACTACTCCTAGCCGAATTCGACCTTAAGTACGTACCCCTCAAAGCAATCAAGGGACGAGCAGTCTCTGATATCCTAGCCGAAAATGCAATCGTTGAAGAACCAATCATCAACACAACGTCCCTCCCAGACGACGGGATTTACAACATCAACCAAGAGCAATGGGAATTGTACTTCGATGGTTCATCCAATTATCGAGGTTGCGGAGTGGGAATACTTCTCATATCCCCAAATGGCGATTACACACCCTTACCCATCAAACTAGACTTCGACGTAACAAATAACGCCGCAGAATACGAAGCATGCTTGCACGGTCTCCAAGCAGCGCTTGTACTCAACGCCCGCAATGTAAGAGTCTATGGGGACTCCTCCCTCATAATCAACCAAGTATCCGGAACATGGAAGATACTTAATGAAAACCTAGCACTTACCAAAACAAGATACAAGAGCTCATAAACGAATTCTATCACGTAGAATTCATACACCTCCCGCGCGAAGAAAACCAATTCGCCGACGCATTATCCAAACTCGCGTCACTAATCAATATACCCCGGGAATGGAAAGACTACCCATTGTCGTGGAACGACGAAGCGAACCAGCATACATCTGTGACATCGAAACTGAGGAAGAACAAACTGATCCTTGGTACCAAGCAATCATCAATTACAAAACAAACGGTGAATACCCACCAAACATCGACAAACGCGCAAAACGAGCCCTAAGCCTATTATCGTCACAGTTTGTGATGGAAATGGGTAAACTACTCAAAAAGACGCCTCAAGGTACACTACTCTTGTGCGTCGATCACAAGAAAGGACACGAAATCATGTCCCAAGTACACGATGGCGAGTGCGGACCACATATGAATGCACGAGCCATGTGCAAGCAAATCATAAGGCTAGGATGGTATTGGACCACCATGGAAGCCGACTGCGCAAAATACTTCAAACACTGCCACAATTGTCAAATCTTTGCAAACGTACAACACACACCTCCTTCACCACTATATAGCCTTACATCGCCATGGCCTTTCTCCACGTGGGGAATCGACGTCATCGGCAAAGTTCAACCCGTGGGAGCAGGAGGACACTGCTTCATCCTCGTGGCCATCGACTATTTCACCAAATGGGTCGAAGCCGCATCATATCGCAAGCTGGGCACAAAAGAAGTTGCAAAATTCATACAAAACAACATCATTTGCCGCTACGGCATACCCCACGAATTCATAAGCGATCAAGGCACGCACTTCCAAGGAGAAGTCGAACCCCTTCTTCTCAAATACAAGATACAACGACATAAATCATCGCCCTATCGATCACAAACCAACGGCACGGTCGAGGCAGCAAACAAAACAGTCGTATCAATCCTCAAAAAGATGATCGACACCTGCCACGACTGGCCCAACAAAATCCCATTCGCATTATGGGGATATTGTACCACAATCCGTACACCCTCGGGTATGACACCCTATTTCCTAACCTACGGGATGGAAGCCGTCCAACCTGTAGAAATCGAGATGCAATCCCTTCGAATTCTCATGGAAGCAGACATTCCTGAAGCCGAATGGGACGCGAACGATATGAACAACTCATCCTTTTAGACGAGAGACGATTACATTCACTAAGTACAGCCCGAATGTACCAATCTCGCCTACAACGCGCTTACAACAAACGGGTCAAACCACGAAATATCAATGTGGGTGACCTAGTACTCAAATCCGTCCGAGCACCATTACCAGTCGACCCAAGAAGAAAATTCAAACCCAATTGGGCCGGACCGTACTTGGTTAAGGAAATCCTCCCTGGAGGAGCCGTGAAATTAACTAACCTGGACGGTCAGGACTTCCGACTGCCCACAAATCTTGATCAACTCAAGAAATACTACCCTTAAGCTTAGACAAAATTTGCAATGTATTTCATATAAAAGAAACTCACTCTTGCATGGGTGAACTACGCTCGGTTTGATTCCACGCACTGTGGATACGTAGGCAGCTTTGCAAAGAGCTCAATCGAATCACGCGAACTACGCCGGTTTGATTCTGTATTTAAAACACAGATACGTAGGCAGCTTGTCAAAAGTACAACCGAACTTCTTCGCACGCACCCCCAAAGCTTAAAAAGGTCAAGGGCAATGCATCCACAAAATGACACGCCCAAAGCTTAAAAAGGTCGAGGGCACAGTCAACACAAAAGTCTAAGTCCAAAGCTTAAAAAGGTCGAGGATTTAAAGACAAAGCAAATCAAACAAACAAGTCCAAAGCTTAAAAAGGTCGAGGATTCGAGACAAAATACGAGTGTTCAAAGCTTAAAAAGGTCGAGAACATTTCGAAACAAAACAAAAGGAAGCAACGAGACAAGACAAAAGCAAACTAATTCTATTTTATTACTTTATTTAGAATTTTTCCACATTTTAGAAATGAGTTAGGAACAAGCCTCCTTAACCCTTTATTCGAATCTAAAAACATGTATTTGAATAAAAGTTTATTTCTAAACAAAACAAAACAAACTAAGCCGTCTTCCGCCGCTTCGGATTAGCCTCTTCATCTTCAAGAGGCCGATCCGCCACAATCTTCGAACTGATAACGGGAATAGGTCTCTCAAAACCTGGGGGCTCGATCGGATCCTCGTCCTGCTCGACTGGGGGCTCCTCGATCCTTGGCCCTAGACGATCCTTAACAGTCACCTTTGACCCAAGCCTTTCCCGCGCCGGCCTCGAAGTAGAAGCATCCGCGCTAACAGCACAAAGATCACCATAGTCCCTCCTTTCGCGCACCACCTCATACGCCAAGGAGGGCCTTGGCCCATTCTTCTCCCTCCTCCTCTGGTTCCCCCGCTCCTGAGGATCGTTGGAACGATACCACCGCGTATAGAAATCTGTGACACGAGTCACTACTACAAATCTGAGCAAAAACAACGGAGCAAAAACAAGACAAATTAGCCTTGCCGTTTGTGGACAAGGGATTTTGATCCACGCGATGTTTTATTTCAAAAACATTTTCAATTTGAAAAGAGTCGCCACTAAATTTTTAGGTGGAATTTAGAAACCAATTTTAGAGAAAATGAGTTCGTGTGAGTTTACGTGTTAGGAAGTTTAAAAGAATTTCATTAATTTAACGCCTAACCCCGCCCGTCGTAAAGACGGTCTCTACTAAGTAAAACCATGGCTATTATGAGTACTCATGCGGATATGCAAACACCGTTTTAATCCTAAACAAAATATATCCATTCTATGTCGTTTTAATGCACATACAATTTCGTCGAAGTTATTTAACATGGGTTCATTTACTATTCTAGCAAACAAAGAAAAGGAGCAGAAATACTCACCGACAGCATAAGAAAGATTAACAAACGTTAGCGGCAGACGAATAAAAATACTCAAATATGACTAGCACGTGAACAAGTGTGGAAGGTTAACATTAATAATTAAATACTACACTCGAATATAAAGAAGCGACAGACAAGCACAACCAAGCGTACAAACTAATAATCAAATACTACTAAATATGCGTGTAAATACACACAAACTGTGACAAACACAAACGCTAACAAACATACAAACCAATAAACAAGCACGACCCAAATAAATATGCAGACATGTGTAAAATAATGAATATAACTAGTAATCAATTAATCCCACAATCAAAAGCCTAGATGATCAAATTCTCCTAATACACACAACTGCACAAGTAAGCAAGCCAATAACGCGGGTACATAAAACACAACGTATGAAAATAAAGCAGTGATGAATAAACATGTACCAACCAGCAATCATGGGCAACTAAACGAATATGCAAACATACGCAAATAACAGGATGCTACTAATAGTCAGTTTAATAGTTCTAATAGCTACGCACACAAGTGACTAAATAAATAAGCACGACTAATGTGCACAAATAGACAAGCAAATAACGTATATATCATAACAGACGAAAACCCAAACTATCCAATCTTGCGCATCCTAAAATCTAATAGACGAACAAAGCTAGCAACCAACAGCAAGACGCAGTACACAGCTTTACGAGACTAATTATCATACAAACGCTAAATAATGAAGTAAAATCACGATAACTAAGTTGACACATAAACATGAATTACACGTTTAAAAAGAAGCATGACAGACCAGTTTGGACAAGCAATACAACTAAACATGAACGAGATTTGATTATACAACACGTTAATGAGCAGATTAATCTAACGAGGAATTTTAGGTCATACTACGCAGAGTCGATTGAACATACATGCTAAGTGAACAAAGTGGCACGACACATCTATACACACCTCGAAATTATACTAAAAAATATCAAACTAAAACAAACAATGAAAACAATAATTACGACGATACACAACAAAGCGACAGAAAGTAATAAAAAGCGACAGAGAGCTATAAAAGTAATAAAAACGATAATTTAACAAAATAAAAAGAGTATTTTTGCACCCTCAACTTACATGTATCGTTGACCAAATATCCGAGTCGTAATCGATTGTAAGATTTTATCCCAAGGGGCCGTCGTCGACGAAACAATTTGTAAAAAACCGTAACTTTGAACCAATTCTGACAGCGATTTTCAAAAGCTTGTAACTTATTCGTTTCTCCACGAAATTTCGAACCGAAAGATGTTTTAGAATCGTGGTGAGGTGAACTTTAAGATTAGGTAAATAAATCAGAGTGACTATGGTGTTTTCAACACGAGAAAGGGGGATGAAAAGGCGACAGCTGCACGAAAAGCTGAAAAAACGCTGCTCTGTTTTCAAGCAGCCATTGCGACTTCTTTTGAGGGTTTTTGTGGCTTAATATTGTGTGTGTATGCTGTATACTTCGTGTGTAATGAAGGCTTGTGGATGGTGTGTATATACAAGGTCGAAAAGGTAGGGTTTAAGGAGGAAAAGAGCAGCTCTTGCTCTGTTTTCGGGCTGCTGCTGTCCAAGGTCGGTTTAGGGCTTTGTAGGGGCTTTTCTTGAGTGGCAAGGCAAGGTTATATGGGTAGGATAGTTAGGATACGGGTATGGGTCATGGGTAGGTAAATAGGAGTCGGTTTCGGGTCAAATAACGGCTGATTTTGGGCTTACGAGCTGCTGCGGATCAGCTCTATGTTTGGCTTCGTTTTGGCTGGTTATGGTGGGTTTAGGATGTGGTTTTGGGCTGGTTTAAGCTTGGGTATGTGAGGGAGAGTGTGGGTGAAAGTCTCCTCGAAATTCGTGCTAAAACGGGCTCAAAATCGCTCTTTAAATCGAGCTCAAAAGAGCTTTAAACTTGCTTTTAAGAAAACGAAATCATCGAAAACGATTTAATAAAACGGCTTAAAGACACGAGAAATGACTTTTCAAGTCAAATATAAAATTTGTAAAAGCGATTTTTCAAATCGAGTTACTTAGAAATGATTTTTCAAATCGAAATATTTTATTTTCAATAAAATACTTGAGGCAAATAAATTTTGACAGAAATAAATTTACCTTTGCAAAACAGTAATTTAAATATCATTTAAATTAAAAAAGCATTTTGTCGACAGCGTGCGGCTTACATCGTAAAACGAACTCAAATAAATGACACGAAATACATATTGTCCTATCATCATTGGGTGTTTGTCGGGTTTTCTATAAATTTCCATATCGACAGATACGGGTATCAACAGAGCCCCCACTTTGACTAAGGCTTGGACAGGCGAAAGTCAAAGTAGACTCTCGAGTCGATCGTAGATCACAACTTGAGAGCCTCACGAGTCGTTTATGGTCCCTTAGACCTGTGTATATAAGCTCACCAGCCATAAGAAGAAATCATACCTGAAACATGATTCTGGATGCCTTCATTTTCATCAAAGTGTGGGTTGAGCCTTATCCTTAGGCGCCTACGTATCCGTTGTGACAGAATCAAACCCGTATCGTAGTTCGAGCTCGCTGGCCTGTAGCTTTCTGCTGCTTCGGCCCAAAACAATGATATTTGTCTACTCGATTGAGTAAAGCCTATATCTGTATTCTTTTTGGGAGTGTCACTCCTTTTAGCTTCTGCTACTACTTCTTCATTTCGAGGATGTCATCCTGTCGTCGGGGTCTAAGGTTTATGACTTTAGAGCCCCCGGTTGGAGCGTTCCTGCTCAATCTTAACAACAAATCATAGCACATGACTCACGTAGTGAAATCTGCGACTTTTGAAACAAAAAGGATGGATCATCGATCCGAGCTGTGAATTTTATCCGAAAAATGGGTCATCGACCTGCTTTTAAAAAGAATGGATCATCGATCCGAACTGAGAATTTTAATTTGAAAATGGGTCTTCGACCTGCTTTTTAAAAAAACAATGGATCATCGATCCGAACTGAGATTACTAATTTGGAAATGGGTCTTCGACCTATTTTTTAAACAAAAGGATGGATCATCGATCCGAACTTTAAGTAGTGAGCTAAAATAGATATCGCGCTGGAAATGGGTCATCGACCCGAGCTAAAACCAACATTTGCGTCCTCGATTTGCATTTCAAATAGATACATGACAGATGGATCATCTGTAACAACCTGGTTTTTTTAGTCGACTTTAATTACTAAGGCGGAAATTAATTAAGTCTTAAACCAGCGTCATTAATTATACATAAACCCAAAATATTACAACATCGTTCAAGAGTTGAATAAAACAACTCTAAATACGGAATTTAAAAGAGTATGGTGTTATATATTACATATCTCTCGAAATACAACAAAAGTAAAGTATAAACACGTCTTGTGGCCCCGTCCAAAATCCAGCTCTCGGTCCACGATCTTCCTGCACAATAAACTATTGGGGGGATGCCCGCTGAGCGGACAGTGACTAGCTATGCTCATACTTACCCTCGATTTCAATTACTTTGGTTTATTACTATCGCTTTATAACTATAATAGTATGATAAAACGATAAACATGCTTAAAACATATAGCATGTAAAGACATATTAGTCATAATAAGCATGCGGTTTAAAGCGATAAATCATATAAGCATGTTATTCAACTATGAAGGCAAATAACACATAATAGCATAGCAAAAGTATCACAATAATTCAATGGCATTACAAGGCGATATCTGATCGCAATCAAACATACATATCGTATCATTCTCCTCATGCAGACTCGATTCAATTCAGAAAGTTGTGGTCTTTAATTTTCGAAGATGGTACACACTCATTCTCATTTACTTCAAACAACAAACAACACATACTGCTTACGAGCCTGACCACTGAGTAGGCCTTTGTACTCTGATCGATTGCATCTCACTTCCATAGTGCAGAGACTTACTCGACTCGTAAACCACGCCGAATACTATAGTACTTGCATCTCATCTTCTAGTGTTCGAAATGATTCGAACTTCAGATACAATCTCGTCAAGTAATCTTTACGCAGGGTAAGAACGAATGCTAGTGTCGCGCCCACTAAGAACGAAACACGGCAAGGAGACAGAACCGCAAAGCGCATAAGCACATAATGTCACGGTGGCCCTGGTAACTTTAGCGAAATAGGGGAATAAAACCCTAGTCTAGTATGCATACACTAATATCCAATTTAAGAATAGGCTATGCTATTCATAGAGCACCTTAACTCAGGATAAAACGACTATTTCCTAAAGCCTGACCCACTAAGAGTTGAATTTTTCATTATCTTGTACGGCATTGGCTATACGACTTAAGGCGTAACGGCATGGGCAGGATGCACTAAGCAATAAGGCTGCCGGCTTAAACCACACTATTCGATATGACCCAAGCCAGAGACCGAGATAGTGGTATCCGCACAAGACTATCTTAACCCCACTTCACTCTGAAGGTACCGGGAAAATGAAAAATCGCTAGTCCCTATCGACGCCTCAAGCGCCCCCCCTCGCCGCGTCTGGGCGCGCCGGGGCGGAATGCGCCTCGCAGGAAAAAGTGCGAAGTTTTGAGAAAAATGGGGGAGATCATTGCATGAATTTGTGACCAAAAAGAAAAGTAGAAAATCCTTTTTGAAAGTGTGTTTTCGGAGTTGCCACCAAATATTAAAGGAATTTGGAACCTATTCAACGCGTCTTGAAATACAAGACACGAGTGTCTCAGATTTCAAGGTGCGTCGATACCTATCAATCTGAGGTTTGAAACCAGAGAAGGGATTCGGAGTGAGGTTACTTTTCGAAAGTTTTGACAAAATAAGTTTTGAAAACCGTAATCAAAAAGCCTACATAAGAGTAGTCTCTACTAATTTGAAAACATTTGCTTAATTTCGATATTTGGGCTAAAAGTCACGCTACGAACAAGTGCGAATAAACATGACTCGATTAAAATGCATAAATAATGTAAATTGTCAAAATAATGACATATTGCTATAGGAAATGTACGTTAAATAATAATTTATTGACTAAATTATTACTATAGACGTTATTTTCCGACCTCGTATTAGAATTTGTGAAAAACCCTCAGTTTTGACATGCTAAAAGACTCTATGAAACGGTACAATTTAGTGTTGGATCCGTGATTCTAGTCGTTATTTAATGCATGAATGAGGACTTGCATAATTATAAAAGTGACGTCGGTTTGCTTTAGTGATAATGAGTCGTTTATTTATGCGATATTGGCGGGGTTTAGACGGATTATGAATCCGAATTGCTACAACCGTATTACGAATACGGCTTCGCTAGTGCCAATATCGGGTTTGGGGTTAATGTAACCCCATTGTCCGAGTCTCAAACGTCTAGCCCGTAGGTAAAATGTTTACCTTTCGAAAATGTAAAGACGGTATTTTTGAGTGGATTTTGTGAATAGTGTATGAGTGCTAAAAACCGGGTATTGAAAATGAATGAAGTGGGTTGGTATTTATAGAGTTTGGTGGTTTCTGTGGGATAGCAAAACTTAATCGCCTGTGTACAGGCGTTTAAGTTTGCTTGAGTTAGATATTTTTAAAGAAAAATTAAAAAGGCGGCTGGTACAAAACAAAAAGTAAATCGCCTGTTGACAGGCGATTTGATTTTTAATCGCCTGTCAACTGGCGATTTCATTTTTGTTTTGGTGGGCTGCTTATGCCGCCATTTGGTTTTGGACGGTTTGATTAAGTAATGATTATGTTTTGTTGTTTACTTATGAGCTAAGTCTTTGTTCAGTTTTGGTCCGAATTTCGGTTTTCGTGTTTCGGTTTTTGTCGTGTTTTTCGGTTTTGGCTTGAAATAAAATAATATTAGGTTATATTATTTTATGGTTTCATAAAACCTAACTTTGTGAAAATGTGACACGGGACGCACTTTGGCCCGTTTTGAGTGTTGTGTTAGTGTGCGTTTTTGGGTCGTTTTTGTAAGTTTGGGCCGTTTTGTAGCTAGTTGGGCTGTTTTTGTGGCTTGGCTTAATAAGACGTTCCTATATTGTGCTCGTGTTACGCTCATGATGACTAAAATTGACATTTACTTTCATGATTATGCAAGTCCAAATTAATACGCTAAAAATGACTAATACGTTTTAGACACTTTTGTACCGTTTCGACTCTTTTAAAAGCATGTATGAAAGTCCTTTTCATCATCGGGTTTGTTTTTGGGGGTACGGATACGGGTATCTACTGAGCCCCAGTTTGATCGAGCTTGGACAAAGCGTTAGTCAAACTTAAAGATAGTATCCCACCATTACGGCCTCGATACTACCTGGCGGCGCTAAGCATGTGTCTTATGGGAGAGACGAGGACTTAGCGTCGGAAATGCGAGGAGGGACGACATGTTTTTAAGGACATGACGGTCCTACATGTTTAAGGGCATGTCACCGCATGTGGCCCGAGTACTCACCGGGCGCCTTGCTTGTGTTAGTTTGTGCTCCTTGCTTTGCTTGCGCCGGCTTGCGCTCCTTTGCTTTGCTTTGCGCCGGCTTGCGCTCCTTTGCTTTGCTTGCGCTTCTGGCTTGCGCTCCTTTGCTTTGCTTGCGCTTCTGGCTTGCGCTCCTTTGCTTTGCTTGCGCTTCTGGCTTGCGCTCCTTGCTTTGCTTTCCTTGCTGGACGTCTCGTAGAAGAGGTTACGCGTTTTGGTTTCTCATAAAAAGGGCTAGGTTTTTATGAACGTCTCGTGAGGAGGCTACGTGTTTTTCTCATAAAAAGTTAGGTTTTTATGAACGTCTCGTGAGGAGGCTACGTGTTTTTGTATTTCTCATAAAAAGGGCTAGGTTTTTATGAACGTCTCTTAAGGAGGCTACGTGTTTTTCTATTTCTCATAAAAAGGGCTAGGTTTTTATGAACGTCTCTTAAGGAGGCTACGCGTTTTTGTATTTCTCATAAAAAGGGCTAGGTTTTTATGAACGTCTCTTGAGGAGGCTACGTGTTTTTGTGTTTTAACGTCTCGTGAGGAGGTTACGTGTTTTCCTCATAAAAAGTTAGGTTTTTATGAACGTCTCGTGAGGAGGTTACGTGTTTTTCTCATAAAAAGTTAGGTTTTTATGAACGTCTCGTGAGGAGGTTACGTGTTTTTGGTTTCTCATAAAAAGGGTTAGGTTTTTATGAACGTCTCGTGAGGAGGCTACGTGTTTTTGTATTTCTCATAAAAAGGGCTAGGTTTTTATGAACGTCTCGTGAGGAGGCTACGTGTTTTTTGTGGTTCTCATAAAAGGTTAGGTTTCTATGAACGTCTCGTGAGAAGGCTACGTGTTTTTGTATTGGGTTGAAATTGTGTTTGAAACGGGTTGAAAGCGTAATGGGCCGAGGAAAACAGCCCAAAACAAAGCTGAAACCCATAGAACAAAATATAATCGCCTGTAAACAGGCGATTAGAAATTTGTTTGGTGTTTTTTGTTTAAAACACGGGAAAGGAGAGAGGTTGGTTTATTTCATCCGAAAAATAAAAACAAAATCGAAACCCTCTAAAACTCGTCTTGGCGATTTTCTTGATCAAAAATCGATTTTCCGACTCCTACAATTCGTCATGGACCAAGGTATGTAGTTAACTCACTTGGTTTTTCGGGTTTTGAATTTGGTTTGAGTCGGTTTTAGCTTGAAAAGCCGTTTTCTAGGGTTTAGGTCGAATTTATCGGTTTGGTTCGATTTTAGCCCTCGTCTTTGCTCGAAAATGCTCGCCATGGTTTTTATAGTGCTTGCCTCGCTTTTCTTGCTGTCGTTGCGTGAAAACCCGACTTGTGGCCTCGATTTTCGTGCGTTTCGACTCGGAGGGCATTTTGGTCATTTTTGAAAACGTCTCGAAAATGGCTCAAAACTTCAGTGTAGCTTACCCATTAGCAGTATAACGCGTTGGTGAGCTCGGTTCGTTGAAATTCATGCGAAAAACGGTTCGTTTGGGGTGAAACCGTATGAAAGGGGGTTAAGTCGGGGCTTGTGCTCTGTTTTTGTAGCGTAAGGCGATCCCGATTGGCTTGGTTGTTTTGGAAGTGTTGTAGTATGCTAGGGTATAGGTTTGGGTGGCTTGTGTGCGAAAAACGGCCTGAAAAACCGTAATTTTCGTGTGTTTTGGTATAAGGGCCGATTTTGGTCGAAATTTTTCGGTTCCGAAACTTGCCCGAATTCTCTGTATTGTGTTTTCATGGCTAGTATGGTACACTTTTGGTCTTGTTTTGTAGGAAATGTGTTGTTTGGAGGTGTTTTGGAGCGTTTTTTGTAGTTTAGGCTAGGTTTCCAAAAGTCGCTTTTCCTCGCTTTTCGTGCCCCGTTCATGGAATGTATGGTAATGTATGTTGTCTGTGTTGGCCAGGGGGTTGTTTTGTGGGAAATGGGGCTTTTTGGGTTGAGTTATGGTCAAGAAAAGGCCGTTATTGTAGTTTGGAGGTGTTTTGTAAAAGCTATTCAGTCGAGGTGTTCGGGACATCGTTTTCGCATGAAATTTTTTGCATGAGCTTATTGTGATTTATGGGTTGGGTTTGTGTCAGCAAATATGGGTTTCTGGCTTTCTGTAGCGTTTTTCCCTCTTCTGCTATTTTTGGTTTAAAAAGGCCTGCTTTCTGCTGTTTTGGCCAATTCTCTGCTGCTTTTGTGCGTGCTTGCTCTTAACTTGACTGAGTAGGACGTATATATCGTATACGTCTCATGGATTTTGGCCTCCTGTGCTTCTGCTCCGTTTTGGCCTTATCTGTCAAAAATGGGCCTATGGCTTGCTTTTTGCTGCTTTGTCTTGATCTTTCTAGAATGATTTCTTTGTTGCCGCTTTACGAGTATGTCTTTGAATCTTGTGCAGTGATCCTAGGCCTTCGCACCTACTTCCGGTGACATGGATCGGGTATTGGTGGAGTTGACTTTCTTTGTTCGGGGCGAGCACACTCCTACTTCGGGGATGCCGGCGCCCTTGGAGGTTTCCGATGGTCCGTCTCAGTCGGACCTGCTGAGAGCTTTTCCTCAGACGCCTGGAGCTTCTACGACGCCAGGGAGTGAGTTTCAGGGTGCCGCTGCGGAGTCTCCGGCCTTTTCTGCTAGTGGTGCTAGTGCTGTTGGTGCGTCGCCTGGGCTTTCTGCTAGTGGCCTGGGACGTGGTCTTTGTTCTGGTGGTCCCGAGCCGCCGATTAGTGGTGTGGTCGTGGCGTTCTTTGAAGTCGCCGCTTTTCGGTAATGATGCGTGAGGAGACCGCCGCTGGCGGGACGCGGTCTTCTGGTGACGCTAGCGGTAGTGGAGCTGCTGCCGGGTCGTCGAGGTCTCCTGTTTGGTGGTCGAGGTCAGGCCCAGGGTGTCGTCCCAGAGTCTTTGCAGAGGCGTGGACGTGGCGCTGCTGTGGAGACGTCTGAGGCTCCTGGGGGAGGTCGGGGCGTAGCTGCAGGGTCTCTGCAGGGGCGTGGCCGTGGCTGTGCTGGAGGGACGCCTGTGGCTCCGAGAGGGGGCCGAGGCAGGTCGTGGTGTCGCGCAGGGCTTCGCAGGACGCATTACGCTACAGCGTTCAGTGAGCCTACGGCTCCTGGAGGTGGTCAGGTTAGAGGCCGTGGTCGCGGTCGGAGGAACCCGAGGCCGAAGAAGCGTAAGGTGGATGTGGCTTGAGGGCGAAGCGGCCGAGGCGCCGAGCTCGTGTTGCCGCTGAGGGTGGTGACCGGACGCAGGCCGAGGTCGCCGGTGTTGCTGAGGAGGTTGGAGTAGGGAGCTCCCGTGGAGGTTCCGCGAGGCGTGGTCGTGCTCGGGTCCGGAGCCGCTACGAGGACACTTCCAGCCTGAGGAGTCTTCGAGTGACGAGGAGGGGTTCCCGACGAGACCGTGGGCCGAGGTGGCTGCCGAGGCCGAGATCGCCGAGGCTGCCGCCGCCGCCAGCCGCCGCCGACGCCGCCAATTTGATGCCGCTGCCATCGCGGGGCCGCCTTTGTGGTCGGGGTCGTTCAGGCCATGCTCGGGAGCGAGTTCAGGATGAGCCCTGCGCAGGGCCGAAAGTGGCCGAGGGCGAGGCCGAGGGCGCGCCCAGATGCAGCGCGGCAAGTCTTGAGGCCGCGACCGAGGTTTTCATGGGGATGGTTGACGAGTTGGGCGCGAGGCCTGACTATCCTCACGGTCGCGCTTGTGGTCCCAGTGGCCTTGGGATCGGGATGGCGTGACTGCGGTTTGGAGTCCTTGGAGCACTTGTCGATCCGGGTGAAGGTCGGCTCAGTTAGGCTCGATGAGGACCTTCTGCGGGTTTGGACGGTGTTTGACGTCTTTGAGGGTAGGCTCACCAGGAGGCGGGACATAGTGCTTGGGACGCCTTTCGGTCCCTTGGTGCGAAGTGGAGGGAGGTGCGGGGCAAGCGGGTGAACTCGCGCCTCCGCATTATAGGCGTTGTTGGATAGGTTTTGGGATACGACCAACACCTTCCACATGCCTGGTTACGAGGTTGGCGTGACTCTTTCTTCGTGGGCAACAGCATGGTCGCCTCATGGCGAGGGTGTACTTGGTCGGGGCGTGGCGACCTCCTATTGATAGCCCACGAGTCGTGCGCTGATTGGTGACGGGATTAAGTGCGGGAAGGGCGAGGAGCACACGTTTGACCTCGTGCGATATGGTTTCTTGACTTCTTCGAGGGGAGGAGGAAGAAGAAAGTGGTCTACTCGAGCGAGCGCCGAAAGCGTAGGGCCCTTACCGTGGTTGTGGTGGTTCCCGACGGCCACCCACTTTGGCGACAAGGGGAAGCGGCGTCGGACTACCGTGTTGCTGGCGCTGTCAGACATGTCACCCATAGCTGACTTTGACTGGGTGACTCCTGCCCTGGGTCTGTTGATCCGTTACCTGGGGGGCCCAGTGCGCCCCGATCAGACTGACGAGGATTCGGATGTGTCGCTTGTGGGCCCTGGTCTTCTGATGGAGGTAGGGTTCGACTTTTGTAGTTTTTGTTGTTTTGTTTCTGCTTTTCTTCTGTAACGTGTGTTTTGTTTGCTTGCAGGCTTGGTGCTATGCTCACTTCCCCTCTCTGCTCCGGATCGTTCAAGGTTGGCGCGATGATCCCGCTTTCCATGCCTCTGTGACAATGGATCGGAGGGGTATTGGCCTGAACTATGACGCGGCTCGTGTACGCTTCAACGGGATGACGATGGATAAGGTAAGGGTGGTCGTGTTTTGTACTTTGGTCTTTTGTAGCTTGTTTTTGGGTTTGTTTTTTTGTGGTTTATAATTTGGTTTTGTTTTGTAGTTTGTTCGCGACCCTTGGAGGAATTTTACCGGCGTTCCTCCGACGATTGCAGCTCGCTTTGGTCCCCTTGACAGGCGGCGGCTGTACATTGAGACCCAGTACGGATCGTACTGGTACTTGGGTGAGCGTCTGTCTGCGCAGACGGGTCGCGGCGGCTTCATCGTACCTGCTCCTCCGCCTTCGGTTTTGTTCGTGGAGACGCCCGACGCTAATGAGCGTCGTGACGTGTATCACGAGGGCGAGTCCGACTCCTTGCTGCGGCGGGATGAGGATTACGTGACTTGGGCACAGCATGCCCTTGCTGACGCTGTGATCGAGGTATGCTTGATTATCCTTTTCGCTTGTATCTGTTTTGGTTCCAGGAAGCAAAAATTTATCCTATTTTTGTTTTGTAGCGACGTGACCCTGACCTTGAGTTCCAGCCTCCTCCGTTCGTTGAGGACCTGCTGGTTGTTCACGAGGGCTGCTCTCATTCGATCGTGCTGCCGCCTTCCCTGTCTGTGGTCACCGATGCGGGTCTTGAGAGGTGGGATCCGCGCGTGAGAAAGGTATTAACCCTCCTCTTTGTACAGCATGAGTATTATGTAGTATATAGCCCCCAGTTTGAAAAAGATTTTATTGTAAAATCATTATTCAAACTCTGTTGAAGTAGGTTTTTGATTATAGCCCCCAGTTTGAGTAAGATTTTAGTGTAAAATCCTTAGTCAAACTCTGTTGAAGCAGGTTTTTGATTATAGCCCCCAGTTTGAGTAAGATTTTAGTGTAAAATCCTTAGTCAAACTCTGTTGAAGTAGGTTTTTGATTATAGCCCCCAGTAAGCTAAATTGATTTCTCGCATTGTTGCAGGTGACAGCTGAGGTCCACAGGAGGCTGTGGCGGGCGGCCAACCGATGGCGGGCGGTTGTGAATGAGAAGGTTGTTGACGCCTGCAGGGCGCAGGCGAGACTACGAGGCGCGACTTGAGTTAGCCAGGTCGTATGAGGAGGGGGCGAGATCGCGTCGAATGGAGGTCGCGCATGCCGAGGAGTCTGGCGAGGTCCCGCAGAGCCGAGGGTCAGTATGCAGGGGAGCTGGATAGGGCACGTGCTGAGATTGATTCCCTGCGTGCTGTCTTGCAGCGTCGTGACCAGTCGTAGTAGGCTTGGACTTTGTATATTTTGGACTTTGTATTATGAATATTAGTATTTGTTGGTAATGGTTTATGTATCAGGATTTGTTATGGTTGGTTGTTTTTTTTTGGACTTGTAGGTGTTTATGGGTATAATTTGGTTATTTTGTCTTGTTGCGAAAAATGCATTCCTGCGTCATAGCCGGGTCTGAAATCCTTGCGTATTTGCTTGCCGAGCGTACCTGCAAAACATTGTTAGTCGTAAAAGCATATATATACGTCTCGATTGAGACTGACTCGCTAATGACTGAATTAAATGCAAAATGGAGAGTTTTTTGAAAAATGCTGGTTAGGACATATTTTAGACTCGTAAAAAGACGTTTTTGACATAGTAAAAATGCGAGCTAAAACGACGTTTTGAGACGAAAATTCGTGAATGCGAAAATCATTTTTTTTTGTGTTGTGTTTAATTTTTGTGTGATTATTGTGTTTTGTAAAAAGTGAAAAATACGAAATACGGGAATCGATCACGCAAATCGAGACGACGCGACGGGACCAATTTTAGTCGGTCATGAGGTCGGTAAAAAGTAATAGGGGTTAATAAGTTAAATATTTTAGTGTATAGGTGTGTAAGAAGTGTAAGAAATCGAATAATTTTGTCAGAAAAGAAAAAGAAAATCGCTCAGAACAAAGCGATTTGATTTTTTAATCGCCTGTTACGTGACGATTAGAATTTTGTTTTGTGGTTTTTGTTTGATTTATTTTAATCGCTTGTTCACCAAATTTAAGTTTTTGTGTTGTATTTCGCCTTGCAAATTTTGGCTATAAAAGGAGGGCTAAGTTAGTTCATTTCACTCATCCTCTCGTTTTCTATTCTCGATTTTCCAAAAATATTCGTAATATTTACGGAACATTCGCCGAGTTATGGAGAGTTTTGAAGGAAACTTATGTCGTTGGTGTGCGTCCTTATCGGGTGTCGAGAAGAAGCTCTTGAAAGATTGCGGAGTTGGCGTATTTCGTGGGCTAAGGCAGGTTCGAATGGAGTACGAGTTCCTGGACGCTTGTCTTGAGTATTGGGATCCAAGCCTTCACGTGTTCCGCTTTCCTTGCGGAGAGGTTTGTCCCTTAGTCGAGGAGTTTGGGGCCATTGGCGGGTGGACGCAGATTGGCCTGCCTGTATGTGTCAGGCAGGAACTTGGCTACAAGAGGCAGGTTCAGAATTATCTCCAGATGACCCGTGATGAGGTGGAAGAGTTATTTGTTGGGAACTGTATCAACCTCTATCGTTTATGTCAATGGTTCAGGAATAATGCAAACGGGCATATCTCTGCTGTGGCTAGGAGAAGGGCTTTGGCTTTTTGCTTGGTTCATTGCTATATGTTCCCGGACTCTGTGTCCGAGGGGTTGTTGGGAGATCCGCGTTTAATTGCTGTTGTGGAGCAGATGGAAATAGGTTGCAATCCTTCTGCTTTAATTCTGGCTGAGACGATCCTTGGATTGGACGACCGGGCATGTAATAGGGAACATGCGTACCGAGGGTGTCCATTGATCCTCCAGGTGTGGCTGATGGAGCGTCTAAGTGTGTTGAACGACCTTGGCTTCGATGGCGAATATGTCGCAGGAGGCGTTACCAATCGTTACATGCGATGGTCGGGTCCAGACGAGCGCCCTAATGACTATTTCCCCGAGTTTGTGAGGTCATGTGCCATCCGTTGGCCGGTATCCTGGTGGGGAGTGGTCAGTGTGACGGCGAGCGCAGTAGGTGATGGCCCCTCCGGGGTCCTATTGTGTGGGTTCGAGATGGGGGTTTACATCCATCCCCTGCGGGTGAGGCGACAGATAGGGTATGCACAGTTCATTCCTGGCCAGGACACGAAGGTACAGGACATGGTTGCGTTAAATAACCAGGTGACCGACGAGTGGGCCAGTGGTTGGATCATGCGCCCTAAGTGGCTTGTGGCTGGTACTCCTGGGACGATCCGGGTGTCGAGGGCTTACTCCAAATGGACCGTTGCTGAAAGTGCTGTGGAGAGGGCTCGTCTCCGTGCCATAGAGCTTAACGAGCCTCCGCCGACGTCCGCCTACGACCCGATCCGCTTTGGACGCAATAGCGGTAGGGGTGGCGTGTCGAGCTCGGGGCCTCTCTCGGCGGTGAATCGTGTTCGGCCGTCGCCAGATTCCAGGGCAGTGCTCCGGATCGTCATGGTAACGTTGGGGGTCTTCGTAGGGGTTGAGGGTTGGTGCTCCCCTATTCAGCTGGAAGGTTTTGAGTCGGCTTCGGAGAGTAACCTGGTTTTAGTTTATGTGTGCTTTGTTAGTATTATGTTCATATTATGTTGTATTATGTAATATATTACCTATCCTAAACCCGATGTACATGCCGGGACTCGTATTTGTAATATATAGTGTTTGTTAGTGTATTTCTAAGGTCGTAGTTATGCTCCTATGTTTGAAAAATCCAAAATGTAACCGTTCTTTTTAAGATTAATAAAAATCAGGTTTTTATTTACGACTCTGCCTCATTTTGCTTGTTATTTTGTGTGAAATTCCTTGGCTCTAATCTTTTTTCAAAGGTTTAGAATGCAAGCATTTTTTTTTGTTGACTATTCCCTCGACTTTTTTAAGCTTTGGGTTTGTCGTTTTGTGTTGAATGTCGTTCTTTTTACCCTTAGGTTAAAAAACGAATTTTTGTGTTGATTATGTCCTTGGCCTTTTTAAGCTTTAGACGCGTCATTTTTGTGTTGAATATCGCCTTGTGTTAACCCATTAGGTTATGAGACGGTTTTTGTGTTGACTATGTCCTTGGCCTTTTTAAGCTTTGGACGTGTCATTTTTGTGTTGAATATCGGTTGTGCTTTTTACAAAGCTGCCTACGTATCCACGAAAAGTGGAATCAAACCGGCGTAGTTCGAGAATGTATGTTTAAGGGCATACCGGCCCATGAGTTGTGTTTGCTTTTTTTTTTTTTTTGTGGTGAATGTGCATGTTTAAGGACCTGCCGGTCCATGAATTGTGTTTGGTGGATGCATGTTTAGGGGCATGCCGGCCCATGAATTGTGTTTGTTTATGGAATGTGCACGTTTAAGGGCATGCCGGCCCATGAGCATGTTTAAGGACCTGCCGGTCCATGAATTGTGTTTGATTTTTGTGGAGAGAAAGAAGCGGTGTTTAGGGGCATGCCGGCCCATGAGCATGTTTAAGGACCTGCCGGTCCATGAGCATGTTTAAGGACATGCCGGTCCATGAATTGTTTTTATAAAATTGTATTTTACAGATACATTGCAAGCGGTTTTTAGGGGTAGTATTTCTTGAGTTGATCGAGGTTTGTGGCGAGGTTGAACTCTTGGCCGTCGAGGTCGGTTAGTTTGATCAAGCCCGCCTGCGGAAGATTTCCTTGACGAGGTAGGGTCCAAACCCGCTTAGGCTTGAATTTTCCTCGTGGGTCGACTGGAAGAGGTGCCCGGACTGATTTTAGTACGAGTTCACCTACTTTTATGAGACGGGGCCTAACTCGTTTGTTGAATGCTCGATGTAGCCGGGTTTGGTACATTAAATGCGGTGCTCGTGAATGCAATCGGCGTTCATCCAGGAGCATGAGTTGTTAAATGCAGTTCACGGGCCCATTCTGCTTCTGGGATGCTACTTTCCATTTGTATGCGCAGAGATTGTATTTCTATTTCCACTGGTTGGACGGCTTCCATGCCGTAGGTGAGGAAATAGGGGGTCATGCCCGTAGGGGTTCGGATTGTAGTACGGTATCCCCAGAGTGCATATGGTATTTTGTTAGGCCAATCTTTGCAGCTGTCGATCATCTTCTCAAGTATGGTGACGACCGTCTTGTTTGCTGCTTCAACGGCTCCATTGGTTTGGGGTCGATAGGGTGAGGATTTGTGATGCTGGATGTTGTATTTTGTGAGTATGGCTTCGGTCTCGCGTTGAAAGTGCGAACCTTGATCGCTGATGAACTCGTGGGGTATGCCATATCGGCATATGATGTTTGTCTGGATGAACTTGGCGACTTCCTTGGAGCCAAGGGTCCGAAAAGACGCTGCTTCTACCCATTTAGTGAAGTAGTCGATGGCTACCAGCACGAAACAGTGACCTCCTGCTCCGATGGGGTGGACTTTTCCTATCACGTCGATGCCCCAGGTTGAAAAGGGCGACGGTGAGGTTAGGTCAGATAGTGGTGAAGGTGGTACATGTTGGACGTTGCTGAAAATTTGGCAGTTGTGGCAATGCTTGACGTATTGGATACAGTCTGCTTCCATGGTCGTCCAATACCATCCTAGCCGTAGGATTTGTTTGCAGAGTGCTCGAGCGTTCATGTGGGGTCCGGATTCGCCATCATGGACTTGCGTGACGATTTCCTGCCCCTTCTTGTAGTCGACACATATGAGCAGTGTCCCTTGTGGTGTCTTCTTGAGTAGTTGTCCCATCTCTAGCACAAATTGGGAAGCTAGGAGTCTGATAGCCCTCTGTCCGCGTTTATCGGTGTCGGGTGGGTAAGTGTTGTCTGTCTTGTAGTTGATTATGGCTTGATACCACGGCTGTCTGGTCGGCTTCGGTCCAGGTCAATGGTATGGATGTATGCTGGTTCGTCACGTCTTTCGACGATGATGGGTAGTAATTTCATGTTTGGTGGCATGTTCAGGAGGGATGAGAGTTTTGACAAGGTCGTCAAGAACCGGTTTTCTTCCCTCGGGAGGTGATAGAACTCAATGCAATCGAAGTTGGCTAGGAGTTTTGTACTTTTGCTTGGTATTTGGTGAGGGTTTCGCTCATGATCTTCCATGCCCTCGCTACTTGATTTATGATGAGGAATGAATCTCCATGTACCAGAGGTTCTTTATTTTGAGGGCGATGGTCGCTGCAGCCATAGATGCAGCTTCGTACTCATGGCGTTGTTTGTGACGCTAAAGTCGAGCTTGATTGAGAGTGGAGTATGATCGCCGTTTGGGGATATTAGGAGTATTCGACTCCATAGCCCCAGAGTTTGACGCCCGTCAAGTATAATTGCCGCATTTCTTTTCTATGGCGAAGATCCCATCGTCCGGAAATGACATCGTATCAATCATGGGCTGGTCGATGATAGCATTTTCTGCAAGAAAGTCCGAAACCGCTCTTCCTTTGTTCACTTTCAGAGGGAGGTACTTGAGTTCGTACTCGGCGAGAAGCAGAGTCCACCTGGCCATGCGTCCGTTCAGGACTGGTTTTTCAAATAGGTATTTGAGGGGGTCCATTAGGGAATAGACTCTCATTGTGCTAGTGAGGAGGTAGTGCCTGAGCTTTTTGGTTGCCCAGACCAGTGAGAGGCAGCTTTTCTCGACTGGTTCATACCGGGTTTCGTAGTCGTGAAACTTTTTGCTGATATAGTAGATGGCCCGTTCTTCGTTGTTGACTTCTTGGGCGAGCATGGCACCCATGGCGTTTGGCGTAGTCGTTAAGTATAGTGACAGTGGCAGGTCCTTTTGTGGGGGTACAAGGACAGGTGGGTTTGTGAGCAGGCTTTTAACTTTGTCGAATGCTTGCTGGCAGTCATCGTCCCATTTCGTATGCTCTTCCTTCTTCAACTTTTTGAAGATTGGTTCACAGATCATGGTGAGCTTGCTGATGAACCTGGAGATATATTGGACTTGTCCCAAGAAACTCCTTATTTCGTCGATGTTGCACCTGTCTTCATGCCCATTATTGCTTTGATTTTGGCCTGCCCATTTCGATCCCGCTACCGCTCACTATGTGGCCTAACAATTTGCCTGACGTGACCCCAAAGGTGCATTTCTGTGGGTTTAATCGCATTTTGTACTGCCTGATTCTGGTGAAGAACTTGCGGAGGTTGGTGACGTGGTCGTCCCTTCCTTTTGACTTTACAATCATGTCGTCAACGTATACCTCGACCTCCTTATGCATCATGTCGTGGAGTAAGGTGGTAGCAGTGCGTTGGTAAGTAGCGCCGGCATTTATGAGCCCAAATGGCATGACTGTGTAGCAGTATGTTCCCCAGGGGGTTACGAAGGTGGTTTTTGGCATGTCGTCTGCTGCCATTTTGATTTGGTTGTATCCCGCGTATCCATCCATGAATGACAGAAAGGCGTGCTCTGCTGTGGTGTCGATCAGGATGTCCATGTGGGGTAGTGGAAATCATCTTTTGGGCGAGGCTTTGTTCAGTCCCTAAGTCGGCACATACTCGTATTTTGCCGCTTTTTCTTCATAACCCTGGCACCATATCGAGACCCACCGAGTATTCGATGACTTGGATGAACCCACTTGTAGTCGCCGATCTCTTCCTTGACCATGAGAGACCATTCTGGCTTGATGCGTCGGAGCTTCTGCTTGACCGGTCTGCTACCTTGCTTGATCGGGATGCGGTGTTCAGCTATCTCGCGGTCTATGCCGGGCATGTCCTTATATGACCAGGCAAAGACGTCCTTAAACTCTGCGAGGAGCTTGGTATATGTGGTCCTTTCTTCTGTGCTTAAGGAAGCTCCCAGCTGTAGTTCTTGAGGCTCTTCGGGCGTTCCTATGTTGATGGTTGTTGTGTCTTCAATAATTGGGTCCTGTTCGGGTTTTGAGACAATACTTGCAATGTATCTATATAATGCAATTTTATTTAGTTTAAATTTATCGCAATTATTAGAAAAAGTAGAGTTTAAATGAGGCAAAGAGTAACCAAAAACTTTCATGTTATTAATGTTATCAAAAGCGGTTACATTTGAAGATAGCTCAGACGAGGGAGCTTTGGACAACCTTAATGACTCTAGTTCTTTAGCTAAATTGACTATGTCAGGGAAATAGCCCGGGGGCTTAGTTGGGGTAAGAGACTTGAAATGACGACGAGGGAGTTTAAACTTTAAGACAGTCTTTTTGTTGGGGGTGTTGTCTTCATCTTCGTCGGAGTCGGAATCTTCGAAGGCGTAGCCTTGACCCGTAGTTATCTTGAAAGTGCGGCCTTGTTCGTCGGTCCATTCGAGGGTTTTTGACCATCCGTCGTGTGTTTTTTCTTCGTAAGGGATGATCAGGTTGGTAGGGTTAAAGTTGTTGTTGCGCACGATGTCGGAAATGAGATCAATCCCGGCAATGGTGTACGTGGTTGTGTTCTTCGGAATCTTGCTGGTGCCTTCTTTGACGAAGTAGTGGCTGGGGAGGATGTGGTATGGTTGTATGTGGAAGTCATGATATTTCTTGCGATCATTGTATGATTCCCAACCTTGAGAGACTTCGTATGACCATGGTACGTAAGATAGACCCATGGTGGGCCATTTGTTATCGTCGTCCTTGGCGTAGAGTGTAGCGATTTCTTCTCTACGGTCGAGTACGATGTTGAAGTCGGTCGAACCCACATATGTCGCTATCGGATCGGCATTTATCTCTGGCAGCACTATCATTGGCTTTTTGTCGCTGAGGGTAGCTCGAAAGTTCGAGGCGCCGATGGTGACGATCTCGTCATCCGCAGGTATCCCGACCTTTTGATGCGAGGTTGAGGTGACGCCTTGGTAGCGTGGATCCAAGGTCTACCTAGTAGCATGTTGTAGGTAGGGGTATGTCGATGATTTGAAATTCGGTTTCTCATGACCGGTCCCGCTATAATGGGGAAGGAGATGGTTCCCTTTATATCGCGACGTGTTCCATCAGAGGCCCCGACGCCGTCCGCATACCCGGATGAAGTCGTTTTCCTTAATCCCCGGTTTTACGGGTGTCTCGAGGGCAAGACATTGACTGCGGATCCATTGTCGATGAGGACGACTGGTAATGTCATGCCGTGGCATTCCACGTTGATGTAGAGGGGTAGGTTATGCGTGCCGCCGAACGGAGGGAGATCTTTATCGGAGAAGGTGACGGCGTTAGCCTGCCATTCACGTGTGATGTTACTGATAAGCTTCTCTGGAGACATTTCCGATGTCATTGGGGTGACCTGTAATGCTTGGTAGAGGGCTTCACGATGTCCCATTGAGTCCCTTAAGAGCTGCCAGATTGAAATGTCCGCCTTCGTCTTGTTGAGCTGCTTGTGGAGCGTGTCTCCAATCTCAGGCGTAGGCAAGGGTGTCGGGGTAACGCTTGATGATGCTACCTTGTTGACTGGCAAGACAGGTACAGGATTGGTGTCAGGTAATGACACTTTGCTGGCTGACGGCGTGGGAGCAATGCTTGTAGGTGGGGTTGTGGAGGTAGGCGAAGTAGGCGGCGTATCCTCGTCTATGATTATTCCCTTGTTCTTCTCTTGAGCAGTCAACCTTGGTGGGTGGCTTTGAGGTTCAAGTAACTTTAGAGAAGCTTGGTACGGACGTCCAGAACGTGTTAAGTAGGCTACTTCGTCATCACTGTCCGATAGCCTAAATGGGTACTTGTGACATAGCTCCCCATACTTGCCTGGCGGCCGACGGGGTTGAGTTTCCTCTTCGTAGGGCTCATCCTGGAGACATATGCGGGTGTCATCATTGTCGGCTTCGTCCTCAGAAGTATTCCAGATGCCGTTGACTTCGTGATCATCTGAGACTATCATTTTAGAGCAGTCGATGATAGGGTGTGCTTCTGTAAATATAGCATGGTTATGTAGAGGTTCACCGCTCAAGGCTTAGGACTTGGGCCGGGCTTTACGATGGTATTGTCGTCGATCAAGTCCTGAACTATGTTCTTCAAAGCGGAAGCATTGCTCGGTGTCATGCCCTTTCCTCTCGTGGAACTCGCAGTATGCGTTCTGATCCCACGACGTCGGCTTCTTGTCCGGGGGAGGCTGGCTAGTAGGTCCTATGAGTTGAAGTACATTACGGCTCACAAGCTTCTGTAGTGCCTTTGAGTAAGTCATGTATATTGGGTCAAAGTTTCGTCGTGCTTTCATTGAACCGGGACCAGGAGGTGAGTATGATGCCTTTGGCGAGGCATGGCAGTCTTGGTGGTGTCGTGAAACCGGTGGTGCCTCTAACGCGCCCAAAGGCGTTGATGGCATGGATGGGCTCGACTTTGGCGGTGGCTCGAGATGAGCTCCTTGATATCCGCGACCGCACTCTTATTCCTATTTTCCTTCACGAAGGTCGCCCTCGATGAGCTCGCCGACGCCGAGGGTCGAGAAGTTGTCGAAATTCCCATATCGTAGGTGTTGTTGGTATGCGGGGTAAGGTTGTTGATGAACTTAGTAATCGGACGGTGTCCCTCGACGGTTAGGTATTTGAGCACACGGCTTCTTCCAAATGTCGTCGTACTCAGAAACCCTTCATTGTCCCTACGGGTCGGGACCTCCAATGTACGTGGTGAGACTTGGATATCATTGTTGTCCCAGATTGTAGATCGAACGCATACCGTTATGTCCTCGAAACTACCCGCTTTATGTGGTTCTAGAGGGTAGAACCATGCCCTGGGTTCTTGGCGTCCAATGAGTGAGGGAATAAGGTAGCCCATGCAGGGGTTCGACACCCATGATGGCCATTTTGGCTTTGAAAGCCTTGACGTGAACGAGCGGGCTTTCGTGACCTTTGAAGACGGGAAGAACGCTAAGTGCTAACTTGTCTGGTAGCATGGATCTGACGTTCTTTGGGATGTGCTCGTTCTCTTGGTGTATGGAGTAACCCTTGAGTTCGTGAGACGCTCTTCCATGGTTCGAATCCTTTTTGCATTCCGCTCGATTCTCGCCAGCGCACGGCGTTTTCTGCTTCAAACTTTTGCATGATAGCCATTTGCTCGATCGTCAGAGTGAGGCTAGCTATCCTATCATTGGTGTCGGACTTGTTGGCGATTACCTCCGAGGGGTGGTGGTGGTCCTCCGAAACCTTCGTCGTGTTGAAAGGCCATGACAGGTTTTGGTTTTGATCTGTTGTAGGAGCGCTTCTTTGGAGGCGGAGGTGGGTTTAAGTGACGGTTCTTAGTTCGTCGCGTATCCAGGATTTTTCAATGAGCGGACCTGACAAAGTTTTCAAATCTTTAGTGATTCTAAAATAGAAGGAAAAAGACTCGAATGAAAAATCACATTCACGACCAAAGGAAGACACAAAAGCGTAAAAAGTGGGTGACTTGACTTGACTCGTGTTTTTAGCTTTTAAAAGGACACGGGAAGCTTTTGAGATAGAGGCGCGTTAACACGTCCCTGTTCTCGAGGTAGGAAAAATTTGCATGATCATGATCTGATTAACCCAGTTTAGCGGTACGTTGCTAGGGGTTTATCATCACGATAAAAAGGATCAAACCGAAGTAGCGATAGGCTAATCGATTTGAGGATGTTAAAATTGGGTAAAAGGTGATCAATTGTTCACCTTCTACGTGTGACTCAGGGTTTTAAATCAAAAATGACGATAAGTCACTTGATTCAAAGAGTAAATCAACGGGTCCGCATCTGAACGGGCCCGCGTTTTTTGTTTTTGAGAGAAAAAGATTAAATCGGGATGACTAAAGAGTCACTCGACTTAGAGCTAATTCTAATGTTCTAAAAGTTAATTTCATTTAAAATCTCCGAAATGAATTGACATATTCGGGTTTTTGCTTTGTGAAAGACCTTTTAGCAATAAATGTATTATGACGATACGTCGATGATAATTCATTTACGTTTTGAAAAAGACCTGGGGTATAGTGGTTATCCTAGGTCGGTTTTAAATGTAGCGGCATTTTATTTATTAAACTCAAATGACTATAGGTCAAAGAGCCTAACGGCGTGTTTTTAAAAGTATGACCTTTTTTGAAAAAAGTTTGAAAAAGTAATTTCAAAGATGGACGTATTTTAAAAGTATAATGCCTAGGAAATGTTTTTGCATGCAGAGGTTTTGAAAGACGACTATAGTGAGGGTACTATAGCTTCGCACTTGTACATATAAACACAGGTTTTTGGTTTATAGGGTAAGGTTCCCTCCGGTCATTCCCGCGACGTTTAGGTAGGGGCACCCGCAAGACTACACACGTTTTAGGTGTGAATTCAAGACGGGCCCTAGAGCGTTCGAGTTTGACTGGTTACGATCGTTTGTACGGATGCCGTACTTGTAATCGTGGAGGGGTGAGAGAACAGTGTGTCCGGAGTTACCTCGCTTATGAAGCGAGTTCTTGAGGCCGTTCCTCAAAGGGTGTGGTTTGAATCAGAGGATTCGACTCAACGATTTTTGCCCAAATATCGAAAGCGTAAATGTTTTCAAAGTTTCAAGCTTCACTTCTTTATGATTTTAAAATAAAAGAAAAACTAGTTTTTCAAAAATAATAAAAATCATGCTCGTCCCCCATGAGTCGCCAAATTGAAGGTACCGAAAATGAAAAATCGCTAGTCCCTATCGGCTACTGCCGCCGCTTCGCCCGTCTTGAGGGCGCCAGGAAGCGGAATGCCTCGCGAGGAAAAAGTGCGAAGTTTTGAGAAAAATGGGGGAGATCATTGCATGAATTTGTGACCAAAAAGAAAAGTAGAAAATCCTTTTTGAAAGTGTGTTTTCGGAGTCGCCACCAAATATTAAAGGAATTTGGAACCTATTCAACGTGTCTTGAAATACAAGACACGAGTGTCTCAGATTTCAAGGTGCGTCGATACCTATCAATCTGAGGTTTGAAACCAGAGAAGGGATTCGGAGTGAGGTTACTTTTCGAAAGTTTTGACAAAATAAGTTTTGAAAACCGTAATCAAAAAGCCTACATAAGAGTAGTCTCTACTAATTTGAAAACATTTGCTTAATTTCGATATTTGGGCTAAAAGTCACGCTACGTACAAGTGTGAATAAACATGACTCGATTAAAATGCATAAATAATGTAAATTGTCAAAATAATGACATATTGCTATAGGAAATGTACGTTAAATAATAATTTATTGACTAAATTATTACTATAGACGTTATTTTCCGACCTCGTATTAGAATTTGTGAAAAACCCTCAGTTTTGACATGCTAAAAGACTCTATGAAACGGTACAATTTAGTGTTGGATCCGTGATTCTAGTCGTTATTTAATGCATGAATGAGGACTTGCATAATTATAAAAGTGACGTCGGTTTGCTTTAGTGATAATGAGTCGTTTATTTATGCGATATTGGCGGGGTTTAGACGGATTATGTAACACCCCGTGTTAAAATTAAGCTAGTTATAATTAGTAAATCAATGATTAGACCATCTTGCTCATTTAAATCTTTAAACAATACGCTACAAGTTTCCTCGCACCTAAATTAAAACCATTTTGATATACTTCGAATTTGAACTTTATTTTTACATATTCAAACTCGATAAATCAAATGATGAATCGACGACAATTTTCTCAACGACAAATTTCGGCACGCAAATCGAGGTCAATCTTGACCAAAGTGGCCGAGCCACTTAAGGTGATTAAATCACCTAATTCTTTTTCAATTACACTTACCCATAATCCAAATTTAACAAAACCAGTTAAGACTTAATCATTTTGGATTAATACTAACAAAACATATTATAATAATATCACATTACTATTCCTTTTTGTTTTAACTAGCACTTTCGCTAAAACTCGAAATAATGAGTCACACTAAGTCCAAACTGATAAACTTTTTGACGTTTGAGTATGATTATTTAAATCAATAACATTCCACAAAAAAAATAAGTATTTCGATCAAATAAAATTTATAATCAAAACTATGAGGATTTAGTACCCGATTTTTGTTTTGATTTCGTTTTGAGTTTTATTTTCATTTTTATTTTCGATCTTATTTCTAAACATTATTTTAGAATCATATATTTTATTTCAAGACTTTTCGCGTACGCGTAAATCGGAAATTCCGAAAACGAAAATCGAGCCCACTTGTGACCCATGTAGGCCGGCCACCTTAGGTCACACATGAGCAACTTTAGCCTCCTCTACTTCTCTTACACAAGCAAGCATGCTTGCATGCTCTTACACACCTTACACACCCATCATCACATCTAATTTCATTAAACTTTATTTCTTAATTAAACTAAACTTACACAATACTCTCCCAAATTATATTACCTTTTGTTTCATTATTTCACAAGAGCAAAAACACCCTCATTTCTCTCCTCTTCTAGCCGGCCACTTACTCTCTTTTTCTCTCTTTTATTTCCTTCCATTTTACTCCTAAAACTCACTAAATTAAAACCCTAAATAATACTCTAATAGTTTACTAGTGTTCTAAGTTTAATCTTGGGTATTTGGAGCTCACTTTGTTACGGGTTTTTGAAGGTGAAGACGGGTTCTTGGGTGAAGACTTAGACCTTGATAACTTAGTCGATCCAGATAACCAATAATCATACCGATCAAGGTGACTAACTATGTCTTATATTATCTTTTTAGTAAATTAATTTGTTTTGTTATTATAATTTTATGAGTATGAAAATTATGTTAAATATGTTAAACATCATTTATGTGTGCTTATATGTTTATGCGTTGTATAATAAAATGATAATAAATAAGTAATAATGATAATAGTGTATTTGTAGTAATATTGTTCATATGTTAGTTAAATTAATTTTGAGCATTTTAATTTATGTCCATATGTTTTTTTTATGTTTAGTTATGTTTTATTAGAGTAGTAATGTTATATAAAAATTATGTGAAATATTTAAAATGAGTTTAAAGTGATTAAAAATGAAAAATAAAAATTGTATGCACATATATACATATCACGGTTTTTCCCATTTTTTTTTAATATATTTTCACTTTTAATTTTTGTAAATAATATGTTAGAATAAGTTAGTTAAAATAGATGTGTTCATGTGAAAAAATTAAATTAGGAAAATAAAATATAAGTTGTTAAAAATGAAAATAGTGTTCTTGAAGTTTATTTTGTTGTTCTTGCAAACTCATGTTGATGTTCATGTGTGTTCTTCATTTTTACTCTCTTTGATTTTGTTTTAGTTTATGTTTGTTATTATTTTGTGTTTATGTTTGGTTATTGTTTTTATACATTGTTAGTATTATGTTATAAATAACTTAAAACATTATAAATCATTTGGATTAAAAAGTTAGAAAATTAAAGTGTTGAAAAACACTATTCATAAATATAAATGAAATTTTTAGTAAATTTCATTTTAGTTTAAATCGTTTTAGTATAATTAGAATAATTAAAATATAAAGACTTTAAGCTAAAAACCGATAAAATCGAAAAAATGAAAATTTAGAAGATCCTATGCATGCTCACGGCATTCTTGGCCATTTTAGGTTAAAAATTGTTTTTATCACTTTTTAGTTTATTGTTAAAATAATTTAATTATTAGTTAGTAAGTTAGATTTAAGAAATTAAAAGAAATAAATCAATTTTTGTATTATATATGTTGTACACGGCATTTTCATTTTTAATTGACTAAATTTGACTAAAATGAAATTATCACTAAGTCACTAAAGTTAAATAGTAATTAGAATTGAATTTTTGTATAAATCGATTTAGTTATAAACAAAATATTATAAACCGAGAAAAATATGTAACCGTTATAAAAATGAACTAAATCGTGTGATACTACCTTTGCTATTGGATTATTGAATTTGGACATACGGACTATAAATGAATCATCCACGATACTATCACTAGCTTAAATAAATAGACGACTAAATTTAGCTGAATCTTATTTTAAAATGAATATCATTATCACTTTTTACAAATTTAACTTAACATTTTTAAAACTAATATTTTAAAATGAAAATCATTATCACTTTATACAAAATGAACTTAACGTTTTTGAAACTAGACTTTTAGATATTTTCGAAAATCACTAAATACAAACCGAACCTAACATTTTTAAAACTAGACTTTAAAATATTTTCAAAAATCGCCTAAGTACAAAACGAACCTAACGACTTTGAAACTAGAAATTTGTACTTAGAAAATAAAAACAAGATTAGTATTATACTAAAATACCTTAAGTATAAAAAAAAAATAATAATAAGTATAAGTATAAAAATACGTATAAATACGATGAATAGTAAATACAATGAATAGTAAATACAATGAATAGTAAATACGATGAATAGTAAAATACGATGAATAGTGAAAAGTGAATAGTGAAATACTGAAAATAATTGAAAATTTCACTAAGTATAGGAAATTTAAAATGAAGAAGTAAATGACCTAAAGTATTTGAAAAACACATAAATAAAATTGGACATACTAATAAGCGTTTCAATTTAGAAACCTGAAAACGTTAATAATTAACAACACTTCAAATAATAAACGAACGTGTTATGTGATCATATGAAACCTACAAATACTTAAACGTTTGACGCTGAGACTAGGAGAGTCTAGTAACATGTGATATGTAATATCAAATAAATAATGAATCTTGAGTAAGTTAAATAAAAGGTCAAGCTTGGGCCTCAGATAAGGGAACGTCAATCGTGAGTGAAGTGGGGTTTAAGATAGTCTTGTCGCGGTCGCCATTGCCGGACAAGATAATTGAATATGCCATGGTTTTGCCACAGGCTTTAGGAAATGGTCGTTTTATCTGGAGTTAAGGTGCTCTACGAATAGCGTGGCCCATTCTTAACGTGGATACTAATGTACATGTACTAGACTAGGGTTTAATTCACCCTTTTTCGCTAAAGTTATCAGGGCCACCGTAACATTATGTGCATATGCGCTTTACTGCTCGTCTCCTTGCCGTGTTTCGTGTTTATTGCACGCGACACTAGCATTCGCTCTGCCACATGTAAAGATCACTTGACGAGATTGTATCGAAGTTCGAATCATTTCAACACTAGAGGATGAGATGCAAGTACTATAGTATTCGGCGTGGTTTACGAGGCGAGTAAGCCTCTGCACTATGGAAGTGAGATACAATCGATCAGAGTACAAAGGCCCACTCAAAGGGTCGTGCTCGTAGCGTGATGTGTTGTTTGTTGTCTGATTAAATGAGAACGAGTGTGTACCATCTTCGAAAATTAAAGACCACAACTTTCTGAAATGAATCGAGTCTGTATGATGATTATGATACATTATATATGTTTGTATGCGATCTGATATCGCTTTGTAATCCTGTTGTATATTGTGAGACTATTGCTATGCTATTATCTGTTATTTGCCTTCCTAATTGAATATCATGCTTATATGATTTATCGCTTTAAACCGCATGCTTATTATGACTTATATGTCTTTATATGCTATTTGAATAAGCATGTTTATGTTTTTATCATAATGCTATGTTTATAAAGCGATAATATTAAACCAAAGTAATTGAAACCGAGGGTAAGTATGAGCATAGCTAGTCACTGTCCGCTCAGCGGGCATCCCCCCATAGTTTATTGTGCAGGACGTTCGTGGACCAGGAGCCGGATTTTGGATGGGGCCACGAGACGCTTTTATGCTTTACTTTTATTGTTTTCCGAGAGATATGTAATATATAACGCTACTCTTTTAACTACCGTATTTAGAGTTGTACTATTCAACTCTCGAACGAGGATGTAACATTTTGGGTTTATGTATAATTAATGACTCTGGTTTAGGACTTAATTAATTTTCGCCTTAGTAATTAAAGTCGACTAAAATCCAGGTTGTTACAGTTGGTATCAGAGCTGACTCGTGACCGTAACATAAATGGCCTAATGCGATTTATGCTTACCTAACGAGAGACACCTGGGCCAGACATTCATATTGTATGTCAGGCATAGACTAATAGGACCAAATAATAAATTAGATTTTTCTTTTATTAGATCACTCAAATAATAAACTTCAAATCGCTTTAAAGTGTGAGGATGGGTAGAAATCTTAAGGACCGACCATAGGCTAAGGATTTTTAAATAACTAACTACTTCCCTCAAAATAAAATACACTAACTATCGTATGCTTGCTACTTGCTGAAGTGACTGACTAAAGCTAACAACTATCCTCGGATATAAAATTTAAATAATAATTCAACTCCCGAGGATTGAAGCATCGAGGAAGTACCAGACGGCACGGAGTGAGAACATCTGTTAAATTCGTAACATTTACCCAAAAAAAAAAAAAAAAAAAAAAAAATTTACATTCCCTCTCTCCTACCTTTTTCATTCATACCAAGGAAATGTACAAGATACATTTTTAAATCCTAAAACCGATGTGACCAACAATTACATCTCAATGAAATAAAATACCTAACTTCTGTGCTTACTTGCATGCCTACTGTCATCACTTCTATTTTTTTTTCAAATAAATTCTATCAATGTCAAGCATGCTATCTAACGCCTTGCAAGACTAATGAATTTCTTCCCGTCCCTATTCTTTCAGAATGGCTGCACCTCCAATGACAGACGAAGAAAGACACCTCCTGGCAGAAGAATCTTTGATCCGTTTGGCAGAAATAGCCACGGACAACGCAAACCGCCAACATCATCCAAGCGCGTTTGATCGTGTTTCCCGCCATCGTCCACAAGAGTACTCGGGTTCTACTGACCCTATCGATCTCACGAACTGGCTGGAGGAAATGAAGAAACTCATGGATCTGACAAGGATGCCTCCAGAAGATAGGGTCAACATAGCCGCCTTTTACCTGAAGGCCGAGGCTAATGACTGGTGGAACGTGGTCAGGACTAATGAACCTGACACTACATTCACGTGGTACGAGTTCACAGCAAAGATCAAGGAGAAATACTTCGGGTATGAGCTCCGTTGTCAGAAGGAAGAGGAGTTCATCGCTCTTAAGATGGGAGACATGACACTCCAAGAGTACACCGCAAAATTTCAACAGTTGGCCAAATTTGGGACTTCGATCGCTCCCAACGAAAGGGCCATGACCCAGAGGTATCTGCGCAATATGTCCAACACTATGCGTACCCACATGAGTACCAACACCTACAATACCGTCGCTGCAGCGTATGAATGCGCATGTAGCCTATGGGCTTCTCTGGAGTTAGAAAAGGCTGAAAAGAAGAAGAAGGTGTTTGTGCCTTCCGTGTCACAGTCGAGCTTCATTCAGAAGCCGAACTACCAACGCCCGATTCAGCAGAGGCAAAATTTTCAGAGGCCTGCGTTCCAAAACAGGGTTCCTGCTGGGAACAACGAGAGAGCCATGGTTGCAGGAAGGGCTCCTCAACCAAGGGCCGCACCGGGGAATTGTCGTATATGCCGCAAGGCTCTACATGAGGAGGCAAAGGCAATGGTCCGCCAATCACCCGCTTCAAATGCAAGATGGTAGGGCATAAGTCGAATGTATGCCCCAACAACCGTAACACGGCACTGTTAAGGGGTACCACAATCTGTTGTGGTACAGGTCGAAGTTTATGTACTCACAGCAGGCCGAGGCGTAAGAGGCACCCGAGGCGCACGCCATCACCAGATTTTTCCTATAAACTCTCGTGGAACGCCGCCGCTTTATTTGACACCGGGGCATCATTGTCCTTTGTATCTTCTAAGTTTGTTTCAAAGGCTAATCTCACAAAATCCGAGTCAATCAACGCAAATATTTCTTTACCAAACGGAAAAATTTTCAAATGTTCCAAAATATTCAATGAAACTCCAATCACAATCCATAAAACAATCTTCCCTTCCGACCTTATTCTTTTCGACATGCCGGAGTTCGATGTCATTCTGGGGATCGATTGGTTGACTAAGTATCATGCGTTGTTCGAGTGCCGAGATCGGAAAATTCGCTTGAAGCATCCTACAGGGATTAGGGTCACGTATCAGAAGACTTCGCCAATTAAGGGGGCGAAAATCATCTCTATGCTACAACTTCAACGGCTAGAAAGAAAAGGGCACCAAGTGTACCTATGCAGCGTCAATGAAGTCAAGGAAAGCGCGAACATTGGAGCTATTCACGTGGTACGGGAATTTCCTGACGTCTTCCCAGACGATTTACCAGGCTTACCACCTGCACGTGACGTTGAATTCTCTATCGACCTTGTGCCAGGCACGGCCCCAATCTCAAAGGCACCCTATAGGATGGCACCGGTAGAACTACAGGAATTAAAGAAACAACTGGAAGAAATGATTGAGAAGGGTTTCATAAGACCGAGTGTCTCACCCTGGGGAGCACCGGTTCTCTTTGTGAAGAAGAAGGATGGCAGTATGAGACTCTGCATCGACTACAGGGAATTAAACAAGGTGACCATTAAGAACCGCTACCCTCTGCCAAGGATTGACGACCTTTTTGATCAGCTAAAAGGCGCGGGAGTGTTTTCTAAGATCGACCTGAGGTCAGGTTATCATCAGATCGCTGTTAGGGAATCTGACATCCAGAAGACTGCTTTCAGAAGCAGATATGGTCACTACGAATTCAAGGTTATGCCTTTCGGTTTGACAAATGCACCAGCAGTGTTCATGGATCAAATGAACAGGACCTTCCACGAGTACTTAGACATATGCGTGGTTGTATTCATTGATGATATCCTAATTTATTCCAAGACTGGAGCAGAACACGAGGAACATCTCCGTATCATCTTGGGGATACTAAGGGAATATAAGTGGTATGCTAAATTTTCTAAGTGCGAATTTTGGCTCGAGAAGGTAGCATTCCTGGGTCACGTCATCTCGAAGGATGGAGTGATGGTAGATCCTGCAAAGATCGACGCAGTGAAAGAATGGAAGGCTCCCACAAATATAACTGAAATACGCAGCTTCTTAGGTTTGGCAGGATACTACGTAGGTCTGCTCGGATTTCTCTAAGGTAGCACGACCAATGACAAAGCTGCTACAAAAAGAATCCAAATTCATATGGAGCGACGAGTGCGAGGATGCGTTTCAGGAACTCAAGACAAGGCTTACCACAGCGCCCGTCTTAGCTCTCCCTACAGATGGAGACGAGTATGAAGTCTACAGTGACGCCTCACTGAATGGCCTGGGTTGCGTACTGATGCAACAAGGGAAGGTCATTGCTTATGCGTCAAGGCAGTTAAAGGTTCATGAACGAAACTACCCAACTCATGACCTAGAATTAGCAGCTGTGGTGTTTGCTTTGAAAATCTGGCGTCATTACCTCTATGGAGTGAGTATCAAGTTCTACACGGACCACAAAAGCCTGAAATATATCTTCACGCAGAAGGAACTCAACATGAGACAACGCCGGTGGTTAGAACTGATCAAGGACTATAAGATTGAACTACTGTACCACGAGGGTAAGGCGAACGTCGTTGCCGACGCTCTGAGTAGAAAGACTACGCATACCCTTAGCAACATCTGGGAAATTCCGGCTGGTATTGTCAGAGACTTCAAGAGAATGAACTTAGAGTTGGTTCAGTCTGACGATGCTGATTTGAACGCAATGATTGCAGAGCCGGAGTTATATCATGAGATTAGAACTCTACAATGGGAGGATGAAGAACTCGTGAAAATCAGAAGGGAAATTCCTTCAGGAAACCGAGAAGGGTTTGAGATTAAACCTGACGGGAGTTTGAGATTCAAAGAAAGGTGGTGTGTGCCCGACGTACCAGTGTTAAAGAGAAAGATCCTTGACGAGGCACATAGTACACGATACTCCATACATCCGGGATCCGATAAAATGTACCAAGACTTAAAGCTGAAGTTTTGGTGGGTTCGAATGAAAGCTGAGATTGCCGAGTATGTGGCAAAGTGTCTAATCTGTCAGAAGGTGAAGTTTGAACATCAACGACCCGGAGGACTACTACAACCGTTGGACATTCCATTGGGGAAATGGGACTCTATTTCTATGGATTTCATAACTGACTACCAAGAACTCACCGAGGAAATAATGCAATTTGGGTTATAGTGGACCGCTTAACTAAGTCGGCCCATTTTCTACCAATCAAGGACACTTGGAGCCTTGAAGAGCTAGCTAAGGCTTATGAGAAGGAGGTGATCCGATTACACGGCTGCATCACCGATATTATATCGCATGTGATCCGAGATTCACCTCCCATTTTTGGGAAAAGTTACAAGCAGCATTGGGAAGCCAACTGAAGATGAGCACCGCTTTCCATCCTGCGACCGATGGTCAAACTGAGCGAACTATCCAAACCGTCGAAGACATGCTCAGGGCTTGTGCTCTAGAATTCAACGAGAACTGGGAGAAAAGTCTACCTTTGATTGAATTCTCCTACAACAATAGCTTCCATGCAAGCTTGGGTTGTGCTCCATTTGAAGCCCTCTACGGGAGGAAGTGTCGTAGCCCAGTTTGTTGGGACGATGCTAGTGACAACGTGGGAACTGGACCACAGGTTATTCAAGACCAGATCGAGCACATCAAAATCATTCGTGAACGCCTACAAGCAGCGCAAGACCGTCAAAAGATGTATGCCAACAAACATCGGCGACCAATCGAGTTTGAGGTTGGTGATCATGTGTTCTTGAAAGTATCACCCATGAAGGGGGTTCGACGTTTCGGATTGAAAGGGAAACTGAGTCCTAAGTACGTTGGACCTTATGAAGTACTTGAAAGGATTGGCGAGGTAGCCTATCGCCTAGCGCTACCCCCCAACTTATCCAAAGTTCACAACGTGTTCCACGTTTCTCAACTGAGGAGATACAGGAGTGACCCAAGTCACATCATTACTCCTGACGTAATTGCGGTTGAGCCTAACCTGCTTTACTCCGAGAGACCAGTGAAGATTCTAGCTCGAGAAACCAAGGTATTGAGACGGAAGACGGTTCCCTTAGTGAAGGTACTATGGAGAGGTCAATTGACCGAGCAAGCAACTTGGGAGACCGAGGCCTCAATGAAGGAGAAATACCCCGAACTTTTTAACTCAGGTGAAAATTCTTTTCTACATTCAAGTTTCGGGACGAAACTTTTTCTAAGGGGGGAGGTTTGTAACACCCCGTGTTAAAATTAAGCTAGTTATAATTAGTAAATCAATGATTAGACCATCTTGCTCATTTAAATCTTTAAACAATACGCTACAAGTTTCCTCGCACCTAAATTAAAACCATTTTGATATACTTCGAATTTGAACTTTATTTTTACATATTCAAACTCGATAAATCAAATGATGAATCGACGACAATTTTCTCAACGACAAATTTCGGCACGCAAATCGAGGTCAATCTTGACCAAAGTGGCCGAGCCACTTAAGGTGATTAAATCACCTAATTCTTTTTCAATTACACTTACCCATAATCCAAATTTAACAAAACCAGTTAAGACTTAATCATTTTGGATTAATACTAACAAAACATATTATAATAATATCACATTACTATTCCTTTTTGTTTTAACTAGCACTTTCGCTAAAACTCGAAATAATGAGTCACACTAAGTCCAAACTGATAAACTTTTTGACGTTTGAGTATGATTATTTAAATCAATAACATTCCACAAAAAAAATAAGTATTTCGATCAAATAAAATTTATAATCAAAACTATGAGGATTTAGTACCCGATTTTTGTTTTGATTTCGTTTTGAGTTTTATTTTCATTTTTATTTTCGATCTTATTTCTAAACATTATTTTAGAATCATATATTTTATTTCAAGACTTTTCGCGTACGCGTAAATCGGAAATTCCGAAAACGAAAATCGAGCCCACTTGTGACCCATGTAGGCCGGCCACCTTAGGTCACACATGAGCAACTTTAGCCTCCTCTACTTCTCTTACACAAGCAAGCATGCTTGCATGCTCTTACACACCTTACACACCCATCATCACATCTAATTTCATTAAACTTTATTTCTTAATTAAACTAAACTTACACAATACTCTCCCAAATTATATTACCTTTTGTTTCATTATTTCACAAGAGCAAAAACACCCTCATTTCTCTCCTCTTCTAGCCGGCCACTTACTCTCTTTTTCTCTCTTTTATTTCCTTCCATTTTACTCCTAAAACTCACTAAATTAAAACCCTAAATAATACTCTAATAGTTTACTAGTGTTCTAAGTTTAATCTTGGGTATTTGGAGCTCACTTTGTTACGGGTTTTTGAAGGTGAAGACGGGTTCTTGGGTGAAGACTTAGACCTTGATAACTTAGTCGATCCAGATAACCAATAATCATACCGATCAAGGTGACTAACTATGTCTTATATTATCTTTTTAGTAAATTAATTTGTTTTGTTATTATAATTTTATGAGTATGAAAATTATGTTAAATATGTTAAACATCATTTATGTGTGCTTATATGTTTATGCGTTGTATAATAAAATGATAATAAATAAGTAATAATGATAATAGTGTATTTGTAGTAATATTGTTCATATGTTAGTTAAATTAATTTTGAGCATTTTAATTTATGTCCATATGTTTTTTTTATGTTTAGTTATGTTTTATTAGAGTAGTAATGTTATATAAAAATTATGTGAAATATTTAAAATGAGTTTAAAGTGATTAAAAATGAAAAATAAAAATTGTATGCACATATATACATATCACGGTTTTTCCCATTTTTTTTTAATATATTTTCACTTTTAATTTTTGTAAATAATATGTTAGAATAAGTTAGTTAAAATAGATGTGTTCATGTGAAAAAAATTAAATTAGGAAAATAAAATATAAGTTGTTAAAAATGAAAATAGTGTTCTTGAAGTTTATTTTGTTGTTCTTGCAAACTCATGTTGATGTTCATGTGTGTTCTTCATTTTTACTCTCTTTGATTTTGTTTTAGTTTATGTTTGTTATTATTTTGTGTTTATGTTTGGTTATTGTTTTTATACATTGTTAGTATTATGTTATAAATAACTTAAAACATTATAAATCATTTGGATTAAAAAGTTAGAAAATTAAAGTGTTGAAAAACACTATTCATAAATATAAATGAAATTTTTAGTAAATTTCATTTTAGTTTAAATCGTTTTAGTATAATTAGAATAATTAAAATATAAAGACTTTAAGCTAAAAACCGATAAAATCGAAAAAATGAAAATTTAGAAGATCCTATGCATGCTCACGGCATTCTTGGCCATTTTAGGTTAAAAATTGTTTTTATCACTTTTTAGTTTATTGTTAAAATAATTTAATTATTAGTTAGTAAGTTAGATTTAAGAAATTAAAAGAAATAAATCAATTTTTGTATTATATATGTTGTACACGGCATTTTCATTTTTAATTGACTAAATTTGACTAAAATGAAATTATCACTAAGTCACTAAAGTTAAATAGTAATTAGAATTGAATTTTTGTATAAATCGATTTAGTTATAAACAAAATATTATAAACCGAGAAAAATATGTAAATCAAGTATAAAAATGAACTAAATCGTGTGATACTACCTTTGCTATTGGATTATTGAATTTGGACATACGGACTATAAATGAATCATCCACGATACTATCACTAGCTTAAATAAATAGACGACTAAATTTAGCTGAATCTTATTTTAAAATGAATATCATTATCACTTTTTACAAATTGAACTTAACATTTTTAAAACTAATATTTTAAAATGAAAATCATTATCACTTTATACAAAATGAACTTAACGTTTTTGACACTAGACTTTTAGATATTTTCGAAAATCACTAAATACAAACCGAACCTAACATTTTTAAAACTAGACTTTAAAATATTTTCAAAAATCGCCTAAGTACAAAACGAACCTAACGACTTTGAAACTAGAAATTTGTACTTAGAAAATAAAAACAAGATTAGTATTATACTAAAATACCTTAAGTATAAAAAAAAAATAATAATAAGTATAAGTATAAAAATACGTATAAATACGATGAATAGTAAATACAATGAATAGTAAATACAATGAATAGTAAATACGATGAATAGTAAAATACGATGAATAGTGAAAAGTGAATAGTGAAATACTGAAAATAATTGAAAATTTCACTAAGTATAGGAAATTTAAAATGAAGAAGTAAATGACCTAAAGTATTTGAAAAACACATAAATAAAATTGGACATACTAATAAACGTTTCAATTTAGAAACCTGAAAACGTTAATAATTAACAACACTTCAAATAATAAACGAACGTGTTATGTGATCATATGAAACCTACAAATACTTAAACGTTTGACGCTGAGACTAGGAGAGTCTAGTAACATGTGATATGTAATATCAAATAAATAATGAATCTTGAGTAAGTTAAATAAAAGGTCAAGCTTGGGCCTCAGATAAGGGAACGTCAATCGTGAGTGAAGTGGGGTTTAAGATAGTCTTGTCGCGGTCGCCATTGCCGGACAAGATAATTGAATATGCCATGGTTTTTGCCACAGGCTTTAGGAAATGGTCGTTTTATCTGGAGTTAAGGTGCTCTACGAATAGCGTGGCCCATTCTTAACGTGGATACTAATGTACATGTACTAGACTAGGGTTTAATTCACCCTTTTTCGCTAAAGTTATCGTGGCCACCGTGAACATTATGTGCATATGCGCTTTACGGTTCTGTCTCCTTGCCGTGTTTCGTGTTTATTGCACGCGACACTAGCATTCGCTCTTGCCACATGTAAAGATCACTTGACGAGATTGTATCTGAAGTTCAATCATTTCAACACTAGAGGATGAGATGCAAGTATTATAGTATTCGGCGTGGTTTACGAGTCGAGTAAGCCTCTGCACTATGGAAGTGAGATGCAATCGATCAGAGTACAAAGGCCTACTCAGTGGTCGCCTCGTAGCGTGATGTGTTGTTTGTTGTCCGATTAAATGAGAACGAGTGTGTACCATCTTCGAAAAATTAAAGACCACAACTTTACGAAATGAATCGAAATCTGTATGATGATTATGATACATTATATATGTTTGTATGCGATCTGATATCGCTTTGTAATCCTGTTGTATATTGTGAGACTATTGCTATGCTATTATCTGTTATTTGCCTTCCTAATTGAATATCATGCTTATATGATTTATCGCTTTAAACCGCATGCTTATTATGACTTATATGTCTTTATATGCTATTTGAATAAGCATGTTTATGTTTTTATCATAATGCTATGTTTATAAAGCGATAATATTAAACCAAAGTAATTGAAACCGAGGGTAAGTATGAGCATAGCTAGTCACTGTCCGCTCAGCGGGCATCCCCCCATAGTTTATTGTGCAGGACGTTCGTGGACCAGGAGCCGGATTTTGGATGGGGCCACGAGACGCTTTTATGCTTTACTTTTATTGTTTTCCGAGAGATATGTAATATATAACGCTACTCTTTTAACTACCGTATTTAGAGTTGTACTATTCAACTCTCGAACGAGGATGTAACATTTTGGGTTTATGTATAATTAATGACTCTGGTTTAGGACTTAATTAATTTCCGCCTTAGTAATTTAAGTCGACTAAAATCCAGGTTGTTACAGATTATGAATCCGAATTGCTACAACCGTATTACGAATACGGCTTCGCTAGTGCCAATATCGGGTTTGGGGTTAATGTAACCCCATTGTCCGAGTCTCAAACGTCTAGCCCGTAGGTAAAATGTTTACCTTTCGAAAATGTAAAGACGGTATTTTTGAGTGGATTTTGTGAATAGTGTATGAGTGCTAAAAACCGGGTATTGAAAATGAATGAAGTGGGTTGGTATTTATAGAGTTTGGTGGTTTCTGTGGGATAGCAAAACTTAATCGCCTGTGTACAGGCGTTTAAATTTGCTTGAGTTAGATATTTTTAAAGAAAAATTAAAAAGTACCGGTACAAAACAAAGTAAATCGCTGTTGACAAAGCGATTTGATTTTTAATCGCTTTAATCAAGCGATTTCTTTTTTGTTTTGGTGGGCTGCTTATGCCGCCATTTGGTTTTGGATGGTTTGATTAAGTAATGATTATGTTTTGTTGTTTACTTATGAGCTAAGTCTTTGTTCAGTTTTGGTCCGAATTTCGGTTTTCGTGTTTCGGTTTTTGTCGTGTTTTTCGGTTTTGGCTTGAAATAAAATAATATTAGGTTATATTATTTTATGGTTTCATAAAACCTAACTTTGTGAAAATGTGACACGGGACGCACTTTGGCCCGTTTTGAGTGTTGTGTTAGTGTGCGTTTTTGGGACGTTTTTGTAAGTATGGGCCGTTTTGTAGCTAGTTGAAATTTGTTTTTGTGGCTTGGCTTAATAAGACGTTCCTATATTGTGCTCGTGTTACGCTCATGATGACTAAAATTGACATTTACTTTCATGATTATGCAAGTCCAAATTAATACGCTAAAAATGACTAATACGTTTTAGACACTTTTGTACCGTTTCGACTCTTTTAAAAGCATGTATGAAAGTCCTTTTCATCATCGGGTTTGTTTTTGGGGGGGTACGGATACGGGTATCTACACACTCACGATTGACGTTTTCATATCTGAGGCCCAAGCTTGACCTTTTATTTATACATACTCATGAGTTATTATTAATTTGATATTACATATCACATGTTTCTAGACTCTCCTAGTCTCAGCGTCAAACGTTTTATTTGAATGGTAGGTTTCATAAGATCACATAACACATTCGTTTATTATTTGATGTGTTGTTAATTATTAACGTTTTCAAGTTTCTAAATTGAAACGTTTATTAGTATGTCCAATCTTATTTATGTGTTTTTCAAACACTTTAGGTCATTTACTTCTTCATTTTAAATTTTCTATACTTAGTAAAATTTTCAATTATTTTCAGTATTTCACTATTCACTTTTCACTATTCATCGTATTTTACTATTCATCGTATTTACTATTCATTGTATTTACTATTCATCGTATTTACTATTCATTGTATTTACTATTCATCGTATTTACTATTCACCGTATTTTATACGTATTCGTATTTTTATACTTCGTATTCTATACGTATTTTTATACGTATTCGTATTTTTATACTTCGTATTTTATACGTATTTTTATACTTATACGTATTCTTATACTTGTACGTATTTTTATACTTAAGATATTTTAGGTATAAATACTAAGTCTTTTTATATCCTAAGTATAAATTTCTAGTTTCAAAAACGTTAAGTTCGTTTTGTACTTAGGCGATTTTTCAAAATATTTTAAAGTCTAGTTTTAAAAATGTTAAGTTCGGTTTGTATTTAGTCATTTATGAAAATATTCGTAAATCATAGTTTTAAAAACGTTAAGTTCATTTTGTATTTAGTCATTTATGAAAATATTCTAAAATTCTAGTTTTAAAAACGTTAAGTTCATTTTATAAAAGGTGATCAGTGATATTTATTTTAAAACGAGACTCGGTTAAATTTAGTCGTCTATTAATTTAAGTTAGTGATAGTATCGTGGATGATTCATTTATAGTCCGCATGTCCAAAATCAACAGTCCAAATAGCAAAGGCAAGAATAATACCATTTAGTTCATTTTTATAATGATTACATATTTTTATCGGTTTATTATATTTCATTTATAACTAAATCGGTTTATACTAAAATTCAATTCTAATTACTATTTAACTTTAGTGACTTAGTGATAATTTCATTTTGGTCAAATTTAGTCAATAAAAATGAAAATGTCGTGTAGAACATATATAATACAAAATTAATTCTATTTCTTTTAATTTCTTAATTCAATTTATTAACTACTAATTAAATTACTTTAATAATTAAACTAAAAAGTGATAAAACATATTTTTAGCCTAAAATAGGCTTAATTGCCGTGAGCATGATTAGGGGGGTTCCAAAATTTCATTTTTCGATTTTATCGGTTTTTAGTTTAAAGTCTTTATATTTTAATTATTCTAATTATACTAAAACGATTTAAACTAAAATGAAATTTACTAAAAATTTCATTTATAATTATGAATAGTGTTTTTCAACACTTTAAATTTCTAACTTTTTAATCTAAATGATTTATAATGTTTTAAGTTGATTTATATAATATTACTAACAATATATAAAACAATAACTAAACATAAACACAAATTATTAACAAACATAAATTAAAATGAAATCAAAATGAGTAACAAGTATGAACATCAACATGAATAAATCAAGAACACACATGAAGAACTCAAGAACAACTCAAGAACACTAATTTCGATTTTAATAATTTATAATTTATTTTCCTAATTTAATTATTTTTGCATGGTAACATCCATTTTAACTAACTTAATCTAACATATTATTTACAAAAATTAAAAGTGAAAATATATAAAAAAAATAGGGAAATGCCGAGTTGATTATACATGAACATATAATTTTTATTTTTCATTTTTAATCACTTTAAACTCATTTTTAATATTTCACATAATTTTTATATATAACTACTACTCCATTAAAACATAACTAAACATAAAAATCATATGAACATAAATTAAAAATGCTCAAAATTAATTTAATTAAACATATGAACATGATACTACAATAATCTATTTAACATATTATTTAGTTATTATCATTTTATTATACAACACATAAACACACAAGTACATATAAGTGATGTTTAACATATTTAACATAATTTTCATACTCATAAAATTATAATAACAAAACAAATTAATTTACTAAAAAGATAATACAAGACATAGTTAGTCACCTTAATCGGTAAGTTTATTGGTTGTCCGGATCAACGATGTTATCTAGGTCTAAGTCTTCACCCAAATACCCGTCTTCACCTTCAAAAATAAACCCGAAATAGTAAGTTTCAATCACCCCCTAAATAGCTAAATAAGACTAGGAATTAATAGAGTAATATTTAGTGTTTTATTTAGTGTGTTTTAGAAATAAAATGGAAGAAAATGAAAGGAGAAATGGAGAGCAAAGTGGCCGGCCTATATGGATGAAAAATGGGTGAGTTTTACACTTGTGAAAATAATGAAAAAGTTGTAATGAAATTAGGTTAAAAGGATTAGATATTAAAGTTAGTAATTAAAGTTTAATTTTAAAAGAAATTAGGAAACACCTAAATTCTAATTGGTTGGAAAAAGTCTCCTACACTATTTGATTAAGAAAATGTCTAATTTGTGTTTTAAAATGTTTTTCACGAATTTGGTCAGTTTTAAAAAGCTCAAGGCCAAAAGCGATAAAAGTTAAAGTGCAAGGTTGACGATTTTTCAAAATATTTCTCCTTTTAAATTCTAAGACTAAAATATTTATTCTATTATTCAAAAATTTTAAAAAGTATTAAAGAAGTCGAGAAATTTTACAAAACGAAAGTTTTGCAAAAGTGTGATTTTTAAGGCTAAAAGGTTTAGGATTTAATTTAAGCTTTGAAATTAGAAATTAATGGCTAATTATTGAATTAAATTAACACTGGTGTTACAAACCTCCCTTAGAAAAGTTTCGTCCTAAACTTGAATGAAGGATAGGATTTTCACCGAGATAAACAAATGGTATTTCTCCTTCATAGAGGCTTCTGCCTCCCAAGTTGCTTGTTCACCAATTGACCTTTCCATAGCACCTTCACTAAGGGAACCGCCTTCCGCCTCAACTTCTTGGTTTCTCGCTAGAATCTTGACAGCCTCTCAGAGTAGAGTAAATTAGGCTCGATTGCGATCACGTCGGGAGTGATGATATGACTTGGGTCACCTCAGTACGCCTCACTGGGAAACGTGAAACACGTTGTGAACCTTCGACAAATTGGGTGGTAATGCTAGGCGATAGGCTACCTCACCACCTCGCTTGCTATCTCATATGGTCCCACATATTTAGGACTCAATTTTCCTTTCAAACCGAAACGCTTGACCCCTTCATGGGTGATACTTTCAAGAACACATGATCGCCGACTTCAATTCAATAGGTCGCGATGCTTGTTGGCATACATCTTCTGACGGTCCTGGGCCGCTTGTAGTCGTTCACGAATGATTTTGATGTGTTCAATCTGGTCTTGAATAACCTCTGGTCCAGTACCCACGTTATCACTAGCATCGTCCCAACAGACTGGGCTACGACACTTCCTCCCGTAGAGTGCCTCAAATGGGGCACAACCTAAGCTTGCATGGAAGCTATTGTTGTAGGAGAATTCAATCAAAGGTAGACTTTTCTCCCAATTCTCGTTGAATTCTAAAGCACATGCCCTGAGCATGTCTTCAACCGTTTGGATAGTTCGCTCAGTTTGACCATCGATTCTGCAGGTGGAAAGCGGTGCTCATCTTCGCTGGCTTCCCAACGCCGGGCCGGAGTTTGTCCCAAAAGTGAGAGGTGAATCTCGGATCCCTGTCCGAGATAATGTCTAGCGGTACACCGTGTAGTCGAATCACCTCCTTCTCATAAGCCTTAGCTAGCTCTTCAAGGCTCCAAGTATCTTTGATTGGTAGAAAGTGGGCCGATTTGGTCAAGCGGTCCACTATTACCCAAATCGCATTATTGTTTCGGTGAGTTCTTGGCAAACCTGTTATAAAATCCATGGAGATGGAGTCCCACTTTCCCAATGGAATGTCCAAAGGTTGTAGTAGTCCCCCGGGTCGTTGATGTTCAAACTTCACTTTCTGGCAGATTAGACACTTTGCAACATACTCTGCAATCTCTGTTTTCATTCTAACCCACCAAAACTTCAGTTTTAAGTCTTGGTACATTTTATCAGACCCTGGATGTATGGAGTATCGTGTACTATGTGCCTCGTCGAGGATCCTTCTCTTTAAACCAGTACGCGTCGGGCACACACCACCTTTCTTTGAATCTCATCCTCCCGCCAGGTTTAATCCCAAACCCTTGACGGTTTCCTGAAGGAATTTCCTTTCTGATTTTTACGAATTCTTCATCCTCCCATTGTAGAGCTCTTATTTCGTGATATAACTCCGGTTCTGCGATCATTATGCTCAAATCAAGATCGCCGATCGAACCAACTCTAAGTTCATTCTCTTGAAGTCTCTGACAATACCAGCCGGAATTTCCCAAATGTTGCTAAGGGTATGCGTAGTCTTTCTACTCAGAGCGTCAGCAACGACGTTCGCCTTACCCTCATGATATAATAGTTCAATCTTGTAGTCCTTGATCGCTTAACCACCTGCGTTGCCTCATGTTGAGTTCCTTCTGCGTGAAGATATATTTCAGGCTTTTGTGGTCCGTGTAGAACTTGATACTCACTCCGTAGAGGTAATGACGCCAGATTTTCAAAGCAAACACCACAGCTGCTAACTCAAGGTCATGAGTTGGGTAGTTTCGTTCATGAACCTTTAACTGCCTTGACGCATAAGCAATGACCTTCCCTTGTTGCATCAGTACGCAACCCAGGCCATTCAGTGAGGCGTCCATCAGACTTCATACTCGTCTCCATCTGTAGGGAGAGCTAAGACGGGCGCTGTGGTAAGCCTTGTCTTGAGTTCCTGGAATGCATTCTCGCACTCGTCGCTCCATATGAATTTGGATTCTTTTTGTAGCAGCTTTGTCATTGGTCGTGCTACCTTAGAGAAATCCGGAACGAACCTCCTGTAGTATCCTGCCAATCCTAGGAAGCTGCGTATTTCAGTTATATTTGTGGGAGCCTTCCATTCTTTCATCAAGGCCGATCTTTGCAGGATCTACCATCACTCCGTCCTTCGAGATGACGTGACCCAGAAATGCTACCTTTTCAAGCCAAAACTCGCACTTGGAAAATTTAGCATACCACTTATATTTCCTCAGTATTCCCAGGATGATACGGAGATGTTCCTCGTGTTCTGCTCCAGTCTTTGAGTAGATTAGGATATCGTCAATGAATACAACCACGCAAATGTCAAGGTATTCGTGGAAGGTTCTGTTCATCTGATCCATGAACACTGCTGGTGCATTTGTCAAACCGAAAGGCATAACCTTGAATTCGTAATGACCATATATTCATACGGCGATCTTCTGGATGTCCGATTCCCTAACAGCGATCTGATGATAACCCGACCTCAGGTCGATCTTAGAAAACACTCCCGCGCCTTTTAGCTGATCAAAAAGGTCGTCAATCCTTGGCAGAGGGTAGCGGTTCTTAATGGTCACCTTGTTTAATTCCCTATAGTCGATGCAGAGTCTCATACTGCCATCCTTCTTCTTCACAAAGAGGACCGGTGCTCCCCAGGGTGAGACACTCGGTCTTATGAAACCCTTTTCAATCATTTCTTCCAGTTGTTTCTTTAATTCCTGTAGTTCTACCGGTGCCATCCTATAGGGTGCCTTTGAGATTGGGGCCGTGCCTGGCACAAGGTCGATAGAGAATTCAACGTCGCGAGCAGGTGGTAAGCCTGGTAAGTCGTCAGGAAAGACATCAGGGAATTCCCGTACTACGTGAATATCTTCAATTTTCACGCTTTCCTTTACTTCGTTGACACTGCATAGGTACACTTGATGTCCTTTTCTTTCTAACCGTTGAAGTTGTAGCACGGATATGATTTTCGCCCCCTTAATTGGCGATGTCTTCTGATACGTGACCCTATTCCCAGTAGGATGTTTCAAGCGAATCTTTCGGTCCCGGCACTCGAATATTGCATGGTATTTAGTCAACCAATCGATACCCAGTATGACGTCGAACTCCGGCATGTCGAAAAGAATCAGGTCAGATAGAAAGATTGTTTTATGAATTGTGATTGGAGTTCCTTTGAAAATTTTTGAGCATTTGAAAATTTTTCCGTTTGGTAAGGAAATATTTGCGTGGATTGGTTCGGAATTTGTGAGATTAGCTTTAGAGACAAACTTAGAAGATATAAAGGACAATGATGCCCCAGTGTCAAACAAAACCATAGCGTTCACAGAGTTTACAAGAAATATACCGATGTGACGTCGGCCTCAGGTGATTCCTCTGCCTCAGCTTCTGTGAGGACATAAACTCGACCTTGTACCACAACAGATTGTGGTACACCCGCAATCGGCGCCGTGTTCAGATTATTAGGGCATACGTTTGCCTTGTGCCCAACCTTCTTGCATTTGTAGCAGGTAATCGGCTGACCGTTGCACTGCCTACCCTCATGTAGTGCCTTGTGACACATACGACAATTTCCCGGTAAGGCTCTAGGTTGAGGAGCCCTTCCTGCAACCATGGCTCTCTCGTTGTTCCCAGCAGGAACCCTGTTTTGGAACGCAGGCCTCTGAAAATTTGGCCTCTGCTGAATCGGGCGTTGGTAGTTCGGCTTCTGAATGAAGCTCGACTGTGACACGGAAGGCACAAACACCTTCTTCTTCTTTTCAGCCTTTTCTAACTCCAGAGAAGCCCATAGGCTACATGCGCACTCATACGCTGCAGCAACGGTATTGTAGGTGTTGGTACTCATGTGGGTACGCATAGTGTTGGACATATTGCGCAGATACCTCTGGGTCATGGCCCTTTCGTTGGGAGCGATCGCAGCCCCAAATTTGGCCAGCTGTTGAAATTTTGCGGTGTATTCTTGGAGTGTCATGTCTCCCATCTTAAGAGTTATGAACTCCTCTTCCTTCTGACAACGGAGCTCATACCCGAAGTACTTCTCCTTGATTTTTGCTGTGAACTCGTACCATGTGAACGTGGCGTCAGGCTCATTGGTCCTGACCACGTTCCACCAGTCATTTGCCTCTTCCTTTAGGTAAAAGGCGGCAATGTTGACTCTATCCTCTGGAGGCGTTCTAGCCAGATCCATGAGTTTCTTCATTTCCTCCAACCAATTTGTGAGGTCGACAGGGTCATTAGAACCCGAGTATGTTGGAGGACGATGACGGGAAATGCGGTCGAACGCGCTTGGATGATGTTGGCGGTTCGCGTTGTCCGTGGCTATTTCTGCTATACGGATCAAAGATTCCTCAGCTAGAATTGTTCGTTCTTCGTTAGTCATTGGAGGTGCAGCCATTCTGAAAGGATTAGGAAGCGAAGAAGATTATTAGCATTGAAAGGGGTTAGATAGCATGCTTGACATTGATAGAACTTATTTGAAATGAAAGTGATAACAGCAGTAATGCAAGTAAGCACAGAAGTTAGGTATTTTATTCCATTGAGATGTAATTGTTGGTTACATCGGTTTTAGGATTTCAAAATGTATCAAGTACATTTTCTTAGGAAGGATATAGTAGGTAGGAGAGAGGGAGAAAGTAATTTTTGTGTAATTGATTACGAATTTAACAGATGTCCTCACTCCGTGCCGTCTGGTACCTCTTCGATGCTTCAATCCTCGGAAGTTGAATTATTATTTAGATTTTATATCCGAGGATAGTTGTTAGTTTTTGTCAGTCACTTCAGCAAGTAGCAAGCATACGATAGTTAGTGTATTTTATTTTGAGGGAAGTAATTTGATATTTAAAAGCACTAAGCCTATGGTCGGTCCTTAAGGTTTCTACCCATCCTCACACTTTAAAGCGATTTGAAGTTTATTATTTAAGTGATCTAATAAAAGAAAAATCTAATTTATTATTTGGTCCTATTAGTCTATGCCTGACATACAATATGAATGTCTGGCCCAGGTGTCTCTCGTTAGGTAAGCATAAATCGCATTAGGCCATTTATTTTACGGTCACGAGTCAGCTTTGATACCAACTGTAACAACCTGGTTTTTTTAGTCGACTTTAATTACTAAGGCGGAAATTAATTAAGTCTTAAATCAGCGTCATTAATTATACATAAACCCAAAATATTACAACATCGTTCAAGAGTTGAATAAAACAACTCTAAATACGGAATTTAAAAGAGTATGGTGTTATATATTACATATCTCTCGAAATACAACAAAAGTAAAGTATAAACACGTCTTGTGGCCCCGTCCAAAATCCAGCTCTCGGTCCACGATCTTCCTGCACAATAAACTATTGGGGGGATGCCCGCTGAGCGGACAGTGACTAGCTATGCTCATACTTACCCTCGATTTCAATTACTTTGGTTTATTACTATCGCTTTATAACTATAATAGTATGATAAAACGATAAACATGCTTAAAACATATAGCATGTAAAGACATATTAGTCATAATAAGCATGCGGTTTAAAGCGATAAATCATATAAGCATGTTATTCAACTATGAAGGCAAATAACACATAATAGCATAGCAAAAGTATCACAATAATTCAATGGCATTACAAGGCGATATCTGATCGCAATCAAACATACATATCGTATCATTCTCCTCATGCAGACTCGATTCAATTCAGAAAGTTGTGGTCTTTAATTTTCGAAGATGATACACACTCATTCTCATTTACTTCAAACAACAAACAACACATACTGCTTACGAGCCTGACCACTGAGTAGGCCTTTGTACTCTGATCGATTGCATCTCACTTCCATAGTGCAGAGACTTACTCGACTCGTAAACCACGCCGAATACTATAGTACTTGCATCTCATCTTCTAGTGTTCGAAATGATTCGAACTTCAGATACAATCTCGTCAAGTAATCTTTACGCAAGGTAAGAATGAATGCTAGTGTCGCGCCCACTAAGAACGAAACACGGCAAGGAGACAGAACCGCAAAGCGCATAAGCACATAATGTCACGGTGGCCCTGGTAACTTTAGCGAAATAGGGGAATAAAACGCTAGTCTAGTATGCATACACTAATATCCAATTTAAGAATAGGCTATGCTATTCATAGAGCACCTTAACTCAGGATAAAACGACTATTTCCTAAAGCCTGACCCACTAAGAGTTGAATTTTTCATTATCTTGTACGGCATTGGCTATACGACTTAAGGCGTAACGGCATGGGCAGGATGCACTAAGCAATAAGGCTGCCGGCTTAAACCACACTATTCGATATGACCCAAGCCAGAGACCGAGATAGTGGTATCCGCACAAGACTATCTTAACCCCACTTCACTCACGATTGACGTTTTCATATCTGAGGCCCAAGCTTGACCTTTTATTTAAACATACTCATGAGTTATTATTTATTTGATATTACATATCACATGTTTCTAGACTCTCCTAGTCTCAGCGTCAAACGTTTTATTTGAATGGTAGGTTTCATAAGATCACATAACACATTCGTTTATTATTTGATGTGTTGTTAATTATTAACGTTTTCAAGTTTCTAAATTGAAACGTTTATTAGTATGTCCAATCTTATTTATGTGTTTTTCAAACACTTTAGGTCATTTACTTCTTCATTTTAAATTTTCTATACTTAGTAAAATTTTCAATTATTTTCAGTATTTCACTATTCACTTTTCACTATTCATCGTATTTTACTATTCATCGTATTTACTATTCATTGTATTTACTATTCATCGTATTTACTATTCACCGTATTTTATACGTATTCGTATTTTTATACTTCGTATTCTATACGTATTTTTATACGTATTCGTATTTTTATACTTCGTATTTTATACGTATTTTTATACTTATACGTATTCTTATACTTGTACGTATTTTTATACTTAAGATATTTTAGGTATAAATACTAAGTCTTTTTATATCCTAAGTATAAATTTCTAGTTTCAAAAACGTTAAGTTCGTTTTGTACTTAGGCGATTTTTGAAAATATTTTAAAGTCTAGTTTTAAAAATGTTAAGTTCGGTTTGTATTTAGTCATTTATGAAAATATTCGTAAATCATAGTTTTAAAAACGTTAAGTTCATTTTGTATTTAGTCATTTATGAAAATATTCTAAAATTCTAGTTTTAAAAACGTTAAGTTCATTTTATAAAAGGTGATCAGTGATATTTATTTTAAAACGAGACTCGGTTAAATTTAGTCGTCTATTAATTTAAGTTAGTGATAGTATCGTGGATGATTCATTTATAGTCCGTATGTCCAAATCAACAGTCCAAATAGCAAAGGCAGTAACACACGATTTAGTTCATTTTTATAATGATTACATATTTTTATCGGTTTATTATATTTCATTTATAACTAAATCGGTTTATACTAAAATTCAATTCTAATTACTATTTAACTTTAGTGACTTAGTGATAATTTCATTTTGGTCAAATTTAGTCAATAAAAATGAAAATGTCGTGTAGAACATATATAATACAAAATTAATTCTATTTCTTTTAATTTCTTAATTCAATTTATTAACTACTAATTAAATTACTTTAACAATTAAACTAAAAAGTGATAAAACATATTTTTAGCCTAAAATAGGCTTAATTGCCGTGAGCATGATTAGGGGGGTTCCAAAATTTCATTTTTCGATTTTATCGGTTTTTAGTTTAAAGTCTTTATATTTTAATTATTCTAATTATACTAAAACGATTTAAACTAAAATGAAATTTACTAAAAATTTCATTTATAATTATGAATAACAAGTATGAACATCAACATGAATAAATCAAGAACACACATGAAGAACTCAAGAACAACTCAAGAACACTAATTTCGATTTTAATAATTTATAATTTATTTTCCTAATTTAATTATTTTTGCATGGTAACATCCATTTTAACTAACTTAATCTAACATATTATTTACAAAAATTAAAAGTGAAAATATATAAAAAAAATAGGGAAATGCCGAGTTGATTATACATGAACATATAATTTTTATTTTTCATTTTTAATCACTTTAAACTCATTTTTAATATTTCACATAATTTTTATATATAACTACTACTCCATTAAAACATAACTAAACATAAAAATCATATGAACATAAATTAAAAATGCTCAAAATTAATTTAATTAAACATATGAACATGATACTACAATAATCTATTTAACACATTATTTAGTTATTATCATTTTATTATACAACACATAAACACACAAGTACATATAAGTGATGTTTAACATATTTAACATAATTTTCATACTCATAAAATTATAATAACAAAACAAATTAATTTACTAAAAAGATAATACAAGACATAGTTAGTCACCTTAATCGGTAAGTTTATTGGTTGTCCGGATCAACGATGTTATCTAGGTCTAAGTCTTCACCCAAATACCCGTCTTCACCTTCAAAAATAAACCCGAAATAGTAAGTTTCAATCACCCCCTAAATAGCTAAATAAGACTAGGAATTAATAGAGTAATATTTAGTGTTTTATTTAGTGTGTTTTAGAAATAAAATGGAAGAAAATGAAAGGAGAAATGGAGAGCAAAGTGGCCGGCCTATATGGATGAAAAATGGGTGAGTTTTACACTTGTGAAAATAATGAAAAAGTTGTAATGAAATTAGGTTAAAAGGATTAGATATTAAAGTTAGTAATTAAAGTTTAATTTTAAAAGAAATTAGGAAACACCTAAATTCTAATTGGTTGGAAAAAGTCTCCTACACTATTTGATTAAGAAAATGTCTAATTTGTGTTTAAAATGTTTTTCACGAATTTGGTCAGTTTTAAAAAAGTCGGGCGTCAAAAGCGATAAAAGTTAAAGTGTGCGCGTTTGACGATTTTTCAAAATATTTCTACTTTTAAATTCTAAGACTAAAATATTTATTCTATTATTCAAAAATTTTAAAAAGTATTAAAGAAGTCGAGAAATTTTACAAAACGAAAGTTTTGCAAAAAGTGTGATTTTTAAGGCTAAAAGGTTTAGGATTTAATTTAAGCTTTGAAATTAGAAATTAATGGCTAATTATTGAATTAAATTAACACGGGGTGTTACATCATCGACCCCGACCTGAGAAGTTATTCAAAATTTTGTGTCCTCGACCTATATTTTGAGATTAAAGAGTGGTGGGTCTTCGACTGGAAACCGTAAACATCTTTTGAAAATGAGTCGTCGACCGAAAACCGTAAACATCTTTTGAAAATGAGTCGTCGACCGAAAACCGTAAACATCTTTTGAAAATGGGTCGTCGACCCGCATTTTGGAAAGTGGATGAGTCATCGACTCGAACTATAAACATCATTTGAAAATGGGTCTTTATCCCGCATCTTGAAAAGTGGATGAGTCATCGACTCGAGCTATAAACATCATTTGAAAATGGGTCTTCAACCCGCATCTTGAAAAGTGGATGAGTCATCGACTCGAGCTATAAACATCATTTGAAAATGGGTCTTCAACCCGCATCTTGAAAAGTGGATGAGTCATCGACTCGAGCTATAAACATCATTTGAAAATGGGTCTTCAACCCGCATCTTGAAAAGTGGATGAGTCATCGACTATAAACATTTTTTGAAAATGAGTTTTCAACCCGCATTTTGATTTAAGTGGATGGGTCATCGACCCGAACTATGTTCATCATTTGAAAATTGGGGCCATCGGCCCGTATTTTGAGGAAAAGGCGGATGGGTCATCGACCCGAACTATAATTGTCATTGAAAGTTGGGGCCATCGACCTCGATTTTGAAAGAAAAGGTGGATAGGTGATCGACCCAAGCGGAACACAGCTTTTGAAAATGGGTCATCGACCCGAGCGCAAGACATCATTTGAAAATAGGTCATCGACTCTTATAGCAAATTTCATTTAAAAATCGAAAGTGGCCCTCAACTTGAACTTTGGATTTGAAAACAGGTCATCGACTCGATTTAGAGCACTTCGAATAATTCGGCCATTAACCTAGTTTAAAAACATCATTTTTAAAGTTGGATTGCGAGTCTAACCTAGACTACAGAAGTTACTTGAAAATTGACACGGGGTATTGGGTCCTCGACCCGCTTTGCAAACGTTATTTTTTTTAAAAAAATTAAGACGAGTCATCGATTCTGAATGTAAACATCATTTAGAAATTGAAATGGGCCATCGGCCCGCAAGCATCATTTTGAAAATTGAAGTGTGTCATCGACCTGCATTTGAAATTTGACCTCGGATCATCGACCCAAACTTTGCAAAAAAAGTTCTTGAAATGCATGATATTATAAAATCGAAGCATGGCCAAGTCAGCATGAAATACAACACGAATGTGACATGAATGCGACAGGAACGTGACACGAGCAACTGACATTTGAACGTTCGACCATGACCGACTCGACCTAAGACAATGTTTAAATGTCGGGTAGACTAGTAACTATGCAAGGTTTTTTAGGATGATTGACACGTGGTTTGAAATAGACGTGGGTTAATAGTATCATGTTCTCCCCCTAAGCAAATTCTTTGTCGAGAAGCGAACTAACTGTCAAAGTAAACATCTTTGCCAATTCCCATTAAGAAAAAGATCATTCCAAGACTGGACAATTACTTATCAGAAAATTGATTCTCATCTCAATCTAAATTGAGCACTAAGACAGACTCAACAAAAGTTGCTTCATTTGGACTTTGTAAAGACCCATAAAAAACAATTGACCAGATGACAAATTAGATGATGGGTGGTGGTGGATTGTATCCCATATTCTAAAGGATTGCCTACATATTCGGGTGGAGCGAAATCAAATCCGATGTAGTTCGATCAAGGTGCATAAGCATGGCATTTTTTCGTGTGTAACACTCGAAGGTTTCACCTAAGGTATCATGTTGTATCTTGTTCTAGCTTGTGAAGTACTGGCGGATCCCTTGTGGACCCTAAACGCTTGGGTACATAAGCCAATGATTCTTGGAACTCAAGACTACGTCTCCATTACCGTTTTAAGAACGACTTAAAAAAGAAATGACGGTACTTTCTGACCGTTTTGGCTTCACCTTTGACTTTGATCTTCGATCTCCGACGTGTTGCCACTCAATTTTTTGTATTTTTGTATTCTTGTTTTTGGGAATGTGTCGCGCCCTTTGTGGCTTGGGCTTGTTCCAACTTTACTAGACGTCGCGGCGAGCGGTCATATGTGGTCGTATGTATATCACGCCGGACTCCTCTGACAAGTTCGTTTGCTTATTAGGCACACGATCGAGTACACGGAGGGCGATCCATGAATATTCGTACCTTTGGTCGCGATCAAATTCATGACCACTGTGGAGCTCCAAATTAATGGATCCTCCTCCAAAGGCAGAGGAGTAGTATACCACAAGTTGACTACCGGACCTTAGGTTTTTAGTTGTCGGAAACCCTTTTGTCTTTGTTTTTGTCGTGAGTCTGGTGTTGCACCTTCCCATTTATTGAATACGTATTTCTACCCCAGGGACACCCTTCGAGTGCGTTGTGCATTTTTGTCAGTTGGATTATGGAAGCAAATTAGAGAGAAGATCAATTTCATTGATTTTGAGAAGGAGTTAGAAATAATTGTGAAAAAAACGAATCTTAGACTCAACTCAGACATAAGACTTGAATACGAATTCTGACTTATAATCACCAACCCCGGCTTTGAACTTTTCTCCTTTCAGGAGTTGATTCAGATGCTTGGTTTGAAAGTTACCTCACTTTTGCAACTTGATTTTGACTTAAGAAGGAGACTTTGCGACTCGAGTTCAGAAATCGACACAGTTTCGACACTATTTGTAAATTGGTAGAGGTTTCATTCTATTTAACAACTCGGGATGCAAATGGACTGGACCAGACTAACTATGAAAAGACTCAGAGCTTAACGACATGGTCTACGACCTAACTATGCAAATGCATGCGACATATGGACTTGAAGACAGACTCACAGTATGGGACTTAGAGCCAACTAGATATGGACTTAAAGTAATTAGCTCGTGTTTGGACCAAACAGTTTCTAATATACAAAACTTCCGAATAGCTTAGCTGAGACGTTGTTGTGCCCTGACTCAAAACTAAAAAAAGACATGCATGACTTGGGCCCAAGAGTATGCCTAAGTGACCCAACTAGGTAAATCCTCTAACACTTTTAGATGGACTAGACTTACTATATACGGCTTTGATTCTAACTAGACTCGATTCGGTGCATTTCATGCTTACTCGCGACTTGAAAAAAGAAACTTATTTTTGAAGTTGAGGTTTGAAATGGGCAGCACTTCGACTACAAACAAGGCTTAATTGGTTCGAAATTTCAATTCAACTTAGGCTAGATTTTACTTTTGAAAAAAAAAACTTCGTTTTGGTTGGAAAAAAATTCTATTCCCAAATGGGTAGCATTTCAAAAGCGTTCGGGATTATTCTAATCCTAAACGTATAGCATTTCAGCTCAAAAACTATTCTTTTTTCAAAAGACCGACGTAGTGTTAAAAATCGTTCGGGATTAATCTAATCCTAAACGGGAAGCATTTCAGCTTGAAAGGATTCTTTTTTCAAAAGAGTTAGCGTCGAAGATCGTTCGAGATTGTTCTAATCTTAAACGGGTAGCATTTCAGCTTAAAAAGGATCTTTTTTCAAAAGAGTTAGTGTTAAGAACTGTTCGAGATTATTCTAATCTTAAATGGATAGCATTTCGACTATAAAAGGATCTTTTTTCAAAAGAGTTAGTGTAAAGAACTGTTCGAGATTATTCTAATCTTAAATGGATAACATTTCGACTTATAAAAGGATCTTTTTTCAAAAGATAATTTTCTTTTAAAGAAGAAAGTTTTTGGATTTTCTAATCCTAACGAGGAGCATTTCAGCTTAGAAAAGATCTTTTTTCAAAAGAGCTAATATCGAAAATTGTCTAAGATTATTCTAATCCTAAACGAATAGCGTTTCAGCAAGGAAGAGATCTTTTTTGAAAAGAGCTAATATCAAAAATTGTTTAAGATTATTCTAACCCTAAACGGATAGCATTTCAGCTTAGAAAAGATCATTTTTGAAAAGAGCTAATATCGAAAATTGTTTAAGATTATTCTAACCCTAAACGGATAGCCTTTCAGCTAGAAAAGATCTTTTTTCAAAAGGGCTAATATCGAAAATTGTTTAAGATTATTCTAACCCTAAACGGATAGCATTTCAGCTAGGAAGAGATCTTTTTTTCCAAAAGAGCTAATATCGAAAATTGTTTAAGATTATTCTAACCCTAAACGGATAGCATTTCAGCTAGGAAGAGATCTTTTTTCCAAAAGAGCTAAACTTGGAAATTATTTAAGATTATTCTAATCCTAAAAGGAAAATTATTTAAGATTGTTCTAATCCTAAACGAGTAGCGTTTCAGCTTGGAAAAGATCTTTTTTTTTTTGAAAAGGGCTAATATCGAAAATTGTCTAAGATTATTCTAATCCTAAACGAATAGCATTTCAGCTAGAAATGGATCTTTTTTCCAAAGGAGCTAATATCGGAAATTTGATTATTCTAATCCTACACGAAAAGCATTTCAGCTAGAAATGGATCTTTTTTCAAAAGAGCTATTATCGGAAATCTTTTAAGATTATTCTAATCCTAAATGAATAGCATTTCAGCTAGAAATGGATCTTTTTTCAAAAGAGCTATTATCGGAAATCTTTTAAGATTATTCTAATCCTAAACGAATAACTTTTAGTTTGGAGGAGATCTTTTTTCAAAAGAGCTAACATTGGAAAAAAATGTTTAAGATTATTCTAACCCTAGACGAATAACTTTTTAGCTTGGAGGAGATCTTTTTTCAAAAGAGCTAAAATTCAGAAAATTATTTAAGATTAATCTAATCCTAAGAGGATGGCATTTCAGCCAAGAAAAGATCTTTTTTCAAAAGAGCTAATATTCAGAAAATATCTAAAATTATTCTAATTTTAGAAGGAAAGCATTTCAGCTTAAAAAAAAATCTTTGTTTTTCGAAGGAGATAGGGTGGGAAAATATTTAAGATTATTCTAATCCTAAAAAAGAGAGCGTTTCAGCTAGGAATGAATCTTTTTTCAAAAGAGCTAATATCGAAAATTGTTTAAGATTATTCTGATCCTAAAAGAATAGCATTTCTGCTAGGAAAAGATCTTTTTTCAAAAGAGCTAAAAATCGGAAATAATTTAAGATTATTCTAATAATAAAAGGAAAGCTTTTCAGCTCGGACAAAAATCTTTGTTTTTTCGGAAAAGAAAGTGTTAGGAAAATATTTAAGATTATTCTAATTCTAAAAAAGAGAGCGTTCCAGTTTAAAGAATGAATTTTTTTTTTTGAAGGAAAGCATTTCAGCTCGAATCAAAAATCTTTTTCAAATGAGGTAGGGTTGGAAAATATTTAAGATTATTCTAATCCTAAAAAGACAGCATTTCAGCTTAAAGAATGATTTTTTTAGAAGGAAAGCGTTTCAGCTTAAGTCAAAAAACGTTTCAAAAGAGATATTTAAGATTATTCTAATCCTAAAAAGACAGCATTTCAGCTAAGAAAAGATTTTTAGAGGGAAATCATTTCAGCTTAAGTCAAAAATCGTTTCAAAAGAGATATTTAAGATTATTCTAATCCTAAAAAGACAGCATTTCAGCTAGGAGAAGGGTTTTTTTGAAAATCATTCGATTGAAAAGATGACAGTTTTGATTAAAAAAGGATTGAAAACATGGCTTTGGAAGTCACAGAGCAATTAGTCACACGCAGTTCAAGGATGCAATGCATGAGCTAGACTATTCTAAGTCTCAAAAAGGGTCCATGCCAATGATTCCACGTTGTTAGGGAACTCACAATCCTCCATAAGTCAGGGACGAAATGGGGAGACTGCGGTTGCTAACCTCGGCGGAACCACCTTGGTATTTAAACCAGACACAGTGAAAGTCATTTCCCTACTTTGAGATCGACCCAAAGGGAGAAATGGTTCGAATCCTAACAGTATGATGCGTAAATAACATAAAAAAGAAAGGGTACTCTAAATAGCCATCGTTTTACTTTTCAAGTTTCACTGTCCCCAGTGAAGTCGCCAAATTGTGGACAAGGGATTTTGATCCACGCGATGTTTTATTTCAAAAACATTTTCAATTTGAAAAGAGTCGCCACTAAATTTTTAGGTGGAATTTAGAAACCAATTTTAGAGAAAATGAGTTCGTGTGAGTTTACGTGTTAGGAAGTTTAAAAGAATTTCATTAATTTAACGCCTAACCCCGCCCGTCGTAAAGACGGTCTCTACTAAGTAAAACCATGGCTATTATGAGTACTCATGCGGATATGCAAACACCGTTTTAATCCTAAACAAAATATATCCATTCTATGTCGTTTTAATGCACATACAATTTCGTCGAAGTTATTTAACATGGGTTCATTTACTATTCTAGCAAACAAAGAAAAGGAGCAGAAATACTCACCGACAGCATAAGAAAGATTAACAAACGTTAGCGGCAGACGAATAAAAATACTCAAATATGACTAGCACGTGAACAAGTGTGGAAGGTTAACATTAATAATTAAATACTACACTCGAATATAAAGAAGCGACAGACAAGCACAACCAAGCGTACAAACTAATAATCAAATACTACTAAATATGCGTGTAAATACACACAAACTGTGACAAACACAAACGCTAACAAACATACAAACCAATAAACAAGCACGACCCAAATAAATATGCAGACATGTGTAAAATAATGAATATAACTAGTAATCAATTAATCCCACAATCAAAAGCCTAGATGATCAAATTCTCCTAATACACACAACTGCACAAGTAAGCAAGCCAATAACGCGGGTACATAAAACACAACGTATGAAAATAAAGCAGTGATGAATAAACATGTACCAACCAGCAATCATGGGCAACTAAACGAATATGCAAACATACGCAAATAACAGGATGCTACTAATAGTCAGTTTAATAGTTCTAATAGCTACGCACACAAGTGACTAAATAAATAAGCACGACTAATGTGCACAAATAGACAAGCAAATAACGTATATATCATAACAGACGAAAACCCAAACTATCCAATCTTGCGCATCCTAAAATCTAATAGACGAACAAAGCTAGCAACCAACAGCAAGACGCAGTACACAGCTTTACGAGACTAATTATCATACAAACGCTAAATAATGAAGTAAAATCACGATAACTAAGTTGACACATAAACATGAATTACACGTTTAAAAAGAAGCATGACAGACCAGTTTGGACAAGCAATACAACTAAACATGAACGAGATTTGATTATTCAACATGTTAATGAGCAGATTAATCTAACGAGGAATTTTAGGTCATACTACGCAGAGTCGATTGAACATACATGCTAAGTGAACAAAGGGGCACGACACATCTATACACACCTCGAAATTATACTAAAAAATATCAAACTAAAACAAACAATGAAAACAATAATTACGACGATACACAACAAAGCGACAGAAAGTAATAAAAAGCGACAGAGAGCTATAAAAGTAATAAAAACGATAATTTAACAAAATAAAAAGAGTATTTTTGCACCCTCAACTTACATGTATCGTTGACCAAATATCCGAGTCGTAATCGATTGTAAGATTTTATCCCAAGGGGCCGTCGTCGACGAAACAATTTGTAAAAAACCGTAACTTTGAACCAATTCTGACAACGATTTTCAAAAGCTTGTAACTTATTCGTTTCTCAACGAAATTTCGAACCGAAAGATGTTTTAGAATCGTGGTGAGGTGAACTTTAAGATTAGGTAAATAAATCAGAGTGACTATGGTGTTTTCAACACGAGAAAGGGGGATGAAAAGGCGACAGCTGCACGAAAAGCTGAAAAAACGCTGCTCTGTTTTCAAGCAGCCATTGCGACTTCTTTTGAGGGTTTTTGTGGCTTAATATTGTGTGTGTATGCTGTATACTTCGTGTGTAATGAAGGCTTGTGGATGGTGTGTATATACAAGGTCGAAAAGGTAGGGTTTAAGGAGGAAAAGAGCAGCTCTTGCTCTGTTTTCGGGCTGCTGCTGTCCAAGGTCGGTTTAGGGCTTTGTAGGGGCTTTTCTTGAGTGGCAAGGCAAGGCTATATGGGTAGGATAGTTAGGATACGGGTATGGGTCATGGGTAGGTAAATAGGAGTCGGTTTCGGGTCAAATAACGGCTGATTTTGGGCTTACGAGCTGCTGCGGATCAGCTCTATGTTTGGCTTCGTTTTGGCTGGTTATGGTGGGTTTAGGATGTGGTTTTGGGCTGGTTTAAGCTTGGGTATGTGAGGGAGAGTGTGGGTGAAAGACTCCTCGAAATTGCGTCTTTAAAGCAGAACAAAATCATTTCTTTAAATCGAGCTCAAAGAGCTTTAAACAACTTTTAAGAAAGCGAAATCATCGAAACGATTTAATAAAGCGAGCTTAAAGACACGAGAAATGACTTTTCAAGTCAAATATAAAATTTGTAAAAGCGATTTTTCAAATCGAGTTACTTAGAAATGATTTTTCAAATCGAAATATTTTATTTTCAATAAAATACTTGAGGCAAATAAATTTTGACAGAAATAAATTTACCTTTGCAAAACAGTAATTTAAATATCATTTAAATTAAAAAAGCATTTTGTCGACAGCGTGCGGCTTACATCGTAAAACGAACTCAAATAAATGACACGAAATACATATTGTCCTATCATCATTGGGTGTTTGTCGGGTTTTCTATAAATTTCCATATCGACAGATACGGGTATCAACACCGTTGTTTATAATATTATAAACAACGTCAAAAAAATTTCCGTTGTTAAATCTATAGGCGCGAAATCTAACTCATAACTAAAAACAATGAAAAAACAATTATAACAACGGTTATAATATTAAAAACGGTTATATACAAAAATGTGTTGTTTTTAGTCAGACTTTATATAACGGTTTCGTAATTATAAAACCGTTATATTTAATTAAAATAAAAAACAACGGTTATTTGCTTAAAACCGTTTTTTGTTTTTAATTATACAAAACGGTTTTAAACTTAAAAACCGTTTCATTTGTTTTTTATATATAAAAAACGGTTCCTATATTTATTTGTTGTTTTTAATGTGAACTTATAAATAACATTATAACTATAAACCGTTTTTTTAATTAAAAACCAAAAAAAACGAAATAATTCAATACTAATTCGTTTTAAATAACTATACTCATAATATTTATGTATCCTAATTTGTTTACCTTAAAAGCTATATATATGTTTAAAATACTTTGTTTTTAAACATAATAATATAATCCAATACTAATTCAATACTAATTCGTTTTAAATAATTATACTCATAATATTCTTTAATTCTTTGTTTTTAAAATCACTATATTAGAAATCACTATATTTAAAATATTTTTAAAGTTTTTGTAATTTTAAAATACTTTATATTTTCTTCTTTATATTGAAATATATTTAATTAAAGTGATATCGAATTAAAGGAATTAAAGTAGTTAAATGGATTAATAATATTATATATATAATATATATTTTTGAATACCTAATATTTTTGTTATTTATATATCAATGCATGGTTTAATTTTAAATAACATTCTACGTACAATATTTTGTATATATATATATAAAAACCTTATTTATAAATTATTGTATGTAGTTGTAATTATTGAATAATAACAACCTAAAAATATAAATAAATAGTAAAAAATAATAAATATAGAATCATTACTATATTTAATCTTTTCATATATAAAATAATTTTATATTTATTATTTTTTACATAAATACGTTATATATATTAGTCTTAATTAGCTTCTATAGATACGTTATTTTAGGCCTTGTAATTTGTAGTAGTAATTATTGTACAACCACCTCAAATAAATATAGTCTGAATTCAAATTCATTTTTAAAAGAGACTTTAAAAAACGGTTTATAGAAAAAAAAACGGTTTTTCTATATAAACCGTTGTAAATAATATCAAAATTGATTACTCATCACACTAAGCTATAAAACGGTTATTAGGCTAATAACCGTTTTTTTTTTACTATTTAAAACGGTTATTAGGCAAATAACCGTTATTTTTAATGTTTTTTTTTTTAATTTTAAGTTGGCACTGATTTTGTTTTAATAGGGAGTTTAAACGTTTTTTGTCTCTACCTTCCCTTTAAGTTACTTAAAAATTAACCGTTATAAGGTTTATAATTTAATTTAAACTCATTTGATTCATTTTCACGGTTTATCTATCAATATTTCCTTAAAAATTTTCGATTAACTTCCAATTTCTCCCTTTATTATATTCATCAATAATATCGATCATACTCGAAAAGGTTCGTTTTTTTTTTTGTTATTATATAATTGTGTATTCGTATGTTATATTGATTGTTGTTATGGTTATTGATTATTGATTGTTTTTGTACATATTGTATGGTTATATATGGTTATTGATTATGTAGTATGTCTATGTGTATGTGTAGTACGTATATGTATAGTATGTATATAATATGTGTATGTGAAAAACGTATATGTATGTATGCATGTGTCATTGAATTGTTGTTGTTGTTGTTGTTGTTGTTGTTGTTGTTGTTGTTGTTGTTGTTGTTGTTGTTGTTGTTGTTGTTGTTGTGTATGTATGGTTATGGTTATTGTTATATGGTTATGGTTATATATTGTATATGTTGTATGTATATGTATGTATATGTTGTATGGTTATGGTTATTATGGTTATGGTTATAGTACGTATGTGTATTGTATGTATATATGTATGTATATGTTGTATGGTTATGGTTATTGTCGTTGAAGTACACGTATATGTGTATTTGATCTTTGAAAGAAAACAGAGAAATGAATTTAGTTTGGTCTGTCCAATGGTTATGAAAACTATATCATTAAATCCGTCTCGAAAAATTAGGTGGTTTAGACTTTTATTTCGTTAAATTCCGAGTCCGTATGACTACTTTTCGGACCTCGAAAGTTAGACCTCAAATGTTTATACGGGTTAAATTAAAACAAAAAGAAAATTAGTTTATAAATTAATGTTAAATGTAAATATATATGTTGTTGTTGTTGTTTATAAATATTTATGTATGTATGTAAATATGTATATGTATGTAAATATGTATGTATGTATGTAAATTAAATATGTATGTATGTAAATTAAATATGTATGTATGTAAATATGTTGTTGTATGTAAGATGGATTTTCCTCGCCATAAGAAATTCTCCGAGTGGACCAAAGAAGAAAAAGATGGCTTTAAACGTTTTGAGGCTTACAAACGACGTCAGTCACTTCGAATAAAGCGTATGATAAGTGAACACAAGTACTTTGTGACTGATTGGAAGACGGTGGCACTCGAGACACCATTTGTCGAACGCCGAGTACCTGACTGCCTCTGCCGATGGTCCTCAAAAAGACGAGAATACGGCTGGTCGTTCATCAGAAGCAACCCTAGTTCCATTGATGGGGTTGATGCCGACAAGCGTGAGCCTTGGGTGATAGAAATTGAGGCAAAGTTTGAGGAACTTGCTCTTCCAGAAGTATTTAAGACTTCTTTTGTAACTGGCCACTGCCTTAGAGGTGAAGTCCACGCATGGTGGGTTCGAGTACGATCCAGACCTGTACGCCGGGGCGACTATTTCATTCTTTGGGAGGAGTTCAAACTTCGCTTACGCGAAGTAGTTTTTGCTGTTAAGCAGGGTTATACCTTCCTAGAGGACGCCGCCTAGTGTAGTTGGTTACAATAATATTTTGAGAAAAATGAATTTGTTTAACAAATATTTCATTCGTGTGCAATAATTAAAAACTATTTAATTGTTTGTCTACATTCTACGTACCCTTTGATTTTGTACGATGACCCTTTAATTTATATATTATTGTGTTTGTATGCTTAAGTTTAATTTATTGTGTGAATCTTTGATTATGTGTGTATGTATGCATGTGTTTAACTTATTACGACCCTATCTAGCTTGAATTTAATTTAATTTGACGACCGTATATATATGCGTGTATTTTCTCCACGTACATATCTATTTAATTAATTTGTAAAAATCTAATTTGAATGTGTCAAATATATATGTTTTGTAGGAATAAAAAAATTATTATGACGACTCGAACTTGGATGATCAACGCAAAAAAGGGTGATCCAGAGTATGAGGCCGGTTTAGCTGAATTTTACGATTTCGTATCGACTCATATGGAAACTAAAGGTTCTTCTATGATTCCGTGTCCTTGTGAGAGGTGTATTAACATAAAGTATCTGAGTTTACCTTACGTTAAAATTCACCTAGAGAAGTATAAATTTAGTCATTATTACACACATTGGTATCTTCACGGGGAATCGTTAGAAGGAGATGAGGGTGGTAATAAAGTCGTCGAGCAAGCAGATGATGATATAATAGGGGGCGAATACGATCACGCGATTGTCGACGAAATTGTTGATGACGTGGAAGTATCAAATACTAATAATACATCGTCCTCTGATGATGAAGTTGGGGTTGAGTTAAACGATGATGCTGTAAATTCCCCGGCCGGCGATGCTGATGCTAATACTTTCAATCACGACGATGATTATGACGCATTATTTGGGGACTTTCAGGATATATTACTAGGTGATGCAGCAAATAATCCAATTGCACAGGAAGAACTACTGAAAAAATTGCGTGATTCTGAAACGCCTTTGTATCCCGGTTGCAAGAAATATTCAAAGTTGTCGGCGGTGGTCAAGTTGTACAATTTCACTACAAAAAAAAATGCTTATAGCGACGGTCGTTGCGACGGATTTAAAATCCGTTGCAAGAAAAAGTAGGTTGCGACGGACCTTGCAACGGATTTTTAATCCGTTGCTAAAATTTGTAGTTGCGACGGAATATCCGTCGCAAAATAAGTGATACGTCGCAGCTTTTCAGTGCCAAAAAAATCCTGAACCCGCCAAACAAAAAAAAGACGTGAGACGGTATTTGCGACGGATATTCCGTCGCACACTTATATATAGCGACGGCTGGCGACGGAGTTTCCGTCGCAATAGAAGTCAAATTTCACTGAAAATTAAAGAGATAACTGACGGGTTGGCGACGGAAATGCCGTCGCAAGGCCGAGTGTAGCGACGGTCTTGGCGACGGACATTCCGTCGCAATGAAAAAAAAAATAAAACACCCCCTTTATGACAGATCTGGCATTTGACGGGGAAAAAAAAAAAAAAAAAAGAGAGAGAGAGAGAGTAAAGGGCGACGGCGACGAAGATGACACCACCACCCTAGACCTCTCCGGCCACTAACACCGTATTCCTCAGCACCACCGTCATCACTTCCGACCGCCGGCCACCACCACCGTATTCCCCACCACCACCTTGAGGTTAGTTTGTGTTTTTTTTTTGTTTTTTTGTGATTTTTTCAATTTTTATTGAAATTAGATGTTAATTGTAGGTTGTTAGAGTATAATTATGACCTAAGATAGATCCCATGGGTGAATTTTGATTTTTAATTGATATTAATTTTAATAATTAGGGTTTTGATTGAATTTTTTTTAATTTTGTTGTTGTATTGTGTTGGTGTTGTTATTGTTGTTATATTGTGGTGGTGTTGTTGTTTTGTGTTGTTGTTATTGTTGTATTGTGTTGTTCTAGTTGTTATTGTTGTTGTATTATGTTGTTGTTATTGTTGTATAGTGGTATTGTTGTTATTGTTATTGTTGTTGTTGTTGTGGTGGTGATGGTGGTGAAGGTTGTAGTTGTGGTGGTTGTGTTGTTGTTATTATTGTTGTTGTAGTGTAGGTTGTAGTTGTGGTGGTGGTAGTATTTTAATTATAATTAGTAGTATTATTATAGTATTAGTAGTATAATAGGAGTAGTAATTATAGGAGTAGTAGTAATTAAGTGTTGTATTAAGTGTTGTATTTGTAGTTGTAATTATAGTATTAGTAATATAATAGGAGTAGTAATTATAGGAGTAGTAGTTATTATAGGAGTAGTAGTTATTATAGTATTATTGTAGTAATTATAATAGTAATAATATAATAGGAGTAGTAGTATAATATATATTACTATTATTTGTTGTATTTGTTAGTATTAAGTGTTGTTTATTAGTAATATCATACATAATACTAATATTAATTTCTAATTTATTTTTAATAATTCATGACTTAGTACCTGTTCAAAAGTTATTCATTAGGAATAACTTTTGAATAGTCCCCATTTTGGGACTCTCTTTAAACGTTTTCTATCACTTAGGTAGTAAATACAATTCTTGAATAAGTTAGAAGGAAGAAAGTTCGATGGCAATTTCTTATATGTTCTCTAAATACATATGTAGACAGAATTTTATTCGTTTATATAATGTATTTGGAGAACTGAAGGGAATTGCTGCCGAATTTTCTTCATTCTAAGTTATACAAGAATTGTATTTACTAGTGATAGAAGACGTTTAAAGATGGGTTTAGGTTGGAGTGATAAGGACCCAAAACGTGGAGTTGACTAATAAAAATTCAATTATTACTAAATGTTATCGTTGTATATGATTATTTGTTGTTAATTTGTTGTTTTTGAGTACTTGACTATTATTTGTGTGAAATGTTAATTGTTTGTGTATATATGTGTGATTATTCATGATTCTTTTAGATTGAAATGAAGAGAACGGAGCGAAAATGGATGTATGAGCGTTTAGATGATAACAAAAAAATACGGAGTGAGTACGCTAAAGGAGTTTTGGAATTTCTTAAATTTGCTAAGCAGAGTGAAGAGTTTAAGACGACAAAAAAGATTAGGTGTCCATGTTCGAAATGCAAAAACATACCATATTTATATGAATTTGAAGTGAAAAATCATCTAGCTTTAAGAGGGTTCGATAGTAATTATTTTTACTGGACTGCTCATGGAGAATCTTTTCCAACCTCTAATGAAGAAGAGGGTAGTGGATCGAATTCTCAAAATCCGTATCACGATATGGTGGAGGATGCGTTACGTGATAGAATTGATCAAATTCGTGAGGAAGCCTTGAATCGTGATGGAGTTGAGGAGTTTGAAGAGACTCCAAACCCAGAAGTCGTAGCCTTCTTTGAAATGCTTAAAAAATCCGAGCTGCCAGTGTATGAAGGAAGTGAAATGTCAGTTCTAGAAGTGGCTTCAAGACTGGTGGCACTTAAGTGCGAGTTCAACTTAGCTCACGAAGTTATGGACCGTATCGCGTCGTTGATCGGGGACATGATTTCGAAGCGCAATGTCATGTCACGCAACTTCTATGAGATCAAAAATGTGCTTAAAGCTCTTCAATTGCCATGTGAAAAGATCGACGCTTGTCCCAGTGGATGTATGTTGTTTTGGGAAGAGAATGCAAACCTTCTAAAGTGCCCTGACTGTGGTAGAGATAGATATAAGGCTAGTCTAAATTCGTCCAACAAAAGAGTGGGCAAAAAGGTGCTAACTTATTTTCCGTTAGGACCAAGGTTGCAACGAATTTATGCTACCAAAAGTATTGCTAGTCAAATGACATGGCATTCTAATAGTCGTAGTGGCGGGACTATGTCACATCCTAGTGACGGTGAAGCCTGGAAACATTTCGACAATGAGCATCCTGAATTTGCAAGTGAGCCTCGCAATGTTCGCCTGGGCCTATGCAGCGATGGGTTTTCTCCTTATGGCCAGTTTGGAAAACCGTACTCGACGTGGCCTGTAATGGTGACTCCGTACAACCTTCCTCCTTGGTTGTGCATGAAGAAGCAGTTTATCTTTCTAACGTTGATAATCCCTGGTCCAAAAAATCCTAAGTCGAAAATGGATGTGTATTTGCAACCGTTGATAAAAGAGTTGAAACAACTGTGGAGTACGGGGTTGTACACTTATGATGTATCAAAGAAACAAAACTTTCAACTACGAGCAGCATTGATGTGGACTATTAACGATTTTCCAGCTTACGGGATGCTTTCTGGATGGACCACTCAGGGTCATCTAGCATGTCCTTATTGTCACCGGCTCCCGCCTAAGTCCTTTTACCTTGAAAGTAGTCGGAAAGTATGTTGGTTTGATTGTCATCGTCAAATGTTGCCAATGGATCATAAATTTCGATGGAAATGTTCCGATTTTAGAAAAGATCGACCAAATGAAACTGATACAGCCCCAGCACGGTTGACCGGAGAACAAACTTGGGACATTGTGAGGAATTTGCCAACAATTGTTGGCTCAACAGCTCTTGAGTTGAAAAAATTGAAAGGCAAGAAAGAGGGTTGGTGGAAGCGTAGTATATTCTGGGAACTTCCTTATTGGAAGACGCAGTTGATTCGACATAATTTGGATGTCATGCACATTGAGAAGAATTTTTTCGAACAACTAATTAACACAATCATGGAAGTCCCAAATAAAACAGCGTTTGGACCTAAGGGTAAATTAGATTTCAAGAAATATTGCAAGTCAAGACCCAAATCGTTGAGATTTGTTCTCGATAAGGTCCAAAAAAAAGCTCTGTGTGATTGGGTTTCTCAGCTAAAGTTTCCAGATGGTTACGCTTCTGATATGAGCAGGTGCGTAGACAACGTGAACTTGAAATTGCATGCGATGAAGAGTCATGATTGTCATGTTTTTATGGAGCGTTTACTGCCTGTCGCACTCAAAGAGCTATTGCCGTGTAATACGTGGAGTGCATTAACTGAGTTGAGTCAATTTTTCAGAGATTTGTGTGTCTCCAATCTTAAAGTTCAGAATGTAATTCTTTTGGAGCAAAACATTGCTGAGATTATTTGTAAGTTGGAGAAGATATTTCCTCCGTCTTTTTTCAATTGCATGGAGCATTTACCTGTTGTTCACCTGCCTCACGAGGCAAAGGTTGGGGGACCGGTTCATTATCGATGGATGTACCCCTTTGAAAGGTGATTTTTTTTACTGAATTTTAACAATAGTTTCACCTATAAACTATGACATAAATTTAACATTAAAACCTGTAACTTAAATGCAGGTTTCTTAATCACATTAAAAAAAAATTTGGTAATAAAGCACGAGTTGAAGGGTCTATAACCAACGCGTATCTGCTTGAAGAAATATCAAACTTTTGCTCCCTTTATTTTGAGGATCACGTGGTCACAAGAGCAAAAGATTTAGACGTTGGCAACATGAAAGACCAAGAAGATAATTCTATACCTGAGATGTTTAGAGACCATTCTGGGAGTACGACAGGAAAATGTGTTAAGAGATACTTGACAGAGGAAGAGTATGAACAAGCTCATTTCTATATTTTATCAAATTGTGAGATACTAAGACCATACGAAATGTGAGTTTTTTTTTTGAACATAACACTTATCATTAATTACGATGAACGACCAATTGTAACATATTTAACTATAATCATACGAAATGTGCAGTGAGTTTGAGAAGTATATCTTCAATGAGTATCCTCAAATCAGTTGTACTGACGAAGTCTGGAAGAAACATGAAAAAGATTTTCCAAAGTGGTTTGGAAAACAAGTATGAGTTTAATTTTTTTGACTATTAATTTTTGTATTTAAATTTATGAATGAATTATGAAAACAGTAATTGTCTCATAATAGGTGTTCAGGATAGAAGATCCATTAGTTAAAGTTTTAGCGTTAGGTACCTCTCGCTCAGTCAGAACTTGGAGACGATATGCGATTAATGGATATCGTTTTCGAGCTTTCAAGGAAGGGATTGATGTACCAAAATCTACAGTAAGTAATGGGGTATATGTCAGTTCAACGGAAGGAGTTGAGACTTATGGAACCCTGAATGAAGTGATTAAGATTGTCTAAACGTCTTCTGAAAGGAGCTATAAAACGATTTTGTTCAAATGTGATTGGATAGACAACTCAGCTAGAGGCTTGAATGTGCATAAGAAATACAAGTTAGTAGATGTGAACCGTTCAAAAAAGTATCCAACATATGATCCATTTGTGTTGGCATACCAAGCGGAACAAGTGTGTTACAGTTCATATCCTAACACAAAGAAAGATAATCAGTGGTCTGCCGTATTTAAGATAAAATCAAGATCGAATTTTGATATCCCCATTGAAGATATTGTATACCAAGAAGATATAAATGTCAGTTATCCGCAACCTCAATCAGTGGAAGAGGATGAAGATGTAACTGACATTGCCGAGACGGACGACGTGGGTGAAGAAGATAACGACGGGGTGCGGGAAGAAGAGGATGTGGAGAATGAGATGGAATATGACGAAGATGAAGTAGAAGAGGCATTGGATGGTGATGATGAAGAAGAAGAAGAAGAAGAAGAAGAAGAAGAAGAAGAAGAAGAAGAAGAAGAAGAAGAAGAAGATGATGATGATGATGATGATGATGAGGAAGAAGAGGAAGGTGTTAATGCACTTTTTCGTTGTTTGGAGTCGGATAATCATAGTGACGATGATTCAAATGAATATTAAATTGTAAGGAAAAAGCTTTAACTTGTGTTTAAAAAATGTGTTTTAACTTGTGTTATTTTAATTGAATGTTTTGACTTGTGTTTTAATTTGTGTTGTTTTTAGGTACAAATGGCTAGGAAAAAAGGAAGTGGAAGCAATTCTCAGCGTCATGACGATGAGAACGAGGACGCAAGACCGCAGAAGAAGAAGGATAAACTGACGAAATATGATCAAGACGGTAAATTGATCATGGACCCCGACGAAGAATCAGTTGGCGTTTGGTAAGAAATTATGTTATAGTTGTTGCATATTATATAATTTTGGACATAAATATTATTTTTGTTTATTGTATATATATTTTTATTAGTTGCATATTAATGAAATTGCAGGTTTGGTCATCCAAAAGTGACGGAGTTTATGATCGACAGCATTCATGCCAACTACGACGGCTTCTATCCAAGCTGGTCAACCACTCCTCGTGAACGTCAAGAGCATATGTGGAATCATTTCAAGGTTAATTTATATATAATTTTGGTCGTAAGGTTAATTTTGAAGTTAAATTTATTTCTAACCTTTATTTTTTAAATGGTTGTTGAATAGAATAAGGTGAAGGCTGACGATCTGAAGGAGCTGGAATTATGTTACTACCTGTACATTAAAAAGAAGTTTAGAGATCAGATATTCAGAGTGTGAACAAGGGATTTTGATCCACGCGATGTTTTATTTCAAAAACATTTTCATTTGAAAAGAGTCGCCACTAAATTTTTTAGGTGGAATTTAGAAACCAATTTTAGAGAAAATGAGTTCGTGTGAGTTTACGTGTTAGGAAGTGTAAAAGAATTTCATTAATTTAACGCCTAACCCCGCCCGTTACAGTAACGGTCTCTGCTAAGTAAAATCATGGCTATTATGAGTACAAATGCGAATATGCAAACAGCGTTTTAACCCTAAACAAAAATATATCCGTTCTAGGTCGTTTTAATGCACATGCAACTTTGTCAAAGTTATTCAACATAGGTTCATTTACTATTCTAGCAAACAAAGAGAGGAAGCAGAAATACTCACCGACAGCATAAGATAGATTAACAAACGTTAGCGGCAGACGAATAGAAACAACCAAACATGACTAATATGAACAACTAAACACTGCGCACGCATATAAGGAGGTAACAAGCAAATATGTACAAATTAATAATCATGGGTAATTTAAACGAACATGCACACATAAGCAAACATAAGCAAACATAATCATGGGCAACTAATAAGCAGGATGCCACTAAAAATCAAACTATTAACTCTAGTAGCTACACAAACAGACACAACTAATATGCACAAGTTGTCCAGCAAACAACGTGTATTCCAAACATAATGTACGAAAACAAACTACCACATGAGGGCCAAAAAAAAAAAATCAGAAGCGACTAACGAATATAAACAAACATAAACGCATGACATAACTAATTACGCACGACACATGAAGTTCTAAGCTACACCAATTCATAAATCAAAGAATTATACGTTCAAGGATTAAGCAAACTAATTTAACAGAAAAAACAGCAGGTATACGGCTAATTATCGACAACTAATTATCGACAGCTAATTTAACGTACAAACGTGAGTTGTAAATCTGGAAAACACATGAAAGACCAACATTATACAAACCTACACGTGACCTAACTACGCAAGCAAATGTTTCAATGATCGACACTAAAGCAGCAGTAAGCAGAACCGGGTACAGCACAACTTCCACATGTTTAACGAGACGAAACACGATACCAAAGCTAAACGACAGAGCATGACCACGAAAATTAAGCTAGCATACAAATGAAAATAGCGAATCTGAAATAACACATGAGAGACCAGTTTTCAGGCAATCAATTAAACGCGAGTAGGACCTAATTATATATAAGCTAACGAGCAAATCAAAAATCAAACTAACGACAACATGTTATGTTACGCAAGTCATATTACACAAGAGAACTACACATGCATACTAAGTGAACAAAGGGGCACGAAACATTCTCACACACAAGTCACAATCATGCTAAAAGTATAAGTCCAAAACAAACGATAAAGAGAAATAACTACGATGATAAGCAACAGAGCGACAGAGAATAATAAAAAAACGACAGAGGCTATAAAAACAATAAAAAACGATAAATTAACAAAATAAAAAGAGTATTTTGCACCCTCAACTTACATTTATCGTTGACCAAATATCCGAGTCGTAATCGATTGTAAGACTTTATCCCGAGGGGCCGTCGTCGACGAAAACCAATAATAAATCCGTACTTCGTACTAAAGCTGACAACAATTTTCAAAAGCTTGTAACTTATTCGTTTCTCAATGAAATTTCGAACCGAAAGATGTTTTAGAATCGTGGTAAGATGAACTTTAAGACTTTGTAAACAAATCAGAAAGATTGTGAAGTTTACAACACGAAAAACGAAGCAGAAGAGGTAATAGCAGAATGAAAAACGAAAAGGGAATGCTCTGTTTTCAGACCGCTATTTCGACTTCTCTTTGAGGCTTTTTGAGACTTTGTATTATGTGTGTGAGCTGTATATTTCATGTCTCTTGAAGGCTTGTGGAGGGTGTGTATATATAGGGTTGAAAAGTAGGGTTTAAGAGGGAAAAGAGCAGCTTTTCCCCTCTCTTCGAGAGCTGCTGATGAAGGCTCGTTTTAGGGTTTTTTGAGTGGTGTTTCTTGTGGGTTAAGCAAGGCTAGATGGGTCATGAAGGTCAGGTGTGGGTTCTTGTTCATGGGTACGAGTTTGATGGGTAAAAAGCGGGTTTTGGGCTGCTCAAAAACAGAGCACGGTGAAGGGGAGTTGGGTTGTTTTTGACGAGCTATTTGGGCTGATTCGTGGCTATTTGTGGTCAGGTAGGGAGGGAGCATGGCTGGGTAGAAAAGAGTCGGGTTTTTGGGTCGCTTTTTGGGTTGTCAAAACAGGGCACGAAGAGGGGGCTGGGCTATTGTATTTCGAGTTCTTTAGGCTGGGTTCTGGTCGGTTTTGGACGTGGTTTTTTGCTGGTTCAAGCTGGGGTATGTGGGAAAGAGTGTGGGTATAAAGAGGCCTCGAAATTCGTGTTGAAACGGGCTCAAAATTGCTCTTAAAATCGGGCTTAAAACGAGCTTTAAAACTTGCTGTTAAGAAAACGAATTCATCGAAAACGATTTAATAAAAAAGGTTTAAAGACACGAGAAATGACTTTTCAAGTCAAATATCGAATTTATAAAAGCGATTTTTCAAATCGAATTACTTAAAATGATTTTTCAAATCGAAATATTTTATTTTCAATAAAATACTTGAGGCAAACAAATTTTGACAGAAAACATTTACCTTGTTAAAATAATAACTTAAATGTCATTTAAATTAATAAAACATTATGTCGACAGCGTCCGGCTTACATCGTAAAACGAACTCGATTAAATGACACGAAACACATGTTGTCCTATCATCATTGGGTGTTTGTCGGGTTTTCTATAAATTTCCATATCGACAGATACGGGTATCTACACAGAGCAGCGAGGAAGAAAGATAAACCAAGTTGGATGACTCCTGGATGTTTTGCAAAGTTGTTAAGTAGAAAGAAGGATGACCCGAAATTCGCCGAGATTTCGAAGAAGGCGAAGGAAAACAGGTGCAAGGGAGGGAAAGAGGGAAAAGCACTACCGACGCACCTCTTAGGTCGGAAAAGTGCAGCTCAAGCGTTGGATTCTGCTTGTGTAAGTCTTTTTTTTTTTTTTTTTTTTTTTTTTTTTTTTTTTTTTTAATATTAGTATACATTATGCATTATTATTATCATTATTATTTACTAAAACTTGTTACACATTATCTATTCATGATTAAATTATTAACTTTCAGAGTATGGACGAGACCGATGATGTGAGTCCTTTTAAGTTGTTGGAGTTGTCAAAAAAGAACAAGCAGGGAAAATGGATCACTCCTCGTGCCGAACAAATCGCAGTTCGTAATATACTTGGTTTTTTTAATTATTAGTAGTACAATTAGTTATATTATTAGTAGTAGTTTAAACTTTTATAGTTATAGTAGTATCATTTATTAGTAATAGTTAGTAGTATTAGTTGTTTTGTTATTATTAGTAGTAAATATTTCATTGTATTTAATGAAATTTGGATTGTTTTCAGAACGATCACATGAAGAAAATGGCGGAAAAGGAGGCCGGGAAACTAAATATGACTGAGGACCAAATCTACCTTGAAACGGCGGGCGGCTTCGACAGAAAAGGTAGAGTTTATGGTACCGGAGAGACGGCTACTCAGTTCTTTGAACCGCCAAATGTCACGAGGAGTAGTAGAGCCGGTCACGCGCCTAATTATACTCCCGGCGTCTTATCGAAGACAGTGGCCGAGAACCAACACTTAAAGGCGAGATTGCAAGAATATGAAAATAGGCAGAAAAAATATGAAGATAGGCAGAACATGATAATGAAATTCATGCAACAGAAGTTCGGTTTCCCTGCTGATCCATCAAGTAATCCCGGCCCGTCACCATTTTGTCGCGACGACTTCTCCGACGACCATGGCGATGCTCACGGGTTCGGTAGTATTGTCCCTCCCACCTAGCTATGTGAATGTAGGTAGTTAAGAATGTTTGATTTCTCGAACTTGTAGTTGTGAACTTGTTAGGACGTACTTTGTATTATTTAAGTTCGCAAATTTATGCAAATGGTGACTTTGCAGTATTTAGGTACATCGTCAGCTGTCCAATTGGTTTTGGTGTACTGTAATTTTCTGAATGCAGGGGTCATTTGTATCGGAATTGTAACAAATAAAAACACCAAAATGGTGTGGAAAACGGCAGAAAAGAGCTGCTGCCGAAAACAAAAAAAAAAACCCTGCGACGGAATTGCCGTCGCAAAGTGTGCAATATTTTGACCTGTTGCGACGGACCTTCCGTCGCAACAGGTCAACAAAAGTCAAGATCTTGACCTTTTGCGACGGACATTCCGTCGCAGAAAGTCAAGATTCTTGCCTTTCTTAGGCGTCCTCTGACGACCTTTTACGTCGGAAATTCCGTCGCAGTATACGACGTTGCGACGGTTATTCCGTCGCAAGTTATTTTTGCGACGAATTATTGCGTCGACAGGTTTGTGACGGATTATCCGTCGCTATTAACGTTTTTGCGACGGATTTGGCAATTTTGCGCCGGATGGGTCCGTCGCTATGACTAGTTTTTTTTGTAGTGTTTGAAGGGAGCAAATAATTGGAGCGATAAGGGTTTTGGTGATCTACTTGAATGTTTGAGTGACATGTTTCCCGAAGGTAATGTCTTACCTAGTAGGACATATGACGCCAAAAAATTAATAAGAGAGACGGGAATGAAATACGAGAAGATACATGCTTGTTCTAATGATTGCATATTGTATCGAAAGCAATACAAGGACTTATCTTATTGTCCGAAATGTAATGAATGGCGTTATAAGGGAAAGGAAGGAATTCCTGCGAAACTTATGTGGTATTTTTCAGTACTCCCGAGATTTACTCGAATATATGCGAATCCAGAAGATGCTAAGATGATGCTGTGGCATATGATTGGAAGAATGAGCGATGGAAAGTTAAGACACCCGGCTGACGGTGTTCAATGGAAGTCTTTCGACGAGATGTATCCAGATTTTGCGAAAGACCCTAGAAACGTACGCCTTGCACTTTCAACAGATGGAATGAACCCCCATGGAAATATGAGTAGCCAACACAGCACATGGCCGGTAGTGTTAGCTATTTATAATTTACCCCCATCTGTTTGCATGAAGCGTAAATATCTGCTATTGACGTCTATAATTTCCGGTCCTAAACAACCTGGAAATGATATAGATGTTTACTTGGAGCCCCTTCTCGATGACCTAAAGCTGTTGTGGGATCAGGGGATACAGGTGTTTGATGCGTTTAAGAAGGAGACTTTCAATTTGAGGGCAATGTTATTGTGCACTATAACTGATTTCCCGGCTTACGGTGACCTATCTGGACTTACTGTGCATGGGAAAGAGGCTTGCCCGTTATGCGGCGAGGACATCGACTCCGAATATTTGAAATTTTCTCGAAAGCATGCTTACCGTGGATTCCGCAGGTTCTTACCCCCGATCATCGTTATCGTAGGCAACAAAAAGCGTTTAACGGGAAATCTGACCACCGTCTACCTCCTACGATTCTGAGTGGCCATGAAATTCTAGAGAAGGTTAAAGATATCGGCATAACATACGGAAAAAAGGGTTCTAAGTTGGCGACACGTGGGTATAAGAAAAAGTCAATATTCTTCGACAAACTTCCGTACTGGCGCCACCTGCCGGTGAGGCACTGTTTAGATTTCATGCACATCGAGAAGAATGTTTGTGATAACATCACAAATACCCTTTTAAATGTTCCGGGTAGGTCAAAAGACAACAAGGCTGCTTGGGATGATATGGTCGAGATGGGTATTAGACCCGAGTTAGCACCACTAAAGAAGGGATCACGTATTTTCTTACCCCCAGCAGCTCATACACTTTCACGAAAGGAGAAAATCTCATTTTTGGAGTGTCTAAAGGGGATTAAGGTGCCAGAGGGATATTCCTCAAACATCAGCAGCCTGGTATCGATGCAGGACTTGAAGTTGACAGGGTTAAAGTCACACGACTGTCACACTTTGATGCAACAATTACTGCCCGGTGCCCTTCGTTGTGTATTACCGAAAAAGGTACGATATGCAATTACTAGATTTTGCTTCTTCTTCCAGTCCATGTGCGACAAAGTGATTGACCCCAGTGAGACTGCGACTTTACAAAAACTTCTCGTCACAACTCTTTGTCAACTTGAAATGTATTGTCCACCCTCCTTTTTCACTATCATGGTCCATCTGACCGTTCACTTAGTCAGGGAGGTGGAGTATCTTGGTCCTGTATACCTGAGATATCAGTATCCATTTGAGAGATTGATGAAAGTTTACAAGGGTTACAGCTCTAACCGTTACCCGTCTCGGACTTCTATCGGAGGTGGTGTATTTCTTTGGATGCTCAGGATAGGGAGAATATGCGAAGACGCGAACAGACGGGTCCAAGGCCGTCGTTGGCGCATGCGGCGGTGCGTGGTAGACGGGACTACAGCGACTTTGCGAGTTCAAGCGCGGTGGCGTCTTCATCTAAGTCACTTGAAGAACGACTCGGGCCTAAGGTGACTGTGCAGGATCGCTTGGGTGAGAGGGTTGAAGATGCGGATAAAGAAGGCTCTATTGAGCCCCCAGCATTCGAGAGGAGTATTCCGAACCCAGTGATTGCTTCGGTAGTTGTTCGTGCAGACGTTTCAAAAGATGAAGAGGATTCTCCGAAGCGTCGTAGGAAGAGTACTTAGGTTTAGACTTTAAATGTTTTATTCAAAGAAATTCTGCTTATTTAATTGTTCAATGAATAAAATGAGTTTGAAAGCTAGTTTTAAACTCTTTACGTAAAATGTAAACATTTTCAACATTCATGACTAAATAAAGAAAGTGTTTGCCTATTGTCTCGTCTCTTTGCTTATATTTGTTCGTTTTGAGTCTTCGACCTTTTTAAGCTTTAGACTTGCATTTTGTGTTGACTATGCTCTCGACCTTTTTAAGCTTTGAGCGTGTCATTTTGTGTGGACTATGTTCTCGACCTTTTTAAGCTTTGAGCATGTCATTTTGTGTGGACTATGTTCTCGACCTTTTTAAGCTTTGAACGTGTCCGTTTGTGAGTGCATCGCCTTCGACCTTTTTAAGCTTCAGGCGTGCGTGCAAAGAAGGTCGGTTGTGCCTTGAAAGGGCTGCCTACGTATCCGTGCTTTACACAGAATCAAACCGGCGTAGTTCGTGGGTTTGGTTGAATCTTTTGCAAGATTGCCTACGTATCCACAGTACGTGGAATCAAACCGAGCGTAGTTCATCCGTGCGTGATTTTTTTTGTTTTTTTGAATACATCGCAAAGCTGTTTAAAGCTTAGGGGTAGTATTTCTTAAGCTGGTCAAGGTTGGTGGGTAAGTTGAATTCTTCACCGTCGAGGTCGGTTAGCCTTCTTTGCTCAGGAAGGATTTCTTTAACCAAGTATGGTCCGCCCAATTAGGTTTGAATTTCCTCTTGGATCGGCAGTGCAGGGGCCCTAACTGATTTGAGGACTAGGTCACCTACTTTAACGTTGCGAGGCTTGATTCGTTTGTTGTATGCGCGTTGTAATCTTGACTGGTACATGCGAACGGTGCTTAGTGAGTGTAAGCGCCTTTCGTCTAGGAGGATAAGTTGTTCGTATCGTTCGCGTGCCCACTCTTACGGAATGTGCTTCCATTAGGATCCGCTGATTGCATTTCGATTTCTACGGCCGCATCGCTTCCATGCCATAAGTTAGGAAGTAGGGTGTCATCCCGGTTGGCGTGCGTATTGTGGTTCGATATCCCCACAGGGCGAAGGGAATCTTGTGCGGCCAATCGTGACAGGTGTCAATCATCTTTTTAAGGATGGTGACCACGGTCTTATTAGCAGCTTCTACCGCTCCGTTGGTTTGGGGTCGGTATGGTGATGACTTGTGTACTTGGATGTTATATTTGGTGAGGATGGGTTCGACTTTTCCTCGGAAGTGTCAGCCTTGATCACTGATCAGCTCGTGAGGTATGCCGTATCTGCATATGATATTGGTTTGTATGAAGCGAGCGACCTCCTTTGTGTCTAGTTTACGGTATGACGCGGCTTCGACCCATTTCGTAAAATAGTCGATCGCCACGAGGATGAAGCAGTGTCCTCCTGCTCCAACCGGGTGTACTTTTCCTATGACGTCGATTTCCCATGTCGAGAATGGCCATGGCGATGTGAGGCTGTACAGAGGTGAAGGGGGTACATGTTGCACATTCGCGAAGATTTGGCAGTTGTGACAGTGTTTGACATATTTTGCACAGTCGGCTTCCATGGTGGTCCAATACCATCCTAGCCTGAGGATTTGTTTACACAGGGCTCGTGCGTTCATATGAGGTCCGCACTCGCCATCGTGGACTTGAGATATAATCTCTCGTCCTTTTTTGAGGTCAACGCACAGGAGTAGTGTACCCTGGGGCGTTTTCTTGAGTAGCTTGTCCGCTTCCAGTACAAATTGTGATGCTAGAAGTCGAAGAGCTCGTCTGCCACGTTTGTCAGTATTTGGTGGATATTCTCCGTCTCCGTCTCAGTACTTGGTACCAAGGTTCATTTTGTTCTTCCTCGGCTTCGATATCGCATATGTATGCGGGCTCGTGGCTCCGTTCCACAACGATGGGAAGGGTTTGCATTCCTGGGGGGATGTTTAGTAGTGACGCTAACTTAGATAGGGCGTCTACGAATTGATTTTCTTCGCGAGGCAAATGTAGGAACTCTACGCGGTGGAATTTGGCGATAAGTTCTTGAATCTTGCCTTGGTATAATGCGAGGTTTTCGTTGAGTATCTTCCATGCTCCAGATACTTGGTTGATGATTAGCGAGGAGTCTCCGTATACTCGTAGATTCCTTGCGTTTAGTATGAGCGCGGCCTGTAGTCCATGCAGGCGTGCCTCATATTCTGCGGCGTTGTTTGTCACATCAAAGTCTAATTTGATTGAAAGAGGCGTATGTTCGCCATTTGGGGAAATGAGCAGTATTCCTATCCCGCATCCTCGGTAATTTGATGAACCGTCGAAATACATTTCCCATTGTTCTTCGTCTATGTTGTATAATCCTTCGTCGGGTAATGATGTGGTGTCGGTGATGTGTTCTTCGTCGACTGCGTGATTGGCGAGGAAGTCTGACACTTGCCGAATCCTTAATGGATTTAAGGGGAACGTAGACAATATCGAACTCGGCTAAAAGCAGGGTCCATCGTGCCATGCGTCCATTGGGCACGGGTTTCTCGAAGAGATATTTAATGGGGTCCATTTTCGAGTAGACCTTTGTTTGATGTGCCAGCATATAGTGACGGAGTTTTTTGGATGCCCACACTAATGCTAAGCAACTTTTCTCGACGGGCGTGTATCGGGTTTCATAGTCGAGAAACTTCTTGCTGATGTAATAAGTCGGATGTTCTTCGCTGTCGACTTCTTGGGCGAGCATGGCGCCCATTGCGGTTGATGTTGTTGTAAGGTAGAGTGACAAGGGTAGGTCCTTCTGCGGTGGTCTTAGGACTGGGGGGTTGGATAACAACTCCTTCACCTTATCAAATGCTTGCTGACACGCTTCGTCCCATTCTTCGTGGTTAGTTTTCCTCAACTTTTTGAAGATAGGTTCGCATATCATGGTTAGTTTGCTTATGAAGCGGGAGATGTATTGGACTTGGCCCAGGAAGCTTCGAATTTCATCCAGGTTCTTGGGTGGTTGCATTGCCATAATTGCTTTTATTTTTGAGGGGTCGACCTCGATACCTCTTTGGCTTACTACGTGTCCTAGTAGCTTGCCGGATTTGACTCCAAATGTACATTTTTGGGGATTGAGGCGCATCTTGTATTGGCGGAGTCGTGTGAAGAACTTGCGGAGGTTTGTGATGTGATCACATCTTTCTTTGGATTTGACGATCATGTCGTCTACGTACACTTCAACCTCTTTGTGCATCATGTCGTGTAGGAGTGTAGTTGCGGTGCGTTGATAGGTTGCACCTGCGTTGATTAGGCCAAAGGGCATGACTGTGTAGCAGTATGTGCCCCATGGCGTGATGAACGTCGTCTTGGCCATTTTGATTTGATTGTATCCTGCATACCCGTCCATGAAGGATAGAAGGGCATGATCGGTGGTGTTGTCTACTAGAACGTCTACGTGCGGTAGTGGGAAGTCGTCCTTTGGACTTGCCTTGTTTAGATCGCGGAAATCGACGCATACTCGTATCTTGCCGTTTTTCTTCAACACTGGGACCATGTTTGAGACCCAATCCGAGTACTCGACGACTTGAATGAAGCCAGAATCGCTTCTCGATTTCTTCTTTGACCATAAGGGACCATTCGGTCGTAATCTCCTTAGTTTTTGTTTGATGGGTTTGAGCGGGTTTGATGGGGATGTGGTGTTCGGCTATGCTTACTAATGCCGGCATGTCCTTATATGACCATGCAAAGACGTCCTTGAACTCGGTTAAGAGCTGGGTGAAGTTGGTGCGCTCATCCTCACTTAGTGAGGTGCCTAGTTGTAGTTCCCTTGGTTCTTCGGGGGTTCCTATGTTAATGGTTATGGTTTCCTCGACGATTGGGTTCTGTGTTGGGTTGTTTAGAGTGTTTGCGATGTATTTGATTAACGATTGTTCATTTGTTAATTCATTTTTGTTGCACGGATTTGTTTGTTGTGTTGTTTTGTTCGTTTGTTCGAGTTTTGTTTGTTGTTTATTGTTTAGTTGTTTGTTTTTAGTTTGAGACGAGTCATAGGCAAACTTATCTATATTATTCATTAAAGAAGAAGAATTGTTTGACAAATGAGAAGAGCTGGAGCTAGCCTCCGAAAATAAAAAGTCTAAGCTAAAACTAGAAGATGGGTCGACACATGACCCGACACTTAGAGAATTAGATCCTAGAAGAATTTCCTCCTCTGCGTCGTCTTCGGTGGTGTTGTTGCTTGAAGTATCCTCGCTCGAGTCTTCACCATTTTGCGAGGTTACTTTGTCAAAGAGGGGTCCTTCCCCTGTGACAAGTTGATATTTGTGGCCCTGGGAGTCAGTCCACTTGGTAATTTTATACCAACCGTTCAAGGTTTTATCGGCGACATCGGTGATGAGGTCATCGGGGTTGAAGCGACGGTCTCGGAGGATGGATGAGACCAAGTCTTTGTTAGTTTTGTTTGTAAAGGGAAGCCCGCTTTCACTAGCGAAACAGTGTTCTTGAGGCTTGGTGGAGTTATCTCGATCGTACCCTCCCCCTGAGATGAAGTATTTACTCTTGTCAAATGAGTATTTTGGGAGGTTGAATTTCCGCGCGAACTTGCGCTTTTTGACTTCCTTAGTCATTTGTTCGACATCTCCTTCCTTTGGTTTGTAGCCTAGGCCCATGGTGGACCAGAGGCTATGGTTATTCTTGGTTTCGAAAGGTTTGTAGGTGCGGATTGGCGTGGCTGTGATTGCTCCTATTTCAAAGTCGAAGCCGCAGTGTTCTTGATTCTCTTCAATCGTGATTTCGGCGGCGTTACGTTCCTTGGGTGAATCGAGAAGAGCGCGGAAGTTGAAAGCGTTGATAGTTATGACTTTGTCGTTAAGAGGTAGCTTCACTTTTTGGTGTAGTGTGGATGTCACGGCTCGTACAGCGTGAATCCATGGGCGCCCTAAGAGCATGTTATAAGATGGTGTCATGTCGATTACTTGGAAATCGACCTTTCGTTCTATAGGACCTGTGCGTACGTGGAGAGAGATTGTCCCTTTCACGCTACGTTTGGTTCCATCGAAGGCCTTGACGCCTTCATGGCTTGGTTGAAAGTCTTCGTCGTTGAGTTCTAGGCAGCGTGCAGTGGACAAAGGTAGGACATTTACTGCAGATCCGTTGTCAATTAGGGTCACGGGTAAAGTTCGTTTTCTGCATTCGGAGCTAATGTAAAGGGCTAAATTGTGATTAGCGCCGAATGTTGGGAATTCATTATCGGAGAAGGTGATGGCTCCAGCAAGCCAATCTCTCGTAACATGACTGACCATTTGATCGGGTGAAATGTCTTCATCTGCGCTTGCTATTTGCAAGGCGCGGACGAATGTCTTCCGGTGCTCAGCAGAGTCCCGTAGGAGAGCCCAGATTGAGATGTCGGCTTTGGTGCGAACGAGTTGCTTTTGAAGTGTCTCGCTCGTGTTCGGTGGTGGTACAACTGGGGTTGATGATGTGCCTTGAGAGGGGACGTCCTCTTGGACTACAGCTTTGCCCTTATCTGGGGTGGCGGCTTCTTGGGCATAAGCGTCCGTGAAGATATTCTGGTAAGGCCGCCCAGAACGGGTGAGATGTGAGACTTCGTCTTGGGTTTCGGGTTGAGTGACGTCAGCCTTGACCTGGGGCTTACTGCCCTTCTTCTTTCCCTTCTTGTTCCTCCCTTTTTTGTTATTCTTAGAAGAGGAAGAATTGCTTGTGTTGTTGATCTGGGCTATGGTTTTATTAGGTGGTGGCCATTCGCCTCGCCGCTACTAGAGTACCATACTCCATTGATTTGTTCGCCATAGCAGGCGTTCAAATCACCTTCGATTTGTGTAGTGATATTGACGAGGTGTTGGAAATTGCGTATGTTAGCATACCGAAGGTGAGTTTGGTATACCGGGTGTAGGTCTTTGATGATATCATGTACGAGTTAAATGCGGGTGTACTAGACTCACGAGATGTGTATTAAGCTTCTTCCATCCGTTAGAAAAGCGGTGAAGCTTTGTAGTCGGTTTGGACATTACTTTCCATGATCGGTTGGTCGAGGGAGATAGTGTTGATCCGTCGTCGGTAAGTGTGATGAGGTAAGAGCAATCAATGATGGGTGCGGAGTCCACAAAGATTGCATGGCTAGCCAAGGGATTGTCTTTGTTGGATGGCTTACCATTTGCGGTTGGCTTGTCGAGCTTTCCTTGGTCGATAAGGTCTTGGATAGCATGTTTTAACTTGAAGCAGTTCTCAGTATCGTGACCTTTGCCTCTGTGGTAGGCACAGTAAGCATTAGAGTCCCACAATTTGGGTTTCTTGTCTTCGGGTGGTTCAGAAGTGGGCCCGACGGGTTGTAGATAGTTCTTGTCGACCAGTCTTTTGAATGCCTTAGTGTAAGACATGTAAAGTTGATCGAAGTTTCTCCTAGGCTTGAAGGGAGAAGGGGTGAAGGTTGCACATGATTCTGAATCACCAAGTGACTCTAGGCTGGCGACGGCGCGGTTCTCGTCGTTCTTAGTAGTGCGCGTCGATTTAGATGAACTTCCTTGATATGCATGGCCGGTATACTTGGCCATGGTCCCAGTTCTGAGGTCGTCTTCAATCTGGGTGCCGACCTTAGTAAGTTGCTTGAAAGTTTGTATGTTGCTATACCGCATGTAAAATTGGTACACGGGTCGCAAGTTGTTGACGAATTTGGGCACAAGTTCGTCCTCCCTTGGGCGATTTGGGATTTGTGCACTAAGCTTCTTCCACCTAGTAAGGTACTCGGTGAATCCTTCGTTGTCTTTTTGTGATAGGACCTCCAGGGTACGGATAGAGACCTGGGTGTCATCATTGTCCTTGTATTGATGATCGAACTCGACGGTAATTTGTTCGAAAGAAGAAACCCGCTCCGGGTTTAGGGAGTAGAACCAGGTCTTCGGTATGGCTGCGAGGGAATGCGGGAACAATGATGGCCAGTGCTCCGGATCAACTCCCTTGATGCCCATTTGTGATTTGAAAGCCCTGATGTGGGTAATCGGACTTTCGTGACCTTGGAAGATTGGGAGGTCACTGAGGGCGAGCTTGCTTGGTAGTGCATCCCTGATATTCTGGGGGATGTTCTCATTCTCCTTGTGTATGGAGTAACCTCCCGGAGTACCGAGACGTTCTTCCATAGCCTGGAGTTTCTTGACGTGCCTATCTGCCTCATCCTTGATTTTCGACTCCATTCGATCGACTTCAGTTTGGTGGTGGGCCATTAGGTGTTCAAGGTCGTTGGTTAGTTTGGTAACTTGTTCGCGGAGTGCGGTAACATCTTCGTTGCCGGCCATTTTTCGCTTGTAGGTTCGTTTCTTGTAAGGGAGGACGGCTCGGTTCTTAGTGCGGCGGGTATCCAGTTGAGGTTCCCCTACATTTGCATAGGATGCATCAGCTATTTGACAGACCCGACTGACACATTCATTTATGTTTGTTTTTAGCTCATTTCGTTTGAAAAGGACTCTCTTTAGTTTTTGGAAAAGAAGGAAGTTTTCGAAAATAAGCTGGGAGTGTTTTTGAGATGAGAATGCGTGCGCGCAGCTCACCTCGATGTTAAAAGATTTTGCTTTGCGCCTATTCAGCCCGAATGACGGTATGTTGTCGTGGGCTAAAGATAGACACACAAAAGGAATCGACTTGAGTTCAGACAAGTCGAGGATGTTAAAACAGGATTTAAACCGTGAGGTTTAAAGAGTGAAGTCCACAAGTTGAGGCCAAAGACCTTGACTCGGGTTTTGCTAATTTTGTAAAGGAAATTTTAAAAAAAAAATCTTTATTTCAAAAGTTCGTGATTATTTTATTTGAAAAGATGTTAGCTGGTTAGTCTGTTAGGTTGATTATTTTCGAAAGTTTTAAGTGAGTTTTCGAAGATATGCAGATTTTGAAAAAGACTATATTGTATAGCCTCGCACTTGTACGTATGACTCTTGGTCGTTTGGTCAGGTCTCGTACGCTCCAACTGATTCGAGTACGCTTTGGCAGGTGCTTTTAGCCCTTTGCCCACATAGTATAACATGTAGGATACAAAGGAAGCCCTGGGGCGGTCAAATCAGTTCGCTACGGCAAGCCGTGGAGGGGTGAGAGGAAGGTTAGTCCAGAACGTGCTTTATCGAGTGGACAAGCCTGCGTTTGGAACCACCTCTCAAGGTGTTTGTGTGTGAATCCGACTAGATTCGACTCTAAACGGATATGCTTAGCTCATGCATGTTGATTGTTCTCAAGTCGTTCAAGTCTCATTTTTATTTTTAAAAGGAAAAAGCTAGTTTTAATTTTAAAAATAAAACTGCCCTCACGAGTCGCCAATCAGTAGGTACCGGATCTCGACCATGGAACCACTCGACGCCTTGCTAGGGCCGTAAAGTTAAAAAAGACTAAATAAGAAAAACCTTTTAAAACTGTTTTGGAGCCGCCACTAAATTATGAGGGAAATTTAGAACCCGCCTCCGTGTCCTCATGCTCAAAGACACGTCTTAGAGTTCAAGGCACGTCGACATCTATCCGTCTAAGGTTATTGTGAAACCAGATTCGGATTCGGGTGAGGGTACTTTTCTAAAGCATAAATCAAAATAATGTTTTTATGAAAGATCTTTTGGAAAAGCCTATCAAAAGATAGCCTCTACTAGACTTGAGAACAATGCAAATAATGATACATGAGCCTAAGTAATACGCTACGTACGAGTGCGATAAAGATGTAAAATAATGCAAAAAGAGATTGTTTAAACCCTCAGTTAAGCATGCTTAACTTATTAACGAAAACAGTTCAGTTTAATGACGAATTCAATTTAAGTGATTTAGATGCAATAAGAGGATTTGCTAAAATGCATGCAATAAAATAAAGTTCAATTAGCCATTGATTTATTTTAGAGAGGTCAGTTGTTTATGCGACTTTGGAAAGGTGTTATGAATAGGGTGTGTATTCGAGGTGCATGGCCGCCTTATGAAAAGCAGACTCGCGTACCAAAGCCGGGGTGAGCCTATTGTAGGCCCTTGCTAGTCTAAGAAGTAAAGAAAGACCTTAATCCATGGTAGGATTAAGTATTACCTGTCTCGAATCAGGAAACTGGCAGCGCTTCGCTTCAAAGGGGAAAATTCAACACTAGAAAAATGAAGAATTCAAGGTTGTTTATGCGTGAGGCTTTGAGAGAGAATTTTGAGGTGTGAATTGTATTCTGAAATTGTGTGAAAAACTTATGAATGAAGGGTTGTATTTATAGTGTAGAGTTCGGCAGATTTTAGGAAATCTAGGGATAAAACCGGACGTAGGAGCCGCAAGGCTCCTTGCGACTGCCTGGGGCAATCGCAACATGTCTTGCGATAGCCCCTACCAATCGCAATGCCCCTTGCGATTGGTAGGGCGGGCAAGATACCCTTTTCTCCGTATATTTCCAAATTATCTTTTAGGATTATACGAAATATCCTTGCTTGAGCTCTAAGCTACGGTTGCTAGGGTTTGTTTTAGGGTTTATCCTGAACCTTGGGAAGCGGGCCAGGCATGGGTTTGGGCTCGGTTCTGGGCCCGAGCCCTGAAAATGTAAAAGGGGTGTATTTTGTAGTATTTTGTGAAATAGGACATTCCGTGAGGCTATCCTAAGGGTTTGCTAACGCTAAAGGATGGTTTTAGCGACTGGTCCTAAATTTAGGGATTTTTAGGAGAATCGAATCAAACCTTGTTAATGTAAAAGGATTGATTAGACTTGAGGTGTGTAAAAAGGAGTGTGCGCATGCCAGTTAGGACCTGAACTCGAGACGAGCTAGACTCTAAACCTAAGGACACTAAAAGTGATGACCCATAAAGAAAACTCATTTGCATTTAAAAACATTTAACTCGAATTCGTCATAATTAGAACCATTTAAGTCAATATAAAAGCATGCAATAAAAGTCCATTGTTACATCACTGGGTTTTTGGTGGGAGGTGCGGATTTGGGTATCTACAGTTTCCTAATTTCTCCGAGGTTTTTTTAGTATATATACACCCCTATACCTGACCTCGAAAAACACAATTTACAACCAGCTTTCACAGCAAACACACTTCTAAACTCTCTCAAAGCCTCACGCACTCAAATCCTTGAGTTCAACACATCATCCCGTGTTGAATTCATCCTCCTTTTAAGTTCAAGAAGCGAAGCCCTGCCCAGATCTGAAGCGTCAGGACAAGGTAGGTACCGATCCAGTTGGATCAAAGCTTTTTCTTATTTTCTATGGACTAACAAAGGGGACTACATTTTAGCGCCCCCCCCCCCTCCTGGCTTTGGCACCCAGCGCGCTTGCACTCCAAGTGTTCTATTTACTTCGGGTACACTCCATATCCGATGTGTAACACCCCGGCCCCAACTAAAGGCCGAAATGTCATTCACGATAGCTCGCCAGGCTGCGTACATCGCCATGCACCAACACGGGTCCTTTCCAAATAAGACTTTGTCCTCACTCGTGCGCATCCTGAGAACTTCCCAGGAGGTCACCCATCCTAAGATTACTCTCCAGCAAGCACGCTTAACTGAAGAGTTCTTAAGATGAGCCACCAGAAAAGAAGATGCATCTTGTTGATATGAGTAGTACTTACACTCCTTTTAAGCACAAGGTCACTTGAGCTCATCACATGGACCACTTCAACGGGGAACCCGGCCCGAATAACCTCGGACAACACCGGGTGTTACACGATGACACGCCAAAGTCGCATAAGCAACCGACCCTTATAAAATAAACCAATGGACAATTGAACTTTATTTTATTTGCATGCATCTTGCACCTTCTTATTTTGCATTAAAATCAACTTAAACAATGAATTCGACCTTTAACTGAACCGTTTTCGTTAACAAGTTAAACATGCTAAACAGAGGGTTTTAATCAATCTTTTTGCATCTGCATCCACATTCTTTTACAAACTTTTTCGCACTTGTACGTAGCGATAACATTAGCTCAAATATCATCTTACATGGATTGTGCTAGGTCAGTAGAGGCTTTTTTTACATAGGCTTTTCTAAAAGGTTTTCATAAATCATTAATTGGACTACTCTTTTTCTAAAGTACCCTCACCCCGAATCCATTCTGGTTTCACAGCCTTAGATCTAGGGGTGTCGGCGTGCTCCAAAATCTAGGACATGTCTTTAGGCTTAGGACATGATAGTAGGTTCCTAATTCCGCGATAATTATGTGGCGACTCCGAAACAGTTTTAAAGGTTTTTCTAATTTAATCTTTTTAACTTAAAGCGCCCTTACGCAAGACGCCGAGTTGGGTACCTCGTCTCGATCCCGGGTTCCACACCTGTTCACAAACGATTTTTATTACGTTTTGGTGGTGGCTGATTGGACTTGGGTCGCCTTTGGTCATGTGTGACGTGTGTATTAGTGATGATGGTGTTTGTTTGTGTTTGTTACGTGTATTTGGGCCAAGGTAATTCTTGGCTCAAATTTCGTAATTCGTGCCTCAGTTTTTGTCGTGTTTTTTGGTTTTGGCTCGACATAAAATAATTTTGCAATGTATTATTTTGCGGTGTCGTAGAGTCTAATTTCACGAAAATGTGACTCTGGACGCATTTTGGCCCGTTTTGAATGTTGGGCTAGTGTGCGTTTTGGACCGTTTTGTAAATTTGGGCCGTTTTGTAGCTTGTTGGGTTGTTTTTGTGAGTCGTTTTTCTAAGACGTTCTTGTATTGTGCTTGTATGGTGCTTGAAATGACTAAATTGACATTCATTTTTACGATATATGCAAATTCAAATTAATACGTTAAAAATGACTAAAATGTTTTAGATATTTTTGTACCGTTTCGTCTTATTTATAAACATGCATGAAAGTCCTTTTCGTCATTGGGCTTGTTTTTTGGGGGGTACAGATACGGGTATCTACAGAGCCCCCAGTTTGGCTGAGCTTGGACAAAGCGTTAGTCAAACTTAAAAGATAGTATCCGGACCATTACAGTCTCGATACTACCTGGCGGCGCTAAGCATGTGTCTCAGGGGAGAGACGAGGACTTAGTGCCAGGAAATGCGGGGCGGGACGACATGTTTTTAAGAACATGACGGTTCTACATGTTTAAGGGCATGCCAGCCTGCGTGTTGTTTGAATGCTTCTTGATGGCGCTTTGCAGTCTAGCCGAACTCTGCATTTTGTGAGTGTGCCTGTGATTGTTCATGCTATAATGTATTCCTCGTAGAGAGTGTAAATGACTGACACGTAAAAGAGGTACGTGTCTTCGTGTTTGACTCGTAAAAGAGGTACGTGTTTTTGTTTTCGACTCGTAAAAGAGACTCGTGTTTTTGTTTTTGACTCGTAAAAGAGGCTCGTGTTTTTGTTTTTGACTCGTAAAAAAGGTTCGTGTTTTTGTTCTTGACTCGTAAAAGAGGTACGTGTTTTTGTGTTTGACTCGTCAAAGAGGTTACGTGTTTTGAAATGGGTTGAATTGCAACGTAGTGAATTGAAAAATGGGTTAAAGGTGTAATAGGCCGAAGAATCCAGCCCAAAATAAAACAAAAGCCCATAAATAAAAAGAAAATCGCCTGGACTGCCAGTTTACTGGCGATTTAAAATTTGTTTGGGTGTTTTGTTTAAAAACACGGGAAAGAGAGGATGAGCTCGTTTCGTCCGAAAAAATAAAAAAACAAAATCAAAACCACCTAAATTTCAATCGGCGATTTTCTTGACCAAATTTCGTTATTCCGACTCCTACAATTTGTCATGGACCAAGGTATGTAACACCCCGGCCCCAACTAAAGGCCGAAATGTCATTCACAGTAGCTCGCCAGGCTGCGTACATCGCCCACAAACCAACACGAGTCCTTTCCAACGCACTTTTGTCCTCACTCGTGCGTATCCTGAGAACTTCCCAGGAGGTCACCCATCCTAAGACTACTCTCCAGCAAGCACGCTTAACTGAGGAGTTCTTAAGATGAGCCACCAGAAAAGAAGATGCATCTTGTTGATATGAGTTGCACTTACATTCCTTTTAAGCACTAGGTCACTTGAGCTCATCACATGGACCACTTCAGCGGGGAACCCGGCCCGAATAACCTCGGACAACACCGGGTGTTACACACCCCCACTTGAAGAACGCAACGTCCTCGTTGCGCCTGGTAGCTACTTACAATATAGCATTCTAGAATCCTCCCCAGCTAGGTGCGTACCTGGCCAACAAGACACAGGATTCGACCATTTGTAACATTTGTAACACCCCGGCCCCAACTAAAGGCCGAAATGTCATTCACGGTAGCTCGCCAGGCTGCGTACATCGCCCACGAACCAACACGAGTCCTTTCCAACGCACTTTTGTCCTCACTCGTGCGCATCCTGAGAACTTCCCAGGAGGTCACCCATCCTAAGACTACTCTCCAGCAAGCACGCTTACCAGAAAAGAAGATGCATCTTGTTCATATGAGTTGCACTTACATTCCTTTTAAGCACTAGGTCACTTGAGCTAATCACATGGACCACTTCAACGGGGAACCCGGCCCGAATAACCTCGGACAACACCGGGTGTTACAGGGTATGCTTCCAACTTGCTTGCTTTTTCGTGTTTTGAAGTTAGCTTGAGTCGGTTTTAGCTCAAAATTCGATTATTAAGGTTTATATAAAACCGTCTATTTTGATCCGAATTTCGCCATTGTCATTGCTTGAATTCGATGTTTGGGAGCCATATGAGGCCTGTGTTGCTGTTGTTGCTGACTGTATGGGAAAACCCGGGCCGTTGGCTTGATTTTCGTGCGTTTTGATTAGAGGGGCGTTTTGGTCAATTTCGAAATTGTCTCGAAAATGGCTCAAAATTTCAGTGTAGGTTACCCATGAGTTGTATAATGCGTCGGTGAATTCGTTCTGTTGAAATGTGCGCGAAAAACGGGTCGTTCGGGGTGAAAATCGTGTAAGAGGGGCGTTTTTTTGTAGTTGTGCCCTGTTTTTGTCGTGCAAAAACAATCCCGAGTGGCTCTGTTGTTTTGGAAATGTTGTTGCGTACTAGTGCGGAGGTTTGGGTGATTTGTGTCCGAAAAACGGTTCGAAAATTTGTGATTTTCGTGTGTTTTTGTATAGGGGTCGATTTTTGGGTCGAAATTTTCGGTCCCGAAACTTGCCCAAATTTTCTGTTTTGGATTGTCATGTCTAGCATGGTGCTTGGTTGGTTATGTTTTGTAGAGAATGTGTCGTTTGGAGGTGTTTTGGAGCGTTTTTGCATAGTTTAGGCTTGGTTTCTAAAAATCGCTTCCCTCGCTTTTCGTGCCCCGAGTGTTGAGTGTATTGTAATGTACATTGTATGTGTTGATTATGGTGTTGTTTCGTGGGAAGTTAGGGCTCTTTCGGCTAAGAAAAAGTTAGGAAAAGGCCGTTTTTGTAGTTTTTAAACGTTTTGTAAAAGCTATTCAGTCAAGGTGTTCGGGGTGTCGTTTTTGCGTGAAATTTTTTGTACGTGCTTATTGTGATTTATATGTTGCGTCTGTCTTAGAAAATATGAATTTCTGGCCTGCTGTAGCGTTTTTGTTATTTATGTCATTTTAGGCTTAAAAAGCCTGCTTTCTGCTGTCTTTGTTGATCTTCTGTTGTTTTTGTCCGTGCTTGCCCTCGAACTAGCTGTGTATGACTTTATATATCGTATATGTGTCACAGCATGTGAGTCTCTGCGCTTCTGTGTTGTTTTGGTCTCATTTGTCAAAATAGACCTAAAAAGCTTGCTTTCTGTCATTTTGGTTGGATTTTTGTCGTCTCTGCACATTCTCGCTCTTTGGATTGATCGTGCATGACGTATGTATTGTATACGTGTCATAGAATATGCATTTCTGCGCTTCTGCTTTGTTCTGGCCTTATCTGTCAAAAATAGGCCTAAAGCTTGCTTTTTGCTGTTTTTGTGTGCTTTTGCTTTCGTAAGTGATTAGGTATCCCTTTTAATGGGGTGCATTTGCATTGTGATGTGCTGTCGTCGTTGTCTGAGCATGCTTTTTGAATTTTGTGCAGGTGATCCTGGGTTTGTTTTGCCGACTTCCAACAGCATGGATAAGATCATGGCCAGCATTGACTTTAGTACTACGGGGGACGAGCGTACCCCTACGTCGGGGATGCACCCGACTCTGGAGGTTTCGGAGGGTCCGTCCCATGGGGACATGTTGAGTGATTTCCCTCCTCGGACACCAGGGGCTCCCGTGACGCCAGCGAGTGAGTGGTAGGGTCCTGTTGTGGAGTCTCCTGCCTTTTCTGCTAGTGGCGCAGGGGCTGTTAGTGAGTCGTCTGGGCCTTCTGCCAGTTCCTGGTCAGCCGGGGCCTTCCGCTAGCGGTGCAGGCCGTGGAGCCGTTGTCGAGTTGCCAGTGTCTTCTGCTGGTGCTAGCGGTAGCGGAGCTGCTACCGAGTCGTCGGGGCCTTCTGCCAGCGACCGTGGTCGTGGGGAGCTGGCAAGGTCTTCAGCTGGTGAGCGAGGAGCTGCCGTTGAGCCGTTAGGGCCGTTAGTTGGTGGCTGAGGACGAGGACGAGGTCGAGACGTTGCTGCAGAGTTGCCGCGGGTGGTCGGACGCGGTCGTGGCGTTGCTGTGGAGTCCCCTGTGGACCCTGGAGGAGGCCATGGTAGAGGCCCTGGTCGGGGCCGGAGGAACGAGAGGCCCAAGAAGCGCAAGGCCGGTGAGGCTGCTGGTAGCGCTGACGGTTGCAGTAGGCCACGAGGTCGAGCTCGTGTTGTTGCGGAGAGTAGTAGCCAGGACAAGGCTGAGATCGATGGCGTTGCTGGTGAGGTTGGAGCGGGGGAGGTCCCGTTGTGGAATGGCCGAGGCGTGGTCCTGCTCGGCGTTCTGAGAGTGACCTGGAGAGTGACCCTGAGCCTGAGGAGCCTCAGGGTGACGAGGGGCAGGCTGTTGACGAGGCTGGGGCTGCCGGTGTTGAGGCCGAGGCGCAGGCCGCCGAGGCCGCTTTGCCGTGCCGAGGTAGGGCCGAGGTCAAGCTCAGCCGAGGTTAAGGCTGAGGTCGAGGTTGAGGCTGAGGTGGAGGACGGAGGTGCGGCGACCACTGAGGCTGCGAGAGACCAGTTCATGGGGATGGTCGATGAGTTGGGCATGCGATTTGCGTACCCCAGGGACTGTTGGAGCTAGTGTCCTCTACAGTTAGTGTAATAACACAAATAAATCTCTAAAGGTACAGAGGGTACATTTTGTATTTAATCAGTTGATTAACGTTTATCGATAACGGTTGGCTTGCTAGATAAGTTTGACGTTATTGTCATACAGATGGCGGTGATCAACTGGTCCCTAAGAGTCACACCTAAAGGATGTGTTTGAGAGATGTGATTATTTGAGAAAATAATCATATCGATGTCTCATTTAATGACTAAAAGGTTAGTCAGTGTTGTGGACTAAAAGGTTAGTCAAATATGATGATGAATATTATTTAATAATGATTAAATCATATTAGATGAGAGGAATTAGCTGTAATTCGTAAATTGAATATAAAAGGTTATATTTAATTATTGCGTATAATGTAGGCTAATTAATTTTAAACAGTTATAATTAATTAGCATATTTGTGGATACCCATATCCGTACCCTCCCGAACAAAACCCTGTGATGTATCACGGACTTTTATTACGCATGCTTTAAACGTTGACTTAAACGGTTCTAACTAATGTCGAATTCATTTTGAGTCGTTTTAAATGTTAAAATGTTTTAGGTCGCTGTACATCGCTTTAAATAAACGTTCATTTTGTCCATTTGCAGTCTAGCTAGGTCCTTGTCCTGCTTCATTTGGCATGAGCTTCGCATTTGCACTACAATTAGCCCTTTTACATTAACAAGGTCTAATTCAGCATTCCTAAATTCCTAAATTTAGGCCCGGTAGCTAAAACCGCTATTTAGCCCCCTCTTACACAAAATACGGCTTCACGTCTTACCTTATTTCACAAAAACTATGCAAACACACCCTTTTCACTTTTCTCGGTCTCGGCCCAAACCGAAGCCTAAACCCAGCCTTTGGCCCGCACTCCAAAGCCCTAAGCATCACAAAATATCTCAGAAATATCCTAGGGGTTTTCTTGAGCTTCACGTTTGAGATTATCTCGAAATCTTTCAAAGATATAATTCAACCGAAACTAGGAAACTACGCTAAAACCACACCCTTAAACCGCATAAGCTTATGCGGTTTGGGGAGGCAACCGCAAAAGCCTATGCGGTTTGCCCTAGCAATCGCATAAGGCTATGCGGTTCCTAGGCCTGTTTTTATCCCCGGATTTCCTAATTTCTCCGAGGTTTTTAGTATATATACACCCATATACCCTCGACCAGAACACACAATTCAACAACAATTTCTCTTCAGAAAACACACTTTACACCTAGCTTTCACATCTTGCACCACAATACATTCACAAAAGCCTCAAGCACTCAAATCCTTGAGTTCAACACACCATCCCGTGTTGAATTCATCCTCCTTTTAAGTTCAAGAAGCGAAGCTCTGCCCAGATCTGAAGCGTCAGGACAAGGTAGGTACCGATCCACTTGGATCAAAGCTTTTTCTTATTTTCTATGGACTAACAAAGGGGTCTACACTTGCGCCCCGGCTTTGGCACCCAGTAACTTGCAATCCAAGTGTTCTATTTACTTCGGGTACACTCCATATCCGATGACACGCCAAAGTCGCATAAGCAACCGACCTTATAAAATAAACCAATGGACAATTGAACTTTATTTTATTTGCATGCATATTGCACCTTCTTATTTTGCATTAAAATCAACTTAAACAATGAATTCGACCTTTAACTGAACCGTAGTCGTTAACAAGTTAAACATGCTAAACTGAGGGTTTTAATCAATCTTTTTGCATCCAGATTCCTGCATTCTTTTACAAACTTATCGCACTTGTACGTAGCGATAACATTAGTTCAAATATCATCTTACAAGGATTGTTCTAGGTCAGTAGACGCTATTTTTACATAGGCTTTTCTAAAAGGTTTTCATAAATCATTATTTGAATTAACTCTTTTTCTAAAGTACCCTCACCCCGAATCCAATCTGGTTTCACAAAGCCTTAGATCTAGGGGTGTCGGCGTGCTCCAAAATCTAGGACATGTTTTTAACTTAGAACATGGTAGCAGGTTCCTAATTTCCGCGATAATTAGGTGGCGACTCCATAACAGTTCTTAAAGGTTTTTCCAACTTAATCTTTTTAACTTTAAAATCCGCCCTTAAGCAAGACGCCGAGTTGGGTCCCTCGACGCGGTTCCCGGGTTCCACAGTTTGGCGACTCCGCTGGGGAGATCTTATTTTTAAAACTAAAACTAGCTTTTTCTTTTTAAAAATAAAGAGGTGAAACTTGAAAGCCTTGAACAATCCTTGTAGACATATTTGAGCTATGCACATTCGTTTAGAGTCCATTCCTTTTGGAATCTAGGCACCCTTTGCACCCTCGAGAGGTGGTTCCCACATGCAGGCTTGTCCACTCGATAAAGCACATGCCGGACTAGCTTTCCTCTCGCCCCTCCACGGCTTGCCGTAAACGGCTATCTCGACCGCCCCAGTGCTCCCTTCAGAAAACCTATCGCCCCGGCGTAAGGAAATGAAGGGGTTAAGTATCTGCCAAAGCGTACTCGAGGTAGTTGGAGGTGTACCCGACTGACTCATTTTTCACCCTTTTTGAGTCATACGTACGAGTTCGAGGCTATGCACTCCATGGTCTTTTTCAAAACGAGCACTTGCATTCATATCTTCGAAAACTCGCTTGAAACGTTTCAAAGATAAATGAACCTAACATCTAACAAACTAACACTTTTCAAACAAAACTCTCGCGAATTTTTGAAATAAACTTTTTCAAAATTTCCTTTTTCACTAACAAGCAAAAACCCGAGCAAGGACTAAAACCCGAGCTCGTGGATTTCGATCCTCTAGGTCACACGGCCTAGACTCTGTTTTAACATCCTCGACTCGACTTGCTCGAGCCGAATCCTCCTCCTTTTACACATCCGACTCGAGCTCACCTCGGCAAATCACCGATATCAGTTCGACGGATGCGAAACAAAATCTTTTAACATCGAGACGAGATGTGCGCACTCATCCTCGCCTCAAAAGCTTCCCTTAGCAAAACCTTTTCGAAAATCTCCTTTTTCAAGCTTAAAAGGTCTTTCTAAACAACGAAATGAGCTAAAATGAATGCCTAAAATGAATGTGAGTCTAGTGGGTCGAGTCGTGTCACTAATATGCAAAGTGAAATACAGGCCTCAGCTGGATACTCGCCGTACCAAACAACGTGTAATAATCCCTTACAAGAAACGAACCTACACCCGCAAAATGGCCGGCAACAACGAAGAAGTCACCGCACTCCGTGATCAAGTTGCAAAGCTGACCGCTGACCTTGAGGGCCTTTTGACCCACCATGCCGTCGAGGTCGAACGCATGGAAACCAAGATCAAGGAAGAGGCCGATAGGCATGATAAGAAACTCCAAGCCATGGAGGAGAGGCTCTACGTCTCAAGCACTTACTCCATCCACAAGGAGAATGAAAACGTACCTACTAGCATCAAGGACGAGCTCCCTAACAAGCTCGCCCTTAGTGATCTTCCTGTCTTCCAAGGACATGAGAGCCCGATCATCCACATCCGAGCTTTCAAGTCCCAAATGGCCATCAAAGGGGTCGACGCTAAACATTGGCTAACTTTCTTCCCGCACTCTCTAGCAGCAGTGCCCAAGACATGGTTCTACTCACTCGACCCACAACGGGTCCCTACTTTTGAAGAACTCACAGTCGAGTTCGACCGACAGTATCGAGACAATGAAGACACTCAAGTCTCAATTCGCACCTTAGAAGTCCTATCTCAAAAGGACAATGAAGGCTTTACCGACTATCTTACTCGTTGGAAGAAGCTGAGCGCACAAATCCCCAACCGTCCCCGCGAGGACGAGCTCGTACCGAAGTTCATAAATAACCTGCGACCCGTGTATCAATTTTACATGAGGTACAACAACATTCAGAACTTCAAAGAACTAACTAAGGTCGGCACTCAAATCGAAGATGACCTTAGGACTGGCACCATGGCTAAATACACCGGCCATGCTTATCAGGGGAGCTCCTCTAAGTCCTCCCGCGCGGTCAAGAACGACGAAAATCGCACCGTCGGTAACCTTGATGATGGCACCCTTGACGCTTTCGCAACTACCTTCTCGCCGCCTCCCAAGGCCAAGAGAAACTTCGACCCTCTCTTTATGTCTTACTCCAAGGCATTTCAAAGGTTGGTCGAGAAGAACTACCTACAACCGATCGGGCCTACTAGCGAGCCGCCCGAAGACAAGAAGCCTAAATCTTGGAACCCCAATGCCTTCTGTGCATACCACCGAGGCAAGGGGCATGACACCGAGAACTGTTTTAGGCTCAAGAACGCTATCCAAGATCTGATCGATCAAGGAAAGCTCAGCAAACCATCTCAACCCACCAAGCCATCAAATAATGACAACCCACTCGGCAACCACGCCATCTTTGTAGGGTCAATCCCTATACTAGATTGTTCCTACCTAATCACACCCTCCGATGACCAAGTTAATGCAGTCTACTGGTCTGATGATGAAGACGATGAATACTGGCTACCCACTGACGAAGTGATAGGCCACGTCAATCAACTTGCAAAAGACATCAACCACCTAAAGGCTCTACATCGCACCGCAGTCGAGCGTTTGGAACGTCGCGTCCAAAAAGAACTTAGCAACCCAGTCTCGCTCGACACCCTCGAAGCTTTTCGTCAGAAGTACAACGAAGGCTTCGTCAAACATCTTACACAGTGGAGGAAACTACTTTCCCGAGTGCCGGATCATCCACACGAAGACGAACTCATATCCACTTTCCTCTTCAGCTTACGACCCGCCTGGCGATACTACTTTCACTTCTGCCACGCTCAGAACTTCGAACATCTCATCGAAATTGGCACTCGCATCGAAAAGGATCTCACATCTAGCTACGAAGATCCCGCCTACCGAAGTACCCTTCGAGAACGCACTCTTAAAGGACGAAAAATACACAACTCGCATGGCTCTGCAAGGAACTTTGACAGACTCTATATGCCCTACGCTGTGGCATTACAAAAATTAGTCGAAAAAGACTACCTCACCCCCAATTGGACCTATCAACGAGCCACCCACGAGAAAGAAATCAAAGTCATGGGACCCCAACGCCTTCTGTGCATACCACCGGGGCATGGGGCATAGCACTGAGAGTTGTCTTAAACTCAAACATGCCATCCAAGATCGTATCGATCAAGGAAGAATCAAGAAACCACGAAGGAAAACCACACCTTCCTCCAGCAACGACGCAATCTACATCACAACTCAAGCAACTCAAGCAACTCAAGCAGCTCAAGCACCTCCAGCGGCACAGAAGACGATGAAGAAGAAGAAGAAGAAATTCTTTTAAATTCTAATGCTCTTAGTGTCGGGTCATCTGTCGACCCACCTATCCTAGACTCTAGCTTTAGCTTAGATTTCCTTTTTACGGAGGCTAGCTCCAAGCAATTTTCTGATTTGTCGAATAATTCTCTTCAAAATAATGAACTGAATAAATTTGCTTACGTCTTGTCTCAAGCTAAAACAAACAACAAAATACAAACAAACAAAAATCAACAAGCAACAAACAAAACACAAAATACAAAAGACTAGACTCATGCGAAAATGAACAAACAAATCAATCATTAAACAAATACATTGCAAACCTTGTCTCTCCCAAAACACAAGACCCAATCATCGAGGAAACCATAACCATAAACGTGGGAACCCCCGAAAAACCAAGGGAACTACAACTAGGAGCCTCACTAGACGAACACGAGCGCACCCAATTCACACAACTCCTAAGCGAATTCAAGGACGTATTCGCTTGGTCATACAAAGACATGCCCGGCATCGAACGAAGCATCGCCGAACACCGCATCCCCATTAAACCCTAAGCATAAACCCATCAAGCAAAAGCTAAGAAGACTACGTCCCGAATGGTCACTTATGGTCAAGGAAGAAATCGAAAAACAACTACAAGCCAGTTTCATCCAAGTCATCGAGTATCCTGAATGGGTCTCAAACATGGTCCCAGTCCTGAAAAAGAATGGCAAAATTCGAGTATGCGTTGACTTTCGCGACTTGAACAAAGCTAGTCCCAAAGATGACTTTCCATTACCCCATGTGGACGTCCTAGTCGACAACACCGCCGATCACGCTCTCCTATCCTTCATGGACGGCTATGCAGGCTACAATCAAATCAAAATGTCACTCGAAGACATGGCAAAGACGGCCTTCATTACACCGTGGGGCACATACTGCTACACGGTCATGCCTTTCGGCCTAATTAATGCTGGCGCAACATACCAACGCACCGCTACAACCCTTTTACGCGACATGATGCACAAAGAAGTCGAAGTCTACGTCGACGACATGATTGTAAAATCAAAGGAGAGAAGTGGTCACATCACTAACTTCCGCAAGTTCTTCACTCGCCTACGACAATACAAAATGCGCCTGAATCCCCAAAAATGTACTTTTGGAGTTAAATCCGGTAAACTACTAGGACATGTAGTGAGCCAAAGAGGCATCGAGGTCGACCCCTCGAAAGTCAAAGCAATCCTTGAAATGCGACCCCCGGAGAACCTCGACGAAATTCGAAGTTTCTTGGGCCAAATCCAATACATCTTGCGCTTCATCAGCAAACTCACCATGATATGTGAACCAGTTTTCAAGAAATTCAAGAAAACCGACCACGTTGAATGGGACGAAGAATGTCAAAAAGCATTTGACAAGGTCAAGGAATTGCTAACTAACCCACCAGTTCTACGACCACCCCAAGCGGATCTACCACTATCCTTATACCTTACAACAACATCTACCGCCATGGGCGCCATGCTCGCTCAAGAAATAAACGGCGAAGAACATGCAATCTATTACATCAGCAAGAAATTTCTCGATTACGAAACTCGATATTCACCCGTCGAGAAGAGTTGTCTAGTTTTAGTATGGTCATCCAAGAAACTCCGTCACTATATGCTAGCACACCGCATTTAAGGTCTATTCCAAAATGGACCCGTAAAGTACCTTTTCGAGAAGCCTGTGGCTTAATCTGGACGAATGGCCGATGGACATTGCTCCTAGCCGACCGATCTTAAGTACGCACTTCAAAGCAATCAAGGGACGAGCAGTCTCCGATTTCCTAGCCGAAAATGCAATCAACGAACAACCGATCATCGACACAACATCCCTCCCAGACGATGGGATTTACAATATCAACCAAGAACAATGGGAGTTATACTTCGATGGCTCCTCCAACTATCGAGGATGTGGAGTAGGAATACTTCTCATATCCCCAAATGGCGAACACACACCCTTATCAATCAAGCTAGATTTCGACGTAACAAACAACGCCGCAGAATACGAAGCATGCTTGCACGGTCTCCAAGCAGCGCTTGTACTCAACGCCCGCAATATAAGAGTCTATTGGGACTCCTCCCTCATAATCAACCAAGTATCCGGAGCATGGAAAATACTTAACGAAAACCTAGCGTTATACCAAAACAAAATACAAGAACTCATAAACGAATTCTATCACGTAGAATTCATACACCTCCCACGCGAAGAAAACCACCACGACGCTGTTATCCAAACTCGCGTCACTAATCAACATACCCCCGGGAATGGAAACGCTCCCCATTGTCGTGGAACGATGGAATGAACCCGCCTACATCTGTGACATTGAAACCGAGGAAGAACAAACCGATCCTTGGTACCAAGCAATCATCAACTACAAAACAAACGGTGAATACCCACCAAACATTGACAAACGGGCCAAGCGAGCCCTACGCCTGTTATCATCACAATTCGTGATGGAAATGGGCAAACTACTCAAAAAGACGCCTCAAGGCACACTACTCTTGTGCGTTGATCACAAAAAGGGGCACGAGATCATGTCCCAAGTACACGATGGTGAGTGCGGACCACACATGAACGCAGGAGCCATGTGCAATCAAATCATAAGGCTAGGATGGTACTGGACAACCATGGAAGCCGACTGCGCGAAATATGTCAAACATTGCCATAATTGCCAAATCTTTGCAAACATACAACACATACCTCCTTCACCACTATACAGTTTAACCTCGCCATGGCCTTTCTCCACAAGGGGAATTGACGTCATTGGCAAAGTACAACCCGTGGGAGCAGGAGGACACTGCTTCATCCTCGTGGCCATCGACTATTTCACCAAATGGGTCGAAGCCGCATCATACCGTACGCTAGGCACAAAAGAAGTTGCGAAATTCATACAAAACAACATCATTTGTCGCTACGGCATACCCCACGAATTCATAAGCGACCAAGGCACACACTTCCAAGGAGAGGTGGAACCACTCCTCCTCAAATACAAGATACAACGACACAAATCATCACCCTACCGACCACAAACTAACGGCGCGGTCGAGGCAGCAAACAAAACCATCGTATCAATCCTCAAAAAGATGATCGACACCTGCCACGACTGGCCCAACAAAATCCCATTTGCATTATGGGGATACCGCACAACCATCCGCACACCCACAGGCATGACACCCTATTTCCTAACCTACGGGATGGAGGCTGTTCAACCTGTAGAAATCGAAATGCAATCTCTTCGAATTCTCGTGGAAGCAGACATTCCTGAGGCCGAATGGGCACGCGAACGATACGAACAACTCATCCTGTTAGACGAAAGACGGTTACATTCACTAAGTACAGTCCGAATGTATCAATCTCGCCTACAACGCGCCTACAACAAACGGGTCAAGCCACGAAACATCAAAGTGGGTGACCTAGTACTCAAATCAGTCCGAGCACCATTACCAGTCGACCCAAGAGGAAAATTCAAACCCAATTGGGCCGGACCGTACTTGGTCAAGGAAATCCTTCCCGGAGGAGCCGTGAAACTAACTGACCTTGACGGTCAGGACTTCCGATTACCAACAAATCTCGATCAACTCAAGAAATACTACCCTTAAAACACAAACACTTTTGCAATGTATTTCAAAAACAAAACTCACTCTCGCATAGGTGAACTACGCTCGGTTTGATTCCACGCACTGTGGATACGTAGGCAGCTTTGCAAAGGGCTCAACCGAATCACACGAACTACGCCGGTTTGATTCCGTGAAACGCGGATACGTAGGCAGCTTGTCAAAAGTACAACCGAACTCTTTAGCACGCATGCCCAAAGCTTAAAAAGGTCAAGGGCGTTGCACTCACAAAAAGACACGCTCAAAGCTTAAAAAGCCAAGAGCACAGTCAATACAAAACAAAACAAAAATCCAAGTCCAAAGCTTAAAAAGGTCGAGGACTTAAGGACAAGACAATTCAAACAAACAAATCCAAAGCTTAAAAAGGTCAAGGATCTTAGACACGACAAACGAATCCAAAGCTTGAAAAGGTCGAGGATTTAAAAGAAATACAAATGTTCGAAGCTTAAAAAGGTCGAGAACATTTCAAAGCAAAACAAAAGAAAGCAACGAGACAAGACAAAAGCAAATTAATTCTATTTTATTACTTTATTTAGAATTTTTAGCAATTTAGAAATGAGCTAGGAACAAGCCTCTCTAGCCTTTTATTTGAATCTAAAACACGCATTTAAATAAAGGAATCTTTCTAAACAAGACAAAAGCAAACTACTCAAGTCATCTTCTGACGCTTCGGATTAGCCTCTTCATCTCCAAGGGGCCGATCCGCCACAATCTTCGAACTAAGAACGGGAATAGATCTATCAAAACCTGGGGGCTCGATCGGATTCTCGTCCTGCTCGACTGGGGGCTCCTCGATCCTTAACCCTAGGCGATCTTTAACAGTCACCTTCGGTCCAAGCCTTTCCCGCCACGGCCAAGTAGAAGCACCCGCACTAACAAAGACAAAGATCACCATAGTCCCTCCTTTCGTACCACCTCATACGCCAAGGAGGGCCTTGGCCCATTCTTTTCCCTCCTCCTTTGATTCTCCTGCTCTCGAGGATCATTGGAACGGTACCACCGTGTATAGAAGTCCGTAACACGGCTAGACTCTATATGCTCCGGAACAGCCCAAGTAACACGGTCCGACCATCCTCGGATCCAAGCATCGATCATTTGGTTGTTTAGCATAACAACCCCTCCAACCTGAGTATCCTGCTCGGGTATGGTCTGAGCAAGCCCGATTTGCCTCTTCAAGCGAAGAGGATGAATCCACACTCCTCGTTCAAACCCACACAACATCAACCCACGAGCCGCATTCACAACAGACGGCGCCATAATCGCCGTAATACCCCACCATGACACATACCAACGAATGGTGCTCTCCTTCACGAACCCCCGGTAGTAGTTTAGCGAACGCTCCCGAAGGTCAGCCCACTCCATCTTTCGCGACGTCGTGGCCGCAGCCTTGAAAACACTTCCAAGGGGAAGAGCTTTATACACACTTAGCCTCTCCATGAGCCAAACGTTGAGAATCCTAGCGCAACCCCTGTACGAGCTCAGACGATTAGCACAACGGTCGTCCAAGCCTAGTATGGTCTCCGCTAAGATCAACGCAGAAGGATCATATCCCCTCTCCATCTCTTCGACAACACGAGCATACCTCGCGTTCCCGAACACTCCATCTGGCATGGACCCCGCAAAAGCATAACGATGAACCAAACAAAAAGCAAGGGCCCTCCGCCTAGAACGGTCCGAAATACTAGTATCAACTTTATTCATGTATCGTTGACACAAGAGAAGCATGTTTACCTTGCCTCCCTCAAACAAACCTGCAGCATGAGCATTCGTCATCCCAAGGAAGTTTCGCAACATCCCGTTGTAGCAAAGCTCACTCCTTACAACCACAGGAGTAGTCCGTTTCGACCACCCCGCAATAGCCGCAAACTCCTCTATCAAAGGACACACCTCTCCCCCGGGAAACCTAAACACATGCAAGCTAGGATCCCAATAATCTAAGCACGCATCCAGGAAGTCAAGATCGACTTTCATTTGGCGAAAGCCAATAAAAACACCCGCACCATCGTCATACACCGCCTTCTTCATCGCCGGACTTAATGAGGAAGTCCACCTCTTCAAAAGAGCATCAAAATGCTCCACCATTTTCTTGAATACAAAAAACTTTAATAAATATACCTAATATATTTATGAGAGCAAAAACTTGTATTAGAAGAGAAGAAAAGAAGTAATGGTGAATGAGGATTATAGCACGCATCCCCCCTCCTTATATACAAAACATATTACGGAATATGGAAACTCAGCATTACCAGACACGCCGCCAAACCGCATAGCCCTATGCGGTTTGCACCCCAAACCGCATAAGCCTATACGGTTTGACCCCTAAACCGCATAAGGCTATGCGGTTCAAGGGGCGGGTTTTCTCGCAACTTTTCTAATTTCATCTTTCCTAAACACCACAATCCACACTACCCTACGACATTCTCTTGTTGTTCCCCATGCAGCAACATTACATTTCACTTTAGCAACGACGATTCATACCACGAGTCAACACATAACATTTTCGACATTCATGCAAGCTCATTTCGCACTTAAAATGAACTTTTTGCAAACGCATTTTCACAATCTAAAATCCACATCAATGCATCCCACTCGGGAATCATTTCATTTTTCAAACAGGCTTACCAAACAGGTTCACAACAACAATCAAGTTCAAATTCAAGCTACAACGACATGTACACAAAGGTTCATACAATCTTTGTTACACAAATTCACTCTGGATGACGACGACGATACTCACAAACTCGCTAATCTGAGCTGCCTCACTGGCTCGACACAACCGAAAGCAAATTTCACCAAGCCATCCTCCACCTGTTGGCTATCCGCCATAGCTTCTTATGAGCCTCCTTAGCCACCTGTGATACACATACACAAATACACACAAATAATACGCACATAATACATACACATCCCTTAACACATTACACTATACGCCCTGCAGAGCATTTTTAGGCCTAATCCACGATTAAGCCGAAAACCGTTCTCTACACCTCAAAATTACAACTTTAAGGTTTCTACACGCCATAATAGTCCCCAACAACAAACCATTACAAGCAATTGCATTTTGGTCACTCCGATCAAAAACCCCCAATTCGCCTTAATTACTCCGTATAACTACGACTTAAGACGGCGATTTGAAAGCCTTAACTCGGCATTTTCGCAAAACTAACACTATAGGCATGCTATACACGCTATGGGCATCCTACACCGAAGTTTAATTGAAATTCCGGGTCGGAAAATCCGGGTTCGTTTTCTGGCCCGAAACCTAATTTGGGCGTTTTTCACACAAAGACGGTCTAAATCACAATCAATTCACACATACACGTTCGCATGGCATAATGCAACACAATGACGTCAATTTCAAGCATTCAAACGGCAAATTTCAAGCAAAACTCGGGTTTTCGTTCAAAACCCGTCTTTTCAACATTTCAAGGCAAAACTAGCTAATTACAACGACAAATAACGTAAAAGCAAGTTAAAATGGAGCATTACCTGGTTCCATAGCAAGACAACGCAACGAAAATGAGCAAAAACGGTTGAGAAATCGAAAAATGACGTTTTTTAGAGCAAGAAACCGAAAGTGATATAATGAGCAACAAACACGGCCTCACTCGTGTTATATAGCCCCCTACAGCCACTAAGGCAAACCGCATAACCTTATGTGGTTTGCCCCATGAACCGCATAAGGCTATGCGGTTTCAGCCTGTGGTTTTTCCCGGTTTTTTCTCGTTTTACGCCTACTTTTGAATTCCTAATTCATTTTGGCCTTAATGCAACTCCAAGTACGTCCCGTGCTTGGGTTAAGGCGTCACCTACAGTCCGCCATACACGTATATTAAGCATTTAATGTACGGTACAGAAGCAGAAGCACGAACGCTCTTCACGAGCATTACATCGTTTTCCCCCTCAACGGAAGGCAATCATATGCAACTACGACTACATAGACACTCCTCGGCGAGCCCAAGCACAAGCACTCTACCAATATACACCTAACTCCAAGCATTTCACTCTACATAGACGCTCCTCGGCAAGTTCAAGCACAAGCATTACACGGACGCTCTTTCACGAGACTTGCACCTACACCTACATAAGCACCCCTACTCAATTATACACCTCACACATACCCAAACATCTTACAAGCACCTGCACCCCTGCACTTCAGCCCCTTATACACATGCAATACGAAGACATTACAAGCACCAGCATCAACATCTGACGATACCAAGCATATACAAAGGCACCAACAACGACAGTACAACAAGCACGGCGAAGACACTCAGCAGGCCGGCAGGCCCTTATAGCATGCACGGACCGCCAAGTCCTTAAAATGCGCACGCCCCTCCCCGTTTAGCCCGGTTCGAAGTCCTAGTCTCACCCATGGACACATGCTTCGCTCACGATCAGACGAGACTGTAATGGTCCGGATATGGTCGTGGAGTTTGACTAGCGCTCTAGTCCGAGCTCAGTCAAACTGGGGGCTCTGTGGATACCCATATCCGTACCCTCCCAAACAAAACCCTGTGATGTATCACGGACTTTTATTACGCATGCTTTAAACGTTGACTTAAACGGTTCTAACTAATGTCGAATTCATTTTGAGTCGTTTTAAATGTTAAAATGTTTTAGGTCGCTGTACATCGCTTTAAATAAACGTTCATTTTGTCCATTTGGAGTCTAGCTAGGTCCTTGTCCTGCTTCATTTGGCATGAGCTTCGCATTTGCACTACAATTAGCCCGTTTACATTAACAAGGTCTAATTCAGCATTCCTAAATTCCTAAATTTAGGCCCGGTAGCTAAAACCGCTATTTAGCCCCCTCTTACACAAAATACGGCTTCACGTCTTACCTTATTTCACAAAAACTATGCAAACACACCCTTTTCATTTTTTCGGTCTCGGCAATCCGAGCCCAAACCCAGCCTTTGGCCCGCACTCCAAAGCCCTAAGCATCACAAAATATCTCAGAAATATCCTAGGGGTTTTCTTGAGCTTCACGTTTGAGATTATCTCGAAATCTTTCAAAGATATAATTCAACCGAAACTAGGAAACTACGCTAAAACCACACCCTCAAACCGCATAAGCTTATGCGGTTTGGGGAGGCAACCGCATAAGCCTATGCGGTTTGCCCTAGCAACCGCATAAGGCTATGCGGTTCCTAGGCCTGTTTTTATCCTCGGATTTCCTAATTTCTCCGAGGTTTTTAGTATATATACACCCATATACCCTCGACCAGAAGAGACAATTCAACAACAATTTCTCTTCAGAAAACACACTTTACACCTAGCTTTCACATCTTGCACCACAATACATTCACAAAAGCTTCAAGCACTCAAATCCTTGAGTTCAACACACCATCCCGTGTTGAATTCATCCTCCTTTTAAGTTCAAGAAGCGAAGCTCTGCCCAGATCTGAAGCGTCAGGACAAGATAGGTACCGATCCACTTGGATCAAAGCTTTTTCTTATTTTCTATGGACTAACAAAGGGGTCTACACTTTAGCGCCCGCTTTGGCACCCAAAGGCTTGCAATCCAAGTGTTCTATTTACTTCGGGTACACTCCATATCCGATGACACGCCAAAGTCGCATAAGCAACCGACCTTATAAAATAAACCAATGGACAATTGAACTTTATTTTATTTGCATGCATCTTGCACCTTCTTATTTTGCATTAAAATCAACTTAAACAATGAATTCGACCTTTAACTGAACCGTATTCGTTAACAAGTTAAACATGCTAAACTGAGGGTTTTAATCAATCTTTTTGCGTCTGCATCTGCATTCTTTTACAAACTTATCGCACTTGTACGTAGCGATAACATTAGTTCAAATATCATCTTACAAGGATTGTTCTAGGTCAGTAGAGGCTATTTTTACATAGGCTTTTCTAAAAGGTTTTCATAAATCATTATTTGAATTAACTCTTTTTCTAAAGTACCCTCACCCCGAACCCAATCTGGTTTCACAAAGCCTTAGATCTAGGGGTGTCGGCGTGCTCCAAAATCTAGGACATGTTTTTAACTTAGAACATGGTAGCAGGTTCCTAATTTCCGCGATAATTAGGTGGCGACTCCATAACAGTTCTTAAAGGTTTTTCCAACTTAATCTTTTTTAACTTTAAAATCCGCCCTTAAGCAAGACGCCGAGTTGGGTCCCTCGACGCGGTTCCCGGGTTCCACAATATTATAAATATACGGATATTTATGATTCATTATAATATATGGATATTATAATTACATTATACATTAAAATCTAAAGAAACTAATTAAATGAGTTTAGATAAACTTTTAGTTAGATATGGGCTTTTGATTTTGAGGTGGAAAAAGTCCACCCCATGTTTTATGTTAGACGTGTGATACATTAGGGTGAGGGGGAGTTTACTTCCTCTCTACTTAACCTAATCACTCCTTCTAATCTCTCAAGAAAAAACCCTAATTCATTTTATCATAGCACACAACACAAACTTGAGAGAAAAGTTGTTTTCTTCTCTAATTTTTCTAGCTAATCTAAAGTGCATATCTTAACATATCTTGGGTGTTATAATTAGGAGATACCATCCTTTTGGTATTGTTCATAGGCCAAATCTCAAGGATTAAAAGGTTAATTCTTAATCTATATACTTTGTTATGCAATTTCAATTTATGACTATAAATCATATAAAGTTTTCTTTATAATCCTGTGTTTTATAAGGACTATATACCGATATAATCCTACAGGGACTGCTTTTGTGGGCCCAGGTGGCCAAGGACTGGGACGGTGCGAGTTTGGTCTGGAGCCCGTTGGAGCACTTGTCACTTTGAGTGAAAGTTGGCTTCCAGTTGGGTGCGATGAGGACCTTTTCCGGCTTTCGGACGGTCTTCGATGCGTTTGACCGGAGGCTGTCGGCTGAGGAGCGGAGCATAGTGCTTGGGACGGCCTTCAGTCCGTTGGTGCAGAAGTGGAAGGAGGTGCGAGAGAAGAGCGTGAACTCGCACCTTTATGTGATCCGGGCGTTGTTGGATAGATTTTGGGACACGACGAACACGTTCCACATGCCCAGGTACGAAGTCGGCATTACCTTTTCCTCGCTTGCGGTTGTTTCGGGGCTGCCTCATGGTGAGGGCGTGATTGACTGGGGATGTGAACGTCCTGCTATTGATAGTCCCGTCGTCGTCAAGTTGATTGGCGGCGGGATTAGGTGCAGAAAGAGGGATGAGCACACGTTTCAGCCCCGGACGCCGTGGTTTGACGACTTCTTCAAGGGCCGCAGGAAGAGGCGGGCTGCTCCAGCGAGCGCTGAGCAGAGAGCCCGGTTGTGGTTGTGGTGGTTTCTGACGGCCACCCACTTTGGCGACAAGGGGGAGCGAGTTTCGACGGCCGTGCAAATGGCGTTGACGGACTTGTCGCGTCTGGGCGACATTGACTGGTGATGTGTCCTATATTTACTTATATTTAGCCCCTGTTTCGTTAGCGATTCTTTGCGTTTCTCGTACTTTTACATGCATTTCAGCTCCTATTTCTCTCCGTTTTGGCCCTGCTGCGTTTTTATGTCTATTTTGTAGGTAAACGCGCATATTTGGAGTATAGGATGCTATTCGAGAGGTTTCGTGAAGTTTCGCAAAGTTTCGTGAAATTCCGAGTTGGTTTCGTTGCAATTCGCTTGCGTACGAGCCTCGTTTTGCTAATTGAAGGTGTCCCGGAACCTTGGGACCGAGTATGGAGCTCACATGATCATTATAGACCTTGTCCCTACCCTTGAGGATGAGCCATGCCTTGTCCCTAGGCCTTGGGTCAACATACGACAAGTTAGGAGCAAGAACAAGCGAAGACCAAGCAAGGAAACAGAGCTGAAACCTGCTGAAACCCACGGGACACCCCTATCCCGGACGGGACAACCACCATCCCGGACGGGACCACCCTTGTCCCGGACGGGACCACCTCCCGACTCCTCGTGTGCTTAATTTCTTCGTCTATTTTAAGAGCCTTTGGATCATAATTCGAGGCTATGCTTTTTATACTAGTTTTAGGACTCTCTAAACTTTGTTCTCTCAAAACCTTAGATTTCATACTTTCATATTTAGCACTTTCAATTCCCGACTCGGGTTACGTTGTTTTGATCATCCTAATTGGTAATTGTTGGTTTTATTCATCATCTTCTCTTCGCTTTTTCTGGTTTTTGGTATTGTATTCTTCTCCCTTTTTATTGTGATTTCATTCCTTGTTGTTCTTACTCATGTTTTCATTATTCACCCTTGCTTTGATCATCATTCTCGTCATGTTTGAGTAGTTTTATCATCTAGGAGGAAGGGTGAAGCATGGGTTGAGTTTGGGTCGATGTTTGTGATCATTTGAGTTAGGTTTTTGTGCTTGTTTTGATTGTCTTTGCTTTATTGTGTTTGTTGAATCCTTGATCACGTTTTAGCAAACTTTTAGCACCCTTGAACTTAAGATCGAAAGCCTAGTTCGAGGAGAGGCGCGAGACAATCATTAGGACCCTCAATTGTAAGTTGCGAGAGCCCGCTTTTGAGACCTAGAGGAAGCTTAAGACCGAGAGGACGAGCTATATCCTTAGCAAGTGCGATTACCTACTCAACCCGATCATCATTCCTGGACCTAACCTTACCTATTGCCTAACCCGACTTCCTAGACTTTCGCCTTTTAAGTTAAACCCTTCTTTTACGCGCTAGCTATAGAACCGATCAACACTCGTACCGACCAAGACTAGAATCACTCCATAAGTAACCTACATAGCGACCTTCTCCCTGTGGATTTCGACCCCGACTTACCCTAGCTACCCCTTAGGTTTGTCAGGTTTATTTTTGACTAGGCGAGTGCGACTAAGCCTTATCAAATTTTGGCGCCGTTGCCGGGGAGACGGCTTTTGTTTTTGTTTGTTACTTGTTTCTAGTCTTTTGTTTTTGCATATGTCACTTTCTTTCTTCCCCACGTCATGACAATTTTTGATTTTCCGCAATACCATGATGAACCATGTCATAAGTACATTGTTCGATTTAACAGTTATATTGGTTCGTATGAACTATGAGTCTCACAACTTCATTCACTACGTGACTAATGGTAGAATTTCCTATATGCCTGAATATGAGATTTGGGACCTCTTTTGGGATATCACGCGTCAAGCTCTTATTTCCGAAATAAAAGCTGACTTCCAAGAGGTTCTTGTTACGTACATGAAATTAGTCGAGGAAATGAAAGATGATTGTGCGTCTTATGAATGTTCTCCCGCTCCTTGTGATAATACTTATTCATCTCAAACTTGTGCTCTAACTAGCCCATATGCGTCCTTGTGTGATGATGATTTGTTTGATGATGACGGTTATGAGCGTGCTTATGATTGTGAATCGCCTAATTCGCTTGAGGTAGTTGTGAATGACGCTCTTGAACCTGAACCGACTTGTCCCCTTGTTGCTGCGTCTTTTGAGTCTGTTTCCATTGGATCCTTGTCCGAGGATCCTTTGGCGGTCTTACCGTGTATTGAGATTGACGCAGTTGACTCAAAGTCGTGGAGCGCTGAAGTGGATGAGTTGGAAGCCCTACTATACGCAAATGAAGACAAGGCTTCCATTCCCACGGACACAACAAGTCGAGGGAAAAACTCCCATGCTCCCGAGGTTCACATTTCCGCAGTCCCGCCGTTGTCCCAATCTAACGGCATCGATGAGTTTTTGAGTGCTTTTGTTGTGAGCGGATGTATTGTAATTGTTACCAAAGTGCTCCAAAACAATTTTCATAGACTCATTTATTTGTTGAGTCGATCATTAGCTGCGATTTTCTATAAATATGTTTCATTTTGGTGCTACATTTGCCTTTGTTTAGCACATGAGCAGGTTTTTGATCGGCTTCTAAGGGCCTTGGTCGCATTATTGGTTGGCTTTGCTGCAAGCCAGTCGATTGGTGATATCCGATTGGATGAAGTTGGTGATGGTGGCGGGTTCGTATCTGAAGCGGCCCGTGCTGCGCCCCCATTTTGATGCTGGTTTGGGGGGGGGGGGGGGGGTGCTTCTCTTGTAAATATTGTAAGTACGTTTTCCTTTTCACTAGTTTCGTTTTATCCCCCTTATGTTATGGTTCCCGTGTTCATGTGCTTTAGGACACATTGGGGACAATGTGTCGTCTGGTTTGGGGGGAGAAACGCTTTGCTTTATTTTTGCGTTTTCTTTTGCTTTATTTTTGCGTTTTCTTTTTCGTTTTTCATTTTCCAAAAAATCAAAAAATTCAAAAAAATCTGAAAATTTCAGAAAATCCAAAAAAATTCAGAAAATTTCAAAAAAATACCAAAAATACGTATCCCGATCGCTGTTTGCGAGCTTGTTTTTACCTTGATTTCTCCCGACATCCCTTCCCTTGTACGCTTTGAGCTTTGGCATGTTTTTTATTGTTGGTTTAGCGCTTTCGGGGATGTTTAGACGCGTTGCAGATGATGGCGTGCTTTTACTTGTTGGCTTTATCATTCACGGACTTTAGCTACTATATTGTGAGGTTTTTAGCCTCCAGAGGCCGGTTCATCTATCCCGGTCCCCGTGCTTTATTTGTGAGTAGTTCCCCTCGTGGGGTACGTAATATCAACACGCATAAGTGTGGCCCCTATCCCGTGTTTCCCACGATTTTGTCACTTGTTTATGCATATGAGGCTTTAGTTGATTTCTTATGATTCACCATGTCTTACTTTGATTTATCCTCTCATTTTTTATCCTTTTACCCCTTTTCCACATGAGTTTGCTAGCTACATTGCCAAATAGCCTACCCTAGCCTAGCTAGTTACTGCTTTTGCTTACTCTTGTGCTTGTCCTTCGGGTTTTGATCATGCTACGACTTGCTGATGTCGTTTGCTTGGAGAGTGTTGGTGAATATGAGTCGATATTGCTGTTTCCCCGACCTTTTATGAGATTTTCCGCAACTTATATGAGTGTGCTCTTTCGCTCAAGAAAAAAAATCAATCAAAAAATCTGAAAAAAATCAAACACAACACAAAACTACAAAGAAAAGAAAGAATGTGTGCACAAAAATGAAGAAGTTGTTGTTGTTGCATGAGTGAGCACTTGTACTTGATTCTATGTTGCGTTGATGTGTAAAGGAGACCGATTTGCTGCTTTTGGTCCGTTTTCCATGAGAGTTGGGTTCCGTTTTGGTTGGACGAGCACTTGAGTAGTACTAGTGGTATCTAGTGGCTTAGCTCCACGATTCCATAACTATTTGATCCACCTTATCACCCTTATCCTCTCTTTGGCCTTTACACCCTCATTTCCTATGTAAGCCCTCATGTTTGCTTCGTTTTTGTCACATTATTCGTGTACGGGAATGCGAGATTTGGTCCACATTCGATTGCGGGCGTGCTTCCACCAGTCGAGTAGGTGAGTGTCATCACATACTTCGCCTTGTTCATCATTTGAGTAGAGTGGAAACTGCGAGAGGTCCGTGATTTGATTGCTAGAGAGCCTTAGTCTAAGCCATGCTTTTCATTCTGCACCGTCTTGTAATTCTCATCCGTTAGCTAGCTATTTCCATATGTCCCATGTTGCTTCGGGATTGATTGTCATTTGCTCATGCTACTTGCGGTAAGGTGATTGTTGGGAAGTTTTCTTATGCTCGCCTTGTCCTCTATATTTTCTGTCATGCTTTGTTGCTTGAGGACAAGCAACGGTTCGGTTTGGGGGAGTTTGATGTGTCCTATATTTACTTATATTTAGCCCCTGTTTCGTTAGCAATTCTTTGCGTTTCTCGTACTTTTACATGCATTTCAGCTCCTATTTCTCTCCGTTTTGGCCCTGCTGCGTTTTTATGTCTATTTTGTAGGTAAACGCGCATATTTGGAGTATAGGATGCTATTCGAGAGGTTTCGTGAAGTTTCGCAAAGTTTCGTGAAGTTCCGAGTTGGTTTCGTTGCGTTTCGCTTGCGTACGAGCCTCGTTTCGCTAATTGAAGGTGTCCCGGGACCTTGGGACCGAGTATGGAGCTCACATGATCATTATAGACCTTGTCCCTTGAGGATGAGCCATGCCTTGTCCCTAGGCCTTGGGTCAGCATACGACAAGTTAGGAGCAAGAACAAGCGAAGACCAAGCAAGGAAACAGAGCTGAAACCTGCTGAAAACCACGGGACACCCCTATCCCGGACGGGACAACCACCATCCCGGACGGGACCACCCTTGTCCCGGACGGGACCACCTCCCGACTCCTCGTGTGCTTAATTTCTTCGTCTATTTTAAGAGGCTTTGGATCATAATTCGAGGCTATGCTTTTTATACTAGTTTTAGGACTCTCTAAACTTTGTTCTCTCAAAACCTTAGATTTCATACTTTTCATATTTAGCACTTTCAATTCCCGACTCGGGTTACGTTGTTTTGATCATCCTAATTGGTAATTGTTGGTTTTATTCATCATCTTCTCTTCGCTTTTTCTGGTTTTTGGTATTGTATTCTTCTCCCTTTTTATTGTGATTTCATTCCTTGTTGTTCTTACTCATGTTTTCATTATTCACCCTTGCTTTGATCATCATTCTCGTCATGTTTGAGTAGTTTTATCATCTAGGAGAAAAGGTGAAGCATGGGTTGAGTTTGGGTCGATGTTTGTGATCATTTGAGTTAGGTTTTTGCGCTTGTTTTGATTGTCTTTGCTTGATTGTGTTTGTTAAATCCTTGATCACGTTTTAGCAAACTTTTAGCACCCATGAACTTAAGATCGAAAGCCTAGTTCGAGGAGAGGCGCGAGACAATCATTAGGACCCTCAATTGTAAGTTGCGAGAGCCCGCTATTGAGACCTAGAGGAAGCTTAAGACCGAGAGGACGAGCTATATATCCTTAGCAAGTGCGATTACCTACTCAACCCGATCATCATTCCTGGACCTAACCTTACCCATTGCCTAACCCGACTTCCTAGACTTTCGCCTTTTAAGTTAAACCCTTCTTTTACGCGCTAGCTATAGAACCGATCAACACTCGTACCGACCAAGACTAGAATCACTCCATAAGTAACCTACATAGCAACCTTCTCCCTGTGGATTTCGACCCCGACTTACCCTAGCTACCCCTTAGGTTTGTCAGGTTTATTTTTGACTAGGCGAGTGCGACTAAGCCTTATCAACTGGGTTACCCCTGCTCTGGGGCTGTTGATCCGCTTTTTGAGGGACGTGGTACGTCCTGATCAGATTGATAGTGGGTCGCGGCCGTCGCTTGTGGGCCCTGGCTTTCTGATGGACGTACGGTTGATTTTGTAATGCTTTGTTGTTTTTGTATTTGTTACTTTGTTTTTTGCTTTTCTTTTTGTGACGTGTCTTCTGATTCCTTGCAGGCCTGGTGCTATGCTCACTTCCCCTCTCTGCTCCCTGACAAGTTCAAGGTTACGGCGGAGTACCTAGCTTTTCACGCGTACGCGATAGCGGATCGGAAGGGTATCGACCTGAGTTATGACGCGGTTCGAGTGCTCTTCAACGGGATGACCGTCGATAAGGTAAAGGCGTTTGTGTTGTGTTGTTTGGGTTGTTTTTGTGGTCTGTATTTGTGTTTGTGTTTGCGTTTGTGTTTTTATAGTTCAAACTTGATTTTGTTTTGTAGTTCGTTCGCGAACCTTGGAGGAACTACGTTGGCGTCCCTGAGTCGATTGCGGATCGTTTTGCCCATCGTGACGGGCAGCGGCAGTACATGGCGACCCAGAACTACTCGTACTAGCACTTGGGTGAGCGCCTGTCAGCGCAGACGAGTCGCGGCGGCTTCATAGTGCCTGTGTCTCCGCCAGTCTGTTCGTCTGCGGACACTGGCGGCTGGCGTCGTGGCGTGTCTGCGCGGCGAGTCAGGCTCACTTCTTTGTGGTGGAGTGAGGACTAAGTGACGTGGGCGAAGCATGCCCTTGCTGACGCTGTGATCGAGGTATGCTTTGTCGTTTTTTTGGCTTGTGTGTATGTGTTTTGGTTTAGGAAAAGCAAAAATTTACCCTGATTTTTGTTTTTGTTTTTGGAGCCGGGCGACCATGATCTCGAGTTCCAGCCTCCTCTGTTCGTCGAGGATCTGCACTTTGAGCGTGACGGCTGCCATGCTACCGCCCTGTCTGTCTGTAGTCGTTGCCGCGGGTATGGAGAGTTGGGGCCCGCGCGTGAAGAAGGTATTCTTTCGTTTTTTGTTTTTCGTTATATGGTAAAGCATGTGTAGCGTGTGTTATGTAATATAGCCCCCAGTTTGAGTTAGATTTTAATGTAAAATCGTTAGTCAAACTTTGTTTAAGCTGATTTTGATTATAGCCCCCAGTTTGAGTTAGATTTTAATGTAAAATCGTTAGTCAAACTTTGTTGAAGCAGCTTTTGATTATAGCCCCCAATTTAGATTTTAATGTAAAATCGTTAGTCAAACTTTGTTGAAGTTGCTTTTGATTATAGCCCCCAGTTTGAAAGCTAAGTGTTATCTTGGTATTTGCAGGTGACGACTGACGTGCACAAGAGGTTGTGGCGGACGGCGAACCGTTGGCGGGCGGCCCTGAACGAGAAAGCGATCGAGGCGTGCAAGAGCCAGACGGAGGTGACGGACCTTCGTCGTGATTTAGCCAGGGTCAGGGTCGAGGAGGGCGCGAGGCGCGGCCGAGCTGTAGGGTCGACGCCGCAGAGGTGGTCGCTCATCGCTACCGAGATCGACTCGTTGCGTGCGGCGGTCGAGCGTCGTGACCAGTCGCAGTTGGTTTTGTCGTGACTTGGACTTGTCGGCTTATACTCTGTTGTACGCTTGTATTTTTATTTTGAGAACTTGTATGTAGTATGTGTATCTTGGACTTACATTTGTAGTATGTGTATTAGGACTTGCATACACGGTTGCGTATTTGGACTTGTTGTATGTAGATGGTTGTATTTGAGATCTTGTATGTGGCTGTACCTTATACTTCGTTGTATGCGGTCGTAGTATGTGTTTTGACTTTGTCGTATGCACGGTTGTAGTAATTCGGATTTGTATATGTAGTTGTGTATGAGTACGAAATGTGGTTCGACTCGATTGTTCGGCTTTTTGTAGAGTATGTAATGTATTGTGGGTGTATGAGCATGAAGTATGGTTCGACGTGACTGTAGCCGAGTGTTTTGCGTATGTCCTCATAGGCCTGTTTGACCATTCTGTCTTGTTGCGAAAATGCATGCTTGCGTCGTCATTGTATCTGAAGTCCTTGAGTATTTGTTTGCCACGTGTTCCTGCAATGCATCGTTAGTCGTGATAGTATAAACACGTCTCGATTGAGATTGACTTGCTTAGGGTGAAAACAAATGCATATGTAAAGTGTTTGAAATATGCCGTTAAGAAAATATTTCGGACTCGTAAAAAGCCGCTTTTGACATTGCAAAAATGCGAGCTAAGACGATGTTTTGAGACGAAAATTGCGACATGCGAAAGTTGTGTTTTGTGTAGTGTTTAAATTTTGTGACATTGTGGTGTTTTGTAAATTTGAAAAATGAAAGACGGGAGTCGATCACGTAAATCGAGACGACGCGACGGGACCGAAAAAACTGACCCGAAGTCGGTAAATAATAAAAATGGGGTAAATGTTAAAATTGTGTAAGGTGTAGGTGTGTAAGAGTTTGAAGTAGTCGCATCAAATGTCAGAGACTTAAATATAAATCGCCTGTAAACAAGCGATTTAAATAAATTTATATTTTGTTTTGTGGTTTTTGTTTTGATTTCTTTTTAATCGCTTGTTCACTAGCGATTATGTTTTTGCGTAGCTGCTATTTGCAAATGACGGCAATAAAAGGAGGGCTATGTTAGCTCATTTTACTCATCACTTTCGGTTTTCTACATTCGACATTCCAACAATATTCAGAATATTTGCGGAACGCTCGTTGAGTTATGGAAAATTTTGAAGGAAATTTGCGGCGTTGGTGCGCGTCTTTGTCGGGTCCGGAGAAGAGAAGCTTGAAGGAATGCAGTGTCGGTGTCTTCATCGGGCTAAGGTAGGTTCGGGCAGAGCCCGAGTTTCTAGATGCATGCCTCGATTATTGGGACCTGTGCTTCCATGTATTTCGCTTTCCTGGCAGAGAGGTTTGTCCTCTAGTCGAGGAGTTCGGGACTATCGGCGGTTGACTGCGTACTAACATGCCTGTGCGTGTTAGGCGGGAATTGGGGTACAAGAGGCATGTCCAGAACTACCTCCTGATGACCCGTGACCAGACGAAGGAGTTATTCCTCGGGGGCCGTATCAACCTCCACCGTCTTTGCCAACAGTTCATGAACCGTGAAAACAAGACCATCTCTGCCGTTGCCAGGAAGAGGGCGCTGGCTTTTTTTCTTGGTGCACCGTTACATGTTTCCAGACTCGGTGCATGATGGATCGTATGGCGAGGCGCGCTTAATCACTGTCGTTCAACAGATAGAACTGGGCTACAATCCCTCTGCCACGATTTTGGCAGAGACGATCCTTGGCCTGGATGATCGTACATGCGACAGGGTACACGCGTACCGAGGATGCCCTCTGATACTTCAGGTGTGGTTGATGGAGCGTTTGAGCTTGCTGGGCGACGTTGGCCACGGGGGGTTGCACAGTGCAGGAGGCGTAACCAACTATAACATGAGGTGGAGGGGTCCGAGCGGCCGTCCCAACGATTACTTCCCCGAGTTTGTAAGGTCGTCTGCCATCCGCTGGGTGGTACCATGGTGGGAGGTAGTCTCCGTGACGGGGAGCGCAGTCGGTGATGGTCCCACGGGTTTTTTCCTCTGCGAGTTTGAGATGGGTGTCTATATCCATCCCCAGCGAGTGAGGAGGCAGTTGGGGTATGCACAGTTCATCCCGAGCCAGGACACGACGGTCCAAGACATGGTTTTTTTGAACAACGATGTAATCGATGCTTGGACGAGTTGTTGGATCGTGCGCCCTATGTAACAACCTGGTTTTTAGTCGACTTTAATTACTAAGGCGGAAATTAATTAAGTCTTAAACCAGCGTTATTAATTATACAATAACCCAAAATATTACATCATCGTTTAAGAGTTGAATAAAACAACTCTAAATACGGAAATTCAAAAGAGTAGCGTTATATATATTACATCTCTCTCGAAACAACTAAGGAAAAGCAATAAAAACGTCTCGTGGCTCCATCCAAAACCCAGCTCCTGGTCCACGAACGTCCTGCACAATAAACTGATGGGGGTGTGGTGAGCGACAAAGTGACTAGCTATGCACATACTTACCCTCGGTTTCAATTACTTTGGTTTATTACTATCGCTTTATAACTATAACATTATGATAAAAATGTAAACATGCTTATTACATATAGCATTTAAAGACATTTAAGTCATAATAAGCATGCGGTTTAAAGCGATAAATCATATAAACATGATATTCAATTATGAAAGCAGTTAACAGATAATAGCATAGCAATATTGTCACAGCATATCAACAGGATTACAAAGCGATATCAGATCGCATACAAACATACATATCGTATCATACTCATCATGCACTGATTCAATTCAGAAATTTGTGGTCTTTAGTTTTCGAAGATGGTACACACTCGTTCTCATTTAATCAGACAACAAACAACACATACTGCTTACGAGCCTGACCACTGAGTAGGCCTTTGTACTCTGATCGATTGCATCTCACTTCCATAGTGCAGAGGCTTACTCGACTCGTAAACCACGCCGAATACTATAATACTTGCATCTCATCCTCTAGTGTTCGAAATGATTCGAACTTCAGATACAATCTCGTCAAGTGATCTGTACATGTGGCAAGAACGAATGCTAGTGTCGCGCCCACTAAGAACGAAACACGGCAAGGAGACTTGAACCGCTATAATCGGCATTAATCGCCACGGTGCCCTGGTAACTTTAGCGAAATAGGGGAATAAAACCCTAGTCTAGTACATGTACACTAGTATCCAATTTAAGAATGGGCTATGCTAATCATAGAGCACCTTAACTCAGGATAAAACGACTATTTCCTAAAGCCTGAGACAAAAGCCTTGGCATATTCAATTATCTTGTCCCAAGAATGGCGTACCGCCACAAGACTATCTTAACCCCACTTCACTCACGATTGACGTTCCCTTATCTGAGGCCCAAGCTTGACCTTTTATTTAAACATACTCATGATTTATTATTTATTTGATATTACATATCACATGTTTCTAGACTCTCCTAGTTTCATCGTCAAACGTTTTATTTGAATGGTAGGTTTCATATGATCACATAACACATTCGTTTATTATTTGAAGTGTTGTTAATTATTAACATTTTTAAGATTTTAAATTGAAACGTTGATTAGTATGTCCAAATTTTATTTAAGTGTTTTTCAAGACACTTTAAGTCATTTACTTATTCATTTTAAATTTTTCTATACTTAGTAAAATTTTCAATTATTTTCAGTATTTCACTATTCATTTTTTTTTTTACTATTCATAACTCATTATTCACTTGACACTATTCATTGGTCACTATTCATCGTATTTTATACGTATTCCTATACTTGTACGTATTTTATATTTATACGTATTTTTATACGTATTCATTAATATATTTCCTAAGTATAAACTAAAATCTCATTTTATTTGCTAAGTACAAAAATTCTAGTTTCAAAGTCGTTAGGTTCGTTTTGTACTTAGGCGATTTTTGAAAATATTTTAAAGTCTAGTTTTAAAAATGTTAAGTTCGGTTTGTATTTAGTCATTTATGAAAATATCTAAAAATCTAGTTTCAAAAACGTTAAGTTCATTTTGTATAAAGTGATAATGATTTTCATTTTAAAATATTAGTTTTAAAAATGTTAAGTTCAATTTGTAAAAAGTGATAATGGTATTCATTTTAAATTGAGACTTAGTTAAATTTAGTCGTCTATTAACTAAATTTAGCGATTTTCATTTTAAAAGATAATAGTATCGTGGATGATTCATTTATAGTCCGTAAGTCCAAATTCAATAATCCAATAGCAAAGGTAGTATCACACGATTTAATTCATTTTTATAACGGTTAACATATTTTCATCGGTTTATAATAATTCATTTATAATTAAAACGATTTATACAAAAATTCAATTCTAATTACTATTTAACTTTAGTGACTTAGTGATAATTTCATTTTGATTAAATTTAGTCCATTTTAAATGGAAATGCCGTGTAGGATTATATAAATACTAAAATTCATTTATTTCTTTTAATTTCTTAATTCAACTTATTAACTACTAATTAAATTATTTTAACAATTAAACTAAAAAGTGGTAAAAACAATTTTGGACCTAAAATAGCCCAAAATGCCGTGGCTAAGCATGGTGATGTTCAAATTTTCATTTTTCGATTTTAACGGTTTTTAACTTAAAGTCTTTATATTTTAATTATTCTAATTATACTAAAATGATTTAAACTATAATGAAATTTACTAACAATTTCATTTATATTTATGAATAGTGTTTTTCAACACTTTAAATTTCTAACTTTTTAATCTAAATGATTTATAATGTTTTAAGTTATTTATAACATAATACTAACAATGTATAAAAACAATAACCAAACATAAACACAAAATAATAACAAACATAAACTAAAACAAAATCAAAGAGAGTAAAAATGAAGAACACACATGAACATCAACATGAGTTTGCAAGAACAACAAAATAAACTTCAAGAACACTATTTTCATTTTTAACAACTTATATTTTATTTTCCTAATTTAATTTTTTTTTTTCACATGAACACATCTATTTTAACTAACTTATTCTAACATATTATTTACAAAAATTAAAAGTGAAAATATATTAAAAAAAAAGGGAAAAACCGTGAGATTGTATATATGTATATAAATTTTCATTTTCGATTTTAATCACTTTAAACTCATTGTTAATATTTCACATAATTTTTATATATGATTACTACTCATATAAAACATAACTAAACATAAAAATCATATGTAACATAATTAAAATGCTCAAAATTAATTTAACTAACATAAGAACAATATTACTACAATTACACTATTATCATTATTACCTATTTATTATCATTTTATTATATAACACATAAACATATAAGTTCATACAAGTGATGTTTAACATATTTAACATAATTTTCATATTCATAAAATCATAATAACAAAACAATTTAATTTACTAAAAAGATAATATAAGACATAGTTAGTCACCTTATCGGTAAAGTTATTGGTTGTCCGGATCGATTATGTTATCTAAATCTAGGTCTTCACCCAAGTACCCGTCTTCACCTTCAAAAACCCGTAGTAAAGTAAGCTCCAAGTACCCAAAGTATACTAAGAACACTAGTAAATTATTAGAGTATTATTAGGGTTTTAATTTAGTGAGTTTTAGGAGTAAAATGGAAGGAAATAAAAGAGAGAAAAAAGGGAGTAAGTGGCCGGCTAGAAGAGGAGAGAAATGAGGGTGTTTTTGCTCTTGTGAAATAATGAAACAAAAGGTAATATAATTTGGGAGAGTATTGTGTAAGTTTAGTTTAATTAAGAAATAAAGTTTAATGAAATTAGATGTGATGATGGGTGTGTAAGGTGTGTAAGAGCATGCAAGCATGCTTGCTTGTGTAAGAGAAGTAGAGGAGGCTAAAGTTGCTCATGGGTGAGCTAAAGGGGCCGGCCTAGGTGAGCTCATGTGGCTCGATTTTCGTTTTCGGAATTTTCGATTTACGCGTACGCGAAAAGTCTTGAAATAAAATATATGATTCTAAAATAATGTTTTGAAATAAGATTGAAAATAAAAATGAAATTAAAAACTCGAAGTGTGATTGAAATCAAAATTGGGTTTTGGCTCCTCGAATTTTGATTAAAAATTTACTAGTCCGAAATATATATTTTTTTGGATAAAAGTTAATGATTTAAATAATTAGAATCAAACGTCAAAACGTTTATTAGTTTGGGCTTAGTGTGACTCATTTATTCGAGTATTAGTGAAAGTGCTAGTTAAACCAAAATGGAATAGTAATATGATATTATTATAATATGTTTTGTTAGTAATAATCCAAAATGATTAAGCCTTAACTGATTTGTTAAATTTGGATTATGGGTAAGTATAATTGAAAAAGAATTAGGTGATTTTACTCAGCTTGAGTGGTTTCTACCACTTTGGTCAAGATTGACCTCGATTTGCGTGCCGAAAATTGTTGTTGAGAAATTTGTCGTAGATTCATCATTTGATTTATCGAGTTTGAATAAATAAAAATAAAGTTCAAATTCGAAGTATATCAAAATGGTTTTAATTTAGGTGCGAGGAGAACTTGTAGTGTATTGTTTAAGGATTTAAATGAGTAAGATGGTCTAATTATCGATCTACTAATTATAATTAGCTTAATTTTAACACGGGGTGTTACAAACCTCCCCCCTTAGAAAAAGTTTCGTCCCGAAACTTGAATGTAGGAAAGAATTTCACCTGAGTTAAAAAGTTCGGGGTATTTCTCTTTCATTGAGGCCTCGGTCTCCCAAGTTGCTTGCTCGGTCAATTGACCTCTCCATAGTACCTTCACTAAGGGAACCGTCTTCCGTCTCAATACCTTGGTTTCTCGAGCTAGAATCTTCACTGGTCTCTGAGTAAAGCGAGGTTAGGCTCAACCGCAATTACGTCGGGAGTAATGATGTGACTTGGGTCACCTCAGATCTCCTCGGTTGAGAAACGTGGAACACGTTGTGAACTTTGGATAAGTTGGGGTAGCGCTAGGCGATAGGCTACCTCGCCAATCCTTTCAAGTACTTCGTAAGGTCCAACGCATTTAGGACTCGCTTTCCTTTCAATCCGAAACGTCGAACCCCCTTCATGGGTGATACTTTCAAGAACACATGATCACCGACCTTGAACTCAATAGGTCGACGATGCTTGTTGGCATACATTTTCTGACGGTCTTGGGCTGCTTGTAAACGTTCACGGATGATTTTGATGTGCTCGATCTGGTCTCGAATGACTTGGGGTCCAGTCCCCACATTATCACTAGCATCGTCCCAACAGACTGGGCTACGACACTTTCTTTCGTAAAGTGCCTCGAATGGGGCACAGCCCAAACTTGCATGGAAGCTATTGTTGTAGGAGAATTCAATCAAAGGTAGACTTTTCTGCCAATTCTCATTGAATTCTAAAGTACATGCTCTGAGCATGTCCTCGAGCGTTTGGATGGTTCGCTCAGTTTGCCCATCGGTCGCAGGATGGAAAGCGGTGCTCATCTTCAGTTGGCTTCCCAATGCTGCTTGAAGTCTCTCCCAGAAATGAGAGGTGAATCTCGGATCTCTATCCGAAATAATGTCCAATGCAGACGCAGTAATCGGATCACCTCCTTCTCATAAGCTTTAGCTAGCTCTTCCAGACTCAAGTGTCTTTGATCGGCATTTAAATGGGCCGATTTTGTCAAGCGGTCCACTATCACCCAGATCGCATTATTTCCTCGGTGAGTTCTTGGTAGTCCCGTTATGAAATCCATAGAAATAGAGTCCCATTTCCCCAATGGAATGTCCAACGGTTGTAGTAGTCCTCCGGGTCGTTGATGTTCAAACTTCACCTTCTGACAGATTAGACACTTTGCCACATACTCGGCAATCTCAGCTTTCATTCGAACCCACCAAAACTTCAGCTTTAAGTCTTGGTACATTTTATCGGATCCCGGATGTATGGAGTATCGTGTACTATGTGCCTCGTCAAGGATCTTTCTCTTTAACACTGGTACGTCGGGCACACACCACCTTTCTTTGAATCTCAAACTCCCGTCAGGTTTAATCTCAAACCCTTCTCGGTTTCCTGAAGGAATTTCCCTTCTGATTTTCACGAGTTCTTCATCCTCCCATTGTAGAGCTCTAATCTCGTGATATAACTCCGGCTCTGCGATCATTATGCTCAAATCAAAGATCGCCGACTAAACCAACTCTAAGTTCATTCTCTTGAAGTCTCTCGACAATACCAAATGGATTTCCCAGATGTTGCTAAGGGTATGCGTAGTCTTTCTACTCAGAGCGTCTGCAACGACGTTCGCCTTACCCTCATGGTACAACAGTTCAATCTTGTAGTCTTTGATCAGTTCTAGCCATCGGCGTTGTCTCATGTCGAGCTCCTTCTGTGTGAAGATATATTTCAGGCTCTTGTGGTCTGTGTAGAACTTGATACTTACTCGTAGAGATAATGACGCCAGATCTTCAAAGCAAACACCACAATGCTAATTCCAGGTCATGAGTTGGGTAGTTTCGCCATGAACCTTTAATCGCCTTGATGCGTAAGCAATGACTTTCCTTGTTGCATCAAGACGCAACCCAGGCCATTCGGTGAGGCGCCATCAGAGACTTCATACTGCCTCCATCTGTAGGGAGGGCTAAGACGGCGCCGTGGTAAGCCTTGTCTTGAGTTCCTGGAATGCATTCTCGCACTCGCCGCTCCATATGAATTTGGATTCTTTTTGTAGCGCCTTTGTCATTGGTCGTGCTACCTTAGAGAAATCTGAACGAACCTCCGTAGTATCCCGCCAACCCTAGGAAGTCTGCGTATCTCGGTTATATTTGTGGGAGCCTTCCATTCTTTATCAAGGCCGATCTTTGCAGATCTACCATCACTCCGCCCTTCGAGATGACGTGACCCAGAATGCTACCTTCTCAAGCCAAAACTCGCATTTGGACAGCTTTAGCATACCATTTATAACGCTGTAGTATCCCAAGAATAATACGGAGGTGTTCCTCGTGTTACGCCTGTCTTTGAGTAGATTAGGATATCGTCAATGAACACAACCACACATATGTCCAGGTACTCATGGAAGGTTCTGTTCATTTGATCCATGAACACAGCTGGTGCGTTTGTCAACCCGAAAGGCATGACCTTAAACTCATAATGACCATATCTGCTTCTGAAAGCAGTCTTCTGGATATCCTGTTCCCTTACCGCAATTTGATGGTAACCTGACCTTAGATCGATCTTAGAAAACACCCCCGCTCCTTTTAGTTGATCAAAGAGGTCGTCAATTCTTGGCAAAGGGTAGCGGTTCTTAATGGTCACCTTGTTTAACTCCCTGTAGTCTATGCAGTCTCATCGCCGTTCTTCTTTTTCACAAAGAGGACCGGTGCTCCCCCAGTGAGACACTTGGTCTTTTGAAACCCTTTTCGATCATTTCTTCCAGTTGTTTCTTCAGCTCTAGCAGTTCTACTGGTGCCATCCTGTACGGTGCCTTTGAGATAGGTGCCGTGCCTGGCGCAAGGTCGATAGAGAATTCAACATCACGTGCAGGAGGCAAGCCTGGCAATTCATCTGGGAAAACATCAGGGAACTCCCGTACTACGTGGATATCTTCAATGTTCACGCTTTCCTTTACTTCGTTGACGCTACATAGGTACACTTGATGCCCTTTTCTTTCTAACCGCTAGTAGTTGTAGCACGTAGATGATTTTCGCCCCTTAATTGGCGATGTCTTCGACACGTAACTCTAGTCCCCGTAGGATGTTTCTGCGAATTTTCCGATCTCGGCACTCGAACAAGGCATGATACTTAGTCAACCAATCGATCCCCGTAATGACGTCGAACTCCTAGATGTCAAAAAGGATAAGGTCGGAAGGAAAGGTTGTTTTATGGATTGTGATTGGAGTATCTTTGAAAATTTTGGAGCATGTGAAAATTTTTCCGATTGGTAAAGAAATATTTGCGTTGATTGATTCGGATTTTGAGAGATTAGCCTATGAAACAAACTTAGAAGATATAAAGGACAATGATGCCCCAAAGTGTCAAACAAAACGATCAAGGTTTCACTGAGTTTATAAGAAAAATCCCAGTAATGACGCCAGCCTCAGGTGACCCCTCTGCTTCCGCTTCTGTGAGGACATATACTCGACCTTGTACCACATCCGATTGTGGTACTCCCGCAACAAAGCCGCGTTTAGGTTGTTGGGGCATACATTTGCTTTATGCCCTATCTGCTTACAACGATAGCGGTAATTGGTTGGCCATTACACTGCTTTCCCCTCATGTTTCGCCTTGCCACACATATGACAATTCCCAGAAGGCCCTTGGTTGAGGAGCCCTTCCTGCAACCATTGCCCTCTGATTATTCCCAGCAGGAAGCCTGTTTTGGAACGCAGGCCTCTGGAAATTTGGCCTCTGCTGAATAGGACGTTGGTAGTTCGGCTTCTGAATATAGCTCGACTGTGCCACAGATGGCACAAACACCTTCTTCTTTTTTTTCTCCTCGGCTTTTTCCAACTCTAAGGAAGCCCATACCGCACGCACACTCGTAGGGTCGCGCAAAAGTAGCGAGGTGTTCTTTGCTCATGTGGGTACGCAGATCATTAGACATATTGCGCAGGTACCTCTGAGTCATGGCCCTATCGTTGGGAGCGATCGCAGCCCCGAATTTTGCCAGCCGTTGGAATTTCTCAGTGTATTCCTGGAGTGTCATGTCTTCCATTCTGAGACTTATGAACTCCTCCTCTTTCTGACACCTGAGCTCATACCCAAAGTACTTCTCCTTGATTTTTGCTGTGAACTCGTACCATGTGAACGTGGCGTCAGGCTCATTGGTCCTGACCACGTTCCACCAGTCATTTGCCTCGGCCTTCAGGTAAAAGGCGGCTATGTTGACCCTATCTTCTGGAGGCGTCCTTGTCAGATCCATGAGTTTCTTCATTTCCTCCAGCCAGTTCGTGAGATCGATAGGGTCAGTAGAACCCGAGTACTCTTGTGGACGATGGCGGGAAACACGATCAAACGAGCTTGGATGATGTTGGCGGTTTGCGTTGTCCGTGGCTATTTCTGCCAAACGGATCAAAGATTCTTCTGCCAGGAGGTGTCTTTCCTCGTCTGTCATTGGAGGTGCAAACATTACGAAAGAGTTAAGACGTGAAGGAATTTATTAGTATTGCGAGGGGTTAGAAGACATGCTTATCATTGATAGCTTTTACTTGAAAGTAAATGCAATAACAGCAGTTATGCAAGTAAGCACAGAAGTTAGGTATTTTATTCCATTGAGATGTCTCTGGTACATTTTCTGAAGAAAATAGAAGAAGGGTAGAAAGTAGAGAGTGTATTTTTTGTGGAATTGTTCATGAATTTAACAGATGTCTTCACCCGCGTCAGTCTGGTACTTCTTTCGATGCTTCAACTTCTGGAGTTGAATTATTATTTTGATTTTATATCCGAGGATAGTTGTTAGTTTAAATCAGTCACTTCAGCATGTAGCAAGCATACGCGAGTTAGTGTATTTTATTTTGAGGGAAGTAGTTGTCATATTTAAAAGTCCTTAGTCTATGGTCAGTCCTTAAGGTTTCTACCCATCCTCACACTTTAAAGCGATTTTAAGTTTATTATTTAAGTGATCTAATAAAAGAAAAATCTAATTCATTATTTGATCCCAGTAGTCTTGCCTGACATACGATATGAATGTCTGGCCCAGGTGTCTCTCGCTAGGTAAGCATAAATCGCATTAGGCCATTTATGTTACGGTCACGAGTCAGCTCTGATACCAATCAGAATAACCTGGTTTTTAGTCGACTTTAATTACTAAGGCGGAAATTAATTAAGTCTTAAACCAAATAAGTATTAATTATACAATAACCCAAAATATTACATCATCGTTTAAGAGTTGAATAAAACAACTCTAAATACGGAAATTCAAAAGAGTAGCGTTATATATATTACATCTCTCTCGAAACAACTAAGGAAAAGCAATAAAAACGTCTCGTGGCTCCATCCAAAACCCAGCTCCTGGTCCACGAACGTCCTGCACAATAAACTGATGGGGGGTGCCCGCTGAGCGGACAGTGACTAGCTATGCTCATACTTACCCTCGGTTTCAATTACTTTGGTTTATTACTATCGCTTTATAACTATAACATTATGATAAAAATGTAAACATGCTTATTACATATAGCATTTAAAGACATATAAGTCATAATAAGCATGCGGTTTAAAGCGATAAATCATATAAACATGATATTCAATTATGAAAGCAGTTAACAGATAATAGCATAGCAATATTGTCACAGCATATCAACAGGATTACAAAGCGATATCAGATCGCATACAAACATACATATCGTATCATACTCATCATGCAGACTCGATTCAATTCAGAAATTTGTGGTCTTTAGTTTTCGAAGATGGTACACACTCGTTCTCATTTAATCAGACAACAAACAACACATACTGCTTACGAGCCTGACCACTGAGTAGGCCTTTGTACTGATCGATCAGATCTCACTTCCATAGTGCGAGGCTTACTCGACTCGTAAACCACGCCGAATACTATAATACTTGCATCTCATCCTCTCGTGTTCGAAATCCTTCGTACTTCAGATTCAATCTCGTCAAGTGATCTGCATGTGGCAAGAACGAATGCTAGTGTCGCCCACTAAGAACTAAACACGGCAAGGAGACTTGAACCGCTATAATCGGCATTAATCGCCACGGTGGCCCTGGTAACTTTAGCGAAATAGAGTGAATTAAACCCTAGTCTAGTACATGTACACTAGTATCCAATTTAAGAATGGGCTATGCTAATCATAGAGCACCTTAACTCAGGATAAAACGACTATTTCCTAAAGCCTGAGACAAAAGCCTTGGCATATTCAATTATCTTGTCCGGCAATGGCGACCGCCACAAGACTATCTTAACCCCACTTCACTCACGATTGACGTTCCCTTATCTGAGGCCCAAGCTTGACCTTTTATTTAAACATACTCATGATTTATTATTTATTTGATATTACATATCACATGTTTCTAGACTCTCCTAGCTTCATCACAAACGCTTTATTTGAATGGTAGGTTTCATATGATCACATAACACATTCGTTTATTATTTGAAGTGTTGTTAATTATTAACATTTTTAAGATTTTAAATTGAAACGTTGATTAGTATGTCCAAATTTTATTTAAGTGTTTTTCAAGACACTTTAAGTCATTTACTTATTCATTTTAAATTTTTCTATACTTAGTAAAATTTTCAATTATTTTCAGTATTTCACTATTCATTTTTTTTTTACTATTCATAACTCATTATTCACTTGACACTATTCATTGGTCACTATTCATCGTATTTTATACGTATTCCTATACTTGTACGTATTTTATATTTATACGTATTTTTATACGTATTCATTAATATATTTCCTAAGTATAAACTAAAATCTCATTTTATTTGCTAAGTACAAAAATTCTAGTTTCAAAGTCGTTAGGTTCGTTTTGTACTTAGGCGATTTTTGAAAATATTTTAAAGTCTAGTTTTAAAAATGTTAAGTTCGGTTTGTATTTAGTCATTTATGAAAATATCTAAAAATCTAGTTTCAAAAACGTTAAGTTCATTTTGTATAAAGTGATAATGATTTTCATTTTAAAATATTAGTTTTAAAAATGTTAAGTTCAATTTGTAAAAAGTGATAATGGTATTCATTTTAAATTGAGACTTAGTTAAATTTAGTCGTCTATTAACTAAATTTAGCGATTTTCATTTTAAAAGATAATAGTATCGTGGATGATTCATTTATAGTCCGTAAGTCCAAATTCAATAATCCAATAGCAAAGGTAGTATCACACGATTTAATTCATTTTTATAACGGTTAACATATTTTCATCGGTTTATAATAATTCATTTATAATTAAAACGATTTATACAAAAATTCAATTCTAATTACTATTTAACTTTAGTGACTTAGTGATAATTTCATTTTGATTAAATTTAGTCCATTTTAAATGGAAATGCCGTGTAGGATTATATAAATACTAAAATTCATTTATTTCTTTTAATTTCTTAATTCAACTTATTAACTACTAATTAAATTATTTTAACAATTAAACTAAAAAGTGGTAAAAACAATTTTGGACCTAAAATAGCCCAAAATGCCGTGGCTAAGCATGGTGATGTTCAAATTTTCATTTTTCGATTTTAACGGTTTTTAACTTAAAGTCTTTATATTTTAATTATTCTAATTATACTAAAATGATTTAAACTATAATGAAATTTACTAACAATTTCATTTATATTTATGAATAGTGTTTTTCAACACTTTAAATTTCTAACTTTTTAATCTAAATGATTTATAATGTTTTAAGTTATTTATAACATAATACTAACAATGTATAAAAACAATAACCAAACATAAACACAAAATAATAACAAACATAAACTAAAACAAAATCAAAGAGAGTAAAAATGAAGAACACACATGAACATCAACATGAGTTTGCAAGAACAACAAAATAAACTTCAAGAACACTATTTTCATTTTTAACAACTTATATTTTATTTTCCTAATTTAATTTTTTTCACATGAACACATCTATTTTAACTAACTTATTCTAACATATTATTTACAAAAATTAAAAGTGAAAATATATTAAAAAAAATGGGAAAAACCGTGAGATTGTATATATGTATATAAATTTTCATTTTCGATTTTAATCACTTTAAACTCATTGTTAATATTTCACATAATTTTTATATATGATTACTACTCATATAAAACATAACTAAACATAAAAATCATATGTAACATAATTAAAATGCTCAAAATTAATTTAACTAACATAAGAACAATATTACTACAATTACACTATTATCATTATTACCTATTTATTATCATTTTATTATATAACACATAAACATATAAGTTCATACAAGTGATGTTTAACATATTTAACATAATTTTCATATTCATAAAATCATAATAACAAAACAATTTAATTTACTAAAAAGATAATATAAGACATAGTTAGTCACCTTATCTGCAAAGTTATTGGTTGTCCTGATCGATTATGTTATCTAAATCTAGGTCTTCACCCAAGTACCCGTCTTCACCTTCAAAAACCCGTAGTAAAGTAAGCTCCAAGTACCCAAAGTATACTAAGAACACTAGTAAATTATTAGAGTATTATTAGGGTTTTAATTTAGTGAGTTTTAGGAGTAAAATGGAAGGAAATAAAAGAGAGAAAAAAGGGAGTAAGTGGCCGGCTAGAAGAGGAGAGAAATGAGGGTGTTTTTGCTCTTGTGAAATAATGAAACAAAAGGTAATATAATTTGGGAGAGTATTGTGTAAGTTTAGTTTAATTAAGAAATAAAGTTTAATGAAATTAGATGTGATGATGGGTGTGTAAGGTGTGTAAGAGCATGCAAGCATGCTTGCTTGTGTAAGAGAAGTAGAGGAGGCTAAAGTTGCTCATGGGTGAGCTAAAGGGGCCGGCCTAGGTGAGCTCATGTGGCTCGATTTTCGTTTTCGGAATTTTCGATTTACGCGTACGCGAAAAGTCTTGAAATAAAATATATGATTCTAAAATAATGTTTTGAAATAAGATTGAAAATAAAAATGAAATTAAAAACTCGAAGTGTGATTGAAATCAAAATTGGGTTTTGGCTCCTCGAATTTTGATTAAAAATTTACTAGTCCGAAATATATATTTTTTTGGATAAAAGTTAATGATTTAAATAATTAGAATCAAACGTCAAAACGTTTATTAGTTTGGGCTTAGTGTGACTCATTATTTCGAGTTTTAGTGAAAGTGCTAGTTAAACCAAAATGGAATAGTAATATGATATTATTATAATATGTTTTGTTAGTAATAATCCAAAATGATTAAGCCTTAACTGATTTGTTAAATTTGGATTATGGGTAAGTATAATTGAAAAAGAATTAGGTGATTTTAATCACCTTGAGTGGCTCGGCCACTTTGGTCAAGATTGACCTCGATTTGCGTGCCGAAAATTGTTGTTGAGAAATTTGTCGTAGATTCATCATTTGATTTATCGAGTTTGAATAAATAAAAATAAAGTTCAAATTCGAAGTATATCAAAATGGTTTTAATTTAGGTGCGAGGAGAACTTGTAGTGTATTGTTTAAGGATTTAAATGAGTAAGATGGTCTAATTATCGATCTACTAATTATAATTAGCTTAATTTTAACACGGGGTGTTACACCCTAGGTGGCCTATGTCTGGAATTCCTGCGACGGTCCGGGTGACGAGGTCTTACTCGAAGTGGACCGTCGCCCAGAGTGCTCACAAGAGGGCCCGCCTTCGCGCTATAAAGTATAATAATGAGCCTCCACCGACGTCTGCTTTTCACCCGGTCCGCTTTGGTCGTAACAGCAGCGGTGGTGACGGTTTGAGCTCGGGGGGCCTCTCGGCGCCGGAGTCAGTGTTTGGCCGTCGGCACATACCGAGGCCAGGTGCTCTAGCTCGTGATGGCAGTGTCGGGGATCGTCGTTGGGGTTGAGGTTTGAGCTACCCCTTCCAGCTGAAAGTTTGAGTTTGTCTGATCAAGGGAACCTGATGTAGTTTGTGTCTGTTTATTGTTTTGTGTTGTAATATATTGTGTTGTATTTTGTTCATCCTAAACCCGAAGTACATGTCGAAACTTGTATTTGTGTTGTAGTATTGTAGATGTTGTAGTATTTGTAGTGTATATACTATTTGTAGTGTATTGTAGTGTGTTGTAACGTCGTAACTATGCTCCTGTCGGAAAAATCTAAAAATGTAAGCGTTTTATTTTAAGATCAATAAAATGCAGGTTTTCACTTATAACTTTGCCTCGTTTGCTTATTATAATTTTTGTCTTGGAAATTTTGTATTGACTATTCCCTCGACTTTTTTAAGCTTTGGGTTTGTCGTTTATTGTTGAATGTTGTTTCTTTTACCCTTTAGGTTGTGAAACTTAGTTTTTGTGATGACTATATCCTTAGCTTTTTTAAGCTTTAGAAGCGCCGTTTTGTGTTGAATGTCGTTTCCTTAACCTTCTTGGATCGTGGAACGAGTTTTTGTGGTGACTTTGTCCTTCACTTTTTTAAGCTTCGGACGCGTCATTTTTGTGTTGAATATCGTTTACTTAACCCTCTTGGATCGTGGAACGAGTTTTTGTGGTGACTTTGTCCTTGACTTTTTTAAGCTTCGGACGCGTCATTTTTTTTTGTTGAATATCGGTTGCGCTTTTCGCAAAGCTGCCTACGTATCCATGTAAAATGGAATCAAACCGGCGGAGTTCGGAGTTGCCTTTTCTGAACGCATTTTTATAGGCATGCCGGCCCGTGAATTTGCTTGTAGGAGGTGCACGTTTAAGGGCATGCCGGCCAGTGATTGCGATTTTTAGAAAATTTTGTTTGCATTTAATAGATACATTGCAGGGTGTTTTTAGGGATAGTATTTCTTGAGTTGATCAAGGTTGGTAGCGAGGCTAAACTCTTGACCGTCAAGGTCGGTTAGTTTGACCACTCCGCCGGTGTAGATTTCCTTGACGAGGTAGGGTCCAGCCCAGTTAGGCTTGAACTTTCCTCGTGGGTCGACTGGAAGTTGTGCTCGAACTGACTTAAGTACAAGGTCACCCACTTTTATGTTTCGTGGCTTAACTCGTTTGTTAAATGCTCGTTGTAACCGTGCTTGGTACATTCGTACGATGATCAAAGAATTAAGCCGGCGTTCATCTAGAAGCATGAGTTGCTCGTAGCGTTCACGGGCCCATTCTGCTTCTGGGATGCTACTTTCCATTGGTATACGTAGTGATTGTATTTCTATTTCCACCGGTTAGACGACTTCCATGCCGTATGTGAGGAAATAAGGTGTCATGCTTGTAGTGTTGGAGTTAGTGTCCTCCACAGTTAGTGCAATAACATAAATAAACCTCTCAAGGTACACAGGGTACATTTTGTATGCAATCAGTTGATTAACGTTTATCAATAACGGTTGGCTTGCTAGATAAGTTTGACGTTATTGTCATACAGATGGCGGTGATCAACTGGTCCCTAAAAAGTCACACCTAAAGGATGTGTTTAAGAAATGTGATTATTTGAGAATTTAATCATATTGATGCCTTACAAAAAGACTAAAAGGTTAGTCGGTGTTTTTGACTAAAATGTTAGTCAAGTGTGTGATAAATGATACGGCCATTTAATAAGGATTAAATGATATTAGCTAAGACGAATTAAATGTAATTCGTAAATTGAATATAAAATATTATATTTAATTATTGAATATAATATAGGCAAATTAATCATAAACTGCTATAATTAATTAGAAAATTATAAATATGAGGATATTAATAATTTAATGATATATTATAGTGGATCATATTTATGACACTAGTAATATTATATTATATTACAAAGATAAAGGAAACCTCTAGGAAAGAGCCTTATTGCTCTTTGACTCCTTGGTCAACAAGGAATTGATTTTTGGAAAGTGATTTTTGGAAACAAATATTACTCCCCATTATTGAGGTTGGCCGAAAATTAGTAGTATATAAGGGGAGCTTTTGGCTCATCTTAATGAACTAATTCATTGATCATAATTCACACACAAAATTTAGAAAATCAGTTTTCTTCTCTCAAAAGTTTTCTAGCAAGAACTAAGGGCATATCTTAAGCAATCTTGGGTGCAACTTTTAGGAGATATCAAGCTTCTTGATATTCAATCTTAGGCCATTAAGCAAGGACTAAAGGTTGTTTTTCTTAATCTTATGTTTATTTATGCAATTTCTTTTATGACTATTAATCATATAGAATAAGTTTCATTATAATCCTGTGATCTTAAAGGGCATGTATACAGATATATTCCTACATGTAGGTGTGCGGATGGTGGTACAGTACCCCCATAGTGCGTATGGTATTTTGTTGGGCCAGTCCCGACAACTGTCGATCATTTTCTCGAGAATGGCGACGACTGTTTTGTTCGCTGCTTCGATGGCGCCATTAGTTTGGGGTCGGTAAGGAGAGGATTTGTGATGTTGTATGTTGTACTTTAAGAGTATAGCTTCCGCTTCGCCCTGAAAGTGCGAGCCTTGGTCACTGATAAACTCATGTGGTATGTCGTATCGACATATGATGTTTGTCTGTATGAACTTGGCGACTTGTTTTGAGCCGAGGGTAAGAAAAGACGCTGCTTCTACCCATTTTGTAAAGTAGTCAATTGCTACTAGTACGAAGCAGTGACCTCCTGCTCTGATGGGGTGGACTTTGACTATCACGTCAATGCCCCAAGTTGAAAAAGGCCAAGGTGAGGTTAGGCTATAAAGAGGTGAAGGTGGTACGTGTTGTACGTTGCTGAAAATTTGGCAGTTGTGACAGTGCTTGACGTATTGGATGCAGTCTGCTTCTATGGTCGTCCAGTACCATCCTAGCTGCAGGATTCTTTTGCAGAGTGCTTGAGCGTTCATGTGGGGACCGCATTCGCCGTCATGAACTTGCGAGATGATTTCTTGTCCTTTTTTGTAGTCGACACATATGAGTAGTGTACCCTGTGGTGTCTTTTTGAGTAATTGTCCCATTTCTAGTACGAACTGGGACGCTAGGAGTCTGATGGCTCGTTTGCCGCGTTTATCGATGTCGGGTGGGTAAGTGTTGTTTGTTTTGTAGTTGATGATGGCTTGATACCATGGCTCTATTTGCTCGGCTTCATCTATGTCAATAGTGTGAATGTATGCTGGTTCGTCACGTCTTTCGACGATGATGGGTAGCGTCTCCATGTTTGGAGGCATATTGAGGAGGGATGACAGTTTTGACAATGCGTCGGCAAACTGGTTTTCTTCTCTCGGGAGGTGATAGAATTCGACGGAGTCGAATTTGGTTAGGAGTTTTTGTACTTTTGCTTGGTATTTTGTGAGGGTCTCACTCATGATTTTCCATGCCCCTGTCACTTGATTTATGATATTTTGTTGAGAGCGATGGTGCTTGCAGGCCGTAAATACACGCTTCGTATTCTGCGGCGTTGTTTGTGACGCTGAAGTCGAGTTTGATTGAGAGTGGTGTATGCTCGCCGCTTGGGGATATTAGGAGTATTCCTACCCCGTAACCGCGGTAGTTTGATGCTCCGTCGAAGTATAATTGCCCAGTATTCTGCTTCTACGGCAAAGATCCCATCGTCATGAAAGGACATTATATCAATCATGGGTTGTTCGACGATACCGTTTTCTGCGAGAAAGTCTGAAACTGCTCTTCCCTTAATGACTTTCAAAAGGAGGTACTTGAGTTCGTATTCAGCGAGAAGCAAAGTCCATCTGGCCATGCGACCGTTTAGGACTGGTTTTTCAAACAGGTATTTGAGAGGATCCATTAAGGAGTATACTCTCATTGTGTGTGCGAGCAGGTAATGTCTGAGCTTTTTGGTTGCCCAAACCAGTGCGAGACAGATTTTCTCGACGGGTTCGTACCGAGTTTCGTAGTCGTGGAACTTTTTGCTAATGTAGTAAATTGCCTGTTCTTCGTTGTTGACTTCTTGGGCGAGCATGGCGCCCATAGCGTTTGGAGAAGTTGTTAAGTACAATGATAATGGTAGGTCCTTTTGTGGAGGTACCAAAACGGGTGGATTTGTGAGCAGGCTTTTGACTTTGTCGGATGCTTGTTGACAGTCATCGTCCCATTTTGTATGTTCTTCCTTTTTTAGTTTTTTGAAGATTGGCTCGCAAATCATGGTGAGTTTGCTGATGAATCGGGGGATATATTGGACTTGTCCCAAAAAGCTCCTTATTTCGTCGATGTTGCTTGACGGTTTTATGCCCATTATTGCTTTGATTTTGGTTGGGTCTATTTCAATCGCGCGTTGGCTTACTATGTGACCTAGCAGTTTGCCTGATGTGACCCGAAGATGCATTTTTGTGGGTTTAATCGCATTTGGTATTGCCTGATTCGGGTAAAGAATTTCCGGAGGTTTGTGACGTGGTCATCCCTTTCCTTCGATTTTACGATCATGTCATCGACGTATACCTCAGCCTCTATGTGCATCATGTCGTGCAGAAAGGTGGTAGCAGTGCGTTGGTTTGTAGCGCCGTCGTGCAGAAAGGTGGTAGCAGTGCGTTGGTTTGTAGTGCCGGCGTTTATGAGTCCGAATTGCATAACAGTGTAGCAGTATGTTCCCCAGGGGGTTACGAAGGTTGTTTTTGACATGTCGTCTGTCGCCATTTTTATTTGGTTGTAATCTGCATACCCTTCCATGAATGACAGTAGGGCGTGGTCGGCTGTATTGTCAACTGGAATGTCCATGTGAGGCAGTGGGAAGTCGTCTTTTGGGCATGCGTTGTTTAGATCCCGAAAGTCGGCGCATACCCGTATTTTGCCATTTTTCTTCATAACTGGGACCATGTTTGAGACCCAGTCAGAGTATTCGATAACTTGGATGAAACCAGCTTGTAGTTGTTTTTCGATCTCGTCTTTAACCATGAGAGACCATTCAGGCTTGATGCGTCGGAGTTTTTGCGTAACAAGTTTGACACCTTGTTTGATCGGGATCCGGTGTTCAGCTATCTCGCGGTCGATGCTGAGCATGTCTTTGTATGACCATGCGAAGACGTCTTTGAATTCCGTGAGGAGCTCGATGTATGTGATTATTTCTTCCGTGCTTAAGGAAGCCCCCAGCTGTAGTTCTCGAGGCTCTTCAGGCGTACCTACATTGATGGTGGTAGTGTCTTCAATGATGGGATCCTGTTCGGGTTTTCAGACAACGCATGCAATGTATCTATATAATGCAATGTTATTTTGTTTAAAATTATCGCAATCATTAGAATATGCAGAATTTAAAGGAAAACGAGGCAAAGAGTAGCTGAAAACGTTCATGTCATTAATGTTATCAAAAGTGGTTACAATTGAAGATAGCTCAGACGAGGGAGCTTTGGACAACCTTAACGACTCTAATTCCTTAGCTAAATTGATGACATCAGGGAGATAGCCCGGGGGCTTAGTTGGGGTGTAAGACTTGACATGACGACGCGGGAGCCTAAACTCTAGGATAGATTCGTTGTTGGGGTCGCTGTCTCCATCCTCTTCGGAGTCAGAATCCTTGAAGGTATAGCCTTCTCCAGTAGTGATTTTGAAAGTGCGACCTTGTTCGTCGGTCCACTTGAGAGTTTTTGACCATCCGTTGTGCGTTTTTTCTTCATACGGGACGATCAAGTCAGTGGGGTTAAAGTTGTGGTTGCGTATGTGTAGATACCCATATCCGTACCCCCCAGACAAAAACCCGATGATGAAATGGACCTTTTGCAAAAAGCATGTTTTTTAACGTAATGTCAAAAACGGTACATTTTGTCGAAAACATTTTAAGTCATTTAATGTATAAAATGAGTTATTTGCATGTCGTGTAAAATGAATATTTGCTGAGTCATTTTATTTAAACCCACCCAACACAAAAACAAAGCAATACAAAAACCCTTTTTTGGCCCGAGACCCGAAAAACCCACAAATACAACCGCGCATGCCTCCCAAGGCGTCAGGCGCTCAAACCGACCTCACGTCTAAACACGTTCCACAAAAACAAGTCAATCCGAGACAAAAACAATTTTCGGCCCGAGACCCGAAAATGACACGAAATACGAAACACGAAACACGAAACACGAAACACGAAAACAGACCTGGAGTAAGTCGGCCAAAACAAAACACAAACCAACCACACTAAGCAAACTACATCACACGTACGTATAGCCAAAATACGTCACAAAAACAACAGAAAACAAAAATAAAATCGCCTGTCAACAGGCGATTTAAAACTTAATGGCCAGTGAACAGGCGATTAAGTTTTAAATCGCCAGTTAACAGGCGATTTAAAACTTGTTTTCATTGCTTTAAGCGGCTCAAACTCTATAAATACACCCCTTATTCATTCATTTCAAACCATGCTTTTCACCCCGATGAATTGTCATCACTCTTTCTCAATCTACGCCTCACGTACACTCGACTTATACGGGTTCCTAACCCGACCCGGTATTGGCATTGCGAACCCGTATTCGTAATACGGTTGTAGCGATTCGGATTCAGAATCCGTATTAAACCCCGCCAATATCGCATAAGCAACGACACAAGTAAAAATGAATAAACGGACTCACTTTTACTTTATTCAAATTCTCATTTAGGCATTAAAAGACTAAATATGATTTCAATAAGCATTGTACTGTCTTCATTAGTCTTAAAACATGTAAAACTGAGGGTTTTTAACAAATTTAGAGACGTATGAGAGTCGGAAAATAGCACTTAAATGCTAATTAAATTAATGAATTATCGTTTTTGTGCACATTTCCTATAGCAACCCGTCATAGCTATGACGTTTACATTTGCTTTTATGCATATTTATCGAGTCTTTTATCACACTTGTACGTAGCGGTCTGCATTTACTCAAACATCGAATTATACACTGTTTTCAAGCTAGTAATGGCTACTTTTATGTAGGCTTTTCAATTATAGTTTTTCATAAAACATTTTGACAAACTTTTGGAGAGTACCCTCACCCCGAACCCGCTCTGGTTTCACAATTGCTTAGACGGATAGGTATCGACGCACCTTGAACTCTGAGATTCGCGTTTTCGAGTCCAAGACGCGCCGAACTGGTCCAAATTCCCCCATAATTTGGTGGCGACTCCGAAAAACGACTTTTTAATGATTTTTCAATATTTCTTTAAAAGGTTTTAAAACAAGTTACGCAATGACTTCCCCCCACAGCTAATCGAGCGAATGACCCACGAGAGCAGCGCGTTTCATACGCGCCGCTCTATGACTCGGCGACGCACTTTCACATTTTTTCCTGCGAGGCGCATTCCGCCCCGGCGCCCCCACGCAGGGCGAGGTCGGGCGCGCAGGGCGTCGATAGGTATACTCGCGGCGGCGCGATATCCGGTACCTTCAATTGGCGACTCCGCTGGCGGCGCGATATCCTGATTCATAACCACACCCCTCGAGGGACGGCCCCTAGTGACGCTCGCTTCATAAGTGAGATAACTCTGGACACGTCGATCTCTCACCCCTCCACGATTACAAGTACGGCATCCGTACAAACGATCGTAACCAGTCAAACTCGAACGCTCTAGGGCCCGTATTGAACTCACGCCTAAGACGTGTGCAATATTGCGGATAACCCTACCTAAACGTTGCGGGAATGGCCGGAGGGAACCTTACCCTATAAGCCAAAAAACCGTGTCTATACGTACAGGTGCGAAACTATAGTACCGTCACTATAGTCGTCTTATAAACAAATGCATGCAAAATCATTTTCAAAGCATTACACATTCAAAACGTCTTTTCGTAAATACGTTGTCAAAACATTTTTCAAAAGACATACTTTCAAAACATAACGTTAGGTTTGTTAACTTATAGTCAAATGAACCCGATAAACAAAACAAAACCGATAGAGAATAATCACTAAATTTCCAATCTTTTACAAAACATAAATGAATTATACGACTGACCTATCGCCATAATCCATTTATCACAAAACTTTTTACAAAATAAGACCCGAAAATGTCGACTCTTTTCGGATATTGTAAAGCAAACACCTTTACGTTAGAAATAGCTCTAAGCCGAATGACCCACTAGTCACCCCGACTTAAAACGAACTTTTCTTTCAAAATAAACAAAAACACGAGTTTGTCCGGACACGAACCCATTTGTTTGCATGTTAAGCCAAATGACCCATCGCCATTTTGACTCGACATCCCCTATTAATTACTCGTGAAAAACAACATTCGCTTTTTACCCGTTTTTAATCCTCAAATCGACTAGTTTATCGCTACTTCGTTTTGAAACTTTTTCAAAATCACAATCTAACGATGGGCCCTCAAGCAACATACCGCTAACTTGGGCTGACTAGATGTGATCATACAAAATTGTTTACTACTTCGAGACTAGAAACGTGTCAACACGGCTCTACCTCAAAAAGCGTCCCGTGTCTAAAAGGGGCAATTCTTTTTGCAAACTTTTGAAATAACCTTTTTCAAAAAAATTCCGTATAAACCGGCTGACCTATAGTCATTTCAGTTTAACACGATAACACAGTCTTTCAAAACGCCGGCGAATAATCACTACATTCGCAAGGCCTTTCAAAAACGTAAATGGATTACGCGACTTATGGTCACTGTAATTCATTTATAGCAAAACATTTTCAAAAAGCAAAACCCGAGAATACTAACATATTCCTGCGGAACTTACTCAAAAAAAAAATAAACGGCCTTGGCCTTTTACAAACATTTTCGCAAAACTCCCCTCGAGTCGATTGACCTCTAGTTATTTCGATTTGACGAGCATCTCTTAAAAACAAACAAGACCCGGGAAAAGTCAAACCCAATCCCGTCATTGAATCGACTGACCTATAATCATTTGGCTCAGTTCAGTTTAAACAGAACACGTGAAAATAAGCAGTACCGCTTTCACCTCGCTTTAACATCCCCGACCCGACCAGCCTATAGCTATCTCGAGTAGGATCCAAGTCCTTTTGGTGCAATCCAGCAATGAGCCCACGACGACATACTGTTCATACGGGCCCGTAAGATCCAACCACAAAACATCTTTTACATCGAGACGGGGAACGTGTCAACGCGTCCCCAACTCAAAACTCTTCCCGACATTTTGTCAAATCACGACGAGTTGTTTTAACAATACGCACAACAAATTTTTGAAAAAAAAAACACTTTTCAAAATATTCTTTGATAAAACAAACGAAAAACCCGAGCAAGGAGTAAAACCCGAGCTCGCGGATTCACTCCCCTAGATCACACGGCCTAGGCTCTACATTTAACATCCTCGACTTAACCAGCTAAACGCTCTCAAGTCGAATCCTTTTTCATGCATCCAGGCCCGAGCCCTTAACGATGAACCGTTAAACTGGGCTCAACAGATGCAGACCAAAAACATGTTTTAACGTCGAGACGAGATGCGCACACGCTTTCTCGCCTTAAAAACTTTCCTTTAGCTTAAAACTTTCCAAAAACTTCCTTTTCAAGCTTAAAAGAATTTTCTGAAAAAAAAAAAAAAATGAGCTAAAATAAACACCGATAGTAAATACATCCTCGGCTCGATTAGCTGGACGCTTTCAAGTCGAATCCTTTTTCATGCATCCAGGCTCGAGCCCTTAACAATGAACCGTTAACATGGGCTCGGCGAATGCAAAGCAAAAACTTTTTCGTCGAGGCAAGATGCGCGCACGCATTCTCGCCTTAAAAAGCTTTCCTTTAACTTAAAACCTTTTGGAAACCTCCTTTTTCAAGCTTAAAAGAATTTTCTAAAAAAAAAAACACATAAAACATTTTTCGTAAGGTCACGAGACGAGTCTAACTATGCGTGAATCGAACCTCGACAGGAAGACACCGACTCATATTCAAGACGCGCGCACCTCAAGCAACCGACGGTGCATCCACCCAAGCGTCATCAACGATCCCGCCAATCTCAACAAGTGACCTGCAACTTTTCAATAAGGGTCAAGTCCTAAGCATTGAGTTAATCTCTGCCAGTCTAGGACGATTGAGTCTTTTACGTACGACATTTTAAACAAACCGACAAAGGAGCAAGTTTGCCCATAACGCAACTTCTTTTTCTTACACAAAATTCACTCTCCACCGACATATATTGCATCCTAGGAGTAGCCATCCGAAAGGGGGTTTGGACCAGATACGAAGGTCAAGGACAACAACAAGACAAAACACAAAAACCAAGAAGGCTTCTGAACACAAAAAACCTAAGGTCCGGTAGTCAGCTCGTGGTCTACTAGTCCGCTGCTTTTGGAGGAGGATCCATTAATTTGGAGCTCCACAGTGATCATGAATTTGATCATGACCAGAAGTACAAGTATTCCTGGATCGCCCTCCACGTACTCGATCGCGTGCCTAATAAGCAAACGAACCTGTCAGAGGAGTCTGGCGTGATAGACATAGGATCACAAGCGGCCATCAAACCACAAGGTCTAGCAAGGACAAACCACAAGCCCAGGCCACAAAATGCGTGACATATTCTTAGATACAGGCGAGAATACAAAAAAAGGCAAAAACAAAAAAAGAGGGGAGAAGCAAAAACAAAAGGCAAGAATGTCTCAAAGCTTTGAAGTAAGAGACAAAGCAAAAACAAAAAAAGAGAGCAAAAATGTCTCAAAGCTATGAAGCAAGGGACCAAGCAAAAAAAAAAAAAAAGAGCCTAAAAATAACCCTCTAGCCAGTGGCGGAGCAAGCAAAGGAAAGAAGTATCGAAGCCCACAAGCAAGTGTCAAAGTCTTTGAAAATCCAAGTCGAAGGCCAAGCAGTAGCAACAAGTGGCCTAGATCAACTAAGGAAAACCTACCCTTAGGATGCAATGTATCAAGGTCAAACACATAACACAATTCATGGACCGGCATGTCCTTAAACATGCGCCTTCTTTCAAACACATCTCATGGGCCGGCATGCCCCTAAACGTGCACTTTCAAACCCTTCACAAAAACAAACACATTTCCTGGACCGGCATGTCCTTAAACATGCACCACCCGAACTACGCTGGTTTGATTCCACAATCGTGGATACGTAGGCCGCTCACCCGAGCTCAACCAACCCTTTACAAAAATCCACAAAACATTCCTCCGTCTGAAGCTCATTAAAGCTAAGGACATGTACACACCAAAATCACAACCCAAAAAGCGAATCGTTCCTTTATCGAGGCGTCTAAAACCAATACGTCAAAGCAAGGTTGTCCTAGACTTAGGAGTAGTACTCTGCTTTTTAAGTCTAACTCTGTTTTGCAGGAACAACAGCATCCTACCGAAGGCGAGCAAACACCACTGGGGGCTCTAGCAATGCACGTGTTCCCAAATGTGAGATTCATGCAATAGTCGAGTCTCGAGTCACGCATATGATTCGTCTCAATCTTAAAAGCATCTCAAAAACTTGGTTTTCCATCAAAAACTTGGTTTTCCATCAAAACCTCGGTTCACTCATCGAGTCCTCGCACTTTTGAAAACAACAAGCATTTTCGACTTCAAAAACATTTGGAGAAATTCTAACCGCCCTAACCAAATGTTTTAGTCTGACAAAAAAAAAAAAAAAAAAAAAAAAAAAAAAAAAAAAAAAAGCCTTACAAAAAAACGTTTTCCCGGGCCGGCATGCCCTTAAACAAGCGCGAAACAACACGTCCTTCAAACAGCTCGTCAGCAATTTCAAAAGCTTTTTTTTTCAAAAAAATTAACTCAACACTCGAATTAATACATTATGAACAAAAACAATTTCAAAAACACTTTGCATTTTCGAAATAACTCTTTTTGAAAAACCCACATTCAAAAACATTTCTTTTCTTGAGCACTAACCATGCAGGTACAATGCGAAAGACGAAGCACACAAGGAGCACGACGTAAGTAAACATCCATGACGCTCAAAACGCAGTCAAGTGCAGCAAATACACGCAAACGGCACAAGACCTACCCTACCCAGCACTATCGGAAACACCCTACTCAAAACACAACTAGATACACCTCTTCAACCACAACCGCCAACGTAACCGCAGCCATTCAAGCTCCACAAACACAATGGAACACATTCTCCTATCACCTACAAAACAAAGACAAAACACAAACCCCCCCTCAAACGGAAGCACACCTACAATATCTAAAATTAACACCCCTAATTCCCTAGGCTAAGAACCCCTTCCAAAACGGGAAAGCTACATCACAATAACCAACTACAAAAACTACAATTAGCCCATGCACCATGAACGCGACATACGATTACGCACCCACTAAAACAGGGGGCTAGCACCTCACCTTAGATCACGTACAAACATAACAAAATAGATGTTCCTAGCAAACATCCCAAAACAAAAACTAGCCCTACCTCGATAGGTCTGCAAAATAGATGTTCCTAGCAAACATCCCAAAACAAAAACTAGCCCTACCACTAGCACAAAATTAAGCAAAAAAAACGCAAGAAACCCGTTTTATATAAAAAATACAACCGTTGTTTCCATGGCCGTTGCTTATAATCAAAAACAACGCAAAAAAAATATACGAAACCGTTTTTTATATCAAAAATATCGTTTTATAAAAATTTGGCGCTTTTCATAAAATAAAACAGTTTTTAACAAAAAACCGTTTTTTAAAATAATTAAAAAAAACAGTTTTTATAACAAAACCGTTTTTTTTAATATTTTAAAAAACGATTTTTTATTATTATTAAAAAAAACGGTTTATTTAGAAAACCGTTATAAAAAAAAAAAAAAAATTAAAAACAACGGTTTTTTTAAAAAACCGTTATAAAAAATTCAATTTTTTTTTTTAAAAAAAATAAATTACGAAATTGCTATAATTACATATAAATTATCCAAATAAATTTTATATAAATTATCCAAATACAATTTATAATCAAAATAAAATTTATAATCAAAATACAATTTATATAAATTATCAAAATACAATTTATATAAATTATCAAAATACAATTTATATAAATTATCAAAATACAATTTATATAGCTAAATACAAATTTTGCCCGCAAATCTCGTTCCTCGTCGATTTCTTGCGCCGTATATGATGTTCCAGGTGGAGTTTAGCGATATACTACAAAAAGAAAAAAAAAATATAATTATCTTAGTGCGTAATAATAAAATAGAACTTGAAAGCTTAATCTAACTATCATAGTTCAAGCCGTCGGAACCAACGTCATAGGCGGACCCACCGTCCTTTGAACACCTAAGTAAGGTAGAGTGCAGCGGGTTCTTTTGGTAGGTGAAAACGGATTTGTATTCCGACTGGCGGTGACCAAGGAATGAGCCGTCAAAGTTGGTAGGAGGTTATCGTTTGTCAAAACTTCAAACGGCCATAACTTCGCGCCAGAGTGTCCGATTGGGGCAATTTTTTTTTTCAAACTGCTTAACTTTTCGAGATCTATGCAATGGGCATGCCCAAAAAGGGCACTGACGTCCGAATAATTTTTCAAAAAAATGCCTCTAAAAGGGTGTTTTGGCCCTTTTAATGTTTTACGACGCAAACAAACCTCCAATACTAAATATCGTCCATCAACAAATTGTATACTCCTCCGTATTACTCCTTCATATTACCAAACATACATATTTACATACATACATACATACATATTTACATACATACATACATACATATTTACATACATACATATATATACTTTATTTACATATTACCAAACATACATATTTACATATTACCAAACATACATATTTACATACATACATATTTACAAACATATATATTTCCATATAGTACCAAACATACATACATACATACATACATACATACATACATACATACATACATACATACATACATACATACATACATACATACATACATACATACATACATACATACATACATACATACATACATACATACATACATACATACATACATACATACATATATACGTACTACACATACACATACACATACACATACACATACATATACGTATTTACATACATACATATATATACTTTATTTACATACATACATATTTACATACATACATACATATTTACAAACAACAACAACAACAAGAAGCCCATTTTTAATTTACATACATACATATTTACATACATATACATACAATGACAACAAAAACAACAACAAACCGTTTTTTTAAAAACATACTTTATTTACCTCACATACACAACAACAACGTACATATAGCTTCGTATTACTCCGTATTACACAACATAAACCCTAAACAACAATGACGACAACATATAGCATTACTCCTTACATTACTCCGTATAATACAACATACAACGTACATATAGCTTCGTATTACTCCGTATTACACAACATAAACCCTAAACAACAATGACGACAACATATAGCTTCGTTTTTTAAAACATAAACCCTAAACAACAATGACAACTACAACATCAACAACAACATCAAAAACAACAACAATGACGACTACAACATCATCAACAACAACATCAAAAACAACAACAATGACGACTACAACATCAAAAACGTACAACATGCAACAATGACGACTATAACATCAACAAAAACATCAATGACGACTACAACAATATGGGCACTAAAAAAACGTAAATTAGGGTTTCGCAATAACAACATTAATGACGACAACAACAATGACAATAACAACATCAAAAACGAACAAATTAATCAACAACATGAACTACTAAACGTAAATTAGGCTATAAAAGTGTAAAAAACGAACCTCTTATAAGCAATGCAATATATCTTGTATTGAAACAAGAACTTAGGAACTTAGGAATGAAACAAAATTATTGAGTTTTTTTATTTGTATTATTAATATATCTTGTATTGAAACGAAAATAATTAAGTTAGAGAATGATTTTTTTTTAATGAATGAATACGGTTTTTTAACTTATAAGATGGAGTATGAGAGTAAAGAAAATAAACGTTTAAACTTCAACGTTTAAACTTCCTATTAAAAAAAAAAATCAGCGCGAACTTAAAATTTAACTTAAAAAAACGGTTTTTTAAGCACAACCGTTGTTTTTAATTTTTTTTAAAACGGTTATTATATATAAACCGTTTTAAATAAACTATTTAAAACGGTTTATATATAACAACCGTTGTTTTTTAGTATATGAGAATTAGAATTCAATTTAGGTAAAATTAGTAATTAAAATATATTAGGCAATTATAAAGTAGGAAATAATTATATTTACAATTAAAAAATATAAGGATATATATTGTTTATATATACTGTTATTATATATATATAACAAACTATATATATATATATATATTTATTTAAATACTTATATTAATTAAGTTTATTATTTCAATTGATATTTCTTGTAACTTTGTAATAATATCTAATATATATATTGTTTATATACTCAAATTTATATACTATTAATTTAATTAGAATTAGTATATGAATTAGAATTAGAATTAGTTTTAAAAATAAAAAAAACATCAAATAAAACGGTTTTTTACAATAAACCGTTTTATTTGGTATTTTTTAAAACGGTTTTGTAATAATTAGTATACAATAAACCGTTTTTTTATTATTAACATCAAATAAAACGGTTTTTAGTATAAAAACCGTTTTTTATAATAAACAAAAAAACGGTTTTCTACAAATAACCGTTTTTTTAATTTTAATTAAATATAACGCTTTGTTAGTTACGAAACCGTTATTTAAATTCTAACTAAAAACAACACATTTTTTTTATTAACCGTTTTTTATAGTTTCCCGTTGTTTATAATTGTTTTTTCGTTGTTTTTAGTTATGAGTTTGATTTGGCGCCTATAGATTAAACAACGGAAATTTTTTTGTCGTTGTTTATAATATTATAAACAACGGCAGGGCTAATTTGTGTTGTTTTTGCTCCGTTGTTTTTGCTCAGATTGTAACAACCTGGTTTTTCGTCGACTTTAATTACTAAGGCGGAAATTAATTAAGTCTTAAACCAGCGTTATTAATTATACATAAAACCCAAAATGTTACATCGTAATTCAAGAGTTGAATAAAACAACTCTGTGTACGGAAATTTAAAAGAGTAGCGTCTTATATTTTACAAATCTCTCGCAAATGACATAAAGTAAAGCGTAAAAACGTTGCATGGCCCCGTCCAAAATCCACTTCCAGGTCCATGATTACCCTGCACAATAAAGCGATGGGGATGCGCATTGAGCGACAAATGACTAGCTATACTCATACTTACCCTCGATTTCAATTACTTTGGTTTAATATTATCGCTTTATAAACATAACATTATGATAAAACATAAACATGCTTAATACAATTAGCATGTAGAGACATATATGTCATAATAAGCATGCGGTTAAGCGATAAATCATATAAGCATGATATTCGATTATGAAAGCAAATAACATATAATATCATAGCCATAGTATTACAACATATCGGGAAGATTACAAAGCGATATCGGATCGCATACATACATACGTATCGTATTGTTCTCATCATGCACTGATTCACTTGAAACTTGTGGTCTTTAATTTTCGAAGATGGTACACACTGGTTCTCGCTTAAATCAAACAACACACAACACATACTGCTTACGAGCCTGACCACTGAGTAGGCCATTGTACTCTAGTCGCTTGCATCTGACTACCATAGTGCAGCGGCTTACACGACTAAATAGACGCCAGAATACTATAATACTTGCATCTCATCCTCTAGTGTTGAAATGATTCGAACTTGAGATACAATCTCGTCAGTGATCTTTACATGTGGCAAGAACGAATGCAAGTGTCGCGTCCAATAAAGGCGAAACACGGCAAGGAGAGCGAGCGTAAAGCGCATATGCACATAATGTTACGGTGGCCCTGATAACTTTAGCGAAATAGAGTGAATTAAACCCTAGTCTAGTACATGTACATTAGTATCCACGTTAAGAATGGGCCACGCTATTCGTAGAGCACCTTAACTCCAGATAAAACGACTATTTCCTAAAGCCTGTGGCAAAAACCATGGCGTATTCATTATCTTGTACGGCAATGGCGACCGCTACAAGACTATCTTAACCCCACTTCACTCACGATTGACGTTCCCTTATCTGAGGCCCAAGCTTGACCTTTTATTTAACTTACTCAATGTTCATTATTTATTTGATATTTACATATCACATGTTACTAGACTCTCCTAGTCTCAGCGTCAAACGTTTTATTTGAATTGTAGGTTTCATATGATCACATAACACATTCGTTTATTATTTGAGGTGTTGTTAATTATTAACGTTTTTAGATTTCTAACTTGATATGTTTATTAATATGTCAAATTTTATTTAAGTGTTTTTCAAACACTTTAAGTCATTTACTTAATCATTTTCAATTTTCTATACTTAGTAAAATTTTCAATTATTTTCAATATTTTACTATTCACTTTTCACTATTCACTATTCACTATTCACCGTATTTTATACGTATTTTTATACGTATTCGTATTTTATACTCCGTATTTTATACGTATTTTTATACGTATTCGTATTCCTATACTTGTACGTATTTTTATATTTATACGTATTTTTATACTTAAGATATTTTAGAAAGTAAACTAAACCCTTTTATTTTCTAAGTATAAATTCTAGTTTCAAAGTCGTTGAGTTCGTTTTGTACTTAGTGATTTTTGAAAATATTCTAAAAGTCTAGTTTTAAAAACGTTAAGTTCGGTTTGTAAACAGTGATAATGATATTCATTTTAAAATACTAGTTTTAAAAATGTTAAGTTCAATTTGTAAAAAGTGATAATGATATTCATTTTAAAATGAGACCTAGTTAATTTAGTCGTCTATTAACTAAATTTAGCGATTTTCATTTTTAAAATAATAGTAACGTGGATGATTCATTTTAGTCCGTATGTCCAAGTTCAACAGTCCAATAAGCAAAGGCGGTAACACACGATTTAGTTCATTTTTATAACGGTTACATATTTTAATCGGTTTATCATAATTCATTTATAATTAAAACGATTTATACAAAAATTCAATTCTAATTACTATTTAACTTTAGTGACTTAGTGATAATTTCATTTTGGTCAAATTTAGTCCATTTTAAATGGTAATGTCGTGTGATATGATATATGTGTCAAATTGATTTATTTCTTTTAATTTCTTAAATCTAACTTATTAACTAATAATTAAATTATATTAACAATTAAACTAAAAAGTGATAAAACAAATTTTAACCCTAAAAATGAAGGAGATGCCGTGAGCAAGCCTAGGGTTTTCTAAATTTTCATTTTTTTGATTTTATCGGTTTTTAACTTAAAGTCTTTATATTTTAATTATTCTAATTATACTAAAACGATTTAAACTAAAATGAAATTTACTAACAATTTCATTTATATTTATGAATAGTGTTTTTCAACACTTTAATTTTCTAACTTTTTAATCTAAATGATTTATAATGTTTAAGTTGATTTAATACATAATACCAACAATATATATAAACAATAACTAAACATAAACACAAACTATTAACAAACATAATATAAAACATAATCAAAATGAACAAAAATGATGAACATCAACATGAAGAAATCAAGAACACTCATGAAGATCATAAATAAGCTCAAGAACACTAATTTTGATTTTAATAATTTATAATTTGTTTTCCTAATTTAGTTTTTTTTTTTCATAGGTACATCTATTTTAACTAACTTATTCTAACATATTATTTACAAAAATTAAAAGTGAATATTTAGTACAAAAATGGAAAATGCCGAGTATGATATAAATGAACATACAATTTTTATTTTTCATTTTTAATCACTTTAAACTCATTTTTAATATTTCACATAATTTTTATATATGATTATTATTCAAATAAAACATAACTAAACATAAAAATCATATGAACTTAAATTAAAAATGCTCAAAAATAATTTAACTACACATGTGAATATATTACTATAACTAAACTATTAACATATTATTTAGTCATTATCATTTTATTATACAACACATAAACATACAAGTGATGTTTAACATATTTAACATAATTTTCATATTCATAAAATCATAATAACAAAACAAATTAATTTACTAAAAGGATAATATAAGACAAGGCTAGTCACCTTAATTTGGATGTTAATCGTCGGGGATCTAAAATAAATTTTAGATCGGATTTTTCTTCACCCATAATACCCAAGAAGTTAGCTCCTAATATACCCACTAATTACTTAGAACTATTATGAATTATTAGAATATTATTAAGGGTTTTATTTTAGAGGATTTTGGAAAGAAATGGAAGAAAAATAAATGGGAGAGAAAGGAGAGGAACCTACGACATTTTGGTGAGCCAAAATGTTGATTTTGTACTTGTGATTATTTTGAGGACAAGTTGTTAGAATTTTAGGTTAAGTAATGATTTAATTAAATAAAGTTTAATTAAATGAATATTAGGGAACATCTTGTTTTTAATTGGTTGATAAAGTCTTGGTTACTATTTGGCATTAAAAATGTCCCTATGATATTTTTAAAATGTTTTTCACGAAATTAATCAGTTTTAAAAAGTCGGGCGTCAAAAGCGATAAAAGTTAAAATGTGCTGTTTTGGCGATTTTCTGAAAAGTATTCATTTTATAAATTTAAGACTAAAATATTTTATTTACTACTTTAGAAAAAATTTAAAAGTGACGGAAATGAAAATGGTAATATTAAAGTAGTAGTATTGAATTTGTATTTATATTCTTTTTATTATGTATTAAACTTTAAATTTAAAAACAAAAATAAAAGTAATGATGATAAATGAAATGTGTAAGAAAATGTGTAAGAATATGGAAGATGATAAAATTTGACTAAGGAAAGTCAAAAGTCAAAAGTCAAACTTTCGGGCTCGATTATCGTTTTTGAAATTTTCGATTTGCGCGATCGCAGAAAGTCTCAAAATAAAAAATATGATCTTAAAATAATATTTTGAAATAAAATCGGAAATAAAAGTAAAACTAATTTTCAAAAGGTACTAAATATAAAAATCGAGTTTTAATCCTTGAAATTTTGAATAAAAATTTCCTAGGTCGAAATACTTATTTTTTTTTCGTTGAATGTTATAGATTTAAAGAATTATAATCAAACGTCAAAACGTTTATTAGTTTAAAATAAGTATAACTTATAATTTCGACATTATGTGAAAATGTTAGTTAAATGAAATTGAAATAGTAATTAGTTATTAATATAATATGATTTATTAATAAAAATCAAAATGATTAATTTTTAATCAAAAGTTTGATGTTAAGGGTCAAAGTGTACGTGAATTTGGAAGAGAGTAGAGTGGCTTGACTTTGATTTGCGTTTTTGAAATCGTTGACTTGAATTTCAAAGTCGAGAAAAGTATAAGTGTTGATTTTTATAAAATTTTGAAAGGTGTTTCTTTTTCAATTCTAAAGATAATAGGACAAACTTTATTTTTCAAAATTTTTAATTTGGACTTAGGAAATTTTAATATTATTTGGCGTAAAAATTTCAGTCTTATTTTTATTATATGGAAAAAGGATGAATTTAATTTAAGGAATTAAATTCTTTTATCAAATTGTGTTAAAATAACACGGGGTGTTACACAGATTTGTAGTAGTGTACCTCGATAGGTCTGCAAAATAGATGTTCCTAGCAAACATCCCAAAACTAAAACTAGCCCTACCTCGATAGGTCTGCAAAATAGATGTTCCTAGCAAACATCCAAAACAAAAACTAGCCCTAGCTCGATAGGTCTGCAAAATAGATGTTCCTAGCAAACATCCCAAAACAAAAACTAGCCCTACCTCGATAGGTCTGCAAAATAGATGTTCCTAGCAAACATCTCAAAACTAAAACTAGCCCTACCTCGATAGGTCTGCAAAATAGATGTTCCTAGCAAACATCCCAAAACAAAAACTAGCCCTACCTCGATAGGTCTGCAAAAAAGATGTTCCTAGCAAACATCCCAAAACAAAAACTAGCCCTACCTCGATAGGTCTGCAAAATAGATGTTCCTAGCAAACATCCCAAAACAAAAACTAGCCCTACCTCGATAGGTCTGCAAAATAGATGTTCCTAGCAAACATCCCAAAACAAAAACTAGTCCTACCTCGATAGGTCTGCAAAATAGATGTTCCTAGCAAACATCCCAAAACAAAAACTAGCCCTACCTCGATAGGTCTGCAAAATAGATGTTCCTAGCAAACATCCGAAAAACTAGCCCTACCTCGATAGGTCTGCAAAATAGATGTTCCTAGCAAACATCCCAAAAACTAAACCCTACCTCCATAGGTCTACAAACAGATGTTCCTCGCAAACATCCCAAAACTCCACAATAATAAAACTCAAACAAAAGCCCTATCCTAACAGGCCCACAACCAGACATTTCTACACAAAAATCTCGCAATCATCATCTAAACAAGAGCTTTCACCATTGGGCCGGCATGCCCTTAAACGTGTACTCTCTCTACAAAAATCAAAAACACAATTCATGGGCCGGCACGCCCCTAAACGTGCACCCTCAAAACACAATTCATGGGCCGGCATGCCCTTAAACGTGCACATTATTCACAAAACAAAACAAAAGCAAAACAAAAACATTCCTTGGGCCGGTATGCCCCTAAACGTACATTTTCCGAACTACGCCGGTTTGATTCCATTTTCCATGGATACGTAGGCAGCTTTGCAAAAAGCACAACCGATATTCAACACAAAATGACACGTCCAAAGCTTAAAAAGCCAAGGACAAAGTCACCACAAAAACTCGTTCCATGACTCGAGGGGGTTAAGGGAACGATATTCAACACAAAATGACACGTCCAAAGCTTAAAAAGGCCAAGGACAAAGTCACCACAAAAACTCCTTCCGTAGCCCGAGGGGGTTAAGGGAACGAAATTCAGCACAAAACATCCGTCTAAAGACCCAAACGGTTAAAAAGGCGATATTCAACACAAAATGACACGTCCAAAGCTTAAAAAGCCAAGGACAAAGTCACCACAAAAACTCGTTCCATGACTCGAGGGGGTTAAGGGAACGATATTCAACACAAAAACGACACGCCCAAAGCTTAAAAAGTTCGAGGGCATAGTCGGCACAAAACATTCGTCTAAAAACCCAAACAGTTAAAAGGCGATATTCAACACAAAAACGACACACCCGAAGCTTAAAAAAGACAAGGGTACAGCCAACACAACATTCAATACAAAACGACACGCTTAAAACCTAGACAGGTCAAAGCCATAGTCATCACAAAATTCGTCTCAAATCCCAAAAAGTCAAAAGGCGACATTCAACACAAAAAGACACGCCCGACACTTAAAAAGTCAAAGGCACAGTTAACACAAAAATCTAACACAAAATCAACTCTAACACTACTACAAATCTGAGCAAAAACAACGGAGCAAAAACAACACAAATTAGCCTTTCCGTTGTTTATAATATTATAAACAACGCAATTAAAATTTCCGTTGTAAAAATTATAGGCGCCAAATCAAACTCATCACTAAAAACAACGAAAAAATCATTAAAAACAACGGGAGGGCTATTAATAACGGTTTTTATTAAAATGTGTTGTTTTTATTTAGACTTTAAATAACGGTTTCGTAATAATAAAACCGTTATATTTAATTAAAATTAAAAAAAACGGTTATTTGCTATTAACCGTTTTTAATGTTAATTAAATAAAACGGTTTTTAAAGATATAAACCGTTTTTTTTTTTGTTTTAATTAAAAACAACGGTTTCTTCACTTGGTGCAAATTCATTCGTGCATCTCTTCATCTCCTGACCTCTTATACATCTTTGCCTTCTTCTTCATTCATTCACTTCGTTCATTCACTTCAGTCATTCACATTGATTCTTTCAATTCACATTGATTCATTCATCATCAATCTTATTCATCATCATCACGCACATCATCATATCATTCATCAACATCACGCTCCGTCACCGTCGATCTCCATCTCCGGTGTACCTTCGCGGCTATCCTCTTCGATTTTCTTTATTACTCTTCGTCTTAGCCTCGATTCCTCTATTTTCAGATCCAATTCATCGATCTTAACCTTCTTATTCGAGTATTGAAGGTATTGTTTGTATTTAAAACCATTAAATTCTGCTATGTTTCGATTTTGACCTAAAAATTGGGCCTTTTTGATTTTAAGTCTTTTACCACCATTTCAGTCACCGTCTCTCACCTCCTCTCACCGCCGACCACCACGCCTCTCACCGCCGACTACCACGTTTTGCACCATCACCACCGCCTTATGTCGTTCTTCCCCGGCCTCCCTTCGAGTAAAAGTTATTTTTCTTCATCGACATGCCATCGACCTTACCTTGTAAGTGACTTTTCTTCTCACTCTTTCTATCTCAAACCCTAATTTCTCCTTCGCAAACCATCCATTCTATCTGTTTATTGTTTTGGACTAAATTCTATAGGTTATTTTGGGGAATTAGGATTTTCAGATTTGGCGGAAGAAACGATTTGGCGACTTTTTAGATTTGTATGTTGCATATAACCCTAGATTTTGTCTGTAAAGCATCGATTTATCAAATTTCTATGTACATCAGATTTGTTTGATTATTAAAAAAACCGTTATTTTTAGTTCCTTTCCTTTGCTTGATGTCTATTCAGGCAGCTGTAAGTGTGCTTAGCTCTCCTAAAGTTTGACATGCTGAGCATTCACATTCATTGAAGTTCTATCACTGCTGTGCTTGACATGCTGAGCATTCATATTTTCTTGCCTGGTATTTCCATCTGTCAGCCTTCCAACAAGAAAGGTACATCCATGAAGTCGAATCGGCAAAAAAAAGATGGGGCGAGCGTAAAGCTCAGAAAACTACTTGGTCATGAAGCGCCCTTTCTATTTGGTCACATATGTATGTTCTGCGCACAGCCATCAGAGATGAGTCTTGATGAAATTGAGAGCAGAATAGGCTCTCTTATTCAAGGGGAGACTATATCTCAACTGAAAAGTCTGACATGGAAAGAACGTCTAGAAGGTTTAGTTCCTTTCCTTTGCTTTGGTGCCATGTATTAGTTTATGCCTCAATGTCTTTCACTGAGTTGGTCTTCAATTATATATAGTGCTTCCTATGATGCATTGATTTATTTTTAATATTTCTACATTTTCTCTTTGAAAAAAGGTGCTGTCAGTTACATGACATATACTTAAAAATTTGTGTTTTCATGTTGAGATGCAAGATTGTCTCTATTTAAAGGTTTGTGCTGTGGTAGTCCATATTACTCCAATTCAATTGAGTGCCACAAGGTGCCTTAATATGGTATCTGAGTGTCACTCAGCTGTTAGTGAAAATATATATATGTTGTGGTCTCAAGTGAGACATAGAAGTGTCATAGTGTTAGATATGCACCATCTTTGATGACACAAATATTAAATACATGAGGCTTATGTTTGTTGATTGTACTTTCGTATTTTTAAGTGAGCGTAGTTTGGCCCCTCGTTGTCTTCCAGGCTTTTGAATTATTACTTTTATCTGAGTTTTACTTGAATGCTTGACCATTAAGCCTTAGTCATTCATCATCTTCTATTGGTGCAAAGAATTACCTCATTGAAGGAGCAAGTTGAGGGTATTAAGGAACTCGACAAGTCGGTTGAGATTTTAGTACGGTTATTATGTGCTATCCCTGGTGGAGTGATAAAAATGTTCAGGTATCTTTGTTTTACTTGATGTCTGCGGAATTTTGGGCACCGAGTCTGTAGATTCATTTTATTGATGCCCCTGTGGTCTATGTCGACCCGGTGACCACTATATTGAATATTCACATGTTTTATGGATTTTTACGGTAAGGCATTGGCGAACTTGGCCCTCTTATTTTTTGAGCATGCCTAGGTTTGATGACATGTGCCCATGCTAGTGTGTTCTTTTCTAATTGTTGTTCCTTATGTTCTCTTTGCCGAATGGCGCTCGTGTCTGTTGCTTTATTTCTGATTGGATACACAATCTGGAGGAAAGAGCAGTTAGGATCCTGATGGAATGGAAACAAGGAGAGACGAGACAATGAAACTATATCTGTTGGATATCCATGGTCCATGAGGGCACTGCTTGGTAGCAGGGTTTATCAATAATAACATAATATTTTTACAAATCTCTCCAGCTTGGAGGGAAAACAATCCACTCACGCCTGCCATACCTATTGGAGCTCACTTGTTATCGAAAGTATATTGTTTCTTGCATCCCATCCCTTCATCTGCCAATGCAAACGAGGGAGTCTGTTGGCATTTGGTTATTATTGTTCATGTAAATCTCTTTTAAGTTTTTGTATGCTCGTGTCAATAACATCACCCTAAGCTTTTTTGTATGCTCATGTCAATTAATAACATCACCCTAAGCTTGAATACCTCATGGCTCCCGTGAATATTAGACAGGTGTGTTGTCCTTTGTCTTCTTGGTAAGTATCCTTTTTCAATTTTGTGTTTGGTATTTTTGTTAGGTACTTAGCTATTACCCCTGTATCTAGGATGACAAGATTTCCTGAAGTGTTGTTCTGTGTTTCCTAGGCTTAAGTGAAAGGGTAGCAGATATTAAAACCAGAGCACAGGCCATGAAATGTCTAACTACATTTTCAGAAGCAGTGGGTCCAGGATTCATTTTTGAGAGGGTTAGTTTTTGTGTCTCATTTCATTATATGTTTCTATGTTTTATTCAAATGTGTCTTTAACTTTTTCCTTGTAATTCTTGGGACTCTTTAGTCTTAGTGTTTTACATTGAACGGTTGCCATTTGCCTTCAGCTATACAAGATCATGAAAGAGCACAAAAATCCCAAGGTCCTTAGTGAAGGAATATCATGGATGGTTTCGGCGGTAGAGGACATTGGTGTTGCCCATGAGCTATCCAAACACTGCTAGAAATCCACCTGGAACAACTATACGGCGCAAGAAATCGACGAGGAACGAGATATGCGGGGATAATTTATATAAATTGTATAAATTGTATCTAGAAATTTTTGATAATTTATATAAATTGTATTTAGATAATTTATATAAATTGTATTTTGATAATTTATGAAATTTTTGATAATTTATATGTAATTATAGCAATTTCGTAATTTTTTTTTTTTAAAAAAAAATTGAATTTTTTACAAGTGTTTTTTAAAAAAACCGTTTCTTTTAATCAATATTATTAATAACGGTTTTTTAAAGAAACCGTTGTTTATAATAATTAAAAACAACGGTTTTTTAAAGAAACCGTTGTTTATAATAATTAAAAACAACGGTTTTTTAAAAAAACCGTTATTTTTAATTATTAAAAAAAACGGTTTTTTTAAAAAACCGTTTTTTTTAATCAAAATCCGCCAAATTTTTATAAAATGATATTTTTGATATAAAAAACGGTTTCGTATATTTTTTTTTGCGTTGTTTTTGATTATAAATAACGGCCATAGATACAACGGTTGGATTTTTTATTTGAAACGGGTTTCTTGCGTTTTTTTTGCTTAATTTTCGGGTAGTGTAAATCCGAAACTTTAAACAGTCAAGGGTACACAACCGCTTACACAAAATAGCATACGAACCAAAACGGAGGCAAAAACCTTCACTTCATTAATAATAAGGAAAGACGATTACGTTTTGGATTATTCGTCTCAGGAGCATAACCTAAACGACAACAAAACCCAAAAGCAAAGACGAAAAGCCAAAATACAGCTCAAATCCACAGCCAAAAATACACACGCAGCTACTACAAGTCTGACTAACGTTTTAGCATAAAAAACTAACTCAAACTAGGGGCTAACTTTAAAAGCAAGTATCACGAGTTTGACTAACGTTTTAGCATCAAAAACTAACTCAAACTGGGGGCTAACTTTTAAAGCAAACATCGCAAATTTGACTAATGTTTTTAGCATCAAAAACTAACTCAAACTGGGGGCTAACCTTAAAAGCAAATATCACGAGTTTGACTAACGTTTTCACATCAAAAACTAACTCAAACTGGGGGCTAACTTTTAAAGCAAACATCGCAAATTTGACTAATGTTTTTAGCATCAAAAACTAACTCAAACTGGGGGCTAACTTTAAAAGCAAAACCACAAAGTCTTCCCTCCACATAGCACAAACATTCACGGCGCAGGCAATCCCCTACAGACAGCCAATAACCTTTTTTCACACACAAACACGCAAAATACTAGCGAGATTCAAACCTTCAAAATACAACACGCAAAAACATTCCCTTCTCACGAGAATACGTCCTAGCTTACATCCCAAGCAGACATAGGACACAAAACATACAAAGAACAAAAAACACAAACGACCACCCTTAGAACAAACTTACATCTACAAAACAATAAGCAACAAACAACAAACCACACGTCCCAAACATTACATATAGCAACACATACATCCAAGCCTAAATATACGCAACCTCACACATACATAACACAGCTATACACCCATGACAAACATAGCAACAAACCTCAACAAAACCCGCCAAACACGACATGCATAAACAAACTCAAAGCAAAATGGCCACACCTCAAACCGCCTCATGCAAAAACAGTTAAACAAACACCTCCAACTGCCTCACGCAAAAAACGATTCAGTAACATCGCCAATTGCCTCAAGCAAAAATAGTTTAACAACACCTCAAATCGCCTCAAGCAAAAAACAATTCAACAACAAAAAACCTATATACCTCTTTTACGAGACCCACAAAAACACCCGAACCTCTTTTTACGAGTCCCACAAAAACACCCAAACCTCTTTTACGAGTCCCCACAAAAACACGTAACCTCTTTTACGAGACGTTCATAAAAACTTAACCCTTTTTATGAGAACCACAAAAACGCGTAACCTCTTTTACGAGATGTTCATAAAACCTAACCCTTTTTATGAGAACCACAAAAGCACGTAGCCTCCTCACGAGACATTCATAAAAACCTATCCCTTTTTATGAGAAACACAAAAACGCGTAGCCTCCTTACGAGACGTTCATAAAAACCTAACCCTTTTTATGAGAACCACAAAAGCACGTAGTCTCCTCACGAGACGTTCATAAAAACCTAGCCCTTTTTATGAGAAACACAAAAACACGTAGCTTCCTTACGAGACGTTCATAAAAACCTAACCCCTTTTATGAGAAACACAAAAACACGTAGCCTCCTCACGAGACGTTCATAAAAACCTAACCCTTTTTATGAGAAACACAAAAACACGTAACCTCTTTTACGAGACGTTCATAAAAACCTAGCCCTTTTTATGAGAACCAAAAACGCGTAATCTCTTTTACGAGACGTTCATAAAAACCTAACCCTTTTTATGAGAACCACAAAAGCACGTAGCCTCCTCACGAGACGTTCATAAAAACCTAGCCATTTTTATGAGAAACACAAAAACACGTAGCCTCCTTACGAGACGTTCATAAAAACCTAACCCATTTTATGAGAAACACAAAAACACGTAGCCTCCTCACGAGACGTTCATAAAAGCCTAACCCTTTTTATGAGAAACACAAAAACACGTAGCCTCTTTTACGAGACGTTCATAAAAACCTAATCCTTTTTATGAGAACCAAAAACGCGTAACCTCTTTTACGAGACGTTCATAAAAACCTAACCCTTTTTATGAGATCCACAAAAGCACGTAGCCTCCTCACGAGACGCTCATAAAAACCTAGCCATTTTTATGAGAAACACAAAAACACGTAGCCTCCTTACGAGACGTTCATAAAATCCTAACCCTTTTTATGAGAAACACAAAAACACGTAGCCTCCTTACGAGACGTTCATAAAAACCTAGCCCTTTTTATGAGAACCACAAAAATGCATAACCTCTTTTACGAAACGCCATCATAAAAACCTAGCCCTTTTTATGAGAACCACAAAAAGCACGTAACCTCTTTTACGAGACCCCATCATAAAAACCTAGCCCTTTTTATGAGAACCACAAAAAGCACGTAACCTCTTTTACGAGACGCCATCATAAAAACTTAACCCTTTTTATGAGAAATCAAAAATGCGTAACTTCTTTTACGAGACGCCATCAAAAAAACCTAACCCTTTTTATGAGGAACACAAAAAGCACGTCACCTCCTCACGAGACGTTCATAAAAACTTAACCCTTTTTATGAGAAACACAAAAAGTACATAGCCTCCTCACGAGACGTTCATAAAAACTTAACCCTTTTTATGTGAAACCAAAAACACGTAGCCTCCTTTACGAGACGTTCATAAAAGCCTAACCACTTTTATAAGCCAAACACAAAAGCACGTAGCCTTCTTTACAAGACGTCCGCAAAAACACTAAATCTCCTTTACAAGAACAAGCACTAGCACCAGCAAAGCACCAGCAAGGAGCACTCAACGCCAAAGCTGACCAAAGACCAAGAAAGCACCAAAGAAGGAGCACTCAACGCCAAAGAATAATGATCAAAGACCAAAGAAAGCACCAAAGAAGGAGCACACAACGCCAAAGAATAATGATCAAAGACCAAAGAAACACCAAAGCAGAAGCACTCGAGCAAACACGCAGGCTGGCATGCCCTTAAACATGTAGGACCATCATGTCCTTAAAAACATGTCGTCCCTCACCGCATTTCCCGGCACTAAGTCCTCGTCTCTCCACTGAGACACATGCTTAGCGCCGCCAGGTAGTATCGAGACTGTGATGGTCCGGATACTATCTTCTAAGTTTGACTAACGCTTTGTCCAAGCTCAGTCAAACTGGGGGCTCTGTAGATACCCATATCCGTACCCCCCAAACAAAAACCCGATGATGAAATGGACCTTTTGCAAAAAGCATGTTTTTTAACGTAATATCAAAAACGGTACATTTTGTCGAAAACATTTTAAGTCATTTAATGCATAAAATGAGTTATTTGCATGTCGTGTAAAATGAATATTCGCTTAGTCATTTTATTTAAACCAACCCAACACAAAAACAAAGCAATACAAAAACCCTTTTTTGGCCCGAGACCCGAAAAAGCCCACAAATACAACCGAGCATGCCTCCCAAGGCGTCAGGCGCTCAAACCGACCTCACGTCTAAACATGTTTCACAAAAACAAGTCAATCCGAGACAAAAACAATTTTCGGCCCGAGACCCGAAAATGACACGAAATACGAAACACGAAACACGAAACACGAAAACAGACCTGGAGTAAGTCGGCCAAAACAAAACACAAACCAACCACACTAAGCAAACTACATCACACATACGTATAGCCAAAATACGTCACAAAAACAACAGAAAACAAATATAAAATCGCCTGTCAACAGGCGATTTAAAACTTAATGGCTAGTGAACAGGCGATTAAGTTTTAAATCGCCAGTTAACAGGCGATTTAAAACTTGTTTTCTGCTGTTTTGGCGGCTCAAACTCTATAAATACGCCCCTTATTCATTCATTTCAAACCATGCTTTTCACCCCGATGAACTGTCATCACTCTTTCTCAATCTACGCCTCACGTACACTCGACTTATACGGGTTCCTAACCCGACCCGGTATTGGCATTGCGAACCCGTATTCGTAATACGGTTGTAGCGATTCGGATTCAGAATCCGTCTTAAACCCCGCCAATATCGCATAAGCAACGACACAAGTAAAAATGAATAAACGGACTCACTTTTACTTTATGCAAATTCTCATTTAGGCATTAAAAGACTAAATATGATTTCAATAAACATTGTACTGTCTTCATTAGTCTTAAAACATGTAAAACTGAGGGTTTTTAACAAATTTACAGGCGTATGAGAGTCGGTAAATAGCACTTAAATGCTAATTCAATTAATGAATTATCGTTTTTGTGCACATTTCCTATAGCAACCCGTCATAGCTATGACGTTTACATTTGCTTTTATGCATATTTATCGAGTCTTTTATCGCACTTGTACGTAGGCTTTTCAAGCTAGTAATGGCTACTTTTACGTAGGCTTTTCAATTATAGTTTTTCATAAAACATTTTGACAAACTTTTGGAGAGTACCCTCACCCCGAACCCGCTCTGGTTTCACAATTGCTTAGACGGATAGGTATCGACGCACCTTGAACTCTGAGATTCGCGTCTTCGAGTCCAAGATGCGCCGAACGGGTCCAAATTCCCCCATAATTTGGTGGCGACTCCGAAAAACGACTTTTTAATGATTTTTCAATATTTCTTTAAAAGGTTTTAAAACAAGTTACGCAATGACTTCCCCCCATAGCTAATCGAGCGAACGACCCGCGAGAGCAGCGCGTTTCATACGCGCCGCTCCATGACGCGGCGACGCACTTTCACATTTTTTCCTGCGAGGCGCATTCCGCCCCGGCGCCCCCACGCGGGGCGAGGTCGGGCGCGCGCAGGGCGTCGATAGGTATACTCGCGACGGCGCGATATCCGGTACCTTCAGTATGATGTCGGAGATGAGTTCAATCTCGCTCTAGAGACTTTGTGTAACAACCTGATTTTTAGTCGACTTTAATTACTAAGGCGGAAATTAATTAAGTCTTAAACCAGCGTCATTAATTATACATAAAACCCAAATATTACAAACATCGTTCAAGAGTTGAATAAATCAACTCTAAGTACGGAATTTGAAAGAGTAAAGTGTAATATATTACAAATCTCTCAAAAACGACTAAAAGTAAAGCATAAAAGCGTTACATGGCCCGATCAAAATCCGACTTAGGTCCATGATTACCTGCACAATAAAGCGATGGGGATGCTCACTGAGCTGACAAATGACTAGCTATGCTCATACTTACCCTCGATTTCAATTACTTTGGTTTAATATTATCGCTTTATAAACATAACATTATGATAAAAACATAAACATGCTTATTACATATAGCATATAAAGACATATAAGTCATAATAAGCATGCATGCGGTTTAAAGCGATAAATCATATAAGCATGATATTCAAGTATGAAGGCAAATAGCATATAATAGCATATCAATAGTATCACAATAATTCAATAGCATTACAAGGCGATATCGGATCGTAATCAAACATACATATCGTAACATTCACATCATGCAGACTCGATTCAATTCAGAAAGTTGTGGTCTTTAATTTTCAAAGATGGTACACACTCGTTCTCATTTAATCAAACAACAAACAACACATACTGCTTACGAGCCTGACCACTGAGTAGGCCTTTGTACTCTGATCGATTGCATCTCACTTCCATAGTGCAGAGACTTACTCGACTCGTAAACCACGCCGAATACTATAATACTTGCATCTTATCCTCTAGTGTTCGAAATGATTCGAACTTCAGATACAATCTCGTCAAGTGATCTGTACATGTGGCAAGAACGAATGCAAGTGTCGCGCCCACTAAGAACGAAACACGGCAAGGAGACAGAACCGCTATAATCGACCTGAATCCACAGGTCACGGGTGCCCTGTTAACTTTAGCGAAATAGGGGAATAAAACCCTAGTCTAGTACATGTACACTAGTATCCAATTTAAGAATGGGCTATGCTATTCATAGAGCACCTTAACTCTGGATAAAACGACTATTTCCTAAAGCCTGAGACAAAAGCCTTGGCATATTCATTATCTTGTACGGCAATGGCGACCGCTACAAGACTATCTTAAACCCCACTTCACTCACGATTGACGTTCCCTTATCTGAGGCCCAAGCTTGACCTTTTATTTAACTTACTCAAGATTTATTATTTATTTGATATTTACATATCACATGTTAATAGACTCTCCTAGTCTCAGCGTCAAGCGTTGTTAATTATTAACGTTTTTAAATTTTTAATTTGATACGTTTATTAATATGTCAAATTTTATTTAAGTGTTCTTCAAACACTTTAAGTCATTTACTTATTCATTTTCAAATTTCTATACTTAGTAAAATTTTCAATTATTTTCAGTATTTCACTATTCATTTTTCACTATTCACTATTCACTATTCACTATTCATCGTATTTTATACGTATTCGTATTTTTATACTTTGTATTTTATACGTATTCGTATTCCTATACTTGTACGTATTTTTATATTTATACGTATTTTTATACTTAAGATATTTTAAGTATAATACTAAACTTGTTTTTATTTTCTAAGTACAAATTTTTAGTTTCAAAGTCGTTAGGTTCGTTTTGTACTTAGTGACTTTTGAAAATATTTTGAAAGTCTAGTTTTAAAAACGTTAAGTTCGGTTTGTAAAAAGTGATAATGATATTCATTTTAAAGTACTAGTTTTAAAAATGTTAAGTTCAATTTGTAAAAAGTGATAATGATATTCATTTTAAAATGAGACTTAGTTAATTTAGTCGTCTATTTAGTAAATTTAGCGATTTTCATTTTTTAATAATAGTATCGTGGATGATTCATTTTAGTCCGTATGTCCAAGATCAACAGTCCAAATAGCAAAGGCAGTAACACACGATTTAGTTCATTTTTATAACGGTTACATATTTTTATCGGTTTATAATATTTCATTTATAACTAAATCGATTTATACTAAAATTCAACTCTAATTACTATTTAACTTTAGTGACTTAGTGATAATTTCATTTTGATTAAATTTGGTCCATTTTAATTAGTGAAACCGTGTGGTATTATATATGTATAAAAATTGATTTATTTCTTTTAATTTCTTAATTCTAACTTATTAACTATTAATTAAATTATATTAACAATAAACTAAAAAGTGATAAAACAAATTTTAACCCTAAAAATAGTAAAAATGCCGTGAGTAGTAATATAGGGTTCTAAATTTTCATTTTTCGATTTTATCGGTTTTTAACTTAAAGTCTTTATATTTTAATTATTCTAATTATACTAAAACGATTTAAACTAAAATGAAATTTACTAAAATTTTCATTTATAATTATGAATAGTGTTTTTCAGCACTTTAAATTTCTAACTTTTTAATCTAAATGATTTATAAAGTTTAAGTTGATTTATAGTATAATACTAAGTAATATATAAAACAATAACTAAACATAAACACAAATTATAAACAAACATAATATAAAACATAATCAAAGTGAACAATAATGATGAACATCAACATGAAGAATTCAAGAACACACATGAAGATCATAATAAAGCTCAAGAACACTAATTTTGATTTTAACAACTTATAATTTATTTTCCTAATTTAATTTTTTTAACATGAACACATCTATTTTAACTAACTTATTCTACCATATTATTTACTAAAATTAAAAGTGAAAATATATAAAAAAAAATGGCAAAATGCCGAGTATATGTATATATGTATATAAATTTTCATTTTCGATTTTAATCACTTTAAACTCATTGTTAATATTTCACATAATTTTAATATATGACTACTACTTAAATAAAACATAACTAAACATAAAAATCATATGAATCATAATTAAAAATGCTCAAAATTAAATTAGCTAAACATATGAACATTTTACTACAATAATCTATTTAACATATTATTTAGTTATTATCATTTTATTATACTACACATAAACATACAAGTGTACTCATGTGATGTTTAACATATTTAACAAAATTTTCATATTCATAAAAACATAATAACAAAACAAATTAATTTACTAAGAGGATAATATAAGACATAGTTAGTCACCTTAATCGGTAAGTTTATTGGTTGTCCGGATCAACGATGTTATCTAGGTCTAAGTCTTCACCCAAGTACCCGTCTTCACCTTCAAAAACCCGTAGAATATAAGCTTCAAATACCCAACGAACAATTAAGAACACTAGCGAATTATTAGGATAATATTTAGGGTTTTAATTTAGAATGTTTTAAGTGAAAAATGAAAGAAAATAAAGGGAGAAAAAGAGAGCAAGGGGGCCGGCCTATTTGGATGAAAATGGGTGAGTTTTACACTTGTGAAAATAATGAAAAAGTTGTAATGAAATTAGGTTAAGTTATGTGTTAGATAAGTTTGGTTTTTAATTAGAAAATAATGTTTTAATTAATGAATATTAGGGAACCAAAATGACTATTTGCATACTAGTATGCAAATGCACTATTTGAGTAAGAAAATGTTTATTTTGTGTTTAAAAATGTTTTTCACGAAATTGGTCAGTTTTAAAAAGTCGGGCGTCAAAAGCGATAAAAGTTAATGTGTGCGCGTTTGACGATTTTTTGAAATATTTCTACTTTTAAATTCTAAGACTAAAATATTTATTTCATTATTCAAAAATCTTAAAAAGTCTTAAAGAAGTCGATAAATTTTACAAAACGAAAGTTTTGCAAAAATAGAGATTTTGGAAGATTAAAAGATTAGGAAATGATTTAAGAATTGAAATTTATAACCGATGGCTAATTATTGAATTAAATTAACACGGGGTGTTACACTTTGCTGGTGCCTTCTTTGACGAAGTACATATGTGTGGAACCCGGGAACCGCGTTCGGGGGACCCAACTCGGCGTCTTGCTTAAGGGCGGATTTTAAAGTTAAAAAAGATTAAGTTGGAAAAACCTTTAAGAACTGTTATGGAGTCGCCACCTAATTATCGCGGAAATTAGGAACCTGCTACCATGTTCTAAGTTAAAAACATGTCCTAGATTTTGGAGCACGCCGACACCCCTAGATCTAAGGTTGTGAAACCAGATTGGATTCGGGGTGAGGGTACTTTAGAAAAAGAGTTAATTCAAATAATGATTTATGAAAACCTTTTAGAAAAGCCTATGTAAAAATAGCCTCTACTGACCTAGAACAATCCTTGTAAGATGATATTTGAACTAATGTTATCGCTACGTACAAGTGCGATAAGTTGTAAAAGAATGCAGATCTGAGATGCAACAGATTGATTAAAACCCTCAGTTTAGCATGTTTAACTTGTTAACGAATACGGTTCAGTTAAAGGTCGAATTCATTGTTTAAGTTGATTTTAATGCAAAATAAGAAGGGTGCAAGATGCATGCAAATAAAATAAAGTTCAATTGTCCATTGGTTTATTTTATAAGGTCGGTTGCTTATGCGACTTTGGCGTGTCATCGGATATGGAGTGTACCCGAAGTAAATAGAACACTTGGATTGCAAGCGCTATTTGGGTGCCAAAGCCGGGGCGCTAAAGTGTAGACCCCTTTGTTAGTCCATAGAAAATAAGAAAAGCTTTGATCCAAGTGGATCGGTACCTACCTTGTCCCGATGCTTGGATCTGGCGAGCTTCGCTTCTTGAACTTAAAAGGAGGATGAATTCAACGCGGGATGGTGTGTTGAACTCAAGGATTTGAGTGCTTGAGGCTTTTTGTGAAAGAGGATTTGTGTGTTGTGAATTGTGTGTGAAATTGTGATCCGAAAGTATGATTTGAGGTCGAGGTATAGAATTTGTATATATACTAAAAACCTCGGAGAAATTAGGAAATCGGGGATAAAAAGCAGGCCTAGGAACCGCATAGCCTTATGCGGTTGCGAGGCAAACCGCATAGGCTTATGCGGTTGCCTCAAACCGCATAAGCTTATGCGGTTCGAGTCGAGGTTTTGTGTAGTTTCCTAGTTTAGGTTGAATTGTATCTTTGAAAGATTTGAGATAATCTCAAGCGTGAAGCTCAAGAAAACCCCTAGGATATTTCTGAGATATTTTGTGATGCAAGGCTTTGGAGTGCGGGCCAAAGGCTGGATTTGGGCTCGGATTCGGGCCCGAGACCCGGAAAAATGAAAAGGGGGTATTTGCATAGTTTTTGTGAAATAAGGTAAGGCGTGAAGCCGTATTTTGTGTAGAGAGGGCTAAATAGCGGTTTTAGCTACAGGGCCTAAATTTAGGAATTTAGGAATCTTTGAATTAGACCTTGTTAATGTAAAAGGGCTAATTGTAGTGCGAGTGCGAAGCTCATGCCAAATGAAGCAGGACAAGGACCTAGCTAGACTCCAAATGGACAAAATGAACGTTATTTAAATGCGATGTGAGGTGACCTAAATCATTTTAACATTTCAAACGACTCAAAATGAATTCGACTTTAGTTAGAACCGTATAAGTCAACGTTAAACATGCGTAATAAAAGTCCGTGATACATCACAGGGTTTTGTTTGGGAGGGTACGGATATGGGTATCCACAGAGCCCCCAGTTTGACTGAGCTCGGACTAGAGCGCTAGTCAAACTCCTTCGACCATATCCGGACCATTACAGTCTCGATATGATCAGCGGAACGAAGCATGTGTCCATGGGTGAGACGAGGACTTCGAACCGGGCTAAACGGGGAGGGGCGTGCGCATTTTAAGGACTTGGCGGTCCGTGCATGCTATAAGGGCCTGCCGGCCTGCTGAATGCCTTCGTCGTGCTTGTTGTACTGTCGTTTGTTGGTGTCTTTGTATATGCTTGGTGTCGTCGGATGCCTGGTGCTGGTGCTTGTAATGTCTTCGTATTTCATGTGTACTTTGTAAGATGTTTGGGTATGCGTGAGGTGTATAATTGAGTAGGGGTGCTTATGTAGATGTAGGTCTCGTGGAAGAGCGTCCGTGTAATGCTCGTGCTTGAACTCGCCGAGGAGCGTCTATGTAGAGTGAAATGCTTGGAGTTAGGTGTATATTGCAGAGTGCTTGTGCTTGGGCTCGCCGAGGAGTGTCTATGTAGTCGTAGTTGCATATGATTGCCTTTCGTTGAGGAGAAGGTAGTGCCGTTGTCGTTGCTGATGCCTTTCTTGTATTTATTCTTTGATCTGCCGTCGCTTATGCCGATCTTAGTTGTTGATGTTGAACCGGGTCTCGCCGAGGAGCGCAGTGCTTAGTGTAGTATTCTTTGGAGAAGTACTAGTTTGCTAGGGAAGGGTGTATATGTATGGTCTCGTAGGAGCGTAGGTGTATGTGCTCAAGTGTACGGCCGTGTAATTGCTTGGATGTCTTTGAATGTCTTTGATCACGGGCACGCTTGGTGTTTATGTTAGTGATTTGCTGGGGAAGTCGAAGCGTATGTCTTAGACTCCGTAGGAAATGTCTGTATAGGTGTGTGGACTCCACGGGGAGGAAGCGATACTCCGCAGGGACGTGTAAGAGGGTGTAAGGACTCGTGAAGAGTGTTTGTGTTTCTGCTTCTGTACCGTGTATTAAAGGCTTAATACACGCGTATGGCGGACTGTAGGTGACGCCTTAACCATGAAAGCTTGCGTGTATGAAGAAAAATGAGGGAAAAACGTGGAACAAAACATGCTCTGGAAATTGCCTGTAGACTAGTGACTCTTCCGGGGAATCTCTCATCTATTGGCGACTTTAAGCTTGAACTCATTCGCACATATCGCGGTTTCGAACCCGGAAAAATTCAAACTCGCGATTTTCCTTCCGAAATCTTCATTTTCGCCTGCTTCGACCATGAAACGTGGTATCTGGTAATTCGTTTGGATTCGTATGATACATGTCTCTTGGACTTGGAATGCATGGTGCTTGGGATGTTTCTTGGATATGTTAGGGTGCTTGGTGCTTGGACCTACGTTCGGGTGTTGCTTGTCTGATGCACACATGAAAGTGTTATGCTTTTAGTGTGCATGTTCATGTTTGTAGCGGTTCTGGAGGTGTCGCTCAACCGTAGATGCTTATGTTGATGTGGGTATTTATAGCAAGGGTGTCTTCAAAAATGCGAAAAATTATCCCATTTTTCGTTGTAAATTAAAGGTTTAATTCTTGATATGAAGCGTCAGCCCCCAGTTTGACTGAGTTATGGTGTCGGTGTATGTGAGCCCCCAGTTTGACTGAGTTATGGTGTATAACGATAGTCAAACTATGTAAAAGGCTATGGGTTGTATTAGGATAAAGGGTGTTTTCGGATTACCCCCTCGAGTTTGGCTAAGTTTTGCATGAAAACTGAGTCAAAGTGAAGTGCAGGGTGTGTATTAGGAGGAGGAGTTTTTGGATTACCCCCTCGAGTTTGACTAAGTTTTGAATGAAAACTGAGTCAAAGTGAAGAGTATGGTGTTTGGTTTTGAAATTTCCCCCGTAGTTTGGCTTAATTTGATTGAAATTAAGGCAAAATGGAGAATAATGTAGCGTGGGTGGAGTAGGAGTTGCGCTGAGATGGCTCGGGTTCAGTGTGACTTTGATGAGTACCGTCGTCTTCACCCTTAGTTGTCTAGGTGATCTTGTGTAATAAGGATTGTGTGAACCCTTCATTACATGATTGTTCGTTGTAGCTTGGCTTGGGCTTGTAGTTGCTTCCGTCGTCTTTCGCTTCCGTACTGTATTGTGCTTCCGTGGACCTGCGTAGTTAGTAGGCTTGGGTTTGAAAGTGAAATGATTCCCGATTGGGATGTTTGGATTAAAATGTTTTTGTTGAAAAATCATTTTTGTAAAAGATTCATTTTAGTTGTCGAAATGAGCTTTAAAAATGAACGCTTGAAATGTCGGTTGTAAGGCTTCATGCAAGATGAAAAAGCGTTTTGACGTTGTGAGCTTAAGCTAGAGTTGTGAAGACCGTGGAGGGTCATTTGAGTGCAAAGGTTAAAAAGCCCCCAGTTGTCGAGGATGAGAATTCGGTAGAATCTCAACACGGAGTGGGGTGTAGTGCTAGGTTCGGTTGTGCTTTGCGTAAGCTGCCTACGTATCCACGAACGTGGAATCAAACCGGCGTAGTTCGTGTGAGCTTTTGCTTAAAATGTGTTAACTCGAGTGAGTTAAATTCGAAGAATGCTGTTACTCAAAATGTATTAACTCGAGTGCCGAGTTAAATTTTTGGAAAAATTTAGACTTCGAAGATTCGAGATGCATTTCAAGGCTTTGAGATGCATTTTCGAAAGGTACATTTTGTTTACAAAAGGGTGTGTTTGCAAAAGGTGAATTGCAAAGTGCTTTCATATTAACTCGAGTATTGAGTTAAATTTGAAAGGTGATTACCTAATTTGAGGGTGCATTGCCTCGTGTAAGTTTGAAAAAGCGCGTCGTTCCGTGGGAGCGTTTTGAAGACTGGAGAGTTTTTGAAAGGAGCGGTTTAAATGTCGCTAAATTGTTTGATTGGAAGAGGATTGACTCGACATGTGACTCGATGCTTAAAATGCCGAAAAGTTTGCAAAATAGAGACGAATCGTATGCGTGATTTGAGACTCGACGGTTGCATGGTTGCCATATTCGGGAGCACGTGCGTTGGTGGAGCCCCCAGTGGTGCTTGCTTGTCTGCGGTGGGATGCTGTTGTTCCTGCAAAACAGTGTTAGACCAAAAAGCAGAGTACTACTCCTAAGTCTATGACAACTTTGCTTTGACGAATTCGTTTTAGTCGCCTCGATAAAGAAATTGTTTGCCTTTGAACTTTGTGAATTTTTGTGGATTTTTGTGAGGATGTCCTTGACTTTGGAAGCTTTAGACATAGGGATGTTTTGTGTAAAAGGGTTGGTTGAGCTCAAGTGAGCGGCCTACGTATCCGTGGTTACGGAATCAAACCTAGCGTAGTTCGAAAGGGGTGTTTAAGGGCGTGTATGAGGTGTTTATGTGGAAAGGTGCGTGTTTAAGGATCCACCGGTCCAAAGGGTGTTTTTGTGAAAAGGTGCGTGTTTAAGGACTCGCCGGTCCAAGGGGTGTTTATGTGTTTGACCTTGATACTTTGCATCCTAAGGGTGGGTTCTCCTTAGTTGATCTAGGCTGGTTGCTTGCTACTTCTGTCTTGTCTTCAATTTGGAATTTCAAGGACCTGGCCACTCGTTTCTGGGCTTCGGTACTTCTTGCCTTTCGGGTTTCGGCCCCTCGCTTATTGATTTCTAAGCTTGTTGACTTCTTAAGCTTTTTGACTTCTTAAGCTTTTTGCTTAGTTGTTTTGCCCCTTGTTCCGGAGCTTTTGAGACTTTTGCTTTTTGGTGACTTTGGTTTTTGACCTTCGTACCTTATATTCCCGTTTGGTTTGAGAATATCCCACGCCCTGTATGGCTTGGGCTTGAGCTCGGACCCTGCTAAAACCCTGTGGTTCGGTGGTCACTTGTGATCGTGTGTCTATCACGCCGGGCTCCTCTGACAAGTTCGTTTGCTTATTAGGCACGCGATCGAGTACGCGGAGGACGATCCAGGAATACTCGTACTTTTGGTCGCGATCAAATTCATGACCACTGTGGAGCTCCAAATTAATGGATCCTCCTCCGAAAGCAGCGGAGTAGTAGACCACAAGCAGACTAGTGAACCTTAGGTGTTTAGTCGTCGGAAGCTTTCTTGTCTTTGTGTCCTTGATTTAGTTAACTTGGACCTTCGTACCCGGCCTAAATCTCCCTAGGATAGTTGTTCCTGGGATGCAATGTATGTTGGTGTAGAATTGTGTTTTTTATGGGAAAAGTGTGTAAAAAGGAAGCTGGATTGTAGGCAAACTTATTCCTTTATCGATTTGTTAAAAATGTCGTACGTCGAAGACTCGATTGCCCTAGACTGACAAAGGTTGACTCAATGCTTAAAAACTCGACCCGTATTGAAAAGACTCGAATTTCTTAAGGAGATCCGTGAGATCGTCGGTGGCGCCTTGATGGATTCTTCGCTGGATGCTCGAGACGCACATGTCTCGGATGGGGTTGATGCTCGCGTCGGGACTCGGCTCATGCATACTTAGATTTGTTTTTGATTTTGCAAAAGTTTTGTTTTCGGCGAAAAGCCGGATGTTTTGTTGAGCAAAATGTGTTGTCACATTTTGGCTCGATGTAAAAGGCGTTTTGAAATCAAATCCGATAAGCTCGTGTTAGTGGCTTGTCGGTGAAAGTGTGAATCGATTCGGAGTGGCGATAGGCTATCCGAATCAAGGGTGTTTGTGATGAAGACAGTTATACTTGTTTTCATACGTTCGGTTTTGAAAGAGGGTTAGATTAAAGCGACTATGAGCCTCTTGGTCTAACCGTGAGGGATTTGCGGGATGATGCTAGTTCAATCCTAGGTTTTGTTGTCTTGTGAAAAGAGATGTTTGGATTAAAATGGCGGTAGGCCATTTTGAATCATGGATTTCGAAAATGTTTATTTTGCTAGATTTGTTTTCAAGAAAAGGTCCATTCTCGGGTTTGAAAATGTTTGGTAATAAATGGGTTACAATGAGTGTGGGTCATGTAGCTCATTTATGTTTTGGAATGTCACGAGAATAAAGTGATTATTCTCGGGTGTTTTGAGGAGACTGTTTGTCTAGATCAAACCGTCCTGACTATGGGTCATTCGGTTCGAAGGAAGGATTTTTGAAAAAGGTTATTTCAAAAACGTGATGAGGATTTTGTGAAAGTAGTTTGTAAGAGGATTTGGGCCAAGATGGTTATGAATCATTTGGTCTGATGAAAAGTCCGCGAGATTGGGCTTGGCCATTCTCGGGTTTTGTTTGCTTGAAAAAGACGATTTTTGCTGAAACGAGTCGACTTTGGGCCGTTTGGCCTAAAGAGGTTTGTAAAGAGAACGTCGTTATTTGTTTTGCAGAAGTGAGGAGATTTTTGAAAAGAGCTCATTTCAAAAGCGGGTGTGTTTTGCTTGGTTTGTAAAAAAAAGAAGATTTTGAAAAGAATTTATTTCAAAAATGAGAGTGTGTTGCTTGTTTTGTAAAAGTGAGGAGATTTTTGAAGAGAGCTTGTTTCAAAAATGAGAGTGTATTGCTTTAGGAGCAATGTTGTGCCTAAGAAGTCTTTGAGGCAAGAACGCGTGTGCGGATCTTGTCTCGACGTTGAAATGTGTTTGATTTGCATTCGTCGAGCCCATGTTAACGGTTCATCATTAAGGGCTCGAGCCTAGATGCATGGAAAGGATTCGACTCGTGAACGGTTAGCTAGTCGAGTCGAGGATGTTGAGAATGGATTGGTTTGTGTGACGTGTATCTAGTTAGTCCTACTAGGATCAATGTTCATTTTAGGCGTTCATTTTAGCTCATGTCGTTGTTTTGAAAGACCTTTTAAGCTTGAAAAAGGAGGTTTTCGAAAAGGTTTTTGCTAGGGAAAGCTTTTGAGGCGAGGATGTGTGCGCACATCTCGTCTCGATGTTAAAAATTTTGCTTTGCACCCGTCGAACTAGTGTCGGTGATTTGCCGAGGTGAGCTCGAGTTCGGATGTGTAAAAGAGAATGGATTCGACTCGAGAGTGGTTAACAAGTCGAGTCGAGGATGTTAAAAGTGGAGTCTAGGCCGTGTGACCTAGAAGATTGAAATCCACGAGCTCGGGTTTTAGTCCTTGCTCGGGTTTTTGCTTGTTAGTGAAAAAGGAAATTTTGAAAAAGCTTGTTTCAAAAATTCGCGAGAGTTTTGTTTGAAAAGTGTTAGTCTTGTTAGGTCTTAGGTTCATTTATCTTTGAAACGTTTCAAGCGAGTTTTCGAAGATATGAATGCAGATGCTCATTTTGAAAAAGACCATGGAGTGCATAGCCTCGAACTTGTACGTATGACTCAAAAAGGGTGAAAAATGAGTCAGTCGGGTACACCTCCAACTACCTCGAGTACGCTTTGGCAGATACTTAACCCCTTCATTTCCTTCTGGCGGCGATAGGTTTCTGAAGAGAACCGGGCGGTCGAGATAGCCGTTCTGACAGCCGTGGAGGGGCGAGAGGAAAGCTAGTCCGGCATGTGCTTTATCGAGTGGACAAGCCTGCATGTGGGAACCACCTCTCGAGGGTGCAAAGGGTGCCTAGATTCCAAAAGGAATGGACTCTAAACGAATGTGCATAGTTCAAATATGTTTACAAGGATTGTTCAAGGCTTTCAAGTTTCACCTCTTTATTTTTAAAAAGAAAAAGCTAGTTTTTAGTTTTAAAAAAAAGATCTCCCCAGCGGAGTCGCCAAACTGTGGAACCTGGGAACTGCGTTCGGGGGACCCAACTCGGCGTCTTGCTTAAGGGCGGATTTTAAAGTTAAAAAAGATTAAGTTGGAAAAACCTTTAAGAACTGTTATGGAGTCGCCACCTAATTATCGCGGAAATTAGGAACCTGCTACCATGTTCTAAGTTAAAAACATGTCCTAGATTTTGGAGCACGCCGACACCCCTAGATCTAAGGTTGTGAAACCAGATTGGATTCGGGGTGAGGGTACTTTAGAAAAAGAGTTAATTCAAATAATGATTTATGAAAACCTTTTAGAAAAGCCTATGTAAAAATAGCCTCTACTGACCTAGAACAATCCTTGTAAGATGATATTTGAACTAATGTTATCGCTACGTACAAGTGCGATAAGTTGTAAAAGAATGCAGATCTGAGATGCAAACGATTGATTAAAACCCTCAGTTTAGCATGTTTAACTTGTTAACGAATACGGTTCAGTTAAAGGTCGAATTCATTGTTTAAGTTGATTTTAATGCAAAATAAGAAGGGTGCAAGATGCATGCAAATAAAATAAAGTTCAATTGTCCATTGGTTTATTTTATAAGGTCGGTTGCTTATGCGACTTTGGCGTGTCATCGGATATGGAGTGTACCCGAAGTAAATAGAACACTTGGATTGCAAGCGCGCTGGGTGCCAAAGCCGGGGGGGCGCTAAAGTGTAGACCCCTTTGTTAGTCCATAGAAAATAAGAAAAAGCTTTGATCCAAGTGGATCGGTACCTACCTTGTCCTGATGCTTCAGATCTGGGCAGAGCTTCGCTTCTTGAACTTAAAAGGAGGATGAATTCAACACGGGATGGTGTGTTGAACTCAAGGATTTGAGTGCTTGAGGCTTTTTGTGAAAGTGGATTTGTGTGTTGTGAATTGTGTGTGAAATTGTGATCTGAAAGTATGATTTGAGGTCGAGGTATAGGGCTGTATATATACTAAAAACCTCGGAGAAATTAGGAAATCGGGGATAAAAACAGGCCTAGGAACCGCATAGCCTTATGCGGTTGCCAGGGCAAACCGCATAGCCTTATGCGGTTGCCAGGGCAAACCGCATAGGCTTATGCGGTTGCCTCCCCAAACCGCATAAGCTTATGCGGTTCGAGGGTCGGGTTTTTGTGTAGTTTCCTAGTTTCGGTTGAATTGTATCTTTGAAAGATTTCGAGATAATCTCAAACGTGAAGCTCAAGAAAACCCCTAGGATATTTCTGAGATATTTTGTGATGCAAGGCTTTGGAGTGCGGGCCAAAGGCTGGATTTGGGCTCAGTTTCGGGCCCGAGACCCGGAAAAATGAAAAGGGTGTATTTGCATAGTTTTTGTGAAATAAGGTAAGACGTGAAGCCGTATTTTGTGTAAGAGGGGGCTAAATAGCGGTTTTAGCTACCGGGCCTAAATTTAGGAATTTAGGAATGCTGAATTAGACCTTGTTAATGTAAAAGGGCTAATTGTAGTGCGAGTGCGAAGCTCATGCCAAATGAAGCAGGACAAGGACCTAGCTAGACTCCAAATGGACAAAATGAACGTTATTTAAATGCGATGTGAGGTGACCTAAATCATTTTAACATTTCAAACGACTCAAAATGAATTCGACTTTAGTTAGAACCGTATAAGTCAACGTTAAACATGCGTAATAAAAGTCCGTGATACATCACAGGGTTTTGTTTGGGAGGGTACAGATATGGGTATCCACAATATGTCATCTGCTGCTTTAGCGTTTATTTCTGCAGTGCTGTTATTATTCTTCTGTTGCTTAAGGGTAGCCCGAAAGTTTAAGGCGTCGATGGTGACGATCTCGTCGTCCAAAGGTAGTCTGACCTTCTGGTGTAGGGTCGAGGTGACTGCCTTGGTAGCGTGGATCCATGGTCTACCCAATAGCATATTGTATGTTGGGGGTATATCGATGATCTGGAACTCGGTTTCCCTCATGACAGGTTCTGTCATGATGGGAAAGGAGATGGTTCCCTTAATGCTACGGCGTGTCCCGTCGTAGACTCTGACGCCGTCTGTACACGGAATGAAGTCATTTTCCTTAATCCCTAACTTTTTGGATGTTTCGAGGGGTAAGACATTGACTGCAGATCGGTTGTCGATGAGGACGACTGGTAATGTCATGCCGTGACATTCTACGTTTATATAGAGTGGCAAGTTGTGCGTGCCCCCGAATGGAGGAAGATCTTTGTCAGAGAAAGTAACGGTGTTAGCTTGCCATTCACGTGTGATGTGATTGATGAGCTTGTCCGGAGACATTTCTGATGGCATTGGGGTAATCTGCAATGCTCGGTAAAGGGCTTCACGGTGTCCTAGTGAATCCTTTAAAAGCTGCCAGATTGAGATGTCTGCTTTTGTCTTGTTGAGTTGCTTATGGAGAGTGTCTCCAACCTCAGGTGTAGGTGCGGGTGCCGGAGTCGTGCTTGATGATGCCACATTGTCAGTTAGTGGTGCGGGTGCTGGAGTAGCGCTTGGAGGTGCGGTTGCAGGAGTAGTTGTTTGGGGGAGTGCTTGCAGGAGTAGTGCTTGGAGGTGCGGTTGCAGTAGGCGAAGTAGGCGGCGTAACCTCGTCTATGACTATACCCTTGTTCTTTTCTTGAGTAGTCAACCTTGGCGGAGGACCCGGAGGTTCAAGTGACTTTAGTGAGGCTTGGTATGGGTGTCCGAAACGCGTCAGGTAGGCTACTTCGTCATCGCTGTCGGATAGCTAGATCGGGTATTTGTGACGTAATTCTCCGTATTTGCCTGGAGGGAGGCGAGGTTTAGTTTCCTCTTTGAAGGGTTCGTTTTGGAGACACATGCGGATGTCGTCATTGTCGACTTCATCGTCAGAAACATTCCAGATGCCGTTAATTTCATGGTCATTTGAGATGATCAAATGTGAGCAGTCAATGATGAGGTGTGTCCCTACGAATATAGCATTGGTATGTAGAGGGTTGAGTTGGTTTGAAGGCTTGGGGGTCGGACTGGGCATCACAATGGTATTGTCATCGATCAGGTCCTGAACTATGTTCTTCAGGCGGAAGCATTGCTCGGTGTTGTGCCCTTTTCCTCTGTGAAACTCGCAGTACGCGTTTTGATCCCACGATTTCGGTTTCTTGTCTGGGGGAGGCTCGCTAGTAGGCCCCAAGAGCCGAAGTACATTGCGACTTAGAAGCTTCTGTAGTGCTTTTGAGTAAGTAATGTATATTGGGTCAAAGTTTCGTTGTGGTGTTGACGAACTAGGACCTGCAGGTGAGTATGACGCTTTTGGTAGTGGCGTAGTGGACTTTGTTGGTGTTGTGAATACCTGTGGCACTTCCAGTGCGTCAAGCGTGTTCATAGCATGTATGGGTTCGACTTTGGCAGAAGCTCGGGATGAGCTGCCTTGGTATCCGCGACCCATGCTTTTAGTTGATTTTTCTTTGGGCAGGTCGTCTTCGATGAGTTCACCCACGGCGCTGAGTGTTGATAAGCTGTCAAAGTTCCCGTACCGTAGGTGTTCTTGATATGCAGGGGTGAGGTTGTTGATGAACTTAGTGATCAAATCAGTGTCCTTAGGGCGGTTAGGTATTTGAGCACAGAGTTTCTTCCAGCGTGTCATGTACTCGGTAAAACCTTCAGTGTCCCTTTGAGCCAGGACCTCTAAGGTGCGTAGCGAGACCTGAATGTCGTTGTTGTCTCGGTATTGTAGATCGAATGCAACTGTTATGTCCTCGAAACTACTGATCTTGTGTGATTCTAGGGCATAGAACCATGCTCTGGGTTGTGCATCCAGAGAGTGTGGAAACAGCGTAGCCCAAACGGGAGGTTCGACACCCATGATGGCCATTTTCGCTTTGAAAGCCTTGACGTGTACAAGCGGGCTTTCGTGGCCTTTGAAAACGGGAAGAACACTGAGTGTTAGTTTATCCGGTAGCATGGACTCGACGCTCTTCGGGATATGTTCGTTTTCTTTGTGTACGGAGTAGCCTTTTGAGTTTGTAAGGCGTTTTTCCATAGATCGAATTCTTTTGGCGTTTCGCTCAGATTCTTCAGCGAGGCGCATAGCATTTTTCTCGGCCTCGTATTTTTGCATAATGGCCATTTGTTCAATTACCGTGGTGAGGCTGGCAATCTTGTCGCTGAGTTGTCGGACTTGCACGGCGGTCACCTCCTGCGGCGGGGGACGTGGCGGCGGAGGAGGCGGCGGTCCGCCGATGTTTTCGTCGTGGTGAAATTCTATGATGGGTTTCGGCCTTGATCTGTTGTAGGAGCGCTTCTTTGGAGGCGGAGGAGGGTTCAGGTGACGATCTTTAGTTCATTGTGTATCTAGGGTTTTTCAATGAGTGGACCTGAGAAAGTTTCAAACCTAAGTGACTTGAAAAGGGAAGAAAAAGGCTCAACGAAAATCGCTTTTGTAACCAAAGAAAAGTAAAAGTGTAAAAAGTGAGTGCATGACTCGACTCGTGTTTTTAGCTTAAAAGACACGAGAAGCTTTTGAGGTAGAGGCGTGTTGACACGTCCCTAGTCTCGATGTTAAAAGTTGTATGATCATTGTCAGATTGACCTAGGTTAGCGATACGTTGCTAAGGGTTTATCGTCAGACTATGATATAAAAAGGGCCAAACCGAAGTAGTGATAGGCTAGTCGATCTGAAGATGTTAAATTGGGTAAAAAACGATTCTTTGTTCGCTCTTTACGTGAGACACATGATATCAAGTCAAAGTGACGATAAGTCACTTGACTTGACATATAAATTGACGGGTTCGTGTCTGAACGAGCCCGTGTTTTGCTTATTTTTTGAGAGAAAAATTCGTTTAAGTCAGGGTGACTAGTGAGTCACTCGGCTTAGAGCTGTTTCTAATGTAAAGGTGTTTGTTTTGTTAAAAGTATTCGAAATCAGTTGACATTTTCGAGTTTTGCTTTTTGAAATGTTTTACAATAAATTTATTATGACGATACGTCCGTCGTATAATGCATTTATGTTTTGAAAAGGACCTGGGATGTAGTGATTATCCCTTATCGGTTTTGAACGTTGCGATGTATTGTTCGTCAGGTTCAGTTGACTATAGGTCAATGACCCTAACAGTATGCTTAAAAAGTATGCCTTTTTGAAAAATGCTTGAAAATGTATTTTCAAAAATAGACGTGTTTTGAATGTATAATGCCTAGGAAATGTTTTTGTATGTATCTGTTTAGAAGACGACTATAATGAGGGTACTATAGCTTCGCATTTGTACGTATAGACACAGGTTTTTGGCTTATTGGGTGAGGTTCCCTCCGGTCATTCTCGCGACGTTTGGGTAGGGTTATCTGTTAGAGTAAGTGTCCTCCACAGTAGTGCGATTACTTAATAAATCTCAATTAAGAAATACATGGGGATAATCCTGTATTATTGTCAATTGATTAACGTAAATCAATAACGGTTGGCTGACTAGAGTTTGACGTTATTGTCGTGAGAACGGCGGTAATCAATTGATCCTTTTAAGTCACACCTATAGGAACATACTCCAAATACGAAGCTAATTAATTGTATGAGATATGATTAGATTAGTAACTTGATAAATTGTAACACCCCGGCCCCAACCAAAGGCCGAAATGTTTTTCACGGTAGCTCGCCAGGCTGCGTACATCGCCCACAAACCAACACAGGCCCTTTCCAGCGCACTTTGTCACTGCTCGTGCGCATCTCGAGAACTTCCAGAGGTCACCCGTCCTAAGACTACTCTTGATTAAGCGTGCTTCTTTGGAGAGTAGTCTTAGGACGGGTGACCTCCTGGAAGATCTCGAGATGCACGCAGTGAGGACAAAGTGCTACCGAAAGGGCCCGTGTTGGTCCGCGATATCTGCACCGGGCGAGCCTACCGCGGAATAACATTTCGGCCTTTGGTTGGGGCCGGGGTGTTACATGCATGGTATCTTATGGAAAGAGGCCTCTAAATCGGGAGATAGCAGCTCTTTAACTTGGCAGAATATGGAAAAAATGCAAAATATGGAAAACGCTGTTGTAAGTTTGACTAAGAACAACAAAGAGCTACCAACCAAGTTAGATAAGACCAATTTAATCTTGTCTAAAATTTTGGAAGGTATGAGTTCAGGAATATCATCTCCCGAGTTAGCTGAGCTTGCAAAATCGACCTTAAACTCACAGGTATTTTATGTTCTTTTAGTTCAAGAGTATTTAGGTGACGATTACTTCTGATAAACTTGTGCTTACTGGTGAATTGGCTCAGCATTATATGTTTGTGCTTACTGGTAAAATTGTGCCGATTACTTCTGTTAAACTTGTGTTTACTGCTAAATTTGTGCCGAATCCTTGCTTACTGGTGACGATTACTTTTGTTAAACTTGTGCTTACTAGTAATTTTGTGGTGATGTTGAACAAGTTTTGTGATGGTGACGATATGTTTATTCTTCAATTTAATGGATGATACAAATCCATGTTAAGAAATTATTGCTGTCAAGTTTATATATCCTTGGCTACATTTACGAGTATATGATATGAGTATTAAATTACCCTCGGGTTATCTTATCTATCATTTATGTGTCAGACGCATTAAAATTGATGCGTGTTATATGAGTGGTTAGTCATGCCTTTTGGACTATCCAATGCTCCTAGCACTTTCATGAGATTGATGACCGAGGTTTTGAGACCTTACTTGGGAAGGTTCATTGTGGTTTACTTTGATGATATCTTGGTGTATAGCCCTTCTAAGGAAACTCATCTACATCACTTGCAAGTGTTGTTCGAGACACTTAGAGAACACAAGTTGTATGGCAAGCTAGAGAAGTGTTCCTTCATGCAAAGCGAAGTCGAATTCTTGGGCTTTATCATCTCTAGCCGTGGGATTTTGGCTGATCAAGAGAAAGTGGAGGCTATCAAATCGTGGCCAATTCCGAAGAACATAACCGAAGTAAGGAGTTTTCATGGCTTGGCTTCCTTTTATCGGAGGTTTATCAAGGATTTTAGCACCATCATGGCACCCATCACCGAGTGCATGAAAAAAGGGGAGTTCAAGTGGAATGAGGGGGCCGAGAATTCCTTCCAAGAAGTCAAGAAGTTGTTGTGCAACTCACCTATTCTTACACCACCGGATTTCAATAAGCTCTTTGAAGTTGAATGCGATGCTAGTGGCGTTGGAATAGGGGCCGTCCTCTTACAAGAACACAAGCCAATAGCTTACTTTAGTGAGAAATTGAATGGTGCAAAGCTCAATTATTCCACCTACGACAAAGAATTCTATGCCATCGTTCGAGCTCTCGCTCATTGGAGCCATTACCTCAAGCCCAAGCCGTTCGTGCTACATTCGGATCATGAGGCTCTTAAGTACATCAATGGACAACACAAGTTGAACCATAGGCATGCCAAATGGGTGGTATTTCTTCAATCCTTCTCTTTTTCAAGCAAGTTCATTGAAGGAAAGAACAATGTAGTGGCCGATGCTTTATCTAGAAGACACACTATGCTAAGCTACATGGAGCAAAGAGTGTTGGGATTTGAATTCATGAAAGAACTCTATATGGAGGATCTCGACTTCAAAGAGGAGTGGAGCTCCCTACATAGTGAGCAAGGCAAGCAAGGCGGCAAATACACACTTCAAGAAGGGTTCCTATTCTTGGGGAATCGGTTGTACATTCCTAAGGGATCCTATCGAAATCTCCTAGTAAGGGAGGTTCATTCTAACGGTTTAGCCGGGCATTTTGGGATTCAAAAGACTTATGACATCCTCCAAGATCAATTCTATTGGCCCAAGATGCTTGGAGATGTCCAAGATGTGATTAAGAGATGCGCTTTGTGCCAACAATCCAAGTCCTTCATTCAAACGGGCCCCTACACACATCTACCCGTTCCAAATCGGCCATGGGAGGATGTTAGCATGGATTTCATCGTTGCTTTGCTAAGGACTCAACGGGGTAAAGACTCCATCATGGTTGTAGTGGATGGATTTAGCAAGATGGCTCATTTCATTGCTTGTAAGAAAACCGAGGACGCAATGGGAGTAGCCGAGCTCTACTTCAAGGAGGTGGTCAAACTACACGGAGTTCCCAAGACCATTGTATCCGGTCGAGACTCCAAGTTCATGAGCCACTTTTGGAAAACCTTGTGGAAGTTGTTGAAGATGAGGCTCTTGTTCAGCACAAGTCACCACCCTCAAACGGATGGCGAAACAGAGGTCACTAATAAAACCTTGGGGAGGATCCTTAGGTACATCGTTTCCAAGTCCTTGAAGGATTAGGATCTCAAGCTTGCCCATGCCGAATTTGCTTTTAATCGTGCCCCGTCTTCTAGCACGGGAACTCACCATTTGAAGTGGTCTATGGGACTAATCCGCTCATGCCCACGGACCTAGCCCCCATCAAAGGTAAGGAAATGAGCTACGATGCCAAGAAACGGGTTGAGTTCATGATGAGCATCCACAATCAAGTCAAGAAGCAAATCGAGAAGACAAATGAAACCTACAAGTCTAGGTCGAGAAACCGCAAAACAACAAAAGAATTTGAACCGGCAGATTTGGTATGGTTACACTTGAGAAAGGAAAGGTTCTCGGATAAAAGAAAGAACAAGCTCATGCCTAGAGCCGAGGGTCCCTTCGAAATACTTGAGAAAATCGGACCAAACGCTTACAAAGTTGATCTACCGGGGGAATACGGAGTTCATGGCACGTTCAATGTAGGAGATCTTAGTTTGTATCATGAAGACCTAGAGGATGAAGAGGGAGAGGATTTGAGGGTAAATCCTTTTCAACCCGGGGAGATTGCAACGGGAGTTGAAGTTCCGTGACCCATTGATCTAGGACCCGCTTCCAACCTAAGGTCCAAGACTCATCCTAAGGTCATTTAAATAATCAAGAGCAAGTTCAATTGAGTGATAATACCAAATCAGCCGAAATAATGAAGAGCCCTCACATGTTTCTTCTCAACAAGTCCTTTTTATTACATGTCACTGTCATGCTTTATGCTTTATGCTTTATTGTATGGAGACAATATAATCTTTTGTACTAGCCTTGGACCGTCCCACTATGCTTCCCAAGGCCTTATCTTGGCCCTTGGTTGAACACCTAAAGTGCATGGTGAGGATGAAGTCATTAGTCCTTGTCTACTTTATATTTTATGTTGTAATTTTTTCAGCATTGTTAGGACCTAAAGGAGCCCTTTTTTTTGGCTGATTTTTGGGACCATTTCTTGGCCCTTAGATCAACTTTATATTGTAGGGTTGAGATGTGTCAAAGGGTATTATATAAACCCTCCAACACACATTGTATTTTTCAGATTTCATGTTATAAAAAAACCCTAAGTTAGAGTTCCTACTCTTCTCTAGTTCATTGCTTAGTGCTTGAATGGTTTATCGAGTTAATTAGTGGCTTTGTGCTTAATTACTCAAACCTTCTATCCTTGGCTAAGTGCTAGGAAGAAGACTATCTTTATTGTGCAATTAGTTTAGTTACAAAATCAGAAAAATCAACACAAAAACATTCATGTTAGCCGAGATTTGTTCATCATTTGCAAGTCGATTTTGTTTGTCCCCTTGAGTGAATCTTAACTCTATAAGTTTCACTCCAAACCTAGCATAGTTCGTGATTTTAGTTGAGTCTTTTGCAAGACTGCCTTCGTATCCATGTGTATGGAATCAAACCAGGCGTAGTTCACCCGTGCGAGTGTGTGTGTTGTTCGTTTGAAATACATTGCAAACTTGTTTAGAGCTTAAGGTTAGTATTTCTTAAGCCGATCGAGGTTTGTAGGCAAGTTGAATTCTTCGCCGTCGAGGTCGGTTAGCTTTACGGCTCCCCCGGGAAGGATTTCCTTAACCAAGTACGGTCCCGCCCAATTAGGTTTGAATTTCCTTCTTGGATCGACTGGAAATATTGCCCTAACTGATTTTAGGACCAAGTAACCGACGTTGATATTGCGTGGTTTGACTCACTTATTGTATGCGCGTTGTAGACGTGATTGGTACATTCGAACTGTACTTAGTGAATGTAGGCGTCTCTCGTCTAGGAGAATGAGTTGCTCGTATCGTTCGCGTGCCCATTCTGCTTTGGGTACATCTGCTTCCATTAGAATTCGAAGTGACTGCATCTCGATTTCTACGGGTTGTACGGCTTCCATGCCGTAGGTTAGGAAGTAGGGTGTAATCCCTATCGGTGTGCGTATTGTGGTGCGATATCCCCATAATGCGAAGGGAATTTTGTGCGGCCAGTCATGGCAAGTGTCGATCATCTTTTTAAGGATGGTTAAGACGGTTTTTTTTGCAGCTTCCACCGCTCCATTGGTTTGAGGTCGGTAGGGTGACGATCTGTGTCGTTGGATTTTGTATTTCGTGAGAAGTGGTTTGACTTCTCCACGGAAATGTGAGCCTTGATCTCTGATTAGCTCGTGGGGTATACCGTATCTGCATATGATGTTGTTTTGTATGAACTTGGCGACTTCCTTCGTGCCAAGCTTACGGTATGATGCGGCTTCGACCCATTTTGTGAAATAGTCGATGGCCACAAGGATGAAGCAGTGTCCTCCTGCGCCCACCGGATGTACTTTGCCTATGCCGTTAATTCCCCATGTCGAGAAAGGCCATGGCGATGTGAGGCTGTATAAAGGTGAAGGGGGTACTTGTTGTACATTTGCAAAAATTTGGCAGTTATGGTCGTTCTTGACGTATTTCGCGCAATCGGCTTCCATGGTTGTCCAATACCATCCTAGCCTAAGGATTTGTTTGCATTAAGCTCGTGCGTTCATGTGTGGTCCGCATTCGCCGTCATGGACTTTACATATGATCTGTTGTCCTTTTTTGTGGTCAACGCACAAGAGTAGTGTACCTTGAGGCGTTTTCTTGAGCAGTTTGTCCATTTATAGCATGAATTGTGATGCTAGAAGTCAGAGAGCTCTTTTACCGCGCTTGTCGGTGTTAGGTGGGTATTCACCATTTCGTTTGAAATTTATTATTGCTTGATACCAAGGCTCTGTTTGTTCTTCCTCGGTTACAATGTCGCATATGTATGCGGGTACGCTTCGTCGCTCTACAACGAGGGGAAGGGTTTGCATTCCTGGGGGTATGTTCAGTAGTGACGCTCGTTTTGACAAGGCATCCGCGAATTGATTTTCTTCGCGAGGTAGGTGCAAAAAGTCTACGCGATTGAATTTGGCGATGAGTTCTTGGATTTTGCTTTTATAAAGTGCAAGGTTTTCAGTCAGTATCTTCCATGCTCCAGATGCTTGATTGATAATTAGGGAGGAATCCCCGTATACTCGTAGGTTCCTTGCATTGAGTATGAGCGCGGGTTGGAGTCCATGCAGACACGCTTCATATTCGGTGTGGATACCCACTTTCGTACCCACTAAAAACCCAGTAATGTAACCATGGACTTTTATATGCATGCTTTTACGTTAACTTAAACGGTACTAACTGTGTCGAATTCAAGTTGAGTCGTTTTTAAATGCGAAATGAGGTCACAAGGTGTCATCACTCTTAGTAAATGTCTTCTGAGTCTAGCTTGTCTCGATTCTAGGTCCAATCGGCATGCGCGCACTCCTTTTACAAACACATGAAGCAATTGCCCATTTTACATTAATAAGGGCCCAATTCAATTTTCCTAAATTCCTAAATTTAGGCCCAGCCGCTAAAACCATCTTTTAGCACTGGCAAACACCAAATACGGCCTCACGGGTCGTCTTATTTCACAAAACACTACAAAATACACCCTTTTTACATTTTCGGGTCTCGGGCCCAGAACCGAGCCCAGTCACATTCCTGGCCCGCTTCCCAAGGCCTTGGAAACCTAAACAAACCCTACATCCAGCAAATACTCCGTCACTTAGAGCTCAAGAAAGAATACCCCGTATATATAAAAAGATAATGTTGAAATATACGGAAAAAGATGACTTTGCCCGCCCTCCAAATCGCATGACACCTTGCGATTGGAGCATGCAATAGCAAGAGCCCTTGCGATTACCTCAGGAATTCGCAAGGTGCCTTGCGATTCCTACGGCCGGTTTTATTCTCTAGGGTTTCCTAATTCTTGACGAGCTCTCTACTATAAATACAACCCCTCTGCGTACGTTTCAAACACAATTTTCACAGCTTTGAACACCGACAATTCACAGCAAACTCTCTAAAAGCCTCACCCACACAAATCCTTCCAAATCTTTATTTTCTCGTGTTGAATTCTCCCAATTGAAGCGAAACGCTGCCGGTTTCCTGATTCGAGACAGGTATGTCTTAATCCTAGCATGGATTAAGGTTTTCTTTACTTCTTTGACTTGCAAGGGTCTACATTAGGCTTACCCCGACTATGGTACGTGAGTCAGCTTTTCATAAGGCGGCCATGCACCTCGAATACACACCCTATTCGTAACACCTTTCTAAAGTCGCATAAACAACTGACCCCCTTTAAAATAAACCAAATGGACTTTATTTTATGTATGCATTTAGCAAATCCTCTTCTTGCATTTAATCACTTAACAATGAATTCGACATTAACTGAACCGTTTTCGTTAACAAGTCTAAGCATGCTTAACTGAGAGTTTTAAACAATCTCTTTTGCATTTGCATTTGCATTCTTTTTACAACTTAAATCGCACTTGTACGTAGCGAATTACTTAAGCTCATGGATCATTCTTTGCATTGTTCTCAAGCTTAGTAGAGGCTACCTTTGATAGGCTTTTCCAAAAGATCTTTCATAAAACATTATTTGAACTATTCTTTAGAAGAGTACCCTCATCCGAATCCGAATCGGGTTTCACAATAGCCTTAGACGGATAGGTGTCGACGTGCCTTGAACTCTAAGACGTGTCTTTCAGCATAGGGACACGGAGGCGAGTTCTAAATTTCCCTCATAATTTACTGGCGACTCCAAAGCAGTTTTTAAAGGTTTTTCCTACTTAATCTTTTTCAACTTCTCGCCACTTAGCAAGACGTCGAGTGGTCCCATTTAACCCCGGTACCTACAGTTGTTCTCACACATACAACCCAACGAAAAATAGGGTCATTTTTCGCCAAAATGGCACTTATAGAACGAGAGCATAACATCGATATCAACACAAGCATCTACGGTTTAGCGAGACCTCTAGAACCGCTACAAATACAAGCATGCGCACTAAAAGCATAATACTTTCACGTGTGCATCAAGCATCAGACACCCAAACATAGGTCCAAAGATCAAGCACCTGAACATGGGTCCAGACATTCAAGCACTCGTACATAAGTCCAAGCACCATGCATCCCATGTCCGAGAGACGAGTATCGCGTGAATCCAAACGAATCACAATGATACCACGTTCCATCGCCGAAGCAAGAACCTGAAGATTTTAGAAGAGAAAATCGCGAGATTCGAATTTTTCCGGGTTTGAAACCGCGAAATGTGCGAACGAGTTCACGCTTAAAGTTGCCAATTGATAAGAGATTCTCTGGAAGAATCACTAGTCGACAAGGCAATTTCTATGGCATGTTTTGTTCCACGTTTTCTCTCCATGCTGGTCTCGCAAGCTTTCATGGTTTAGGCGTCACCTACAGTCCGCCACAAGCACTTGCACCATGCAACCGTACTCGGTTAAGGCATCACCTAAAGTCCGCCACGAACGTGTATTAACGCCTAATATACGACGCAAACGCAGGAATACGCAGCACATTCCTTGCTTTCACGAAACCTCCCCACGGTGTTCAAGGCATATACATGTGCACGCCACATTTTTACATCCCTAGCAGATCACAAAACATTTTCATTGTACATGTTCCCCAGCGGAGCATTCACAGCAGATCTACATCCTCGACGGATCATCTTTGACCTCTAAACGGAGCTAAACATAAAACATTTAAGCATCTACATGAGCACAGACAGTCCTTAGCGAGCCTAAGCACTACAAACGCAAACGCCTATGCAATTACACATAAGCACTAAGCATATACACTTTCCCTCGGACGATAATTCCCGGCGGGCATACACCTGCACTCTTTACGAGACAAAGCACCTGCACTCTTTACGAGACGAAGTACCTGCGCTCTTTCACGAGACCAAGCACCAGCACAAGCACTAGCACCAAGCAACAACACAAGCACTAGCACCAAGCACCAGCACACGCACTAGCACGAAGCACAAACATCTGCGCTCCTCGGCGAGACCAAGCAATAACAATAGCAGCAGCAACAGCACGCAAAGGCATTCCGCAAGCAGGCATGCCGTTACAGTATGCAAGGACCGTCATGTCCTTAAACATGTTTTGTCCCGCCCCGGATACGCCCGGTTCGGAGTCCTCGCCTCACCCATGGACACATACTCCGCGCCGCTGATGGTATCAAGACTGTAACGGTCCGGATGCTGTCGTGTAGTTTGACTTTCACTTTAGTCCACGCTAGGTCAAACTGGGGGCTTAGTGGATACCCACATCCATACCTCCCACCAAAAACCCAGTGATGTAACCATGGACTTTTATATGCATGCTTTTACGTTAACTTAAACGGTACTAACTGTGTCGAATTCAAGTTGAGTCGTTTTTAAATGCGAAATGAGGTCACTAGGTGTCATCACTCTTAGTAAATGTCTTTTGAGTCTTGCTTGTCTCGAGTCTAGGTCCAATCGGCATGCTGTGGATACCCATATCCGTACCCTCCCACACAAAACCCTGTGATGTAACACGGACTTTTATTACGCATGCTTTAACGTTGACTTAAACGGTTCTTACTAATGTCGAATTCATTTTGAGTCGTTCTAAATGTTAAAATGATTTAGGTCGCTTCACATCACACTTAAATAACGTTCATTTTGTCCATTTGGAGTCTAGCTAGGTCCTTGTCCTGCTTCATTTGGCATGAGCTTCGTATTTGCACTACAATTAGCCCTTTTACATTAACAAGGTCTAATTCAGCATTCCTAAATCCCTAAATTTAGGCCCGGTGGCTAGATCTTCCCTTTAGCCTCCTCTTACACAAAATACAACCTCACGTCTTACTTTATTTCAAAAAATCCATGCAAATACACCCTTTTCATTTTTCCGGGTCTCGCAAACCGAAGCCTAAACCCTTTGGCCCGCACTCCAAAGCCCTAAACATCAAAATATCTCAGAAATATCCTAGCCTTTTCCTTGACGTGCAAGTAAGAATTATACTAAATCTTTTCGAGATATAATCAAACCGGAACTAGAAAACTACGCAGAAAACCACACCTTCAAACCGCATAGTCTTATGCGGTTTGGGGTGGCAACCGCATAAGCTTATGCGGTTTGCCCTGGCAACCGCATAAGGCTATGCGGTTTCCTGGCTTGTTTTTATCCCCGGATTTCCTAATTTCTCCGAGGTTTTTAGGATATATACACCCCTATACCTGACCTCGAAACACATCAATTTCTCTTCAGAAAACACAATTTACACCCAGCTTTCACAGCAAACACACTACAAAACATTCACAAAGCCTCAAGCACTCAAATCCTTGAGTTCAACACACCATCCCGTGTTGAATTCATCCTCCTTTTAAGTTCAAGAAGCGAAGCTCTGCCCAGATCTGAAGCGTCAGGACAAGGTAGGTACCGATCCACTTGGATCAAAGCTTTTTCTTATTTTCTATGGACTAACAAAGGGGACTACACTCTAGCGCCCAGGCTTTGGCACCCAGTAGCTTGCACTCCAAGTGTTCTATTTGCTTCGGGTACACTCCATATCCGATAACACGCCAAAGTCGCATAAGCAACCGACCCTTATAAAATAAACCAATGGACAATTGAACTTTATTTTATTTGCATGCATCTTGCACCTTCTTATTTTGCATTAAAATCAACTTAAACAATGAATTCGACCTTTAATCAACTGCTTTTCGTTAACAAGTTAAACATGCTAAACTGAGGGTTTTAATCAATCTTTTTGCATCTGCATCTGCATTCTTTTACAACTTTATCGCACTTGTACGTAGCGATAACATTAACTCAATTATCACCTTATCTGGATTGTTCTAGGTCAGTAGAGGCTATTTTTACATAGGCTTTTCTAAAAGGTTTTCATAAATCATTAATTGAATTAACTCTTTTTCTAAAGTACCCTACTTTAGAATCCAATCTGGTTTCACAAGCCTTAGATCTAGGGGTGTCGGCGTGCTCCAAAATCTAGGACATGTCTTTAGACTTAGGACATGATAGCAGGTTCCTGATTTCCGCGATAATTAGGTGGCGACTCCAAAACAGTTTTAAAGGTTTTTGGTAAATTAGTCTTTTTAACTTAATCCGTCCTTAAGCAAGACGCCGAGTTGGGTCCCGTCCGATCCCGGGTTCCACAGTTTGGCGACTCCGCTGGGGAGACCTTATTTTTAAAACTTAAAACTAGCTTTTTCTTTTTAAAAATAAAGAGGTGAAACTTGAAAGCCTTGAACAATCCAAGTATACATATTTGAGCTATGCACATTCGTTTAGAGTCCGTTCCTTTTGGAATCTAGGCACCCTTTGCACCCTCGAGAGGTGGTTCCCACATGCAGGCTTGTCCACTCGATAAAGCACATGCCGGACTAGCTTTCCTCTCGCCCCTCCACGGCTTGCCGTAAACGGCTATCTCGACCGCCCAGTGCTCCCTTCAGAAAACCTATCGCCCCGGCGTAAGGAAAAGAAGGGGTCAAGTATCTGCCAAAGCGTACTCGAGGTAGTTGGAGGTGTACCCGACTGACTCATTTTTCACCCTTTTTGAGTCATACGTACAAGTTCGAGGCTATGCACTCCATGGTCTTTTTCAAAACGAGCATTTGCATTCATATCTTCGAAAACTCGCTTAAACGTTTCAAAGATAAATGAACCTAACATCCAACAAACTAACACCTTTTCAAACAAAACTATCACGAATTTTGAAACAAGCTTTCCCAAAATTTCCTTTTTCACTAACAAGCAAAAACCCGAGCAAGGATTAGAACCCAAGCTCGTGGAATTCAATCTTCTAGGTCATACGGCCTAGACTCCACTTTTAACATCCTCGACTCGATTTGTTTACCACTCTCGAGTCGAATCCTTCCTCTTTTACACATCCGAACTCGAGCTCACCTCGGCAAATCACCAATATCAGTTCGACGGATGCAAAGCAAAACATTTTAACATCGAGGCGAGATGTGCGCACACATCCTCGTCTCAAAAGCTTCCTTTAGCTAAAACCTTTTCGAAAATCTCCTCTTTTCAAAACATAAAAGGTCTTTCTAAACAAAGAAATGAGCTAAAATGAATGCTTAAAAATGAATGTGAGTCTAGTGGGTCAAGTCGTGTCCCTAATATGCGAAGTGAAATGCAGGCCTCAGCTGAATACTCACCATGAATCGCATCATCACTCCTCGTTTTAGACGCACCTCAAAAGTGGCTAACCTCAATAGATTGAGAACTCTCCGTGACCGTGTTAATCAACTCACCAAGGGCATTGACAACTTGAAGGCCTTGCATCAACTTGAAGCTGCGCGCTTAGAACAACGCTCCAAGAACAAGGCCAACAAGCATGTCTCCCTCTATGCTCTCACAGCTCCACGTCAAAAAGACGAGGAAGACTTTACCCACTACCTTGCACGATGGAGAGGACTACTTACCCAAGTTCCGAATCCTCCGCATGAAGATGAACTCATGGACATATTTCTCTCCAGTCTACAACCCAAATGGCAAAGGCATTTCGACTACGAAGATGCCGAGAACTTCGAGGAACTCATTGAAATCGGTATCCGAGCCCAGAATCACGCAACCCTCGTCGAATCAGTTCCGATTATAGATTGTTCCTACTTAACCGCACCCGATGATAACCAAATCAATGGCGTTTGGTTCGATTTAAGGCAGCGAGGAGTGGTAGCCACTAACAAAACGATGAGCTCAACTCTCAACTACTCCTTCCTCGAATAAAACCAAAAAGAACAAGAAGGGGAAGAAAAAGAAGGGCAAACAGCCCGAAAACAAAGATCAAAAAGAAAAGGGCGAGCAGCCCGAGAAGGAAAGCCAAGACGAAGTTTCACACCTCACACGCTCTGGTCGTCCTTATCAGAATATCTTTACAGATGAGCATGCCAGAAAAGCAACTGCGGCCGAGAAAGGCAAGGCCGTAGCCCAAGAAGATATTCCCTCTACAAGTACACTCCCTCTACAATAATTCCACCACCAAATACGAGTGAGGTGCTTCAGAAGCAACTCGCTCGCACAAAAGCCGACGTCTCCATCTGGGCCCTTCTACGAGACTCAGCGGAACATAGGAATGCATTTATTCGCGCTCTACAAATAGCATGCGCGGATGCTGAGATCTCTCCGGATCAAATGGTCAGCCATGTCACGAGGGATTGGTTACCAGGAGCTATCACCTTCTCAAATGATGATCTCCCCGCATTCGGACCAAACCACAACCTCGCTCTATACATTAGCGTAGAGTGTATGAAGAAAACTTTGCCCGTGTCCCTCGTTGACAACGGATCTGCAGTCAATGTTCTACCATTGGCCACCGCACATCGCCTCGGCCTATCCGATAAAGACTTCACCCCAAGCATGGATGGAGTCAAAGCTTTCGACGGAACCCGACGTCACGTGAAAGGAACCATTTCTCTTCACGTACGCAGTGGTCCTATAGAAAGGAAGGTTGAGTTCCAGGTCATTGACATGACCCCTTCCTATAACATACTCCTGGGACGCCCGTGGATCCACTCCACCAAAGCCGTAACTTCTACCCTACATCAAAAGGTTAAGATCCCTCTTAACGAGGAGATCATAACCTTGAAGGCCTCAAACTTCCGAGCCCTTTTCGATACACCAAAAGAGCCCAATTCTGCGGAAATTGTGGCTGAACCCGTGGAAGACTTATGCGGTTTCGACTTTGAGGTCGGCGCCATCACACGTACACCAATCAAAACCTACAAACCTTTCAAAACAAAAAACAACGACAGCCTTTGGCTCACCATGGGTCTAGGCTATAAACCCAAGAACGACGACCAGGAGAAGATGGTTAAGGAAATTCAAAGGCGAAGGTCAACTCACAAGGTCACCCTGCGACCTTACATCCTCGACCTGAACGCATACTTCACCCCCGGAGGAACGATCGACGGGAATACCTCCCTTCGAAACATCATCCACTCATCTGAAGCTTGTTTCTCTGGTGAGGCCGAGCCCAATACTAACTCAACGGATGGTATAACTTATTCATAGTCTCCACAATCATGCGAGACCGTCACTTTGATCCTAACTTATTCATAGTCGACGCAACAGACAAAACCCTCAACGGATGGTATAAGACGCTGAAATGGACCGATGCACAAGGTCACCACTTCCAGCTTATCACCGGTGAAGGACCACTCTTCGACCATGTCACTAATCTCAAAGACGAGGATGAGAGTGATTCAAACTCAACCAACTCAAGCAACTCAAGCAGCTCAAGCAGCTCCAACGGCGCAGAAGACGACGAAGAAGAAGAAGAGATTCTTTTAGCTTCTAATGCTCTTAGTGTCGGGTCATCTGTCGACCCATCTATCCTAGACTCTAGCTTTAGTTTAGATTTCCTTTTTACGGAGGCTAGCTCCAAGCAATTTTCCGACTTGTCGAATAATTCTCTTCAAAATAATGAAATGAATAAATTTGCTTACGCCTTGTCTCAAGCTAAAACAATCAACAAAATACAAACAAACAAAAATCAACAAGCAACAAACAAAACGCAAAATACAAAAGACACTAACTCATGCGATGAAAATGAACAAACAAATGAATCATTAAACAAATACATTGCAAACATTGTTCACCCAAAAACACAAGACCCAATCATCGAGGAAACCATAACCATAAACGTGGGAACCCCCGAAAAGCCAAGTGAACTACAACTAGGTGCCTCACTAAATGAACACGAGCGCGCCCAATTCACACAACTTCTGAGCGAATTCAAGGACGTATTCGCTTGGTCGTACAAAGATATGCCCGGAATCGAACGAAGTTTAGCCGAGCACCGCATCCCCATTAAACCCGGTTACAAACCCATCAAACAAAAGCTAAGGAGACTACGCCCCGAATGGTCCCTTATGGTTAAGGAAGAAATCGAAAAACAACTACAAGCCGGTATCATCCAAGTCATCGAGTATCCTGAATGGGTCTCAAATATGGTCCCAGTCTTGAAAAAGAATGGCAAGATTCGAGTATGCGTTGACTTTCGCGACTTGAACAAACCTAGTCCCAAAGATGACTTTCCACTACCCCATGTGGATGTCCTAGTCGACAACACCGCCGATCACGCCCTCCTATCCTTCATGGACGGCTACGCAGGCTACAATCAAATCGAAATGTCCTGCGAAGACATGGCAAAAACAGCCTTCATTACACCGTGGGGGACATACTGCTACACAGTCATGCCCTTCGGCCTAATCAATGTCGGCGCTACATACCAACGCACCGCTACAACCCATTTACACGACATGATGCACAAAGAAGTCGAAGTCTACGTCGACGATATGATCGTGAAGTCAAAAGAGAGGAGTGGTCACATCACTAACCTCCGCAAGTTCTTCACTCGCCTACGACAATACAAAATGCGCCTCAACCCCCAAAAATGTACTTTTGGAGTCAAATCCGGTAAACTACTAGGACACGTAGTGAGCCAAAGAGGCATCGAGGTCGACCCCTCGAAAGTCAAAGCAATCCTAGAAATGCAACCCCCGAAGAACCTCGACGAAATTCGAAGTTTCTTGGGCCAAATCCAATACATCTCGCGCTTCATCAGCAAACTCACCATGATATGTGAACCAGTTTTCAAGAAACTCAAGAAAACCGACCACGTTGAATGGGACGAAGAATGTCAAAAGGCATTTGACAAGGTCAAAGAATTACTAACCAACCCGCCAGTTCTACGACCACCCCAAAAGGATGTGCCACTGTCCTTGTACCTCACAACAACCCCTACCGCCATGGGCGCCATGCTCGCTCAAGAGATAAACGGCGAAGAACATGCAATCTACTACATAAGCAAGAAATTTCTCGATTACGAAACTCGATATTCACCCGTCGAGAAGAGCTGTCTTGCATTAGTATGGTCATCCAAAAAACTCCGTCACTACATGCTAGCACACCAAACGAAGGTCTACTCAAAAATGGACCCCGTAAAGTACCTTTTCGAGAATCCTGTGCTTAACGGACGAATGGCCAGATGGACGTTCCTCCTAGCAGAATTCGACCTTAAGTACGTACCCCTCAAAGCGATCAAGGGACGAGCAGTCTCTGATTTCCTAGCAGAAAATGCAATCAACGAAGAGCCAATCATCGACACGACATCCCTTCCAGACGATGGGATTTACAATATCAACCAAGAACAATGGGAGTTATACTTCGACAACTCCTCTAACTATCGAGGATGTGGAGTAGGAATACTTCTCATATCCCCGAATGGCGAACACACCCCTTTATCCATCAAACTGGATTTTGACGTAACAAACAACGCCGCAGAACACGAAGCATGCTTGCACGGTCTCCAAGCAGCGCTTGTACTCAACGCCCGCAACATAAGAGTCTATGGGGACTCCTCCCTCATAATCAACCAAGTATCCGGAGCATGGAAGATACTTAACGAAAACCTAGCACTATACCAAAACAAAATACAAGAGCTCATAAACGAATTCTATCACGTGGAATTCATACACCTCCCTCGCGAAGAAAATCAATTCGCCGACGCGTTATCCAAGCTCGCGTCACTAATCAACATACCCCCGGGGATGGAAACGCTACCCATCGTCGTGGAACGACGGAACGAACCCGCCTACATCTGTGACATTGAACCGAGGAAGAACAAACCAACCCTTGGTACCAAGCAATCATCAACTACAAAACAAGCGGTGAATACCCACCAAACATCGACAAGCGAGCCAAGCGAGCCCTACGCCTATTATCATCACAATTAAGTAATGGAAATGGGCAAACTACTCAAAAGACACCTCAAGGCACACTACTCTTGTGCGTCGACCACAAAGGGACACGAAATCATGTCCCACGTGCATTACGATGGCGAGTCACGGACCACACATAAACGCACGAGCCATGTGCAAACAAATCATAAGGCTAGGATGGTCTTTGGACCACCATGGAAGCCGATTGCGCAAAATATGTCAAACATTGCCATAATTGCCAAATTTTTGCAAACGTACAACACATACCCCCTTCACCACTATACAGTTTAACCTCGCCATGGCCTTTCTCAACCTGGGGAATTGACGTCATCGGCAAAGTTCAACCCGTAGGAGTAGGAGGACACTGCTTCATCCTCGTGGCCATCGACTATTTCACCAAATGGGTCGAAGCCGCATCATACCGCACGCTAGGCACAAAAGAAGTTGCGAAATTCATACAAAACAACATCATTTATCGCTACGGCATACCTCACGAGTTTATCAGCGACCAAGGCACACACTTCCAAGGAGAAGTCGAACCACTTCTTCTCAAATACAAGATACAACGACATAAATCATCACCCTATCGACCACAAACTAACGGCGGCGGTCGGCGACAAACAAAAGCCGCTCGTTTGATCCTCAAAAAGATGATCGACACCTGCCACGATTGGCCCAACAAAATCCCATTTGCATTATGGGGATATCGCACCACTATCCGCACACCCACAGGCATGACACCCTACTTCTTAACCTACGGGATGGAAGCCGTCCAACCCGTAGAAATCGAAATGCAATCCCTTCGAATTCTTATGGAAGCAGACATTCCTGAAGCCGAATGGGCACGCGAACGATACGAGCAACTCATCCTTTTAGACAAAAGACGGTTACATTCACTAAGTACAGTCCGAATGTACCAATCTCGCTTACAACGCGCCTACAACAAACGGGTCAAGCCACGAAATATCAAAGTGGGTGACCTAGTACTCAAATCAGTCCGAGCACCATTACCAGTAGACCCAAGAGGAAAATTCAAACCCAATTGGGCTGGACCGTACTTGGTCAAGGAAATCCTCCCTGGAGGAGCCGTGAAGTTAACTGACCTCGACGGCCAGGACTTCCGATTACCAACCAATCTTGATCAACTCAAGAAATACTACCCCTAAAACACAAACAAATTTGCAATGTATTTCAAAAAAAAAAAAACTCACTCTCGCATGGGTGAACTACTTTCGGTTTGATTCCACGCACTGTGGATACGTAGGCAGCTTTGCAAAGAGCTCAACCGAATCACACGAATCACACGGTTTGATTAGTGAAACGCGGATCGTGGCGACTTGTCAAAAGCACAACCGAACTTCCTAGCACGCAAGCCTAAAGCTTAAAAAGGTCAAGGGCGATGCACTCACAAAAGACACGCTCAAAGATTAAACAGGTCGAGAGCACAGTCAACACAAAACAAGAATCCAAGTCCGAAGCTTAAAAAGGTCGAGGGCTTAAGAACAAACGAATCAAACAAACAAATCCAAAGCTTAAAAAGGTCGAGGATTTTAAGACAGAATACGAATGTTCAAAGCTTAAAAAGGTCGAGAACATTCCATTTCATAACAAAAGAAAGCAACGAGACAAGGCAAAAGCTAATTAATTCTATTTTATTACTTTATTTAGAATTTTTCGCAATTTAGAAATGAGTTAGGAACAAGCCTCCTTAACCCTTTATTCAAATCTAGAACATGTATTTGAGTAAAGAAAATCTCTTTAAAAAAAAAAACAAAGCAAAACAAACTAAGACATCTTCTGTCGCTTCGGATTAGCCTCTTCATCTTGAAGAGGCCGATCCGCCACAATCTTCGAACTGATCACGGGAAAAGTCTTCTCAAATCCTGGGGGCTCGATCGGATCCTCGTCCTGCTCGACTGGGGGCTCCTCGATCCTTGACCCTAGACGATCCTTAGTGGTCACCCTTGCTCCAAGCCTTTCCCGCGCAGGCCTCCAAGTAGACGCATCCACACTAACAGCACAAAGATCACCATAGTCTCTCCTTTCGCGAACCACCTCATACGCCAAGGAGGGCCTTGGCCCACTCTTCTCTCTCCTCCTCTGATTCTCCCGTTCCTGAGTGTTTTGGTAAAAACTTAACAAGTATGAAAAAAGTGAAAAGTGGATCAACTAGTACTAATTGCGGAACAGAACAGAACTGAGCTATATAGGACAGAACTAAGGACACAGGATTTGATGACGCAGAAGCCCCGAGAAGAAGATGAGGAAAACTGCGGGCTACCAAGCCAGGAGTACTTTTATTAATATCAGAGTTGGGGTTACAGAATACAACTGTGAAAGTTTGATCACTTCTGTGGCAGATTTACAGAACTGACTATGTTTAATCGTAATATAATTGTCGAGTGCTTAAGTATGCTAATGAGAGTAAAAACTTGTGAAAAAATGTACAAATGAGCCTCTTTATATAGGCCAAGCTAGCTGCAAATCAGCTCCTATTTTCTAGGGCACATTCCCATGATCTCCATTATCTTTGGCGGTTAATTAACCACAATTGACTCCACTTCTGCTCAGCTGAATTATCTTCCATTACCCCATGATCTTTATAACCGTCATAGTTGACCTCTGCTGACCATAACTGCCATGCCTGTTCTGACCTCTTCTGGGTTGTAACTGCTATTGCTCTTCTTTCCTGCTCTATACCGTATTTGCAATGTCTATCCAGAACTGCCAATTCTGGGTAGTGTAAAATCTGGTCATAACAAATGGCCCTTGTTTTCTCAAGTGCTGTGTTCAACAATCTTGAGGAAACAATCCTGTACAAACACTTCTACACAGAACAGACTAGAGTAGAGACAACGGCTATAGATTTTGAATAACAATTATGTACTTAGCCAGACTTGTGCACAACATTCAAAGGGATAACGCTTAAATCAGAAGTAGGTGAGAATTAAAACCTGATTAGACGTCCTGTACTGTAGCAACGGCTTTTTCTGGGGTTGTTTTGAATTTTACCAACGGTAAAATCCTAATCCCACTTGAACTCTTTTACCCTCGGATATAAATAGGAGCTTCCAGTAATTTCTGAGAACTTACCTCGCCCACTTTATCTTTTACCTCCACTGTTCATCATCTTCTTCCTCTATCATCTCAATCATCTTGATCAAACCAAAATCAATCAAAACTCATGGCTGAAAAGTGATTGATCTTGAGATCCTTGAAATCAATGAAATCATGTATGGTGATCATAAGTTCATCAAGGGTGATTCCTTTGATGACGAAACAAAAAACACACTCAGTCAATCAATCATAAAACATCTCAAAGATCATCATATCGTGCCTGTATCTGCTGAAATATTTGTTCCCTGCGATGATTATGTTACGGCTTCCTGGACTTGTCCAGGATGGATCTCTATTTATGAATTTCCCTTTAGGGCTGGTCTGAGAATTCCTTGTAATTCTTGGATCAGTGGAGTACTCTCCTCAATGAAGCTCGCTCCCTGCCAATTAATGCCTAGCATGTGGAAGATCATATGCTTGGTTGATAAACTCTGCACAAAGTTCAGGTTACAATTGACTGTACAAGATCTGAAGAATGTTTACTCTGTAAGGACCCAGGGCCGTGGAAGATTCATCTTCAGAATCAGGAAAGGCCAGAGCAATCTGGTGGAGCACCCTGATACTGGGGATGACAAGGATTGGAAGACAGGCTTCCTTTTCCTGAAAAGCGATACCCTTGGGAGCAGCGGCTGTTTGGACTACCCTATTGGTAAGAGAGGTTAGTCACTTCAGACTCAGATCTGTTGTTTCTAGCTTTTCTATTCTGTGTAGGTTTGAGGGTTTCTTGTGTTTTGTGTTTCTAGCGGACTCTTGGCAGCCTGTGCCAAGCGAGGATTCTAAGGCTAGGATTGCTGCGTTTATGGCTTTACCTCTCAAGGAGAGGACCTGGTCTGAGGAAGACAACAAGACGGCGTTCCACACGTTCTGTAGGCCAGCAAAGAAGACGGTGAAGGTGCATGTGCCTATGGTTTCTGCCATTAAGGGTAAGTCTCTTTTCTATTTCCTTTGGTCAAGTTTGATCAAGTCTAGTCTGGATACGAGATTCTGAAATATGTGTGGTTTATGCTAGGTGAATCTTCTAGGCCAATCACTAGAGGTAGACTCAATCCTACTCTTCTTCAAGAGAAGATGGATGCTATTCTGGCTGGGGATCTAGATATAAAACCTCAGTTCATTCCTACTGGTATTTGTTTTGGTAAAAACTTCACAAGATAGAAAAAATAGAGAAAAATGGATCAACTAGTACTATTTGCGGAACAGAACAGAATTGATCAGAACTGAGCTATATGGGACAGAACTAAGGACACAGGGATTTGATGACGCAGAAGCCCCGAGAAGAAGATGGGGAAAACTGCGGGCTACCAAGCCAGGAGTACTTTTATTAATATCAGAGTTGGGGGTTACAGAGTACAACTGTGTAAGTGACCACTTCTGTAGTTACTTGTACAGAACTGACTGTAAATTACCGTAGTATGTTGTAGTGTATTTTCTAGTGCTTAAGTATGCTAATGAGAGTAAAAAGATCCATGAAAATGTACAAATGAGCCTCTATATATAGGCAAAGCTAGCTGCAAAATTAGTTCCTATTTTCTAGGGCACGTTCTCCATGATCTCCACTACCTTTGGCGGTTAAATAACTTCCATTGACTCCACTTCTGCTCAGCTGTAACTTCTTCCATTATCCCATGACTTTTGTAACCGTCATAGTTGACCTTTCGACCATCACTGCCATGCCTCTTCTGACCTGTTCTGGGTTATAACTGCTGTTGCTCTTTTATCCTGCTCTGTACCATATTTATGTCGTCTGTCCAGAACTGCCAGTTCTGGGTGGTGTAAAATCTGGTCATAACAAATGCCCCTTGTTTTCGCAAGTGCAAATGCTCAAAGAATCTTGAGGAAACAATCCTGTACAAATACTTCTATACAGAACAGACTAGAGCAGAAACAACGGCTATAAATTCGAATAACAACTATGTACTTACCCAGGACTTGCGCCTGATATTCAAAGAGATAATGAGAGAATCGAAGTAGTTGAGAATTTAAACTGATTTGACATCCTGAATAGTAGCAACGGCTAGTGCAGGGTGTTTTGAATTTTACCAACGGTAAAGTCCTAATCCCACTTGAACTCTTTTAACCTCAGTATAAATAGGAGCCTTGATAAATTTTCGAGAAAACTCACCTTGCCAACTTTATCTTTTACCTTCTACTGTTCATCATCTTCTTCCTTTGTCATCTTTTTCGATCATCAATTCAAATCAAACCAAAATCATCCGAAAATCATGGTGAACAAGACACTGATCTTGAAATCATCGAGATTAATGAAATCTTGTATGGGGATCACAAATTCATCAAAGGCGACTCTTTTGATGACGAAACCAAAAACGACCTTTCTCAAACAATCATTAAACACACGAAAGATCACCAAATCGTGCCTGAATCTGCTTTGAAATTTTCGTTCCCCAGAGACGATTATGTTCTGACTTCTTGGACATCCTGGATGGAGTCTGCATCTATGAGTTCCCTTTCGAAATTTGAGTCCGAGGATCCCCTGTAATTCTTGGATTAGTGGGGTGCTTTCCTCTATGAAGCTTGCCCCTTGCCAAATCATGCCAAGCATGTGGAAGATTATCTGTCTGGTTGATAAACTCTGCACAAAGTTGATTACATAATCGATGCAAGATCCGAAAAACGTTTATTCCTGTAAGGACCCAGGGTAGTGGAAGATTCATCTTGAGAATCGGGAAGGGCGAGCAATCTTGTGGAGCATCCACGATCTGGGGATGATAAAGACTGGAAGACAGGCTTCCTTTTCCTGGCGATACTGCTGGGAATAGCGGTGTTTGGACTACCCTATTGGTGAAAGAGGTTAGTCACTTGACTCAGATCTGTTATTTCTAGCTTTTCTATTCTGGGTAGGTCTGAAGGTTTCTTATGTTCTGTGTTCCCGGATTCTTGGCGGCTGTGCTGCGAGGATTCTAAGGCTAGGATTGCTGCGTTCATGGCCTTGCCTCTTGGGAGAGGACTTGGTCCGAGGGGGATAACAAGGCGTGTTTTCCTACTTTACGTAGGCCACCTGGCGAGTGTAAAGGTTCACGTGCTATGGTTTACGCCATCAAGGGTAAGTTTCTCTCTTGTTTCAAGATTGGTCAAGTCTGGTCTGGATCGGTGATTCTAAATCAAGTGTGGTCTTATGCTGGGTGAAACCTCTAGGCCACATACTAGAGAGCGGTGAATCCTACTCTTACCGCAAGAGAAGATGGATGCTATCTTGGTGAGGGTCCAGATGTGAAGCCACTGTTTGTTCCTCTTGGTATTCCTACTCCAGGGTTCAAGGCGTTGAAAGTTGAAGAACCTAAGGTGAAGGTTCGAGTTGAGCCGTAGAAGAGTACACCAGACAAGAAAACAAAGAAGAGGAAGATAGAAGAAATTGAAGGTTTGTCATTACCAGAACATCTTCGCCCAAAGACGCCATCAACAAAGCGTGGAGAACATTATCCAACAAGCGGCTAAAAGGTTCGACCCGGATCGATTGGGATCGATACTCTGAAGCGGCGTTGAGCCACTCACTCTGCCTTTCGTGTATTAGTCACGACTTACTCCTAGTACAAATGCTCATGATAATTCTACCACTATTGTACCTTACACCATAAAATTCGCGGACTCTTGGTGTATAGCAAGTTTGGGGCACATTTTATCCACTTCGGGAACCGTGTGATCTTGTTTGGAGGACAAGCTTGCTCTGAAAGAAGCGGGCTTGTCTTGAACTGGAGAAGGCTTTGGACAACATGAAGGAGGTGGTAGAAAAAGCCAAAGCTGCTTTGCCAAATCGAGGAGAGCCTGGCCTCATTGAGGTCGAGCGAGGGTCTCTCGGCGCGTGTTCGGGAGCTTGAAAGCCAAGTCCAGAACCAAGAGGCGATCTGCGCTGTTTTACACAGCCCGGACCAGAATTCAAATGATGCGTGCTCCAGTCCGAGCGTAGTGAGTGGGACTTAGATCTTCTTTGTGGAGAAATTCAAACAGCTCTTCCCGGGTGTGCGGTTCAGGAGAGGAAAGTCTTGGCCGATCGGGAAGAACCCTCTGCGTCTGGTGATGGTGGTCTTTGGCGAAGATGCCCAAGCCGATGACAACCCTTAAGAAGAAGAAGAGTGAAAAACAATTACTTCATGAACATTTTGTGTAAATTCAAACAATTTGCTATACGTAGTGCGGCCTGGACTTGTATGTCCAGGTCTGTAATTATTCTGTGAACTTACATGCATTTGCTCTTGTGAAACTTTTGTTTGGTCTGCGAGCATGACATTTTTCTAGTCTGCTCTGACGGACTCGGTTGCTTAGTATTTAGTCGGCCTTGGTGGTCCAAGGACTTAACTACTATCGTTCTGTTGCTTCTATTCTTCTTTATTGTTACGTGAATGTACTAACCTCGCAGTGTACACCCTGGACTTACGTATGCATGATCATGGCTCACCTTAAGGGATATTATAGGACTCTCTTAGCAGCGGTCAAGCCCTGGTCCGTCAATCAGGGACGCATCCTCACAAAGCAGATCGCCGCTCTGCGCAGATCGCCGCACTGTGGGCTGGAGGAAAATCTCCACCGCAGATTTGTTTGCTCAAGTGAGGACTAAGCTCAAATCTGGAAGACAAGTTCCTTAGAAGGTGGGGACCAAGCCCGAGCTGGAGGTTTCACTCCTAAGTAGAGCGGAGGATGAACTCCTAAACAAGTCCTGGAGGATAAACTCCTTTATTTGTAATATGTAGCGTCTTATATTTACTTTGTTTTTATTTGTGGTAGAAAATATTTACTTGAACCAAAGATGTAATCTGCAAAACTTAGAAATAAAGTTAAACTACACCATTGGAGTTCAATGGTTTTTATTGAATGGAATTTGCAATATTTACAAAAAACAATTAAAGAGTGCAGAATTGAAATTACAGAATTGAAAGTACAGAATTGAAAATACCGTATTAACAAAGATAGAGTTTGTGGTTGGTTGCATTCCATGCTCTAGGAATTAACTCTCCCTCCGAGTTGCCAATCTATAAGCTCCTTGGCCCACAATCAATCAATCTGTATGGTCCTTCCCAGGTGGGGCAGCTTCCTGCAGACTTCTCTTTTGTATTCTCGAATACCTTCCTCAGAACCAAATCTCCTTCTCTGAATACTCTGGCCTTGACATGCTTGTTGAAAGTCTGGCCACATTTTCTTTGATAGTCGCTAATCTTATCTTGGCTGCATCCCTCGGTTCTTACGCAAAATCAAGACGGAAGACAACAAATGCAGGTTAGTTTCTAAAGCTGTTCGGACCATACCTCATTGTTGGAGCAGACACTTCTTTGGAATCACCGCTTCACAACCATACACCAAAGAGAATGGAGTACATCTGTGGAATTCTTTGGTGTAGTTACATCGACCCACGTAACTAATGGTAACTCTTACGCCCATCTCCCTCGTCGTTCCTTGACTTCTTTTTCGGGTTTTTGATGATGATCTTGTTGCTAGATTACGCTGACCATTACACTGGATATCTCGGTGCAGTAAGCGATTCAATATTCCAGGTTACCTGAATCGCTTAGTCTTGTTTCCTCTGACGTGTACCATTGTCACACAATCGGCTTGGAATTCCAAATCTGCAAATGATGTTCCTCTTGATAAGCGAGATAACTTCTTTTACGTTACACTTCGAATGCTTGACCTCTATCCACTTCGAAAAGTAATCTGTCATTGCCAACATAAACACCCTACGTCACGGAGCCATTGGGAGCTTTCCAACTATGTCCATGCCCCACTTCATGAAAGGCCATGGTGCGTAAATAGGATCTGCGTAACCTCGGCCGTTTGGTGGATCATTGGAGAATGCTTTTGACATGCTTCACATTTGCTTGCGTACTCCACAGCCTCTTTCCTCATAGTTGGCCAGAAGTAACCAAATCTCAGAGCTCTGCTGGCTAGACTTCTCCCAGCACTGTGGTTGCCACAATCTCCTTCATGTAATTCTTCCAGAACAGTTCTGGCTTCAGCTGGTTCCAAGCAACGCAAATATGGACCTCCAAATTCTTGACACCAAGACCAATACAGACCATCAAACCTGCGATTAAAGCTTCATATTCCGCCTCATTGTTGGTGGTACGAAATTCTGGCCCGACGGCTGGGCTAGTATGTCCCCTTGTGGCGATTTTCAGGACAATGCCCAGACTGTAACCTCGACATTGGTTGCTCCATCGATTATCTGACACCCAAGTCTCTCCTTTTACGCCTGTGTAAGCTTGACACCTCCATAGCGCTACTCTCTTCCGGTGGGTGAAATCGACCACAAAATCTTTCGAGAAGAGAATACCTGGTTTCGGCATCTAACAAGCTCTTACTCACATAATAAATGGGGCCAGCGCAAACCATCTTCTTCCCTGACCCGGAATCTGCGCTTCTTGAATGCTCGTGAATCGATAGGTACGGACTTAACGGTTCTCCCTCTTCTGGTCTGGACAGCAGCGGTGGAGTTGACAGGTAACTCTTGAGATCCTGGAATGCTTCCTCGTGCTTCTCACCCATTGGAACTCTTTGTTCTTCTTCAACATGTCATAGAAGGGCTTGCATCTTTCGAGGATCCGAAATAAACCTGCTTGAGCAGCCTACTCTCCTGTCAACTTACGGATATCTTTCACGCAGATCCGGGGTTCCGGATCTAGGATTGCTTTTATCCATTACGGACTTGCTTCAATGCCTCTTCTAGTCACCAAGTAGCCTAGGAACTTCCCGAAGACACTCCAAAATTACACTTTGTAGGATTGACTTCATATTGAACTTGTCCGAGTGCAAACGCTTGCTCTAGGTGCTTCACATGATCTTTGGCATCTTTAGACTTTACCACCATATCATCGATATAAACCTCCATTGTGTCCCCAATTAGATCTTTGAACATCATGTTGACCGACCTTTGGTAGGTGGCACCAAAGATTTCGAGTCCAAAGGGCATGGCGGTGTAGCGATAGATACCCGCGATGCATCATGAATGACGTTCCTTCCTGGTGCGGAGGGTACATCTTGATCTGGTTAAAACCACTTGAGGCGTCCATGAAAGTCGAACTTCATGGCGGCCAGCCTTGTCCACCATGGCATCAATGTGAGGAAGAGGGAAAGGATCCTTGGGACATGCCTTGTTCGGATCTGTGTAGTCTACACGGACTCTCCACTTTCCATTCTTCTTACGCACAACAACCACATTAGCTAACGGTCGGGATACATTACCTCTCTTACCATGTTCATGTCTAGCAACTTACGGACTTCCTCATTGATGATAACATTTCTCTCTGGCGCAAACTTCCTGCGTTTACGGTGCCTTTGATGCATGCGAGGATCAACGTTGAGCTTGTGCGTGATAACGTCGGGGTGATTCGATCATGTCAAAGTGGCTCCATGCAAAACTTGATTTCTTAGACTTGAAACCGTCGGATCGGATCGATCTTTGGATGGTACATCACCGCCTACTAGCACTTTCTTTTCTGGGCAGCTCTGGTCTACACTGATCTGGTCCATTTCAATCCCTGACTTTTCTGGTTCCACTACCGACTTGGTGGTTTACGTAATTGCTATCACGAGAGATTTGTTGGTGATTTGGGGGCTTCAAGGTCGCGCTCTGTAGCACTCTGCGCTGATCTGCCTTTCTCCCTTGATCACCGTAACTCCCCATTGAGTTGGGACCTTCACACATTGATGGTAAGTAGACGCCCACACCTTGAGATTGTGGATCCAAGGCCCGCTAACAAAACATTATCTGAAGTCATAGAATCAATAACATTAAACTTCTCAAAAGAAGAAACTCCTGGGCATAGGTTGGAAGTGAGATCTCTCCCAAGGTGTGCTTGGTCTCGCCATCAATCCTACCGTAACATTAGAGTTCTTGGTCGACTTGTCTGGCCTATACCCATCTCCTTCAATCGTCCAAAGATGATCGAGTTCACGTAATCGCCCCATCAATCGAACTTCGGCGTCTGAGGGTGCTTCCAATGCAACTTGATCACTAGGTTGTCATGATGCGAATCGGGATGCCTTCACAATCTTCATGATCAAAAGTGACAACTTCCCAATTCTTCTCTACTCTGGTTGGAGGTTGCATCTTTTCTTGCTTTGCTATCCTCTTGGGCTGCAGAATAAGTCAAACCACGGATATCGTAACCACCATTAATAAATTTTACCTCGTGTGTGTAGGGTGGAGGATTTGGCGGCTTTTCGACTCTTGTCCCTGAGTCCTGGGATCTGGCGCTTTCAGTCCTGGGCTGGTTCCTCTGGACTGGTCTGATGATATCCTTGAGACGTCCAGTTACGAGCTGGTAGGATATCTCCTTCTTGAAGGCATAGCAGTCTTACGTCTTTGTGGCCGATGTCTCCATGGTATTCACAATACTTGTTTGGATTCTGTTTGGGTTTGGATTGTCATTCCTCTTGGGCCATCTTGCGGCATTCCCAAAGCTCTCCAACTTTGCTATCAACTGTGGAACCTCTACACCGAGATCACGATATCAAGGAGTCATCGAGTTGACTGTCTCGAATCGGCGGCATGCACTTGTGTTCTGGGTGGCTCTTTGTATGGTGCTGGCTTTGCTGCAGGTGCGTCCACTATCGGACTTCCTGTTCACCTTCTCGTACCCGTAACTATCACGCCTCTTTGAAAGCATCTTCTTCAAGTCTAATCTGGGCCAAGGTCTTTGCCGCACATCTTCAAAAGTAACACAAGGATACTTGGTTAGTTCACGATAAAGCTCGAGAATTGACCACCAAACCTTGCCTATAAGCCTGGATAGCGATTGCAGCGTCACGGTTGGGGATAGAGATCTTCTCCTTGTTGAATCTCTGGAGATAATCTCGTAGAGACTCATCTTTCTTACGTACAGTGCATGCAGGTCACTTGTTTGCTTCTCTAACTTCCTGCCGCTAGCAACCGGGCAACAAAGACATTCACAAGATTAGCAAACGATTTAATAGTACCATTAGGAATATTGACAAACCATTGCGGTGGTCGGCCCAGTAGAACCAAAGCCCTTGCACATGCAAAGCTTCTCTGTACTCCTTTGGGGTGGGACCGTGTACATCCTTTGCTTGTCTTTGGGCAACATGGTCCTGTGGATCTCTGTACCATCATACGGTTTCATCCTGGAACAGAACTTCTTTGGGATGTCCTGCATAGTTATGGCCTCATTGAATGGTGAATCTGCATAACACTCTTGGGAAGCCTCCTCAATTGGTCTTTGGAACTCCTGGAATCTTTGCAACCTTGTCATGTAACTTCCGGAGTTCTTGCATCATCATGAGGGTAAAGTTGAACTTCTTCTTGGCCTTCCTCTTGTCGGCATTCTCGGATGATTCTTCCTCATCTTCACCACCCAGGAGTTGGTCTTGAGATCCTCATCTTCATCCAGATTAGAGAAGTCTATTCTCTTGATTATAGAACTCAAAGATGCCCAGTGTCCGATCTTTGATGTATCGCCTTATAGAATCCAACTTAGTCTTGAGCAGACTCTGTTTCCTTGAGTCTTGCATTCTCTTCTCGAGATTTCTTTGAATCTTAGATTGCGCATCTTGTAACTCCTTGGACAATTCCTCCAAAGTTCTATCAGCCATTTTGAGTATAGAAAGGGTGATTTTTGTGAGATTTTTGTGAGAAAAGTTACGCAAATTAATAAACTAGTGGCCCCACGGTGGGCGCCAATTTGTTTTGGTAAAAACTTCACAAGATAGAAAAAATAGAGAAAAATGGATCAACTAGTACTATTTGCGGAACAGAACAGAATTGATCAGAACTGAGCTATATGGGACAGAACTAAGGACACAGGGATTTGATGACGCAGAAGCCCCGAGAAGAAGATGGGGAAAACTGCGGGCTACCAAGCCAGGAGTACTTTTATTAATATCAGAGTTGGGGGTTACAGAGTACAACTGTGTAAGTGACCACTTCTGTAGTTACTTGTACAGAACTGACTGTAAATTACCGTAGTATGTTGTAGTGTATTTTCTAGTGCTTAAGTATGCTAATGAGAGTAAAAAGATCCATGAAAATGTACAAATGAGCCTCTATATATAGGCAAAGCTAGCTGCAAAATTAGTTCCTATTTTCTAGGGCACGTTCTCCATGATCTCCACTACCTTTGGCGGTTAAATAACTTCCATTGACTCCACTTCTGCTCAGCTGTAACTTCTTCCATTATCCCATGACTTTTGTAACCGTCATAGTTGACCTTTCTGACCATAACTGCCATGCCTCTTCTGACCTGTTCTGGGTTATAACTGCTGTTGCTCTTTTATCCTGCTCTGTACCATATTTATGTCGTCTGTCCAGAACTGCCAGTTCTGGGTGGTGTAAAATCTGGTCATAACAGTATTCCTACTCCAGGATTCAAGGCGCTGAAGATTGAGGATCCTAAGGGGAGGACTCAGGTTGAACCAGAGAAAAGCACACCAGACAAGAAACCAAAGAAAAGGAAAGCAGAAGAAATTGAAGGTTTGTCATTACCAGGAACATTTCTGTCCAGCACGCCATCAACAGGCGTGGAGAACATCATCCAACAAGCAGAAAAAAGATTCGACCCAAATCTGATTGGGATCGACACTACAGAACTGGCGTTTAGAGCCACTCACTCTGCTCTTCAGGTATTAACCTGACTTACTTCTAGTACAAATGCTCATGATAATTCTACCACTATTGTACCTTACACCATAAAATTCGCAGACTCTTGATTGTATATCAAGCTTGGGGCACATTTTATCCACTTACGGGAGCAGTGTGGCTATTTGGAGGACAAGCTTGCTCGAAGAGCAGGCTGCCTGGAACTTGGAGAAGGCTTTGGACAACATGAAGGAGGTGGTGAAAAAGCCAAAGCTGCTGCCGCTAAGTTCGAGGAGAATCGGCCTCATTGAGGTCGAAAACGAGTCTCCAGCGCGTGTTCAGGAGCTTGAGGGCCAACTCCAGTCAGAGATCGATCGGCGTCGCTTTACACAGCCCAGACCAGAATTCAGATGATGCGTGCTCCAGAGTCCGAGCGTGAGGAGTGGAACTTAGATGCTGCTGTGGAGAAGTTTAAACAGCTCTTCCCAGGTGTGCCAGTTCCACGAGAGGAGAGTGCTGGCACTGATCAGGAAGAACCCTCTGCGTCTGGTGATGGTGGTGCTGGCGAAGATGCCCAGGCTGATGACAATCCTTCTGAAGAAGAAGAAGAATGAAAAACAATTATGAACTTTCTGTGTAATTATTGAACAATTTGCTATCTGTGGTCTGGCCTGGACTTGTATGTCCAGGTCTGTAAATATTCTGTGAACTTCTGTCTGTTGCTACTGTGGAACTTTTGCTTAGTCTGCAGAGCAAGACATTTTTCTAGTCTGCTCTGACAGATTCGGTTGCTTAGTATCTAGTCAGCCTTGGTGGTCCAAGGACTTAACTACTATCGTTTCTGTTGCTTCTATTGTTCTGTGAATGTACTAACCTCGCAGGTGTACACCCCAGACTTATGTACGCATGATCATGGCTTACCTTAAGGGATATTATAGGACTCTCTTAACGGCGGTCAAGCCCTGGTCCGTCAATCCGAGGACGCATCCTCACAGCAGGACTGGCTGCGCTGTGGACTGGAGGAAAATCTCCACTGTAGGACTGGCTGCTCAAGGCTGAGGACTAAGCTCAAGTCTGGAAGACAAGTTCCTTAGAAACTGGGGACCAAGCCCAGAACTGGAGGTTTCACTCCTGAGTAGAACTGGAGGATGAACTCGTAAACAAGTCTGGAGGATAAACTCCTTTATTTGTAATATGTAGCGTACTATATTTACTTTGTTTTTATTTGTGATAGAAAATATTTACTTTTGAACCAAAGATGTAATCTGCAAAACTAGAAATAAAGTTAAACTACACCATTGGAGTTCAATGGTTTTTATTGAATAGAAGATGCAATATTTACAAAAAAACAATTAGGGAGTGCAGAATTGAAATTATGGAATTGAAAGTTCAGAATTGAAAATACCGTATTAACAAAGATAGAGTTTGAGGTTGGTTGCATTCCACGCTCTAGGAATCAACTCCCCCTCCAGAGTTACTAGTCTATAGGCTCCTTGGCCTACGACAGAATCAATCAAGTATGGTCCTTCCCAGACTGGGGCTAGCTTTCCTGCAGATTTTTCCTTTGTATTTTCAAATACTTTCCTCAGAACTAAATCTCCTTCTCTGAAGACTCTGGCCTTGACATGCTTGTTGAAAGTCCTGGCCACATTCTGTTTGATAGTCGCTAACCTTATCCTGGTGCATCTCTTAGTTCCTCTGCAAAATCAAGACTGGAAGACAACAACTGGGTTAGCTTCTAAACTGTTGAGACCATACCTTCTTTGTTGGAACAGACACTTCTGCTGGAATCACCGCTTCACAACCATACACCAAAGAGAACGGAGTCTGTCCTGTAGAAGTCTTTGGTGTAGTTCTGTCAGCCCACAGAACTAATGGTAGCTCTTCTGCCCATCTCCCTCGCCTCTCTTTCAGCTTCTTCTTTAGGACCTTTATGACAATCTTGTTGCTAGATTCTGCCTGGCCATTACACTGAGGATATCTTGGTGCAGAAGTGAGCAGTTCTATACCCCAAGCTGCACAGAATTCTCTAGTCTTGTTCCCTACGAACTGTGTACCATTGTCACATACGATCTGGCTTGGAATTCCAAATCTGCAGATGATGTTCCTCTTGATGAATGAGATGACCTCCTTTTCTGTTACACTTCTGAACGCTTCAGCTTCAATCCACTTCGAAATGTAATCAGTCATTGCCAACATAAACACCTTCTGTCCTGGAGCCATTGGGAGCTTTCCAACTATGTCCATGCCCCACTTCATGAAAGGCCACGGTGCAGAAATAGGGTGTAAGACCTCAGCTGGTTGGTGAATCATTGGAGAATGCTTTTGACATGCTTCACATTTGCTTGCGTACTCCACAGCCTCCTTTCTCATAGTTGGCCAGAAGTAACCAAATCTGAGAGCTTTCTTTGGCGGACTTCTTCCAAGACCTTTGTGGTTGCCACAATTTCCTTCGTGTAACTCTTCCAGAACAGTTCTGGCTTCTGCTGGTTCCAGACAACGCAAATATGGGCCTGACATAGACTTCTTGTACAGAACATCATTAATCAAGACATACCTCGAGGCTTTAAGCCGAAAAGCTCTAGCCTCAAGTCTGTCTGGGGGCAAAACACCATCTCTAAGAAAAGCATAAAAAGGTGCAGTCCAAGAGCTAGGAGTTTGCCTGTGAGTTCTGGTCTCTAGGGATCTGGTCAATCCTAAACTGGTCAAACTTCAAAACCAAGGATCTAACCTTCTCTAAGTATAGCAACATCTTGGAATCTTTGGCCGCAAAAGAACCATTAATCTGATTAACAATAAGTAAAGAGTCGCTTTTTACCTCCAGATTCTTGACACCAAGACCAATACAGACCATCAAACCTGCGATTAATGCCTCGTACTCTGCCTCATTGTTGGTTGTACGAAATTCACAACTGACAGCCTGGGCTAGTATGTCCCCTTGTGGCGATTTCAGGACAATGCCCAGACCAGAACCTCTGACATTAGCTGCTCCATCGATTATCTGACACCAGGTTTCTCCTTTTACGCCTGTGTGAGTTTCAACACTTCCATAGCACCACTTTCTTCCAGGATCGGTGAAATCGACCACAAAATCTGCCAAGGCTTGTGACTTTATTGTCATTACGGGTTCATAATCGATGTCGTGCGTCTTGGTGCATGCCTGCACCACTTAGCCATTCTCCCAGACAGTTCAGGCTTTCTCAAGACTGACTTAACTGGAAGGTTAGTTCTAACACAGATATGATGACTCTCAAAATAAGGTCTAAGCTTAGTAGTTGACATAATTAAGGCGAGAACATATCTTTCCAGAAGAGAATACCTGGTTTCAGCATCTAGCAAGCTCTTACTCACGTAGTATATTGGATATTGCAAACCATCTTCTCCCCTGACCAGAACTGCACTTACTGAATGCTCTGTGACTGACAGGTACAGACTTAACGGTTCTCCCTCTTCTGGTCTGGACAGCAGTGGTGGAGTTGACAGGTAACTCTTCAGTTCCTAGAATACTTCCTCGTGCTTCTCACTCCATTGGAATTCTTTGTTCTTCTTGAGCATATCGTAGAAGGGCTTGCACCTTTCTGAGGATCTAGAAATGAATCTGTTCAAAGCTGCTACTCTTCCTGTCAACTTCTGGATGTCTTTCACAGATCTAGGGGGGCTCCAGATCTAGGATCGCCTTTATCTGTTCTGGACTTGCTTCAATTCCTCTTCTGGTGACCAAGTAACCCAAGAACTTACCAGAAGATACTCCAAAGTTGCACTTTGTGGGATTCAGCTTCATATTAAACTTGTCCGGGTGCAAACTCTTGCTCTAGGTGCTTCACATGATCTTTGGCATCTTTAGACTTTACCACCATATCATCGATATAAACCTCCATTGTGTCCCCAATTAGATCTTTGAACATCATGTTGACTAGCCTTTGGTAGGTGGCACGGCATTTCTCGAGTCCAAAGGGCATGGCGGTGTAGCAATAGATACCACGATGCATCATGAAGGAGGTTCCCTCCTGGTCCGGAGGATACATCTTGATCCGATTAAAACCACTTGAGGCATCCATGAAAGTCGAACTTCATGGCGGCCAGCCTTGTCCACCATGGCATCAATGTGAGGAAGAGGGAAAGGATCCTTGGGACATGCTTTGTTCGGATCTGTGTAGTCTACACGGACTCTCCACTTTCCATTCTTCTTCTCGCACAACAACCACATTAGCTAACGGTCGAGGATACATTACCTCTCTTACCATATTCATGTCCAAAGAACTTCCTGGACTTCCTCATCGATGATAACATTTCTCTCTGGCGCAAACTTCCTGCGTTTACGGTGCACTTTGGTGCATGCGTAGGATCAATGTTGAGCTTGTGTGTGATAACGTCAGGACTGATTCCAGTCATGTCAAAGTGGCTCCATGCAAAACTTGATTTTTTAGACTTCAGGAAGTTGATCAGATCAGATCTGATACTGGAAGGCACATCACTGCCCACCAATACTTTCTTTTCTGGGCAAGACTGGTCTACACTGATCTGGTCCATCTCCAATCCTGACTTCTCTGGCTCCACTACTGACTTGACTGGTTTCTGTAATTGCTATGCGAGCGATTTGTTGGTGATTGGGGGCTTCAAGGCTGCTCTGTAGCACTCCTGTGCAGTCTGTCTTTCTCCCTTGATCACCAGAACTCCCCATTGAGTTGGGACCTTCACACATTGATGGTAAGTAGACGCCACAGCCTTAAGATTGTGGATCCAAGGCCTGCCTAACAAAACATTATACGAAGTCATAGAATCAATAACATTAAACTTCTCAAAAGAAGATACTCCCTGGGCATAGGTGGGAAGCGAGATCTCTCCCAAGGAGTGCTTGGTCTCGCCACTGAACCCAACCAGAACATTGGAATTCTTGGTCAGCTTGTCCTGGCCTATACCCATCTCCTTTAACGCATCCATCATGATCAGGTTCACAGTACTGCCTCCATCAATCAGAACTCGACGTACAAGGGTGCTTCCAATCTGCAACTTGATCACTAGGCTGTCATGATGTAGTACTGGGATGCCTTCACAATCTTCATGATCGAAAGTGACAACTTCCCAATTCTTCTCTACCCTGGTTGGAGGCTGCATCTTCTCTTGCTTTGCTATCCTCTTGGCTGCAGAATAAGTCAAGCCACAGATATCAGAACCACCAATGATAAATTTTACCTCGTGTGTGTAGGGTGGAGGACTTGGCGGCTTTTCTGACTCTTGTCCCCTGGAACCCTGGGACTTGGCGCTTTCAGTTCTGGTCTGACTCCTCTGGACTGGTCTGATGATGTCCTTCAGACGTCCAGTTCTGAGCTGGTAAGATATCTCCTTCTTGAACGCATAGCAGTCTTCTGTGCTGTGGCCGATGTCTCCATGGTACTCACAATACTTATTTGGATTTCTGTTTGGATTTGGATTATCATTCCTCTTGGGCCATCTTGCACCATTCCCAAAGCTCTCCAACTTTGCTATCAACTGTGGAACCTCCACACCGAGACTGCTGATATCAAGGGAGTCATCAGAGTTGACTGTCTCGTAATCGACGGCATGCACTTGTGTTCTGGGTGGCTCGCCAGTATGGCGCACGCCTGGGTGCGTCCACTATCGGACTTCCTGTTCACCTTCTCATACCCGAACTGTCTGTAATGAAAGCATCTTCTTCAAGTCTAATCTGGGCCAAGGTCTTTGCCTGCACATCTTCAAAAGTAACACAAGGATACTTGGTTAGTTCACGATAGAGCTCAGAATTGACCATCAAACCTTGCCTATAAGCCTGGATAGCGGTTGCAACGTCACAGTTGGGGATAGAGATCTTCTCCTTGTTGAATCTTTGGAGATAATCTCGTAGGGACTCATCTTTTTCGTACAGTGCATGCAGGAGCACTTGTTTGCTTCTCTAACTTCCTGCCGCTAGCAACCGGGCAACAAAGACATTCACAAGATTAGCAAACGATTTAATAGTACCATTAGGAATATTGACAAACCATTGCAGAGTCGGGTCCCAGAGTAGAACCAAAGCCCTTGCACATGCAGGCTTCTCTGTACTCCTTTGGAACTAGGACCGTGTACATCCTTTGCTTGTACTGGGCAACGTGGTCCTGTGGATCTCCTGTACCATCATACAGTTTCATCCCTGGAACACTGAACTTCTTTGGGATGTCCTGCATAGTTATGGCCTCGCTGAATGGTGAATCTGCATAACACTCTTGGGAAGCCTCCTCAATTGGTGCTGAAACTCCTGGAATCTTTGCAACCTTGTCATGTAACTTCTGGAGTTCTTGCATCATCATGAGGGTGAAGTTGAACTTCTTCTTGCCCTTCCTTTTGTCAGCGTTCTCGGAAGTTTCCTCCTCTTCTTCACCACCCAACAGCTGGTCTTCGAGATCCTCATCTTCGTCCAGATTAGAGAAATCTATTCTCTTGATTATAGAACTCAAGGATGCCCCAGGTCTGATCTTTGAGGTACTGCCTTTGGCAGAATCTAACTTAGTCTTCAGAACAGACTCTGTTTCCTTCAGTCTTGCATTCTCTTCTGAGATTTGCTGAATCTTAGATTGCGCATCTTGTAACTCCTTGGACAATTCCTCCAAAGTTCTATCAGCCATTTGAGTATGGAAAAGGTGATTTTTGTGAGATTTTTTTTGTGAGAAAAGTTACGCAAATTAATAAACTAGTTGCCCCACGGTGGGCGCCAATTTGTTTTGGTAAAAACTTAACAAGTATGAAAAAAGTGAAAAGTGGATCAACTAGTACTAATTATGAACAGAACAGAACTGAGCTATATGGGACAGAACTAAGGACACAGGATTTGATGACGCAGAAGCCCCGAGAAGAAGATGGGGAAAACTGCGGGCTACCAAGCCAGGAGTACTTTTATTAATATCAGAGTTGGGGTTACAGAATACAACTGTGAAAGTTTGATCACTTCTGTAGCAGATTTACAGAACTGACTATGTTTTATCGTAATATAATTGTCGAGTGCTTAAGTATGCTAATGAGAGTAAAAACTTGTGAAAAAATGTACAAATGAGCCTCTTTATATAGGCCAAGCTAGCTGCAAATCAGCTCCTATTTTCTAGGGCACATTCCCATGATCTCCATTATCTTTGGCGGTTAATTAACCTCCATTGACTCCACTTCTACTCAGCTGAATTATCTTCCATTACCCCATGATCTTTATAACCGTCATAGTTGACCTCTGCTGACCATAACTGCCATGCCTGTTCTGACCTCTTCTGGGTTGTAACTGCTATTGCTCTTCTTTCCTGCTCTGTACCGTATTTGCATTGTCTATCCAGAACTGCCAATTCTGGGTAGTGCAAAATCTGGTCATAACACTGAGGATCATTGGAACGATACCACCGCGTGTAGAAGTCCGTAACACGAGTAGACTCTATATGCTCCGGAACAGCCCAAGTAATATAATCCGACCATCCTCGGATCCAAGCATCAATCATCTGGTTGTTTAGGACAACAACCCCTCCAACCTGAGTATCCTGCTCGGGTATGGTCTGAGCAAGCCCGATTTGCCTCTTCAAGCGAAGAGCATGAATCTACACCCCTCGTTCAAACCCGCACAACATCAACCCACGAGCCGCATTCGCAACAGACGGCGCCGTAATCGCCGTAATATGCCACCATGACACGTACCAACGAATGGCGCTCTCCTTCACAAACCCCCGGTAGTAGTTTAGCGAACGCTCCCGAAGGTCGGCCCACTCCATCTTTCGCGACGTCGTCGCCGCAGCCTTAAAGACACCACCAAGGGGAAGGGCTTTATACACACTTAGCCTCTCCATGAGCCAAATGTTGAGAGCTCAGACGATTAGCAGAACGGTCGTCTAAGCCCAGTATGGTCTCCGCTAGATACAAAGCAGAAGGATCATATCCCCTCTCCATCTCTTCGACAACGCGAGCATACCTCGCACTCACGAACACCCCATCTGGCATGGACCCCGCAAAAGCATAACGATGAACCAAACAAAAAGCAAGGGCCCTCCGCCTAGAACGGTCTGAAATACTGGTGTCCACCTTATTCATATAACGTTGACACAAAAGAAGCATATTCACCTTACCTCCCTCAAACAAACCTGCAGCCTGAGCATTTGTCATCCCAAGGAAGTTTCGCAACATCCCGTTATGGCAAAGCTCACTCCTTACAACCACAGGAGTAGTCCGTTTTGACCACCCCGCAATGGCCGCAAACTCCTCCATTATGGGACACACCTCTCCCCCGGGAAACCTAAACACATGCAAGCTAGGATCCCAATAATCTAAGCACGCATCAAGGAAGTCAAGATCGACTTTCATTTGACGAAAGCCAATAAAAACACCCGCACCATCATCATACACCGCCCTCTTCATTGTCGGACTTAGTGAGGAAGTCCACCTCTTCAAAAGAGCATCAAAATGCTCAACCATTTTCTTGGATACAAAAAAAAACTTTTGTAAATATACCTAATATATTTATGAGAGCAAAAACTTGTACTAAAGGAAAATAAAAGAAGTGTTTGTGAATGAGGATTATAGCACGCACCCCCCATCCTTATACACAAAACATAATACGGAATATGGAAACACAGCGTTCTCACCACAAACCGCATAAGCCTATGCGGTTTGACCCCTAAACCGCATAAGGCTATGCGGTTCAAGGGGCGGGTTTTGTCGCAACTTTCCTAATTTCGTTTTTCCTAAACACTACAATCTACATTAGGCTACGACATTCTTTTGTTGTTTCCCACGCAGCAACATTACATTTCGCTTCCGCATCCACGATTCCTACCACGAGTCAAAACATAACATTTTCGACACTCATGCAAGCTCATTTCGCATTGAAAATGAACTTTTCGCAAACGCATTTTCACAATCCAAAATCAACATCAATGCATCCCACTCGGGAATCGTTTCACTTTTCAAATAAGCTTACCAAACAGGTTCACAACAACAATCACAGTTCAAGTTCAAGCTACAAATGTACACAAAGGTTCATACAATCTATGTTGCACAAATTCACTCCGGATGACGACGACGATACTCGTCAAACTCGCGCCGAATCTGAGCCGTCTCAGCCCGACTCTGACACAACTGAGCTGCCTGCTCAGCCCAAGCCATCCTCCACCTGTTGGCTATCCGCCATAACTTCTTATGCGCCTCCTTAGCCACCTGCAATACAAAACACAAACACACTTCAAATTTTTCACCATTTTGCCTTAATTTCACTCAAATTAAGCCAAACTTAGGGGGAAATTTCAAAACAACAGCAGTCAACTCCATTTTGCCTTAATTTCACCCAAATTAAGCCAAACTTAGGGGGAAATTTCAAAAACAAAGCACATTCTCTCCATTTTGCCTTAATTTCAAACTTCAGGGGGAAATTTCAACTACAAAAGCAGTCAACCCCACTTTGCCTTAATTTCACTCAAATTAAGCCAAACTCAAGGGGGTAACACAAAAACATGACTCTCACAAGTTTGATCATCGCTATAACTCATACCTCGATCAAACTGGGGGCTTACTCACATATACAAAGACAAAGATACATACCTTCTTCACCCTGCCCGTCCAGCTGTCCATGCCCGCGTCGGTAGTCACCGGCAAGTACGTCGGCAAAGTGAAGGTACGACGGACACCCGACTCGTCATACTCAACGGTGGTAGGAAAGTCGCCAGGCTGCTCCGCCATCTCAGGATCAAACAATTACAAAAAGCACACGTCAAGCACATGTTAGGGAAATTTTTCGCTAAATTACCTTACGCACCCTCAAAGAAGCAAGCAAGCATACCTCAATCGGCCCACAAGCAAGCCGAGACTGAGCAAACTGGCCATAATCTTCCCCAGGACAGAGAAGACTCACCGACTCTCCTTCCCCGTACAACGCCATCCGATCTTGAGCCGAAACCCCTCGCTCAAACAGGACCCTCGGCGGGTCGTTAGGCACCACCGGAGCTGGCCACCCTGCCTGAAAGACCAAACGCTCTCCAAGGTACCAAACCGGCCCATACGGCGTCGCCAAGTACAGACGCTGGGTCTCCCGCAATGCGAACCGCGCCCCGATGCCTTCCGGAATGCCCGCATACTGGCCCCACGGGAACGGCACGAACTACAAGCAAAAATAAAAACAAACCCTCATAAATACAATCATTTTAAATACACTCTATTTAAAATGGTTCAAGCACAAACCTGATCAAACTGCATCTGGTTCAGAAGCACCCGAACCTCGTCAGACGACCGATCAAAGTCGCACGGTTGACGCGTGCCCAATCACGCATCGCCGGATACACCCGCGGACCGCTACAAAGACGCAGAGGCGCAGAAAGGAAAGTGACTGAAGATCCACGACTGCACATACAAAAACACATTACAAGACAACAAAGACGAATAACAATGCATCTAAAACAGAAACAAAATCAATACATACCTCCATCACAAACCCAGGCGAGACTAAGGACAGTCTCGACCCTCGATCCACGACCCGCGGCCTCACCGCGTCCATGCAGAATCGAATACACAAACCCAAGGATGGCGACACCCAGTCCAGTGTCCCGATCGCACCCCAATCTAAGAGATGCATCAGGACCGACGTCGCCGCCCTCTCACCCTTATCGCCGAAGTACACGGCGCTAACAAACCACCACAACCACAAACGAGCGTTCTGCTCGTCAGTCCACTCAGAGGGACCTCGCTCGGTTTTCCCCTCGAAGTACTCCAGGATAAAGCTAGTCTTGATCACATAAGGTGGGTTACCCTCGTACTCCACCTCCAAACCACCGCCAATCGCGGCAGTCACCACCTCGTCCTCAATGGACGGCGCAAACTCAAAGCTCATATCGCGGTCCCCGAACGGAAGCCCCGTCATGACCGCGTACCCTGACAAGGTAATGCCGGCCTCGAAGCCGGGCATGTGAAACGTCGTCGTGGTATCCCAATACCGATCAAGGAAGGCCCTGATCAGCATCAGGTTCGCCGTCAACTTCGACCTCGCAATCGCCCTCCAGTGCTCAACTAGAGGACCAAAAGCACTGCGCAGCACCCAAGCCTGCGCACCCTCCGGAAGCTTCTTCTCAAAAGCATACATCACGGACGAGACGCCCGAGAAAGTCGTCATCTGACCTTTCCGCCAACCCAACGTAGCCCGATAAGAGACGTGTCTCTCTTGAGCAAGTAGAAGGTCATGGCCATCCCAGCCCTTGGCAAACGCCCTGTTCGCACGTGATTTTCGTGGCCTAGAGCTACTCGCCCTAGGCACAGCCTCCTCGGCCTCCTCGGCCTCCTCAGCAACGTCCATCTCAGCTTCCAGCTCATCCACCAGCTCTTGAGCAAGCTCATCCTCAGGATCAGGCACAGGGTCACGCCCCGCACGACCCTGACCCCTACCTCGTGACTGACCACGTCTCGTGGGCAGGTCCCGAGGGTCAGCATCCCTCTCACTACGCGTACGCCTCAAACTACTCGAGCTAGAGGCTCCCTCAGTCCTCGAGCTAGTACTCTTACGAGATCTTGATCTCGTAATACGACCAGAACCCTCTCCTGCAACCAAACACAACCAATACATACAGCTATAATACATGCAAGCATACAACTTGGCATACACATACACAAATACACACAAATAATACGCACATAATACATATACATCCCTTAACACATTACACTATGCGCCCTACAGAGCAGTTTTAGGCCTAATCCACGATTAAGCCGAAAACCGTTCTCTACACCTCAAAATTACAACTTCGTGGTTGCCATAATAGTCCCCAACAACAAACCATTACAAGCAATTGCATTTTGGTCATCCCGATCAAAAACCCCCAATTCGCCTTAATTACTCTGTATAACTACGACTTAAGACGGCGATTTGAAGGCCTTAGCTCGACATTTTCGCAAAACTAACGTAAAAGCAAGTTAGAATGGAGCATTACCTGATGCCATAGCAAGACAACGTAAGAAAAATGAGCAAAAACGGTTGAGAAATCGAAAAATGGCGTTTTTATGATTGAAAAACCGAAATGAGTGAATGAGGCAAGGTCACGGCTGAGCTCGTGCTATATAACCCCCTACAGCCATGATGGCAAACCGCATAGCCTTATGCGGTTTGCCCCATGAACCGCATAAGGCTATGCAGTTTCAGCCTGTGGTTTTTCTCGGTTTTTTTCTCGTTTTACGCCTACTTTTCGATTCCTAATTCATTTTGGCCCTAATGCAACTCCAAGTACGTCCCGTGCTTGGGTCAAGGCGTCACCTACAGTCCGCCATACGCGTATATTAAGCATTTAATATACGATGTAAGCGTATACCTAACGCTCTTCACGAGCATTACATCATTTTCTCCTCCACGGAAGGCAATCATATGCAACTACGACTACATAGACACTCCTCGGCGAGCCCAAGCACAAGCACGCTCCAATATACACCTAACTCCAAGTATTTCACTCTACATAGACACTCCTCGGCGAGTTCAAGCATTACACGGACGCTCTTTCACGAGACCTACGCCAACACCTACATGAACACCCCTACTCAATTATACACCTCACGCATACCCAAACATCATACAAGCACATGCACCCCTGCACTTTAGCCCCTTTCACATTTCAACACATGCAATACGAAGACATTACAAGCAGCAGCCCCAGGCATCCGACGACACCAAACATATACAAAGGCACCAACAATGACAGTACAACAAGCACGTCGAAGACATCCAGCAGGCCGGCAGGCCCTTATAGCATGCACGGACCGCCAAGTCCTTAAAATGCGCACGCCCCTCCCCTGCTCAGCCTTGCTCAAGTCCTCGTCTCACCCATGGACACATGCTTCGTTCGCCGATCAGATCGAGACTGTAATGGTCCGGATATGGTCGTGGAGTTTGACTAGCGCTCTAGTCCGACCTCAGTCAAACTGGGGGCTCTGTGGATACCCATATCCGTACCCTCCCACACAAAACCCTGTGATGTAACACGGACTTTTATTACGCATGCTTTAACGTTGACTTAAACGGTTCTAACTAATGTCGAATTCATTTTGAGTCGTTCTAAATGTTAAAATGATTTAGGTCGCTTCACATCACACTTAAATAACGTTCATTTTGTCCATTAGGAGTCTAGCTAGGTCCTTGTCCTGCTTCATTTGGCATGAGCTTCGCATTTGCACTACAATTAGCCCTTTTACATTAACAAGGTCTAATTCAGCATTCCTAAATCCCTAAATTTAGGCCCGGTGGCTAGATCTTCCCTTTAGCCTCCTCACGTCTTACCTTATTTCAAAAAATCCATGCAAATACACCCTTTTCATTTTTTCGGGTCTCGGGCCCGAAACCGAGCCCAAACCCAGCCTTTGGCCCGCACTCCAAAGCCCTAAACATCAAAATATCTCAGAAATATCCTAGCCTTTTCCTTGACGTGCAAGTAAGGATTATACTAAATCTTTTCGAGATATAATCAAACCGGAACTAGGAAACTACGCAGAAAACCACACCTTCAAACCGCATAGTCTTATGCGGTTTGGGGTGGCAACCGCATAAGCTTATGCGGTTTGCCCTGGCAACCGCATAAGGCTATGCGGTTTCCTGGCTTGTTTTTATCCCCGGATTTCCTAATTTCTCCGAGGTTTTTAGTATATATACACCCCTATACCTGACCTCGAAACACATCAATTTCTCTTCAGAACACACAATTTACACCCAGCTTTCACAGCAAACACACTACAAAACATTCACAAAGCCTCAAGCACTCAAATCCTTGAGTTCAACACACCATCCCGTGTTGAATTCATCCTCCTTTTAAGTTCAAGAAGCGAAGCTCTGCCCAGATCTGAAGCGTCAGGACAAGGTAGGTACCGATCCACTTGGATCAAAGCTTTTTCTTATTTTCTATGGACTAACAAAGGGGACTACACTCTAGCGCCCCGCTTTGGCACCCAAATGGCTTGCACTCCAAGTGTTCTATTTGCTTCGGGTACACTCCATATCTGATAACACGCCAAAGTCGCATAAGCAACCGACCCTTATAAAATAAACCAATGGACAATTGAACTTTATTTTATTTGCATGCAACTTGCACCTTCTTATTTTGCATTAAAATCAACTTAAACAATGAATTCGACCTTTAACTGAACCGTTTTCGTTAACAAGTTAAACATGCTAAACTGAGGGTTTTAATCAATCTTTTTGCATCTGCATCTGCATTCTTTTACAACTTTATCGCACTTGTACGTAGCGATAACATTAGCTCAATTATCATCTTATCTGGATTGTTCTAGGTCAGTAGAGGCTATTTTTACATAGGCTTTTCTAAAAGGTTTTCATAAATCATTAATTGAATTAACTCTTTTTCTAAAGTACCCTCACCCCGAATCCAATCTGGTTTCACAAGCCTTAGATCTAGGGGTGTCGGCGTGCTCCAAAATCTAGGACATGTCTTTAGGCTTAGGACATGATAGCAGGTTCCTGATTTCCGCGATAATTAGGTGGCGACTCCAAAACAGTTTTAAAGGTTTTTGGTAAATTAGTCTTTTTAACTTAATCCGCCCTTAAGCAAGACGCCGAGTTGGGTCCCGTCCGATCCCGGGTTCCACACATGCGCGCACCCGTTTTACAAACACATGAAGCAATTGGCCCTTTTTACATTAACAAGGCCCAATTCAATTTTCCTAAATTCCTAAATTTAGGGCCAGTCGCTAAAACCATCTTTTAGCACTGGCAAACACCAAATACGGCCTCACGGGTCGTCTTATTTCACAAAACACTACAAAATACACCCTTTTTTTTACATTTTCGGATCTCAGGCCCAGAACCGAGCACAGTTACATTCCTGGCCCGCTTCCCAAGGCCCTGGAAAACCTAAACAAACCCTACATCCAGCAAATAATCCGTGACTTAGAGCTCAAGAAAGAATATCCCGTATATATCAAAAGATAATGTTGAAATATACAAAAAAAGATGACTTTGCCCGCCCTCCAAATCGCATGACACCTTGCGATTGGAGCATGCAATCGCAAGAGCCCTTGCGATTACCTCAGGAATTCGCAAGGTGCCTTGCGATTCCTACGGCTGGTTTTATTCTCTAGGGTTTCCTAATTCTTGACGAGCTCTCTACTATAAATAAAACCCCCCTGCCTACGTTTCAAACACAATTTTCATAGCTTTGAACACCAGCAATTCACAGCAAACTCTCTAAAAGCCTCACGCACACAAATCCTTTGAATTCTTCATTTTCTCGTGTTGAATTCTCCCCATTGAAGCGAAGCGCTACCGGTTTACTGATTCGAGACAGGTAGGTCTTAATTCTAGCATGGATTAAGGTTTTCTTCACTTCTTTGACTTGCAAGGGTCTACATTAGGCTCACCCCGACTTTGGTACGCGAGTCTGCTTTTCATAAGGCGGCCATGCACCTCGAATACACACCCTATTCTTAACACCTTTCCAAAGTCGCATAAACAACTGACCCCATTTAAAATAAACGAAATGGACTTTATTTTATGTATGCATCTAGCAAATCCTCTTCTTGCATTTAATCACTTAACAATGAATTCGACATTAACTGAACCGTTTTCGTTAACAAGTTTAGCATGCTTAACTAAGGGTTTTAAACAATCTCTTTTGCATTTGCATTTGCATTCTTTTTACAACTTAAATCGCACTTGTACGTAGCGAATTACTTAAGCTCATGTGTCATTCTTTGCATTGTCCTCAAGCTTAGTAGAGGCTATCTTTGATAGGCTTTTCCAAAAAATCTTTCATAAAACATTATTTGAACTATTCTTTAGAAGAATACCCTCACCCGAATCCGAATCTGGTTTCACAATAACCTTAGACGGATAGGTGTCGACGTGCCTTGTACTCTAAGACGTGTCTTTGAGCATAAGGACACGGAGGCGGGTTCTAAATTTCCCTCTTAATTTAGTGGCGAATCCGAAGCAGTTTTTAAAGGTTTTTCTAACTTAATCTTTTTCAACTTTTTGCCCCCTTAGCAAGACGTTGAGTGGTCCCATTTAACCCCAGAATCTACATTTGGCGGCGTTGTTTGTTACATCAAAGTCCAATTTGATGGAGAGGGGTGTGTGTTCGCCATTTGGGGAAATGAGGAGTATTTCTATAGCACAACCTCGATAATTGGATGAACCATCGAATTATAGCTCCCATTGCTCGTCGTTGATGTTGTAAATTCTGTCGTCGGGAAATGATGTAGTGTCGACAATGGGTTCCTCGTCGATTGCGTGTTCGGCGAGGAAATCTGAGACTGCTCGTCCCTTGATTGCTTTGAGAGGGACGTAGACGATGTCAAATTCGGCTAAGAGCAATGTCCATCGTGCCATGCGTCCATTTGGCACGGGTTTCTCGAAGAGGTATTTGACTGGGTCCATTTTTTAGTAGAGCTTGTTTGGTGTGCGTATCGAGTTTCGTAGTCGAGAAACTTTTTGCTAATGTAATAAATGGGGTGCTCTTCACCGTTGACTTCTTGTGCGAGCATGACCCCCATTGCAGTGGATGTTGTTGTTAGGTAGAGTGATAAGGGTTGGTCCTTTTGCGGTGGCCTTAGTACTGGAGGGTTTGATAGTAACTCCTTGACCTTATCAAATGCTTGTTGGCACGCTTCGTCCTATTCCACGTGGTCGGTCTTCTTGAGCTTTTTGAAGATCGGTTCACATATCATGGTTAGTTTGCTTATAAAGCGCGAGATGTAGTGGATTTGACCCAAGAAATTTCGGATTTCGTCGAGGTTCTTAGGAGGTTGCATTGCCATGATTGCCTTTATTTTCGAGGGGTCGACCTCGATGCCTCTTTGGCTTACTACGTGTCGTAGTAGCTTGCCGGATCTTACTCCAAATGGGAATTTTTGGAGATTGAGGCGCATTTTGTATTGACGGAGGCGTATGAAGAATTTGCGAAGGTTGGTGATGTGATCACCTCTCTCCTTTAACTTGACGATCATTTCGTCAACGTATACTTCGACCTCCTTGTGCATCATGTCGTGTAGGAGTGTAGTTGCGGTGCGTTGGCATGTTGCACCTGCGTTGATTAGACCAAAAGGCATAACCGTGTAGCAGTATGTGCCCTACGGTGTGAGGAATGCGGTCTTTGCCATGTCCTCGTGGGCCATCTTGATTTGATTATAGCCTGCGTAACCATCCATGAAAGATAAAAGAGCGTGGTCGGGGGTATTGTCGACTAGGACGTCCCCGTGCGGTAGTGGGAAGTCATCCTTTGGACATGCTTTGTTTAAGTCGCGGAAGTCGACTGATGTATGCCATTTATATTGATTATATGCCCCCGGTTCAGTTGCATTTAGCTCGTATTTATTCGATTTCACTATGATTTTAGGAGCTATATGCTTTATATTGCGATACTGTCGTTCCTCGTTTATATTTTGCAGGTTTTAGCGGTCCTAAGCCGAAACTTGAGTCAATTGGAGCATTTACGAGTATCGTGACGTCAAGACTAAGCTCGAGAGCGAATATGGAAGCAATACTATGATTTGGGACGTCAAACCTATAGGTTCAGAGCAAACCTATAGGATCAAGATGAGTGCCTAAGGTCGAATTTCATCAGAAGTTGCTGGAAAAATCAAGAACCTATCGGTTTAGGGTCAAACCGATCGGTTCCCACCTCTGAACCGATCGGTTCAGCCCCGAACCGGTCGGTTCACTTGCCCCGTTTCACGTTTTCTCGTGGGCCTATAAATACAACTTGGAGTTAGGGTTTTAGTTTATCTTTTATTATACTTTACTGCTTTAGAATAGTTTGGAGTTTCCTCTCTTTAAAACTCTCTAAAAACACTTAGTCTAGATTTAATTACTCTTGCAAGATTCAATCATTACTTCGATTCAAGATTAATTTCAGGTTTAATTTCAATTGTTATTCTTTCATTATGTCTTATTATTATAATTGCTTTGTTTTAATTTCAATCATGCATAGCTAATTCTCCTATTAGGGTTTGAGGGGAATTTGTGCCCTTGGTTCAGGAACATGTTTTTGGATTAAATTGGTTGAATATATTGTGCAATTGATTTCTTTCTACGCGTTTTATGCCAATTGAATTAGGATTATTTCGCCTGATCAACGAATTCATCTGAGTTTAATTGAACCTGAGTAAGTTTTGATTTAAGATCGAAAGCCGAGTTAAAACTAGACTTACGCGAGATCGATAAGTTGAATTTAGTACGTAGCGAGAGCCCGCTAAATTTGCTTAAGGCTGAAATTGACTCGAGAGAGCGTTTTCCAAACCTAATCATTTGCACAGTTTATTGCTTCCTTCTTATGAACTTGAGTTCCTGAATCATTGTCATAATGAACCCGATGCCCTAATCTCTTCCCTTATAGTCTTCTAATCTTCGTTCTTTTTGCTTTAGTTTATAGTTCAAATCAAACCATTTTTATACCCCTTTGAGTCAAAGCTGTTTTCACCCAACTTAGCTTATAACTACACCGTTTCTCTGTGGATTTCGACCCTACTTACCGCTAGCTTCTATTAGTTGTTTGCCCAGGTTTATTTTGATTAGGCGTGACGACTTTAGCCTCATCAATTTTGGCGCCGTTGCCGGGGAAACGGCTTTGTTTGTTATAGTTATTGTTTTTGTTGCAGGTTTTTCTCTCTTGTCCCAAGGAACCTCATCAATTCATGCAATGATCTCCCCCCATTTATACAAAACCATCACAATACGCACTTTTTCCTGCGAGGCGCATTCCGGCCCGGCGCCCCCCACCCGGAGGCGAGGTCGGGCGCGTGCAGGGCTTCGATAGGTTCGCATTTCCCTTCCCGGTACCTTCAGGGTGCAATTGGGATACTTGACTGGGTGTCACCGTCCTTAGGTTTGTGTATTCGCTTCTGCATGGACGCTGTGAGACCGCGGGTCATGAAGCGAGGGTCGAGACTGTCCTTAGTCTCGCCTGGGTTTGTGATGGAGGTACGTATTGTCTTTGTTTATCTTGAGTGTATATTGTTTATTTGGATTGTCTTTGTATCGTGTTCTTGTGTATGCAGTCATGGATCTTCAGTCATTTCCCCTTCCTGCTGCCTGAGCATGCTAGGAAGATTGTGAGAGCGTACCCGGCGGTGCGTACTTGGGGCACCTGCAACCATGCGGCCTTTGACTGGTCGTACGATGAGGTTCGGGTGCGCCTGAACGTCATGGAGTTTGGGCAGGTTTGTATTCGAATTATTTTAAATAGAGTGTACTTAAAATGATTAGATTTATGTTTTTAGGGATGTTTGTTCTTTTGCAGTTTGTGCCTTGCCCGTGGGGTCAATACACGGGTGTTCTTGAGAGCGTTGGGGCGCAGTTCGCGGAGCATGAGACCCAGCGTCTGTACTTGGCGATACCGTACGGACCTGTTTGGTACCTTGGGGAGCGTCTAGTTTACCAGGCAGGGTGCCCGGCTCCGGTAGTGCCTAAGGACCCGCCGAGGGTCCTTTTCGAGAGGGCAGTTCCTGCACAGCAACGCGTGACGCTGTACGGAGAAGGAGAGCCTGGGAGCCTTCTTGGTCCTGGGGAGGATTATGGCCAGTTTGCTTGGTCTCGGCTTGCTTGTGGGCCGGTTGAGGTAAGTTCGTCTTGGTTTTGAAAATGCGTAGGGTAAATTTTGCGAAAAATTCCCTGACGTGTGGATATTTGTCTTGTTTTGCAGCTGTTCGATCCTGATACAGCGGAGCAGCCTAGCGATTTCCCGACTACAGTTGAGTGGGATATGTGTGAGCCGGTTGAGGTAAGTCCGTCGCACTTTTAGTGTGCCGTCGTACTTGCCGGTGATCACTGACGTGGGCATGGACAGCTGGGGCGGCAAGGTGAAGAAGGTATGGGTCCTCTTTTCTTGGTATATGTGTGAGCCCCAAGTTTGATCGAGGTATGGAATATGACGATGATCAAACTAGTGAGATGGTTGGTTTTGATTTACCCCCTCGAGTTTGTCTTAATTTGAGTGAAATTAAGGCAAAGTGGAGTAAACTGCGGTTGGTTTTGAAATTTCCTCCCCTAAGTTTGACTTAATTTGAGTGAAATTAAGGCAAAATGGAGAAAATGTGATGATTCCATTGTTCATTGCAGGTGGCCAAGGATGTGCACAAGAAGCTGTGGAGGACAGCCAACAGGTGGAGGATGGCTTGGGCTGAGCAAGCGGCCCAGTTGTGTCAGAGTCGTGCTGAAACGGCTCAGATTCGGCGTGAATTCGACGAGTATCGTCGTCGTTATCCACAGTGAATTTGTGTAATAAGGATTGTATGAACCCTTCCTTACATGACTTTAGCCTTGAACTTGTTCGTCATTTCGTACGTCGTGAACCTGTTGTGTTAGTAAGCTTGGTTTGAAAACGAAATGATTCCCGATTGGGATGTTTAGGATTGAAATATTTTGTTAGAAACATGATTTCGTAAAATGTTCATTTTAAAAGTCGAAATGAGCCGAAATGAACATTTGAAATGTGATGAGTCGACTCGTGGTATGAATCGTGTTTGCAAAGCCCTATGCGGTTTGTGGGCTAAACCGCGTAGGCCTATGCGGTTTGGGTGGCAAACCGCATAAGGTTCTGCGGTTTGTCCTCCTGGCTGGTGCCGCTGGGTTTTCAAATTTCGGATATGTCTTCCCATATAAGGAGAGGGGGTGCGTGTCGTAATTCCACATTCAAATCACTTCTCTTATTTTCTCTTTACAAGCTTTGCTCTCATAAACGAAAAAGTATATTTACAAAAGTTATTATCTCCTTTTTATTCAAGAGGTGGACTTCTTCACTAAGTTCGGCGGCGAAGAAGGCGATCTACGAAGATGGCGCGGGTGTCTTTATTGGCTTTCGCCAAATGAAGGTCGAGTTGGATTTCCTGGATGCATGCTTGGACTACTGGGATCCTAGCTTTCACGTCTTTCGATTTCCGGGAGGAGAGGTGTGTCCCTTGATGGAGGAATTTGCGGCCATTGCACAACGGGATGCTGCGAAACTTCCTGTGGTGGTACGGAGTGAGCTTTGCTTCAACGGGATGCTGCGAAACTTCCTTGAGATGTCGAACGCTCATGCTGCGGGCTTGTTTGAGGGAGGTAAGGTGAATATGTTAAACTTGTGTCAACGATACATGAATCGGGCCGATACTAGTATTTCGGACAGCTCTAGGCGAAGGGCCCTTGCCTTTTGCCTAATTCACCGTTATGCTTTTGCGGGGTCGATGCCTGACGGGGTGTTCGGGAACGCGAGGTATGCTCGTGTCGTGGAAGAGATGGAGCGAGGACACGACCCTTCTGCTTTAATCTTGGCGGAAACCATACTGGGCTTAGACGACCGTTGTGTCAATCGTCTGAGCTCGTACTGAGGTTGCGCTGGGATTCTCCACATTTGGCTTATGGAGAGGCTGAGTGTATATGTTGCTCTTCCCCTTGACGGCGTATTCAAGGCGGCGGCGGCTTCAAAGCGGCGGCGGCTACGTCACGGAAGACAGAGTGGGTTGATCCTCGGGAGCGTTCACTCAACTACTTCCGGGGGTTTGTAAAGGAAAGTATTATCCGTTCGTTCGTTCCATGGTGGCGTATTACAGCGGTTACAGCGCCGTCTGTGGCGAACGCGGCTCATGGGTTGATGTTGTGTGGGTTCGAGCGGGGAGTATGGATTCATCCTCTTCGTTTGAAGAGACAAATCGGGCTCCTTCAAACCATTCCTGAGCAGGATACTCAAATAGGAGGGGTTGTTGTACTAAATAACCAAACGATTGATGCTTGGACCCGGGGATGGTCAGATCGTGTCACTTGGGCTGTGCCGTCGCATATACAGTCTACTCGTATCTCAGATTTCTATAAGCGATGGTATCTTTCGAACGATTCTCGGGAGCGGGAAAATCAGAGAAGGAGGGAGAAGAATGGGCCAAGGCCCTCTTTGGCGCATGAAGTGGTGCGCGGAAGGAGGGACTATGGTGATCTTGTTGCCTCAGGTTTGGATGCTTCTACTTCGAAGCCGATGCGGGAAATGCTTGGACCAAGGGTGACCGTTAGGGATCGTCTAGGGCCAAGGACCGAGGAGCCCCCAGTCGAGCAGGACGAGGGTCCCATCGAGCCGCCAGGGTTTGAGAGGAATGTTCCCGTTATTAGCTCGAAGATTGTTGCGGATCGGTCTCTTGAAGACGAAGAGACTAGTCCTAAGCGGCAAAAGAAGACCGAATAGTTCGCCTTTGCTTAGAAATTTCCTTTTTTCCAAAAGTACATGCATTTAATTTCGAATAAAGGGTTAAGGAGGCTTGTTCCTAACTCATTTCTAAATTGTTGGATGATTCTAAGTTAAAGTAATAAAATAGAATTTATTTGACTTTGTCTTGTCTCGTTGCTTTCTTATATGTTTGTTTTGAAACGTTCTCGACCTTTTAAGCTTCGAACATTCGTATTTTGTCTTAAATCCTCGACCTTCTTAAGCTTTGGATTTGTTTGTTTGATTTTTTTGTCTTAAGTCCTCGACCTTTTTAAGCTTTGGACTTAGATTTTTGTGTTGACTGTGCACTCGACCTTTTTAAGCTTTGAGCATGTCATTTTGTGAGTGCAACGCCCTCGACTTTTTAAGCTTTGGGTGTATTTAAAGAAGTTCGGTTGTGCTTTGAAAAGCTGCCTACGTATCTATGTTTTATTACAGAATCAAACCGGCGTAGTTCGTGTAATTCGGTTGAGCTCTTTGCAAAGCTGCCTACGTATCCCCAGTGCGTGGAATCAAACCGAGCGTAGTTCACCCATGCGAGAGTGAGTTTATTTTTTTTGTGAAATTCATTGCAAATTTGTCAAAGCTTAGGGATAGTACTTCTTGAGTTGATCAAGATTAGTTGGTAGGCTGAATTCCTGGCCGTCAAGGTCGGTTAACCTCACGGCTCCTCCGGGAAGGATATCCTTGACCAAGTACGGTCCGGCCCAATTGGGTTTGAATTTCCCTCTTGGGTCGACTGGTAATGGTGCTCGGACTGATTTGAGTACTAGGTCACCCACTTTGATATTTCGTGGCTTGACCCGTTTGTTGTAGGCGAGATTGGTACATTCGGGCTGTACTTAGCGAATGTAAGCGTCTTTCGTCTAAAAGGATGAGTTGTTCATATCGTTCACGTGCCCATTCGACTTCGGGAATGTCGGCTTCCATGAGGATTCGAAGGGACTGCATCTCGATTTCTACAGGCTGGATGGCTTCCATCCCATAGGTTAGGAAATAGGGCGTGATACCCGTGGGAGTGCGAATAGTGGTGCGGTATCCCCATAACGCGAGTGGGATTTTGTTGGGCCAATCGTGGCAGGTGGCAATCATCTTTTTAAGGATTGATACGACGGTTTTGTTTGCTGCCTCGACTGCGCCGTTGGTTTGTGGTCGATAGGGTGATGACTTATGGTGTTGTATCTTGTACTTGAGAAGAAGCGGTTCGACCTCCCCTCGAAAATGCGTGCCTTGATCACTTATGAGCTCATGGGGTATGCCGTAGCGACAAATGATGTTGTTCTGTATGAACTTTGCAACTTCTTTTGTGCCCAGCTTACGGTATGACGCGGCTTCGACCCATTTGGTGAAATAGTCGATAGCCACGAGGATAAAGCAGCTCCCACGGGTTGAACTTTACCGATGACGTCGATTCCCCACGTCGAGAATGGCCATGGCGAGGTTAGACTGTATAATGGTGAAGGGGGTATGTGTTGCACATTTGCAAAGATTTGGCAATTGTGGCAGTGTTTGACGTACTTGGCACAGTCGGCTTCCATGGTGGTCCAGTACCATCCAAGCCTTATGATTTGTTTGCACATGGCTTGTGCGTTCATGTGGGGTACGCACTCGCTATCGTGTACTTGGGACATGATTTCTTGTCCCTTTTTGTAGTCGACACACAGGAGTAGTGTACCTTGAGGCGTCTTCTTGAGTAGTTTGTCCATTTCCATCACGAATTGTGATGATAATAGGCGTAGGGCTCGTTTAGCACGTTTGTCGGTGCTCGGTGGGTATTCGCCGTTTGTTTTATAGTTGATAATAGCTTGGTGCCAAGGGTCGGTCTGTTCTTCCTCGGCTTCGATATCACAAATGTATGCGGGTTCGTTCCGTCTTCTTTTGGCGCTTCGGACTAGTCTCTTCATCTGCGATAATAATGGAGCTGTCTTTCAGGCTAAAGAGCCAAAGTCTAGTAATAAATCTAGACATGTACTTAGAAAATTTCATGTAATTAGAGATTATGTGGAAAGAAAGGAAATTATATATGATATGTAATATAGGGACAGACGACAATGTCGCTGATCCTTTAACCAAACCCTTACCTCAATCGAAACATGACCGTCATGTAGGTTCGATGGGTATTAAGAAGGTTTTGGATTTGTAAATTATTTTGATATATGATCATCTAGTTTTACTACATATATAGCATTTATGTTTTTTTCGTAGTCAATTAAGAATTAATTGATACTTGGTTCATCCCAATTCGTTGTAGAGACAACACTGGACCCTATTAAAGTGAACGGGATCAACTTAGTATTTAGCCCCTAGTCACTTATAAGAGGTGACGTCACTTATAAGAGGTGACGTCTCACTAGTGAGTAGTTGGTAAGTCGATTTGATGGTGTGGTCAGTAACCATGGGTCTTAGATGGTATTGCCAGTCGATTACTTTGGCAGACTATTAGATACTCTATTGGGTAGTGACCATTAACCAGAGTCCTAATTTTTGTTGCCTGGTCATGGCAAGGAACTCTGAAGTATTCCTTTGAGTCGATTCTTTAGACTGTTAACTGTTTGTCTGAGTCAGTATAGTTTCCGAGTGACTTTGGTTTATCCTACGTCGTGCTGTAAAAGGAGGCTACAAGGTATATTCTGGGTCATGGTGATCTGTGATTTATTGTAGGCTTACAGGGTAACAGGAATTGTCTACCCTCGTCGGGGTTCAGTATCTCAGGGCCACTCGAGGAGAAATGGCTGGAAATGCGCGGCCACGCTCGGAAGTAATCTATCGTAGATTTTTCCGGTCGGACAGTTATTCTCTGATAGAGAAAACCACTCTAGATCAGATCAATTGCTAGTGCGACCTGAAAGACACCCTGCATTGAGTGGGAGATCAAAAGTGACAAGAGAATTGGTATCGCAACACTTGTGAGGACAAGTGGGAGATTGTTGGAGTCAGTGTCCTCCACAATATTGCAAATACTTAATAAATCTCATTAGAGGAATAAAGGGGAATATAGCTTATTATAAGTCAGTTGATTAACGTATATCGGTAATGCTCGGCTTGCTAGAGTTTGACGTTACTGTCGTGTGACGGCAGTAATTAACTGATCCCTTTCGGTCATACCTAATGGGAGGAAGACCAACATAAGCTAGTTATTTATATTTGACATAGTATAACTAGACACTTAATATTAAGGCTAATATTTTAGTCAAGAGGTAATAAATTATGAGACGTATAATAGATACGGAACTAGAGTGTTATTATTCTTTTATACGATAATTGAATAATAAAGGTTTTGTGATATTGAGAATTAGTTATTAAATGTTAATTTACTAAAAGGGGTTATTTGTCATTTAATGTAAGATTAGTGACTAATATGATTTATAGGTTAATAGAATGGAGAATTTAAGAGTCCAATGTGATAAAATTATATATTTATATAATTGTCATTTATACTACTTAATTGTTAAGTATGTTTCATTATTAATAATTTATTTATTTAAGTGTTAAATGGACTAATTAATATTAAATGGACCCAAATTAAATGGACCAAAAAATGACCCAAATGAGCCAAGAAGGGTCGGCTCATACATATTCATATAGATTCTAAAAGGTTAAATTAGTTAGTTGAAACACCCCAAACTAAAAATGGAAAGTAAAGTCTCGAGCCGTTTACCGGAAAGACAAGGGCAACGTTTTCCTACTCGACCACAAGCTCAGCTTTCCACGGCAGTTACAGTCTCAAGCTCATATAAGGAGCTAATTTGGTCAAATCTTTGCCTAATTCTTCCACTCACATTGGCCTATATATACCCATCAAATACCATTCATAATGGACAATATAATTCTCTCAAAAATCACAAAATAAAACAAAACAAATTCAGCTCAAAGTGTACTTTAGCCGTGAGTTTTTGATCATTTTTGATCAAAAATTTGTTCATTTGGTGCTCTAATTCATTCTATATACTACCTCTATAATATTAAGTATTATACTACAATAATCTAGCTTTATTATTTAGTATAAGTTGGTATTAATCCTAGGGTGGATTAAGAGAGGAGGTACTCCAATTTGAATATTTGAAGCTCCTCAAAAGACCTCTCAAAAGGTCTATTTTTATTATTGCAATTTATATTATCGTAATTTATATTATCGTAATTTAATTTATGCAACTATATTTTACAGTTAGTTTTATGATACGTGTTATTTATATAGATTATATGCCCCCGGTTTAGTCGCATTTAGCTGCATTTACTCGTATTCATTACTGGTTTTATGAGCTATCTGCTTTATGTTGCGGTACTGCTGTTCCTCGTTTATATTTTGCAGGTTTCGGCGGTCCTGAGTTAAAACCTGAGTTGAGTGGAGCACTTCAAGTACCGTGACGACGAGACCAAGCTCGAGCTATCACAAGAGCTCGGGATACGAAACAAAGTGTAACAACCTGCTTTTTAGTCGTCTTTAATTACTAAGGCGGAAATTAATTAAGTCTTAAACCAGCGTTATTAATTATACAAATAACCCAAAATATTACGTCATCGTTCAAGAGTTGAATAAAACAACTCTAAGTACGGAAATTAAAAGAGTACAGTGTTATATAAATTACATCTCTCTCGAAAACAATAAGCTAAAGTAAAACATAAAATATAAGCTAGTCCCGGCCCAAAATCCAAGCATCCGGTCCACGCTTTTCCTGCACAATAAACAGTTGGGGGGATGCCCGCTGAGCGGACAGTGACTAGCTATGCTCATACTTATCCTCGATTTCAATTACTTTGATTTATTACTATCGCTTTATAATTATAACATTATGATAAAAACATAAACATGCTTATTACATATAGCAATTAAAGACATATAAGTCATAATAAGCATGCGGTATAAAGCGATAAATCATATAAGCATGATATTTAGTTATGAAAGCAAATAACAGATAATATCGTAGCAATAGCGTCACAATCAAAACAGCAGGATTACAAAGCGATATTAGATCGTAAGCAAACGTAAATATTGTATCATACACATCATGCAGAGTCGATTCACTTCAGAAATTTGTGGTCTTTAATTTTTAAAGATGGTACGCACTCGTTCCCATTTAAATCAAACAACACACAAACTGCTTACGAGCCTGACCACTGAGTAGGCCATTGTACTCTAGTCGCTTTCATCTCACTACCATAGTGCAGCGGCTTACTCGACTCGTAAACCACGCCGAATACTATAGTACTTGCATTTCATCGTCTAGTGTTCGAAATGATTCGAACTTCAGTTACAATCCCGTCAAGTGATCTATACATGTGGTAAGAGTGAATGCAAGTGTCGCGCCCACTAAGAACGAAACACGGCAAGGAGACAGAACCACGAGATGCGCTAAGCATATAATGTCACGGTGGCCCTGGTAACATTAGCGAAATAGGGGAATAAAACCCTAGTCTAGTATGCATACACTAATAGTCACTTTAAGATTGGGCTATGCTATTCATAGAGCACCTTAACTCTGAATAAAACGGCTATTTCCTAATGCTTGACCCAAAAGAGTTGGCATATTCCTTATCATGTACGGCTTAGGCTATACAACTTAAGGCGTAACGGCATGGGCAGGATGCTAAGCAATAAAGCTGCCGGCTTAAACCACACTATTCGATATGACCCAAGCCAGAGACCGAGATAGTGGTGTCCGCACAAGACTATCTTAACCCCACTTCACTCACGATTGACGTTTTCATATCCGAGGCTCAAGCTTTTGACCTTTTATTTAACTTACTCAATATTCATTATTTAGTTGATATTACATATCACATGTAACACCCCGTGTTTTTATGGTTAAATTCAAATATATTTTAACTCACAAATTTATTTAAATTTATATTTATTTTCATAATACCTTAATATTTACGATCTTTTAAATAATATATTTAATACTATTTCATAGTAAAAATTAATAAACTACTTGCAAAATAATATTGTTACTTTATAATATTAAAATAGTAGAATAATAGTAAAATAGTATAAATTAATAATATTTTCTATGGTTATAAATATTTGTTATAATATTAAATTTGACTTATTTTGTGTATTTTCAACTATTTTGACCAAGATTAGCTTAAAGTTAAATTAATATATTTTCTCTTTTTATGAAACTATTAGACTTTAATTTTAACAAGTGTAGAAGACTACCTAATACTCCGTATATAATACTCCGTATTATACACTCCGTATTATACACTCCGTATATATCTAAAACAAACACAAGTAAACCCTAGTGATAATCATTCATATAGACTCCGTGAAACCTAGCCTACGTTCACGTCTATAATTCCTCCATTAAACACGCCTCTTTAATCCTCCTTTTCTCCTTCGTTTCTTAACCGTTTTACTCCGTTCTTGCGCCATAATTATCCTCTCTTCGTCCTCTTCACATTAAGGTAAGCTATACTTCGTTTCGTCTCGGTCGCTCGGATCGCCGTCGATATCGTAACTCTTATTTATACTCTTTTCCACCTAATCGATTGTAGGACCAAACCAGGACGACCCTGACGCTGACTCGTGCGTAGTAGACGACTCAATTGAGGACTAGCGCGAAAAGGTAACGGTGATGACGTTACTCGGTATTACATTACTTTAAGGTTTATGTGGTCACGTTATGTGACGATTAATGTGTGTGAGTTACTTAGCTTGTATGTATGTATGCGATGGCTATGAGCAGGGTCGATCTGGCTATGAGTAACCCGTATGCGTGTATGTGATGTTAGGGCGGTGTTTGTATGCGTATCAGCGTATGTGTATGTGATGTTCTGTGTAACATCATGTGTATTGTAGGCATATGTTTATAGAATGTTTTAGTGGAGGTCGTGCTTCATATACTTATGTGTATTAGATACATTAGTTGCTAGTGATGGGTAATGATTAGTGTCACGTATCCATATTATATACTAAGCTTTATTGCTTGTGTGATTGTATAGTAATATCGTATAGTGATATCATATAATGATACATATATTTGTAACTAGTGATCGATTAAGTGGGTATTTTTGATTTAGTAAGTTACGAAACATTATATTTTTATCCGCTTTCGGACTGGTTTAGTGTCCAAGGTCCTATTGTTGGCCTAAACTAGTTTACTGAGGTCCTATTGTCAAGATTGGGAGTATCTTGAGGTCCTATTGTCAAGTCTCATGACTAGCTAGTTGAGGTCCTATTGTCAGCTGGTTAGTAGTCGACCCCGTGGGGATATGCGTATAAACGTTTCAGCTTACTAAATCGTATTAGAAATTAAGAGTATTGTGTCGAGTAAGGTTAAGATGGATGAGAATGATCGGAGTACTCTCCTTGTTTGTATGATTGAGTTGTATACTTGTATGGAGTTTTATTATTATTATTATTATTATTATTATTATTATTATTATTATTATTATTATTATTATTATTATTATTATTATTATTATTATTATTATTATTATTATTATTAATATTATTATTATGAGCTGTTTTATTTACTTGTTAACCTTATTGTGATGTAATATGGCTGGGAGAACGTCTGAGTTACTCCCCACTGACTGTGGCTGTTGCATGTTTTGCGGCAGGTATGCGCGGGACGGGATTATGAGTGAGATGCTGTGAGACACGACCCGTAGCTAGTGGTGGACGTTTTGGCTAGACTTGTTTAGACTTGTTGGACCGTGTTTTAGGATTAGAGTCTATTGTTTTCATACTTATGTTTGTTTGGATTGTAAGGGGTATTTACTCCCCGTTGGTTAGGCCTCTAGGCCTACTCTTTTAGCTTATGTTTGTTTAGTGAGTGACGACTCGGATTACACGGTGTTTCCGCCACCGTGGTCTTCATTTTATTTTCATTTTCTCTTTAAAATCCTTTTATTTCTTTATTGAAAAATCCGGGTTGTTACAGTTGGTATCAGAGCGAATACGCTCCCAACTCTCTTAGTCGAGTGAGTAGGTTTGACTTAGAACACCGAGTGAGAGCGTTGGGGTAGACACTATAGAGGGTTGCGTAACTTTGTATGTGTTTGAATAGTTACTTGAAGTGGCATGTCTAGTAAATGTCGCTATCACCTATGCTTTTGTGTTGCAGATGACCAGAAACGGAGAAGGAGCTAACAACAATGACTTGCAACGCATCCGCTGACTCAAGGATGCTATAGTGATACTAGTACCTCTGTGTCATTCCTTTTTTCCTTCATTGATCGATCAAACTCAACTTACTTCCTTTATTTGCATATATAATCTCAATACTCTTCCACGGGAGAACACCGTTCCATGTTCATTCCTATTCTTAGATGTCCCTACTTCTTTTGGGAAATCCGTCCTAGCTCCTTTCCATGTGTGTTTAGGCCCGACCGAGTTAGGTGTCTTGTTGAGGTATGCGAGGCTTGGTGGAGTTGACCTAGGCTAAGAGAGCTATCATTTCGTTATTGGGGTGTGTAGAGTTAGTCGTTCTTAGAATAGGAATCGTAGGGGTAGACTTTTTCCACCTGTTTTGGGTATCCTTTCGTTCTCAAGTTTCGAGGACGAAACTTTTTGAAGTAGGGGAGATTGTAACACCCCGTGTTTTTATGGTTAAATTCAAATATATTTTAACTCACAAATTTATTTAAATTTATATTTATTTTCATAATACCTTAATATTTACGATCTTTTAAATAATATATTTAATACTATTTCATAGTAAAAATTAATAAACTACTTGCAAAATAATATTGTTACTTTATAATATTAAAATAGTAGAATAATAGTAAAATAGTATAAATTAATAATATTTTCTATGGTTATAAATATTTGTTATAATATTAAATTTGACTTATTTTGTGTATTTTCAACTATTTTGACCAAGATTAGCTTAAAGTTAAATTAATATATTTTCTCTTTTTATGAAACTATTAGACTTTAATTTTAACAAGTGTAGAAGACTACCTAATACTCCGTATATAATACTCCGTATTATACACTCCGTATTATACACTCCGTATATATCTAAAACAAACACAAGTAAACCCTAGTGATAATCATTCATATAGACTCCGTGAAACCTAGCCTACGTTCACGTCTATAATTCCTCCATTAAACACGCCTCTTTAATCCTCCTTTTCTCCTTCGTTTCTTAACCGTTTTACTCCGTTCTTGCGCCATAATTATCCTCTCTTCGTCCTCTTCACATTAAGGTAAGCTATACTTCGTTTCGTCTCGGTCGCTCGGATCGCCGTCGATATCGTAACTCTTATTTATACTCTTTTCCACCTAATCGATTGTAGGACCAAACCAGGACGACCCTGACGCTGACTCGTGCGTAGTAGACGACTCAATTGAGGACTAGCGCGAAAAGGTAACGGTGATGACGTTACTCGGTATTACATTACTTTAAGGTTTATGTGGTCACGTTATGTGACGATTAATGTGTGTGAGTTACTTAGCTTGTATGTATGTATGCGATGGCTATGAGCAGGGTCGATCTGGCTATGAGTAACCCGTATGCGTGTATGTGATGTTAGGGCGGTGTTTGTATGCGTATCAGCGTATGTGTATGTGATGTTCTGTGTAACATCATGTGTATTGTAGGCATATGTTTATAGAATGTTTTAGTGGAGGTCGTGCTTCATATACTTATGTGTATTAGATACATTAGTTGCTAGTGATGGGTAATGATTAGTGTCACGTATCCATATTATATACTAAGCTTTATTGCTTGTGTGATTGTATAGTAATATCGTATAGTGATATCATATAATGATACATATATTTGTAACTAGTGATCGATTAAGTGGGTATTTTTGATTTAGTAAGTTACGAAACATTATATTTTTATCCGCTTTCGGACTGGTTTAGTGTCCAAGGTCCTATTGTTGGCCTAAACTAGTTTACTGAGGTCCTATTGTCAGTATTGCCGGGAGTATCTTGAGGTCCTATTGTCAAGTCTGCGGGACTAGCTAGTTGAGGTCCTATTGTCAGCTGGTTAGTAGTCGACCCCGTGGGGATATGCGTATAAACGTTTCAGCTTACTAAATCAGACAGAAATTAAGAGTATTGTGTCGAGTAAGGTTAAGATGGATGAGAATGATCGGAGTACTCTCCTTGTTTGTATGATTGAGTTGTATACTTGTATGGAGTTTTATTATTATTATTATTATTATTATTATTATTATTATTATTATTATTATTATTATTATTATTATTATTATTAATATTATTATTATGAGCTGTTTTATTTACTTGTTAACCTTATTGTGATGTAATATGGCTGGGAGAACGTCTGAGTTACTCCCCAGTATGGCTAATAATTGCATGTTTCTGCAGCGGTATCTGTGGAGACGGGATTATGAGTGAGATGCTGTGAGACACGACCCGTAGCTAGTGGTGGACGTTTTGGCTAGACTTGTTTAGACTTGTTGGACCGTGTTTTAGGATTAGAGTCTATTGTTTTCATACTTATGTTTGTTTGGATTGTAAGGGGTATTTACTCCCCGTTGGTTAGGCCTCTAGGCCTACTCTTTTAGCTTATGTTTGTTTAGTGAGTGACGACTCGGATTACACGGTGTTTCCGCCACCGTGGTCTTCATTTTATTTTCATTTTCTCTTTAAAATCCTTTTATTTCTTTATTGAAAAATCCGGGTTGTTACATCACATGTTACTAGACTCTCCTAGTCTCATCGTCAAACGTTTAAGTATTTTATTTTCGGTTTCGTATGATCATATAACACGTTCGTTTATTATTTGAAGTGTTGTTAGTTATTAACGTTTTTAAGTTTCTAAACTAATACGTTTATTAGTATGTCCAATTTTATTTAAGTGTTTTTCAAAACACTTTAAGTCCTTTACTTATTCATTTTAAATTTTTCTATACTTAGTAAATTTTCAATGATTTACAATATTTCAAATTTTGAAATTTGAAATATCTTTCAATTTTGAGACGTAACTTGGTTTACAAGTTTCGAGAATTTTTCACTATTCACATCTCGGGATTTAAAAAGATAACTTGTTCAACAAGTTACCTCAAATTCCATTAAAATAGGTTTTGGGACATTACTTGTTCAACAAGTTTCGCCCCGGGCACTATTCACCGTCTTGAAATTTGGGACGTTACTTGCTTAACAAGTTTCGTCCCGAATTACTATTCATCAACACTATTCATCAATCACTATTCACTTGTCACTATTCATCTCAGTCACTATTCATCGGTCACTATTCATGATTGCTTGAAAATATCTAAATTTTTTCTAAGTCAAAAAGCGTAACTTAGTTACTAAGTTTTAAAATCTAGTTTTAAAAACGTTAAGTTCGGTTTGTAAAAAGTGATATATAATATTTATTTTAAAATGAGGCTTAGTTAAATTTAGTCGTATATTTACTAAATTTGGCGATTTTCATTTTTAAAATAATAGTATCGTGGATGATTCATTTAGTCCGTATGTCCAAGTCCAACAGTCCAAATTTGCAAAGGCAGTAGCACACGGTTTAATTCATTTTTATAACGGTTACTCATTTTTATCGGTTTATTAAATTTCTTTTATAACGAAATCGATTTATGCAAAAATTCAATTCTACTAACTATTTAAATTTAGTGACTTAGTGATATTTTCATTTTGATCAAATTTAGTCCATTTTAAGTGAGTATGTCGTGTGGTTATGTGTATGTAACTAAGATTCATTTATTTCATTTTAAATTCTTAATTCAACTTATTAACTACTATTTAAAATATTTTGACAATTAAAATAAAAAGTGATAAAAACAATTTTTGACCCAAAATAAGGCCTAATGCCGTGGCTAGTACATGGTGGTGTACAAATTTTCATTTTTCGATTTTATCGATTTTTAGCTTAAAGTTTTTTATATTCAAATTATTCTAGTTATTCTAAAATGACTTAAACTAAAATAAAATTTTATAAAAATTTCATCTGACTAAAATTCGAACTAAGACATAAAGTTTATTTTTCTAATTGTTTGTTCTAAAAGTTTTAAGTGTATTTAATTTATGTTACCTTTTTAACTAAAATGATTTAATCAAATCTAAACTTTTTTTTTTTTGGTAGCGTGGGGAACCCGCAGCCGCTACCTTCGGTGCGCACAGGGTAAACCCCCCGAGCGTGCATGATAGCCTGCAAACCATACACGCCAGGTAAACCACCCTTTTTACCAAGGCGACAGGCTCGTGATATATTAGGCATAGCCTCAGGTTCTAAACTCCCCACAAGATTGCTCTTGGAGGGAATCGAAACTAAGACCCATGGGAATTTCACCCATGTTTTAACCACTAGACCACACCCTTGCGGGTAAATCTAAACTTTTCATTAAAGGTTTTAGTATGGTTATGAATAGTGTTTTATAACACTTTAATTTTTTAACTTTTTAATCTTAAGTATTTAGCTAGTTTAATTTATATAGTTATTAATATAATTGCTTATTAGTTAATTAAAATAATAAATAACAACAAACATAAAAACATTATAAATCGAAGAGAGCTACAATTCAAGAACAATATGAAGATCAACATGAGTTTATCGAGAACATGAAAAACAAGTCAAGAACACAATTTCATTTTTTAACAACTTATAATTTATTTTCCTAAATTAATTTTTATAACATAATAACATCTATTTTACTACAACTTAACGTAACATATTATTTACAAAAATTAAAATTGAAAATTTATTAAAAAAATGGTAAATGCCGTGGGTATGCTTATAAGTTCATAAATTTTGTTTTCGATTTTTCTTCACTTTAAACTCATTGTTAAAATTTAACATAATTTTTATATATGATTAAAACCTAAATAAAACTTAAGTAAGCATGAAAACACTATGAACAATAATTTAAAGTACTCAAAACTAATTATAATAAAAATACTTTCATATTACTACAACTTATCTATTATCAATATTACTTATTTATACAAGGATTTTTGTGATTAGCATGGAAATCCTCTCTAAGCTCCTAAGAGAAATCCCTCAAATCAAGGATTTTTCATATCATCCAAAGTTTTCTAGGGTGAATCTGACACACTTGGTCTTTGCTGACGACTTAATGATTTTTACAAGGGGGGACGTACCCTCTGTTGCTGCTGTTAGTAAATCACTTGACACTTTTGCTGGCTATTCAGGGCTCGTTGCTAACCCTTCAAAAACTGAGATATATTTGGGAGGGTTAAGCCAGAGGTTAGGCAACAAATATTGCAAGCGTCAGGGTTCAGAAAGGGGGCTTTCCCTCTTCGATATTTGGGGATCCCTTTAGCTACTACTAATCTCAAGCAGGATATGTATCATCGGCTTTTTGACAAAATCAGAAAGCATATTTCCAATTGGGCCACTCATAGTTTATCTTATGCTGCGAAAACTCAACTCAACACTATGTTGTTTGGTTTGGAGAACTTTTGGTGTGCAGCAGTCCTACTACCTAAGGGGGTTGTCAAGAGGCTTGTTAAATTGTGCAAGGACTTCTTGTGGGGTATTGAAGATGGCACTAAGAGACACATTTTTATGAGCTGGAGTGTGGTTTGCCATCCTAAGACAGAAGGCGGGTTTGGCATAAAAGAACTCTTCTCCTGGACTAAAGCACTGATGTGTAGGTATTTGTATGCTCTCCAAATGGGTCACTCTAGTGTTTGGCTAAATTGGCTGAGAGCGTACAAGCTCAGGGGTACAGATTTGTGGAATGTGCACTCTTTTCAGTTACAGACGCAGAGGGGTGGTCTGATATGCTTCATATCAGGGATATTCTCCTACAGAAGGCGGGTCCATCAGCTATGCAGCTCTTGTTAAAATGGGGAGGGAGTGTCTCCTTGGCGTACGACTTTTTCAGAGATAAGAGAGCTTGTGTTCCGTGGGCTCCTGTGATATGGTGCGCCTCCAATGTCCCGAAACACTATCATATTACAGCTATGGCTGCTCTTGAAAAATTGCCAACCGTAGACCTGTTATGCTCTAGAGGTATGTATCTAGTCAATTGATGTTCTTTGTGTAAGTGTGGTTTGGAAAATCATACACACTTGTTCTTCAAGTGTAGTTTGGCTAGTGTTGTTATGCAGAAAATCGGATTGTGGATGGGCATGACTCGACGTACGCGTAGTCTATTGTATGAGCTCAAATTTAGAAGGCATTTGCTGAGGACAAAGCATTGGAGAGCAAAATGGTTTGCTTGTAGTATTGCGGCAACTGTTTATCATATTTGGATGGAGCGCAATAGGCGTATATTTTGTGGCTTGTCTATGACTATAAAGGCTATTGTAAAGTTAATTCAAGTTGATGTTAGCTTTCGATTGGTTAACTCCCCGTATGTGGGGGGGGGGGGGAATGATGCTTGTAAACGCCTTGAATGGCTAAATCCCTCTTGTAACACTGCTTGGTTAGAATGAATGGAATTGAGCTAAATTCATTAAAAAAAAATTTACTTATTTATTATCATTTATTTATACAACACATAAACATACAAGTGCATACAAGTGATGTTTAACATATTTTAACATAAGAATCATACTCATAAACTTATAATAAAAATCAAATTAATTTACAAAGAGGTTAAAATGAGATATAACTAGTCACCTTAATTTGGATGTTAATCGTCGAGAATCTAAAATAAATTTTAGGTCGGAATTTTCTTCACCCATGTTACCCAAGTTCTTCACCCAAAATAATCCATGAATTTAGCTCCTAATATACCCACTAATTAACTAGAATTACATAGGAATTATTAGAATATTATTAGGCTTTTGTTTAGTTGGTTTTTGGAAAAACAAATGAAAGAAAATAAAGGGAGAAAATGAAGAGGAAGGCACGTCCAAAATGAATGAAGTAGGTGATCAATTTGGCCTTTGTTAACTTGTGAAATAAGATGTAATAATTTTTGGTGTTAAGTCAAGTGGAAGCATGCTTGTGTAAGTGAAGTGTGATGTGTGTAAGAAAAGCATGTGTGTAAGAAAATGGAAGAGAGTAAACATGGACCAAGAGGTCCCAAGTATCTCGGCCAAGTGCAAAACCATGGGCTCGATTTTCGTTTTTAAAATTTTCAATTTGCGCGCACGCGAAAAGTCTCGAAATAAAAGATATGATCTTAAAATAATGTTTCGAAGTAAGATCGAAAATAAAAATGAAAATAAACTTCGAAAGGGGACCAAAACAAAAATTGGGTTTAAAACCCTCGAAACTTTGAATAAAAATTTATTAGGTTATTCAAACATAGTAATCAAGGGGAAGAATAGCAATCAAACCTTCTCTCTCATGGCGATAAACGCGATTTTTTGTTACCTTCTCCAAAAACCCTAATTTGTTCACAAAAAAAATCACAAAAATCACAAAAAAATCACAAAAAATCAGGAAAAATCAAAATAAATTTGTTTTTAGGATATGGCTAAGATTTCTTCGTCAGGCAATAGATTTGGTCCTTTGGTAGGGAATACTGAAAGTATTGGTGGAGTTGAGAATGGAGAGGGAATCGGTCAGAAGGGGCCTCGTACTGAAGAAGCTCGCACATCGAAATCAATGGGGGCTTTGATTGGCATTTCTCCTTTGGTTCTTGATGTGAAGGGGGATGCTTCTGGGCCATGGATGCAATGTCAAGGTACGTAGGAAGAGCGTCCCTGTTCTACCTGTCATTGAGGAAGAGGATGCTACTGATCAGGTTTTACAATTCTCGATTGAGGATATTCAGGATGAGATTGAATTCTGGAATCACACAGTGTTTTGTTATATTCTTGGGGCAAATCCCCCATGGGATGTAATTGAGGGTTTTATAAGGCGGATTTGGTCTAAATTTGGGGTTGATAAGATTTCATTCATGGCGAATGGGATATTTCTGGTTCGATTTGTGTCTTTGGAGAAAAGGGATGAGATGTTAGACTCAGGGTATTATATGTTTGACAGTAAACCTGTCATAGTTAAGCCTTGGTCCCCTGATGCTGTTCTGACTAAATCTAAGGTGGATATTGTACCTGTTTGGGCAAAATTCTATGGCATTCCGTTGAAGTTTTGGGGGAATTGTCTGGATAGGATTGTTGGTCTCGCTGGTAAAGTGATACGGAAGGATAAGGCGACATCAGATAAAACTAGGGTGGGTTTTGCTAGGGTTATGATTGAGACTTCAATGGATAAGCAACTTCCTAAGGAGGTTGGCTTTCTTGATGAGAATGGGAAGAAGGTTGTGGTGAAGGTGGAGTATGAATGGCTGCCTGTTACGTGTACTGTTTGTAAAGGCTTAGGGCATGCTGGTGAGAAGTGTCGGAAGAAGGGCAAAGGGAAGGTGTTTCACCCTCAGCCTGTGGTCCAACAGAAGCAAATATGGAAACCTGTGGTGAAGGAGAAGGAGGCTGAGGTTCCTGCTACTCCTCAGGCTTTCCCTCCTCTGTCTAGGTCTTCTCATTCCTCTCCTACTAGAGATGTTCTACGTCTCAATAGGCAAACAAGCATTGCTGTGCAATCTCAACCAGGACGTACCATAGGTCCTCTGTCTTTTCTTGAAGTGTTGGAGAGTGCTACTGCTCCCTTTGGAGGTGGAGTAGGTCAAACTGGTAAAGATCCTCCTGATAAGGTGGGTCATGCATAATTTGGGGTTCTGGAATGTTAGGGGTCTCAATGGCCTCAATAAGCAAAAACTTGTCAAATGGTTTTTGCATCAGAATAATGTAGGTTTATTTGGTTTACTTGAAACTAAGCTGAAGTCGTCTAATGGTAGTTTCTCGTTCTGTGAGGGTTGGTGCTTTACTACTAATAATAGCACTCATCCTGGTGGTAGAATATGGATACTTTGGAAACCTGATTGTTTCAAGTTGATGGTTCTGGCCTCTGATGCTCAATATATACATTTGCTTGTTGAAGCAGTGGATGATGGTAGCAAATTTTTGCTCACAATGGTGTATGCACATAATGCTATCCTGGAGAGAATTCCTTTATGGGATGTTCTTCACAATGTGAATACTCAAAGTTTGCCATGGCTTTGGGCTGGTGATTTTAATACGGTTCTTTCTCCTATGGAGAGACTTGGAGGTCATTCTACTGAGAGGGAGATGGAGCCTTTTCAAGAGTGTGTTACAAAGTGTGATATGATGGATGTGAAAGCAACTGGGGGCCTCTTTACTTGGTGTAATAAACAGGATCCTGGTACTCGAATTTACAGTAGACTGGACAGAATGATGGGTAATTTGCAATGGATGGAGAAGTTTGATGATTACATGGCACACTTTCATCCTGAAGGAATATTTGATCACTGTCCTTGTACTCTTTCTAATGTGAGAGGGTCTATGAGGGGGAAAAGAAATTTCAAATATTTCAATATGTGGGGGGAGAGTGATCTTTTTCTTCCTTGTGTTGAGGAGATATGGAATAGAGAAGTGTGGGGAACGAAGATGTTTCGGCTGATCAAAAGGCTGAAATGGCTGAAGGGGCCTTTGAAGGAGATTAACAAGTCATGCTTCTCTGATATAAAGAATAGTGCTGCCATAGCTACTGTTTTGTTACATAAAATACAGATGGATTTGCAACTGAATCCTGGTGATGTGAGATTGATGGCACAAGAACATGAGGTGGCTAAGGAGGTGAAGGCATTGACTCGAGATAGAGATAGTTATCTCAGTCAAAAAGCTAAGGTACAATGGGATAGGGATGGTGACTCAAACACAGCCTACTTTCATAGTATCATAAAGAAGAGGATTTATCAGAACAAGGTGCTTCAAATTGAGGATCAGAATGGTCGACTACAAGCTGATGGGGGTGATATTCAACAAGCATTTCTGGATTACTATCAATACTTACTGGGTACACAGGAGAATGTTGTCTAGGTTAATGTAGGGATTGTTCAGAGGGGTGCTTGCTGTACAGAGGAGCATGCTTCTGTGTTGTCCAAGCCGGTGACTAAAGAGGAAGTGAGGGAATGTCTGTAACAACCTGGTTTTTAGTCGACTTTAATTACTAAGGCGGAAATTAATTAAGTCTTAAACCAGAGTCATTAATTATACATAAACCCAAAATGATACATCATCGTTCAAGAGTTGAATAGAACAACTCTAAGTACGGAAATTAAAAGAGTAAAGTGTTATATATTACAAATCTCTCTTCAATAACTAAAAATAAAGCATAAATGCGTCTCGTGGCCCCATCCAAAATCCAGCTCCTGGTCCACGAACGTCCTGCACAAGAAACTATGGGGGGATGCCCGCTGAGCGGACAGTGACTAGCTATGCTCATACTTACCCTCGATTTCAATTACTTTGATTTATTACTATCGCTTTATAACTATAATAGTATGATAAAACGATAAACATGCTTAAAACATATAGCATGTAAAGACATATTAGTCATAATAAACATGCGATTTAAAACGATAAATCATATAGGCATGCTATTCAATTAGGAAAGCAGATAACAGATAATATCATATCATTTGTATCATAGATACACAGCAGGATTACAAAGCGATATCGGATCGCAACAAACATACGTATTGTAACATTCTCGTCATGCAGACTCGATTCAATTCAGAAAGTTGTGGTCTTTAGTTTTCGAAGATGGTACACACTCATTCTCATTTAATCATACAACAAACAACACATACTGCTTACGAGCCTGACCACTGAGTAGGCCTTTGTACTCTGATCGATTGCATCTCACTTCCATAGTGCAGAGACTTACTCGACTCGTAAACCACGCCGAATACTATAATACTTGCATCTCATCCTCTAGTGTTCGAAATGATTCAACTTCGATACAATCTCGCCAAGTAATCTTTACGCAGGTAAGAACGAATGCTAGTGTCGCGCCCACTAAGAACGAAACACGGCAAGGAGCGAGACAGACCCGTGAGATGACAAACGCAATAAGGTCACGGTGGCCCTGATAACTTTAGCGAAATAGGGGAATAAAACCCTAGTCTAGTATGCATACACTAATATCCAATTTAAGAGTAGGCTATGCTATTCATAGAGCACCTTAACTCAGGATAAAACGACTATTTCCTAAAGCCTGACCCACTAAGAGTTGAATTTTTCATTATCTTGTACGGAACAGGCTATACGACTTAAGGCGTAACGGCATGGGCAGGATGCACAAAGCATAATACTGCCGGCTATACCACACTATTCGGGATGACAATCGCAATAAGGCCGAGATAGTGGCGTCCGCTACAAGACTATCTTAACCCCACTTCACTCACGATTGACGTTTTCATATCTGAGGCCCAAGCTTGACCTTTTATTTAAACATACTCATGATTTATTATTTATTTGATATTACATATCCATGTTACTAGACTCTCCTAGTCTCAGCGTCAAACGTTTAAGTATTTGTATTCGGTTTCATATGATCACATAACACGTTCGTTTATTATTTGAAGTGTTGTTAATTATTAACGTTTTCAAGTTTCTAAATTGAAACGTTTATTAGTATGTCCAATTTTATTTAAGTGTTTTTCAATCACTTTAGGTCATTTACATTCTTCATTTTAAATTTTCTATACTTAGTAAAATTTTCAATTATTTTCAGTATTTCACTATTCACTTTTCACTATTCATCGTATTTTACTATTCATCGTATTTACTATTCATTGTATTTACTATTCATCGTATTTACTATTCACCGTATTTTAGACGTATTTTTATACGTATTCGTATTTTTATACTTCGTATTCTAATTGTATTTTTATACTTATACGTATTCTTATACTTGTACGTATTTTTATATTTATACGTATTTTTATACTTAAGGTATTTTAGTATAATACTAATCTTGTTTTTATTTCCTAAGTACAAATTTTTAGTTTCAAAGTCGTTAGGTTCGTTTTGTACTTAGGCGATTTTTGAAAATATTCTAAAGTCTAGTTTTAAAAATGTTAAGTTCGGTTTGTATTTAGTCATTTATGAAAATACCTAAAAATCTAGTTTCAAAAACGTTAAGTTCATTTTGTATAAAGTGATAATGATTTTCATTTTAAAATATTAGTTTTTAAAATTGTTAAGTTCAATTTGTAAAAAGTGATAATGGTATTCATTTTAAATTGAGACTTAGTTAAATTTAGTCGTCTATTAACTAAATTTAGCGATTTTCATTTTAAAAGATAATGGTATCGTGGATGATTCATTTATAGTCCGTAAGTCCAAGATCAACAGTCCAAATAGCAAAGGCAGTAACACACGATTTAATTCATTTTTATACGGTTACTCTTTTTTTATCGGTTTAACATAATTCATTTATAATCAAAACGATTTATACAAAAATTCAATTCTAATTACTATTTAACTTTAGTGACTTAGTGATAATTTCATTTTAGTCAAATCTAGTCAATTTATAAAGGAAATGCCGTGTATATAATATATGTGTCAAAATGGTTTTATTTCTTTTAATTTCTTAAATCTAACTTATTAACTAATAATTAAATTATATTAACATTAAACTAAAAAGTGATAAAAACAATTTTTGACCTAAAAATATAGGAAATGCCGTGGAGAATGATGGTGATGTTCAAAATTTCATTTTTCGATTTTATCGGTTTTTAACTTAAAGTCTTTATATTTTAATTATTCTAATTATACTAAAACGATTTAAACTATAATGAAATTTACTAACAATTTCATTTATATTTATGAATAGTGTTTTTCAACACTTTAAATTCCTAACTTGTTAATCTAAATGATTTATAATGTTTTAGTTGATTTAATACATAATACTAACAATATATATAAACAATAACTAAACATAAACATAAATTATTAACAAACATAAATTAAAATGAAATCAAAATGAGTAACAAGTATGAACATCAACATGAATAACTCAAGAACACACATGAAGAACTCAAGAACAACTCAAGAACACTTATTTCGATTTTAATAATTTATAATTCGTTTTCCTAATTTAGTTTTTTTTTCATAGGAACATCTATTTTATACTAACTTAACACTACATATAATTTACAAAAATTAAAAGTGAAAATATATTAAAAAAAATAATAAATGCCGTGTATATGTATTATGCATATAAAATTTTCATTTTCGATTTTAATCACATTAAACTCATTTTTAATATTTCACATAATTTTTATATATCACTACTACTTAATTAAAACATAACTAAACATAAAAATCATATGAAACATAATTAAAAATGCTCAAAATCAATTTAGCTAAACATGATATCATTTTACTATAACATTACTAGTAAACTATATATTTAGTTATTATCATTATTTATTCAACACATAAACATACAAGCATATAAACATGATGTTTAACATATTTAACATAAAAATCATAATTATAAAATTAGAATAACAAAACAAATTAATTTACTAAAAAGATAATACAAGACATAGTTAGTCACCTTAGTCGGTATGATTATTGGTTATCCGGATCGACTATATTATCTAGGTCCAAAGCTTCACCCTCAAACCCGTCTTCACCTTCAAATAAAACCCGTAAATATTAAGCTCCAAATACCCACTAATTAGCTAAAATATACTAGAGATTATTAGAATAATATTAGTGTTTTTATTTAAGAGGTTTTTGTAATAAAATGGGAGAAAATCAAAGGGAGAAAATGAGAGCAAAGTGGCCGGCCATATGGATGAAAAATGGGTGAGTTTTACACTTGTGAAAATAATGAAAAAGTTGTAATGAAATTAGGTTAAAAGGATTAGATATTAAAGTTAGTAATTAAAGTTTAATTTTAAAAGAAATTAGGAAACACCTAAATTCTCATTGGTTGGAAAAAGTCTCCTACACTATTTGATTAAGAAAATGTCTAATTTGTGTTTTAAAATGTTTTTCACGAATTTGGTCAGTTTTAAAAAGTCGGGCGTCAAAAGCGATAAAAGTTAATGTGTGCGCGTTTGACGATTTTTCGAAATATTTCTACTTTTAAATTCTAAGACTAAATTATTTATTTCATTATTCAAAAATTTTGAAAAGTGTTAAAGAAGTCGATAAATTTTACAAAACAAAAGTTTAGTAAAAATTGTGATTTTGAAGGCTAAAAGGCTTAGGTTTTGATTTAGGCTTTGAAATTAGAAATTGATGGCTAATTAATGAATTAAATTAACACGGGGTGTTACAATGTCTATTCAGTATTCCTAAAGATAAATCTCTGGGTCCTGATGGATACACTAGTCAATTCTTCAAGGATGCATGGTGTATTATCGGAGATGATGTATGTGAAGCTGTGATTAATGTGTTCGAAACGGGGCAGATATTGGAGCAAATTAATTCCACAACTGTCACACTTATCCCAAAGCTTGAGAGACCTATTAGTGTGAAGCATTTCAGGCCAATTGCTTGCTGTAATGTGATTTACAAAACCATTTCCAAGCTAATCTGCAACAGACTTTCAATGATACTCCCTGATATAATTAGCAGAAACCAGGGGGCTTTTGTTCAGGGTAGGAGTATCCTTGAAAATATACTGATCTGTCAAGATTTAGTGCGGATGTACAACAGAGAGAAGGCTAGTCCTCGATGTATGATCAAGATGGATCTCCAAAAAGCGTATGATTCTATTGAATGGAGTTTCATTGAAGGGATGCTGACTGCGTTAAAAATACCTGAAAATTTCAGAAAACTCATCATGAAGTGTGTCTCCACTCCCTCTTATTCTTTGAGTTTGAATGGTGTCATGTTTGGCTTCTTCAAAGGCCAGCGTGGGATTAGATAGGGGGACCCTCTTTCCCCTTTATTATTTACGGTCTGTATGGAGTATTTATCAAGAGTGCTGGACTATGCTGTTCTGAAATGGAGATTTAGATTTCATCCTCTTTGCAAAGGGTTGAAGCTAACTCATCTCTTATTTGCTGATGACTTACTGTTGTTTTCTAAAGGTGATGCTCAATCAATAATGCTATTGTTGAGGGGTTTCTCTACTTTCTCTAAAGCCTCTGGGCTCGTTGCTAATTCTGGTAAAACTGAAATTGTCTTCTGTGGTGTTGAGGATGATTTAAAAGCTGAGATTTTGCAGATTTCTGGATTCTCTGAAGGGCGTATGCCTTTCAGATACCTGGGTGTGCCTATTCAGCCAGGGTGTTTGACAGGGGCTGATTGTCGAATGCTTGTTGACAAAGTGGTGGCTAGAGTGAGAAGCTTGGGAGCCAGGAAACTCAGTTATGCAGGACGTTTATCATTGATTAACTCGGTTCTGAATTGTCTTCACTGTTATTGGGCTTCTATATTTTTGATCCCAAAATCTGTGATACATCGTATTGTGGCCATTTGTAGAAGCTTTCTTTGGGATGGTGGAACTGAACATCATAGGGTCCCTCTTGTAGCTTGGGAGAAAGTATGTTCAACTAAGGCTGAGGGGGGTCTGAATATCAAACAACCAGGGATTTGGAACATGGCAATGGTTGGCAAATTGGTCGATTGGATTTTCTTGAAGGCTGATAGAATATGGGTCCTTTGGATAGACCATGTTTATTTGAAGGGCAGAGATTGGTGGGACTACAGTCCACCACTGGATGTCAATTGGAATTGGAAGAATATTTGCAAAGTGAAGGAGAGACTCAAGGATGGTTACGTTGATGGAGTTTGGTGTCACAGTCCTACGGGTTACTCTGACAAATCTGGTTACAGTTGGTTAAGGGGCGAGGTGCAGAGGGTGAGATGGTACAAGGAGATTTGGGACCCGTGGAATGTCCCCAAAAATGCTTTCATTGGATGGCTGATTCAATTAAAGGCTTTGAATACCCGAGATCATCTTTTTCGTATTGGAGTTTGTGATTCTAACAACTGTGTGCTGTGTGAAGAGGGGATAGAAACACATGAACACCTCTTCTTTGAGTGTGTTTACAGTAGATGGGTGTATGATGCGGTCCAGCAAGGCCTGAATTTAATTGGTGATGGCAGTCTGCTACAGAAGCTACGCATTTGTCATATGGTTCTGTTGATTGCTAAAGATTGTGTTTGGGAGGAAAGGAATCAGTGTCGAATTCAGATGGCACTTCAACATCCGAGATTGTTGATCACTAGGATTAAGCATTTGATTCGAAGGCGACTTTGGATCATCAAGGAAGACTGGTTACGTGATCATAATGTAATGTGGCTTAGTGTATTTGAGCAATGGTGTCTAAGTTAGTTGTGAAGTGGAAGTATTGTATTATCTGATAATGTAATCTGCGCTTAATGAAATGAAATTCTCACATTTTACCAAAAAAAAAATAAAATTTTATTAGGTCGAAATACTTATTTTTTTCATTGAATGTTAACGATTTAAATAATTATAAACAACCGTCAAAAAGTTTATCAGTTTAAATTAAGTGTGACTTAATATTTCGACATTTTGTGAAAATGCTAGTTAAATAGAATCGAAATAGTAATTTGATATTAAGAAATTAGAATTTATAAATAATAATCGAAATGATTATTCTTTAACTAAAATAGTTTGATGTTAAGTGTTATGTGTAAGTAATTTTGGAAGTGAATTAACATTGAAAAAGTCCAAGTCAAAAGGTTCAAGTAAATTTTTCGGGCTCGATTTTCATTTTCGATTTGCGCGATCGCGAAAGGTTTCGAAATAAATGACATGATCTTAAAATAGTGTTTTGAAATAAAATCGAAAATAAAAATAAATATAATATTCAAAATGGCACTAAAAATAAAATTGAGTTTTAACCCTCGAAAGTTTGAATAAAATTTTCCTAAGTCGGAATCTATATTTTTTTCGTTGAATGTTTTAGATTTAAAGATTCATGTTTAGTCGTCAAAAATTTAATCAATTTAAATTAGGTGTGACTTATAATTTCGACAATTTAGAAAAAGTTAGTTTAATAGAAATGAAATAGTAAATTGGATATTAAGATTAAATGATTTAATAATAAAAATGAAAATGATTACTTTTTAAATAAAAGTTTTGATGTTAAGTTTACTTTTTTAAAATAAAAAAAAAAAAAAAAGTGGAAGAGGATAAGATGGTTTGACCTTGATTTGCGTGTTTGAAATCGTTGACTTGAATTTCGAAGACGGGAAAAGTATAAGGGTTCATTTTTATTTTGAAAACGAAAAATGTTCGAAACTGAATTCTGTGAATAAAAGGTTTTACATTTATTTTTATGAATAGTAAACATAGTTTAACATTTTTGAAATTTGAAAGGCAATATTAATTTTGTGTTGACTTTTATAAAATTTTGAAATGTGTTTCTTTTTCAATTCTAAAGATAATACAACAAATTTTATTTTTCAAAATTTTTAAATTTGGACTTAAGAAAATTTTGTATTATTTGGCGAAAAAAATTCAGACGCATTTTTATTATAAGGAAAAAGGATAAATTTAATTTAAGGAATTAAATTCTTTTGTACAATTGTGTTAAAATAACACGGGGTGTTACACAAAGAACAAAAGGATCAAAGGCCAAACGAATAATCAAGGCCCAAAGTGAAGAAAGGAAGCCCGGCCCAGGCTGAGGGGGCCGGCCAGCTCCAGGGTGTTTTTCGTCGGGTTTTGATTAATTCGAGTTTAGTTTTGGGGAATGATGTATAAATACCCTAGGCTCGTGAATACTAAGACTCATGCTTTATTTGGATGTTATAATTAGGTTTTAAGTTTACTGTTTTTTTTTTCCTCCCTTTTACAAAACTCTCAAGAACTTATTAGTTTAGTTTCAAGATTGATTTCCTTGTAACCGCCGGTACTCCGATTGATTTCAGGTTTTGTTCAACTATTATAATTTCTTTCATCATGTCTTATTATTATTGCTTTGCTTTGAATTCTAGTATGAGTAGCTAATTTCTCAATTAGGGTTTAGGGTGATTTGTGAGATTGATTCAGGAACATGTTTTAATTGCTTAATTGATTGAACTTGTGCAAGTTGACTTCTTCCTACGCGTTTTTATTATCAATTGAATTTAGGGACGCCTTTATTGAATTGAACTTAGGTTGTTTCAGTTTAAGATCGAAAGCCGAATTGAAACTAGACTTACGCGTATTTGATAAGTTAAGTTTAGTAGTTGCGAGAGCCCGCTAAATTTGCTTAAGGTTAATATTGACTCGAGAGAGCGTATTCCTAAACCTAGTCACTTGCGTAGCTTCTATTGATTGATATTTCCTTTTGAGTTGAGTTCCTGAATTAGTGTCACATTGATCCCGATGCCCTAATCTCCCTCTCATATACTTTTTCACATCCTTTTTATTACTTGCCTTAGTTTAGTTCCATCTTATAAACCCGACTTTGTTACCTTGAGATTGACCTATATTAGCTGAGCGATCGTATTCTTGCTCTGTCTCTCTGTGGATTCGACCCTACTGCCACTAGCTACCCAGTTAGTTGACTTTAGGTTTATTTTGATTGAGGTGATACGACTTTAGCCCTGTCAATTTTGGCGCCGTTGCCGGGGAGACGGTTAGCTAGTTATAGTTTTTTCTTAGTTTAGGTTTTTCTCTTTAGTCTCAAGGAACCTAGTTCCTTGAGACCGTTTTTCATTGTTTTCTAGTAGTTCTGTTTATGCGCAGGTCACCTCAGACTTTAGTTCCTTTTGAGCCCGAACCTGAGCGAGCATTACATCGACTACGCAAGGAACCAATCAAAATAGTTGATCTTGATTTTGAGAAAGCGTCGCAAGCGGAGTCTAGTGCAACGCAATCGTCCTACGAAGAGGACACACCCCCAGTTACTCTAGTTTTTACGCCACCAGTGATTATGCCGAAGCTATATAGTCACTCGTTACCTAAGACGGAGTCCTTTCCTAATGGATTCACGATGCCCGCTACTCTACTGGGCGACTTTGAGATTCTCCCCGCCTTTCTAAACTTGGTGGAGCGAAATCAATTTGGTGGTTATCCTACGGAGGATCCAGGTCGACACAAGCAGATGTTTACTGATTATTGTTCGACGATTAAGCAGACCGGGATCACCCAAGATCAAATAAGGGAGTTGTTGTTCCCTTTTTCGCTGAAGGATCGAGCTCGTGAATGGATCACGGACCTCGATAAGACTGCAGCTGGTATTACTGATTGGAATGGGTTAGCTCTTGCCTTCTATTCGAAGTTTTATCCTCCTGAACGCACTAATCAAATGAGGAGTCAGATCCAAAGTTTCAAGCAAATGTTTGATGAGTCACTTGCTGAAGCTTGGGAGCGGTACAAGAAGCTGATACGGGATTGTCCTCACCATGAGTTAAATGATTGGCTTGTGATCATGACCTTTTACAACGGTTTATATGCTGAGAGCCGTCCTATTCTTGATTCTGCTACGGAGGGACGTTTTTCTAACAACGTCGACGATGATAAAGCGTGGGGGTTGATTGAGGAGATGGCGATCCACTCGTCTCAGTTTGGTAAGCCTAGGGGTAATTCACGGTCCGCGCATAATGACCATGATAAGGAGAGGATGAGCGCGATCAGTAGTCAGCTTGCTGCGCTGAATACGAAGATTGATATGCTGCATGGTGGTGGTTCTTCTAGTGGCCACGTAAACGCAGTTATGGGGCACGATTCGGGTTATTCTACGGGGTATGCTGCACCCCACGAGCAGGTTTACGCTTATCAGTCCTACTCTCAAAACCTGCCCTACCAAAACCAACCCGGTTACGATCGCTCGCTCTTGTCTTATCGTAACCAGAACGTCCTAAATCCAGCTCCCGAACCACCACAAAACCAACCATAAATCCCACCTCACAAGACTTTCCAACCACCCCCACCCAACTACCAAAAACCCGCTTACACACCTCCACCTCCTACCCCGGGACCCGATCCATTGGCCGAGATGAAGTCGATGATGTTGCAAATGCAACAAGTTACGTTGGCCATGCAAAAGTCACAGGAGTTGCTCATACTCCATATGCAGAAGGACGGGCAAGCCAAAGACGCGGCGATAAAAATGTTGGAGTCTCAAGTGGCACAGCTCGCCACTTCACAAGCGTCGCGTCAACCGGGTTCACTACCATCGCAAGGTAATTCTCCTAAGCCCCCTCACGATACGGCATGTGCTATTACGCTGCGTAGTGGTACAGTTTATGATTGCCCGAAGCATCCGGAGGACGAGGAGAAGAAAGAGGACGAAAACACGGTCGACCGAGCGGTCCGGGACCGGCCGGCACAGCGACAGCAACTCGCGGATGATGCTGTTAAGGATAAGACGCCCTCGGTTCAAATCAAGCTCCCATTTCCGGGACGACTACGAGATGCGGGGCCCGAGGCTAAGTTCAAGAAGTTCATGGACGTCGTCAAAGCTCTACAGGTAAATGTTCCTTTCATTGACCTTATTACTCAAATCCCCTCGTGCGCTAAGTTTTTAAAGGAAGTCTTAGCTAGGAAGAGTACGCTAAACGATGTTTCGACTGTTGCTTTTGTGGGGGAGGCTAGTACTAGGTTGCAGGGCAGTAAACCCCCTAAACTTAGTGACCCCGGGACCTTTTTTATCCCATGCTCCATAGGTAGGTTTGAAATTAAAAATGCTTTATGTGACCTAGGAGCTAGTTTTAGTGTCATCCCATATTCGATGTGTCAGAATATAAATATAACAGATTTGGGACCCACTAGTATTACCTTGCAGATGGCCGACCGTTCTGTTAAGCGTCCCTTAGGTATTCTACAAGATGTCCCTGTACAGGTTGGAAAGCTCTTTATCCCTGTCGACTTTGTAGTATTAGACATGCCTGAGAATGCCCACATCCCGATCATTTTAGGGAGACCTTTCCAGCATACTGCAGGTGCTGATATCGATGTGGGGAATATGACGCTGACGTTCTCGGTGGGGGGTGAAAAGCTTACATACACGCAGTCTAGTACCTCGCGGTCCCCTATGCGTCTCGAGTCGGTTTGTTCTATTAATGCTATACCTCTGTCTCACTCAACTGGAGACACTTTGGAGGTCGTTTCTGTTGTCTCCCCGTGTGCCGGTTCTTTACAGGATGGCTGCAAGGTCGTTTTGGGGGAGAGGAAATTGTTGAAAACCGATTTGTTTGCCGCTAGTGATGGAGGAGGACGTCCTAGGATTGAGTCGCTTGGAGCATGCGGGAGATATGGAGAGTCATTTCGAGACGGAGTCCCGTGTGTGATGGATTTTGATGCTTTGCCGTGAGATGGTAGAGTTCTATGGCGATCGGATGCTGTTTCGCCAAGTGAAGGTGTTGCGAATGGCCAAAGTCCTTGGCCTAATTTGACATGATTTTGAGCTTGAAGAAGGTCGTGCGGGACCGTAAAAACCAGCGCTTCCGGGAGGCAACCCAATGACGATTGTATTTTTATTGTACTTTGCTTTGGTTTGCTTTTGATGACATTTTACGTTTTTATTTAGCGCGTGAGGATGAGGGTCTTATAAAATGTTTTAGCATACAGGTACTTATTGACTTTTAGTACTTAGAAATTTTGAGCATTCTCACGAGGAAGGCATACTAGCCGGCCTACCGGCTGCCGGGCCCGGACCGGGGCCGTAGCACAAATTTGGAAGACTGGAAAAAAGCGGAAAAAAAGAAAAAAAACGCACGCCAGCCGGCCTACCGGCGGCCGGTCCCAGACAGGCCGGCCACCCCTGCTCACTTCTGCTGCTTCGTTTCTCATTCCTCGCCTGCTACCCCGAAGTACTACATAGCTGGACTGATTTGGACGCATATTCGTGGATTATTAGCCACACTCCATGCTTCGCTTCGGTTTGGGGGAGCTCCAACTTGATAATGTGAGCTTTCATTACCCTCTTTTCCTCGCTTTCTTTTTCTCCCCCCGTTTATTATTTGTCCTTTTCTGCTGCATGTGGTTGTGCTGTTTTCCACATTGAGGACAATGTGCGATTCTGGTTTGGGTGAGGGAAGCACTCTCGCGTTTATTAGTTGCATTTTTCATTTTGTGTGCATTTATTCAAAAAATCCAAAAAAATTAAAAATTCAAAAATCCCAAAAATACGAGTCTTTTGAGTCTTTTCGTCGTCTTAGAAACCTTTTGTGCAGGATTAGCTTTAGTGTGTTTTGAGATACGCTCATAGTCGCTATGTTGAGTCTCTTGATTGTGTTGATTTGATATGCTTTGCTTACCCTTTCCTTTCACCCTTGAGGTGATTTGAGTAGACTTGCTTATATTTGACATAGGATATGTGACGTAGACGGGGCGCGTTTCTTAGACTACCCATCCACTTGACATTGTATATACTCGTACTAGTGAAATGAAAACTTGAATTTATGTCATTGTTTGAGCCTATTTGTTCTTAAATGATTGAGCATTGCACGAAGAGGTACTTGATTTTGGTACCTATATTACTTTAACTCCACGTAGCCAAATGGCCTACTTTTCTACCCTTTAGACTTAGGTCCCGCATTTGTAGCCCGTCCTACCCTTTGTAGCCTGATTTTCTTAAGCCACATTACATATTATGAGCTACATTCCAGAATTATCCTACCCAGGCTGATCAGTTGCATTAGGGATCTTGAGTATCACGGAGTATTTGGTTGGGACGGAAGTGGGTTAAGTCCGTTATTGCTTATCTTGTGAGTTGGAGTTATGGGTTGTTGTGATGCGAGTATTCCTGTTAATATTGCGCTTTCCTACGAGTTTTAAAGTTTCACCCGATCTCATTTCCTTTTATTCAAAAAAAAAAATAAAGAAAAAAAAAAAAAAAAAAAAAGAGAAAGAAAAGAAAACCAAAAGAAAGAGTTGGTTGTATATATGTTATTTCATTTTCAATAAAAAGATCGGAAGTGTTTAGTGGGAAGCGATGTTTATCATTCTTAAGCGGGAGTTGTTGTTTATTTTGATTGGTGAGTTAAGGAGGAGTTATGACTGGATGTGGGTGTTGATTTTAGATGCAGCTGTTAAGCCGTTGAGCTCCACATTTCCAAATACATTTACCACCTTTTTACCCTCTTGACCCAAGCCTAACATTACAACCCTTGGAAACCTTGCTCGATGTGATTTTGAGACATTTTGGGTGACGACATGCTTAGTTTCGAGTAGTTTTCCTAGTGTCGATGTTTGTGAGATTATTTATAGTCTCAGCGTTAACGTGGATGCATACGGTCGAAAGACTTTGCATGGAGTTTGCGCCATTATGTTCCGCCGTCTTATGTTTGTTTAGTTTGCTCCCTAACTCTTCAATTTATTGAAGAGGAAGTAGGTATTGATTTGATTCATTTTTGTATGAGGAGACGATGCTTGAGGCTTTGAGTTGCGTTTTTCTGTACTAGTTTGTCCTCGTGATTATGCGCTATGTTTGGGTAGTTTTCTTGAGGACAAGCAAAGGTTTGGTTTGGGGGAGTTTGATACATGTTATTTATATAGATTATATGCCCCCGGTTTAGTTGCATTTAGCTGCATTTACTCGTATTCATTACTAGTTTTATGAGCTATTGATGTCTCATATATATACTTATATATAGCCCCTTGTTCACGAGCTTTACTTTGCGATTCTCGTACTTTTATATGCATTTCGGCTCCTATTTCTCTCCGTTTTGGCCCTGCTGCGTGTTAGTGTCTATATTGCAGGTAAACGCGCATATTTGGAGGTTAGGATGCTATTCGGGAGGTTTCGTGAAGTTTCGTAAAGTTTCGTGATGTTTCGAGTTGGTTTCGTTGCGTTTCGCTTGCGCACGAGCCTCGTTTTAGTGTTTGAAGGTGTTCCGGAACCTCGGGACTGAATTTGGAGCTCATTTACTCAATTTGGAACTCGTCCCTATACCTTGGGACGACCTAGGCCTTGTCCCTTAGCCTTGGGACGACAAGAAAGCAAAAATAAGCTAAGGAAAGGAAGTGCCAAAAAGAGCTTGTGAACTGAACCATCCGGGAAGCCTGTCCCGTAGCCTAGGGATGAACTACAGCCTGGTCCCGGTCGGGAAGCCTGTCCCGGAACCCAGGGACGGCTTCCGACTCCTCGTGTGCTTTAAATAGATCGTCTATTTGAAGGATCAAAACACATTATCTTTGCACGAAATTTTTACAGTAGTTCCTAGACTCTCTAAACTAGTTTCTATCAAAAACTTAGGGTTTAAATAATTTTCCTTCTTGTACTTTGAATTCTCGACTCGGAAACGTTGTTTGATCAATCTATTTCGGTATTGTTGTCTTTATTCTTCTCTTTCTCTTTGCAATTTCTGATTAGGTTTTGTTTCATACTTCTCTTATTTGATTGTGATTTCATTATATATCGTAGTTGATCATGTTTTCTTCTTTCTCCCTTGCTTTTGTATTCGTTTTCGATATGTGTGAGTAGTCCTTTATCTAGGGATGAAGGGTGATCATGGGTGAGTAGTTTAGGATGCTTTTGGTGATGATTTGATTAGGGTCTTGCTTGTGTTTTGGTTGTCTTGTGTTTGATTGTGTTTGTTGATCCCTTGGCCAAGGTTTAGCAAGCGTTTTCCACCCTTAAACTTAAGACCGAAAGCCTAGTTTAAGGTAGGGTACGAGACCAACCATTAGGACCCTCACTTGTAAGTTGCGAGACCCCGCATTTGAGACCTAGAGGACTGAAGGTACCGGGAACCTCCTCGACGCCTCGCGCGGGCCCCGTCCGATAAGTGGGCGGGTCGCTACGCGAGAAAAATGCCAAGTGCGTAAAGCATGCGAATTTGCTATGAGGGATATCATTGCTTGATTGCTTGAAAATCGTTTTGAAATTGTTTTCGGAGTCGCCACCAAATTTAAAGGAATTTGGAACCTTTTCGACACGTCTTAAATCATAAGACGCGGGTCTTAGAATTCAAGGCGCGTCGATACCTATCCTTCTAAGGTTATTGTGAAACCATAGTGGATTCGGGGCAAGGTTACTTTTCAAAAGTTTTATCAAAATGTTTTATGAAAAACTGAAATTGAAAAGCCTACGTAAAGTAGTCTCTACTAATTTGAAAACAATTGCTTAATTTCGATGTTTGAGCAAATAAAACGCTACGTACAAATGCGAATATGACTCGATAAAAATGCAAAATAATGCATGTGTAAACGTCAAAGCTATGACGGGTTGCTATAGGAAATATACGTGAAATAATAATTCATTGATTTGAATTATTATATAACGTTATTTTCCGTCTTTTGTCTAATTCTAGTATTTTGAAAACCCTCAGTTTTGCATGTTTAAAAGACTAGTTGAAACGGTACAAGTTAATGTCGAATCCGTGTTTTAGTCGTAATTTAATGCATGCATGAGAATTTGCATAATGTAAAATGTAACGTCGGTTTGCTTTAGTGAAAGTGTGTCGTTTGTTTATGCAATATTGGCGAGGTTTAGACGGATTAGGAATCCGAATTACTACAACCGTATTGCGAATACGGGTTCGTTAAACCAATATTGAGTTGGGTTAATGTAACCCTTGTCCGAGTCTAAAAAGTCTAGTCCGAAGGTAAAATGTTTACCTTAAAACGCAAAGACGGTTTTTAGAAAATGCTAAGTGTGAAAGTCGTAGTAAGATGAGGGAAGTAAATTGTTGTGTGTGATGTTGTGTTGTGTGTCGAGATTCTGTTTTTTGTTAAGTGAGTGCGTGGGTATATATAAGCAAAGTGGGCTGAAACTCGTACAAGCCCAAAACCAGCCGCCAGTGATAAAAAAAAAGGAGGAAAAGGAGCCGCTAGTCGACTAGCGGCTTGAATTCAGGCCGCTAGTTGACTAGCGGCTAGAATTCAGGCCGCTAGTTGGCTAGTATTGTGTTTGTTTGTGTGTTTTTGGGCCAAATTTGATGGCTGATGGGTTGATGTAAGTTGGGCTGACATTGTCGAGGATGTAGCCTTTGGACCAAAGGGTTTTGTCCCCTATTTTGGGCTGATTTGTGTTTCCGCTTTTGCGTTTCGTGTTTCGTGTTTCGGTTTTTGTCGTGTTTTTCGATTTAGGCTCGAAATAAATCGTCTTGTTTTGTATTATTTTGTAATATCGTAAAAATTGGTTTTACGAAAATGTGACTCGGGAGTCGCGTTGACTTGTTTTGGGCGCGTTATAAAATAACTTGTGGGTTATTTTTGTGAGGCCGTTTTTGTAGGTTGAGGGTTATTTTTGTGAGTTGTTTTGTGGGTTGCTTTTTGTGGGTTGTTTTTGTGGGTTGCTTTTGTGGGTTTGAATAATCGTGTCGTGCTTCTCGGCTTGAAATAGAAGGACTAAATTAATGTTCATTTTACGAAATATGCAATTTCAAATTAATACGTTAAAAACGACTAAAATGTTTTAGACACTTTGTACCGTTTCGTATAATTATAAAACATGCATAAAAGTCCTTTTTCATCATCGGGTTCCTTTTGGGAGGTACGGATATAGGTATCTACAGAGCCCCCAGTTTGACTGAGCTTGGACTAAAGCGCTAGTCAAACTTAAAAGATAGTATCCGGACCACTACAGTCTCGATACTACCTGGCGGCGCTAAGTATGTGTCTCGGGGAGAGACGAGGACTTAGTGTCGGGAAATGCGGGGAGGGACGATGAGTACATGTTTAAGGACATGGCGGTCCTGCATATTTAGGGGCATGCAGCCTGCGTGTTGTTTGGATGCTTCTGGATGGTGCTTTGCTTGTGCTTGTGTGCGAGTACTTGTGCCACTTGCTTGCTGGTGCTCTGCTTGAGACGGTTGCTGATGTTGAATGCTTCTTGATGGTGTTTTGTAGTCTAGCCGAACTTTGCGTTGTTCTTGAGATGGTTGCTGATGCTGAATGCTTGTTGCATGCTTGATCTGGTGTTTGTACTTCAATGTCGTTCTCGTAAAAGAGGCTTTGTGTTTATGTATTTGACTCGTAGAAGAGGCTTGGTGCTTTTGTTGGGCTCGTAAAAGAGGTTTGGTGCTTTTGTGTGACTCGTAAAGAGGTTTGGTGCTTGGTGTGACTCGTAAAAGAGGTTTAGTGTTTTGTGAGACTCGTAAAAGAGTGCAAGGTGTTTTTGTTAGACTCGTAGAGAGGTTTAATGCTTTTTGTGTGACTCGTAAAAGAGGTTTGGTGTTTTGTTCGACTCGTAAAAGAGTGTAAGGTATTTTCGTTAGACTCGTAAAGAGGCTTAGTGTTTTGCTTGACTCGTAAAGAGGTTTTTATGTTTTGTTAGACTCGTAAAAAAGGTTTGGGTGTTTTGCTGGGACTCGTAAAGAGGTTTGGGTGCTTTTGTGGGACTCGTAAAAGAGGTTTGGGTGTTTTTGTGTGACTCGTAAAAGAGTGTAAGGTGTTTTTGTGAGACTCATAAAGAAGTTTAATGCTTTGTTTGACTCGTAAAGAGGTTTAGTGTTTTGTTGCTGTTGTTGTAGCTGTTTTCGATTTTAGCCCCCAAATTGACTTAGGTTTCAGTATGAAACGTTAGTCAAACTCGTTGTAGCTGCTTCTGATTTTAGCCCCCAGTTTGACTTAGGTTTCAGCATGAAACGTTAGTCAAACTCGTTGTAGCTGCTTCTGATTTTAGCCCCCAGTTTGACTTGAGTTTCAGCATGAAACGTTAGTCAAACTCGTTGTAAACCGCTTGATTTTAGCCCCAATGAAATGATCTTTCGCTTTGTAGGTGACGGCCGAGGTGCGGGCTGAGACGGAGGCCAGGTGATTACCGGGCCCACCTTGACACGTTGCGTGAGGAGCTGCGTCGTATGATTTTGATGAACACAGGAAATGTCTTGTGTTAGCTTCTTTGCATGGATGCCGTTAGGTGATTGTGGGCGTTGGCTGACCCTGGTTGCGGCTGTGTCTTGAAACCTGCAATGTATTGTTAGTTGTGCGAGGATATGGATCTCGATTGAGATCAAGTACCTCGAAATGCGTGAAAATGCGGTTTTAAGAAAATGCATCGTGCTTTATGTGAAAACATGCGTAAAACGTGTTTTGACAAAATGATGTATGCAGTTTGCAAAAAGTGTTTATGTAAAAAAATTGTGCTTGTTGAAATATGAGTTGCGAAATGCGAGAACTGTAATTTGCGTAGAGTTGAAAGTGTGTTTGAGGATGACGGGTTTTTTGAATGTGAAAAACAAAAAACTTAAAGTAGGGATGTAAAACGAGGTGATGTGATACACGGTTGCGTTCTTTTGAGTAGGTTAAGGTGTTTTGGGTGCATAAGGGGTGTAGCTGCCGTAATGGCAAGGGTTTGCGGTCAGGCGGTGCGTTGCTTGGGAGGGTGGTGTTTGGTGTCGAAAAGCCGTTGTCTCCGCTTGCGATCTGTGATCCTTGGAATTGTGTAGCTGGTGGATATGTCGTCAAAGGAACCTTGTTGTGGTTCGTCGTCAACTATAAACCCTGGTGTCACTGTAGTTTGCTTTCTCATTCTTAAGACCTAAGGGGACATCAGAGGTCGTAGTTTTGTCTTTTGCTCTAGAGACGGAAAATTTAAAACGTAACTGCTTTTGACTATCGTTAATGAAATGAACGTTTTCGTTTACGTTTGCCTCGTTTGCTGTTTTATAAAAAGAGTTATATCCTCGACTTTTTTAAGCTTTGGATCATGATCTTGCGTTTGTGTTGACTGTGTCTTCGACCTTTTTAAGCTTCAGACGTGTCATTTTTGTGTCGACTGTGCCCTCGACCTTTTTAAGCTTTGGGCGTGTCGTTTTGTGCTGAATTTGTCTTTCTAACCCTTTGGGTTTTCAAACGGTTGTTTTGTGTGGACTATGCCCTCGACCTTTTTAAGTTTTTGGCGCGTCGTTTTTGTATTGAATATGTCTGTTGCAGACGTATATTTTGTGTTGACTATGTTCTCAGCTTTTTTAAGCGTTGAACGCGTCGTTTTGTGTTGAATGGTGGTCGCGCTTTTCACAAAGCTGCCTACGTATCCACGTGAGTGGAATCAGACCGGCGTAGTTCAGAGTCGTATTTTCGTGTGCTGCACGTTTAGGGGCATGCCGGCCCATGAGATGCTTGCTTTTGTGGAGAATGTGCACGTTTAAGGGCATGCCGGCCCAAGAATTGTGTTTGCTAAAGGTGTACGTTTAAGGGCATACCGGCCCAGGAATTTGTTTTTGTTTGTTTTTTTTTGTACAGGGAGTGCACGTTTAAGGGCATGCCGGCCCAGGAATTGTGTTTTGTAGAAATGTGCGTGCTTAAGGACCCGCCGGTCCGAGAATTGTGTTTTGTAGAGGGTGCACGTTTAAGGGCATGCCGGCCCGTGATACACGTTTAAGGACATGACGGTTCGGTTTGCGATTTTTGAAATTTTGTTTATCTGCATCTCATAAATACATTGCAGAATGTTTCGTGGGTGTTGGTTGTTTTGTAGTTGAGGATGGTTCGAGACTGGGGTCCTGTTTGTTCAGCCCTCAGTGTCGTTGAGTATGTACGGGTGTGCTATGTCGTTCTGCGACAGTGGGTAGTACTTCGAGGTGCGAAGGTTTGTTTAGCAGGGGTGAAAGGTTAGGTGACGTGTCTGTGGATCCTTGTTGGTCGTAGACAGGTGTTTCGTATGCTGTGGTGTTGGCTTTGGAATTTTGGAAGAGAGGAGTACGTGGTTGTCATTCAGTGGTTGGTAGGAGTATTCTTACGCAATAATTGTGGTGGTCGGACTCCTGGCTGATTGCGGAGTCCTTAGTGATTGTGTTTTTTTTTTGTGGTGTTATCGACATGGATGTCGATGCGTAAGAGGTTGTCTTTTGGACATGCTTTGTTTAGGTTGTGGGGGCCAGTGTATACTGGGATTTTGCCGTTTCTCTTCGTGGCTGGGGTTATGTTTGATGCCCAGTTAGCGTTTTTGTTGGCTTGGACGATGTGTTGTGATTTTTTTTTGATGGGCTTGATGCCTTGCTTTTGTTGTTGTGTGGTGTTTGGTCAAAGACGGGTATGTCTTTGTGAGACCAGATGAGGGTGTCGTTGATTTTTGTAAGTAGCTTGGAGGCTGCATATTTTTGTCTGTGCTTAGTGAAGTCCACGGCGGTGATTCCCTGGGTTCTTGAGGTGTTTTGGTATTGACGGTTGTTGTATGTTCAGGGACTAAGGTCGCTTAGGTCCGAAACAAAGGTTTGCAATGTATTTATATGATGCAATGTCAGTTTGTTTAATGTTAGCGCAAACGTCAGAATGTGCAAAAGAGAGCGTGCAAAAGTAAAGAGGCAAAACGAGGCAAAGTGTAACCGAAAACATTCTTGTCATTAATGTTGTTAAAAGCAGTTACATTTGAAAATTGCTCAGACTATAGAGCTTGGGACAACCCTACAAACTCTAAAATCCTAAACTAGGTCTACTATTTAGGAAATCAGTTGCGCGTCCTGGTTGGCTTAGAAGACCTGGCGTCATGCTGACGTGGGACCCTAAACCCTAGGTGTAGATGCTTGAAATGAAACCACCTGCGTCATTGGTGGATTCGTTGATGCTTTCTTAATTGTAGGAGGGTTGCTCGGAAATTCGAGGCTTTGACGGTGACGATTTTGTCGTCCAGAGGTAGTTTAACCTTCTGTGCGAGTTGGACGAATCGCCTCGGTTGCGTGAATCCGAGTCCGCCAAAGAACATGTTGTATGTTGGGGGGATGTCCATGACCTGCATTCGATTTTAAATCACGACACGTTACATCATGACGGATAGTGAGATGATGCCTTTACACTACGAGTGTACCGTCAGATCTTTGCCATGTTGTCTGAACAGGGCGTGAAGTCATTTTCCTCCAACCCCAGTTTAATGGCGGTCGCAAGAGGCAGGACGTTGACTGAAGAACCGTTATCGACGAGGGTAACGGGTAATGTCATGCCTTGACAGTCTATGGTTATGTGGAGTGCCAGATTGTGTGCACCTCCGAAGGACGGTAGGTCCGCGTCAGAGAAAGTTATAGCATCTGGTAGCCAGTCCCGGATGATGTGGCTAACAAATTGTGCCGGGGGTATCTGTCCTGGTACCGGAGTGACCTGTAGGGCTCGGCGAAGGGCCTTGCGGTGCCTTGGCGAATCCTGCAAGAGTTGCCAGGCAGAAGTGCTTGATTTTGCTTCGGGGAGTTGCTTTGGAAGTATATCTTTGGCGCTAGGCCGGGCTAACGGGGCAGAGGGAGTAGTCTCGTCCATGAGTATACCCTCGTCCCTGTTGTTGTTTGTGAGCCTGGATAGGAACCCTGGTGGTTCCAATGGAGCCAGGTACGGGTACTGGAGGTATGAAACCTCGTCATCGCTGTCGGACATCCTGATGGGATGTTGATAGGGGATCTGTACGAAGACCCGTCTCTTGTCCACATGTCTTGCTTTTGTTTTTGTTTTTGTCTTGCGAATGCGCTTAGTGCTGTCGTCGCAGTCGTTGGTATCGCCGCCAACGACGTTGACTTGATGGTGATTTGCAGGGACCAAGTGGGAGCAGTTGAGAATAGGATGCGTTCCCACAAAGATAGTGCGAGCATGGAGTGTGTTATGCTGGCGTGATGGCTTGGGAGCCGCGTTTGGTTTTTCGATCGTCTTGTTGTCGATCATGTCTTGGATTGTATTCCTTAGACTGAAGCAGTCCTCGGTGTCATGCCCATTACCCCTGTGGAATTCACAGTAGGCGTTTTGGTTCCATGACCTCGGTTTCTTGTTCTTAGGAGGTGTGCTGGCTGGGCTGGGAAGCCGCAGAAGGTTCCTCTTTATGAGCTTCTTCAATGCCTTAGAGTAGCTCATGTAAAGAGGGTCAAAGCTTCGTCGTTGTTTTGACGAGGATGACCTAGCAGATGCTGATTTGGGTGTAGCGAGCGTAGGCTGTGTTATGAACACAGGCGATGCCGCTAGTGCTTGCGAGCTAACAGTGCTGACTGGTTTAGCTTTTGCAGCGGTTCGAGTTGTGCTGCCTTGGTGACCGCGGCCTGTAGTTTTGGCCGGCTTGTCTTTGCGCATTTTGTCTTCCAAGAATTGAATTCTTTCAGCATGTTGAGTAGACGCCTTGGCGAGGAGTCTAGCGCTCTTTTCGGTTTCGAACTTTTGCATAACAGCCAAAAGTTCGAGCTGAGACGTGAGATTGGTGATCTTGTCATTGAGCAGCTGGATGTGTTCAGCGGTTACAAGTGGTTGCGGAGGGGCAGCTTCGTTGTTCACAGGGTTGAAACGGGGATCCATATTGCTTTTATGAGCCGTGTATCCGGGGCTTTTAGTGGGTAAACCTGCAAAGTTTCAGACTTTAGTGACTCGAAAATGAAAGAAAAGACTCAAACTCGCATTTGCAACCCAAATAAAGTGTATAAAGAGATGTGCAGGACTCGACTCGTCTGGCTGGAATTATGAACCCGTCTGGCTGCTTCATTAGAATATATTCATCTAATTCACCATGCAAAAATGCGGTCTTGACATCGAGTTGCTCAAGCTCATAATCATAGTGTGCCACTATCGCTAATAACACACGAATAGAGGTATGTGCACCAAAACGGATAAGCTCATTTTTGCTCATTTTGAGGCTTGGGCTTACTTGGGTCCTATGGCTCGAGCCATGGCTTAATTTGTGACCATTAGGGTCAAACCAAGTGAAATGTACAAAAGAAGAACAAAGGAAATCATCCCACACAAGGAAAGCAACAACCTAGGCCATGAACCATGAAGCTCTTTTTGACATGTCAGTAGCGATTGTAACATAACGCCAAATCTACTCATCCAATTGAGGTGAAACCACTTGCATATGAAAGCTAGCTCAAAGAGCTTTCATTTGACATATGGTTGGCTATCTAGTTCAAAGGGAGCTGAGAGTTATGACCTCTACAAGTCAGGGGTCAGATTGTGAAACTTTAGTCCAAAGGACGATTCGACATATCCGTACTAAAAGTTACATATCTTGAGCTCTATGCAATATTTTTGGGTGATTCGTTTTGCATTGGATAGGAAACTCAAATACCTTTCCAGTGACATATCATGTTGCTTCTAATTCAACGTGAGCATGAAATGGTGAAGCGTACAAGTCACTTCAATCTCAGGAAATCCGGTTAGAAACTGTTTTGGGGTTAATGAGCAATGCACTTGTCCTACCTTCTCCTCCTTGGGTGAGCTCACTTGGGGACCAATTTTAAGTCTTCCCATGAGCCTAGGGCTCACATGGGACGTGCTAAATGCAAAGAGGGCCAAGGAGAACAGCTGAAATTCAAACAACAAGTCACACATTATCTTGTGAAGCATGTCCCTTTCAATTGTATTACTTTATGCTTTATGTCCTTTTCCACTTTATATTGTTGTTTGTATGCTAAAATCAGATTAGAGGGGGCCTTGAACCAAGTACATCTTGTTCTCCAAGGTTTAAATCTTGACCTTTGGATCTCTACCTAAAGCAAGGGTGTAGATGGCCTCAAGTGTCATTGTCTACTTTATACTTTAGTTGTTGTATTATTTTCAGATTTTGTAAGGTCTTTAGGACCATAATTTCGGCTGATTTGTAAGGCCCTTATGGCCCTTAGATCAAGCTTAGATGTGTGGTTAAGATTAGAAGCCTTGGCATATATAAGCCAAGCCTCCAACATTGTAAATTTTCAGATTTGGATATTGAAGGTTAAACCCTAAATTTGAGAGCTTTTCATTTCCTCTTTGCTTAGTGCTTGAGTTAGTGAGTTTATGATTAATTAGTGGCTTAGTGCTTGATTAATCAACACCTAAATCTATTACTTTGTGTTTAGATTTAGTACTATCTTTATGTTTTTCATTTACCTACAAAAATCAGAAAATTCTCACCAAAAATATCATCACTTGGCCGAAAATTTTACAAGTTTTACAAATCGATTTTAGTTAGTCTCTTGAGTGAAACTTAACCCATCAAGTTTCATTCCAGTATGTCTCACAACAGGAGAGAAAATCTCTACATAATCAACTCCCTCTATCTGACTGAAACCTTTAGCCACAAGTCTAGCCTTATATCCTTCTCAGCCTCTGAAGTTCCTTCCTTTTTATTGAACACCCATTTGCACCCTATCAATTTTCTCCCTTTAGGTGGTGGCACAAGTTAAGGATACCGGGTCGGGATCCCTTCTCGACGCCCCGCTCGCGCCCGCCCTCGAGATGCGTCATGGGGCGGAATGCGCGGCGCGGGAAAAATAAATGTGGATGAATTTTGCAAGAAGCTCGCTCGCGGGAGCTTCGCTTTTTAGGGCTAGGCCTGCTCGAGCGTTCTTTTGCTTAATGGGGGAATGTCATTGCATATAATCGTAACAAAAAGAAGTATAAAAATCCTTTTGGAATGCATTTTTGGAGTCGCCACCAAATATTAAAGGAATTTGGAACCTATTCAACGCGTCTTAAAATATAAGACACGGATGTCTCAGATTTCAAGGTGCGTCGATACCTATCCGTCTGAGGTTATTGTGAAACCAGAGAGGATTCGGAGTGAGGTTACTTTTCGAAAGTTTTGACAAAATGTATTATGAAAACTGTAATAAAAAAGCCTACGTAAAAGTAGTCTTTACTAATTTGAAAACAAATGCTTTAATTTCGATATTTGGGCTAATAGGACGCTACGTACAAATGCAAATATATGACTCGATAAATATGTAAAATAAATGTAAGTCGTCAAAGTTATGACGATTTGCTATAGGAAATATACGTAAAATTACTAATTCATTGTTTTTGAATTAATAACTAAACGTTATTCTCCGACTAGTGTTCAATTCTAAGATTTTATAAAACCCTCGTTTTTGCATGTTTAAGAGACTAGTTGAAACGGTACAGTTAAATATCGAATCCGTGTTTTAGTCATAATTTAATGCATGAATCGAGAATTTGCATAATGTAAAAGTGGGTGCTTAATTTAGCGATTTTGAGTCGTTTGTTTATGCGATATTGGCGAGGTTTAGACGAATCATTTGATTCGAATTACTACAATCGTATTGTGAATACGAGTTCGTTAATGCCAATATCGGGGTGGGTTAAAGTAACCCTATAAGTCTCGAACGTCCAATCGGAAGGTAAAATTTCTTTACCTTGAAATGCAAAGACAGTTTTTAAAGTGGAGATTTATAAGTGCGAGAGGCTTTATGTGAATATGAGTATTGAATTAAATTGATTAGAATTGTAGTTGTTTTTGTTGAGATAGGTGATGATATTGTAAGAGTTGATTGTATATGAGATTGATATATGTAAGTTGTGATTGTTGTTTTTGTGATCGCATAAGGGCTGCTATTTATAGCAAATGCTTCGTGTTCTATGCCTAATTGACCAGAAAATCGCCAGTGAACCAGCGATTCTACAGAAAACCGCCAGAATGTCAGGGGAGGAGCAGAAAATCGCCAGAGGTCTGGCGATTTACCATAAAATCGCCAGTACTCTGGCGATTTTCCTCCTCTGTTCTGACAGATTTGTTGCGCCGTAATACGTTATCGTAGGAGTGTAAGGCTATGTTTGTGTGCTGCTGTTTGTCGAGCAATTGGGTTGACTTTTGGGGTTTGATAATGTCAACTTGTATCAAGTTGATCCCTCAACTTGATTTCTTTGGTTCGGTTTTCGTGTTTCGTGTTTCGTGTTTCGGTTTTTCGTCGTGTTTTTCGTCCTTGGCTCGAAATAAAATAATATATTGTAATATATTATTTTACGACTTTGTGGGATTTTATTTCGTGAGAATGTGACTCGGGACGCATTTTGGTCCGCTCGGGAGCTTGGGCCTTTTGGTGTATTTTGGGCCGTTTTTGTGTGTGTGGGTCGTTTTTGTATCCTTGGGCCATTTTGTGAGGCATTCTTATGTCGTGCTTGTGTGTATTGTGTCGACTTACGATTTAAAATGACTAAATTAATATTCATTTTTACGAAATATTCAAATTCAAATTAATACGTTAAAAATGACTAAAATGTTTTAGACACTTATGTACCGTTTCGTCTTATTTAAAACATGCACGAAAAGTCCTTTTCGTCATCGGGTTTGCTTTTAGGGGGGGTACGGATACGGGTATCTACAGAGCCCCCAGTTTGGCTGAGCTTGGACTAAAGCGCTAGTCAAACTTAGAAGATAGTATCCGGACCATTACAGTCTCGATACTACCTGGCGACGCTAAGTATGTGTCTCGGGGGGAGACGAAGACTTAGTGTCGGGAATGCGGGGAGGGACGGCATGTTTAAGGACATGACGGTCCTGCATGTTTAAGGGCTTGTCGGCCTGCTGTTGTTTGGATGTGATTCGATGGCGTTTTGTAGCTTGACCATCCTCTGCATCTTGTGTGTCTACTGCGTGCTCGCTTGTGTATCTGCGTTTTGATTTGAATGAAAGTGTGTATTTTGCTTTATGTGTATTTGAAAAATATACGTATTCAACTCGTGAGGAGTATACGTATTTTGATTTGTGACTCGTAAAGAGTGTTTTTATTTTTGAAAAATATACGTATTTAACTCGTGAGGAGTATACGTATTTTCGATTTTGTGACTCGTAAAGAGTGTATTCGTTTTGAAAAATATACGTATTTAACTTGTGAGGAGTATACGTATTTTTGATTTTGTGACTCGTAAAGAGTGTATTTGTTTTGAAAAATATACGTATTTAACTTGTGGGAAATATACGTATTTTGATTTCGTGACTCGTAAAGAGCGTATTTGTTTTGAAAAATATACGTATTTAACTCGTGCGGAGTATACGTATTTTTGATTTTGTGACTCGTAAAGAGCGTATTTGTTTTGAAAAATATACGTATTTAACTTGTGGGAAATATACGTATTTTTGATTTTTGACTTGTAAAGAGTGTCTGTGTTTGAAAATTATACGTATTGAACTCGTGAGGAGTATACGTGTTTTGATTTTGAACTTGTGAAGAATGTATGTGTTTTGAGAAATATACGTGTCGAACTCGTGAGGAGTATACGTATTTTGATTTGTAACTCGTAAAGAGCGTATTTGCTTTGAAAATTATACGTATTTAACTCGTGAGGAGTATACGTATTTTGATTTTGTAACTCGTAAAGAGTGTGTCTGTTTTTGAAAATTATACGTATTGAACTCGTGAGGAGTATACGTATTTTGATTTGTGACTCGTAAATAGTGTAGTTGTTTTGGAAAATATACGTATTTAACTCGTGAGGAGTATACGTATTTTGATTTGTAACTCGTAAAGAGTGTACTTGTTTTGAAAGATATACGTATTCAACTCGTGAGGAGTATACGTATTTTGATTTGTAACTCGTAAAGAGTGTATATGTTTTGAAAAATATACGTATTTAACTCGTGAGGAGTATACGTATTTTGATTTGTAACTCGTAAAGAGTGTATATGTGTTGTTATTTTGTAAAATTTGGGCGCTCGGCTTGTAATGAGCATGTGTATTCTCGTGTTTTATCATAGCAGCACATAACAGAGCGAATTAATAGCGTAATAGACCGTAATAATAAGTCCAAGCTAAAAATTGACCCGTGCCTGACCACTTAATCGCCAGAGGTCTGGCGATTTAGTGTGTGTGTGCCATTTTTGATTCAAAAACACGGGTAGGGGGAAAAGAGCAGGGCAGCCGAAAACAAAACACACAAACACATCCAAATCGAAAAACTTGTTCCCATCGATTCTTCAACCAAAATTCGTGATTTCGCCTCCTACGATTCGCAATGGATCAAGGTATGCACTCAATCAAGTTGCTAATTCGTGTTTTGAAGTTGGTTTGAGTCGGTTTTGACTGAAAATTCATTTTTTAGGGTTTATGTTAAACCGTCTTGCATGATTCGAATTTTGCTATTGTTGTTGCTCGAAATTGATACTTGAGAGTATTAAGAGGCTTGCCTTGCTATTGTTGATGATTGTATGTGCAAAACCCGTGTCTTGGGGCTGTTTTTCGTGTAGAAGGTCAAGGGTATTTTGGTCATTTTTCGTATTTCTTCTCGGAATACGCTTAAAATTTCAATGTAGGTTACCCATTAGTAGTATAATGTATGGGTGAATTTGTTTCGTTGAAATTGGCGCGAAAGTCGGGTTTTTTGGGTGAAAAACCGTGTAGAGGGGTGATTTTTAGGGGTTTGTGCTCTGTCTTTAACGTGTGAGGCGACTTCTGATGGCTTTGTTGTTTTTGAAACGTCGTTGTATGCTAATGATGAGGCTATGGGTGTCTTGTGTGTAGAAAGCGGTTTGAAAATCTGTAATTTTCGTGTGTTTTTGTGTGGAGACGGTTTCTAAGGTCGAAATTTTCGGTTCCGAAACTTGTCGAAAATTTTTGTCTTGGGTCATGATGACTTGTATGGTGTATGATTTGCTCATTTTTGCTGATCACGCGTCATTTGGAGGTGTTTTGGATCGTTTTGGAGCGTTTTTGTGTAGTCGAGCTAGGCTTCTTGAAACCGTTCTTCTTGCTTCTTGTGTTTCATGTCTTGGACGCGTTGTCACGCGTGTTGCTTGGGTTGGCTAGGATGTTGTTTCGTGGGAAGCTAGGGCCTCTTTGGTCAAGGAAAGGTCATGAAAAGACCGTTTTTGTAGCTTGCGTGCGTTTTACAAAAGCTATTCAGTCGGTGCGTTCGGGGCATGATTTCTGTACGAAACTTTTTGTAGGCGTATATTATGGCTTGTATGTCGTACACGCGTCATGCAATGGGCGTTTCTGTATCTCTGCGCTGTTTTAGCCTTATCTGTCAAAAATAAGCCTAAAGCGTATTTTCTGTTGTTTTGCTTGGTTTCTTTGTCATTTTGTACTTTCTAGCTCTTTGTATTGGTCGTGCATGACATATATATCGTATACATATCATAATATACGCATTTCTGTATTCCTGCGTTGCTTTTGGCCTCGTCTGTCAAAAATAAACCTAAACTTGCTCTTTATTTTTTTTTTTTTTATTTTTTTTTTTTTTTTTGCTGTTTCCTCTGCTTTTTCTTTGCTTTTGCGTAACCTTGCTCTTTGGTCTTGAACGTGCATGCCGCGTACATTGTGTAGGTGTCATAAAATATGTATTTTCGCGTCTTTGCCTTGTTTTAGCTTTTTCCTGTCAGAGATAGGCTAGAAGCTTGGTTTTTGCTGTTTTGCTTGACTTTTTCTCTATCTTTGCGCATTCTTGCTCCTTGGATTAAATGTGTATTAATGTAGATATCATATCTGTGTCATGAAATATGTATCTCTGTATTTCTGCTCCTCTTTTAGCCCTTTCTGTCAAAGATAGGCCTGAAGCTTGTTTTTCTGTCGCCATTGTACATGTGCATTCTTTTGTTGGTCGTGAACTTGCTTTGATTGGATTGTATTTTGTCATATCATATGGTTGCGTTGCTTAAGAATGTTTCTTGCATTTATGCAGGTGACCGCGAGATCGTGATACCTACGACCAGTGCCATGCAGGACGTTATCGAAAGCATTGATTTTAGTGCTACAGGGGAGGAGCGTACTCCAATGTCCGAGCTGCGTCATCATTTAGCGACTTCTGAGGGTCCGTCTCAGTCTGATTTGTTCAAGACTCCTCCTGCTTTGACGCCAGGGAATGAGGTACAGGGGGCTGTTCCAGAGTCTCCTATGCCTTCTATTAGTGAGCATAGCACTACCGTGGAGCCGACAGGGCCTTCTGTTGGTGATGCAGGGCGCGTTGCAGATGTGGCTGCAGCTCCTGTGGAGCCGATCATAGAATTACCTATGCATTCCGTTGGTGGACGTGGGGTTACTGCTGAGCGGCCTAGGCCTTCTGTTGGCGAGCTTGGGGTTGCTACTGAGCGACCTAGGCCTTCTGTTGGCGAGCGTGAGGTTGGTTCTGCATCTTTACAGGGCGCTGGGCACGGCCGTGGGGTTCCTGAGCCACCGGTGTCGGCCGGGAAGGGCCGAGGTAGAGGTCGTGGGGTTGGGCGTAAGAATGATAGGCCTAGCAGGAAGCGTAAAGTAGCCGATGTCGCTAATAGTGCTGAGGGTGGTGTTCGGACGCGTGGTCGTCGCGCAGCAGAGGCTAGCGGTAGTTGTGAGCGAGGTGAGAGTAGTACTGCTGGCGCTTCTGGTGAAGCGAGTTCCGACGAGGCTGAAGACGATCCTGCTGTTGATAAGCCGAGGCGTGGTCCTCCCCGTCGGCTTGAGGATGCTTTTGAGGCCATTCCAGAGCCTGAGGAGGAGCAGGAGGATGATGAGTAGGTTGCGGATGACGCGGCTGAGGCTGCAGTCGGTGATGAGGTTGTAGGTGATGCTGGAGGGGATGCTGCGGCTGCTGGCCCTGATGGTGCTGATGCTGGGCCTGCTGCTGCGCAAGACATGTTTATGGGCGTGGTTGATGAGCTAGGCTTGAGGCCATCATTTCCCCATGGGCCGAGATTGTGGGCAAATGTTGCCAAGGATTGGGACGGTGTGAGCTTAGTTTGGAACCCGTTGGAGCACCTGTCTATTCGGGTGAAGGTTGGCTTTAAGTTGGGTACTATGAGGACCTTTTCTGGTTTCCGCACTGTTATGGATGTTTTTAATAAGCAGTTGCCCCCTGCGTCGCGGAAGATAATCCTTGGCACGGCCTTTGGTCCGTTGGTGACGAAGTGGGGGGAGGCGCGTAAGAAGAATGTGAATTCTCATCTTTCTGTGCTTCGAGCTTTGCTAGACAGGTTTTGGGATACCACTAATACTTTCCATATGCCTGGATACGAGGTTGGCATTACTTTCTCGTCTCTTGCGATTGTTTCGGGGCTTCCCCACGGAGAGGAGGTGATTGCGTAGGACAAAGCGCGCCCTGCTATTTCTAGTGCGACGGTTGTTCGTTTGATTGGAGGCGGTATTAGATGTGCGAGGGACGAGCGGAACACATTTCAGCCTCGGACGTCATGGATTGATGATTACTTCAAAGGCCATGGGAAGAAACGGGTGAGTGATGTGAGTCATGAGCAGAATGCTCGGTTGTGGTTATGGTGGTTTCTGTCGGCCACTCATTTCGGAGATAAAGGCGAGCGAGCGTCGACTGCTGTTTTAATGGCGCTGAGGGACTTGTCTAGATTAGGTGATTTTGACTGGGTCACTCCTGCCATGGGTCTCTTGATTCGATTTTGTAGGGATGCAGTTCGTCCTGATCAGGTTGATGATGGGTCCCAACCGTCCTTGGTTGGCCCTGGCCTGCTGATGGAGGTATGATTGTTTTGCTCTCTCCTTTTCGTGATGTCTTATTGCTTTGTCGCTGTTATTTCCTCTTTTGGTGATGTGTTTTTGGTCTTTTGTAGTCCTGGTGTTACGCTCATTTCCCGTCGCTGCTTCCTGACAACTTTGCGGTGAAGGCGAAGTACCCGGCTTTTCATGCTTATGCGACGGCAAATAGGAAGGGTATTCGCTTGACTTATGATGCTGCTCCAGTGCGTTTTAACGAGATGACCGTTGACAAGGTAAAAGGAGTCTATATTCCTTTTATGCTTCGTGTTGTTGCTTTGCTTGTGTTTGCAGATCTTGATTCATTTCTTGTTTTTGTAGTTTGTTCGTAATCCTTGGGCAGATTCTACGGATGTCCCTGCGTCGGTTGCGGCTCGCTTTGCTCTTCGCGATAGCAAGAGGTTATATGTTGCTACTCAGTATGACTCGTACTGGTATTTAGGCGAGCGTTTGTCAGCACAGACGACTAGGGGTGAGTTTGTTGTGCCTGCGTCTCCTCCTAAAGTCCTCTTTGTTCAGACGCCGGATGCTGATGTTCGCCGCGATGTATATCGCGAGGGTGAGTCGGATTCTCTGCTGAGGCTGGATGAGGACTATCCATCGTGGGCGCGTCTTGCTTTGGCGCCTGCTGTCATTCAGGTTTGCTGTTGTTTTTGCGTTTGCTTGTGCGTGTTATTTGCTTAAAAAGCAAAAATTGATCCTGATTTTTATGTTTCGTAGCCGCGTGATCCTGACCTTGAGGTTCAGCCTCCTCCGTTCTATGAGAAGCTAGATTTTGAGCATGATGATGGTTGTCGGCATTCGGTTGTATTGCAGCCGTGCTTATCTGCGATGGCTGACGCTGGTATGGATGGTTGGAGCCCTCGGGTGAAGCAGGTATGATTTTTCTTCTATGCTTGCGTGTTATGAGGTATATAGCCCCCAGCTTGAGTAAGATTTTGTCCTAAAATCGTTAATCAAGCTTTGTTGAAGCTGCTTTTGATGATAGCGCCCAGTTTGAGTAAGATTGTGTTCTAAAATCGTTAGTCAAACTCTGTTGAAGCTGCTTTTGATTATAGCCTCCAGTGTGAGTTAGATTTCGTTCTAAAATCGTTAGTCAAACTCTGTTGAAGCTGCTTTTGATTATAGCCTCCAGTTTGAGTTAGATTTCGTTCTAAAATCGTTAGTCAAACTTTGTTGAAGCTGCTTTTGATTATAGCCCCCAGTTTGAGTTAGATTTCGTTCTAAAATCGCTAGTCAAACTTTGTTGAAGCTGCTTTTGATTATAGCCCCCAGTTTGAGTTAGATTTCGTTCTAAAATCTTTAGTCAAACGTTGTTGAAGCTGCTTTTGATTATAGCCCCCAGTTTGAGTTAGATTTCGTTCTAAAATCTTTTGTCAAACGTTGTTGAAGCTGCTTTTGATTATAGCCCCCAGTTTGAGTATATGAAGGCCCTATTTGTTTGCAGGTGACTCTGGATGTCCACAAGAGTTTATGGAGAACAGCGAACCGTTAGCGAGTGGCGTTGAATGAGAAAGCGGTCGCGTTGTGCAAGGCCCAGAAGTATGCTTCAGATTTGCAAAGTGCTCTTGCGCAGAGTCAGATAGATCTAGGGCGGGCCCGGGCTGAGGAGGCACGTTTGCGAGCAGAATTTGAGCTACAGCGTGAGCAGGAGCTAGTTGGTTATCGTGCTCAGATTGATTCGTTGCGCGCGGAGCTCAGTCGTCGAGATCAAGCTAATTGACTTGGGATGTATGCTAGGATCGTAGGCTTATTTCATGGACTTGTTTTATCTTGTGGCTGTACTTGTGTTCGGTTGTATGTGTAGGAGTTTGTACGAGGTTAAGTTTGTGACAATGGCTTGACGCGAGAGAGCGCTGTGACCTCGTGCGCGTGCGTCGATTATTTTGTATGGTTGTACTTTGCAGGAATCATATGACGTTGACTTATGGCCATAGCTTGACGCGAGTATGTTCCGCGGTCTTGTGTGTGTTATGTAGCAGGTTCACTCGTCAATCATATTAATCGTCCTTGACGACGTAGTTTTCACTCGTCCTTGTTGTGTCATGAACCTCGCCGGTTATTTTGCCTCATTTTGTAGTATGACTGCTTGTGTCATCGTTTGCGTTTGAAGTCCTCGTGACTTGCTTATTTAGTGTTCCTGCATTAAACGGTTAGTCGTAAAAAGATCACCAATCTCGATTGAGATTGGCCTACTCGTAGTAAGCACATGCATACGTAAATATTTTTTGTAAAATATGCTTTTTTTGAAGAAAAATATTTTGAGTCCATAAAAGACGCTTTTGACGCTCGTAAAAAAAAAAAATGCGAATTAAGAACATGGTGCTTGTACGTAGGCGTGCTAAACGTGACAGTTGAGTTTTGTGAGACCGTAAAAGGTGTTTTCGACGTTCGTAAAAATGCGACTTAAGAGCGTCGTGCTTTAACGTAAGGTTACGAAATGCGACGATTAAATTTTGTGAGACCGTAAAAGGTGTTTTTGACGTTCGTAAAAATGCGACTTAAGAACGTCGTGCTTTAACGTAAGGTTACGAAATGCGACGATTAAATTTTGTGAGACCGTAAAAGGTGTTTTTGACGTTCGTATAATGTGAATTAAGAACGTCGTGCTTTAACGTAAGCTTACGAAATGCGACGATTTGAATTTTGTGAAGTGGCGTGCCAAACAATAGTCGGGAATCGATGATAAAATGACACAATACGACGTAAAGCCGGGTAGCGAAGACGTAATCGATAATACGCCGTAAAAACGAGAGACAGCGGTGCGTAGGCTGCGAAAGATCTTTCTGCAACTCGTAGGCTGCAAGACGGTGCGCAGTCGTCCTGTCAAATCTGTCGGAAAAGCATAGAAAATCGCCTGTATACCAACGATTTGCACTAAAATCGCCAGAAAACAGGCGATTTATGTGAAAATCGCCAGTCAACTGGCGAGTTTTGTGTAAATCGCCTGTTTTCTGGCGATTTTTGTGTTGTTTTTGGTTTGTTTTGTTTTGATTTTTTGGCTAATCGCTGGTTTACTAGCGATTATACTTCGTGTCGTTCCTCTTGAAGACGTTGCCTATAAGAAAGATGCTCGTGTTAGTTCATTCATCCATTCCTCAATCACACTTCATACTCCGTCTTATTTTGCAATCTCATTACTCGCATTGTAATAGTATTCGTAATATTCAGCAGAGCGTTGTCTTTTTTTGTGAGTAATGGAGCATTTGGAAGGACTTGTGAGAGTATGGTGTGCTATGCTATCGGGTATCGAGAAGAGGAACCTCAGGGGCTGTGGCTTGGGCATATTCCTACGCTTAAGGCAGGTTCGGATGGAGCCGGAGTTTCTGGATGCTTGTCTGCACTATTGGGACTTGGCTTACCACGTGTTTCGCTTCCCTGACGGGGAGGTTTGCCCCCTGGTCGAGGAGTTTGCTGCCATCGGAGGTTGGACCCGCACTGTGACTCCAGTGTGTGTTCGTCAGGAGCTTGGTTATCAAAGGAACATGCAAAACTTCCTTAAGATGACGAGGCTCGAGACGGAGGACCTGTTCCTGGATGGGCGCTTGAATATGATCCGACTCTGCCAAAAGTTTATGAATTATGATGATGATAGTATTGGCGTTGTTGCTCGCAGGAGGGCTCTGGCCCTTTGCCTTGTGCACTGTTTCATGTTCCCCGATTCAGTGGACGCGATGGGGTTTGGCGAGGCGCGCTTGGTCTGCGTTGTGCAGCAGATGGAGATGGGTTACAATCCAGCGGCGCTGATCCTGGCGGAGACGATCCTAGGCCTAGACGATCGGGCGTGTAATAGAGCGCATGCCTATCGTGGTTGTCCCATCATTTTGCAGGTCTGGCTGATGGAACGTTTGAGCGTGCTTAGAGCCATCCCTTACGGCGTATCCTACATGGCGGCAGGCGTGACCAGTCGGGGCGTGAGGTGGATGGGTCCTAATGGCCGTCCTCCTGATTACTTCTCCACTTTTGTGAGGGCATCGGCTATTCGTTGGGTTGTGCCATGGTGGGAGGTTACCTCCGTGACGGGCAGTGCAGTTGGCGATGGTCCTTCCGGGGTCATGCTATGCGGTTTTGACATTGGGGTGTTCATTCATCCTCTGAGGGTGAGAAGGCAAATGGGCTATGCCCAGTTTATCCCAGGGCAGGATACCACGATCCAGGATTTGGTCGTACTTAATAACCAAATCACTGATGCATGGTCGCGAGGATGGGCTCTGCGTCCCCGGTGGCAGGTGGCAGGGATACCGGCCACGGTGAGGGTTTCGAGGTCGTATATCCGGTGGACTACGGCCGCAACTACTCGCCAGAGGGCCCTCCTTCGTGCTATAGAGCAAAATGAGCCACCGCCGACGTCGGCCTTTGATCCAGTACGTTTTGGTCGCGGAAGTCGTGGGAGCTCGAGCTCTGGGAGTGCAGCGTCCATGGAGAAGGAGCTCAGTCATCTCGGCTTCGTCATGGTTAACGTTCCGGGCCAGGATGGTAGCGGTCATGCCCCGAATATGGGTTGAGCTCTCTATTCAGTCGTGAAGAAGAATGTCATCTGAATGCTTGTTGTTAGTTGTTTGTTTGTTTTTGTATTCCCTAAACCCGAAGGTAATGCCGGGATTATGTAATGCTTGTAGGTGTCGTGTGTGCTAGTAGTGTAATGTTCGTGCTCCCAATTGCAAAATCCAAATTTAAATGTTTCCCTTTCCAGCATAATAAAACAAAAATCTCTTTTGTGTAACTTGCCTTGTTTCTTTTAAGGTTAGAGACATGCGTGTTTTGTGTTTTGAATCCTGTTATGTTTGCCATACCCTTGAGACGTCTTGAGTATGTGATTTTGTGTTGAATGTCGGCTGTGCTTTTGAAAAGCTGCCAACGTATCCATATAAATGGAATCAAGCCGGCGTAGTTCGGAATTGTGTTTTCGTGAAAGCACGTTTAAGGACATGCTGGTCCGTTAATTTCTTGTAGGAAATGGATGCTTGGGGGCCCGCTGGCCCAATGAATTGTGTTTATGCTTTTTGTGGTAGGTGTGCACGTTTAGGGGCATGCCGGCCCGTGGAATTGTGTTTATGCACATGTTATAAATACATTGCAAGCGTTTCAGGGGTAGTATATCTTCAGCTGATCGAGGTTGGTTGCTAGGTTAAATTTTTGACGTCTAGGTCAGTTAGTCTGACCGCTCCGCCTGTGTAGATTTCTTTGACGAGGTAAGGTCCGGCCCAGTTGGGTTTGAACTTTCCTCGTGGGTCGACAGGAAGTGGCGCACGTACCGATTTCAAAACGAGATCTCCCACTTTGATGTTTCGTGGTCGAACTCGCTTGTTGAATGCTCTTTGTAGTCGTGCTTGGTACATCCGTACAATACTTAGAGAGTTTAGCCGACGTTCGTCTAGGAGCATGAGTTGCTCATAGCGCTCGCGGGCCCATTTTGCTTCTGGGATGCTACTTTCCATCAGTATTCGTAGGGATTTCATTTCGATTTCCACGGGTTGCACGGCTTCCATGCCGTAGGTGAGGAAGTAAGGCGTCATGCCTGTGGGTGTGCGTATGGTTGTGCGATATCCCCATAGTGCAAATGGAATTTTGTTAGGCCAGTCTCGACAACTGTCGATCATCTTCTCCAGGATGGTGACTACAGTTTTGTTTGCTGCCTCCACGGCTCCGTTGGTTTGGGGTCTGTAAGGGGAGGATCTGTGATGTTGTATGCTGTATTTGGCGAGTATGGCTTCTGCTTCGCCTTGAAAATGTGAACCTTGGTCGCTTATAAACTCATGCGGTATGCCATATCGGCATATGATGTTTGTTTGTATGAATTTGGCAACTTCTTTTGAGCCGAGGGTGCGGAAGGATGCTGCTTCTACCCATTTCGTGAAATAGTCGATTGCCACTAGTACGAAGCAGTGTCCTCCTGCTCCGATGGGATGGATTTTGACTATTACGTCAATGCCCCAAGTCGAAAAGGGCCATGGAGACGTGAGGCTGTATAGTGGTGAAGGGGGTACGTGTTGCACGTTACTGAATATTTGACAATTATGGCAGTGTTTGACGTAGTGAACGCAGTCTGCTTCCATAGTCGTCCAGTACCATCCTAGTCGTAAGATTTGCTTGCATAGGGCTCTTGCGTTCATGTGTGGGCCACATTCGCCATCGTGTACTTGGGCAATGATTTCCTGCCCTTTCTTATAATCGACACACATGAGTAGAGCGCCTTGAGGTGTCTTTTTGAGTAACTGTCCCATTTCTAGTACGAATTGGGAGGCAAGGAGTCTAATGGCTCTTTTACCGCGTTTGTCGATGTCTGGAGGATAGGAATTGCTTGTTTTGTAGTTAAGTATGGCTTGGTACCATGGCTCTGTTTGTTCTGCTTCGTCGATGTCAATGGTGTGGATGTATGCGGGCTCACCACGCCTCTCGACGACGATGGGTAGTGTGTCAACATTTGGTGGCATGTTGAGAAGGGATGAAAGTTTTGACAGTGCGTCGGCAAATTGGTTTTCTTCCCTTGGGAGGTGATAGAATTCTATGCAGTCGAACTCTGTCAGGAGTGTTTGTATTTTTGCTTGGTATTTTGCGAGGGTTTCGTTCATAATTTTCCATGCTCCTGTTACTTGATTTATGATGAGGAAGGAGTCTCCATGCACTCGCAGGTGTTTTATGTTGAGGGCCATGGCTGCTTGCAAGCCGTAAATGCAGGCTTCGTACTCTGCGGCATTGTTGGTGACGTTAAAGTCGAGCTTGATTGAGATGGGTGTATGATCGCCATTAGGAGATATTAGGAGTATTCCTACGCCGTAGCCGCGGTAGTTTGAGGCTCCATCGAAGTAGAGTTGCCAGTACTCAGTTTCGATAGCGAAAATTCCATCGTCAGGGAATGATGTTGTGTCAACCTTAGGTTGTTCAATGATAGCATTTTCTGCGAGAAAATCTGAAACAGCTCTTCCCTTAATGACTTTCAAAGGCAGGTACTTGAGTTCATACTCTGCTAGCAGTAGTGTCCATCTGGCCATACGGCCGTTTAATACTGGCTTTTCAAACAAGTATTTGAGTGGATCCATTAAAGAATAAATCCTGGTTGTGTGTGCAAGGAGGTAGTGCCTGAGCTTTTTGGTGGCCCAGACTAGAGCGAGACAGCTCTTTTCCACAGGTTCGTAGCGGGTCTCATAATCTTGGAATTTCTTGCTAATGTAGTAGATTGCTCTCTCTTCGTTGTTAACCTCCTGGGCGAGCATGGCCCCCATGGCGTTTGGTGTAGTTGTTAGGTAGAGTGAAAGAGGTAGATCTTTCGGGGGTGGCACCAGAACCGGTGGATTGGTGAGTAGGGTTTTGACTTTGTCGAATGCTTGTTGACAGTTGTCGTCCCATTTTGTGTGTTCCTCCTTTTTTAACTTCTTGAAAATTGGTTCGCAGACCATCGTGAGCTTGCTAATGAATCGATAGATGTATTGGACTTGTCCCAAGAAACTCCTGATTTCATCAATGTTGCTTGGAGGTTTCATCTCCATTATGGCTTTGATTTTGACAGGGTCAATTTCGATTCCACGTTGGCTTACTATGTGACCCAATAGCTTGCCTGATGTAACCCCAAAAGTGCATTTCTGTGGGTTCAGTCGCATTTTGTATTGCCTGATTCTGGTGAAGAATTTACGGAGATTGGTAATGTGATCCTCCCTTTGCTTTGATTTTACAATCATATCGTCGACATAGACCTCTACCTCTTTATGCATCATGTCGTGTAGCAGGGTAGTGGCGGTACGCTGATAGGTGGCGCCTGCGTTAATAAGTCCGAAAGGCATGACAGTATAGCAGTATGTGCCCCAGGGTGTTACAAAGGTGGTTTTAGACATGTCGTCAGTCGCCATTTTGATTTGGTTGTATCCTGCGTACCCATCCATGAATGATAGTAACGCGTGATCAGCGGTATTGTCCACAAGTATGTCCATGTGAGGCAGTGGGAAATCGTCTTTAGGGCAAGCCTTGTTTAGATCCCGAAAGTCAGCGCACTCGTATTTTTCCATTTTTCTTCATGACTGGGACCATGTTTGATACCCAATCCGAGTATTCGATGACTTGGATGAAACCTGCTTGTAGTTGCTTTTCGATCTCTTCTTTGACCATGAGAGACCATTCTGGTTTAATACGGCGGAGTTTTTGTTTAACAGGCTTGGCATCTGGTTTGAGTGGGATGCGGTGTTCGGCTATTTTGCGGTCAATGCCAGGCATGTCCTTGTAGGACCAGGCGAAGACGTCTTTGAATTCTGTGAGTAGCTCGATGTATGTAGCTTTTTCCTCCATGCTTAGGGAAGCTCCTAGCTGTAGTTTTCGAGGTTCTTCAGGTGTTCCTACATCGATGATTGTTGTATCCTCGATAATAGGGTCTTGTTCGGGTTTTGAAACGATGTTTGCAATGTATTTATATAATGCAATGTTGTTTTGTTTAATGTTATCGTGCGCGTTAGAAAATGCGGTTTTTAAAGGAAAATAAGGCAAGTAGTAACCAGAAACGTTGTTATTGTTCTCAAAAGCAGTTACATTTGAAGATAGCTCATACAGGAGAGCTTTGGACAACCTTAGAGACTCTAGTTCTTTGTCTATGTCAATCACATCAGGAATATAGCCCGGAGGCTTAGTTGGGGTGAAGGACTTGAAATGCTGACGCGGAAGCCTAAACTCTATGACAGGTTTATTGTCAGGGTTTTCGTCTTCGTTTTCTTCAGAGTCAGAGTTCTCGAAGGTGTAGCCTTCTCCAGTAGTGATTTTGAAAGTGCGACCATGCTCATCGGTCCACTGAAGAGTCTTTGACCATCCGTCGTGTGTCTTCTCTTCAAATGGGACAATCAGGTCGGTGGGGTTAAAGTTGTGGTTACGTAGGATGTCGGAGACGAGTTCGATTCCGGCGATGGTGCATGAGAAGAAGTCTCTGGGTATTTTACTCACACCTTCCTTGACGAAGTATTTGTCGGTGAAGATGTGATATGGTTCCATGTGAAAGTCACGACATCTCTTACGGTCCTTGAATGCTTATTCTCCACGGGTGACTTCATATGACCACGGTACATAGCCTAGGCCCATGGTTGGCCATTTGTTATCGTTATCTTTCACATAGAGCGCTGCGATTTCCTCCTCGCGAGTCAATGTGCAGATGTCAAAGTCGAAATCAAAACCACATGTGATGTCTGGGGTTTCGGTGCTTATTCTTGCAGCGTCGTTATCGAGCTTCTGTTGCTGTAGGGAAGCTCGGAAGTTTGAAGCATGGATGGTGACGACCTCGTCGTCCAGGGGAAGCTTAACTTTTTGGTGTAAGCTTGAGGTGACTGCTTTGGTTGCATGGATCCAGGGTCTACCCAATAACATGTTATATGCGGGGGGTATGTCGATTATCTGGAATTCAGTTTCCCTTATGACAGGTCCTGTCATGATAGGAAAGGAAATAGTTCCTTTTATGCTGCGGCGGGTACCATCGTAAGCTCTGACGCCATCGGCACAGGGAATGAAGTCATTTTCCTTGATTCCTAGCTTTTTAGCTGTTTCTAAGGGCAGGACGTTGACTGCGGATCCATTGTCGATGAGGACGACGGGTAATGTCATGCCATGGCATTCTACGTTTATGTAGAGTGCTAGGTTGTGCGTGCCTCCGAACGGCGGGAGGTCTTTGTCAGAGAAAGTGATGGCGTTGGCTTGCCATTCACGAGTGATGTGGCTGATGAGCTTTTCCGGTGACATTTCTGTCGTCATAGGAGTGACCTGCAGGGCTCGGTAAAGGGCTCCGCGGTGTTCTAGTGATTCCCTTAGGAGCTGCCAGATTGAGATATCTGCCTTTGTCTTGAGGAGCTGTTTTTGAATAGAGTCTCCAATTTCAGGCACGGGTGCTGGAGTGGCACTTGACGACGCGACGTCAGTTTGTGGTTGAATCGGTGTAGTGATTGCAGGAACAGGTGTACGGTGGCGTTGCCTCGTCCGTGACTATAACTTTGTTTTTGTCTTGGCTAGTTGTTTTCGATGGGAAACCTGGGGGTTCAAGTAAACTCAGCGAGGCTCTGTACGGACGACCGGAGCGTGTCAAGTAGGCTATTTCGTCATCGCTGTCGGACAATCTGATCGGGTATTTGCAGGGCACTTTCCCGTATATCCCCGTGGGCCGTTGATCTTCTTCTTCCTCTTCTTCTGGAGGAAAAAGGTAGCCATTATTGTCTATCTGATTATCTTCCTCATCAGAACTATCCCAGATACCATTGATTTCGTGGTCGCTTGAGACAATCAGGTGAGAACAGTCGAGGATGGGGTGTGTACCTACGAAGATGGCGTGGGTATGCAGGGGGTTGAGTTGGTTTGAGGGTTTAGGACCCGGAGAAGGCTTCTCGATGGTATTGTCATCGATCAGGTCCTGAACTATGTTTTTCAGGCGGAAGCATTGTTCGGTGTCGTGTCCCTTTCCTCTGTGGAATTCACAGTAGGCATTTTGATCCCATGATATAGGCTTCTTGTCCTGAGGAGGCTCGCTAGTAGGTCCTAGGAGTTGAAGCACATTTCGGCTCACAAGTCTTTGCAGCGCCTTGGAGTAAGTCATGTAGATTGGGTCAAAGTTTCGTCATGGTTTTGACGAAGTCTGCCCGGCAGATGAGTACGATGCCTTAGGAGGAGGCGCAGTGTATTTTGTTGGCGTTGTGTAAGTTGGGGAGGCCGCTAGTGCTTCCAGGGCGTTGATGCAGTGGACTGGTTCAGCTTTAGTGACGGCTCGTGATGAGCTGCCCTGGTAACCTCGGCCTGTAGCCTTGGTTAGTTTTTCTTTGCGGAGATCATCTTCAATTAATTCTCCCACAGCGCTGAGCGAAGAGAAATTGTCAAAGTTGCCATAACGCAAATGCTGCTGATATGCAGGGGTTAGGTTGTTGATGAACTTGGTGATCAGTTCCGTATCCTTAGGACGGTTGGGTATCTGGGCACTAAGCTTCTTCCAGCGCGTGAGGTATTCAGTGAAACCTTCATTGTCCTTTTGTGCAAGAACTTCCAGAGTACGTAGCGAGACCTGAGTATCGTTATTGTCATGATACTGATTGTCGAACTGGACCGTGATATCTTTGAAGGTGGTAACCTTGTGTGGGTCCAAAGCATAGAACCGGGCTCTAGGTTGTGCGTCCAGAGAATGCGGGAATAGGGTGGCCCAGGCTGAGGGATCTACGCCCATGACGGCCATTTTAGCCTTGAAATCCTTGATATGAACCAGCGGACTTTCATGATCCTTGAAGATGGGGAGATCGCTGAGTGATAGTTCGGCAGGTAGCAAGGACTTGACGCTTTTTGGGACTTGTTCAGTTTCCTCGTAAATGGAATATCCCTTTGAATTAGTGAGGCGTTCTTCCATTGAACGAATTCTTTTGGCATTTCGTTCAGCCTCTTCAGCAAGGTACTTGGCATTTTTCTCAGCCTCGAGTTTCTGCATTGTGGCCATCTGTTCGATTGCAGCAGTGAGACTAAGGATTTTGTTGTTAAGCTGTTGGACATGTTCTGCGGTAACCACTGACGGGGGAGGAGTTGGGATTCCTCCGACATTTTCTTCATTGTTGAGTGCCATGGTAGCTTTTGGTTTCGATCTGTTGTAGGTACGTTTCTTTGGAGGTGGCGGAGGGTTCAGATGACGGTCTTTAGTACGTCGTGTATCCAGGACTTTTTAGGGGATGAACCTGCAGAGTCTCAAACCTTAGTGCCCTCCAAAAGAAAATAAACGACTCAAAGAAAAATCGCATTTTTTGTAAAGAAAAGTAAAAAGTGTGAAGAGCGTGTGCAGGACTTGACTCGTGTTTTTAGCTTAAAAGACACGGGAAGCTTTTGAGGTAAGGATGCGTTGGCGCGTCCCCAGCCTCGAAGTAAATAAAGTTTGTATGATCACGACCTGATTAACCCAAGTTAGCGGTATGTTGCCAGGGGTTTATCGTTAAATCGTGATGTAAAAAGGAATCAAGCCGAAGTAGCGATAGGCTAGTCGGCCTGAAGATGTTAAATTGGGTAAAAAGCGGCTGTTGTCCGCTTTTTATGTGTGACACAGGATGTCGGGCCATAATGACGATGAATCACCTGACCTGACATGTAAATCAACGGGTTCATGTTTGAACGAGCCCGCGTTTTGTTCATTTGAGAGAGATAGTTTGTTTGAGCCGGGATGACTAGCAAGTCACTCGACTCAGAGCTATCTCAAAAATGTAAGGGTGTTTGTCTTATTGAAATATCCGAAATGAATTGACATTTTCGGGTTTTGCTTTGCGAAATGTTTTTGCGATAAATGTATTATGACGATACGTCAGTCGTATAATGCATTTATGTTTTGTAAAGGACAGGAAATGTAGTGATTATTTCCGATCGGTTTTGAATATCGTGATGTGTTGTTTGTCAGGTTCAGTTGACTATAGGCCAATGATTCCGACAGTATGTTTAAAAAGTATGCCTTTTTTGAAAAATGTTTGAAAATATATTTTCAAAACAGACGTAATGTGCCTTTGAAATGTTTTTGCATGCATTTGTTTAGAAGACGACCATAGCGAGGGTGCTATAGCTTTGGATTTGTACGTATAGACGCTGGTTTTTGGCTTTCAGGGTAAGGTTCCTTCCGGTCATTCCCGCAACGTTTGTGTAGAGTTATCCGCAAGATCACACACATTAGTGTGGATTCAATACGGGGTCTAGAGCGTTCGAGTTTGACTGCTACGATTCACTTGTACGGATACCATACTTGTGATCGTGGAAGGGTGAGAGATCGACGTGTCCAAAGTATACTCGCTTAGGAAGAGAGTTCTTACTTGGGGCCGTCCCTCGAATGGTGTGGTTATGAATCAGGAGGATTCGACTCAAACGTACTATTGCCCAAATATCGAAAGCAGAAATGTTTTCAAAGTTTCAAGTTTCACTTCTTTATGTTTTTTTTTTTTTAAAATAAAATGAAAAGCTAATTTTCAAAATAAAAAAAAATAAAAAACATGCTCGTCCCCAGCGGAGTCGCCAACTGAGGATACCGGACTAGGGTGATCCCTTCTCGACGCCCCGCTCGCGCCCGCCCTCGTGTCATGGGGCGGAATGCACGGCGCGGGAAATAGGTGATAATTTTTGCAAGAAGCTCGCGGGCGCTGAGCTTCGCCTTTTTAGTTGCTTGGCTCGCTCGCTCAAGCGTTCTTTTGCTTAATGGGGGAATGTCATTGCATGTAATTGTGACAAAAAGAAATATAAAAATCCTTCTGAAATGTATTTTGGAGTCGCCACCAAATATTAAAGGAATTTGGAACCTATTCAACGCGCCATAAAATATAAGACACGGGTGTCTCAGATTTCAAAGTGCGTCGATACCTATCCGTCTGAGGTTATTGTGAAACCAGAGAGGATTCGGAGTGAGGTTACTTTTCGAAAGTTTTGACAAAATGTATTATGAAAACTGTAATAAAAAAGCCTACGTAAAAGTAGTCTTTACTAATTTGAAAACAAATGCTTTAATTTCGATATATGGGCTAATAGGACGCTACGTACAAATGCAAATATATGACTCGATAAATATGTAAAATAAATGTAAGCCGTCAAAGCTATGACGATTTGCTATAGGAAATTTACGTGAAATTACTAATTCATTGTATTTGAATTAATAACTAAACGTTATTCTCCGACTTGTATTCAATTCTAAGATTTTGTAAAAACCCTCGGTTTTGCATGTTTAAGAGACTAGTTGAAACGGTACAGTTAAATGTCGAATCCGTGTTTTAGTCATAATTTAATGCATGAATCGAGAATTTGCATAATGTAAAAGTGATGTTTAATTTAGTGATTTTGAGTCGTTTGTTTATGCGATATTGGCGGGGTTTAGACGAATCATTTGATTCGAATTACTACAATCGTATTGCGAATACGAGTTCGTTAATGCCAATATCGGGGTGGGTTAAAGTAACCCTATAAGTCTCAAACGTCCAATCGGAAGGTAAAATTTCTTTACCTTGAAATGCAAAGACGGTTTTTAGAGTGGAGATTTATAAGTGCGAGAGGCTTTATGTGAATTTGAGTATTGAATTGAATTGGTTAGGGAATGTTGTTATGAATGTGTTAGATGATTATTGTGTAAGATTGATGATGTTTTGTGATCGTATAAGGGCTGCTATTTATAGCAAATGCTTCGTGTTTTATGCCTAATTGCTCAGAAAATCGCCAGAGAACCAATGATTAAACATAAAATCGCCAGAATGTCAGAGGAGGAAGGGAGAATCGCCAGAAAACTGGCGATTGTTGAGAAAATCGCCAGTGTTCTGGCGATTTTCTCCCTTGTTTCTGACAAATTTGTAGCGCCGTATTACGTTATCGTAGGTGTGTAAGGTGTAGGCTGTTTGTCGAGCCATTTGATTGACTTTTGTGTCAATTTGATGTCAACTTGATGTAAGTTGATCAAGTCAACTTGATTTATTTGGTTTGGCTCGGTTTTCGTGTTTCGTGTTTCGGTTTATCGTCGTGTTTTTCGATTTTGGCTCGAAATAAAATAATATTGTAATGTATTATTTTACGACTTTGTGGGATTTTGTTTTGTAAGAATGTGACCCGGGACGCATTTTGGTCCGTTTCGGGTGCTTGGGCCTTTTTTGTATGTCTTGGGCCGTTCTTGCGTGTTCGGGTTGCTTTTGTGTTCTTGGGCCATTTTTGTGAGGCGTCTTTGTGTCGTGCTTGTGTGTATTGTGTCGACTTATGATTTAAAATGACTAAATTAATATTCATTTTTACGAAGTATGCAAATTCAAAATTAATACGTTAAAAATGACTAAAATGTTTTAGACACTTTTGTACCGTTTCGTCTCATTTTAAAACATGCATGAAAGTCCTTTTCGTCATCGGGTTTGTTTTTTTGGGGGGTACGGATACGGGTATCTACAAATATGAGTGAATCTTCTAACAAACTAAAAGTAAACACCACCAGAAACGCAAAACCTGTTATAGAAACGTGTAGTTCTTCCACTAAAAATGATGAGAAACGTCAAGAAACACATGTTGCTGTCAAGAGTTTGATCAAAGGAAAAGTCACTAAAATGTTTTGGGTTCGAAAGGACCAAGTTTTTTGTGTGACTAACAAGAGAGGACCCAACCTAGCTTGGGTACCTAGAACTCAAGAATAATGCGTTTACAGGTCAAGGTGAAAGGAAACAGCTATTGGTACTTAGACAGTGGCTGTTCGCGACATATGACTGGAGACAAGAATCAATTCCTTTCACTGGAGGCCTATGATGGAGGAAGCGTAACCTTTGGAGACAACAAGACAGGTAAGATTGTGGGTGTCGGCACAATTGGTATGTCTCCCTCCCTTTCCATCAAAAATGTGTATTTAGTCGACGGACTAAAACACAATCTCCTAAGTATATCCCAATTTTGTGACCGTGGCAACAAAGTCGTTTTTCACTCAAATATTTGCCGGGTCATAATTGAGGGATCTAGTAAAGTTATCTTGGAAGGACATCGCCTTAAAAACGTGTATGTCCTTGATGTTAAGTCTTTATCTAAAGATTCTTTTACTTGTTTGAGCGTTACTCTTAATGACCCCGATCTTTGGCATAAAAGAGTCGGACATGCTTGTAGTTCTTTGTTGAATATGTTGAGATCCAAGAATCTTGTGGAAGGTTTACCCTCCATAAAGTTTGATCGTGAAAAGGTTTGTGATACATGCATTCGGTGCAAGCAAGTAAGAGCTTCGTTCAAACCAAAGAAAGTGGTAAGTACCAAGCGACCTCTTGAGCTAATACACATGGATCTTTGTGGTCCCATGAAGGTAAGAAGTAGAGGAGGTGCAAGGTACGTTTTTGTTATCGTTGATGATTATTCAAGATATGTTTGGCCAATATTTTTGAGCACCAAAACTGAAACTTTTGATGAATTCGAGTGCTTAATTAAATTGGTTGAAAATAGGCTTGATGTTAAGCTCGTGTCCATTAGGACCGACCACGGTACTGAGTTCGACAACCATGCTTTTATAAACTATTATAGAGGTAGAGGAGTGGGGCATAACTTCTCCGCTCCTAGGACACCTCAACAAAACGGTGTTGTCGAACGCATGAACCGTACTTTAGAGGACATGGCTCGCACCATGCTCTTATGTAGTGGACTTCCCCGTAGCTTTTGGGCCGAAGCCGTTAATACGGCATGCTATATTCATAACCGTGTTACGATTAGAGTTATTCTTAAGAAAACGCCATATGAATTACTTCGTGGTCGAAAACCTAACATTTCTCACTTACGCGTTTTTGGAAGCAAATGTTTTGTTCATAATAATGGAAAAAATCAATTGTCAAAATTCGACCCTAGAAGTGATGAGGCTATTTTTCTTGGATACTCTAATCATAGCAAGGCATATAAAGTCTACAACAAAAGAACTATGGTTGTCGAGGAAAGTGTCCATGTGGTTTTTGACGAAACTGACATCTTTGACAAGTATGCGCAGGATGATGAGGATAAAGATGATCCAGATTTTCGCTTGACTCGTCAAGGTCCACCAGAAATCGTGGATGATGAAGGTAATCTTGAAGGGATAGATGATGAGGTTACAGCTCATGGAAACGCAGAAGTTGCTGCAACACCAGAGGTCAACAACCAGAATGATGCTGGAAACGTGCTTATTCCAGGAGAAAAAGACCACAATATAGCTGATAACAATGTGCCCTTAGATTTTGCTGAACCAGAAAACGAAGAAACGCATCCAGAAACACAGGAATCAGCAGACCAGACTGCGGTTCCACAGGAAACAGGTGACCCAGGGTCAGTTTCAGGGGGAAACGTACGCGTTTCCAGTGGTACAGAAGCCACAATGGTTGAAACAGAAGCAGAAACTGCGGTTCCAGAGGAAACCACAGCAGAGAATCAGAATAATCAAGGTTTACCTTTTGTCCCTAAGAAGTGGAAACACCAAAGCTCACATCCACTTGATTCTATCATTTCTGATATACAAAAGGGAGTACAAACTCGTCGTTCTTTAAATAATTTCTGCTCTTTTCACTCGTTTCTCTCGGCCATTGAGCCGAGTAATGTCAAAGTTGCTCTTAGTGATGCAGATTGGATAGGTGCTATGCAAGAAGAACTAGAGCAGTTTGAGAGGAACAAAGTTTGGCATCTTGTGCCACGTCCAAATGACCGAACTGTCATTGGAACGCGATGGGTTTATAGGAATAAACACGACGATTCCGGAGTCATAGTCAGAAACAAAGCAAGATTGGTGGTGCAAGGATACAACCAACAAGAAGGAATTGACTATGAGGAAACGTTTGCCCCCGTTGCACGCTTGGAAGCAATCAGGTTATTAATTGCTTTTGCTGCTCATAAAGGACTTAAACTGTTTCAAATGGATGTTAAGACCGCGTTTCTTAACGGCTATTTGAAAGAGGAAGTCTATGTAGAACAACCTCCCGGTTTTTTAAATAAGGACTTTCCAAAACATGTTTTCAAACTTGACAAAGCTTTATATGGTTTAAAACAAGCACCCCGTGCTTGGTATGATCGTTTGTCCACACATTTAATTGAAAATGGGTTTACAAGGGGCTCCGTTGATAAAACCTTATTCTTGAAAAACGAGGGGGTTGATCTATTAATCGTACAAATCTATGTTGATGACATTATCTTTGGATCCACTAACAATGATCTTTGTGTTTACTTTTCCGAGTTGATGACCTCGGCGTTTGAGATGAGCATGATGGGTGAATTGAAGTTCTTCTTGGGACTTCAAATCCAGCAAACACAAGAAGGGATCAAGATCCATCAACAAAAGTACGTTAAAGAGTTACTTACGCGTTTCTCCATGATTAATGCCAAACCAATGGCTACTCCAATGTCCACAACCACGAAACTTGGACTAGATGAGGACGGTAAGTCAGTAGACGCTACTGTTTATCGAGGTATGATCGGTTCTCTACTCTATTTAACTGCTAGTAGGCCAGATATCATGTTTAGTGTGTGTGCTTGTGCGCGTTTCCAGTCAAATCCTAAGGAAACGCACCTTTCTGCAGTGAAACGCATATTACGCTACTTGGTTGGTACTCAAAACTTGTTTTTATGGTATCCTATGGAGTCTAACTTTGATCTCAAAGGATATTCAGATGCCGATTGTGCAGGATGTACGATAGATAGGAAGAGTACCTCGGGAATTGCAACGTTCGTGGGTCCGTGCATCATTTCGTGGTCTTCAAAGAAGCAGAATACCGTGGCGCTTTCCACCGCGGAGAGTGAATACATCGCCGCTGCTCTTGCGTGTTCACAACTACTATGGTTGAAGCAACAACTAATGGGGTAAGTTTCTCGTGTGTCCCAATTTTTTGTGATAATACGAGTGCAATTATTATTTCCAAAAACCCCGCTCAACACTCCCGGACTAAACACATTGAGATTAGGCACCATTTTTTGAGGGATAATGTGGAAAAGGGAAACATAAAGTTGGAATTTTGTAAGACCGAGAACCAATGGGCCGATATTTTAACTAAACCGTTAGCTAGAGAACGTCTTGAGATGCTACGGTTAGAAATTGGTTTGCTTGGTAGTATCTAAGTTGTGTTTGCACCTTCGTTATTATCTCATATGATTGACTAGAAAGGGATTCGTAGACTGTGTCCGCACCCTCGCTTGCACTATGACATTACTTTTTGATTTTTGCATTATTTGTGGGATTGATACTTAACATATTTTGGCATGATTGTGTTCATATTTTTCACACTTGGTAAAATTTTATAACATTGATTATTTCCTTTCCATATCTTTCCCAAATATTTTCCTAAATATCCTTCACCCAAATAACTTCCCAAATGTAATAAATTCCTTTCCCTTTCCCACACCTTCCCATACACGCCACCCCTTTCACTTACCTAAAACCGTGATCTACATAATTTTCCATATTCTACCCACAAATTTCTAAAACCATGGTTCCTATCTATAGCAAATATTCTCATAACCATGTTGCATATAACCTTTCGTAACTTATATGTCTCCACTTACCTTTTACTTTTGTGTGTCAATCAAGGTCACATTTAATATTCTCTTTTAGATGATGAATCAAGTGTCATTCAAGTCACCTTCTTTCCAAAAAAAAAAAAAAAAAAAATTCTATTTCACACTTAGAATCTCTTCCGTAAAAAAAAATAAAAATAAAAATGAAAGAGGTGACAAAAATTTTCATTTTGGAGAAAAGTATTCTATCATTGTTCCAATGCTTTTTACCACAAAAGAGATATTTCGATTGACATACACTTTTGTGTGGTTATGCCTTCAAGTTTCCCCTATAACTTCATGTTTCTTGCCCGATTCCAGAAAACTCTTCAACAACCATCTCCAAGTTTCCCACACCAGCCTTCACGTTTCCTCCCTATTTCCAGCCCAACACAGTCCTTCCCTCCGCTTAACTAATTAATGTTTTTTTTAGTTTTATCTTGTGTGACTCGTATGAACTCTTTATGCTTTTGTGTGTTGATGAGCATGACGTTCCTTAATATCATTTGCTGCTAATGGTTAAAGTTTTTGTCATACGGTTAGCGACGGTGTTACCCTAGTCACTTCCTTTTTAATGATGTCAAGAGGGGGAAAACGATATCGCAATACACTTTTTGCTCCTTCTCACTTTTTGACAACTATGCTTTTCATTTTCTACCTTGATGCTATTGTTTAGTTTTTATATCTTCTAGTGTTTCTTCCTTTTACAAACGGCTAGTGTTATGTTTTTTGATTCTCGTTTGACCTTTGTATGGTGACTAATAGGTTGAGGGGGAACTACACATAGAAACAAAAATAGGAGACTTGCCATCATCAAAAAGGGGGAATTTGTTGACTCGACCTCGTCGTGATGTTTTGATGATGTCCTTGATTTTTGTTACTATACTATAATCCGTTGTTAGTGTTTATGATACTTAGTAGGTTGTGAAGCATTCAAGTAAGAATCAAGCTTCATTATTGGGAAACGCGAATCAAATCAAGGCTATATAACAACACATGAAGCATCAGTTCTTATTGTATACATATAGTCTTTGTAATGACAAAGGTAATGGTAAAACAACAAGAGAAACTTACGTTTCACTCTATGGTTGCAGTGTCGTTGCTGGAAACACACGTTTCCAGAACAAGACACTGGAACCATGCTGCGTTTCCTGTGTCTTTGCTAGAAACGCACAAAAGGCTGTTTTCGAAAATCTGCTTTGCAAAAGATATTTTCATGAAATCTGATCTTTATAATTATTATCTTTTGAAATATCTTTTACAATGTTTAAGAATGATTTTATACTTTACCTTGAAGCAAAAGATATCTTGGAGAATATTGCTCCTTATTCTTAGGAAACAAAATCTTTTTGAAACTATCCTTCCATCTTATTTGGTTTCGGTTATGGTAAAGATTTTGTGCAAGATATTTTACTTGTATTTAAACTCAACTTTCAGAAAATCATTCCTTACCTTTTCGAGCATTAATTTTAATCTAAGCATTTTGCAAATCTGTTTTAAGCATTCATTGTTTTTATTTGCAAAAACTTTTACAAAGGCCTTTGAAACGAATCTTGTGTTGTTTAATCATTACTCAAGTCAATTGTGCTAGCACCGTCTCATATTCGTTCTTTTGTGAACAATTGTCGAGACACAATTAGCTTTCTTTTGCTTGAGAGAAAGAGTGCAACTTGAAAGAGTTGTAGAGTGGTTAATATATTGTAATCCGGAGTAGGTACTAATATATTAATAAGAGAATAGTGGACGTAGGTCTCGGAGTGTGAGACTGAACCACTTCAAAACCCACTGCGTACTTTACTTTCGTTTTACATTTTCAAGTATTTTTCATTTACGTATCACGCTTGATTTATAACGTTTCCACTACGTTTCCAGATAACTACTCTACGTTTCCAGCAAGTTTCTTAGCAATTATTCAGCGTTTCCAGCAGACTTAAGTTAAACGTGATTAACTCTAAGTCTTAGAAACGTGTCAAATCTTTTAGTCTTGAAAACTAGAAAAAGTTTTCAAGCACCCAATTCCCCCCCCCCCCCCCTGCCGACGGTTTGACTCGGGTCCCTCCCTCGTCGGCCCCCTTTAAACTCGGATCCATAGACTCTTCAGCTACATACATATTTACATACATATACATATTTACATACATACATAAATATTTACAAACAACAACAACAACATATATATTTACATTTTAATTTAACCCGTATAAACATTTGAGGTCTAACTTACGAGGTCCGAAAAGTAGTCATACGGACTCGGAATTTAACGAAATAAAAGCCTAAACCACCTAATTTTTCGAGACGGATTTAATGAGACAGTTTTCATAACCATTGGACATACCAAACTAAATTTATTTCTCTGTTTTCTTTCAAAGATCAAATACACATATACGTGTACTTCAACAATAACCATAACCATACAACGTATACATACATATACATACAATACACATATACGTACTACAACAATAACCATAACCATAACTGTAACACCCCGGCCCCAACTAAAGGCCGAAATGTCATTCACGGTAGCTCGCCAGGCTGCGTACATCGCCCACAGACCAACATTGGCCCTTTCCAGCGCACTTTGTCCTCACTCGTGCGCATCCTGAGAACTTCCCAGGAGGTCACCCATCCTAAGACTACTCTCCAGCAAGCACGCTTAACTGAAGAGTTCTTAAGATGAGCCACCAGAAAAGAAGATGCATCTCGTTGATATGAGTAGCACTTACAATCCTTTTAAGCACTAGGTCACTTGAGCTCATCACATGGACCACTTCAACGGGGAACCCGGCCCGAATAACCTCGGACAACACCGGGTGTTACACACCCCCACTTGAAGAACGCAACGTCCTCGTTGCGCCTGGTAGCTACTTACAATATAGCATTCCAGAATCCTCCCCAGCTAGGTGCGTACCTAGGATTCGACCACACGGTCGCCGGGTTGCTCTGATACCATTTGTAACACCCCGGCCCCAACTAAAGGCCGAAATGTCATTCACGGTAGCTCGCCAAGCTGCGTACATCGCCCACAGACCAACACGGGCCCTTTCCAGCGCACTTTGTCCTCACTCGTGCGCATCCTGAGAACTTCCCAGGAGGTCACCCAACCTAAGACTACTCTCCATCAAGCACGCTTAACTGAAAAGTTCTTAAGATGAGCCACCAGAAAAGAAGATGCATCTTGTTGATATGAGTAGCACTTACAATCCTTTTAAGGACTAGGTCACTTGAGCTCATCACATGGACCACTTCAACGGGGAACCCGGCCCGAATAACCTCGGACAACACCGGGTGTTACATGTAACACCCCGGCCCCAACCAAAGGCCGGAATGTCATTCACGGTAGCTCGCGAGGCTGCGTGCATCGCCCACAGACCAACACGGGCCCTTTCCAGCGCACTTTGTCCTCACTCGTGCGCATCCTGAGAACTTCCCAAGAGGTCACCCATCCTAAGACTACTCTCCAGCAAGCACGCTTAACTGAAGAGTTTTTAAGATGAGCCACCAGAAAAGAAGATGTATCTTGTTGATATGAGTAGCACTTACAATCCTTTTAAGCACTAGGTCACTTGAGCTCATCACATGGACCACTTCAACGGGGAACCCGACCCGAATAACCTCGGACAACATCGGGTGTTACACACCCCCACTTGAAGAACGCAACGTCCTCATTGCGCCTGGTAGCTACTTACAATATAGCATTCCAGAATCCTCCCCAGCTAGGTGCGTACCTAGGATTCGACCACACGGCTAGGTGCGTACCTAGGATTCGACCACACGGTCGCCGGGTTGCTCTGATACCATTTGTAACACCCCGGCCCCAACCAAAGGCCGGAATGTCATTCACGATAGCTCGCGAGGTCACAGACATCGCCCACGCACCAACACGGGCCCTTTCCAACAAGACTTTGTCCTCACTCGTGCGCATCCTGAGAACTTCCCAGGAGGTCACCCATCCTAAGACTACTCTCCAGCAAGCACGCTTAACTGAAGAGTTCTTAAGATGAGCCACCAGAAAAGAAGATGCATCTTGTTGATATGAGTAGCACTTACAATCCTTTTAAGCACTAGGTCACTTGAGCTCATCACATGGACCACTTCAACAGGGAACCCGGCCCGAATAACCTCGGACAACACCGGGTGTTACAATAACCATAACCATAACCATAACCATACAACATATACATACATATACATACAACATATACAATAACCATAACCATACAACAATAACCATAACCATACATACACAACAACAACAACAATAATACAATGACACATATACATACATATACGTACTACACATACACATATACATACATATATGTATATACGAATAAACAATCAATAATCAATAACCATAACAACAATCAATATAATATAACATATATACGAATACACAATTATATAATAAGAAAAAAAACGAACCTTTTCGAGTATGATCGATATTATTGATGAATATAATAAAGGGAGAAATTGAAAATTGATCGAAATTTTTTTAGGAAATATTGATAGATAAACCGTGAAAATGAATTGAAATGAGTTTGAATTAAATTATAAACCTTATAACGGCTAATTGTAAGTAAATTAAAGGGAAGATAGAGACAAAAAACGTTTAAACTCCCTATTAAAAAAAATCAGCGCCAACTTAAAATTAGAAAAAAAATAAAAAATTAAAAAAAACGGTTATTAAGTTAATAACCGTTTTTAATCATTAAAAAAAACGGTTATTAGCTTATTAACCGTTGTAAATAGCTTGTGTAATGGTTAATCAATAATTAAAATGGTTATTTAAAACGGTTTATATATAATAACCGTGTTTTTTGGTTTTTAAAAACGGTGTTTGCTTAATAACCGTTTTTTTAAATTAGCTTTTAAAAATAAATTTGAATTCAGACTATATTTATTTGAGGTGGTTGTATAATAATTACTATTACAAATTACAAGGCCTAAAATAACGTATATATCTATAGAAGCTAAGACTAATATAACGTATTTATGTAAAAAATAATAAATATAAAATTATTTTATAGATGAAAAGACTAAATATAGTAATGATTCTATATTTATTATTTTTTACTATTTATTTATATTTTTAGGTTGTTATTATTCAATAATTACAACCACATACAATAATTTATAATAAGGTTTATATATATATACAAAATATTGTAGAATGTTATTTAAAATTAAACCATGCGTTGATATATAAATAATAAAAATATTAGGTATTCAAAAATATATATTATATATATAATATTGTTAATCAATTTAACTACTTTCTTTAATTCGATATCACTTTAATTAAATACATTGCAATTAATATAAATAAGAAAATATAAAGTATTTTAAAATTACAAAACCTTTAAAAATATTACAAAAACTTTAAAAATTAATTTATAAGTGATTTTAATAACAAAGAATTAAAGAATATTATGAGTATAGTTATTTAAAATGAATTAGTATTAAATTATTATTGGATTATATTATTATGTTTAAAAACAAAGTATTTAAAAACAAAGTATTTTAAACATATAGCTTTTAAGGTAAACAAATTAGGATACATAAATATTATGAGTATAGTTATTTAAAACGAATTAGTATTAAATTATTTCGTTTTTTTTGGTTTTTAATTAAAAAAAACGGTTTATAGTTATATTGTTATTTATAAGTTCACATTAAAAACAACAATAGAATAAAACAACCGTTTTTATTATTATTATCAAATAAAACGGTTTATATGTATAAAAACCGTTTTTAAAAATACCAAAAGAAACGGTTTTTATATAATAACCGTTTTTTTTAATGCTTATTAAATATAACGCTTTATTAATTACGAAACCATTATTTAAAGTCTAACTAAAAACAACACATTTTTGTTAATAACCGTTTTTTATAGTTTAACCGTTGTTTATAATTGTTTTTTCGTTGTTTTTAGTTATGAGTTAGATTTGGCGCCTATAGATTAAACAACGGAATTTTTTTTTTCGTTGTTTATAATATTATAAACAACGGCAAGGCTAATTTGTGTTGTTTTTGCTCCGTTGTTTTTGCTCAGATTTGTAATAGTGTAATTGATGTTTTGATTGTGTGTTATTTTGTTATAATATAATGTTGAATTGAATTGCGAAATATGTTATTGTTTTTGGTGATAATATGTGTTGAGTGAAAAATGTGTTGTTAAAGTATGGTTGAATTTATGTGAAATTTTATCATGTTGAAATCATATGTTATGTGTAAATTATTGATTATATTAAATATAAGTATCACAAGTATTATATGCAACTAAAATTTTATTAAAATTACTTAAATAAATAAGTTAAATTAAAATAAAATAATTATAGTAATAAAATATTTATCGTCACTAAAAAGTTCAAATAAAAATATAACTAAAAATGAAGATTTAAGTTATAAAAGTATTAAGTTTAAGGTAGGATGAAATCAATTTTAAAGGTAAAGTTCATTTTTAATATAAATAAAAGTTACTCGTATTAAATATCTAAGAGAAGTCGCATAAAAATAAATTTAAGAACTAACGTCACAAATATAAATTAGGACAAAAATAAAGTGTCAGGAATTTACTAAGTTTAAAAATGTAAGGATCAGAAAAGATTATCAAATCATATGAATAAGTTAGTAAATATAACATTTTATATGGAAAGATTAATTTAAAGCAAAACTCACAAAAATAAAACAATATCGTTAAAAATAAGATTTCGTCTTAAAGTCAATAACTTACTAAACAAATGCAGGTCATATTATAAAAATAAAACATATAAAACGTATTACATTATAAAAAGGATACGAATGGATTCATAAAAATAATGTAGAAAAGATTCTAAGTTATAAAAACTTAAATAAAATTCTACGATTAAATTATCTTTTCACCTAAATCGAATAAGTAAGAATTATAACACGAAGTCGTATTAAGAAATGAAACCATCTAAAAGAAATTAAATTAAATGTCAGTTAAGTATATTTTATCAAGAATACAAAAATTTGTCGATTATGAAAATAAATCGTATTATAAAATTTAAAAGTTTTAAGCACGAGACGTAATAAAAAGATATATAATATTAAACTAATAAATAAAGTTTGGGAAAATGTTTGAAAGTTATAAAAATATAATATATGTTATATTCCACGATCGAGATATCATTTCCCTCAAATTGAATAAGTAAAAACAATAATGTAGAGCTTTATTAAGAAATTAAACCACCTAAAGGAAATTTAACTAAATGTCAGTTAATTATATTTAATCAAAAATCTAAAACTTCACAAATATCATTTAAGTCATATTTCTAAGGTTAAAATAAATGTTATGAACTTTATGTAACTAGACACCTTCATTATTTATATTAACTATGAAAATATCAAATAATTATTATATTACACGCAACTTGGAATATTTATATCACTAATTGTAAACATACTTAAGTTGAAATTTAAACGAAACTAAATCTTTTAACTTAATCAAATAAAATACTTACACTTGAATAAAATATATTAATTACTTGAACCTATTTGAGTTACTCGAAATAAAGAACTTTAAAGTAAACTAAGTAACCGTCGTGAATAGTAAAATAATGAATAGTGAAAATATTTAAAATTTACGAACGGACTCAAAATAAATATTTAAGTTTTTCTATGTGTTCTGTTTACCTGAAGAACTGCTAGAACTACTATTTCATTATACAAAGTTCGACGATATATTTAAGCTTCAGAATTTCCACTTATTACGATTGAACGAAGAAATGAGAATTTAAGAAAACGGGCTACTTGAATAAAATACTTGGATTTTTCGCCATGTTGCGACTCTTGAAATTCGAAGTTAGCGAGGTAGCTGTCTATGGGGACTTGGGCTCCCTCCCTGAGTTGCCCAAGGCTATTTAACGATCTTGAGATTGTTATTTGACACGGTATATACAACCCCAGGGATGGGGCATCATTGATATTTCCGTGGGCCCATAGATGGTAATTGGAAAATACCCGCCCCATCCGGGGGTACCCGTCTCTAGTGATAGTCGAACTTTTTCGTCGGTGATACCTTTTGAATAGCGAATACGTATGATCCTCGATAGGTAGTGTATGCATACATTAGACAAGGGATTGAATCGTCCTTATTACCTTAGATATCTTTAAGCCTGGCAGCCATGTCCAAGTTATGTTGGCCCTGTCGGCTACTGCGCGGATTATGTCTGCATGATTCCGCCTTACTAACGAAGATTCACTAGTTAACGTATGATGAATGTATTTCCTTGTTATGATTGTTATTTGCATACATGACGTTGTCTTGAGTTTGAGAATTGCCTTGTTGAGTATGATTATCGGGGAACGTTTTATGACTGTATGATTTGACGTATGCTCATGTTTGAATCATCATGTTTCCTTACTTGTTTTTACCTGCCTGCTTGCTATTTGTTTTATTTATTTATTATATATATCGCATATGTTTTAGAATTGCATGTATAGAAAGAGTGATGCGGGATTTTTGGTTGCAGGTACCCCGAGACTAACGATAATCATGTTGGGGATGGTCTACCTTTTCTTGTACTTCTCTTTGAGAGATTGTAATCGAATATACTCTGTTTATCTTTAAAACTCATATTATGTATATGGAGTTGTAATACGATAACAGCTGGTTTGCAATATATAGACTTAATTAATTTTCCGCCATAGTTTAATTAAAGTCACGAAAAACCGGGTTATTCTGATTGGTATCGAGTCGCTCTTGCGACCGTGAATAACTTAAAGTTATCTCATCTAGCGAGACGACACCTGGGCCAGACATTCATATCGTATGTCAGGCATAGACTTATAGGATCAAATAATGAATTAGAAATCTTAGACCGCTAAATAATAACTTAGATCGCTTTGAAATGTGAGAATGGGTAGAAACATTAAGAATTGACCGACTGACCTAGACTTTAGATTCTTGACAGTCATTCAACCTCGATAGATTTTTATTTCTCTTTTCTTGCTTGCTAAGTGCTCTATGACTAAACTTTTTGACTAACAAGTCTTTTATACTAACGTTACCTAAACTCGAGACGTATAAATCGAAGACGAGACGACAAGGACTCAAGCACTTGCAAATGGACGCATCAAGAGTCGAACGATCTGAAGCGACGCTCTGGACCTCGAAGAATTCTATTGCCGTGAAGGCCTCTATAAATTTCTCAAACATCCTTATTAATTAAATTATTATTCATCTCCTCTAAATTTTTAAATCTATTTAACTTATTTTCTTCTTCAAAAAAAAAAATAACTTTCATAACTTATACTTCTATAATGACTTCATAAAATGGATTTTTATCTCTTTTCATTTTCTCGCAAATATAAGACTTGAATACAATACCAGAAGCGCATGCGAAGAGACGTATCAAGAATCACGCTATCCAAGACAATTTTCAAGACATCGAAGATTTCTTTAGCATTGAAGATTTCAAAAGCTATATCAAAATCAATCTCTAATGATCACCATCATTTCAACGCTTATCAATTTTCAGATTTCCTAAAATAAAAAAAAAAAAAATAAATAAATTAAAAACAAAAAAAAAAAAATTTCCTAATATTTTATCTCACCATGATTTTAGTGTTCCCTTTTATATTTTAAACTCCTTACGTAAAAAGAATTCACTCGATTATATTTCAACATCATAAAAGTTTTAACTACTTCGAAATTGTTGATTTCCTAAATCAATAAATCTTAATAACTAAATTCTTAAAATGATTTTTATCTTTCTCTTTAATCTAGTAAATTATATCATCTTTGCTTTCAAATTTCGTAAACTCTTTAATCTTTATACTCAAAAACCTTCGAACTTTGCTTCGTAATTTTTGACCTCGTACAACTATTAGTATCTTCAAAAAAATTTCTAATCTTGAAATCTATAATACCTTGTGATTGATTTCATAAAATAAATTTTCATTTTGTTTTATTTAATCTCGAAAAAGTGACCTTCATGTTTCTTCTTTAAAACATACATCTTTGTAAATTACTCATTCGTTCCGTAAAATTTTTATTTCGTAATTTGAAATATCTTTGATATTTAGTTGTTTTAAGTTGTTTATTCTTTATTTCATACCCATTTGAACTTTATTATTTTTCAATTTCTTAAAACCATTATTACCATTTTGTGAATTATCGTCCATTTTAAAAACTTATAGTTTTCCATGTATTAACCACTAAATTGGATTTTTCGTATTTTCACTACCCTTCATAAATTCCTTATTTCTAAATTTTAGATAATTTTGAAACTTATTTGTTTCGACCTCCTTGTCTTTAAATTTTAAATACCTTTCGAACTTGTCATATCTATTACAATTATCTCTCGTCAGAATATACTTACATATATCACATTTTCTTTTTATATAACCCCTTATTATAAATTTCGAATCATATCCTAAATATGATTTATAACATTTCCGTTTTAACCTAATAACATTATAATAGTAATTTTAAGAAAATGAGCTATATCAACAAGGTTATCCATAATTCTCTAAAATTTTTACTTAATCATTCAACGATAGCCTACATTTTCGTAATTTCATTAAAGCTCATATTTCCCTTATGATCACTACGACTTTTACATATTTTCCCTAAATGCCGTTTTTCCTAAGGCTATATATCTTATGTATGTGATCATTAAAAGTGACAATAATAATATTATATAGATATGCTTAAAACTTCTTAAGGGGGTAGGACAATAATTTGATTATATCACCATCCTAATTAAATATTAAAATTCTTTATTTCAGCCTATTTTAAGGTTAATATTTATTTTCAAATTTTGAATAAATTGTTTTAATTCTTAAAACGCTTATTATTTTTATTTAATTTGATTCCGTACAAAACTTCTAGGCCCTACCTTTTTGAAAACCTCTTTCTCGCCGATTTTGAAAATGACAATGCAGCAACATTTAGATATTAATTCAAAAAAAAATTATTTATATTTTAAAATTATTAAATTCTTTAATCTTTCCTTTTTAGAAAATTCATACCCAATCAAGAGCAATATTAATATTCCAATTCCAAAAACATCAATGTTTTCTCCAACTGCTTTTTAATCTCAAGTAGTTATCCATCCTATTCAAGTTTCGGGGACGAAACTTTTCTTAAGGGGGTAAGATTGTAACACCCCGTGTTTTTATTAATACTAATTAATTATTTTAACTAAATTATTAAATTAAAATTTATATAATTTAACTCTTATTCAATTGTTTCGAAAACGCTACTGAAAAAAAAAATTTCGTTCAAATAAACTGTCTCAAGATATTTCCTTGAACTTTCTTGAATTCTCTTTATTAACCTATATTACATTTTTATTTCTAAAATACCTGTCGAACTAAAACTTCATTTCAATTGGTTTTATTAAACTTAATGAATTTGTGTTTTAATTTAAAAATTATTATTACTTGAATAAATTTAATTTTATTGAAATGTATCTTGCAAATTAGCAGACCGTTTGAAAATCTGGAGACCGTAATACAATTTGTAACTGACAACTTTTATACATTTATATTTTCGAACTATAAATTTTATAATATAAATAATGGAATTAAAATGTAAAACAAATAATTTAAAACACAATATATTTTATAAATTATTTAAGTTTTATAAATAAGAGTAAATGAAACGGAGCAAACAAATCAAACAGACCCAACTTATACTCCCTCTATGTCGACACTCCCTCCTCCTACTCTCATTTTGGGATATTTTATTTTTAACCTAGTTCCCACTCAAACCCTAACTCCCTCATTTTGTTTACTGCGTCCCTCATACTCCTTCCTCTTCTTCTCTTTCTTTCTTCTTCATCAAGTGCCTCCATTTTCATTTCATTAAAATAAAGCAGCAGCAACATAAAACAACAACAACAAACACAACACAAACAAGCAGACAACAACCAACACAACAACAACTAACGACAACAACAACACCAAGCAACACGACGGCAGCAACAACGGCCACCAGGGCCGCCGTACTCTCGCTGGAGCACCACCGCCGTGCTCACCACCGCCATGGTCGCCACCATGTATCCGTCACGCTCGAGCTACCTCTCTCTCTTCCCCCTATTTTTCTCTCTCTGTTTCCTTCCTCTGTTCACTCGCCGGAAACTGCCCTGCTCAGGCCACCGTCACCACCGTACACCACCACCGGAGGCGCCACCTCAGACCACCATGGCCATCACCACCGCCGTTGTTCTCTGCTCTCTCCCTCTTCTTTGCTCTCTCTTTCTGCTCTGCTCTCCCCTGTTTCTTTTTGCCCCTTTCTCGACTTCGGCCACCACCTACTCGCTGGAGCTCCGACCACCGTGGTAAGCCCCTTCCTTCTTTCCCTTTTTCATCCTACCTCTTTCTCACTCTCTCAATGTCACTCACGTCTCTTTTATTAATGTGCATTCTGACTCAGGTCCACCGACGCTTTCATCGGAGTCCTCCCTGACCACCCCCTCGGTTCTGCCACCTTCATATGTCGGTTCTGACAGCTTTCACGGTGAGCCTTCTTCGTGTTCAGTCAGTTTGACATTTATTTAATCTCGACATCCTTTTTAATGTTGGTCCGTATTCAGTTCCGCTAATAACTTGTTACGATTCTTATACTCTCCTTTCTTTGTGCTGTTGTTTGAGACGAATACACTGCCGTTCGCGTGTTATCATTCGACTGGATCGCTTTTGATTTTGGGTCCATAAGGAAGCAAGTTAGTTATGGGTCTCGGGTTGACAGAATCATGGATCCAGACGAGCTAAGGAAATTCGTACCGAGCTAACCTAAGGTGCACCCGCACACTATATTTGCCTTGCAGAATTTATTTTCCTAATTGTTGTTTTGATTGTGTGTTATTTTGTTATAATATAATGTTGAATTGAATTGCGAAATATGTTATTGTTTTTGGTGATAATATGTGTTGAGTGAAAAATGTGTTGTTAAAGTATGGTTGAATTTATGTGAAATTTTATCATGTTGAAATCATATGTTATGTGTAAATTATTGATTATATTAAATATAAGTATCACAAGTATTATATGCAACTAAAATTTTATTAAAATTACTTAAGTAAATAAGTTAAATTAAAATAAAATAATTATAGTAATAAAATATTTATCGTCACTAAAAAGTTCAAATAAAACTATAACTAAAAATGAAGATTGAAGTTATAAAAGTATTAAGTTTAAGGTAGGATGAAATCAATTTTAAAGGTAAAGTTCATTTTTAATATAAATAAAAGTTACTCGTATTAAATATCTAAGAGAAGTCGCATAAAAATAAATTTAAGAACTAACGTCACAAATATAAATTAGGACAAAAATAAAGTGTCAGGAATTTACTAAGTATAAAAATGTAAGGATTAGAAAAGATTATCAAAACATCATATGAATAACTTAGTAAATATAACATTTTATATGGAAAGATTAATTTAAAGCAAAACTCACAAAAATAAAACAATATCGTTAAAAATAAGATTTCGTCTTAAAGTCAATAACTTACTAAACAAATGCAGGTCGTATTATAAAAATAAAACGTATAAAACGTATTACATTATAAAAAGGGTACGAATGGATTCATAAAAATAATGTAGAAAAGATTCTAAGTTATAAAAACTTAAATAAAATTCTACGATTAAATTATCTTTTCACCTAAATCGAATAAGTAAGAATTATAACACGAAGTCGTATTAAGAAATGAAACCATCTAAAAGAAATTAAATTAAATGTCACTTAAGTATATTTTATCAAGAATACAAAAATTTGTCGATTATGAAAATAAATCGTATTATAAAATTTAAAAGTTTTAAGCACGAGACGTAATAAAAAGATATATAATATTAAACTAATAAATAAAGTTTGGGAAAATGTTTGAAAGTTATAAAAATATAATATATGTTATATTCCACGATCGAGTTATCATTTCCCTCAAATTGAATAAGTAAAAACAATAATGTAGAGCTTTATTAAGAAATTAAACCACCTAAAGGAAATTTAACTAAATGTCAGTTAATTATATTTAATCAAAAATCTAAAACTTCACAAATATCATTTAAGTCATATTTCTAAGGTTAAAATAAATGTTATGAACTTTATGTAACTAGACACCTTCATTATTTATATTAACTATGAAAATATCAAATAATTATTATATTACACGCAACTTGGAATATTTATATCACTAATTGTAAACATACTTAAGTTGAAATTTAAACGAAACTAAATCTTTTAACTTAATCAAATAAAATACATACACTTGAATAAAATATATTAATTACTTGAACCTATTTGAGTTACTCGAAATAAAGAACTTTAAAGTAAACTAAGTAGCAAGTAAGTGAATAGTAAAATAATGAATAGTGAAAATATTTAAAATTTACGAACGGACTCAAAATAAATATTTAAGTTTTTCTATGTGTTCTGTTTACCTGAAGAACTGCTAGAACTACTATTTCATTATACAAAGTTCGACGATATATTTAAGCTTCAGAATTTCCACTTATTACGATTGAACGAAGAAATGAGAATTTAAGAAAACGGGCTACTTGAATAAAATACTTGGATTTTTCGCCATGTTGCGACTCTTGAAATTCGAAGTTAGCGAGGTAGCTGTCTATGGGGACTTGGGCTCCCTCCCTGAGTTGCCCAAGGCTATTTAACGATCTTGAGATTGTTATTTGACACGGTATATACAACCCCAGGGATGGGGCATCATTGATATTTCCGTGGGCCCATAGATGGTAATTGGAAAATACCCGCCCCATCCGGGGGTACCCGTCTCTAGTGATAGTCGAACTTTTTCGTCGGTGATACCTTTTGAATAGCGAATACGTATGATCCTCGATAGGTAGTGTATGCATACATTAGACAAGGGATTGAATCGTCCTTATTACCTTAGATATCTTTAAGCCTGGCAGCCATGTCCAAGTTATGTTGGCCCTGTCGGCTACTGCGCGGATTATGTCTGCATGATTCCGCCTTACTAACGAAGATTCACTAGTTAACGTATGATGAATGTATTTCCTTGTTATGATTGTTATTTGCATACATGACGTTGTCTTGAGTTTGAGAATTGCCTTGTTGAGTATGATTATCGGGGAACGTTTTATGACTGTATGATTTGACGTATGCTCATGTTTGAATCATCATGTTTCCTTACTTGTTTTTACCTGCCTGCTTGCTATTTGTTTTATTTATTTATTATATATATCGCATATGTTTTAGAATTGCATGTATAGAAAGAGTGATGCGGGATTTTTGGTTGCAGGTACCCCGAGACTAACGATAATCATGTTGGGGATGGTCTACCTTATCTTGTACTTCTCTTTGAGAGATTGTAATCGAATATACTCTGTTTATCTTTAAAACTCATATTATGTATATCGAGTTGTAATACGATAACAGCTGGTTTGCAATATATAGACTTAATTAATTTTCCGCCTTAGTTTAATTAAAGTCACTAAAAACCGGGTTGTTACAGTCATAACTTAAGTCTTTTTCACCTTCGTGGAGAAACCTTGTGTCAAAAGTTTCCAGATGCACCGCTCCTTTGACAAAGCCCTCATCTTCAACTGCCATAGTGCAAAACTATTCCTCCCATCGAACTTCTCAATTCTTGTAGTCTCACTTGACATCTTCTCCTCCCTGGATCCAAAACTCAAAGCTCTGGGGCCAATTGTTGTGCGCGGAAGCGATATAGAGTAGATGCAAGAATTTAAATAGACACAAAATTTACGTGGTTCACTATCAATATGATAGCTACGTCCACAGGGGCGAAGGAGAATATTTCACTATGTCGAAGAATTATAGATTACAAAAGCCGAGTACCGAATTTCCTAGACCTGCCTCTAAAAAACTCTCTATGTGTTCGCCTCACAATATTCTGTATTTGCTTTGTTTGTTGTTGTGTGTATTGAATAACTAAGCCTAGGTAGTGTTTATATAGTAAACTACCCTAGCAAAGACTAACACAAATAGAAAATACAAAATATGGAAAAAATCACTCCTAATTAAAATAAGGAAATACCAGTCGTGATTAATTATGAAAAGTTCTTCTTAGTTTCGTTCCAACTTTCCAAAACGCGAGTTTCCTTATCATCTTTAATCATACTCCGACAAAATCAATGCAACATAAGTGTCACATACTAACAATAATCAATCCCTAGAAGCTGTGTATAATACTACAAGAAGTCCTCCTAAATCATTTGAGGTTCAGACCCTTCCTAGTCTATGTTGCACTACTAACACTTGTTCTTCACCATCTTAGACTTTATCACTTCATGAAAGTATTCGAAATAAAAATCCCCATCCTTAGCCAGGCTGCTTTCGCTTTCTTTCTGAGCAATGCATCACTAGCCTTCCTTAATTTCTAATATTACTTAATGGCGGCTTCCTGTTCCTTCATTATCACTCTAGCATCCCCAATATTCTTCAAAATGGAAGACTGGATAAACTCAAGATTCTTCAAAGCTTGAACTACACTATTCTCCACATATATATGCAAACAGAGCGCTATTAAAATAACTCAAATGATGCTTAAGATTCTTCAATTTTTTTACAACCCTAAACATTTTAGTCCCCTCACAGGGATCGCACCATTGTCTTAGGTAATCGAGAAAGGAATCAGCCTTTCCCCACATATTGCGATATTTAAAAGGGCACTTCTGAACATTTGCAGCCTTCACACTATTAATTACTGTGAAATCAGGAATAGCCCTTACGCTTTAATATGGTGCACATTTTTCATCTCCACAAACGATGTGGGACTTACATATGAGAAACATATTAAGGGACTCTTCACAATTACGCAGGGACTTGGTCAAAAACACCCTGAGGGAAAAAATGAGTCACCATCGCCTCCATTGCTCCTTGCCACACAGGATTAATTAAAACCCTATCCAATATGCTTTAAATTCTAGTGGCAAGGACCTGCTCGTTATTCCAGATAATGAAGGCACCAACAGCTAGGCAATCGTCCATCTCAGGGTCACTCACTTCCCCTAGCCTCTAACTATTTGAGAGCACATAATTAAAATCTCCACAGACAAGCCAAGGCTCGAATACAGACCTAGTATTGCATGTGATCAACTGGTAACAACAACTAAAGATTAAAATAAATAATATAAAACTATTAATTTTTTATGAAAAATTGTAATTAACGATTATATATATATATATTAATAATTATCTAGGACGAGTAACGTTTTCGGCCCAGGTAGTTACTTAATCATGACTTTGTCCCTAACCGTACCCTCACATGCTCTAGCGCTGCTGTCATTTTCGTTTAGAATTTGCGTATAAGTTAGTAGATATGAGTTAGTATTTAAATTATGAGTTAGTATTTAAATTATTGGCATCTATTAGTTTTTAAACGGGTAATGTCAAAATTTGAGATTCTTAAATAATTAATTTATGACACAAGTATAGTTACGCTGAGAAGTATATAATACAAAGCAACAAAGAGAACATACATTATTGCGAAATTATAGGAGTGGGTCACTAAAAAAAAGGAGACACATAATTCCAATATTATGCCTATCTACGACTTATGTGCTTCGACCACAAAAGCAATAAAAAAAAATGATTAGTTGCTTGAAAATTCAATAATTAATGATTAACAATTGGCAAGTGATCATGTTTTTGCGAATATGGTTGTATGGATGAATTTAATGCCCTTTTACTTTGCGATTTGTCGGTAAGATTTATTGGAACCGGCTCCAAATGTGTATCCAAATGTGTATGGCTATTTCTTGCAAGTTAAGCAGCCTAAGACAATATGACGCCTTACGAAAGCAATCGGGCGCCTAAATAACAATTATAAATTTGTTATACTCCGTATAAATTATGTTCATGGTTAGATCACACAAATACGGAAAATTTAACTATTGAATTTTAAGGATATAAATTGGTTTTATACAAAATTAGTACGCCAAGATCAAATCGCAAGTATTAAACGAATTAACAAATACAAGTGACATGAATCACATAACTTCTCGCAGCAAATAATAATAATAATAATAATAATAATAATAATAATAATAATAATATAAGAAGTATGTAGAATATAAGAAATCCTTGAGAACCCAGAATAATAATAATAGTTGCGGTTTTTATAATAATAATAATAATAATAATAATAATAATAATAATAATAATAATAATAATAATAATAATAATAATAATATTATTATTATTATTATTATTAATATTAATAATAATAATAATAATAAAAGTTGCGGTTGAGAACCAAGTAGTGGTTGTCCAGGTGGAATTTGGGTTAACCTGGAAGATGCAACAAATTGTGTGAGGTCCCAGGCTCAAATCCCACCTGGAACCAATTTCCTCACTTGGCCACCGCAACCCCGTCAGGGGTGGCTTACATGGTACATGTGGTGGTGCGAAAATGCATGTGCCCGGGGGGACTCAACCCCTCGTCATCAAAAAAAAAAAAATTATTATTATAATAATAATAAGTAATAATAATAATAATAATAATAATAATAATAATAATAATAATAATAATAATATCACCTGAGAGATCTTGGCTCGGGACCACAAAATTCCGATTTTAAACGTGAAAATTTTTAGGTAGGTGCTTATATGAAAAAAACGGTGTTTGAATGTGAAAAGGAGGTTTGAAAAATGAGTTGGGAGAGTTTCCGTAATTTTCCCAACCCGCACCATCAAATTTCCGATTTTAAATGCAAAATATTAGGATTTTGGTACGGATATTATAAGTCGTCAGTCCGTTTTATATAAAAAACGTACAAAAAAAATAATTTGAAAAACGTAATAGAAAAGCTTATTTTGATCCCTGGTCTGGGGACTGAGCTGTAACTCCGGCCTAAACCAAAGAACGCGAATTCGGGGGTAAAGGTATGGTCAGGGAAGGTGTTAGGCACCCGGACCATCCGTCAGACTGAAGGCCTCAACTATTTATTTATAATATTATATATTTGACGAAATATGAAATCGCTAAAGAAAAGGTTAGTAATAGAATGAATAAATCGATAAAGAAAAACAAAGAATATAAAAGAAATTAAATAAGAAGAAAAACCGGTTATTAATTTGAATTTTGGACCCTCAAGCTAGTCGTAATGTCAAATTCAAATGAATCTTGAAAATATCGTAAATTGATGGCTCTTCGGCACTTATTGAATAAAACGGTGTTTGATGTAAAAGAAAGGTCTGAAATTGATTTGGAAAAGTTTCTGTAACTTTAGGTTTTATCTGTACGAAGTTCTTGAGGTTTATCTATGAATTTTTGAAGGTCTGCAATGAATGAAATAGAGTAGTATTTATAGGGGAGTAAGGGGCTTTGGGCCAAATCTGTTGGTCAAGAGGATAAAGCAGACAGAAACCTCGGTCTATCCGTTTTGGCCGAGCGAACTCTCGGTCAGATAAGGCATACCAAGGGAATTCTCGATCAGATAGACCTGGTCGACCATCTGTCCGTATAATGCATGTGGCCGAGCCACTTTGTCGGTCTTGATCGCCTGGCCGACACCTCGGCTATTCTTTGATTATTATGGTTAACTTGAAATGGCCATATCTTTTGATCCAGAGCTCTGTTTTCGGCGTGTAATATATCATTGGAAAGATATTTAAGTATGCTTTCTAATTCAAATGGTTTCACTCAAAATTGTTAAGTAGATTTTGAGATATGTCCGAAATAGTTAGAAAGTGTCGGTTTTGGGTCGACTTCAGTAAATGAATGATTTCTCTTTCGTTCGTTATCGGTTTAAGGCTCATGACATATCCTTGGAGAGGTAATTCAAATACCTATCCAATCAATAGGTTTCAAAATGATAAAATTTATTTTGGGTTGTTAAGCAAGCGGTCTAAGTAGTCCAAGCACCAAACGGAGGTTCTAAGGTGCTTTCGAGTGGTTTTATGAAGACATAAGCGAAAAGAGCCATCAACTACAAAATTTTCAAAATCCATATTAATTACTAGGTTTAGCCGCATCATTGGGTACACCATAACCTTGTTGACAAATTTCAGGTGTCAACAGCACCCCAATTGTGATGCCTCCATTAGTATCCACATGTACGGAGCTACATTTAGTATGCTAATATCGTAAAGCTGACCAAACTCTCTCTAGATAAGATATTTTCTCTTTATATATGTGGAGTATTCTCATAATTGAATTGAGTGAATAAATTTTTCACAGGAACCCAAAAAGTATATAGTGAGAGATGAAGATCTAGTTTCCATGAACCTTATTCTAGAGGTTTCCATAAACCTGTACATGTTGCAGCTAGGCTAAACTAGCTTTTGACATGTAAAATAATTAATGAGTTCCACTCATATTATAATTACCCTGTACATATATGTGTGACCCAATAGGCCTATTTAAGAGCTACTAGACACATAACTCATTTATGTATCAGATCAACATTGGTCTCTAGCAAGACGTGTTGACCACATAGACGTAAGCTGGTTAATTATTATTGGAGACTGGATATAATTCCTTCATTAACAACTCTCATATATTATATATCATTTTTTCAAAACTAATACTTCATACTATTGAATTTTTTTTTTCTTCAAAATATCACTTTATAAAACCATAATCTTTAAAACTAACTGAAAATGCAACTATCCGTCAATTTTCCATTAAATTTGAGAAAAGAAAAAGAAGAAAGAATTTAAAATTAAACAGTTATTTTTTATCGGTGTTAGCATTTAGTGATAAATTTGAAGATTATGGCTTTTATAAGGTGAGTGCTTTGGAAAAAAAAAAAATATATTAAGTGAGAGTTTTGAAAAAGTACAAGTTATATAATCGGAAGTAGTTATGAAATTTACGTACAAATAGTATTGGAACCCTATATTTTATTTTCTAGATAATAAACTCCACTTATCTTGTGTTCAAAGACACAAACAATTATAAAAATCGTAAGGGTGTGTTTGGATAGAAAAAGTGGAGGGAAAGGGAGGGGAAGGGAAATGAGGGAGAGGGATGAGAAGGAAGGGAAGGGGAGTAAAATGAGATGTTACGTTGGTGTTTTGATAGATTTTTCCACCCAATCCTTTTAATTGTGCATAGATTTTGATTAAACTTGGAGGAAGGGAAATGGAACCCTCTTAATTTCTCCCCCTCCATTTCCCACCTTTCATTTTTTATAACCAAACAACGGAAATTAAATGTTTTGCTCAAAATAGGAGGGAAGGGAGGGAAGGGCAAAAGAGGAAAAGGAAATGGAAGGAAGTGGAGATGTCATTGGGGCGGGTTGGGGGCGGGGAAATGGAAGGAAGTGGCCCCTAACCACTCGACCTAACTTCTTTGCACAAAAAGAGTGGGGATACTCAAACTCATCTTCACATCCTCGATTCGACTAGCTTAACGCTATCTCGACTCGACTCCATTTTCTGCATCTAAAGCCAAGCTCTTAATGAAATACTGTTAACACAAGATTCTTGGATGCAAAACAAATGCATTTTAACATCTCAACAAAATACACGCACGTATCTTCGCTTCAAAACCCTTCCAAAACAAAATTTTTTTCATTTTTGAAATAATCTCTTTTCAAGAATTCTTTTTACAAAAACAAAACTTTCTCGATGTTTGAAACAAAACATATCTCAAAAATCTCGTGTCGAACGAAATAGCTCATCACTATTTCGGCTTGACCCATTAAGCATCATTTTCAACACGTCCGAGAATAATAACTACATTCCCGAAACCTTTGAAAACATAAATGGATTACATAACCCACGGTTATCCTAACCCATTTATCACAAGCTTTTTCACATAGCAAAACCCGAGAATTACAACACATTCTTGATGAGTTTTATAAAGCGAACTCGCGACCCACAACCATTTCAAATTTTTCGGACAAACAATTTTTCAAAGCACATTGGACCGACCGACTCATAGTCGTGGCGGCCCAATAAATAACATCCTTTACAAGCAAACAAAACCCAAGAATGGCCAAGCTCAATCTTGTAGACTTTAACAATGGATCGAATAGCCTATAGCCATCTCGACCCAATTTTTCTTTCACCAAATTCATGTGGACGTGCAAACTCATCTTCATCACATTTTGACATCCTTGACCCAACTAGTTATCGCTATTTCGGATCGATTCCAAAAACATTTATCGCAATCCTACGGTAGGGCCATAACGATACACTATTAATACTAGCCTATTGGATTAGATTACGAAACAACGTTTACAACAAGTTAGAAACGTTCTCAAACACTTCTAGCCCAAAATCATTCCTAAGCATCTTAGTCAAAGCACGATGAGCTGTTTTCAGAAAATTCTCACCATATTTTGAAATAACATTTTTCAAAAGTCTTTACTTCATATTGACTGACCCATAGACATGTCGGCTTGACCCAAACAAGCAGCCTCTTTTGAAAACATCCAAGAATAATCCCTTCGTCCTTTCAATAGACTTGGCCTTCAAATTAAACATAAGTCACAAAAGTGAAGTTTAAAAGCATTTGTAATAAAATAACTTACGACACTTACTTTCTTTGCAACTTTATTATCAGACTCCATTGTCTCTTTCGGCTTTTCTTTCATATTCTGGTTTCCAAACTCATTCTGAAAGAAATATATACAATAAGTGTAATACCCGGTGTTGTCCGGGTACCCCGTTGAAGAGGTTTATGTGTTGGCTCAAAGTGACATAGTGCTTAAAAGGATTGTAAGTACTACTCATATCAACAAGATGCATCTTCTTTTCTGGTGGCTCATGTTAAGAACTCTTTAGTTAAGCGTGCTTGCTGGAGAGCAATCTTAGGATGGGTGACCTCCTGGGAAGTTCTCAGGATGTGCACGAGTGAGGACAAAGTTCGCTGGAAAGGACTCGTGTTGATCTGTGGGCGATGTACGCAGCCTGGCGAGCTACCGTGAGTAACATTTCAACCTTTGGTTGGGGCCGGGGTGTTACAATAAGAGTAGCACCAAAATACATACGACACAGTAGAGCATAAAATTTCTAAGTATTTACCTCATTGTCAACTAATGCAACCAATGATTTGGGTCATTACGCAAAACTACCAACAGCATCTCCAACGGTTACGAATCCATCCCATGGCAAAGGAAATGGTAAATCGGCTCGAATAACATATTCAATGCAAACACGTGCATTTTCCATGGTTAAAGGTATGTGGTGTACCATAGCACCTTCTACCCATGGTGAAACCGTTCCTTCAGCCGCACCGACCAAGTTCTTGTTCAAACCCACAGCGAGACGACAATAAACGAGTTCCTATAATCATTAACCATAAAAACTTTTATTGCAGCAGTTGGACAATTTACAGTAGCAAATATTCACGAAATGTTGAGGTTGGCAAGGGTTAACGGTAACAAGAGATCTCTTGACATTACCTTTAATCTAACAGAAAGGTCAACCGCTGGGGTAGAATGACAGCTGCTCTGATAATGTCCACGCGGCAACGGTACCTTACACATGCCTTCAATATTACCATTACCAGTTAATCTCGAAAAATATCTCGTCATTTCTGCCCTTTTCTTCTCCATCATGACATTTATCTCCGTCATCGTTTCTCTTTTCACTTCCTCCTTGGTTTCTTTTTTAACCTTCTCAACAAGCAAACTTAGATCCTCTTCAGTATATATATTTCTAACTTGAGTTGGTTTTCCAAAATATGTTGGGAGGCCCAAATAACTTCCAACTCCTCTTGCTCTACCCCCGTGTTTGCGTTTGTCAATTGCTTTTACCAACAGATATTCAAATCTACTAGGAACGCAATCCCCTTTTTCCACCGATAACTGCCATTGATTAAGTACATAAAAATGTAACTTAAGAAGTTAATGAAGACCAAAAAAGTGAATAAAAAATACATAAACAATGTCAGCATTCATAATTCTTATAAATTAGTTATTAATACAATTAACGTACGATATTTTCGATTAGTTTCTATGTTTGAGGTGGAGGACTACCGAACGAAGAAGTATGACCCTTAATCCATGAAACAGCACGATCATTAAGCCGAATAATAATTGAACTAATTGACTCTTCTGTTACGGTGGTATTTGGATCTTGATCATTCGTTTCATGGCGCGCAAGTTCTAGCGCAATTTCTTCTTTGTACCATTTTCCTTTTTACCGACATAATTATCTCTCCCCCATATAATGTGGATGCTCATTCATTAATTGTGGCGCCCGAGCCTTTGCATTTTTCTCCTACAAGTGCAAAATACAAATAATGTAGTAGTGTCATCAAGAATAAGAGGTTAATTTAATGTGAAACTAGGATTCATTGTTTCGTTAAACGAATAATACTCACCAAGAAATTTTTATCCGTCCATTGCTTTTTGAACTCGTCTCAGCCCTCTTTGGTGATTTGTCGATATTTACCAACAGGACTGTCGCCGACTACTTTTCCTTTCTTGAACTTCATGGTTTTGGTAATGTAAGTGTGTGTTAATCTTGACCTGAATTCTTTAAATGCTCTCGACAAAATCTTGTAAGCAATTATTTGTTTGTCATCATCGAGCTTCCATATTTTCTGTTTAAGAATAATAATAAAAAAATTATAGAGTAATTATCATTAGTCTTAAAATTAAATTAAATATGACTGAATTTTTAACTTACAATCATTTGCCTCTTTCCAAATAGTTTCTTTTTCACCCTATGGTACTTTTTTCCAACTGTCATATGAAATTTTTATATTCCTGTCAAAACTCACATGTCAGTGGCAAAATGCCCACTATATGTTCGGGGCCAAGATTATGAAAATTAATTTGCAAGTTATCTGGATTTATGATTTTTAAGCCATTTCCAGTGGTGACACCTCTTTTATTTTGAACCGAGCTGCAACCATTACTCTTCTTTTCACTCATGTTGAACACCACCTTTTTCCTGAAAAAAAATACAAACACTAGAATTATAAATGGAGAACCTCATGCTCGAAAAAAACTAGCGTAACAGCAGTAGTAGCAAAACAGTACAACAAAACTAAGCAATCCAAAATTTACAGCAGGAAAATAGTACCAAAAAAAGGGTTGTATAGTAGCAGAAATAGAACAGCAGCAGCAGAAGAAATGCAGCAGACCAGTGACAACTAATCACAAAAACAACTAACACACAATGACAGTTACGCAACAATGGACGCATAATAACAGTAAAGGTAGAATAGTTCCAACGAATATTATTATCAATAATTGTTAGGGACACTAATTGAAATGCACATACAATATTATAAAAAATATATCGAGTTGGCTAAAACGTATCATTTCGAGTTGTCAAACCATATTCCCTTGTCATGATCTTCACGCAAATATACTTCATCACGTACCATTTGCCCATCCAGAAAATTGGTGGAACTAAGAGAAGGTTCATCAAGTTGGTCGCACTCTTCTTCATCAACAACATCATCCACCCCGAGAATGCGATGTTTGCCATAACGAACAATAGAACGCTTATTATCCAGAGGATCTAGAGCAAAGAAAACTTGTTTTGCTTGAGATGCAAGTATGAAAGGATCATCTTTGTGTCCAATATTATTGAAATCTACCAAAGTAAATCCCATGTCATCGATCATAATGCCTTTCTTACAATCAAACCATTTACATTGAAATAAGGGTACACAAAAATCTCCATAATCGAGCTCCCTTACGTCGTCAATTACCCCATAATATGAATGCCTCACATCTACTCGCTCCTTACCTCTTCCAACATATTCTACCGATGATGCAACAACTGTGACTCCACTGTTTTGCATTGTATTCTTCTTATCTTGATGAGTTGTGTAAAAACATAACCCATTGATATCATACCCTTCATAAGATATGATGTTTGTATTCGGCCAATTTGGTAACCGTCTCAAGTTGTCAGTTACGTTATGTCTCTCGTTTGAACACTCTGACATAACCCTGTGTTTTAAACTAATGTACAAAACATTGATTATATTCACTCATCAACCAATTTCCACGTCTTTGTGGATGTTGTCTCTTCAATAAGGCTAACTGATAAGTTAAATATGAATGAACTTCGGTCCTGTGTTGCAAAACATACATATGAGCCTTCTGAAGTGACACATGATCGATTGTAATGACCTTCCTTCCTAGGGTACCCTTCTCTTGCAGTCTTCCTTCATGCCTAGATGTTAGGTGCCCCATACGTTGCACATTTAGTAAATAATCTTGGCAGAATTCAAGTGTCCTGTGTTCTCATCTCTCGCTCCATCGCCCACATGTTTTTTGGCACACTGGGCCACGAAGCTTTATTTCTTTCACCAAATGAACAATTAAGTGAACCATAATATCAATGAAGCTTATAGGAAAGTACATTTCAAGCTCACAAAGTGTCAGAACAACATCAGCTTGCAAATCGTCTAGTGAATTTGGATCGATATCTTTAGCATTTATTGCACAAAAGAATTTACAAAGTTTTGTAATCACTTCTCTAACATGTTTATGCAAAACAGATCGAATTGCTATAGCCAACAATTGTGTCAATAAAACATGACAATCACGAGATTTTAAACCCATTAATTTTAATTCTTTCAATGAAACAAGACGACTTATGTTAGATAAATACCCATGCGGCATCTTCACACCCTTTAAAGACTCACACATAACTTTCTTCTCATTTTTGACGGAGTCATACAAGAAGGGGGTAAGTACGTACATTTCCCCCTCTCAATTGGGTTTACATCAAATCAACCCCTAGCAACCATGTCAAGTCTCGCTTTAACGCCATCCTTAGTCTTACTCGGCATGTTTAACAATGTGCCAATAAGACTATCAAACACGTTCTTTTCAACATGCATTACATCGATACAATGCCTAACAAACAAATATTCCCAATAAGGAAGATCCTAGAAGATGGACTTCTTTGTATGGTTTACCCCGTCCGGTGGAGGTACGTACGGCTTACCAAAGACTCTAGTGATATTTGCAACTCGTGCGTGATACTCTTTTCCACTAAGAATTTGGGGAGCTGGCCAATGCTTAGTATTACCATAAAATGCCTTCTTCCTCTTACGATACGGATGATTCAATGGAAGAAATCAACGAAAACCCATATATGCATATTTTCCACTATGCTCTAACCAGTCAGGCATAGTGTCATCACCACAGACTGAACACCCCTTATCAGTCTTCAACCTATAACCCGAGAGGTTCCTATAGGCAGGAAAATCGTTAATTGTCCAGTACAACATAGCATGCATTTGAAATCTTGAACCACCAGCTGCATCAAACACCTGAACTCTAACATCCCACAACAATTTCAAGTCCACAATCAGGGGTGCTAGGTACACGCCAATGTCATTACCAGGTTGTTTAGGACCCGATATTAACATAGTCAAAAAAATGTATTTACTCTTTATTGTAAGCTAAGGAGAGATATTATAAATTATTAACATTATTGGCCAAGTGATATGTGTGGAACCCGGGATGCGGAGCCCACTCGACGTCATGCTTAAGGGCGTTTAATGTTAAAAAAATTAAGTTAGGAAAACCTTTAGAACTGCTTTGGAGTCGCCACCTATTTAACGCGGTAATTAGAAACATGCAAACATGTCCTAAGCTGTAGAACACGTCCTAGATTTTGGAGCACGTCGACACCCCTAGATCTACGTTTATGAAACCAGATTGGATTCGGGGTGAGGGTACTCTTCTAGAGATTAATTCAATTTGTTTTATGAAAACCTTTTAGAAAAGCCTATTTTAAAAATAGCCACTACTAACCTAAGAACAATCCATTAATGATACTTGAGCTTAAGTAATTCGCTACGTACAAGTGCGATATCGAATGCAAAAAGATTGTATGAATGCATATGCAAAAAAATTGTTAAAAACCCTCAGTTAAGCATGCTTAAACTTGTTAACGAAAACGGTACAGTTAATGTCGAATTGATTGTTAAGTTGATTTACTGTAGATGAGGATTCAGATGCATAAACTTAAAATAAAGTTCGTTTGGTTCATTTTAAGGGGGCGTTCTTGTCGAGGTATGTTACGAATGTGGTATGCATTCGAGGTGCAAGATCATCTTATGAAAAACGGGCTCACGAACCAAAGTCGAGTTAGGCGCTAGTGTAGTCCCTTTGTTAGTTTAAAGCGAAGAAAAAGACTTAATCCAAATTAGGACCAAGACATACCTGTCTCGAGCTTCGAAACTAGCAGAGCTTCACTTGAACAAAAGGGGAATGAATTCAACACGGGATGTGTGAGGAATTTAAGATTTGGGGTGCTTGAGGCTTTTGTGAATGTATGTGTGTATGCTGTAAAAACCAGAAGAGTTGATGATTCCAATTGTGTTGGGGTGTAGGGGTATTTATATGAGCGATTACGACGAAATTAAGAAAAAACCCGGATAAAACCAGGCAGGCAAATCGCAAAGGGGGTTGCGGCTTGCCCTCCAAACCGCAAGGCCTCTTGCGGTTTGACCCTTAAACCGCAATGCCTCTTGCGGTTTAGGGTTCGGGCAGTATCTCGTATTTCCTAAATCTGGTTTAACGTATTTTGAAAATTTCTTACTTGTGCCTCAAGAATACCGAGTATAATGTTTTAGCAGTTGTACAAGATATTTTTTTAAGAGCTCAGGGTCTTGGGAAATGGGCAAAAAACGGGTGGGCTCGGTTTTTGAGCCGAGACCCGAAAAATGTAAAAAGGGTGCATTTAGTTGTATATTTTGAAATGAGAACACCTGCGAGGTCGTATTGTGCAAATGAAAATGCTAAATAGCGGTTTTAGCTACCGGGCCTAAATTTAGGAATTTAGGAGCATTGAATTGGGCCTAATTAGTGTAAAAGGGCCAATTAAATTGCAAAGGGGATGCTCATGCCGGCCGAAGCGAGACGCGAATCATGCTAGACTCTAAATGAACCAAAGGATATTTACTTAAACGTGATGACACATTTTGACTCATCTTGACATGTAAACGACTTAATTAGAATTCGACATTGTTACTACCGTCTAAGTCAACGTTAAAGCATGCATGTTAAAAGTCCGTTACATCACAGGGTTCGCTTTGGGAGGGTACGGATACGGGTATTCACAATATGTTGCGTACTTAGAGATCCAAAATGATTTAATCCATCAGTGCAAAGTCCTTGTCTTAAATTCCTGATGTCTCATATATTTACATACGTATAGCCCCTTGATCACGAGCTTTTCTTTGCGTTTCCCGCAATTTTACTTGCGTTTCGCTTCCTATTTCTCTCCGTTTTGGCCCTGCTGCGTTTTTGTGTCTATTTGTTAGGTAAACGCGCATATTTGGAGTTTAGGATGCTGGTCGGGAAGTTTCCTGAAGTTTCGTAAAGTTTCGTGAAGTTTTGAAGTGTTTCGAGTTGGTTTCGTTGCGTTTCGCTTGCGCACGAGCCTCGTTTTAGTGTTTGGAGGTGTTTCGGGACCTTGGGTCGGGATTTGAAGCTCTCATAATCATCCTAAGACTCGTCCCTACTCCTAGGCCTCGTCCCTATGCCTTGGGACGACAAAGAAGCAAGAAAAAGCTAAGTACAAGAAGTGGCCAAAAAGACAAAAAAGCTGAATCACACGGGATGAGTGTCCCGTATGCTTGGGACTAAAATCCCCCTTGTCCCGTCCGGGATGCCCTGTCCCGTAGCCCTGGGACGGGTCTTGACTCTTCGTGTGCTTTGAATACATCGTCTATTTGAAGGCCTAAAACATCATAACTTTGCACGAAATTTTCTGAGCATTCTTAGGACTCTCTAAACTAGTTTCTCTCCAAAACTTAGGGTTTAAATAATTTTCCTTCTTGTAATTTCAATTCCTGACTCGAGTACGTTGTTTTGATCACTCTATTTCGGTTTTGTTGTTCTTGTTCTTCATCTTTGCTCTTGGATTTTCTGATTGGTATATATTTCTTACTTCTCTCCTTTGTTGTTAATTCCATTTTCAATCATTGTTGATCATGTCTTTTGTTATTTCTCTTGCTTTCGTATTCGTTTTCGTCATGTGTGAGTAGTTTTATCATCTAGGGAGAAGGGTGAAGCATGGGTGTTGGTTTTGGTTGTATTTGATGATTACTTTGAGTTAGGTTTTGTGCTTGCTTTGTTTAGTCCTTGCTTGATTGTCCTCGTTGATTCCTTGATCACGTTTTAGCGAGTATCTAGCACCCTTGAACTTAAGAACGAAAGCCTAGTTCTAGGGTAGGCGCGAGACTAAACAATAGGACCCTCGATTGTAAGTTGCGAGAGCCCGCATTCGAGACCTAGAGGAACCTTAAGACCAAGAGGACGAGCTTAACCCTTAGCATGTGCGATTCCTACTCATCCTGATCATCATCCTTGACCTTGACTTACCCATTGCCTAGCCCGACTTACCTAGACCTTTTTCCCTAACTTTAAACCCTTATATCCTTGCTCTAGCTTTAGTAACTCAAACATTAACTCGAACCGAGACTAGAATCATACAAAATAACCAACATTGCAACCTTCTCCCAGTGGATTCGACCCCGACTTACCCTTGCTACCCGTTAGAGTTTGTCCGGTCTATTTTTGGTTAGGCGAGTGTGACTAAGCCTATCAAATTTTGGCGCCGTTGCCGGGGAGACGGCTTTGTTTTTCGTTGTTTATTTGGTTCTTGTCTTATTGTTACTCTTGTCTCAAGGAACCTCGATTCCTTGAGGCTGCTTCTTACGTCTACTCGAGTGTTGTGCATGCCCAGGCAAATGCGTACGCCTCAAAAAGGCTTGGCAATTCAGTTTGATCCGGAGCCGGAGCGTACATTTCTTAGGCGCAAGAACTTGCTAAGGGTCTTGGAAGCTACTATTTCCCCTTCTACTTCATCCTCTAAAGAAGCTCACGTTACACCCGAGCGAAAGAAAATGGTGAAGCTTTCGGATCACTCAAAGCCCACCGCCGCTCAAATTCCTACGGGCAATGCTATGCCCAACATAGCGGCTAACAACTTTGAAGTTAAGCCGGCGTTTATAAACCTTATTGAGCGCAGTCAATTCGGAGGGAGTCCCGGTGAGGACCCTAACCTACACATACAAAATTTCTGTGATTATTGCTCCACAATCAAACAAACCAGAGTGACTCAAGATCAAATTAGGGAGATGCTCTTCCCGTTTTGTTGGGGTTAGTGTCCTCCACAGTTAGTGCAATAACATATTTAAACCTCTATAGGTTCACAGGGTACATTTTGTATTGCAATCAGTTGATTAACGTTTATCGATAACGGTTGGCTTGCTAGATAAGTTTGACGTTATTGTTATACAGATGGCGGTGATCAATTGGTCCCTTAAAAGTCACACCTAAAGGATATGTTTAAGAAATGTGATTATTTGAGAAAATAATCATATTGACGCCTTACTAAAAGACTAAAAGGTTAGTCGGTGTTTTTGAGTAAAATGTTAGTCAAGTGTGATAATGATACGGCTGTTTAATAAGGATTAAATGATATTAGCTAAGACGAATTAAATGTAATTCGTAAATTGAATATAAAATGTTATATTTAATTATTGAATATAATATAAGCTAATTAATCATAAACTGTTATAATTAATTAGAAAATTATAAATATATGGATATTAATAATTTAATGATATATTATAGTGGATCATATTTATGACACTAGTAATATTATATTATATTATAAAGCTAAAGGAAATCTCCAGGAAAGAGCCTTATTGCTCTTTGACTCCTTGGTCAACAAGGAATTGGATTTTGGAAAGTAATTTTTGGAAAGCAAAATTACTCCCCATAATAGAGGTTTGGCCGAAAATCTTGTAGTATATTAGGAGAGTTTTTGCTCAACCTAATCAACTAATTCATTCATTATAATTCACACACACAAATTTAGAAAATCAGTTTTCTTTTCTCTAAAGTTTTCTAGCAAGAACTAAGGGCATATCTTGAGCAATCTTGGGTGCAACTATTAGGAGATATCAATCTTCTTGATATTCAATCTTAGGCCATTAAGCAAGGACTAAAGGTTGTTTTTCTTTATCTTATGTTTATTTATGCAATTTCTTTTATGACCATTAATCATATAGAATAAGTTTCATTATAATCCTGTGATTTTAAAGGACTATATACAGATATATTCCCACAAGTGGTATCAGAGCCTTAGGGCCATGAAATTGTTTATATGATTTTCTTAAAAATTTAATTTGTATAAGTTTAAAACAAGTTATAAAAAAACGGTTTTCATTAAAAAATATTTTGGCCAGTTTTATCGTCTTTGTGTGTCGTGTGTTTTTGTATATTTTTGGTCCAATTTGATTCATATATTGTTAATTTAAAAGGTTAAGATGATAATATATGAACTTGTTTATGTTTTGATTCAATATTGATTGAGTTAGGACTTAGATGGATCATTAAGATGAATGTTTATGAACATTAAATTGCCTTATATTATTAGTATAAATTGATTGAGATATTCATGTTAAAAGGTTAATTTGAATGATCTTAGTATTACATCCATGTTTAATCAAGATTAGATGTTGTTTTGTTTTGTACCAATCCAGTTAATATAAGCATGATCCAATTAAATCTGTTTAATTTAAGTTGATTTAAAACAAAATTTAAAAAAAAAAATTTGTTCCGTTTTTTTTTTTTTTTTTTTTAAAAAAAAAAAACCTTGAGTTTTTTTTTTTTGTTGTTTCGGCTTTGTTTTATTTTGTTTAAACCGGTTTTGTATTATGCATTATAAAGATAATGTATGATTAAGGCTTGTGAAAAGGTTCACATTAGATTGATACCCTAATTATTTTAAAAAGGTTTAAAATAATGTTGAATTTAATTTATGTTATACTTGATAATATGAATTAATCTGGATTATGTTTGATTAAAATTGATGTGTGCAATTGAGGAATTGTCACATAATTTTGATCTTGTTAAAAGGTGGTTTGGATTAATAATAACTAATCTTGTTTCGTTGATGCTTTTATCTTGTTGAATGTTGTTTGAATGGTTTAAGTTTTTTGCATTATTATGTACAAAAGGTTGTAATTTACTAGTGTGGCCTTAGTAGATTATGTTTTCGTAATGATGGAAACATAGTCTTGGTTGTATATTGAGATCTCGTATCTCCCCTCTTGTAATATTATTTTTCGTATATTTTGAATTAGAATGTAAATAGGTTTATTTTGTAATTCAAAATGTAATTTGAGAAGATTCAAGATGAAGATTCAAGATGGAGAGCCCAACTCCCACTTAAAGCCCAAGATGAAGAATGAAGACAAAGCATTAGGGTCCATGGATGGATTCCAAATTGTATTATGTCTTTATTTTCATAGGGATAGGCCACACTAGGTGTTTTTCGTTTCTTGCGTTTTTCTTTTACCGTTTTATTGCTTTATCGCGTTATATAGTAGCATCATATTCCGCCTAAACTAAACCAAACCACCTAATATGCATGAATATGGATCATATAGTTGCATTTTATATCATGGACATACGGATGCCACTCGTTTTTAAAGCCATCACCTTAGTTTATATCATTCTCGTTTTGCTAGACTTTTGTTCACTTAAAATGAATTAAAGAAGATGATGGGATCTTCCTCTAATTTAAAAATTGAGATTAGTCTTTATAGGAAAAGCTACTATGAGCCCCTTCTTCGTCGGTAGGCATGTAGGACCTTACTCTCCACATGACCCCTTCTACGTTGGGTAAGTAGTATGTGTTGACCTATTTTACCTCAACATTATAGTTCGAGTAATATCTCGTGATTATAGTGGACTAAAAGATAGAATTTACAGAAAATTATCGACCGAGAATTCTAAAGGTAGAATTAGCCAAGAGGTTGGCTTATCAATTTACGGAAATTGAGTCTTGGGATCATTTATATAATTCTTGAGCGAGGTCAATTGTATAAATGCATAAGTCTTCGCATTAATCCGTTTTGCATTTAGACTTAAATTTAATAGAAACGATGAATCCTTATCACATTTATTTTTCTTTTCACAGTTTCGAATTCGTTATATACAGATATAACTACTATAATAAATGGCTGGACGTATTGACGGCCCAATGCCAAGTGTCACACTTGAACGTGAATCATGGCTTAGAATATTTATGGATAGCATGAATCAGTCCACTCGACTGAAGAATGATGGGTCTAACTTTGCTGATTGGGAGGCCGCATTACGGAATGCCGCCATAGCTGACGGCAAGCTCAAGTATTTGACTGAGCCACTGCCGGCTGAACCAGCTCCCGATGCAGGAGCAAATGATGTTGTTGCTTATAGTGATTTCATGATGGAGGCGGGTGCGTTAAGGAACGTACTCATCTATGCAATGGAATCCAATTTGCAAAGACGATTCATTACCCATGGTTCAAAGAAGATTTTCACCACTCTGACTAGAGAATTCTCGAAAGCACCGAGAATCAAGAGTTACGAGTATACCCTCGCTTCTTTGAAGCGAAACTCCAGAAGGGCCAACCGGTTGGTCCACACCTTCTCGACATGATCGAGAACGTTGAGAAACTGGAGGAGCTTGGTTGCAAGATCGATGAGAAGATCATCATTGATCGAGTGCTCCACTCCCTTCATGATGGGTATGCCCTCTTTAGGGCAAACTATTACATGAATGACATGCAGAAAAGTCTGCATGAGCTTCACTCACTCCTCGTACAGACGGAGAGTGATCTGAAGTTGAGTGGGAGCATAAAACAAGATGTTCTCATGATAGGCAACAAGTATAAGGGTAAGGGTAAGGCTCCGCCTAACCTAACTGTAGGAAAGCCGAAATTTAAGAAGCCAGTGATTGCAAAGAGTGTGCCTGGTGAGGCTAGCGGTAGCTCACAAGGCAAGGCAAAAGCGAAGCAAAGCATGGAGTGCCACCATTGGCACAAGTCTAGGCATTGGAGGCGGAACTGTCCCGTGTATGCTGAGGACATTAAAGCAGGCCGCGTCGTTCCTGTTGGTATGTCTTCTTTTATTCATATGATTGAGATTAACCATGCAAGTTTCGGAACTTGGGTACTTGATACTGGTTGTGGTTCTCATCTGTGTAATCATTTGCAGGACCTAAGAAACATCAAGAGGTGATGTAGACCTGCGATTGGGGAATGGAGCAAGAGTTGCTGCCGTTTCAGTGGGAACATATGTAATCCAACTCCCAAGCGGATTTGAGTTATTTATGAATAACTGTTACTATGTACCTAGTTTATCTAAAAACATTATTTCTGTATCCGTACTCGATAAAGACGGATTTTTGTTTTTAATAATAGCTGCATTTTCTCTTTAAACGATATGATTTATGGTAAAGCAGTTTCCATGAACGGAATTTATGTTTTAGATCAAACCACAGATATTATGCATGTGAGTAACAAGAAAGCAAAGGTTGGTGACAAAGATCAAACCTATCTATGGCATTGCCGTATGGGACATATAAATGAGAAACACGTGAAAAAGCTCATTGATAGTGGGACAATCGCCCCATTTGACTATGAAACTTTTGGCACATGTGAATCATGTCTCATAGGCAAAATGTCTCGAATTTCCTTCAAAGGTGTTGGAATGCGCGCTGCTGACCTATTAGGACTCATACATACTGATGTGTGTGGACCTATGTCAATCAACGCTTGAGATGGCTATAGGTATTTTATCACTTTCACGGACGATTTGAGTAGATATGGACATGTCTACTTAATGAAGCATAAAAGTGAGTCCTTTGACAAGCTCAAGGAATTCCAGAATAAGGTTGAGAACCAACTGGATAAAAAGATAAAAGCACTACGTTCAGATCGTGGTGGCGAATATCTTTCAACTGTGTTTGATCGACAACTGAAAGACCGCGGGATAGTATTACAGTTAACTCCACCCGGAACACCACAACTGAATGGTGTGTCCGAACGCAGGAATCGAACATTACTTGATATGGTTCGATCCATGATGAGTCACGCGGTTGTACCTGACTCATTATGGGGCTATGCTCTTTTGTCAGCTGCTCTTATACTTAACCGAAGTCCGTCTAAAGCTGTTGACAAGACTCCATACGAGTTATGGAAGGGAACGGTCCCTAACTAGTCCTTTATTCGGGTTTGGGGGTGCGAGGCTTATGTCAAGTGGAGACACGAGAATAAGCTCGGCCCGCGATCGGTCTAGACATACTTTATTGGTTATTCAAAAGGAATGTTTGGTCATTACTTCTATTCGCCTACCGAACACCGAGTTTTTTGTTGCGGCTAGTGCGACGTTCTTAGAGAAAGAGTTTCTCAAAGACAAGAGAAGTAATAGAACCTTCAATCTGTCGGAGATTCCAGAACCAACAACCGAGCAACCAATGGAGGAAATTGTCCCTTCTTCGTCTGCTGCGGTTAATATTCCCTTGGAACCCAGAAGGTCGGGTAGACTCTCCATTCCTCCAGATAGATACATCGGTATGGTTGAGGAGAATGGGAGAGACGGCGTTTTACTCCTTGAGAGTAACGAACCCGTAACCTATAAAGGTGCCTTGACATGTTCTGACTCAAAGCTATGGCAAGAAGCCATGCAATCCGAGATGGACTCTATGTATGAGAACGATGTATGGGATCTGGTTGACATACCTGATAAGGTCCGACCTCTTCAGTGCAAATGGCTTTATAAGATAAAGCGATCTGTAGAAGGACAACCAGATATATATAAGGCTCGACTAGTGGCAAAGGGTTTCACTCAAGTGCGAGGGTTGCACTATGATGAGATCTTTGCACCCGTAGTCATGCTTCGTTCCATTCGGATTGTCTTAGCGATTGCCGCTCTTCATGACTATGAAATCTGGCAAATAGACGTGAAAACCGCCTTCTTAAACGGTTATTTGGAGGAGGAGTTGTACATGGTGCAACCCGAAGGTTTTACAGATCCTAAAGATCCTAAGAAGGTTTGCAAGCTTAAGCATTCCATCTATGGACTTAAGCAAGCTTCACGGAGTTGGAATCATCGCTTCGACCAAGTGATAAAGGAGAATGGATTCACTCGATCGGTCGAGGAACCATGTCTATATATCAAGTCAAGTGGGAGCAAGATTGTATTCCTAATATTATATGTCGATGACATACTTTTGATTGGGAATGACATACCTCTCTTAACTTTGGTAAAAGTATGGTTAAAGAACCATTTCCAGATAAAAGATCTGGGTGAGGCACAACGTATTTTGGGGCTCCGTATCTATAGAGATAGATCACGACGGATATTATCCCTCAGTCAGGAGTCTTATATAGATAAGATTCTTGAGAGGTTCAGCATGACCAACTCCAAGAAGGAGAACCTTCTAATGATCTCTGGGGTACAATTGAGTAAAGCTCAAGCACCAAAGACATCAGAAGAGGTCGAGCGCATGAGTCGGATTCCTTATGCTTCGACAGTAGGATCGATCATGTATGCCATAATGTGCTCACGTGTAGACGTGGCATCTGAAATGGGTATTGACTTATGGAGGTGCTATAAGGCTATGCTTGTGTCGATTCTTGTGACGCTAACTTCCACACGGATCGAGATGACTCAGTATCTCAGCTCGGACTCGTCTTTACTCTTTATAGCGCTGCAGTCAGCTGCAAAGTTCCAAAATATAGTGTCATAGTAGATTCTACGACTGTGTCCGAGTACTATGCTATTTAGTTGCAAGGGAAGCTGTATGGATGCGTCAGTTCTTACAAGGACTAACTGTAGTTCCTAGTTCGAATGACACTATCACCATCTATTATATTAATAGAGGTGCCATCTTCCAGGCTTAAGAGCCTCAAGTCCAGCAACTAGTCTAGATATTTACGTCGGTATATGATAAGCATGAAGGGCACGTTAACTTCATGAAGATTAAACGTGTTTCCTGGTTATAATAGTACTTGACGTGGACTGGATAAATGTATCTTTTTCATATACTATTTATAACATCATCGTATTGTTTTATATATTTTGTTTTTCCATGTGGATTGTACGGATAACTTTGAACACCACAAAGTGAACTGGAAAACATTATATTTGTTTTGGTCCGTACTCGCCTACATGAGCTGATAACTCAGGCGATTATTTTGTGACGTCGATTGATGGTGGGTTCAACGAGCCATAAGTCAAACTGTTGACTGATCGATCACAGATGTGGGTTTACTGAAATCGCGTAGGACATTTTTGTGACGACTACATGGAGTCCTAAATGTTTCAGAACATTAGGTGCCGGGTCGTGGATAGGACATCCATAATGTTCCTAGAGTCGATTCTTTTGACTATCGACTGTCTCTTGAGATTAAGGCAGATTTTGGGTGACTTTGGTTTCTTTCTCACGGTCGACCCTAACAGGAGGCCAAGTAGATTTTCACTGGGTCATTTCATGCTGCGCTTACATCTGCAGGATTTGAGTTGAGAAAAATATCCAACTTCCATCGAGTTATAATACTTTTTCTCAGGGCCACTCGAAGAGCTGTAATTGGAAATGCATGGCCATGCTCGAATATTGATTCGTTTATCAGTTAAGTTACTCTCTAGTCGGGGAAACCACTCTTGATTCTGATCACTTGTGAACTACGACCTTTGAAAGCACGGACTTTGCAAATTGGTTTACATTGAGTGGGAGAAATCTATTATGGATATGAGAATCGGTTATCGCACATACACTTGTCCGGACAAGTGGGAGATTGTTGGGGTTAGTGTCCTCCACAGTTAGTGCAATAACATATTTAAATCTCTATAGGTTCACAGGGTACATTTTGTATTGCAATCAGTTGATTAACGTTGTAACACCCCGACTTTTCCTAATATTAATTGTTCGTCTCAATAATATTCGTAATTCTTTTCTCTTGATTTTCTCACTTATTAGCTCGAGAAAATCAGTTCTCCTGTCGCGTGGATTAAGCTACTCTGTAGTCAGGACTTAAAAACGGAGTAATTAGCTTAAAAACGATGTAATTTCCTCATACGAACTCCGATTCAGGTGATTCAAAAGGCTAAACTGCGTATTTTTTCGACGCTGTCGCAACTGCCAAATTTTTAGAAGTCAGTTTGGACCGGTCCACCCTGGACCGAACCGAAACCCCCTGCTCGAGTTGGGTTTAGGGTTTTTGGGTAGCTTTTTGATCAAGGCATTATATATCCTATTATCTCCTAAGCATAGCAACATTATAATCTGATTTCTCCCTTCCTAATTTCATCCCTAATCCCATCCTTATTCATCCCCCTTAATCCTCTCACAAAATCTCTCTCAAAGCTCCTAAAACTCCATTGTTATTCATCCAAGCTTTCATCTTTTGTGCCCTAATTCTTTCCTAGTCTTTCCATTAGTGTATGATCTCTTTTTATCTCTTTTATTTTCTGATCTTGTATTATTTTATGTGTTATGATGCTATGTATTCATTGCTTGTGTGTTTTTGGCTTGGATCTTCAAAGGGGAAGGTGATTTGGAGGAGGGAGACACTATCTTGATTGAAGAAGAAGAGGAGTAGCAAGGTTTTTGATCTCAACAAAGGTAACTAGGTGTGATCTAGTTGTATTTTAGCATGTATGAGGCCTAACTTGTGATGATCTTTGTTGTTGTAATGTTTGCTTGCACATCTTGTTGTTTGGTTAATGTTTGATCATGATTTCATGCTCGAATCTTTGGCCTCATACTAGGGTTTGTCATGTTATCATCATTAATTGCATAATTCACATATTGTATCGTTAGCCATGCTTGTAAATCGATAAAAAAACGAATTGGTGTTGTTGTTTAATGTTGGCCGTGTGTATGGGTAAGGGGCCGAAGCCCTTGCTCTTTGTTTCTCTTGCTTTTCTTCCTTGTTTTGGTTTAATTATGTTGAATTATGATGTTTGTATGAATCACCTAATGTTGAGTCATGAGTTATGATGATTACATGATGTTTAATAACGTTTATATGCATGCTTAAGTGAATTGATCATATAAATCGATAATTGGTCACATGAGTATCGAGTATATTGCATGAAAATGGGTTGTTGTGTGTGTTGGCCGTGGGAAGGCAGGCTGGCCGTGGTGTTGTGTGTGTGTGTGATGGTTTGTTTGAGTCTAAGCATGTCTTAGGATGTTATTTATGCTATAATGAATCGAGTTACACTTGTTTGATCACTAAAAAAAGGATTATGAGCATGTCAATTGAATGTATGACTTGTAATGTATGTTACTCCGTATGTATGGTTGGATATGCTTGTAATGAGGCTTGTGTAAGTATGAGTATGGTTGTTGTGGTTGTATGGTTGTGTTGGAAGTGTTGGAGACAGGTTAACAGGTTAACAGGTTGTGCTTGAGTTAAGTTTGCACATGGGTGCTGATACGGCACATGTGTGAGGAGATACAACGTCCTAGGATGGACGGATACCGCCCATGATCCCCTCGGCTATTCTCGTTGTTTAGTTAGAGCGACTATGGGTTCTCAACCAGAAGGGTTAGAGACTATGGTTATTTATGTCGTCACCGTTCTTGTTGCTCGGTGGAATTTGGCCAAATTTAGACTTGTGATTATTGAGGAACTTCTTGTTGCTGTTCCGCCATAGGGTTTGGGTGATTCTTGTTGCTTCACCCGGGGTGATTCTTGTTGCTTCACCCAGTTCTCCGCGCTTACTCTCGCAATTGGTTGGAAGAAGGATCGTCGTGTGAGCTCAGTTGGTTTGGTCACAACTTTGGTTGTGCCGTGTTGTTGTTGCTTGTGTTTGTATCGTTGTTCTATTGTTGTATGATTTGTTGTTAATGTATTTATACTTTGGTATTAGGCCGTAGGCCAGGTGAGCCTGTTGCATTGTTGTTGTTTGCATTTGTTATGTTAAAATATGACTGGAGAGCACCTTGTTACTCCCCATGGATTGTGGTGGTTGCTTCCTTTTTATAGGTACGCGCGGGACGGCTTATGTGTGAGGACGTTGTGAGGATGTGACCGTAGCTTGCCTTTGTTGAGTCGTCTAGCTAGTCATTTGGGAGTTGTTTAGACTGGATTAGTCCATTTATGTTTTCATTTCATTGTACTTTGGTTTTGAATTTGTAAGGGGTATTTACTCCCTGCTTCTAGGCCTCGAGGCCTACCTTTTTATCGTTGTTTAGTTGGTTAGTGAGTAATGATCCGGATTCCACGGTGTTTCCGCCACCGTGGCTCGCTTTTATTTCCTTTTATTTTATAAATCCTTTCTATTTCTTTATTTTATTTTGTTGCAAAATTCCGGGTTGTTACAGTTGGTATCAGAGCGAATACGCTCCCAACTCTATTAGGTGAGTGAGTAGGATTTGACCTAGAACACCGAGTGAGAGTGTTGGGTAGACACATTAGGAGGTCTACGTTATTTGTGCATGTGTATGAGTAGTTGTGTGAATGGTAGTCTTAGGATTTCCACCATTAGATCATATGTTTGCCTTGGATGCAGGTACAGGAATGATGGAGTCATGCGAGGTCGGGTGTCGACTCGATAAATCTCTACATTTAAAATTTACTAGTCCTGCCTCTAAAATAGTCTTTAAAAGCTTTTGATTTGATTTAATCATCGTTTTTAAAATTTATTTCTTTATTTCAAAATGTTTCACTCTGATAATTGCTTTCTTATGTACTACTTGGTTTCTTTGCTTTCATCATACTCACCATTCTAAACTAAATCCTTTATACTTCTATTTTCTTACCAAATCATGTTATCCTTCATTTTTAAATATCAACAAAAAGGGAGTATTTTGCATTCCGTTTTAAAACACTTGTATGACCCTTGCTTTTTAATGTTATTCATTTGAGAGTTCTGTTTTATCGAAAATTTTAGTCTATTTATGCCTTGTCGATCCCTTGTTTTAACTTTTCGATTTATTCTTTTCTTCAACTTTAATCATTTGAGTATTCTAATTTAAAATATCCCTCTTTCATTTGACCTTTCGAAATATCTTGAAATTTAACTCTTAAAGTCTTTGACTCGTTCCTATTGTCCAGCTGGAGCAAGAAACTTGAAGCCAAATTGCGAATGTATGCTCCTACCATCAGAGCACGCAGCAGAAACTCCTAATCTAAGTCACCTACCGTATTCGTAGGGACGTCTTTCAGCTTGTTAGCTACGCTTGTCCTTAGTTCCATCTAGTTCTTGATCTTATAATATAGTTGTTTTACAACTATCAGCTCGTGATTACAGTTTGAGTTTCTTTTTCCCCAATAAAATTTCTTATTATGTTCATCCTCATCTTTTTCAATAGATCGTGCTGAAATAATTTCTAAACTCTTTTATTTCAAGAATGTTTTCAGTCAGTTCTATAACAAAACCTATTTTTATAATTGTGCTATAATGGTTTGTTTGTCTTTCTTGAACTTTCTTATTTTGTAACTATGTTGAGGAAAAATTTTAATCAGTATTGTTTTACTTTTATGTTCATTTTTAACCCGTCAATACATTTTGATGGCTTTTTACTCAATCAAATTTGAAATGACTGACACTTGTCTACTGCTTTCACATTTAATCAAAACCTCTTTGTTATCCTAAACATTCTTTTATTAAATTTTCTAATTTGAGCATTTGGTTTATTTTAATATTATTTATTTTACCTGGTATTTTAGTAGCTTCATTTTTCTAAAATCGATGTCGTTTTGAAACTCAACTTTGAGACTTCTCCTTTCAATCATATCTTTTAATCATATTCTATATCTGTCAAACTTTTCGGGAATTATCTTTTCGTCTCTCATTCGTAGCGAAACCAATTTGAGTTCTTTGATGGAAACGAGTCTTATGCCTTCATGTGGGAACTCTTAAAGAATATTTATATCTTCTCTCATCGTTCATTATAAAAATTTCTTTTGTCTAATTGGTGGTTGATGAGCAGTTTCTTGCAAAAGAATTATTATGTCATATTTGTACTTAATTCGTTTCATTCCTTCTTTTCTTTCTTATTCATCATAACTCATCACTTTTATATCATGACCCTGTCGACCACCTTTTAGTCTTGTCATTCGGGTCTTATGTCATTCTATTTCTTAGGTTTCCCTCTAGTGGCTACTTCAGTTCTACTGCCTTTGAGCCGACTTTTAAGACGCCGATCTTCTATTATTTTCCACTCCTTCCCGTAGCTATTCACGTTCTTGATTTTGTAAAAACTCTTGATGTATTAACATTAATCTTGTCCTTGATAAATTTCTATAATCGTATTCCTGGGCATCTAGCGGTAAGGTGCTTCACCCTTATCTAGCTCGAAATCTGATCCTTAGGCTGTCGCTGTTATTTAAGTCATAGATGATAGAGTTTGGTTAATAAGTATTTGATAGTATGAGTGGTTTACTAGCTAATGCACATGGTTGGTCGTTGTAACTTTTGAAAATTCTTAGTTTTGCGATTCTTAGCTAGTTCATCTTGAGACCGTTTTATAATTATGAGTTAATGCACATGTGATTCTTAGTCTTTGAGATTAATGATTTAATTTACGGTGAGCGAACGTTAGGGAGATTATAGTATCTGTGTAGGGAGTATTTTTAGGACTTAGTTATATTACTAGATGAGTTGTGACAATCATGAGTTAGTGAGAATTGGGAAGTGATATTGTGATGAGCAACAATCGGCTTTGAGGAAAACTTAAAGGTTATAGTGAGCACGATAAAACTTTGGGGTTTGTACTTTAAAGGATAATGTAGGAATGACAAGCGTGCATCTTGTGGTTTTGTGTATGTGCTAAGTATAAGGAAATCCATTAATGGAAGGAAAGAAATCGAGGTCAGTAAGGTAGTGACGTTCGAGGAAGGTATGGATAGACTTGTGTATGGTAACAATGGGTTGAGAGAGTAGTAAGCTTTTGACGACACATTTTGATAGTTACTGGATAATATACTTTTGATTTGGGGTTGAGACGATACGGTATGACGTAATTATGGTTATTTCATTGTGGATAGTGTGGATAGATGTGAGAAACGATATAGACTTGAACTTGGATCACGTTATGATTGAGGGTATGAGGTTTGTCTTTGGCATTGATTTGAGGATTAGTTTGTGCGACAATCGTATTGGTGACGTTAGTTAGGATGTCCACGGTTTTAAAATACGCTTGGAGTTGTGTTAAGATTTTGGATTGAGATACTGAGTTGAGTTGTTATGGACATACGAAGCTAAGAATAAACACTTTGGGTTGTCGAGCATACGATGTATCTATGGTATACCAGTTTACATAAACTAGCGATCCACATCCGAGCAGTTGGTGATATTGAGCTAATATAAGCGTCGTTAAGCGTGTCTATGCCCCTGTGATCAAGGTGAGTAGAGTTAGCGATTCTAGTCTTGAGGACCATAAGAGTAGGTAGTTTCCTTAACCCTTTGGGGGTATTCTTTCGTTCTCAAGTTTCGAGGACGAAACTTCTTTTTAGGTGGTGAGATTGTAACACCCCGACTTTTCCTAATATTAATTGTTCCTCTCAATAATATTCATAATCCATTTCTCTTGATTTTTCTCATTTTTAGCTCGAGAAATTCAGTTCACTTGTCGCGTGGATTAAGCTACTCTGTAGTCAGAAGTTAAAAACGGAGTAATTAGCTTAAAAACGGTGTAATTTCCTCAGACGGACTCCGATTCAGGTGATTCAAAAGGCTAAACTGCGTATTTTTCCGACGCCGTCGCAACTGCCAAATTTTTAGAAGTCAGTTTGGACCGGTCCACCCTGGACCGAACCGAAACCACCAGCTCGGGTTGGGTTTAGGGTTTTTGGGTAGCTTTTTGATTAAGGCATTATATATCCTATTATCTCGTAAGCATAGCAACATTATAATATGATTTCTCCCTTCCTACTCTCATCCCTAATCCCATTCTTATTCATCCCCCTTAATCCTCCCACAAAATCTCTCTCAAAGCTCCTAAAACTCCATTGTTATTCATCCAAGCTTTCATCTTTTGTGCCCTAATTCTTTCCTAGTGTTTCCATTAGTGTATGATCTCTTTTTATCTCTTTTATTTTCTGATCTTGTATTATTTTATGTGTTATGATGCTATGTATTCATTGCTTGTGTGTTTTTGGCTTGGATCTTCAAAGGGGAAGGTGATTTGGAGGAGGGAGACACTATCTTGATTGAAGAAGAAGAGGAGTAGCAAGGTTTTTGATCTCAACAAAGGTAACTAGGTGTGATCTAGTTGTATTTTAGCATGTATGAGGCCTAACTTGTGATGATCTTTGTTGTTGTAATGTTTGCTTGCACATCTTGTTGTTTGGTTAATGTTTGATCATGATTTCATGCTAGAATCTTTGGCCTCATACTAGGGTTTGTCATGTTATCATCATTAATTGCATAATTCACATATTGTATCGTTAGCCATGCTTGTAAATCGATAAAAAAACGAATTGGTGTTGTTGTTTAATGTTGGCCGTGTGTATGGGTAAGGGGCCGAAGCCCTTGCTCTTTGTTTCTCTTGCTTTTCTTCCTTGTTTTGGTTTAATTATGTTGAATTATGATGTTTGTATGAATCACCTAATGTTGAGTCATGAGTTATGATGATTACATGATGTTTAATAACGTTTATATGCATGCTTAAGTGAATTGATCATATAAATCGATAATTGGTCACATGAGTATCGAGTATATTGCATGAAAATGGGTTGTTGTGTGTGTTGGCCGTGGGAAGGCAGGCTGGCCGTGGTGTTGTGTGTGTGTGTGATGGTTTGTTTGTCACTTGTTTGAGTCTAAGCATGTCTTAGGATGTTATTTATGCTATAATGAATCGAGTTACACTTGTTTGATCACTAAAAAAAGGATTATGAGCATGTCAATTGAATGTATGACTTGTAATGTATGTTACTCCGTATGTATGGTTGGATATGCTTGTAATGAGGCTTGTGTAAGTATGAGTATGGTTGTTGTGGTTGTATGGTTGTGTTGGAAGTGTTGGAGACAGGTTAACAGGTTAACAGGTTGTGCTTGAGTTAAGTTTGCACATGGGTACTGTTCTGGCACATGTGTGAGGAGATACAACGTCCTAGGATGGACGGATACCGCCCATGATCCCCTCGGCTATTCTCGTTGTTTAGTTAGAGCGACTATGGGTTCTCAACCAGAAGGGTTAGAGACTATGGTTATTTATGTCGTCACCGTTCTTGTTGCTCGGTGGAATTTGGCCAAATTTAGACTTGTGATTATTGAGGAACTTCTTGTTCTTTGTTCCGCCATAGGGTTTGGGTGATTCTTGTTGCTTCACCCGGGGTGTTTCTTGATGCTTCACCCGTGGTGATGCTTGGTGCTTCACCCGCGGTGATTCTTGTTGCTTCACCCAGTTCTCCGCGCTTACTCTCGCAATTGGTTGGAAGAAGGATCGTCGTGTGAGCTCAGTTGGTTTGGTCACAACTTTGGTTGTGCCGTGTTGTTGTTGCTTGTGTTTGTATCGTTGTTCTATTGTTGTATGATTTGTTGTTAATGTATTTATACTTTGGTATTAGGCCGTAGGCCAGGTGAGCTTGTTGCATTGTTGTTGTTTGCATTTGTTATATTAAAATATGACTGGGGAGCACCTAGTTACTCCCCACTGATTGTGGTTGTTGCTTCCTTTTTATAGGTACGCGCGGGACGGCTTATGTGTGAGGACGTTGTGAGGATGTGACCGTAGCTTGCCTTTGTTGAGTCATCTAGCTTGTCATTTGGGAGTTGTTTAGACAGGATTAGTCCATTTATGTTTTCATTTCATTGTACTTTGGTTTTGAATTTGTAAGGGGTATTTACTCCCCGCTTCTAGGCCTCAAGGCCTACCTTTTTATCGTTGTTTAGTTGGTTAGTGAGTAATGATCCGGATTCCACGGTGTTTCCGCCACCGTGGCTCGCTTTTATTTCCTTTTATTTTATAAATCCTTTCTATTTCTTTATTTTATTTTCTTGGAAAAATCCGGGTTGTTACAAACGTTTATCGATAACGGTTGGTTTGCTAGATAAGTTTGACGTTATTGTCATACAGGTGGCGGTGATCAACTGATCTCTAAAAAGTCACACCTAAAGGATGTGTTTAAGAAATGTGATTATTTGAGAAAATAATCATATTGATGCCTTCCTAAAAGACTAAAAGGTTAGTCGGTGTTTTTGACTAAAATGTTAGTCAAGTGTGATAATGATACGGCTGTTTTAATAAGGATTAAATGATATTAGCTAAGACGAATTAAATGTAATTCGTAAATTGAATATAAAATGTTATATTTAATTATTGAATATAATATAAGCTAATTAATCATAAACTGTTATAATTAATTAGAAAATTATAAATATATGGATATTAATAATTTAATGATATATTATAGTGGATCATATTTATGACATTAATAATATTATATTATTTTATAAAGGTAAAGGAAACCTCCAGGAAAGAGCCTTATTGCTCTTTGACTCCTTGGTCAACAAGGAATTGGATTTTGGAAAGTAATTTTTGGAAAGCAAAATTACTCCCCATAATAGAGGTTTGGCCGAAAATCTTGTAGTATATTAGGAGAGTTTTTGCTCAACCTAATCAACTAATTCATTCATTATAATTCACACACACAACTTTAGAAAATCACTTTTCTTTTCTCTAAAGTTTTCTAGCAAGAACTAAGGGCATATCTTGAGCAATCTTGGGTGCAACTATTAGGAGATATCAAGCTTCTTGATATTCAATCTTAGGCCATTAAGCAAGGACTAAAGGTTGTTTTTCTTTATCTTATGTTTATTTATTCAATTTCTTTTATGATCATTAATCATATAGAATAAGTTTCATTATAATCCTGTGATTTTAAAGGACTATATACAGATATATTCCCACACGTTTTCCCTCCGAGACAAAGCCAAGTAGTGGCTAAATTCCTTGAATCGGGTCGCGCTTGCTATCGTCGATTGGAACTCTTTGGTGCTTGCATTCTACCAAAAGTACTTCCCTCCGGAAAAGACCGCTATGCTTAGGAGCCAAATAACAAGCTTTAGGCAAAGGGGAGACGAGTCTCTCTTTGATGCGTGGGAGAGATACAAAGACTTACAACGTCAATGCCCTCATCATGGCATGGACAAGTGGTTCATTGTTATGCAATTCTATAACGGTCTTTATAATGAGTCACGCCAAGTGCTAGATTCAGCGGCGAATGGTAGGTTCGATAACATTGACGTGGATGAGGCTATTGATACGATTGAGGCCATGGCGATCCACAATGCGCAATATGGTAGCTCTAGGAACGTTCCTAGGAGCGGAGGTAGGAATGATGGTGACGCGGTGGCCATGCTTTCGGCTAAGATTGACGCTATGACCGCGATGATGATGAGCGAAATGCGAGCGGGTGGTAGTTCTTCAAATGCTAATGTACAAACGGTAGCAGCGATGCACACTTCCCATGATCCGACTTGTGGTTCATGTGGCGTTTCCGGTTATTCTTCCTTAGAATGCCGAGGTATGTATCCCGTTCATGCTTTTCAATCTCAACAAAACAGCCCTTACTCTAATTATTATAACGAAGGCTACAAAAATCATCCGAACTTGTCCTACAAGAGTCAAAACGTTTTGAATCCTCCACAACAACAACCACACAACAATGCTCCTCAAAATTTCAGCCAATACAACAACCCGAGACCCTACAACCCTCCGGGCTTCAATCGCCCCAATTTTCAACCTCAAAATGCTCCGCCACCAGTGCAAGCCGCTCCGGTCCCCGACCCCATGAGTGAAATGCGAGCCATGATGATGCAAATGGCTAAGACTCAAGAGACTATGATGGCTCACATTCAAAAGAGCGATCAAGCAAAGGACGCGGCCACTAAAATGCTTGAAACGCAAGTGGCTCAACTTGCTTCTTCTAATCCTCAAAGGAAGCCGGGTAATCTTCCTTCGCAAGGGTCACAACCTCATGATACCGCCAACGCCATTTCCTTGAGAAGCGGCACGAGCTATGATGGTCCACCTATGCCTACTTTTGATGCTCCACCCGCGAAGGTGGTAAGTGAGGTAGACCCTTCTCTTTTTGCTAACGATTTTAGTGTGCCTAGTAATGGTGTTGCAGGTACAAGCCATGGAGCAAGCATGAGTGGAGCTAAGCCAGGAGGAGTGGCCGTGGGTCCCCAAGGTGGGGCAGCCGTGGGAGCTAAAGAAAATGGAGGGAAGGCCACGGGTGGTGGTGTGCACGTGGAGGCCAAGGAGCAAGCGCAGGACAAGCCGGTCGAGCCTCCAATTCATATCAAATTACCATTCCCGAGCCGAGTGGTAAAGTCAAAGCTTAATACGCAATTTGGTAAGTTCATGGAAGTGGTTAAAGACTTGAAGGTAACCGTTCCTTTCACTGAGCTTGTCACACAAGTCCCTGCTTACGCTAAATTTTTGAAAGACATCCTCACTCGTAAAAGATCATTTAGTGAGGTCGAGACTGTGGCTTTTACTGCGGAATGCAGCGCTCTCTTGCAAAACCAGTCTCCTCCTAAACTAAAGGATCTGGGAAGTTTCTCCATACCTTGCACTATTGGTACAGTTTCGATTTCTAACGCTTTATGTGATTTAGGTGCAAGTGTAAGCGTCATGCCCTACTCCGTATGCGAGAAACTCAACATGGGGCCTTTAAAGGTTACGAATATCACGCTCCAAATGGCGGATTGTTCTGTCAAACGCCCTCTAGGTGTTTTGGAGGACGTTCCCGTCAAAGTTGGTAAGTTTTTCATCCCCGTTAACTTTATCGTTCTTGACATGGCCGAGGACTCCCAAATTCCTATCATATTGGGTCGGCCTTTCTTGCACACTGCTGGTGCTATAATAGACGTCAAGAACGGCAAGTTAACGTTGGATGTAGGAGGTGATCAAATAACTTTCAACCTTTCTAACGCTTTAAAGCGTCCTATGTTGGAGGAGACCGTCTTTGCTGTTGATGTCGTAGACGATTGTGTAGGCGAGTACTTACCGCAAGTCCTCGAGAGGGACCCTCTTGAGGCCGTGCTTTGTTGTGATGTGATCGCAGGTACTTTAGGGCGGACGGATGCGGGTAAAGCTGTGATCAAAGACAACGTGCATGCTGTTGCGAGTGTTGTTGGCCGAAATGATGATGATGGCCGAGCTGTTGAGGATGGTGATGGAGATGGATATGACGATGAAGAGAATGACGGTAGCGGGTTCGTCTATGACGAGACCCATGGATGGTGGTACTTCTAAGTAACCGTTGCTAACCCCCCGTTTGAAGCCGGTTTGGGGGGACGTTTTGCTTTGTATATAAATTGTATGTACTATATTTTCTCTTGAGACTTTTGCGTGTTTTTCTCCCTTATTTTATGGTCCCTGGTTGATGTGCTTTAGGACACATTGGAGACAATGTGTCGTTTGGTTTGGTGGGAGAAACGCTTTGCTTTTCATTTTGCATTTTCTTTTTCGTTTTTCGCTTTTTCAAAAAATCACAAAATCCAAAAAAATCTGAAAATTCAAAAAATCACAAAAGATCAGAAAATTTCTGAAAAATCCAAAAATACGTATCCCGAATCGTTGTTGCGAGCTTGTTTACCTTGATTTTTCCCGACATCCCTTCCCTTGTATGCTTTGAGCTTTGGCATGATTTATATTGTTGGATTAGCGCTACGGGGATGTTTAGACGCGTTAGTAGATGATGGCATGTGCTTTTATCTTGTTGGCTTTATCATTCGCGGACTATTGCTACTCTTTTTGTGAGGTTTTTAGCCTCCAGAGGCCGGTTCATCTATCCCGGTCCCCTTGCTTTGTTTGTGAGTTGTTCTCCTCGTGGGGTACGTAATATCAACGCGCATAAGTGTGGCCCTATCCCGTTTTTCCCCGCGATTTTGTCACATGTTTTGCATATGAGGCTTTAGTTGATTACATTTGATTCACCTTGTTCATACATTGCTTTTATTCCTCTCACATATGATCCTAAACCCTTACCCACTTGAGTTTGCTAAGCTACATTGCCATATAGCCTACCCTAGCCTAGCTAGTTACCGCTTTTGCTTACTCTTGTGCTCGTTCGTTGGGTTGTGATCATTATTTTGCTTCGACTTGCTGACGTCGTATGCTTGGAGAGTGTTGGTGAATATGAGTCGGGATTGCTGTTTCCCCGACCTTTTATGAGGTTTTCCGCAACTACGAGTGTGCTCTTTTGCTCAAGAAAAAAATAAGCACAAAAATCTGAAAAAACAAACACAACACAAAATACAAAAGAAAAAGAAAGTGTGTGCACAAAATGAAAAGTTGTTGTTGTTGTTACATGAGTGAGCACTTGTATTCGATTGTCATGTTGCGATGATGTGTAGAGGAGACCGATATGCTGCTATCGGTCCGTTTTTCATGAGAGTTGGGTACTTTGTTGGTTGGATGAGCACTTGAGTAGCACGAGTTGTTTCTAGTGGCTTAGCTCCACGATTCCATAATCATTTGTTCCACCTTGTCACCCTTATCCTCTCTATGGCCTCTACACCCTCATAACCTATGTAAGCCCTCGTGTTTGGTTCGTTTTGTGACATTATGCGTGTAAGGGAATGCGAGATTTGGTCCACATTAGATTGCGGGCGTGCTTCCACTAGTCGAGTAGGTGAGTGTCATCACATATGAAACCGCGAGAGGTCCGTGATTTGATTGCTAGAGAGCCTTGGTTTAAGTCATGATATTCATTCTGCGCTGTCTTGTAAATCTCATTCGTTAGCTTGCTATTTCCTACGTCCCATGCAGTTTCGGGATTGATTGCCATTTGCTAAAGCTACTTGCGGTTTGGTGATTGTTTGGGGAAGTCTTTTTATCTCGCTTTGTCCTCTATTTTCTGTCATGCTTTGTTGCTTGAGGACAAGCAACGGTTCGGTTTGAGGGAGTTTGATGTCTCATATATTTACATATGTATAGCCCCTTGATCACGAGCTTTTCTTTGCGTTTCCCGCAATTTTACTTGCGTTTCGCTTCCTATTTCTCTCCGTTTTGGCCCTGCTGCGTTTTTGTGTCTATTTTGTCGGTAAACACACATATTTGGAGTTTAGGATGCTGGTCGGGAAGTTTCGTGAAGTTTCGTAAAGTTTCGTGAAGTTTTGAAGTGTTTCGAGTTGGTTTCGTTGCGTTTCGCTTGCGCACGAGCCTCGTTTTAGTGTTTGGAGGTGTTCCGGGACCTTGGGTTGGGATTTGAAGCTCTCATAATCATCCTAAGACTCGTCCCTACTCCTAGGCCTCGTCCCTATGCCTTGGGACGACAAAGAAGCAAGAAAAAGCTAAGTACAAGAAGTGGCCAAAATGAGAAAAAAGCTGAATCACACGGGATGAGTGTCCCGTATGCTTAGGACTGAAATCCCCCTTGTCCCGTCCGGGATGCCCTGTCCCGTAGCCCTGGGACGGGTCTTGACTCTTCGTGTGCTTTGAATACATCGTCTATTTGAAGGCCTAAAACATCATAACTTTGCACGAAATTTTCTGAGCATTCTTAGGACTCTCTAAACTAGTTTCTCTCCAAAACTTAGGGTTTAAATAATTTTCCTTCTTGTAATTTCAATTCCCGACTCGAGTACGTTGTTTTGATCACTCTATTTAGGTTTTGTTGTTCTTGTTCTTCATCTTTGCTCTTGGATTTTCTGATTGGTATACGTTTCTTACTTCTCTCCTTTGTTGTTAATTCCATTTTCAATCATTATTGATCATGTCGTTTGTTATTTCCCTTGCTTTCGTATTCGTTTTCGTCATGTGTGAGTAGTTTTATCATCTAGGGAGAAGGGTGAAGCATGGGTGTTGGTTTTGGTTGTATTTGATGATTACTTTGAGTTAGGTTTTGTACTTGCTTTGTTTAGTCCTTGCTTGATTGTCCTCGTTGATTCCTTGATCACGTTTTAGCGAGTATCTAGCACCCTTGAACTTAAGAACGAAAGCCTAGTTCTAGGGTAGGCGCGAGACTAAACAATAGGACCCTCGATTATAAGTTGCGAGAGCCCGCATTCGAGACCTAGAGGAACCTTAAGACCAAGAGGACGAGCTTAACCCTTAGCATGTGCGATTCCTACTCATCCTGATCATCATCCTTGACCTTGACTTACCCTTTGCCTGGCCCGACTTCCCTAGACCTTTTTCCCTAAGTTTAAACCCTTATTTCCTCGCTCTAGCTTTAGTAACTCAAACCTTAACTCGAACCGAGACTAGAATCATACAAAATAACCAACATTGCAACCTTCTCCCTGTGGATTCGACCCCGACTTACCCTTGCTACCCGTTAGAGTTTGTCCGGTATATTTTTGGTTAGGCGAGTGCGACTAAGCCTATCAATTCCTAAGTTCTTTATTAAATTCCGGGAAGGCTTGATCGATCGTTCTCCATCAAGGAGCGTCAGCAACATGTCGTAGTTTTCCCTTTCATCCTCCCATTGTGATGCCATAACATATGCTCTACATCTTTTGGATTCGCCAAAATACGCTCTAACTTTGGTCTTACAAGAAAATACCATAAAGTCTTTACTAGGATACCTTTTTTGGATCCTTGAGAAGTTTCGCTAGGCTTCTTGTATCTTGGCTCGTTGCATCTTGGACACACATTCAATGCACTGTATACTTTACGATACAAAATACACTCTTTTGGGCATGCCTGAATTTTTTGTTATTTCGTAGCCAATGGACACAACACTTTCTTAGCTCGATAAGTGTTAGTGGGGAGTTCATTACCTTCCAGCAACATATCAAACAAAAGTTCTAATAAACAAGTAAAACTCTTATTACTCCATCCATTCCTAACTTTCAAGCTGTATAACTTCAAAATCACTGATAAAAGGGTAAATTTAGAGCAACCCGGATATAAGTATTCCATTGAATCACTAACCAATCTCTGGAAAATTTCTGGACATTCTACAAAGTCTTGTTCTATGTCATCCATCATCTGATCAATTTTCCTAAACTCTACATTAGAATCTTTGTTATCAGTAGCCTCTATGTTATTAAAATTGTCTCCATCAGTGTTAAAATAATTCATATCATCAACAACCTTCTCGAGATTTACAACACACTATTATCCTCTTTTTCTCCATGCCATATCCACGCCATGTAATTCGGTTTAAAACCCTTCATTATCAGATGCTTCCTCATTTAACCACCAGAGGGGACCTTCTTTCGATTTTTAAATTACATACGCTACACAGGTATATAAGTTGTTCATCATCTCCATGTAATCTTTTATGTTCAACGACATGACTAATAATTTTATCAACTCTTTGAAAGTAAGAAAAATCACGTTCTCCATACATCCAACATCGATCCATACTATAATGCATACAAAGATATATTAAATTACAGACAACTAAATTATAATGCATACAGAGAAAAGTCAGCAATAACAGGACAATAAAGGTATAATAACAATAGTGACAGTCAGCTACCAGCAAAAACTACAAAAGCGATAGTCAACGACAATACAACAACGTACTAGGGACACAATATCACAACTAACAACATTCAGAAAACACAAAAATAAAATCAATACAGCATTCCGTAAACCCAAAATAATAATCATGGTAATAAAATAAGTACACACAATAACAATCAGCCAAAACTCAATTAGACTGCTAATTGTAACTCGAATTAAAGTGTTAAATCAATTAGAAAACACAAAAACCTAAATCGACAAATTAACTCATGAATTTATGTTTCAATTGAGTCGAAATGAAAAATGCCCAAATAAACCCTAATTCAAAAACAGATGAGAGAGAGAAATTTACCTGTATGTGGTGGCAAGAGGCGTTGAAGATGGTGTTGAGGGGGAGGCAGGAGGGATAAGTGATGGTGTTGAGAGGGGGAGAGGACAGGCGTGCGCGGTGGCGATAGAATAAGGCAAAACGCGAGACCGTGTTGTTGTGAGGGTGGCAAAACGCGTGAATGGTGCCGTTGTAAGGGTGGCAAAACGTGAGACGGTGCTGTTGAGAGGGTAGAAAGAGACGTGCTGGGTTGTTGAGATGGTGGCCGGAGACGTTGTGAGACGTTAAGAAATTTAGTTGACAGGTTTGTGCGTTTTGTTTTGACAGTGAAGGAGGAGCCGAGTTGTTTCGTAAAGGTTATTGAATGGCTTTTGGTGTCGATTATTAATACAATAGCCACAAACTATGTCTAATAGTGTCGGACACACATATAACCGCCACCATATGTTAATTCAATTTGCTAAAATATTGTGTCGGTTTCATTTACAACCGCCACCAAAAATGCTATTGTAGCGGTTTTTGTTATGACCGCCACAAATACTCTACCTTTTGTGTCATTATAACTTAAACCGACACAATATATCTTACTTTCGACCTTTAGTGTCATTTCAATTTAAAACCGACACTATTTCGTAGACACTATTGGGCTTTTTTCTAGTAGTGAAATCCATTTTTCTAAAATCCATATTTCCTCGTGTACTAACTATTCAGGTACAAGGCAACAGATGAAGCAAAATGTAAACATTACATGAATAAGCGTTCACGATGCTCAAAATGCATTCAAGCAAAACAACTACATCCGATGGCACTGGATACACAATATCCAACGATACTAGATACACCCTATCCGACGGCACTGGATACACCTCATCCAACCACACTGGATACAACGCACTCTATGCCTCTAAATACACCATTTCCCACATTACTAGATACACCCTATCCAAGAACATTAGATACACCTTATCCAAAGGTACTGGATACACTCTACCTCAAACACAACAACAACCGCTCAACCCTCACAATCACATCAGAATTTAAATACATCGACTTGCGGTTTAATGCAAAGCACCAAACTAGGATATTCACAATATCTAAAGAAAGCACACTCACCTTCCTGAACTAGGAAACCACACCTCCCAGTCCTACAAACAAAACGTACGGTCGAGTGATGCACCAAAACTACGACGTACGTTCCCACACTCACTACAATGGAAACTAGGGGCTAGCACTCCATCTCAAGACTATACCCCTACAAAAAAACACAAACAAAAACGGAGGTTCCTCACAAACATCCTACAACAACAAAACCAAAGCAAAAAGCCCTACCTTTATAAGCCCACAAACTAAACATCCTCAAATGAAGGTCTCGCAGTTAACATTCACGCACACAACGCTCAGCGGGTCGGCATGCCCCTAAACACGCATGAGCTACTTTTCACCAAAGTTCTCCTAATTCAAACACGATAGCACAAAACAACCTTCAAGAACAAAAAAAAAAAAAGAAAAAAAAAAAGTCCAATTCAAAATTTGACTTCGCTCAACCAGTCAACGGGTCGGCATGCCCCTAAACGTGCACAGACGACTTTTCATAAAACACCTCGTAATCAACACGGGATAACACCAAACAACCTACACCCAAAAACACAAACAACCAAGTTCAATTAACAATTTGACTTTGCTCACGCATCCAAATGGGCCGGCATGCCCCTAAACATACGAATACTAAACTACGCTGGTTTGATTCCACATACGTGGATACGTAGGCAAGCTTTGCAAAAGGCATAACCGACAATTAAACACAAAATGCCTAATGTAACACCCTGGCCCTAACTAAAGGCCGAAATGTCACTCACGGTAGCTCACCATGATGCATACATCGCCCATAAACCAACACGCACACTTTGTTCTCACTCGTGCGCATCCTAGAGAACTTCCCAAGAGGTCACCCATCCTAAGACTACTCTCCAACAATCACGCTTAACCAAAGAATTCTTAAGATGAGGCACCAGAAAAGAAGATGCATCTTGTTGGTATGAGTAGCACATTCAACCCTTTTAAGCACTCGTCATATGAGCTCATCACATGGACATATTTAGTCAGGTACCCGAGCCGAATAACGTCTTCGGACAACCTCGGGTATTACACACCCCTACTTGAAGAACGCAACATCCTAGTTGCGCGTAGTAGCTACCCGCAATATAGCATCCCAGAATCCTCCTCAGCTAGGTGCGTACCTGGCCAACAAGAATACAGGATCTCCACACGGTCACTAGGTTCCTCTGATACCATTTGTAACATCTCGGCCCCAACTAAAGGCTGGAATGTCACTTACGGTAACTCGTCAGGCTGCGTACATCACTCACAAACCAACATGAGTTCTTTCCAGCGCACTTTGTCCTCACTCGTGTGCATCATGGAAAACTTCCCAGGAAGTCAACCATCCTAAGATTTCTCTCCAACAAGCACGCTTAACTGAAGAGTTCTTAAGATGAGCCACCAGAAAAGAAGATGCATCTTGTTGATATGAGTAGTATTTACAATCCGTTTAAGCACTAGTCACTTGAGCTATTACATGAACCTCTTCAACGGGGTACCCGAGCCGAATAACGTCTTAGGACAACCTCGGGTATTACACAACCCCACTTGAAGAACGCAATGTCCTCGTTGCGCCTGATAGCTACCCGCAATATAGCATCCCAGAATCCTCTCCGACGAGGTGCGTACCTGACCAATAGGAACACAGGATCTTCACACGGTCGTCGGGGGGCTTTGATACCATTTGTAACACCCCGCCCCAACTAAAAACCGAGATGTCACTCACGGTAGATCGCCAGGATGCGTACATTGCTCACAAACCAACACGAGTTCTTTCCAACGCACTTTGTCCTCACTCGTGCGCATTCTGGAAAACTTCCTAGGAGGTCACCCGTCGTAAAACTACTCTCCAGCAAGCATGCTTAACCAAAGAGTTCTTAAGATGAGGTATTAGAAAAGAAGATCCATCTTATTCGTTTGAGTAGCACATTTAGCCCTTTTAGGCACTCGTCATATGAGCTCATCACAACCCGAACTGAATAATTTGTTTGGACAACCTCGGGTATTTCACCTAAAGTCAGGAAAAAGGTCGAGAATGCAGTTGACACCATAACCTTGCTCAAAACTTGAAAGGTCGAGAACACGAAACTAAAACTGTTTCTAGGCTTGGGCTGAAAATCGCAAGACTGCATGTGGTTTAATGCACAAGACGCATGCGTCTACGCGGTTTTCTGTGCTTTAGTACATTTTCCATTGATTTGGGCCTAGATTTGGATTTCTAATTCATCTTGGCCAAACGCTTACTTCTTTGTATATACATACATACAATATCGAGCACCAATATGCTTTCCCTATAAGCATGAACGGTCTCCAAACACCACATTTTCGTCTACACCTTGTCACGAAACGCCTTCACCAACATGGTTAGAGCATTCATAATGCAACGCAATCCAACGGATATATCCCCAATTGATTTATAGCACGTAAAAGCAACAAATCCTCAAGGGATATACACCACTACACACCATGCAAAAGGGAAGACGAGACCAAAATCACATTTTGACTCAGTTTTTACACTAAAATTTTGTCAAACTAAGAGGGCCAAATTAAAAACACGGTTACAACTTTGAGTTTGTTTTTACACTATAACATAGTCCTACTGCTGAGGCAAAGTTAAAAGCAAACAACATTTTGACTTAGTTTTACACTAGAACTTCGTCAACAAAGAGGGGCAAAACCAAAAGCTCACTCGCACTTCTAAAACAACAACTGCACCCATTTTAGCCGACACACAAGTTTGATTTTGTCGTACGAAAGTTGAAGTGGGGGCTCACATGCATACAGTTTCACTTAAGCATCCCAGTTCTCTATGCAAATGTATGCACCTTTTGCATGTTCACGAAACCAACAAACATTCGCAGCGGACTTGCTAATACCAATTCCAAATTTGTATCACCGACTCAATCGTTTTCATGAAATAAGACAGCATATGCGACATCGCATACATTCAGCATACTACGCATACATCCAAACCAGATTGCACAGTACACCCTCTGGCACTCAGTATAAGCATCATGCAACACACAAACTCCCTAGCCGATATATACACAAAACATCACATGCTACAAAACCACTAGCATAAACGCAAACACTTACGGTTTGGCGACACCTTTAGAACCGCGATAAGCACAAACACATATAACAAAAGCACTATGCAAAGACACTAGCACGCGAGCAAGCGTTCAAACCAAAGCATTAAGCATCTAAGCACCCTAACTTGGGTTCAAGCACCAAAGCGTAAAGCATCTGAGCACTCGAACATGAGTTCAAGCACTCGGGCATGTGTTCAAGCACCAAAGCGTCAAGTTAAAACAGATGACCCGTGCTAATGACTATATATATAATAGGGGCCCTACATTAAATGTTTGCACAGGGTCCCGAAAATTCAGAGACGGCCCTGGGTTTCACCATTGGGGGGAAAAGTGTATGAGCTGGAAGTAACACACTCCATTATGAAATTAATAAAAGAAGAAGGGAAGTTCAAATCACCAAGCCATTTTGCACGAAAATTCAGTCAATTGAATCATATGCTTTTTGCAAATCAACCTTCATTATACCTCTAGGAGAGCAAGCTTTCCTTCCATATAACTCCACAAGGTCTTGACAGATCAAGATATTCTTAGCTATATCCCTACCTTCGATAAAAGCACTCTGAATAGGGTTATTAATATTAGGCAAAATCATTCTCATTCTTCTAGTAATTATCTTACTAATACACTTATATACCACATTGCTACAAGCAATGGTTCTGAAGTGAGTACCATCAGAGGGACAATCAATCTTTGGCACTGGTGTAATTAAGATAGAGTTAGGCCCTGTTTGGTTACACAAATCAGCTAGCTTATTTGACCAGCTAGCCGGTTTGACCAAAATTTCAGCTACTTGTTTTACCTGGAAGTGTTTGGTGAGGGTTGACTGAAAATAATTTCAGCTAGCTGAAAACTTATTTCAGATAGCTGAAATAAAAAGGTACTTCAAGTAGCTTATTAAAAAAAAAAAGCTAGCTGGTTACAAGATGTGTTGGGTTCCAAAACCCCTACTAATCCATTATTAGTTTAAATCAAATCAATATATATAAGTAAAAGAGGCTTTTTTCGTGAGCTCTCCTTAATTCAAGGAGATTTAGGCCAATCATAAAATTACATTAAAAAATAAATTAAATTGTGAAAATATAGTAATTTGGAAAGAAATAATTATATGAGAAATAATTCCCTTATTTAATTATAAAACATTAGAAAGTTTTTAGCTAAGTCTTTGATTACTATGTTTCATAAAATGTATTTGTCGAAATAATATAAAAATAACATCATTACTTTCGAAACGAAAAATGCTATCAAATGACTATAAATATCAAAGTATTTCATCCACTAAAAAAATTCATTTGAAAAATAGATTAAATAATTTGCGTTCAATAAAATAAAAAATTGGAAAGATACAATTATATGACACATAATTTATTTGTTTAATTATAATACATAAGATAAAAAAAAATCATTTGAAAAATAGATTAAATAATTCGCATTCAATAAAATAAAAAATTGGAAAGAAACAATTATATGACACATAATTTATTTGTTTAATTATAATACATAAGATATTTTTTTAGGTAAGTCTTCAAACCTTTTTTGTGTGTATATATATATCAAAAACTGTAGCTTTGTCTTCCAAGTGCAGGGTTATATAGTTTTAGTTTATTATGTTTTAATTATGATTACGATTTGTGTTTTTTTAATTTTTTTACGTGTATTTGATTTGATATGTGTATTAATTTTGAAAAGGTTTATTTCTTAATTATCATGTTTGTTATTTAACCATAGCTTGATTGAATTCATAATGATCTTTTTTCCCTTTGTATATTGCAGATTTATATTTTAAGTTCAAGATCTGAGGTACTCATTGAATAAACTTGACTACAAAATCAATCGAATATGTATCGTGAAAGGTAAAGAGATATACATGATGTACTGATTATCTTATTTTCATATCAAATCATTATTTATTGTTGTATAATAATATTTACTATTCATCATACTTGATCTTTTAGTTAGTTTCATCGTATTAAGTTTTGATTTGATTGTTCATGTCAATTTTGTATGATAATAGCTGAAAATTAGGTATAAAAAGAATGAACATGGTGTATTAGTTTGATGACAAATTTTCAAATTTTTATTTTTTACTATCCCTTTTAATGTTTTTCTTTTAATTCTTTTATAATTCGAAATCAAACTATATATTTCATATCTATATATATCTACATAAAAGAGAGTTTTGCTATAGAGTGTCCATACCATAATTTATTAAATTTGTATATACATTATTATTGATGATTAAAATATTTTTTAATTACTTATTAATAAAAGTGAACAGCATTTATCATGATTATTTGATAATGTAATAAAAAATAACTATTTGATAATTTAATAAATTCAAAACAATTAGTTTTGTATAAAATTAAAAGAAGAACTTTTCTAGAAATAAATTCAATTAAGAGCAATTAACTTTCACCAAAATTTAAAGAACAAAAAAAGTAAGCTAAAAAATACTGAGACCAGCGTTTTTCCTATTGTTATAATACTAACCTTTAGCCTCTTTCCTAATGTTTTTCAAATTATTTTAGTTCTCTATAAAAACTTACTTAAAAATATTAAGACTCACATTAGGAAAAATAGTATTTTATTTTAATTTTCATAAGATACACTTAAATTTTCATATAAATTGGAGAGATATTGAGTAACACTTATCATACTTATTTGATTATTTAATAAAAATAATATCTTGATAATCTAACAAAATTTAAAGAAATTAGTTTTCTATAAAATTAAAAGAAAATCTCTCCTAAAAAAGAAATTTAATATAAAGTAATTATCTTTCAATACAACTTAAACAAAAACTTACCTAAAAAAAATTAAGACTTGGAAATAAAAAAAAAAAAAAATCAATAATATTAAGACTTACCATTTTTCTAATTTTATAAAACTAAAAAAATAATCTAAAAAATTTCCTTATTTAGTTATCATACATTAGATAATTTTTAGGTGTGTCTTAAATCCTCTTTATACATTCAAATAGAATTATGTAAGTCCAACCTATCTTTTTAAATCCTACATCTAAATCTCAACCGTAGGATCTTAAAGATGAAATGATTCAAATCAAATCTCACTAATTAATTTACAATTCATGCTTATTTATATATACATAAAAAAAATTAGTTTGATCTTCTTAAGTATTAGTTTTAGTTTAGTATGTTTTTGTTATGAGTACGATTTGCGTTATTTCTATTTTTTACGGTGTATTTGATTTATATTTTTTAATTACCATGTTTGTTATTTAAACATAGCTTGATTGAATTGGTGATGATCCTTTTTTCCGTTGTATATATTGTAGAATTATATTTTAAATTCAAGATTTTTTGTTCTCATTGAATAAACTTGATTACAAAACCAATAGCAAAACTATATGTAACATGAAAGATAAAATAGATATACAAGATTTATTTATTGTCATATATCAAATAAAGTCATTATTTATCGTTATATGATATTTTTTTACTCCCTCCGTTTCAGTGAATTGTTTACAGTTTGACTTTTTTGTAAGGGAAAAAAAGTCAAACTGTAAACAAATGACTGAAACAGAGGGAGTATAATTCATAATGTTTGACTTTTTAATTAGTTTCATCGTATTAAGTTTTGATTTAATAGTTAATGTCAGTTTTGTAGAAGAGCATTTGAAAATGACGGAAAAAAAAAATAATAAAAAACTAATTTACATGGCGTAGATGAATGTTGATAGTTTTTTTCCAAAATAAATATAATTAAGGCAATACTTTCCATTTTTAAAAAATAAATGTAGCATAAATACGGTAGTTTTGGACAAAATACCCAAATTTTACATTCAAAAGTATAAAGTCGGTAATATACAATTATATTATTCGTATAATATATTACCATTAAATTAGGTTATAAATTATTATTGATAATTAAAAATATTTTTAAAATTACTTATTAATCAAAGTGAGAAACTACCATAATTATTTGATAATCTAAGAAAAATAATCATTTGATAATTTCCTTAATTTCATACGACTACCCATTAACATTTTTCCATATATTATTCAAAGTAATCAATTCTCTAAATAATTTGAATAAAAACTTACCCAAAAATATTAAGATTAATATTATGGAAATTAAGTTTATTATATTATTTTCAACAAGATACATTTACTTCTTCATATAAATTGAACAGCTCATGGGTACTTGATTTACCATAATTATTTGATAATTTATAAAAATAATATTTTTATAATCTAATAAAATTTAAAGCAATTAATTTTTTTCTATAAGGTACAAATATTTAAATAAAACTCTTCTAAAAAAAAGTTGAATTCAAAGCTAAGTCTTCTTTGAGACAATCTCAAACTAATTTATCGTGCGTCAAAGAGAAGAAATCATAGTTAAAGGGGTATAGGAATATAAAATTAATCAACTAAAGTCACAAACAAGGTTACTAAGAAAATTTAGGTATAATTAGTAATGAAATACAAATACTATGAAAATAATAACGACAACTTAATATCATAATTCATAAAAACGCTAAAAAGCGTACAAATTTATATAAACATTTTACATTTATATAATTCTATATTCCTCAATATTTTTATATATTACAATGAACATGATATCAATAACCCTTCTTCATATTTATTGATTTTTTTAATATTTGTATCTTGAATCCAAATTAAAAAGCGATAAATCATGAATAAATTATTAAATACACATTATTGAAACCCGTGCATCGCATGGGCTTTAAAAGCTGTTAAAACTACGAGGAGTGAAAATGTGTTGATCTTGGTGATGATAAATAAGGAAACAAAAAAAGGGGGTCGAATAATTTTATTGAAGACATGAAGATGAAGGTTTGGGAAAAGAAAGAAGATGGATTGATTTTAATTTAATTTTATAATTCTAAAAAAAGGTGAGGATGTGGTTTATGCACCACGTGTAACTTTGGCAAAAATTAATTAATATTTAGGTTGACTTTATGTCTACAAATTGTTTGATCTATTTAAGAAAGGAGAAAATTAATAATATTTATCATATAATTATTAATTGAATAAAAAAGAAAATTTATAAGATTTGATGATAAAAAACAAAAAGAAGAAATTTAGAAGGGGTAGAAAAAGTAAAAAGATGATTAGGTCGATGATTTATGTCAGAACAATTTGTATTGTAGGATATATATAGGTCAAGATAATTAATACGGAGTATATGATTAAGAATAAAATTGGGTGATAACTTAGTTCGTGTGACTCTTGCATGGGTCTGGTCTAAAGTAAAGGATAAATTATAAAAAGCATAAAATAATACAAACTAACGACATATTGACAGAAACCGACAAAACATCAAGAACTATGCGGTGTCCATCTTTTTACAACAGAAACTTTTGCCATAACCATAATAAATAAATACTCCGTAACATATTTTAAAATGAAACGATCTCTTCTGTAAAACGACAAATAATATTTGACATCATTTCAGTTAATAGTCAAACTAAATCATGTGCTCAAAAAATCAATTGAAGAAGAAATATTATGATTTCTGTTATTTCGGATGAAATAATGAATAATAAAAAGAAAAAGAAAAATCCCGAATACGACATAAACCACAAAAAAACACAACCAAAATTGTAAAAAAATCAACAAAATTGTATTGAAAGACACACAACCACCAAAAAAATAAAAATCAATGTTTTAACACCCGTGCATCGCACGGGCCATTCAACTAGTAGATATTAATTTTAACAGTTTTTCTATTCTATGTCCAGTAAGCATAGGATAAGAAGCACAAAATGAGAATATTCCCACCATTTTTCTCATTGAATATTATAAAAATTAATTAAAAATATTTTTATTCTCGTGAGATGGTGTAAAAATATTTTTCTCATTGAATATTATTATAAAAATTAATGAAAAATATTTTTTTTTTTTAAAGACCTGCAGTTTTCTAGCTTATCCTTATTATTGATGTGTTGGTCTCCCTTAAAACGGGTTACCCGTTTCTTGGGAGAAACGGGTCAAATATGGGGGAAAAAGACAAAGAACTAGTGGGGGAGAACAACTTTCTCCCCCACTTGTCCTTTGTCTTTTGTGGGGTATTTGACCCGTTTCTTGGTTTAAGACGGGTTACCCGTCTTAAACAAGAATTTGTGATTATTGATTGCCAAATAGTATTCATGATCAACCTAACTATTATACGGTTGCCAAATAGTATTCAAGATCAATATAACTAGTTACTCTAATTTGATGAGCAAGATCTATGTAGTTACTAATTTACTTTGTAGATCTAGTTTATAGATATTTATACCTTTCAATAAGGATTATTTGGGCACAAAACGAGAACTCCTTTCTCGATTTGTTTCTTGAGCTAATAGTTAGGATGATCCTCCAAAACCCGAGTTTCCAAAAGAGGAAACTTCCTTCTTGTTGCATCCAAGAACAACTCCAAAACTACTAGTGATTTTGATCTGGAAATCACTAATAGTAGCTTGATAATTTATAATATTATTATTACTAACACTTAGTAAAGAATTAGTGAAAGATGAGTAGAGAAAGTAGCATGCCTCCAAATGAATTTAGCTAGCCTTGTTTCTATAAAGAAAAACAAAACTATGGTATTGTCTTAAACACACCATTTGGCCGACCAAATAAGAAGAGAAGGAGAGAAGAGTTTTGTGTCTAGATTAGAACAATTACATGTAAAGTAATCAAGGTGTTTGGCATGCAACAAAAGCAAAAGCATGCAACTAACAAAATGATTATGTTTTTGACATGCTAATACACCAAAAATGAAAACAAGTAGAACAAGACAAAAGGGAATCAAATCCCTCTTTATCCTTGTTTTGGACGGTCCAAAGGGACCTTTTATGGTTTCATTTTGTTTTCAATATTTGTCCCATAAATACTTATAATTTATCACTTAATCATCCAATATGATAAAGTATAAATTATCTAATTAAACTCTTAACTTTCCTTTAATATATATGTACACTTACATACATATTAAAATTGTATTAATACTAATCTCATTAGTCAATTAGTACACAATTAGTGAATTAACGATTAATCTCTAATTCCCGTCTGCTTAAATAATTTTATCGATATAAAATTAATCATCCGAGTTCCCAACTCGATTTCTCTCTAAATTAACCCACTGACTAACTATTAGTCTATTTTATCAAGTTACTAATCCAATTGTATCTCATACAATTAATTAGTTTATTTATTTGGAGTACGTTCCTTTAGGTGTGACTCAAAGGGATCAATTGATTAACGCCGTCTCACGACAATAACGTCAAACTCTAGTCAGCCAACCGTTATTGATTTACGTTAATCAATTGACAATAATTCAGGATTATCTCCATGTATTCCTTAATTGAGATTTATTACGTAATAGCACTATTTGTGGAGGGCACATGCTCCAACAAGATGTTTACTATTATACCCTTAAACTTTCATCCATAAAATAAAAATCATGCCCTTTTATGTCAATTAATTTATTTCAGTTATTATTTCAGCTTGTTATTTTCAGCTACCTATTCAGCTAACTTTTCAATTTCAGCTACCTTTTCCGCTACCAGCTAGCTTTTCAGCTTGCAGCTACCTTTTCAGCTACTTTTCCCAAATAGAGCCTTAATCTGCTTTAGAAGCCTCCCCTTTTAAAAGAGGTCCTTCACTGCAAAGATCACCAATATTATTTAATGGATGTATAGATTTTCACATAAAAATCGCTTAATATATATTCACTTATTGTAGTGGAATTAAAAATGATAGATTTTCTTGAATGGATAATCACGCAAAAGTGCATTTAGTTATGCACTACTTATAGAATAGTCTTGCATGAACATTTATGTATGCAAATATAATTACGGAACATAGTAATAAAACCATCATAGATTCTCATATGAATAGTTATAACTAGTTTAGGGCTCGTGCGATGCACGGTGTAATTAGTCGATATTTTTACGGGCAATTAGAGGTTTAATGAATTGCGTTAAAGAAAATGACAAAAATGAAAAATAAAAATGAGAAATAGAAAACACCCGTCAATTTGTCATCATTCATGAACTTTGCAATAGAAAAAAATATAATAAAAAAATGAGACACAAACAAAATACACGACTATTCATCATCCATTAACATTTTCAGTTGAATTGAAAACCCAGAGAAACGAAGGAAATATTTTTGAAAAAATTAGCATCAACCTCTTATATCATAAAAACAATTCTCAAATCGAAGTAATATTTGGAAATATTGTAGCAAGTTTATTACTGTAATATTTTATCATCATTATTTTCATTAAATATACTCCGTACCATGTTTTAGTATGATTCTCGAAGATCAAATGTGAATGCAAATTTAAAATTAGAGGAAGGTTTCAATTTTTTTTAAGAAATACGTATAATGTTAGCATATCTTTTTAATTTAGTTATGCATTATTTTGCTCTAAAATTTAGGGAAAAACTATATTCTCAAATTTAGAAATTATGTGCACTAAAAGAGAAATTGGCCTTGGGTTATTGTTCTGATCAATGGATTGGTAGCCCAACAGAATACACAATCAACGCGGGGTATGACTGGCTTGGGGCAGGGACAACTACGTTGAGGTGGACTAAAGTCATCTGGTCGCGGTTCACTGTTCCTAAGCATTCGTTCATAGCCTGGCTTGGTATGAAAGGACGATTGTACACTTTTGAGAGAATGAAGAGTATTGGATGTCATGGTCTGGATAGATGTGTTCTATGTCTGGATGAAGCAGAGACCGGTAAGCATCTGTTTTTTGAGTGTCCTTATAGTTGCAAGCTTGTGAAAATGTCTAAGGCGTGGCTAGGGATGGATGTTGGGGATTTGGGTAATTGGCAGCAGGCTATCTATCGACGAGGCTATTCGAGCTTGCAGAGACAATGTGGCTTTGCTGTGTTCTGTGCACTGATTTACGTGATTTGGCATGCGAGAAATGTGTGTTACAAGTTGAATCTGGTTATCAGACCGGAAATCCAATTTCGACAGCTGAAGAATGATGTAAGTAATAGAATTAAATACTTGGTAAATAATCTTAAGATTCGTGACAGAGAATGGATAGCTACTATAGTTTAGGAGGAAATTACGTTGATGTAAAGGGGATTTTGTAATGATGTAAATTGTGAGTTTTGGGTTATTAATGAAATTTACATTTTGACCAAAAAAAATTTAGAAATTATAAGCATCAATTGCGGGAGATTGCAATTTATTTTCAAATGGTAATTCTATACATTTTTAATTGTTCCTTTTTATTTTTAATTGAAGTTAGTATTAGTATAAATATGGTAATTCACTAAGGCGGGAAAATGGGGGCCTGAGGTTGCGATACGTAAGCATTTTTTCTTGAGCGGTTATTCTTTTAGTATATTGTAATAGATTTTTTCATTATTTATTCGCTAGTATTATTATATTTATACTATAACGCGTCATTAGAAAACAACTTTTTTTAAGACTTAACAATTTGGGAGTAGATGCTAAAAGATTTACTCTTTAGAAGAATTACTAGCTTAGATCTCGTGCATTAATGCGCGGTTATTATAGATTTATATTATTTAACTAAAAAAATATAAGTCATAAATAGAAGGCATAATAACATAATAATCATTTTACTGTACATATATAGAGTAATGAATAAACAAAGATTTCATATAAAATAGCTAAAATATATAACCTACATAAATTTTGTATTATCGACTTTACAAGTAAAATAGCCCAATATTTATTTACAATTAGAAAATATTAAATATAATAAATATTAAAATAAGCTTGTGATGATTTCTGCATAAATATATTGTTAAAAGAAGTTAATTAGCTATTCCAAATACTTATTTGAAACTTTAATATGGAGTTATAAACAAAATATTAAAAAAAATACTAATTTTTGTTTTATTATAAATATATATATATATATAAATCTTTAACTCTATAAAAGGCAAACAAAATTCAACTATTCAACAATAGTGTTTTGCCAACTAAATGCAACTAAATAAAAAATTCAACTATTCTACAATAGTGTATTGCCAACTAAATTCAATAGTGTACTTTGTTGTGTTTACTTCCCAACTTCTATTTAGTATCCAGTTGTTACGAGGGGTAAAACCATGTCGGAGTCCTCACTCAAGTTTTACTCCGAATTATTCGATTACGGTGTTACTCTGTATTTAGACATGATGTTGGACGGGGAGATAATAGGGATAATAAAATTGGAAGGGGAACAAAGTACGTGTTCATCTTGTTAATGTTAGTTCAATAATTTGTTAAACACTTGCTCAATTGTAGTTTTGGAGACGTTTGGTAATGTTGATAGATTCTACGTTTGCAATGGCTTACTCGTATAGTGAGCAGGACATCTATATTTGTTTTTTAAACATCTATTGTATTACTATGTTCTGATAAGGTAACTACAATCGACAAACTACATGTCTAAAACCATTTAATAATGATGCTCCATTCTCATGTAGTAACACCTCCAACCATCTACTGTGGTACTAATTGTCGTGTGCCTCATATTAGAATTCCGGAAACTACGTGTATGTAAGAGTTTGTTGGTCGGTTTGGACATCGATTTAATCATTGTCTTAGAATACATTAAACCGAACAAAAAGATACCAGAAGACACTAACAGTGACGACACACAACAACAAAACCCGCATTGGGGGACGGCGCGCACCGCGCGCAGTCCAACAACTAGTATAATAAAAAGTTAACTATTAAAATAAAAAAGGGTTATTCAATATGGTAACCCTATATTTTTTCATATTCTAGGTGGTAGCCCTACATTTAGAAATATTCACATGGTGACCCTCTACATTATTAATACCTATCAGCGTGACTCTGAACTTGTATTCCGTCAATTTTTCCGTTAAGTAGTTAACGGAAAGTGTTGTGCCAGATTAAATTTTGTGTTTTTCTATATGGTAACCCCTTGATTAAAATTTTTTTTACATGATAACCTTATATTTGTACATAACACTCATGCTTCAAAAAATACTCATTAAATTAATTATTATTCTCTCATTCTTCACTGTATTATATGTAGTATTTATTTTTTACATCCTTGTGATTGAGGGTATGTTAACGAATTGTTTCCACGTCCACCATCTCGATAATATAGATTACATTATTAATTATTTTCAACGCCCGAACAATACACCGCATCTTCCTGATTGAGGTGTACTTAATTGGTCAAAGTCTACTAACCAGCGAATTAACGAGCTTCTAGGCTAGAAACTAAGTTAATCACATTGGAGACAAAAGATGTCATGAAAGTGAGTTATCCGAAAAAAAATTAATTCTATCAAATACATTTCATCGATGTATTTCACATAAACAAGATTAAAACACCTCCTTAACAACTTTTAATCAAAATTTCAATTCAAAATAAAAGTAGGAGAAAAAAAAAGATGTGATATAATGGGTGAAATTTAAAATTTTATGGTGTAATCAAGTGAAAACGAGGAAAATTGATTAACTTAATGAGTGTGTCCCGTGCATGTTTTTTTTTAAAAAAAATATGAAAAATAATGTTACCGTGTAAAGTTTTGTAAAACACGAGGTTACCATATTGTGGATACCCATATCCGTACCCTCCCAAAACAAACCCAGTGATGTAACGGACTTTTTATTACGCATACTTTAACGTTGACGTTAACGGTTCTAACTATGTCGAATTCATATTTGAGTCGTTTGAAATGATAAAATGAGTTGAGTCGCTTCACATCACGCTTAAATAAATGTTCATTTTGTCCATTTAGAGTCTAGCTTGGTTCGCGTCTCGCTTCATCTGGCATGAGATTCCACATCGCATTACAATTGGCCCTTTTACATTAACAAGGCCCAATTTAGCATTCCTAAATTCCTAAATTTAGGCCCGGTGGCTAAATCCGCTATTTAGCATCTTCTTACACAGAATACGACCTCGCGGGTCGTCTTATTTCATAAAACACTACAAAATGGACCCCTTTTATATTTTCGTGTCTCGGGCCCAAAACCGAGCCCAAACCAGCTTTAGACCCGCATTCCAAGGCCCTAAGCTCACACAAATATCTTGCAAAATATCTTGCAAACCCTCTAGAAGGCATCCACATGACATACTTGGAGCCTAAGAAAGAGATCTTTCCAAAATATGTCAAACCAGATTTAGGAAAATACAATTAAAGAAACTTTGCCCAGCACACAAACCGCAAAAGCTTATGCGGTTTGTCAGCTTGGCTTTTTAAGGCTTTGCGGTTTGTCTGCCTGGTTTTTCCCGGATTTTCCAAATTTCTCCGAGGTTTCTCCTATGTATACACCCTATGCACGACCTATTCTCACAAGTTTTCCACACAAGAAAAACACACCTTCTCACAGCCTACTTCCTAGGTTTAGCACCCACACATGGGTCCCACACAAAACACGGTCTAGCACGGTATACACAGAAAACACCCACAAATGCCTCAAGCACTCAAATTCTTGGGTTCAACACACCATCTCGTGTTGAATTCCTCCTTAGTTCAAGAAGGAAGCGAATCTCTGCCGGATTTGAAGCGTCGAGTCAAGGTAGGTACAGATCCACTTGGATCAAAGCTTTTCTTAGTTTCTATGGACTAACAAAAGGACTACACTCTAGCGCCCTCCCCGGATTTGGCACCGAGCCCGCTTGCAGTCAAGTGGTCTTATTACTTCCGGTACACACCATATTCGATGACACCGCCAAAGTCGCATAAGCAACCGACCCATTTAAAATAAATCAATGGACAATTGAACTTTATTTTAATTATATGCATCTAGCACCTTCTTATTTATGCATTAAATTAACTTAAGCAATGAATTCGACATTAACTGAGTCATTTTCGTTAACAAGTTAAGCATGCTAAACTGAGGGTTTTAAACAATCTTTTGCATTTGCATTTGCATTCTTTTACAAACTTTTCTCACTTGTACATAGCGATAACATAAGCTCAAATATCTTAAACACGGATTGTTCTAAGGCTAGTAGAGGTTATTTTATAAAATAGGCTTTTATAAAAGGTTTCCATAAATCATTACTTGAATTAATCTTTAGATAAGTACCCTCACCCCGAATCCATTTGGTTTCACAACCTTATATCTAGGTGTGTCGGCGTGCTCCAAAATCTAGGACGTGTTCTATAGCTTAGGACATGTTAGCAGGTTCCTAATTTCCGCGATAATTAGGTGGCGACTCCAAAACAGTTTTAAGGGTTTTTCTAACTTAATCTTTTTAACTTTAAGCGCCCTTATACAAGACGCCGAGTTGGGTCCTCGCGCCCCGAGTTCCACACATATTGGAAAACTCATAATCAATTCTGTCACATCACTTTCCGTTAACTATTTAACGGAAAACTGACCGAATACAAGTTTAGGGTCATGCTGATTGGTATTAATAAGGTACAGGGTTACCATATATATCTTCCTAAAAGTAGGGTTACCACATAGAATTGGAAAACACAGGGTTATCGTGTAAAAAAACCAACTAAAAAATGTACTATGGAATTAATTTAAGATACATGTTACAATATATATTGTTTAATAAAGCTAGACTTTTTTTATTCTATGCAAAATATACGTGTAAACATTATTATTTAAAAGTGACAATCATAAATAACGAATCTAGACTTACAAACGTATTGTATAGTAAATGATGTCACTGTTGCATTTTGGCTGGAAAAAAATACACAGAATCGCGATATGTGGCATTCATGATTGTTAGAATCATGAAACGGGCCTGACCAAACCTGAGTGGAAGAGAGAGCGAGCCCACTTTACAAGTCCAAGGGTATCCACATTTCCCAAAACCAATTGGCAATAGGAGGAGAGCCCTTAAACTTTATCAAGTATAGAAACTTTTCTTCTACAATCAATGTGGGACTCTCACATTTGGGTAATACTCCAACACTCCCCCTCACATGTGAGGTCTCTCGGAAACCCTGGGGGAAACCATGAGAGCGCACCGGAGTGGTATCAATAACCCGAACTCACAAGGGCGAAAATAACCCGAACCCAATCGGAGTACGAACCTTCAAAGAGGACCTCCTTCGGTGACATAGTTTTCTGGGGCCAGTTTAAACTTTATCGAACCCAAGGCGAACTCGGTATCTGATACCATGTTAGAATCATGAAACGAGTCTGGCCAAACCCGAGTAGAAGAGAGATTGAGCGCACTTTATAAGTCAAAGGGTATCCACATTTCCCAAAACCAATTGGTAATGGGAGGAGGACCCTTAAACTTTATAATGTACACAAACTTCGCTTCCACAATCAATGTGGAACTCTCACATGTGGGCAATACTCAAACAATGATGTCGTGATTCTCTCATGCGATATTAATTATATTATAGTGTCTTTTGTACTCGGTATTTAATAAAATTTGGTGATAAATTATTCTTTTCTTAAATGAAATATTTTAATTTATGACGGCTATTAGCTATACTCTTATACCCATGTTAATTGATTATAAATATTCAACTGTCAAATTGATCGAAGATTCGCAATACGGAAACGTAGACAAGGTAATTACTACTCCCTCCATTCAATTCCATTCACAACATTTCACTTTTTCACATTTGTCGAGGTAAATGTCGGAACGAAAATATTTACAATTTCACTCGATAAAAAAATCTAAAAATTGGATATAATATTGTACCCATAAAGATGAATCAAACAAGATCACACACGACTATATTTTCATTTATAGATTGTCGGAAATTTCAAAGATTCCCGACATAGCTTAATAGTGTCAATAAAGCAAATGTAGTGAATGGAGTTGAATGAAGGGAGTAGTTAGTAACGGAGGAGCTCGGTATATCATTTTTTATCATTATATTGATAAAATAAGACAAAATGGGAGCACTTAGTGATTGGGAAAAATGGAAAACTTGTTCTCATTTATTGCTTTCCCGTGCACTCAATTTACCCTTCTTTATAAAAACGCATAATTAAACTTATTAGGCAACTTTCTTATCGATTAAGACAGCTTCGCCGACCATTGCTAAATTTAACCCAATCAATCATCTAATTATGATCATTGCGCAGCCTTAAGTTATGTTCGACTTTACTAATAAAGCGGCTTTTTCAATCAACAGAATACAATTTTACGGGTGCAAATTTACTGCAATTCAATGCGCACTAATACAATTAATCATAATGCCAGAAATGGCATATATAACAAATAAAATGAAAAATAAAAAATGAAAAAAAACCTAAAGATATCAAGAAAAGACTGACCTTCACTCAATACAAGTGAAAATGAATAAAGTAACTTCACACAAGCAGTTGAATCTCAACTGTAATGGAAACACTAATTAAAAAGTTAATTTATGTACTCCCTTCGATCTGTCAAATTGTTAACATTTGACCATTTTTATGAGGGTTGGTCAAATGTTAATAATCTCACCGATCGGAGGGAGTAACATATTAAAAATTAAAGTAGACGAGTTTATATTGTTTTACTATTTTATCATCTGTAACTTTATTTATAAAATTTACAATTTCCATCTTGCGTCGAATTGACTAACAAAATTGACATATAAAGGTGTATTGTTATTTATATTATTTTTTTTAATAGGTTATTTTTGACAGAATTTTCGTGACAGATCATAAAATATCTTGTGTATATTTTAAACATTAACACACGAGCATGCATATGTATAAAACGGATTATATAATCTTATATATACATAATGAGCATTGTAAAACTGTTTAAAATTACGGTTAATTATATTGTAATTACAATTAATTTCAATATCTTCCTTTTATTTGAATATTTAAATATAATTAACGTGATTATTATAACACGTTAATTATATTATAAATTAGTTGAATTGTTCAAATTTAGCAAACATGAACAATGATTATACCAATGTGACTCATGATTTTCTATGTGATTTTACGTCATAAGAGTTACGTTTTACGTTGAATTTACGAAATTGTATAGTAATAAGCAATTAACTAATTAGTTTTTTGTGAAATATGTTAGATATATGCCTTGAATATGTTTGTTGCCACTTCGAGTGACTATTCGGGGGTCCCGCTGACCGGTCAAATCTGTTATCTGTTATTGGGCTAGGGTATTGTCTGGGTCTTAATTAGGTCAAATCTGTATTAGGGTTTAGAGAGTATTATATAAACTCTCTAACCCTCACCCTAGTTTCATATGTTTATCATACCGTCTGAAATCTGTAATCTGAAAACTCTTCTCCAATTAATAAAACTCTCTCCCTTCCGCCCTGTAGACGTAGCTAACACAACATTAGTGAACCACGTAAATCTGTGCGTTCGTTCTTTGTTGTCCGTTTTTCTCTTTTCTTTGCACTTCTGTTACAACAAAATCTAACATTGTAGAAACAAAAATGAGAAAGTAGAAGAATTAGGGTTTAGCTTGACGACGTCAAAAAAACGGTTTCTCATTCATCATCTTTTACTTAGATCAAGAAAATATTAAAGAAGTTCACAACGAAGCAATAAATTTGACATGTTAGCGAGAGTTGAGCAAGATGAGTGTCCCATTTTATCTAGTTATCAAGGCCCAGTGAACAACGACAAAAACCAAGAATATCCTACTTGTTGAGGAAGTAAGAGGGGAAGACATAGGTGTGAATCTTGAGACAATTGTTGAAGACCCTATTGTTTTAATTCAATTTTTAGAAGAGGAGGTCCTCGAAAAGATTGAGTTTTAGAAAAATGAATATAGCAGCTGACCTTAATCCCCTCCTTTATTATAGCAACAACTAGTTTGACCTTTTTCATGAGCTTCTTATGCTTTCCCTTCGTTTGCACTCTTAATATTTGGGTTTTGACCTTAATCCCCGCTTTCTCCTCATCATTTTTCGGCTTGATTTATACTCCTCTCCCCAACTTGGACCTATATTTGTTTTATCTCAATTATTGGCCCAAGTGATTATTTTGGGCCCAACATAGACAAACTAACCTTTCTACGTAATGACATTTTTCTAGTTCATTTTAAGAGTAAGGAGGAAACAGATGTTGTAATGAAGCATGATCATTTCCTTTTTACCAGCAAGGCCCGTATAGTGAAGGAATGGTCACCTCAGATGGACTTAGTCAAGCACGACGTGAAATTAGTTTCGGTTTGGGATAAAATGCATAAGTTACCATTAAAGTTTGGGATATTTCACATGAATAAACCAACTTATTAGTTATCTTTCATTAATAAACCAACCTTTTGATTAACCATTAATAAACCAACATTTGCACCTCATCTTCCATTATTATACTATTTTGATTTTAAACTTGTCATTTTGAGTAAAACGAAAACTATAACCTAAATGCTTTTACCCTATTATTGATGTTTTAGAAAGAAAAAAAAAAGGGAAAAAATGTGATCTTCACCCTTAAATAATCGATTAACAATGGGGATAGTATAATATTGGAAGATAGGGTGTATAGGTTGGTATACTGAGAGTTAATCAAAAGGTTAGTTTATTTATGAAAGATCAATAATAGGCTGGTTTATTTATGTGAAATTTCCCATAAAGTTTTGAGGAAAAGGTATTCCATGAATTGCTGGCCTAGCTGGTAATTTTTTTAGATGTGATGGTCCCACAGGGGACAAAACTAGACTTGGATATGCGAGGGTGTTACTTGTGGTAAATAATACTTCGTATATATTTAATTCTCGCGGCAGCGTTATGTTGAGAACGAATTAGGGCGTGTTTGGTTCAAGTTAGTGGGGAATGAGGAATGAGTTTGGAATCACTTAAACTCATACCATGTGTTTGGTTGGAGTTTTTGTGATTTTGATACCCATATCTCAAACCCTCAAGCTATGGGTTTTAGAAACCCTAGGGTGGGGGTGGGTATGGGTGATTCTAAACCCATAGAATCAAAAAAAAAAAAAAATTATTTGTTTTCACTTATTTTTCTTAATTACACTTTTTTTTTAATTGTAAATAGATTAACATATTATCAATAATTTAAATACTTTCGTCAACTTACTGTTATCTTGTCATTTTTTCTTTTCGGTCTCTCAGATGACTTTTATTTTTTTGCCATTTGTTATCAAATTTTTTAATTTAATCAGGTATTATACAATTGAGACGATTAAATTTAATCATTTATTTTCATCAAATTCAGGTCAAATCAAAATTCAATCCCTCATGCATGATGATTAAAAAAAATGATACTTGACAAGCTAACTTGTAAATGTAAAAATTCATATTTTGGATACAGATCGACAATTTTTTTTGTTACAAGGTAAATAATGTTTTTGGTCGTAAGTTGACGCTACTCTAATATATTAATTTGTCACTTTACTTTGGTTTATACAAAGATTCTTGATTGAGATGGTCTCGCGAAAATATTATCGTGAAACCTCTCATAATATGGGGTAGTTACTTAATTAGTGGGGTAGTTCCCTTAATAACTAGTAAATCTCACATGCGAGGCGATTTCACATGAGACATAGTGAAATTTCTTACATAGTTTTTGAGGTAAATTGTAACAACCCGGATTTTTAAACAAAATAAAAATAAAAAGGTTTTTAATAAAGAGAAACAAAATAAAAGCGAGCCACGGTGGCGGAAACACCGTGGAATCTGGATCGCCACTAACTAAAACAACGGTCTAGACTTCAAAGTGTAAACAGGGGGAATAAATACCCTTTCAAAGGCTAACTGAAAAGCAGCTCCAAACTGAAGGAAATGGCTAAACAAGTAATCAACTAAAATAAAAGAGCTATTCTCGCGGAAGTCCTCGCTCTTCAACCCGTCCCCGCGCAAACCTGCCGCAAAGAATGCAACAGCCACAGTCAGTGGGGAGTTGTAGATACCCGTATCCGTACCCCCCAATACAAACCTGATGATGAAAATGGACTTTTCACAAAAAGCATGTTTTTAACGTAATGTCAAAACAGTACATTTTGTCGAAAACATTTTAAGTCATATAATGCATGAAATGAGTTATTTGCATGTCGTGTAAAATGAATATTCGCTTAGTCATTTTATTTAAGCCGACCCAACACAAAAGCAAGCCCACACAACAAAACAGGCCCACAAACGAAGGCCCAACAACATACAAAACACAAAAACAGCCCTTTTACAAAGACGCGTGAGACGCTCAAAACCGAGCTCACGTCTAAACACATTTCACAAAAACAAAGCAATACAAGACAAAAACACTTTTTTGGCCCGAGACCCGAAAAAGCCAACAAATACACCCGAGCAAGCCTCCCAAGGCGTCAGGCGCTCAAGTCGACCTCACGTCTAAACACGTTTCACAAAAACAAGTCAATCCAAGACAAAAACAATTTTCGGCCCGAGACCCGAAAATGACACGAAACACAAAACACGAAACACGAAAAACGAAACACGAAAACAGACCCGGAGTAAGTCGGCCAAAACAAATAAACAACACATACATCACCCATACATACGTAGCACACATACGTAAGGCCTAAATACGTCACAAAACAACAAAAAAACAAAATTTAAATCGCCAGTGAACAAGCGATTAAAGTTTAAATAGCCAGTGAACAGGCGATTTAAATTTTAATCACAAGTTCACTGGCTGATTTTCATTTAAATCGCCTGTTGACAGACGATTTAAATATTGTTTTGGCTGTTTTGGCGGCACAAACCTCTATAAATACACCCCTTATTCAACCATTTACAACCATGCTTTTCACCCCGATGAATTGTCATCACTCTTTCTCAATCTACGCCTCACGTACACTCGACTTATACGGGTTCGTAACCCGACCCGGTATTGGCATTAGCGAAACCGTATTCGTAATACGGTTGTAGCAATTCGGATTCAGAATCCGTCTAAACCTCGCCAATATCACATAAACAACGACTCAATATCACTAAAGCAAACCGACGTCACTTTTACATTATGCAAATTCTCATTTACGCGTTAAATGACTAAACATGATTTCGATAAAACCTGTACTGTCTTCATTAGTCTTAAAACATGCAAAACTGAGGGTTTTAAATAAACTTTTACACATACATGAGCCGGAAAATAGCACTTAAATGATAATTCAAATAATGAATTATCGTTTTTGTGCACATCTCCTATAGCAACCCGTCATAACTATGACGTTTACATTTGCTTTTATGCATATTTATCGAGTCTTTTATCGCACTTGTACGTAGCGGTCTGCATTTACTCAAACATCGAATTATACACTGTTTTCAAGCTAGTAATGGCTACGTTTACGTAGGCTTTTCAATCACAGTTCTTCATAAAATATTTTGACAAACTTTTGGAGAGTACCCTCACCCCGAACCCGCTCTGGTTTCACAATAACCTCAGACGGATAGGTATCGACGCACCTTGAAATATGAGACACTCGTGTCTTATATTTTAAGACGCGCCGAACGGGTCCAAATTCCCCCATAATTTGGTGGCGACTCCGAAAAACGGCTTTTTAATGATTTTTCAAATATTTCTTTAAAATGCTTTAAAACAAGTTAGGCAATGACATCCCCCATTAGCTAATCGAGCGAATGACCCGCGAGAGCAGCGCTTTTCCTACGCGCCGCTCCATGATGCGGTAACGCACTTTTCCGGCGAGGCGCATTCCGCCCCGGCGCCCCCACGCGGGGCGAAGTCGGGCGCGCGCAGGGCGTCGATAGGTATACTCGCGGCGACGCGATATCCGGTACCTTCAGTTGGCGACTCCGCTGAGGAGGAGTTATTTTTATTTTTAAGAAAATAAACTTTTTATTTCATTTATTTAAAAGCACAAGAGGTGAAACTTGAAAACTTGAAAACAGTTTTGCATTCGATTTTGAGCACATGCAACCGTTTGAGTCGAATCCTCCTGATTCACAACCACACCCTTCGAGGGACGGCCCCTAGTAACGCTCGCTTCATAAGCGAGATAACTCTAGACACATCGATCTCTCACCCCTCCACGATTATAAGTACGGCATCCGTACAAACGATCGTAACCAGTCAAACTCGGACGCTCTAGGACCCGTATTGAATTCACACCTAAGACGTGTGCAATCTTGCGGACAACTCTACCTAACCGTTGCGGGAATGACTGGAGGGAACCTTACCCGATAAGCCAAAAAACCCGTGTCTATACGTACAGGTGCGAAGCTATAGTGCCCTCACTATAGTCGTCTTATAAACAGATGCATGCAAAATCATTTTCAAAGCATTACACATTCAAAATGTCTTTTCGTAAATACGTTTTCAAAACATTTTTCAAAAGACATACTTTCAAAACATAACGTCAGGTTTGTTAACTTATAGTCAAATAAATCCGATAAACAAATCACCACTACATTCAAAACCAATCAGGAATAATCACTAAAATTTCCGATCCTTTACAAAACATAGATGAATTATACGACTGACCTATCGCCATAATGCATTTATCGCAAAAACATTTTACAAAACAAAACCCGAAAATGTCGACCCATTTCGGATATTTTAAGCAAAGCCAACACCTTTACGTTAGAAATAGCTCTAAGCCGAATGACCCGCTAGTCACCCCGACTTAAAACGAACTTTTCTCTCAAAAATAAACAAAAACACGGGTTTGTCCAGACACGAACCCATTTGTTTGCATGCTAAGCCAAATGACCCATCGCCAATTAAACAACATTCGCTTTTTACCCGTTTTTACTCGTAAAAACGACTAGTTTATCGCTACATCGCTTTGAATCTTTTTCAAAATCACAATCTAACGATGAGCCCTCAAGCAACATACCGCTAACTTGGGCTGACCAGATGTGATCATACAAAATTGTTTACTACATCGAGACTAGAAACGTGTCAACACGGCTCTACCTCAAAAAGCCTCCCGTGTCTAAGAGGGGCAATTCTTTTTGCAAACTTTTTGAAATGACATTTTTCAAAACTCTTCCGTATAAACCGGCTGACCTATAGTCATCTCAGTTTAACACGAAAACACAGTCTTTCAAAACGCCCGCGAATAATCACTACATCCGCAGGGCCTTTCAAAAACGTAAATGGGTTACGTGACTCATGGTCACTGTAATTCATTTATGTCAACATATTCCTGCTGGAACTTACTCAAAACAAACTGTCTCGGCCTTTTACAAACATTTTTGCAAAACTCCCCTCGAGTCGATTGACCACTAACCATTTCGATTTGACAAACACCCCTTACAAACAAACAAAACTCAGGAAAGGTCATACCCAATCCCGTCATTTACGCTAAATCGACTGTCCTATTAATCATTTGACTCAGTTCATTTTAAACAAAACACATGAAAATGAGCAGTACTGTTTTCACCTCACTTTAACATCCCCGACCCGACCAGCCTATAGCTATCTCGAGTCGGATCCAAGGCCTTTTGGTGCAATCCAACAATGAGCCCACGACGACATACAGTTCATATGGGCCCATAGAATTCAAGCAGAAAAACATCTTTTACATCGAGACGGGGAACGTGTCAACGCGTCCCCAACTCAAAAGCCCTCCAGACATTTTTTCAAATCACGACGAGCCGTTTTAACAATACGCACAACAAATTTTTGGAAAAAAAAAAAAAAAACACTTTTCAAAATCTTCTTTTACAAAACAAGCAAAAAAAAAAACTGAGCAAGGAGTAAAACCCGGGCTCGCGAATTCACTCCCCTAGGTCACACGGCCTAGGCTCTACATTTAACACCCTCGACTCAACTAGCTAAACTCTCTCGAGTCGAATCCTTTTTCATGCATCCAGGCTCGAGCCCTTAACAATGAACCGTTAACCTGGGCTCGACAAATGCAAAGCAAAAACATTTTAACATCGAGACGAGATGCGCACACGCATTCTCGTCTTAAAAGCTTTCCTTTAGCTTAAAACCTTTTGAAAACCTCCTTTTCAAGCTTAAAAGAATTTTCTTAAAAATGAGCTAAAATGAACACCTATAATGAATGCATCCTTGACTTAACTAGCTAAACTCTCTCGAGTCAAGTCCTTTATCATGCATCCAGGATCGAGCCCTTAACAATGAATCGTTAACCTGGGCTCGACAAAAGCAGAACAAAAAACTTTAACATCGAGACGAGATGCGCGCACGCATTCTCGCCTCAAAAGTCTCCCTAAGCATAGCATCGTTCCTAAAAACAACATACTCTAATTTTTGAAATAAGCTCTTTTCAAAAATCTTCTCACTTTTACAAAACAAGCAACCCACTCTCATTTTTGAAATAAACATTCTTCAAAATTTGTAAAATCCAACTAACCAATAGCCATTTTGGTTTTAACTAAAACAAGCAATCTTTTCAAAACAAAACCTGGGAATGCCCAAGCGCACTCCCGCAAACTTTTTCTTCGGTCATTTTGACCAAAACATCACTTTTACAACCAAGAAAAACCCGGGACTACCCAAGCACAGTCCCACAGACTCTTTCATTTAGTTTAGACGACCCATAGTCATGCCAAACTAAGCACCTTCAAAAACAAAATAACCCGCAGAACCGTTCTCATCATGTCTTGAGCATCTCTGGCTCGACTAGCTTATAGCTTGTAACACCCCGGCACCAACTAAAGGCCGAAATGTCATTCACGGTAGCTCGCCAGGCTGCGTACATCGCCCACAAACCAACACGGGTCCTTTCCAACGCACTTTGTCCTCACTCGTGCACATCTCGAGAACTTCCCAGGTGGTCACCCATCCTAAGACTACTCTCCAGCAAGCACGCTTAACTGAAGAGTTCTTAAGATGAGCCACCAGAAAAGAAGATGCATCTTGTTGATATGAGTAGTACTTACAATCCTTTTAAGCACTATGTCACTTGAGCTCATCACATGGACCACTTCAACGGGAACCCTACCAATAACCTCGGACAACACCGGTGTTACACACCCCCACTAAGAACGCAACGTCCTCGTTGCGCGCAGTAGCTACTTACAATATAGCATTCCGCATCCTCCCCGCCTAGGTGCGCATTACCTAGGATTCGACCACACACCCGCTAAAGGTGCATTTCAGATTCGACCACACGGTCGCGGGGTTTCTCTGATACCATTTGTAACACCCCGGCCCCAACCAAAGGCCGGAATGTCATTCACGGTAGCTCGCCAGGCTGCGTACATCGCCCACAAACCAACACGGGTCCTTTCCAACGCACTTTGTCCTCACTCGTGCACATCCCGAGAACTTCTCAGGAGGTCACCCATCCTAAGACTACTCTCCAGCAAGCACGCTTAACTGAAGAGTTCTAAAGATGAGCCACCAGAAAGGAAGATGCATCTTGTTGATATGAGTAGTACTTACAATCCTTTTAAGCACTATGTCACTTGAGCTCATCACATGGACCACTTCAACGGGGAACCCGGCCCGAATAACCTCAGACAACACCGGGTGTTACATAGCTACCTCGAGCCGGCTCAAAACTTTTTATCGTAATCCAATGATAAGCCCATAACGACATACTGTTAAAACGGGCTAATCAGATTCGGTCTCAAAAACATCTTTTAACATCAAGCCGAAATGTGTTAACGCATTTTAGCTCAAAAAGCTTTTACGCTTATCTTCAAAAACAACATTTTTCGAAAAGTCACGAGACCAGTCTAACTATGCGTGAATCGAACCTCGACATGAAGACACTGATTCATATTCAAGACCTGTGCGCCTCAAGCAGCCGACGAAGCATCCATCCAAGCGTCATCAACAATCCCGCCGATCCAATCAAGCATCCTGCAACTTTTCAATAAGGGTCAAGTCCTAAGCATTGAGTCAATCTCTGTCAGTCTAGGACAATTGAGTCTTTTACGTACGACATTTTAAACAAATCGATAAAGGAACAAGTTTGCCCATAACTCAGCTTCTTTTTCTTACACAAAATTCACTCTCCACCGACATACGTTGCATCCTAGGAGTTGCCATCCGAAGAAGGTTTGGACCAGATAGGAAGGTCAAGGACAACAACAAGACAAGACACAAAAACAAAGAGGTTTCCGACGACTAAAAACCCAAGGTCTGGTAGTCAACTTGTGGTCAACTACTTCGCTGCTTTTGGAGGAGGATCCATTAATTCGGAGCTCCATAGTGATCATGAATTTGATCATGACCAGAAGTACGAGTATTCCTGAATCGCCCTCCGCATACTCGATCGCGTGCCTAATAAGCAAACGAACCTGTCAGAGGAGTCTGGCGTGATAGACATACGATCACAAGCGACTACTGAACCATAAGGTCTAGCAAGGACAAACCACAAAGCCCAGGCCACAAAAGGCGTGACATATTCTCAAAAACAGATGACAGAGCAAAAAAAAAGCGAAAGCAAAAAAAAAAAAAAAACAAGGTCTCAAAGCTTTTAAGCAAGGGACAAAGCAAGAGCAAGAAAAAGAGAGAGCGAAAGCAAAAAGAAAGCAAAGTCTCAAAGCTTTTAAGCAAGACAAAAAAAAAAAAAAAAAAAAAAAAAAAAAACAAAAAGCCTCAAAATAACCCTCTAGCAAGTGGCGAAGCAAGCAAAAGGAAGAAGCATCGAAACCCACAAGCAAGTGTCAACGTCTTTGAAAATCCAAATCGAAGACCAAGCAGTAGCAACAAGTGGCCTAGATCAACTAAGGAGAACCTACCCTTAGGATGCAATGTATCGAGCTCAAACACATAACACATTCATGGGCCGGCATGCCCTTAAACGTGCACCTTCACACTCTCTCACAAAAAAAAAGCAAACACAATTCTTGGACCGGCATGTCCTTAAACATGCACCACCCGAACTACGCTGGTTTGATTCCACAATCGTGGATACGTAGGCCGCTCACCCGAGCTCAACCAACCCTTTACAAAAACCCACAAAACATTCCTCCGTTTGAAGCTCATTAAAGCTAAGGACGTGTACACACCAAAATCACAACCCAAAAAGCGAATCGTTCCTTTATCGAGGCGTCTAAAACGAATACGTCGAGGCATGGTTGTCCTAGACCTAGGAGTAGTACTCTGCTTTTTAGTCTAACTCTGTTTTGCAGGAACAACAACATCCTACCGAAGACAAGCAAATACCACTGGGGGCTCTAACAACGCACGTGTTCCCAAATGTGAGATTCATGCAACAGTCGAGTCTCGAGTCACGCATATGATCCGTCTCAATCTTAAAAGCATCTCAAAAACTTGGTTTTCCATCAAAACCTCGGTTCACTCATCAAGTCCTCGCACTTTTGAAAACAACAAGCATTTTCGACTTCAAAAACGTTTGGCAACATTCTAACCGCCCTAACCAAATGTTTTAGTCTAACAAAAAAAAACTAACAAAAAAAACATTTTCCCGGGCCGGCATGCCCTTAAATATGCATGAGTCAACACGTCCTTCAAACAGCTTGTCAGCATTTTCAAAAGCATTTTTCAAAAATTAACTCAACACTCGAGTGAGTACATTTTGAACAAAAAACATTTTCAAAAAACACTTTGCATCTCGCATTTTCAAACAAGTCTTTTTCAAAAATGCAGTTTCGAAAACATTTCTTTTCTTGAGTACTAACCATGCAGGTACAATGCAAGAGACGAAGCAGACGAGGAACATTACATGAGTAAGCATCCATGACGCTCAAGACGCAGTCAAGTGCAGCAATTACATACAACGGCACAAGACACACCCTACTCAGCGCTACTGGATTTTCCCTACTCAAAACACAACTAGATACACCTCTTCAACCACAACCGCCAACGCAGCCGCAACCATTCAAGCTTCACAAACACAATGGAATGCATTCTCCTCTCACCTACAAATCGAAGGCAAAACACAAATCCCCGTCAAATGGAAACACACCTACGATATCTAAATTGACACCCCTACTTGCCTAAGCTAGGAACCCCTTCCTAAGCAGGAAAGCTACATCACAATAACCAACTACAAAACCGACAGTCAACCGAAGCACCATAATACAACATACTCCCCAAAACAAAAACAAAAGCCCCACCTCCATAGGTCTACAAATAGATGTTCCTCCCAAACATCCCAAAACAAAAGCCCTACCTCCATAGGCCTACAAATAGATGTTCCTCGCAAAAATCCCAAAACAGAAACAAAAGCCCTACCTCGAAAGGTCTACAAGCAAATGTCCTTCACGAACACTAAACAACAAACAAAAACAAAGGCCCTACCTCGATAGGTCTACAAACAAATGTTCCTCACGAACAGCCTGGAACAAGCAAAAATAAAATCCCTACCACAATAAACCCACAAAAACGGTTATCCCTCAAAAACGCCCAACTACAACACAAGCAAAAGCCCTACTTCAATAGGGAAACGAAAACGAATATTCCTCACGAACAGCCCTAAACAAACGAAAAACAAAAGTCCTACTTCAGTAGGCCCACAAACAAACAGATTTTTATTACTAACACCCTACAACAACAACAACAAAAGCCCTAAGTCTAAAAACAGATGTCCCTCGCGAACATCCCCAAAGCAAAAACAAAAGCCCTACCTCCATAGGTCTACAAATAGATGTCCCTCGCGAACATCCCAAAACAAAAACAAAAACAAAAGCCCTACCTCGATGGGTCTACAAGCAAATATTTCTCACGAACACCCTAAGCAAAACAAAAAAAAACAAAAGTCCTACTTCAATAGGCAGACCAAAACAAACGTTACTCACGAACACCCCAAAACAAAAACCAAAACCCTACCTCGATAGGCCAACAAAACAAACGTTCCTCACAAACACCATACAACAACAAAAAACAAAAGCAGAACCCCTAATTCAATAAGCCAACCAAAAGATGTTCTCATGAACATCCCAAAACTCCACAATAATAAAATATAAACAAAATCCCTATCCTAACAGGCCCACAACTAGACAGCTCTACACAAAAATCTCCCCATCATCATCCAAACAGGAGCCCACTTCATGGACCGGCATGTCCTTAAACATGCACCATGGGCCGGCATGCCCTTAAATGTGCACTCTCTCTACAAAAATCAAAAGCATTTCATGGGCCGGCATGCCTCTAAACGTGCACCCCCTACAAAACACAACTCATGGGCCGACATGCCCTTAAACATGCACATTCACCACAAAAAAGCAAACACGACTCATGGGCCGGTATGCCCCTAAACATACACTTCCGAACTGCGCCGGTTTGATTCCATTTTCCATGGATACGTAGGCAGCTTTGCACAAAGCACAACCGATATTCAACACAAAAATGACGCGTCCAAAGCTTAAAAAAGTCAAGGACATAGTCACCACAAAACTCACCTCATAACCTGAATGGTTAAAAAGGGCGATTCAACACAAAAACGACGCGTCCAAAGCTTAAAAAAGGTCAAGGACATAGTCACCACAAAAATCGTCTCGTAACCTAAAGGGTTAAAAGGGGACGACTTTCAACACAAAAACGACGCGTCCAAAGCTTAAAAAAGTCAAGGACATAGTCGCCACAAAAATCGTCTCGTAACCTAAGGGGTTAAAAGGGGACGACATTCAACACAAAACGACACTTCTGAAGCTTAAAAAAGCTAAGGATATAGTCATCACAAAAACGTTCCACAACCCAAAGGGTAAAAGGTACAACATTCAACCATCCAACGACACACCCAAAGCTTAAACAAGACAAGGGTACAGTCGACACAACATTCAATACAAGACGACACGCTTGAGACCTAGACAAGTCAAAGGCATAGTCATCACAAAATTTGCCTCAAAACACAAAAGGTTAAAAGGCGACATTCAACACAAAATGACACGCCCGACACTTAAAAAGTCAAGGGCACGGTCAACACAGAAACTAACACAAAATCAACTCTAAACCCGAAACTTTAAACAATCAAGGGTACACAACTTCTTACACAAAACAGCATACGAGGCAAACGGAGGCAAAAACCTTCATTCCATTAATCATAAAGAAAGACGATTACGTTTTGGATTTTTCGTCTCAGGAGCATAACGCAAACAAAAACAAAATACAAAAGCAAAAATCGAAAAGCAGGAACACAGCTCAATCCACAGGCTACATTCAAAAGCGAAGACACACACACAGCTACCACGACTTTAACTAACGTTTTAACATCAAAAACTAACTCAGACTGGGGGCTAACTTTAAAAGCAAATATCACGAGTTTGACTAACGTTTTAACATCAAAAACTAACTCAAACTGGGGGGGCTAACTTTAAAAGCAAATATCACGAGTTTGACTAGCGTTTTAACATCAAAAGCTAACTCAAACTGGGGCCTAACTTTAAAAGCAAATATCACGAGTTTGACTAGCGTTTTAACATCAAAAGCTAACTCAAACTGGGGGCTAACTTTAAAAGCAAATATCACGAGTTTGACTAACATTTTCACATCAAAAACTAACTCAAACTGGGGGGTTAACCTTAAAAGCAAAACCACAAAGTTTCTCCTCCACACATCACAGACATTCACGGTTCAAGCGCATCCTATAGACCGCCGATAACCTTTTTCACACACAAGCACGCAAAAGACCAGTGAGATTCGAGCCTTCAAAATACAACACACAGAAACATTTCCTTCTCATGAGGATACGTCCTAGCATACATCCCAAGCGAATATACAACACAAAACGTCATACAAAGAACAAAAACACAAACAACCACCTTCCGAGCAGACATACAACTACAAAACAACAAACAAAACAAACCACACGTCCCAAACATCACATATAGCAATACATACATCCAAACCCGATGATACGCAACCTCACGCTTACATAACATCGTTAACAAAAACACGAAACAACAGCACAAGGCCTAACACCCACGACAAACTGACAACAAACCCCGACAAAGACCGCTAAGCACACTTCACAATAAAACATGAGCACGTACATACACTTTAAAAGCATCAGGACACAAGCACCAAATACGCAAACACAAATCCCAAACACAGAGTTCAAACGAGCAAACAAGTCCTCCCAACGACAAGACATTTGGCCAAAAGCACCATATCTGACAAAAAGCACTAGCAGAGCCAAGTCAAAATTAGGTTCAATTCAACCTTCTCCAAAAGACAAGACAAAATACGCACTAGTTAGCACAAATCTACATAAACGAACTCAAAACAGGTTTAGCAACACCTCAAACCGCCTCACGCAAAAACGGTATAAACACCGCAAATCGCCTCACGCAAAAACGCCTTAACAAGATAAAACGCCTCACGCACGCAAAAAAAAAAAAAAAAAAAAAAAAACTGGTTCAACAATACCTTAAAACCAACGCAAGCAAAATGATAGGCATCATCTTCGAAACCAACGTAAGCACAGACACAAACACAAACATAAGTACTAGCATAATTGCTGAAACAACTAAACACTCCGACTCGAGAAAAACACACATCTCAAGACATAAACACCAGCACTCGACAACAGAATCAGGTACAAGACGTCCAGGCATAGAGCAAAACAATACAAAAATACTCTTTTCAAATCAAAACACACACACGCTTCACAAACCAAGACCAAAAATACTCTTTACAAGTCAAAACACATACATTCTGTACAAACCTAAAACACCCAAACCTCTTTTACGAGTCACACAAAAACACCAAACCTCTTTTACGAGTCCCACAAAAACACCAAACCTCTTTTACGAGTCACACAAAAACACCAAACCTCTTTACGAGTCACACAAAAACACCAAACCTCTTTACGAGTCACACAAAAACACCAAACCTCTTTACGAGTCACACAAAAACACCAAACCTCTTTACGAGTCCCACAAAAACACCCAAACCACTTTTATAAGCCAAGCACAAAAGCACGTAGCCTCCTTTACGAGACGTTCATAAAAACCTAACCCTTTTTATGAGTCAAGCACAAAAGCACGTAGCCACCTTTACGAGACGTTCATAAAAACCTAACCCTTTTTATGAGTCAAGCACAAAAGCACGTAGCCTCCTTACGAGACGTTCATAAAAACCTAACCCTTTTTATGAGTCAAGCACAAAAAGCACGTAGCCTCCTTACGAGACGGTCATAAAAACCTAACCCTTTTTATGAGTCAAAAGCACGTAGCCTCCTTTACGAGACGTTCATAAAAGCCTAACCACTTTTATAAGCCAAACACAAAAACACGTAACCTCTTTTACGAGACGTTCATAAAAACCTAACCCTTTTTTTGAGTCAAACACAAAAACGCATCACCTCTTTTACGAGTCGTGCATAAAATACTAACCCTTTTTATGAGTCAAGCACAAAAGAACGTAACCTCCTTACGAGACGTTCATAAAAACCTAACTCTTTTTATGAGTCAAGCACAAAGCACGTAGCCTTCTTACGAGACGTTCATAAAAACCTAACCCTTTTTATGAGTCAAGCACAAAAGCACGTAGCCTCCTTACGAGACGTTCATAAAAACCTAACTCTTTTTATGAGTCAAGCACAAAAGCACGTAGCCTCCTTACGAGACGTTCATAAAAATACTAACCCTTTTTTATGAGTCAAGAACAAAAGCACGTAGCCTCCTTACAAGTCGTTCATAAAAATACTAACCCATTTTTATGAGTCAAATACAAAAGCACGTAGCCTCCTTACGAGTCGTTCATAAAAATACTAACCCATTTTTATGAGTCAAATATAAAAACGCGTCACCTCTTTTACGGGTCGTTCATAAAAATACTAACCCATTTTTATGAGTCAAACACAAAAGCGCGTAACCTCTTTGCGAGACGTTCACAAAAACACTAACCCTTTTTAGGAGCCAAACACAAAAACGCGTAACCTCTTTTACGAGACGTCCACCAAAAACAATAAACCCCTTTCACCAAAACGCGTAACCTCAGACGTCCACCAAAAACAATAAACCCCTTTCACCAAAACGCGTAACCTCTTTTACGAGACGTCCACCAAAAACAAGAAACCCCTTTCACTAAAACGCGTAACCTCTTTTACGAGACGTCCCCCAAAAAACACTAACCATTCACAAAAACGCGTAACCTCTTTTACGAGACGTCCACAAAAACACTAACCACCCTTATAAACCATTCGCAAAAACGCGTAACCTCTTTCACGAGACGTCCACAAAAACACTAACAACCAGCACCAGCAAAAGCAAAGCACCAGCAAAAGCAAAGCACCAGCAGGAAGCACTCCAGCCACACGCATGCTAACATGCCCTTAAACATGTAGGACCGTCATGTCCTTAAAAACATGTCGTCTCTCCCCGCATTTCCCGGCACTAAGTCCTCGTCTCTCCCATAAGACACATGCTTAGCGCCGCTAGGTAGTATCGAGACTGTAATGGTCCGGATACTATCTTTAAGTTTGACTAACGCTTTGTCCAAGCTCAGCCAAACTAGGGGCTCTGTAGATACCAGTATCCGTACCCCCCAATACAAACCCGATGATGAAAATAGACTTTTCACAAAAAGCATGTTTTTAATGTAATGTCAAAACAGTACATTTTGTCAAAAACATTTTAAGTCATTTAATGCATAAAATGAGTTATTTGCATGTCGTGTAAAATGAATATTCGCTTAGTCATTTTATTTAAGCCGACCCAACACAAAAGCAAGCCCACACAACAAAACAGGCCCACAAACGAAGGCCCAACAACATACAAAACACAAAAACAGCCCTTTTACAAAGACCCGCAAGAACACCTAAACACTCCTCCCGAGGCGTGAGACGCTCAAAACCGAGCTCACGTCTAAACACATTTCACAAAAACAAAGCAATACAAGACAAAAACACTTTTTTGGCCCGAGACCCGAAAAAGCCAACAAATACACCCGAGCAAGCCTCCCAAGGCGTCAGGCGCTCAAGCCGACCTCACGTCTAACCACGTTTCACAAAAACAAGTCAATCCAAGACAAAAACAATTTTCGGCCCGAGACCCGAAAATGACACGAAACACAAAACACGAAACACGAAACACGAAAACAGACCCGGAGTAAGTCGGCCAAAACAAATAAACAACACATACATCACCCATACATACGTAGCACACATACATAAGGCCTAAATACGTCACAAAACAACAAAAAACAAAATTTAAATCGCCAGTGAACAGGCGATTAAAATTTAAATAGCCAGTGAACAGGCGATTTAAATTTTAATCACAAGTTCACTGGCTGATTTTCATTTAAATCGCCTGTTGACAGGCGATTTAAATATTGTTTTGGCTGTTTTGGCTGCACAAACCTCTATAAATACACCCCTTATTCAACCATTTACAACCATACTTTTCACCCCGATGAATTGTCATCACTCTTTCTCAATCTACGCCTCACGTACACTCGACTTATACGGGTTCCTAACCCGACCCGGTATTGGCATTAGCGAACCCGTATTCGTAATACGGTTGTAGTAATTCGGATTCAGAATCCGTCTAAACCTCGCCAATATCACATAAACAACGACTCAATATCACTAAAGCAAACCGACGTCACTTTTACATTATGCAAATTCTCATTTACGCGTTAAATGACTAAACATGATTTCGATAAAACCTGTACTGTCTTCATTAGTCTTAAAATATGCAAAACTGAGGGTTTTAAATAAACTTTTACACATACATGAGTCGGAAAATAGCACTTAAATGATAATTCAAATAATGAATTATCGTTTTTGTGCACATCTCCTATAGCAACCCGTCATAACTCTGACGTTTACATTTGCTTTTATGCATATTTATCGAGTCTTTTATCGCACTTGTACGTAGCGGTCTGCATTTACTCAAACATCGAATTATAAACTGTTTTCAAGCTAGTAATGGCTACGTTTACGTAGGCTTTTCAATCACAGTTTTTCATAAAACATTTTGACAAACTTTTAGAGAGTACCCTCACCCCGAACCCGCTCTGGTTTTAAAATAACCTCAGACGGATAGGTATCGACGCACCTTGAAATCTGAGACACTCGTGTCTTATATTTTAAGACGCGCCGAACGAGTCCAAATTCCCCCATAATTTGGTGGCGACTCCGAAAAACGGCTTTTAATGATTTTTCAAATATTTCTTTAAAATGCTTTAAAACAATTTAGGCAATTACATCCCCCATTAGCTAATCGAGCGAATGACCCGCGAGAGCAGCGCTTTTCCTACGCGCCGCACCATGACGCGGTAACGCACTTTTCCTGCGAGGCGCATTCCGCCTGGCACACGCCGGGCGAGGCTCGGGCGCCAGTATGCGTCGATAGGTATACTCGCGGCGACGCGATATCCGGTACCTTCAGGAGTAACAAGGTGCTCCCCAGTCATATTTTTACATATCCAGTATAAACAACAATACCACATATACATACATCCCAACTGGCCCTACGGCCTATAATCAAAGGTAAATCAATCAACAACAGACAACCCCGAAGATATGATAAACAACAAGCAACCTCAATCTAACTCATTAGTTAATCAACTCAACCTACTGCCAACTTAACAACCAACAAGCAACCCAAGTCAACCGTAGTTAAACTAGTTTATTTAGTTAATCAAGCTCAACTGTCATCAACAAAGTGACATTTAACAATCAACAACAATCGTAAAAGAAAGCACGGATCACTGGGTGCTACAAAACACCTCGGGCCCTACAAAAGACCCAACCCTATGGCAGCACTACAAAATGCCTCAATACAATTGTCTAAGCTTGGCTAAACCCACCCCTACAAAAGAGTGTCGACATTCAAACCGATACAAAACGACAATCAATAATCATAGTCTCAGAGCCACTACACAATGGTTGAGAACCCACGACAGGCGGCAACCGTCCTATAAAAGACGTCGTATCTCCCCACGCACGATCCATAACCGTACCCGTATACACACTTAACTCAAGCATACAAACAGGCCAATTAAACCGCGAGCCAATTCATAGTCAACATCAATTTAATCATTCTTTTACCCAACATCAACACAACATCCGTCTTAAACTTATCAATAACATAATTATCCGTTTTATCATCTATTCTCAACATTATATGGTTAACTACTAGTGAAAAATGCTTAACACGGAGTATTTAACTTTAAAACTCAGTAATAACCACCATAACTCATCGTATTAACCCAAGGTTATCATCTTTAATTGAATTAATAAAAATATAATCAATCCCAAGGCATACAAACAACCCAAAACATGTTATTAGACGCAATAGTGTGAGACCGACACCAATTCATCCCAAAAATCATAATTTTACTTCGCATACAAGTCAAAGGTCATAACTTTGCATTCACAACAACAATCCAAACATCCTCAATCAATTATATGGTCCTATACAAGTCAAAATATGGCTAGGGCTACATCCAGTTACCTTATTAAAGCACAAACCAAGAATAGCCTTCTTCTCCATCGATGTAGATGATGTCTTCCTTCATGAATTCACCTTCTCCTTGACCACACAAACACTATTCATACACAAAAATATAAGAAATAAACTCTAATATAAAGAATAATAACTAAACTATCTAAATCATACTGAGAATAAAGAAAGAACAAAGGATTACCGAAGGAAAGATGAAAATATCGAACGAATTAGAGTTGAAAAGGATGAATCTTGAAGGATTTCAATGGAATTTTAATGGAGTTTCATGAAGTTTTAGGGAGAGAGAAGAGATGTTAATAGGATATTAGAACTTAATTAGGTTTAAATTAGGCAGAAAATTAATCTTAAAACAACCCGGAACCAAACCCTACGCACGAATCTCACGAAAAAGCTGCTTGCGTGTTGCTCGCGCGTAGCTCGCGCCTCATGCACTGTTTCTCTCAGCTTCACATTTTTCCTTCCCGCGACCAACTGGCAACCAATATGCAACCCCAACTCGCGTCTAACACTCCTAAGCACCCCCTAATCGGCTACTAACCCCTCTCAGACAACTCCTCAACCTTACTAACTCGGTTTTAACCTTGATATACGTAACACACGACTCACTAACTCGACACGTAAGTTTAAGAAACGACTTTCTCGAGCTGGAAATGAGAAAATCACATGAAGTGAAACATGAATACTAATGAGACGAATCATAAAATATATGAAATAAGTCGGGGTGTTACATAAATTGTATATTTTATATTTTATTTGCCAAAATTGGGAATAAATAAATAAATATTTTCAAATTATTAGTTTACGTAAACATTGTTGAAAATGGAAAAAAAAAAAACTTTAATTTGATTCCTGATTCCAAATTGATACCAAATACGAGGTATAGGTATGAAAGATAATTTGAAGTTGAACCAAACAAGGGGTATCTAGAATGAAGTTCCAATCCCATACCACTTTGGAATGATTCCTGATTCCAACCCCATACCACCACGTGAACCAAACGCCCCCTAAATAAGGTTGGGAATAGCTGAATATGCATGGTCTTTAGTATGACATGAGTTCAACGACTTCACGTACAATAAAATTATTTACGTCACGAGTCAAAAGATAAGTTAATACGACATACAATTATTCTAATATGTAATATTTAAACAAAATATTATTATTTAATACGGAGGATTACACCATATATTTGGGTTTGAATTAAAGGGAAAAAGATAGGTGAATGATGGAGAAAAAAAGGAGAGTTTACAAATCAACTAAATTACTTACTAAACCTACCTTTAAACATTAGACGAAATTGTGAATTTTTTTTTTCAGAATTTGAGTTTCTTATCTTTCAACAAAGAGAATTGAAATATTAAATATGTTTAAAAAGGAAAAACTTTAGGTGTGTTTCTAACAAATGGCCTAAATGTTAGGTGTATTATGATCGACAAAAAAAACTCTTCATGCAACTTCATTTAAAGATTACGAATTATTTTTCCAGTCAATGGTAGTATTGTTGATCGACTCTCTAATATCTCGAACACCAACATATTGAAAAGAGATATAATTACGCTGTCTTATTTCTCTTTATACCCCTAAAATTCTCATTTTTCCTAGTTGTACTCATGTGTTTGACAAAAATACTACTTGTACTCTTAACATTGATTAGTCATTCTCAATTGTGGTCAAAGTATCCTCAACCATCAATTTTGACCGTTAAGTGCCAACATGCCTTACACTCCCTCCATTCATATTCAAAGAGTACATGGACGTTTTTACTATGGGTGCCATGGCACCCACACTTTTTTCGGGAAAAAATTAATAGTGTGCTAGAAATAATAATAATAATAATAATAATAATAATAATAATAATAATAATAATAATAATAATAATAATAATAATAATAATAATAATAATAATAATAATAATAATAATAATAATAATAATAATAATAATAATAATAATAATAATAATAATAATAATAATAATAATAATAATATGCATTATAGCGAATTTGAACCCTAAATCAACAACTCTCCAATCAACAACACTACCATTACACCACATACATGTGGATAATCAATATTTCAGCATTTATTATAATAAATTTATCAATAGGTCTGGTTTAAACATAATTATTAAACTAGATTAGATCCCGTACAAATGCACGGTTCTTTTAGCATTATACATTCTTAATTTGGTAGAATTAAATAATATTTACATATATTAAATAGAGACATTATCTAACTAATAATTTATGTACAATTGAGCAATAAAATATTTTATATCCACTTAGTTATCGAAGTAGTATTATATACCACAGAGAAGAGAAGAAATGTAGGGTAGCTCAATTCTGGTAGTAAAGTAATTGATTGACGAAGATAGAATTCAAAACAAACAAAATATACCTTTAATCTATTTAAAATGTAATTTAGGAATTATATGAGACGGTCGTGTAATATATAGTAATATTTGTTAATATTATCATTTGAAATTATAGCTTTCATTTTCTTCTTTTTTACATTCTATATCATTTTTAACAGTGAAGATTATTAAATATCATGTCATGTTAACTTGATTTTTCAATCGGATTGCTCATGGTCCTCATGGACATTTAAAAAAAGGGAAAAAAATTCACTCTAATTAAAAAATAAAGTAATCAGTGTGATATTATCATTTGAAAATAGTACTTTATAGTTTCCTTTTAATCATTTTTATATTCTACTCCAAAATTTTAAACTGTAAAAATGGAGGTACCTAATAGGCTAATATCATGTCATATTAGCGTGTTTTTCTTATTCCGTAATAGAATTGTTCATGGACACTATAGAAAATCACAAAATGCATAGGATAAATAAAACCTGAAAAATATTTTATGTCTACAATTTATGAATTAACACATCTCATGTGAGATTATATTACACCGTTAGATCATCTTATACTTCGTGTTCAACGAAATTTTAAGAAAATCTACTTAAATAATAGAGCGACTATATTATCAAGCAAATAGTTAACAATAAAGTAAGGGTGTTGTTCAACTGTACCCAACTTTTACTCACTTGTACCCAGAAAAGACAATTTTATCCTTCTCATTTCTCCGTTACAATTTTACACACATTGATTTTTCTCTCTTTTTCTCTCTCTTTTTCTCCCACCAATTTAACCTACCACTACAATTTTCAATGAATTGAACCTGCAAATCCAAATAAAAATCAAGACACCATTACAGCCTAATGAATTCCAAACTTTTTTCATTTACAAATTTAAATCTTTCAATCAATAGAGTTGTTATACACTTATAAACTGAATTTACAATGACTTAGATAACGGTGAACACTCAACCCCAGACCCCACCATCGCCGGCGCTTCCCCTGCCGCCACAAGCACCGGTGGCCTCTCCTCGCCGTTGAGTCAAACCACCGTGAGTAGAACTGTTGTTCAGTCAAACCACCGTCGAATCGAACGACATAATTGTTGGGTACGTATAACAACTTCGTTCAAATCACTTTGATGGTGACTCCCACCCTGACGGCGACGTGGCCCTACTGTGCGGCGCGTTCGACCCTCCACTGACGGTTTCCTTGTCGGCCGTCTCCTCCGCATCCACGTTGTAGAAACCACTCAAAACCCTAATTTTTCCCTCAAAAAACTCAAAAAGTTACTGCATAGCTTTTAAAAGTTCATCAACACAAAAAAAAGGGTCAAAAACTACTGTATCAATCTTTAATTGAATATTTCGAAGAATTTGCAAAGAGATTGATTAATTCTGATGAATTTTAGTTAAATTTTAATTATTTTAAAAGAGAGAAAAAGTAGATGGTGAATGGGTAGATGACAAAAAATTTATGACAAAAAAAGGTACAACTGAGTAAAAGTCGGGTACAGTTGAATAATTACGTAAATTAATAGTTAGAATGTCTCATGAAAATCTGTAATATGAAATTATTCGGAGAATATTTTACATAGTTTATTTTATTATTCTGAATAGTTATTTTTGAAAGAAAAAAATACTCCCTCCGTTTCAGTGAATTGTTTACAGTTTGACTTTTTTGTGAGGGGAAAAAAGTCAAACTGTAAACACATGACTGAGACAGAGGGAGTATATATTTTGTGAATATTATAGGAAGTAATCTACGGAGTACTCTGTATATAATTTCATTATCTTGACAGTTTTTAGTACTCCGTAATTAGGAAATTATTATTTCTCTTCTTTATGCTTTAATTGCTTAATTAGAGGAAGAAAATCTTTTTAAGTATAAATCTATTGAAACTTTGACGAGGCATAGTTTTAGTTTTCTTGGGCTCATGTTTTAGTTAGTTTTCATAGCCCATATTATAGGTGAAAATTTTGGGTATTGATTTTCCGTATACGGGTTTTACTCCCGTTATATACTTTTTTCATTTTTTTTCCCTCTCATACCCTTTTTTACTCATTCTCTATACAAATTTCTCTCTTTTAGTTTTCTAAGTTTACTTAACCTAAATTCATCCAATTTTCAATTATTTCAATTCAATTCAATTCAATTTATTTCAATTCAATTTCAATTTCAATTCAATTTCAATTTCAATTCAATTTAGGTGGAAAAAAAGGTGAAAAAAGGTGAACAAAGGTGAACAAAGCTACGGCCTTAGATCCGGCCACCCAAACCTGCGGCCGCTGGATCAGGTGGACGAGACCATAATTCCGGCCACCGGCAGACCTACGCCGCGGTTGTTAGCCTCCCGCCGCCTCCCGGAAACCACCCAAATTTCAATTTTCTATGAACCCTAATTTGATTTTTAACCCAAAAATTATCAAGATTAACTCATACAATTAACATAACTTTAAGAAATAAATTGAAATTGAATTGAAATTGAAATTGAATTGAAATAAATTGAATTGAATTGAATTGAATTGAAATAATTGAAAATTGGATGAATTTAGGTTAAGTAAACTTAGAAAACTAAAAGAGAGAAATTTATACAGAGAATGAGTAAAAAAGGGTATGAGAGGGAAAAAAAATGAAAAAAGTATATGACGGGAGTAAAATCCGTATACGGAAAATCATATTCGAAAATTTTAGGCGGGAAGCAGATTAATGTGGTGCTGACATGTGGCATGAGGGTGAGAGAGTGTATTCTCTTTTAGTATATAGTAAATGATTTCATTCATCACTTTCTTTTTCAAATTCAACCTTACTTTTCCAACTCTTATCAATACATTTTTTTTTTTTTATAATATTCTTATCAAGACATTTCTTTCACCTTACTTTCATTCAATATTTTCTTAATTTTTTTTATTATATAATACGGAAATTTTTTTATACTTTCACCAAGATTTGGAATTTATTTGAAACCAAGGATAAACATAATCTTATAATTTAGCTTAATTTTAGAAAACGCTTTTCGCAATGACGTTTCATATTTATATAATTTTTTTTTAGTTTACTTTGTTCTTTTAATTAATGTAAAATCGCCATCTTGAATGACCTTTGTTAGTTCATTAAAAACGCCACCTCAAATGACATTTTGTTGTGAAACTCATTTCTTTTAATTCATTTAATCTAGTAAAATGCCTAGTGCGATAGCATTTTGTGGCTCTGAAAAATTCGAGTTTACATGCATCCCATAAGTCTAGATAGTTTTATTTCCGACACAAAACTTTAATATCTTTATTTATTTTTTTAAAAGAACATTATTTTACCAAATCATTCTAAAAAAATGCGTTAAAAGCTCGTTTTGACCCGAATTTTAACTTTTATCTGACTTGTTTTATACAGCCGATTTTTTTTTTCTTGAGGAGTCATATAACTTGATGGACCCGTTTGTCAAGTTTTGTCGGCACCCACCGTCTGAAACTTCTAGATTCGCCCCTGAAAGTTTACGTATCTTTTTTGACACTATTCACCGTTAAAACATTTAATTTCAATTATCTTTTGACACGTAAGTGTAAATATATTCATGTCTGATCTTGATTGATTCGTCTTTATGAGTACGTAATTAAAGTCTAATTTTCATAGTTTTGAATAACCGTAGCTAATGTTTTTTAACGCGCGTTTGAAAGTGTGAAAAAGTATAAGTGCATATTTGATATGAATGAAGGGAGTATATGTTTATAAAAATATTCTCATTTGTACCCCTTAACAGTTTTACTTAATCACTTGTATCCCTTTTTTATTGAGAATTTTTTTTAATAAACAATAAGTCTTAGCTACACTATAAAATTCTTTTCTTGTTATTTTTTTTTTCTTTTTCATATTGTACGTCTTTACGAGATTTTCATCATTTGAAAAATAAAAATCATTGTTACTCATACCCGAGAGTTTTAGTTAGTAAAACAATTATTGCATCAAAAAACTTTAACCATTCATAGTTTCCGTTTGAAAGTTAAATAAACAATTATTTGTATTTCCAAACAAAGTCCACATAAAGACGTACAATATGGGAAAAAAAAATTATACTCACTCAATTTCACTTTTTTATCCCCAATTATTTTTTCCAGCAATTTTAATTATTTAGCCTTATTATTATCTATGATAACTTTATACAATTAAAGTAACACTTTAACCCTTACTAATATACTCCGTATTAACAACATACCTCACACTTTATCTTTTATAATGGACTCTACTTAACCAAAATATATATACCAGCATTATTCTTAACTTTTCAATTTTCTTAAAAATTGTGCCAAAGCCAATATGCTTTCTCATTGAAATTGAGGGATTACCATTTTAGGAAGCCTAGACAACAACTCTTGCTAGTCAAAATTTGTTTCCGAAAAATGTAATTACAAGTGACAAAAATTAAAAAAAAAAAAAAAAAAAAAAAAAAAAAAAAAAAAAAAAAAACTTAAGAGGGCAACTGAGAATATTCGATAAATATATGAGCATGTTGGAACTTAACGGCCAAAATTAACAGTTTAAAATACTTTAGTCAGGTTCGAGAATTACCAATCAGACGTGAGAGTACAATTTGTATTATGTCAAACATATAGATATAATTAAAACAAGTGTAATTTTAAGGCTACAGATGAAAAAAATCGTAAATAATTAATTCCACCAAAACCATTAAATATTTGTGATAAATAGTTCCTATAGTGTGTTTTAATTTATTGTTTTGGTTTTTGTTTTTGGCATATCTTGCACGAAAAAACTCTATTTATACCCACTCAAGATTTTGAAATAGACACACTCACACACTACTCTACTCTACTCCCCTTTTTAATAGGTGAATTAATCATCAAAACGAAACATTCATTCTTAATGAAACACATTCAAATCATTGAATAATTCTTTTGGTCCTGAAAAAAAATATATTATTAAAAGTAGAAATCAGAATATAATTATTTGCATATAAATGGCCCCTTTATGTTTTATTTTACTCTTAATTATGACGAGTTTGGTAAATGGACAACCTTCACCAGGGTACTACCCAAGTACACAAGTTGGGTCTAAAAGTTTTTATCAAGGGTTTAGGACTCTTTGGGGTGCTCAACATCAAAATATCCAGTCTGACGCCCTTACTATTTGGCTTGATCGTTCTTCTGGTAATACTTTTAATCAACCATGCATTCTTTTCGTAACATGTTTACATGTTAAATTAATATACGGAGGAGTATTATATAATGATTAAATCTTCCGTTCACTTGTAGAGTACGCTGAGTATATATCATTTCTTTTAGTGATACGGAGTAGTATTACTACTCCAAGAATCGTTACGAACATTTGTAGTAATCTCATTTAAATATTTTTGTGCATATACTTTAAATGCACTTAGACATCTTTGAGTATTATCGAGAACCTTTTTGTGCAAACAATTCACATGAACAATTTAAACAATACACAAATATTTTTATCTATCAATAAACTTTTTCAATTCAAATATTTCTTTCATTCCAACAGTACACAAACATTTTTAAAATTATGTAACTAAAGATATGAACAAAAAAACCGTGCATCGACGTACGTGCAAACATTTTTTTTTTTCATATCTTTTGTTACATAATTTTAAAAATTATAAAATTTGAATATTAATAATGCTCTCAAACAGATAATTAAAATAAAAAATCACATAACTTCTTTTTTTTTTTTTTTTTTTTTTTTTTTTTTTTTTTTTTTTCATATCTTAAATGCTTAGTCACATTTTTGTAATTTTAGGAAGTGGGTTCAAGTCACTAGAGCGTTATCAATCAGGCTACTTTAGTGCAGCCATAAAACTCCAACAAGGTTATACTGCCGGAGTCATCACATCCTACTACGTGAGTTCAAATTTCGTCCGTTTATGCTTTTGATTTTATATGTCGTGATTTTAATTGGAACACAATGACATGAAATATTAGTTCCTTTGGTATTAATTATAATCATACTCCATTACTCCCTCCATCCCAAAATAATTGTCTCATTTCTATTTTGGGTGGATTTAAGGAGTGGTAATGAAAATGATTTATTTTTAAAATCTTTTGTTAAAATCTACAATAAATAGTAATGGACAATTAATTTAGGAAAATTTTTGGTGGAAATGAGACAATTAATTTGGAATGGAGACAGTAGTACAGAATAACATGTATTTGAAACAATTTAACACGTGAGATTTATTTTAAAGCAAAGAAAATTTATTCTAGAAAGGTAGAAATAACTATAAGTCCATAATAATCATATTGTGAAATGATCTCATATCATAAGTTGCAAACATGAATTATGATTTTTATTATGTAAATTTTTAACACATGATAGGAAAATAAATATCTACTCCGTAGTATTCATTCTATCTCAATTCAATGCTTATATATTACAAAAATTTTAAAACTTAATTGTTATCGTTTTTTCTATAGTAAAAATTGATCCCTCTCATTTCATATTGTTGCTCTTCTTGTTTATCACTTAGAAGTCGAAGTTGCATCCATATCCGCAAAGTCATGAATACTTAGCTAAAAAATGATAATATATTTACATTTGCTGTCAAAATTATTCCTTAAAAATACTCCGTATACTTTTTGACAAATAAAAAGTATAGTTTGGACACAAATAAATGAAATCAAACGATGGTCGACAAAAAATAAAAGAAATAAATAAAAAATAAATAAAGCAGGATAAACAAAATAAAATAAAAAGGAGTATTGGTAATGATTCATAATTAAATGGGGTCCTTAAATTGTCCATTCTTTAATTTTTGTTACAGCTTTCCAATCAAGACGACTTTCCAGGGTACCATGATGAAATCGACATAGAATTCCTTGGAACAATTCCAGGCAAACCGTACACACTTCAAACAAACATTTATAACAGAGGTACTGGTGATGGAAGGTTAATTGGACGTGAAATGAGATTTCATTTATGGTTCGATCCCACCCAAGATTTCCACAACTACGCAATCTTTTGGTCTCCAACTGAAATTGTGTACGTTTCATTTTTCCTTTTCCTTTTTTTTTTTTTTTTTTTTTTTTTTTTTTTTTTTTTTCGACACATTTTATTCATATGTTATAAATAAATTACTCGGTAATACTCTATCGCCATTTCACCATGTTCTTTCCATTTTATTTTGGATCAAAAATTAAGGACAGTAGATTATGTAGGTGTGATTAAAGGGAAAAAATAATAACGTAAATTGTGTGGATGACATTAGTTGAAATTTGACAAAATAAAAATGAGAATAAGATGATGGATTTTTTATTTTTTGAGAAAGTGAGAAGAAAATGGTGGAATGGAAGGAATATTTTTTTTTAAGGAGAGATTTTTAGACTTCTAATTTGAAGCCAAATTAATCATCAACACGAATTTTTTTTTTATTATCACGGATTAATTATATCATCTTTGCATATCACTGTTTTACAATATTTATAGGCTTAAAGATATTTCAAATTCCAGTGAATATACAAGTGATAATATAATTAAATGTGATTTTTTTATTCGTCTTTATAAATTGAAAATTAATATCCAATTTTAATTTTATAAATTCTTGGTAATACGTAGTTATACTTATTAACATCATAAAATACGACTTGACAAATAGACACCAACGTCATTCGATGATTGGACATGAATGGAAGGGGCCAGGTACTATTTGATAGCTCTCGGGTTTCTTTCATGTCAACTTAAACCAAATTTGAGAATAAAGAAGACTATGCAGTATGACATCATTTTTACCAAAAGTTTGGAAAATTAAAGAAATGGCTAAAGAAATACGGAGTATTGTAAAATCGTAAAATCAATTTATAAGTTGACTAATAATTCACCCTTTATCATCGTCTATTAGTATGCACGTGGTACGTACCATACTACCATGGTTTAAGGCAACATGACGATATTTACACCTACTACAACATAAAAAGTCAATGTAATGGTTTACTAGTGTTGGGAGACCTTTTCTTCGACTAGATGGAAAATTCATGTTAGGAATTACGAGTAGTTATATCGAGTAAATAAGGGAATAAAGAGCTTAATTTATGGTAAGAGTCCTATCATATGTCCTCTCAACTATGGCTTGAGTACCACGCTACCACATAAGTATTAAGTATGTATAGTACTTCGTATATCAGTATTTATAAATTCTACGGTGATGTCGTCTTATAATATAAGACAATAAATTCATAGTTACTTTTGAAAAATAATCATGTTACTTTTCATATGTAATACAATTACTTTTGAACAGAGTTACTGTAGATCGACGACGATATATAAAGTGGTTAATGATTAAACGAAAATATGGTCAAACATAATATAAACATATGTTAGATAAATCATGTTACAAAGTTAAGAGGTAAAAAAATATTTAAAAATTAGGAAAAAAAAAAAAGATATTTAATTAAATTAGGGTTAATATTATTGAATAATGATGTGTCTCATAATTTGAGGCGATCTTTTAGTAGAATTTTACTCAAATATAAGAGTAAGAGATTCTTTCAATTTTATAAATTTTTTGAATTCTATTTAATAACTGAATGTAAGATGAGTAGGCCAATAACTTTATAAAAATCTCCTATTCTAATTAATAGGATAGTCTTTAGATATTTATTAACTGAAATTTTTGACAGAGATGAGATCATTTCAACAAAAATTTATGCATTATTGTTCATAAAATTTGAGGTTGATAATCATAATGCATATAAAATTGGAGAAGATCTCAAGATCATAAACACGCAAAAATCATGTAAAATTCTTCTCAACAGTACGAAAGCAATGGTTGAACTTATTAATTTGTTCTTGTTTTATTCATATGTTTTCAAGTCATTTTTATACCAATAAAGACAAGTTAAACTCGATCGAGTCTCAATAAATAAAATTTAACACTTAATAAATAACTAAGTAAATATGTATAGTTTTAAGTGTCAAATTGTCGAACCAAAGAAACATGTATAAGTAATTATTATGTACAAACGTAGATAGATAATATAGTGTGTATTATTCTCATCAAAGCCAAAGTTTAATTATTTTCCAATAATTTGGTGATGGCATCAACTCCTATTTATTATATTTGTCTACATAGTAATGGAAAGTAATTTCACTGTTTCGGATACTACTAATATTGATTATAAGAAAATTTTTAAATACAAGTATAAATTAATAAACTAGTACTTGTTAAGTAGTTACCAAACGCCAAGTCAAAATCATTAATAATAGCGACGCCTAAACATACATTGTCTTTATATAAAGGGATGATTTCCCATAAAAACAAACGAGCAAATTATATAATTCGTGTCCAAATCAATCGATATAATACGTGTTATTGCTCTACACTCTATGGTCCATGTCAACTAAAATTTTACAAGCATATCAACATCATAGATTTACGAATTTGATTTTACATTAGGCCCGTAATATTGGCACACCTTGCAGATTCTTTGTGGACGACATTCCCATAAGAAGGTACCCTAAAAAGATCGACGCAACGTTTCCAAATAGGCCAATGTGGGTATATGGCTCGATATGGGACGCTTCGTCATGGGCAACCGAGGATGGTAAATATAAGGCAAATTATAATTACTCCCCTTTTGTTGGAAGATATAGAAATTTTAAGGTGTCGGGGTGTACTGCTGGGGGAAGTGGGTACGGCTCATGTTTACCGAAAATTTCATCGTCGGGTTCAAGTGGTTTGAGTTCGCAACAGCTTGCTTCTATGCAGTGGGTGCAGAAGAACCATATGGTTTACAATTATTGTGGGGACTCGAAGAGAGATCACACTCTCACACTTGAATGTTAAATTGAATGATGGGGCTTTGTCGAATTGTAATATTTTAATTAATGTTGTTTACACATCAGTTCAAAAACAAAAGAAATGAAACTTTATATAATGTAAATTCCGATGAAATATAGATATAAAATATCACACATCAAAGGAATAATTGTTTCATGATGTAATATTTACTCCAGAAATATCAAATGGATGCAAGCAATTTATTTGACCACGCTTTTAAATTTTATACTCCGGTTAAATTCTACAAATTCTACGGTGAGGCCAGTGGCGGATCTTGAAAGAATTTTCACAGGGGGCCGAAACTTTTGTTAATTGTAAGAGTGAACACCAAATTAATGTGAGTAGTTTACACTGAAATGACAATGGAATATGCGATTTGCCGATTTGCAATAATTCTTATATGGTCGAAAAATTGTCACTACTACGTATAAGAGAATATCGATTCGTTATATAATTTCTCATGTTAGTATGTTATATACTATATTGATTTTTGCTATGAAGTACTCCTTCCCATTTTATATGATGTTTCCACTTTCCTTTTTAGTCCTATTTTATTTGTTCTTCCTCTTTCCTTTTTGGTCTATATCTAGTGGTTATTATGTTTTATGTCCCCACTTTTTTTTTTCTTACTTCTAATCTTCACCTCACATTCCTACTTCCTTATTTTTTACCCCCAAAACAAATGGGAACATCTTATAAAATGGGAGGGAGTATATTTTATTGATTTCGAAGAAAATTTTTTACTTTGAATTGTAAATTCAAAATTGAAACGAAACGTATCATGTTATTGCTTGAAACATTTTTTGATCAACATTAAAACATTAAAGTATAATTTATAAAAGTACTATTCAAGCACAAATTTAAAAAAAGAAAGAAGAAAAAAAGAGGCAAGAAGGGTTCGAACCCTAGACCTCAAACAATAGTGCCTTATTGAGACACTTAAGACCACCAAGCCACCATCACAATCATTGACTACATTTCGCTGTGAACTAATAATATCAGTTCCAGGGGGAGTCAGGCCCCCTCCAAGCGCTTCGAAGATCCGCCTCTGGGTGAGGCCGTCACATAGTATGAGACAATGAATTCGTATTTACTTTTAAAAAATAATTACGTTACTTTTCCTATGTAATGCAATTACGTTTGAACAGAGTAGTTGTAGATCGACGACGATATATGTACTGGTCAATAGTTAAACGAAAATATGTCAAATGAAATAAACATAAGTTAGACAAATCATGTTACAAACATTAATGATTGAGAGGTAAGAAAAAAAATAAAATTAGGCAAAAACAAAGAGATTTAATTGAATTATGGTTAATTATATACAAAATGTACGGTGCGATTGTCTTATAGTATGAGACAATGAAAGCATAGTTACTTTTGAATAATAACAGTGTAACGTTTCATATGTAATGCGGTCAAGTTTGAATAGAATAGCTGTAAATTGACAGCAGCATATATAGTGTATAAGTGTTTAACGAAAAAATTGTCAAACATGATATTAAGATGTGTTAGATAAATCATGTCACCAATATTATAGTCAAATATGAGAGCTATGAAAAATTATGAAATTTGAATAAAAAAAAGAGAGCATTATTAAAATTAGCGTTAATGGTATTATAGATATATATTGTGTCTCATAGTATAATTACTCTATTCCTTGTTGGGCCCAAAAAATACAGTCCATGTTTAGCTTAATTAGGAGAAACGAGAATATCAGGATGTGGGGGTGTGGATACCCATATCCGTACCCTCCCAAACCAAACCCTGTGATGTAACACGGACTTTTATTACGCATGTTTTAACGTTGACTTAAACGGTTCTAACAATGTCGAATTCATTTTGAGTCGTTTGAAATGTTAAATGAGTCGAGTCGCTTCACATCACGCTTAAATAAATGTTCATTTCGTCCATTTAGAGTCTAGCTTGGTCCGCGTCTCGTTTCCTCTGGCATGAGATTCGCATTTGCATTACAATTGGCCCTTTTACGTTAACAAGGTCCAGTTGAGCATACCTAAATTCCTTACATTTAGGCCCGGTAGCTAAAACCGCTATTTAGCATCCTCATTTGAGAAATACAGCCTCACGGGTCGTCTTATTTCACAAAATCCATGCAAATACACCCTTTTTACATTTTCGGGTCTCGGGCCCAAAATCGAGCCCAAACACATTCTTGGCCCGCTTCCCAAGGCCCAAGAACTCACACACAAAGTCTTCTAGTAGGTCATACTCGGTGTACTTGGAGCACAAACAAGGAGATTGTGTCGAATATTTCCAAGATTTGGTGATCCGGATTAAGGAAATACGAAAACACGAAGCTAAAACCCGACTGTCAAACCGAAACAGCCTATCCGGTTTAGTACACAAATTAAACCGCACACCTCTATGCGGTTTGTCAGCTTGGCTTTTTAAGCTTATGCGGTTTGTCAGCATAGCTTTTTATGCTTATGCGGTTTGTCAGCTTGACTTTTTAAGCTTATGCGGTTTGTCAGCTTGGCTTTTTAAGGCTTTGCGGTTTGTCAGCTTGGTTTTATCCCGAGTTTCCTAATTTTTCTCGGCAATTCTCCTATAAATACAACCCCTTGGACGACCTATTCTTACAAGTTTTCCACACAAGAAAAACACTCCTTCTCACAACCTTTCTTCCTAGGTTTAGTACCCACACATGGGTCCCAAAACAAATACCGTCTAGCACGGTAAACACACAAATACACTCACAAAAGCCTCAAGCACCCAAAATCTGTAACAACCTGGTTTTTCGTGACTTTAATTAAACTAAGGCGGAAAATTAATTAAGTCTATATATTACAAACCAGCTGCTATCGTATTAAAACTCTATATACATAGTACGAGTTTTAAGATAAAACAGAGTATATGTTCGGTTACAAATATCTCAAAGGAGTACAAAATAAGGTAGACCATCCCCAGCATGATTAACGTTAGTCTCGGGGTACCTGCATTAATTATCATATTCTCGCATCACTCTTTCGATACATGCAATTCTAAACATATGCAATATATAAAATAAATAAGTAAAAACACATTTCAGGTAGGCAAGTAAAAACACATAAGGAAATCATGATGATTCAAACACGAGTATACATCCAATCACATAACGTACAACACTCATAAATAATCATTCTCAATAAGTCGTATTTCAACACTCAGGAAACCAAGTCATTCAGACAATAATCAATCAAAACAAGGAAATGCATTCATCATACGTTGACTAATGAGTCTTCGTTAGTAAGGCGGAATCATGCAGACATAATCCGCGCAGTAGCCGACAGGGCCAACATAACTTGGACATGGCTGACAGGCTAAAGATATCTAAGGTAATAAGGACGATTCAATCCCTTGTCTAATGTATGCATACACTACCTATCGAGGATCATACGTATTCGCTATTCAAAAGGTATCACCGACGAAAAAGTTCGACTATCACCAGAGACGGGTACCCCCGGTTGGGGCTGGTATTTTCCAATTACCATCTATGGGCCCACGGAAATATCAATGTTGCCCCATCCCTGAGGTTGTATATATCGTGTCAAATAGCAATCTAAAGATCGTTAAATAGCCTTGGGCAACTCTGGGAGGGAGCCCAAGTCCCCATAGACAGCTACCTCATTAACATCGAATTTCAAGAGTCGCGACATGGCGAACAATCCTAGTATTTTATTCAAGTAGCTCATTTTCTCAATTTCTTATTTTCTCGTTCAATCGTAACATGTGTAAATTCTGAAATTTAAATATATCGTCGAACTTTGTATAATGAAATTTTAGTTCTAGCAGTTCTTCAGGTAAACAGAACACATAGAAAAACTTAAATATTTATTTTGAGTCCGTTCGTAAATTTTAAATATTTTCACTATTCATTATTTTACTATTCATTATTTTACTATTCATCACGGTTACTATTCATCATTTTACTATTCATCGTAGTTACTATTCATCGTATTTTTATACGTATTCGTATTTCGTATTTCTACGTATTTTTATACGTATTCGTATTTTCGTATTTCGTATTTATACGTATTTTTATACGTATGTGTATTTTTATACTTCGTATTTATACGTATTTTTATACGTATACGTATGCGTATTCTTATACTTCGTATTTATACGTATGCGTATGCGTATTCTTATACTTCGTATTTATACGTATTTTTATACTTGTACGTATTTTTATACTTGTATGTATTTCTATACTTTATACATATTTTTATACTTAGGATATTTTTAGGTGTAAAACTAAGCTTTTATTTACTAAGTATAGAATCCTAGTTTCAAAGTCGTTAAGTTCGTTTTGTATTTAGTGATTTGAAAAATTATTTTAAATGTAAAACTCGGTTGAATTTAGTCATATACTTAACTAAAATCTTATCGGTTTCAAATTTTAGCGACGTTGTCGTAGTTCATTTTAAATAGTCCGTATGTCCAAATCCAAATTTAAGCAAAGGTAGTAACACTCGAAATTGTTCATTTGAATACGTGTAACGTTTATTTTTATCGGTTTCGTCGATTTTTTTTATTAACGATTTATTGTATAATCTAATATAACCCTAATTACTATTCAATTTTAGTGACTAAGTGATAAATTCCTTTTGATCAAAATTGGTCCAATTTTAATGTAGAAACCGTGGCCCTTAATTATTTTAGCTATTTATTTCTTTTTTTTGTTTTTTGTTAATAATTCATTGCTTTAACTAATTATATTATTTAAGTGATAAAAATAAAAAGTGACAAGTTCATTTTAGGTCAAAATTTAACCCTAAAACCGTGGCCCCTTCCATACTTGTTCATTTTTATTTTCGTTTTCTAATTTATCGGTTTTGACTTAAAGTTTTTATATACTAATTATTTAAAATATACTAAAGTGATTTAAATAGTTTACAATTTTCACTAAACATTTTATTTCATTTATGAATAGCGATTTGTGACACTTTATATTTCTAACTTTTATATTTTAAAGATTTAGTTTATTTAACTTATATATTTAGCTTTGTAATTACTTACTAGTTAATAAAAACAATAAATAATAACAAACATATAAACATTATAAATCAAACTAAGCTAAATCATGAAGAACACATGAAGGAATAAAGAACACTCATGAATTTCATATGAACATCAAATACTCAATTTTTCATATTATCATATAATTTTCTCAAATTTTACCAATAAGCCTAATTAACCTAAACTAACATAACATATTATTTTCAAAAATTAAAACTAAAAATTGGTCCAAAAATATATGAAAAACCGTGGCCTTTAATATATACTTCACAATTTTTATTTTTTTATTTTTATACTACTAATTATATATCTAAAATCCTTTATATTATAAGTATCATTAGCATAAGTGAAAATCATATAGAAACATTAATAATAAAAATTAAATTATTTCATACACAAAAATAACAACAATAGTTCAAGCACATAAACACTTTAAAACATTTAAATATCATAACAATTTCAATTTAAGTCCAAAACATAAACTAATTACATTTTTATATACATCTTATTCATAGTCTTTTAAGCATGCAATTAACAAAAATTAAAACGAAAAATTACTCAAAAACAAAGGGTTATGCCGTGTAGTTTTATATGGTTACACATATTTTATTTTTCGATTTTTGTCTCCTAATTTAACATACGATTACTAGGTGATAAAATAATTCATGCATGCATCAAAACATCAATTAGGAAAATAACATAAAATCAATTAGGTTTAGTGCTTAGCAATTATAGTGTGCGAGAGCACCTTAATTAGTAGGAAATGAAAAGTCTAGTAGTTGTCGGGATCCACAATATTGTCGAAAATGCTTAGATCGACACCTCCACCTTGCTCCTCTTCTTTGGGTTGAGTAGTACATAAAAATGCAAATATATAAGTTAGTAATTTATTTAAGCAAGTTAAACTATACTAAAAATTTTAAGTGTAGTAACATTTTTATGTTTAGGTGATGTATAGTTTTTATTTATTTCGATTTGTGTTCATGAATATTTATAAGTTAAAAGAGGAGGTGATTACTAAAATAATTGGTGGAGAAGTTATTTAAGTGCTTAAGAAATTTAAAGCAAGAAAATAAATGATTTAAGGAAGAAAAGTGTAAGGAAGAAGATGAAGATCATAAGGAGTCTTGAAGTTGAACATGAAGTTATGCTTACTTGTGTTCTTGAGCGAGTTTATTTAGAGAGAAAAGAGTTAGAGTATTAGTTTGTGTTTGTGTGTAATGAATGTTGTAGTACTAATTGTATACTAGTAGTGTAAGTTGTAGTATGTATTGTATTTGTGTATTTAAAATGTATAACCTTTAATTTTAATAATGCAAATACAAGTGATGATGAAAGTATGTAGGATTGTAAGTGAATTGACATGGTAGTAAAGTAGAGAAGAATGGAAGAGGATAACATTGAGCCAAGGGGGCTCAATGAAGTCGGCCACCATGAGTCACAAGTAGCCCGATTTTCGTTTTTGAAATTTTCGATTTGCGCGCACGCGAAAAGTCTCGAAATAAAATATATGATCTTAAAATAATGTTTCGAAGTAAGATCGAAAATAAAAATGAAAATAAACTTCAAAAGGAAAGCAAAACAAAAAATGGGTTTAAAATCCTCGAAACTTCGAATAAAAATTTATTTGATCGAAATACTTATTTTTTTCGTTGAAAGTTAACGATTTAAATAATTAGAATCAACCGTCAAAAATTTTATCAGTTTAAAGTAAGTGTGACTCATTATTTCGATATTTAGTGAATGTGTTAGTTAAATCAAATTGAAATAGTAATTTGATATTAATATAATAAGATTTGTTACTAATAACCAAAATAATTAAACCTTAACTAATTTTGTTAGATTTGGATTATGAGTAATTATATTTAAAAAAGGATTAGGTGATTTAGTCACCCTTAAGTGGCTCGGCCACTTGGTCAACATTTGACCTCGATTTGCGTGCCGAAATTTGTCGTTGAGAAATTTGTCGTCGATTCATCATTTTATTTATCGAGTTCGAATATGTAAAAATAAAGTTCAAATTCGAAGTATATATCAAACTAGTTTTAGTTTAGGTGCGAGAAAAATTGTAGCGTATTGTTTTAGGAATTAATTGAGCGAGATTGCCTAATTATTGATTTCCTGATTATGATTAGCTTGAATTAACACGGGGTGTTACAAAATCCTTGAGTTCAGCACACCGTCCCGTGTTGAATTCATCCTTTTTAGTTCAAGAAGCGAAGCTCTGCCCAGATCTGAAGCGCCAGGACCAGGTAGGTACCGATCCACTTGGATCAAAGCTTTTTTTATTTTCTATGGACTAACAAAGGGACTACACTTTAGCGCCTCCCCCCCGGCTTTGAGCAACCGAGTGCGCTTGACGCCAAGTGGTCTTATTACTTTGGGTACGCACCATATCCGATGACACCGCCAAAGTCGCATAAGCAACCGACCCTTCTAAAATAAACCAATGTTCAATTGAACGTTTATTTTATTTGCATGCATCTTGCACCTTTTACTTTTGCATTAAAACACTTAGCAATGAATTCGACCTTTAACTGAACCGTTTCATTAACTAGTTAAACATGCTAAACTGAGGGTTTTAAACAATCTTTTTTTTCATTTGCATTTGCATTCTTTTACAAACCTTATCGCACTTGTACGTAGCGATAACATTGGCTCAAATATCATTTTACATGGATTGTTCTAGGTCAGTAGAGGCTATTTTTACATAGGCTTTTCTAAAAGGTTTTCATAAATCATTATTTGAATTAATCTTTAGTAAAGTACCCTCACCCCGAATCCGTAATGGTTTCACAACCTTAGATCTAGGGGTGTCAGCGTGCTCCAAAATGTAGGACGTGTTTTATGACTCAGAACACGATAGCAGGTTCCTAATTTCCGCGATAATTAGGTGGCGTCTCCAAAACAGTATTAAAGGATTTTCAAACTTAATCCTTTTAACTTTAAGCGCCCTTATGCAAGACGCCGAGTTGGGTCCCTCTCGATCCCGGGTTCCACAGTTTGGCGACTCCGCTGGGGAAGTCTTTTTTTTTTTTAAAACTGAAAACTAGCGTTTTCTTTTTTAAAATAAAGAGGTGAAACTTGAAAGCCTTGAACAATCCATGTCTACATATTTGAGCTATGCACATTCGTTTAGAGTCCATTCCTTTTGGAATATAGGCACCCTTTGAACCTCGAGAGGTGGTTCCAACACGCAGGCTTGTCCACTCGATAAAGCACGTGCAGGACTAATTTCCCTCTCACCCCTCCACGGCTTGCCGTAAACGACTATCTCGACCGCCCCAGTGCTCCCTTTAGAAAACCGCACGCCACGGCGTGAGGAAATAAAGGGGTTAAGTATCTGCCAAAGCGTACTCGAGGTAGTTGGAGGTGTACCTGACTTGACCCATTCACCCTTTGAGTCATACGTACAAGTACGAGGCTATGCACTCCATGGTCTTTTTCAAATGAGCATTTGCATTCATATCTTCGAAAACCCGCCAAACGTTTCAGGATATAAACGAACCTAACAACTAACAAACTAACACTTTAAACAAAACTATCGCGGACTTTTGAAATAAAAGTTTTTGATAGGCTAAAGTCGCAACGCCTAACAAAGATAACCGGACACTCACACTACTAGGTAGATAGGGTAGTCGGGATCGATTTCCACGGGGAGATGGTTGATAATATTTGTTATCGGTGGATGGATTCTAGATTGGTCGGTTCGAGTATTGGGTTTAGTTACTAAAGACTAAGGCTCGGAAAGAAAAAGGGGTTTAACTTATAAAGAAGGGTCTAGGGATTAGGCTTGTTACGGGTATGCGTGGTTAAGTGACACTCGGAATGGGAATGCTATGCTAGCTAGGGGTTTGACTCGTCCTCTCGGCTTTAGTCTCCCTCGAACTATACTAGCGTGCTCTCGCTCTTACTAGCAAGGGTTTCGTTGTATGCTTACGGTCTATCCTCAAACTAGGCTTTCGTTCTTAAGTTTGGGAGTAAGAGATGAAGATTATGGCCAATAATCTCAACAACAACAAAGCATAAACATAGAAAACTTAGCATAAACACAATCATTCCGAAGCACTATGAGTACACGTACACCGAACTTACCATCACCCTAGAAAGATGACTACTCACTCATGATCAAAGCACAAACAACGCAATTTAAACAATAAAAACGCATAATTGAAATCGATAAGACAAAGTAAATAATAACAAGATGATGATGATGATGATTACTAAACTACAAGAGAGGAAATGGATGATGCATTAGACAAAACGATAATCTAAACCGATGAATTTGATTGAGATTGAAAGATAGGAAATCAAATTACAAAAGTAGAATTTTAGGTTTTAGTTCTTCTCTAAAAAGTAGCATAAAACGAGAAATAAAGCATAAGTGTTTCTAATATTTTTACACCAAGTATATAATACGAAGAAAATGAGAAACTCCAAAGACGGGGCCGTCCCGGATCTCCAGGACGGGTGTCCCGATCGGGACGGGCTTCCCAGCCCTACGGGATGGCCATCCGGTAGGCTACAGATTTTTTCCTTCTTTTTTTCTTAACTTCAATTCTTGTTTCCTCGTCCCAAAGCATAGGGACGAGGTGTAGTTCGTCCCAAAGGGTAGGGACGGAGTCGTGAATGATTATATGAGCTTCTTTTGTCGTCCCTAAGTCTCGGGACGGGTCTAAATCATCATTTCTTGACTTGTGCTCATATTTGGCCATACTTCAATGCACTATAACTTCACCTAGCGATCTCGGGAGCTCCAAATGTCGTCCCAAATAGCACAAATCCTCCTAAAGTCGGCTATGTCCTGCAAAACAAAGCCAAACAACGAAAACCAGAAATCTCGGAGGAAAAACATCGCTTAAAGCGAATAAAAGCGCTAAATATAAATGAATCGCTAGTGAAAAGGGGGCTAAAATCATATATAAATACAATACATCAAACTCCCCCAAACCGAACCGTTGCTTGTCCTCAAGCAACAAAGCGTGACAATAAGAACATGAGGACAAAGCGAGACTAAAATACTTCCCAACGAAACCCAAACCACAAGAAGCTGTAGCAATGACAATCGTTCCCGAATCAACATGGGACATGAGAAATAGCTAACTAAAGGTTGAAATTTACATGACGGCGTAGTAAATAAATGACATAGCTAAGACTTTCGGCTCTCTCGCGATCAAATTCCGGACTCCTGGCAGTTTCCACTCATCACACACAAGTGAATATAGGCAATATAGATATAATGTGATTACGCTCACCTACTTAACTCATGGAAACTGTGGAACCCGGGAACCGCGTTCGGGGGACCCAACTCGGCGTCTTGCTTAAGGGCGGATTTTAAAGTTAAAAAAGATTAAGTTGGAAAAACCTTTAAGAACTGTTATGGAGTCGCCACCTAATTATCGCGGAAATTAGGAACCTTCTACCATGTTCTAAGTTAAAAACATGTCCTAGATTTTGGAGCACGCCGACACCCCTAGATCTAAGGCTTGTGAAACCAGATTGGATTCGGGGTGAGGGTACTTTAGAAAAAGAGTTAATTCAAATAATGATTTATGAAAACCTTTTAGAAAAGCCTATGTAAAAATAGCCTCTACTGACCTAGAACAATCTTTGTAAGATGATATTTGAGCTAATGTTATCGCTACGTACAAGTGCGATAAGTTTGTAAAAGAATGCAGATGCAGATGCAAAAAGATTGATTAAAACCCTCAGTTTAGCATCTTTAACTTGTTAACGAATACGGTTCAGTTAAAGGTCGAATTCATTGTTTAAGTTGATTTTAATGCAAAATAAGAAGGTGCAAGATGCATGCAAATAAAATAAAGTTCAATTGTCCATTGGTTTATTTTATAAGGTCGGTTGCTTATGCGACTTTGGCGTGTCATCGGATATGGAGTCTACTAAGTAAATAGAACACTTGGATCGCAAGCGCTACTGGGTGCCAAAGCCGGGCGCAAAAGTGTAGACCCCTTTGTTAGTCCATAGAAAATAAGAAAAAGCTTTGATCCAAGTGGATCGGTACCTACCTTGTCCTGACGCTTCAGATCTGGGCAGAGCTTCGCTTCTTGAACTTAAAAGGAGGATGAATTCAACACGGGATGGTGTGTTGAACTCAAGGATTTGAGTGCTTGAGGCTTTGTGGATGTGAAAGGGTGTAAGATGAGGATTTGGGGTGTAAAAGATGTATTCTGGTTGTGAATTGCTGTGAGAATTGTGTGTGAAAGATGATGTCTCGAGGTTGGGTATATGGGTGTATATATACTAAAAACCTCGGAGAAATTAGGAAATCGGGGATAAAAACAGGCCAAGGAACCGCATAGCCTTATGCGGTTGCCTGGGGAAACCGCATAGCCTTATGCGGTTTCCTACCCAAACCGCATAAGCTTATGCGGTTCGAGGGTCGGGTTTTTTGTGTAGTTTTCTAGTTTCGGTTGAATTATATCTTTGAAAGTTTTCGAGATAATCTCAAACGTGAAGCTCAAGAAAACCCCTAGGATATTTCTGAGATATTTTGTGATGCTTAGGGCTTTGGAGTGCGGGCCAAAGGCTGGGTTTGGGCTTGGTTTGGGCAGAGACCGGAAAAATGAAAAGGGTGTATTTGCATAGTTTTTGTGAAATAAGGTAAGGCGTGAAGCCGTATTTTGTGTAAGAGGGGCTAAATAGCGGTTTTAGCTCTAGGGCCTAAATTTAGGAATTTAGGAATCTTTGAATTAGACCTTGTTAATGTAAAAGGACTAATTGTAGTGCAAATGCGAAGCTCATGCCAAATGAAGCAGGACAAGGACCTAGCTAGACTCCAAATGGACAAAATGAGCGTTTATTTAAAGCGATGTGAAGCGACCGTAATCATTTTAACATTTCAAACGACTCAAAATGAATTCGACATTAGTTAGAACCGTTTAAGTCAACGTTAAAGCATGCGTAATAAAAGTCCGTGATACATCACAGGGTTTTGTTTGGGAGGGTACGGATATGGGTATCCACAGAGCCCCCAGTTTGACTGAGCTCGGACTAGAGCGCTAGTCAAACTCCTCGACCATATCCGGACCATTATAGTCTCGATCTGATCGGCGAACGAAGCATGTGTCCATGGGTGAGACGAGGACTTGAGCAGGCTAAGCGGGGAGGCGTGCGCATTTTAAGGACTTGGCGGTCCGTGCATGCTATAAGAACTGCCGCCTCTTTGGATGTCTTAAATCGTGCTTGTTGTACTGTCGTTGTTGGTGCCTTTGTATATGCTTGGTGTCGTCGGATGCATGGTGCTGGTGCTTGTAATGTCTTCGTATGAAATGTGAAAGGGGCTAAAGTGCAGGGGTGCATGTGTCTGTAAGATGTTTGGGTATGCGTGAGGTGTATAATTGAGTAGGGGTGCTCATGTAGATGTAGGTGTTGGTCTCGTGAAAGAGCGTCCGTGTAATGCTCGTGCTTGAACTCGCCGAGGAGTGTCTATGTAGAGTGAAATGCTTGGAGTTAGGTGTATATTGCAGAGTGCTTGTGCTTGGGCTCGCCGAGGAGTGTCTATGTAGTCGTAGTTGCATATGATTGCCTTTCGTTGAGGAGAAAATGATGTAATGCTCGTGAAGAGCGTTAGGTATACCTTACATGCATACATTAAATGCTTAATATACGCGTATGGCGGACTGTAGGTGACGCCTTAACCCAAGCACGGGACGTACTTGGAGTTGCATTAGGGCCAAGATGAATTAGGAATTCAAAAGTAGGCGTAAAACGAGAAGAAACCGAGAAAAACCCGGGGCAGGAACCGCATACGCATAGCCTTATGCGGTTCATGGGTCAAACCGCATAAGGCTATGCGGTTTACCCTGTTGGCTGTAGGGGCTATATAAAGCTCGAGGATGTCGTGAGTGATGCTAATAACTCATTTACGGTTTCTTATCTCTAAAAACGCCATTTTTCGATTTCTCAACCGTTTTTGCTCGTTTTTCTTGCGTTGCCTTGCTATGGAACGAGGTATTGCTCCATTTTAACTTGCTTTTACGTTATTTGTTGTTTTAATTAGCTAGTTTTGCCTTGAAATGTTGAAAAGACGGGTTTTGAATGAAAACCCGAGTTTTGCTTGAAATTTGCCGTTTGAATGCTTGAAATTGTCGCCATTGTGTTGCATTATGCCATGTGAACGTGTATGTGTGAATTGATTGTGATTTAGACCGTCTTTGTGTGAAAAAACGTCCAAATTAGGTTTCGGGCCCGAAAACGAACCCGGATTTTCCGACCCGGAATTTCAATTAAACTTCGGTGTAGGATGCCCATAGCGAGTATAGCATGCCTATAGCGTTAGTTTTGCGAAAAAGTCGAGTTAGGGCTTTCAAATCGCCGTCTTAAGTCGTAGTTTTACGGAGTAATTAAGGCGAATTGGGGGTTTTTGATCGGAGTGACCAAAATGCAATTTCTTGTAATGGGTTATTGTTGGGGGCTATTATGGCGCGTAGAAACCATAAAGTTGTAATTTTGAAGTGTAGAGAACGGCTTTCGGCTTAATTGTGAATTAGGCCTAAAAATGCTTTGTGAAGTGTATGGTGTAATGTGTTTAAAGGGATGTGTATGTATTATGTGTGTATTATTTGCGTGTATTTGTGTATGTGTATGCCAAGTTGTATGCTTGCATGTATTACAGCTGTATGTATTGGTTGTGTTTGGTTGCAGGGGAAGATTCTAGTCGTGTTACGAGGTCGAAATCCCGTAGGAGTGCTAGCTCGAGGACCGAGGGAGCCTCTAGCTCGAGTGGTTTGAGGCGTACACGTAGCGAGAGGGAAGCCGACCCTCGTGATTTGTCTACGAGACGTGGGCAGTCACGAGGTAGGGGTCGTGGGAGGCATGTCCTTATGCCTAATTCGGAGGAGGAGGAGGCGGATGCGTTTGCTCACGAGTTTGTGGACGAGCTGGAGGCTGAGATGGATGTTACTGAGGAGGCTGTGGAGGTTGCGCCTAGAGCGAGTAGCTCTAGGCCGCGAAAATCACGTGCGAACAGGGCGTTCGCTAAGGGCTGGGATGGCCATAACCTTCTACTTGCCCCGGAGAGACACGTTTCCTATCGAGCGACGATGGGTTGGCAGAAAGGTTCGATGAGAACTTTCTCGGGCGTGTCGTCCGTAATGTGTGTTTTTGAGGAGAAGCTTGCGCCGGGAGCGCCAGCTTGGAGTCTTTGCGTAGTGCTTTTGGCCGTTAATTACGGCCATTGGAGGGAGATTGCAAGGAAGAAGCGGGCGGCGAACCCGATGTTGATCGGGGCCTTCTAGAGCGGTATTGGGACACCACGACGGCGTTCCATATGCCCGGCTTTGGTGGCGCATTACCTTGTCTGAGTATCTGCGGTCATAACGGGCTGGATTCGGGACCGTGACATGAGCTTTGAGTTTGCGCCGTCCGTTGTGGACGAGGTTGTGACCGACGCGATCGGCGGTGGTTTGGAGGTGATTTGCGAGGGTGCTCCACCTTACACTTTCAAGACGAGCTATATCTTGGAGTACTTTGAGGGGAAGACCGAGTATGGCCCCTCGGAGTGGAGTGACGAGCAGAATGCTCGTATGTGGCTGTGGTGGTTCGTCAGCGCCGTGTACTTCGGCGATAAAGGCGAGCGGGCATCGACATCGGTCCTTATGCATCTCCTGGATTGGAGTGCAATTGGGACGTTCGACTGGGTGACGCCGTCTTTGGGTTTGTGCATTCGTTTCTGTATGGATGCCGTGAGACCGCGGGTCATGGATCGAGGGTCGAGACTGTCCTTAGTCTCGCCTGGATTCTTGATGGAGGTACGTGTTAATTCTGTTTTTGTTTCGGGTGCATTGTTGTTTGTTTTCGTTGTCTTTGTCTTTGTAACGTGTTTTTGTTTCTTGTGTGTGTAGTCATGGATTCTTAGCTATTTTCCTTTTCTGCTCCCCCCGCATGCTCTGAGGATCGTGAAGGAGTATCCGGCGGTACGTACTTGGGGTACGTGCAACCGTGCTGCGTTTAATTGGTCGTATGACGAGGTTTGGGATCGCCTGAACCGGATGCGGTTTGATGAGGTTAGTGCTTGAACCATTTTAAATAGAGTGTACTTAAAATGATTGTATTGTATTTGTATTTATGGGTATTTGTCTTGTCTTTGTTTGTAGTTCGTGCCGTTCCCGTGGGGCCAGTACAGGGACATTCCCGAGGGCATTGGAGCTAGGTTTGCGGTCACGAGAGACCAGCGCTTTGTACTGGCGACGCCGTATGGGCGGTTTGGTACCTTGGAGAGCGTTTGGTCTTCGAGCGGGGTGGCAGCTCGGTGGTGCTGAGATCCGCCGAGGGTCCTGTTTGAGCGAGGGTTTTCTCGGGATCGGGTGGCGTGTCTGGGGAAGGAGAGTCGGTGAGTCTTCTCTGTCCTGGGGAAGACTATGGCCAGTTTGCTGAGTCTCGGCTTGCTTGTGGGCCGATTGAGGTATGCTTGTTTCTTTTGAGGATGCGTAAGGTAATTTTGTGAAAAATTTCCCTGACGTGTGCGTTTTGAAATTGTTTTGTAGGAATTTGATCCGGAGATGGCGGAGCAGCCTGGTGATTTCCTACCCTTTGTTAGTCTGACGAGTCGGGTGTGCGTCGTACTTTCACTTTGCCGACGTACTTGCCGGTGACCACTGACGCGGGCATGGATAGCTGGACGGGCAGGGTGAAGAAGGTATGTATTTTTGTTGTATATGTGAGTGAGCCCCCAGTTTGATCGAGGTATGAAATATAGCGATGATCAAACTAGTGAGATGCGTGTTTTTGTGTTACCCCTTCGAGTTTGGCTTAATTTGAGTGAAATTAAGGCAAAATGGAGATAAGCGCTGTTAATTTGAAATTTCCCCCCTAAGTTTGACTTGATTTGAGTGAAATTAAGGCAAAATGGAGAGAAATGTGAAGTGTTTTTGTGTTGTGTATCACAGGTGGCTAAGGAGGCTCATAAGAAGCTATGGCGGATAGCCAACAGGTGGAGGATGGCTTTGGCGAAATTTGCTCGGTTAATGTCGAGCCGGGCTGAGACGGCTCAGATTCGGCGTGAGTTTGACGAGTATCGTCGTCGTCATCCCAAGTGAATTTGTGTAATAAAGATTGTATGAACCTTTATGTACATGTCGTTGTAGCTTGAACTTTGAACTTGTTGTAGCTTGAACTTGATTGTCGATAAACCTGTTTGGTAGGCTTGTTTGAAAAATGATATGATTCCCGAGTGGGATGCAGTTGATGTTTGATTTTAGATTGTGAAAATGTTTTTTTTTTTTTTTTTGCAAAAAGTTCATTTTAAATGTCGAAATGAGCTTGCATGAACGTCGGAAATGTTTGTGTTGACTCGTGGTATGAATCGTATTTGCTAAAGTGAAGTGTGATGCTGGTGTATGGGGAACCACAAAAGAAAGTCGTAGCTCAAAGTAGGTCGTAGTGTTTTAGGAAAGACGGAATTAGGAAAATTGCGAGAAAACCGGCCCCTTGAACCGCATAGCCTTATGCGGTTCGAGGTCCAAACCGCATAAGCTTATGCGGTTTGGTGGGCAAACCGCATAAGGCTATGCGGCTTGACGGCTTGGCTTTTAATGCTGAGTTTCCATATTCCGTAAGATGTTTTGTATATAAGGAGGGGGGGTGCGTGCTACAATCCTCATTCACAAACACTTCTCTTTTTCTCTCTTAATACAAGTTTTTGCTCTCATAAACATATTAGGCATATTTATAAAATTTTTTGTATCCAAGAAAATGGAGGAGCATTTTGATGCTCTTTTGAAGAGGTGGACTTCTTCACTAAGTCCGGCGATGAAGAAGGCGGTGTATGATGATGGTGCGGGTGTATTTATTGGCTTTCGTCAAATGAAAGTCGATCTAGACTTCCTTGATGTGTGCTTAGATTATTGGCACTACTACAAAAATGGAATTAGAGAACTGTTAAAATAGACCTTATAGAACGCCTGAGAAGCGTTTTCCTCCTCAGCGATCTATAAAGTTTATAAAACGCCTGCATGAGGCGTTCTGTATTTGCAACCATAGAACGCACTTTGTTACGAAGTGTTTTCTTTTCAGCTAGAAAAGAGAACACCTATATTTCATAACAGCTCTATAAATATGGGAATAGATAACAGTTATCTTACATAACAGTTCTCTATTCACTTACTTAATTTTAAAAAAAAAATATTACCGAATAATATAAAAAATATTATTAATATATATGTAAAGATAATACAGATTACAAAACATAATACTCTTAATCGGTTACTAAAAATTCAGTTTACACATGTAAACAAACAAAAATGTAACTGAAAGCTATTTATTCTTTAGCATTTGCGAGTAGTATGGCTACATCTTTATTGGACTTCTAATGGAGCTTGTCATTCTTGGCAGCGCCTTTACAATGCATAGTCAGATCAATCTGAAAAAATGACAAATATTCAAGTTATAGCACAAAAAAAATGACGTCGAGAAGACCTTTTCCATCTAAAGCAAGTAAAATTATCACACGACAAAACAAATATAATCACTTAATCGTTGAGGTCATAGAAGTTGGATACCATGTTAAATTCCACGAAGACGCAACACCAAATGGAGGGTCGATTCCTTTTGAATGTTGTAGTCGGCCAACGTACGACCGTCCTCGAGCTGCTTTCCAGCAAATATCAATCTCTGTTGGTCTGGAGGGATACCCTCCTTGTCCTGAATTTTTGTCTTGACGTTGTCAATGGTGTCCGAGCTCTCCACCTCTAGCGTGATCGTCTTCCTGTCAAAGTCCCATGATTGACAAAACTATTTTGCAGAAATCAAGATACTTAGGCGCGCAATGATAGCAGGCGCACAATGACAGAGAAAAGAGTGAGATCCCTGCAAGACTTTTAGGGATGTTTATGCTTATATGTTTCATGAGCAATCAACAACTAATATAACTCTTTTGCTTAGCTTTGTGGAGTCGATTACAAAATCAACAAAATTGAGGGCAAATTACTGATTCAACTAAGAAATCAATCGACATATAAGAGGAAAGCTCCTCATGAAAACTAATCAACTCCCACATCATATACAACCAAATTATCATAAATTGAAAGAAATTGTAATCGGTACTTGAGAAAGCTCAACAATTATAATGAAATACTGAGATATAGGATTAAAGGCAGATCATTAGTTGAACCAATGTAAACGAATCGTGAAATTAACTCCAGTTCATACATATTTAAAGAAAATGATTCACAAATCGACCATAAATCCTCAACTATGAAATAAATACAGACAAATAGAGATTTAGAGTTACCTTTAGCGATGACATTAAGGAACATCTTGCGAAACGGTGAGTTGGATGACACTTCGTAACAAAGTCGACAACTAATTCGATCAAATTGCCTTTAGTTCGAGCTTGAACAACTGATAAACAATCAAAATCAAACATATAAAAGAGGCAAAATCAAATCTCTAAAAAAAACGAGGCAAAATCAGATCACGAATTGAACAAAAACGTTCCAAACATAGTCATAAAATTCCGAAATCAAACATTGAATTCGCATCTAATATGCATGCAGCAGATTTAGCGTATATGCATGCAGCAGATTTAGCGTGATAAACCTCTATTCATTTGATCTCATCGTAAGACCGTCCAGCTCTGAGACAGATCTGCCATTGGTGTCTTTGTACTTCGATAATTCGTTGGTCAAAGCCTGCACCTGCGACAATTGACGGTCACGGTCATCTCTAGCTTGTTGTAGCTCTGTCCTGAGACATGCCACCTCATCTATCAGCGCCTCTTTTTGTTTGACAGATTCTTCCTGAGCTGCCTGAAATATCGTCAAGAGTAAATTAGGATGCGGCGAAAGTCATGTTAATCGGTTTTGGCATGTTCCTCGAATCCAACTAAAGTTCTCAAATGACGGTGTTCACTCAATTAATGCTTGCATGAACATGAAATCTGCAAGGATCATTCACATCAAATAACCAATTTTGTACTAATATGAGCGATTTATTTCAGAGATTTGAGTGTAGATACATATAATCAATGAATAACAATTCCTAAAAACTGTAGAACCAGAACCCTAGGATACAAACATAAACATACTCCATTATACACCTACAAACTTACAACATCTCGCAACATTAACCAAGCTTCGAAATCAAACAATTACATCATACAAACCATACATAATACATTCACTTACACTAATAGACTAAGTAAGGGGAATAACCCTTACTAACCATAATCAGAACCTAACCAGCAGCCCCAAAATTCAACAGAAACAACAGTCGACATCGTTAGAAAACAGCAGTACAACTTGGTACATTACGCAGTCATATACGGTCATCAATCAACCCAAAGCCAACCCACAATTCAAGCTTTACACACACAAAAGCATACTTTATTACATACACACAACACATAGAAACTAAGTAAGGGATAAGCCCTTACCTTGCGAGGAGGAAACCGCGATTCGAACTTGATAACGCCAAAACCGCCCCGAACAACGCGTGCTCACGATATAAATACCTCAAGGATGCAAAAACTTCGAAAACAGATCCTCTACAAAGTCACGATTATGCCATCAATTACTACTAACATATTGCGTAATCGACTTATAACATCACTAACATAGATTCCCAATCAAAAGCCCCAAATTCTAGGGTTAGGGTTCATACGAAAATCAACATAAAACGATTAGATACGAAGTATACCTTCAATTAATAGTAGGATTACTCTAAAACTCGACAAACTCGACGAATTGTAACCTAAAGTCGACGACTTGAAGGCTGGCTGAGGTGAGGAGGACGAATAAAACGGCAGAGACCAACAGCATAGGAGGGACAAACGCGATAACGAGGCGATGATGATGATGGTGATGATGATCGCAATGTGATTAATGATGAAAGAATGAAGATGATGGATGAATGAATGATAAAGTAGGTCGAAAAAAAAAGGAAAGGAGAAGCAGTGATAATGGTGAAAGAAATGGGAGATTAGGTTTTTAATTTTAGAGGAGAATATAGAAAATTCTAATTATAAGTAGGTTTAATTAAAGAGAAAGTGAGGGGTTACTTGATTTATTTTTCTTTTTTTAAAAAAAAAAATAGAATAGAGAGTTGTCATATACAAAGGCGTTTTCTATTTGTTCATTTAGAAAACAGTTATCTCATTGAAGTGTTCTCTTTACCTTTGGAAATCGCTTATGTGAATTAAGCGTTCTGTATTGTGTGTTTCTTAATCCATTTTTTGTAGTAGTGTGGGATCCTAGTTTGCACGTGTTTAGGTTTCCCGGGGGAGAGGTGTGTCCTTTAGTGGAGGAGTTCTCGGCCATTGCTGGATGGTCGAAACGGACTACTCCTGTGGTTGTAAGGAGTGAGCTTTGCTATAACGGGATGTTGCGAAACTTCCTTGGGATGACGAATGCTCATGCTGCAGGTTTGTTTGAGGGAGGCAAGGTAAACATGCTTTTCTTGTGTCAACGATATATGAATAAGGTTGATACTAGTATTTCGGACCGTTCTAGGCAGAGGGCCCTTGCTTTTTGTTTAGTTCATCGGTATGCTTTTGCGGGGTCCATGCCAGATGGAGTGTTCGGAAACGCGAGGTATGCTCGTGTTGTCGAAGAGATGAGAGGGGATATGATCCTTCTGCGTTGATCTTAGCGGAGACCATACTGGGCTTGGACGACCGTTTTGCTAATCGTCTGAGCTCGTACAGGGGTTGCGCTAGGATTCTCAACGTTTGGCTCATGGAGAGGCTTAGTGTGTATAAGGCTCTTCCCCTTGGGAGTGTTTTCAAGGCTGCGGCGACGACGTCACGAAAGATGGAGTGGGCTGACCTTCGGGAGCGTTTGCTAAACTACTACCGGGGGTTCGTGAAGGAGAGCACCATTCGTTGGTACGTGTCATGGTGGGGTATTACGGCGATTACGGCGCCGTCTGTTGCGAATGCGGCTCGTGGGTTGATGTTGTGTGGGTTTGAACGAGGAGTGTGGATTCATCCTCTTCGCTTGAAGAGGCAAATCGGGCTTGCTCAGACCATACCTGAGCAGGATACTCAGGTTGGAGGGGTTGTTGTGCTAAACAACCAAATGATTGATGCTTGGATCCGAGGATGGTCGGACCGTGTTACTTGGGCTGTTCCGGAGCATATAGAGTCTAGTCGTGTTACCGACTTCTATACACGGTGGTATCGTTCCAATGATCCTCAGGAACGGGAGAATCAAAGGAGGAGGGAGAAGAATGGGCCAAGGCCCTCCTTGGCGTATGAGGTGGTGCGCGAAAGGAGAGACTATGGTGATCTTTGTACTGTTGGTGCAGATGCTTCTTCTTCGAGACCGGCGCGGGAGAGGCTTGGACCGAAGGTGACCGTTAGGGATCGTCTAGGGTCAAGGATCGAGGAGCCCCCAGTCGAGCAGGACGAGGATCCGATCGAGCCCCCAGGTTTTGAGAGATCTATTCCCGTTCTGAGTTCGAAGATTGTGGCGGAGCGGCCCCTTGAAGATGAAGAGGCTAATCCGAAGCGTCAGAAGATGACTTGAGTAGTTTGCTTTGTTTTGCTTAGAAAATTTCCTTTATTTAAATATATGTTTTAAATTTGAATAAAGGGCTAAGGAGGCTTGTTCCTAGCTCATTTCTAAATTGCGAAAAATTCTAAATAAAGTAATAAAATAGAATTAAGTTGCTTTTGTCTTGTCTCGTTGCGTTCTTTTGTTTGTTTTCGAATGTTCTCGACCTTTTTAAGCTTTGAACGTTCATAGTTTGTCTTAAAATCCTCGACCTTTTTAAGCTTTGGATTTGGATTTTTGTTTGACTTGTTCCGTCTTTAAGTCCTCGACCTTTTTAAGCTTTGGACTTGGATTTGTGTTTTGCTTTGTGTTGATTGTGCTCTCGACTTTTTTAAGCTTTAAGCGTGTCTTTTTGTGAGTGCAACGCCCTTGACCTTTTTAAGCTTTGGGCATGCGTGCTAAAAGTTCGGTTGGGCTTTTGATAAGCTGCCTACGTATCTGCTTTTTTTTTTTTAGATACAGAATCAAACCGGCGTAGTTCGTGTGATTCGGTTGAGCCTTTTGCAAAGCTGCCTACGTATCCACAGTGCGTGGAATCAAACCGAGCGTAGTTCACCCATGCGAGAGTGAGTTTTGTTTTTGAAATATATTGCAAAAGTGTTTGTGTTTTAGGGGTAGTATTTCTTGAGCGAGCATGGCGCCCATGGCGGTAGATGTTGTTGTAAGGTATAAGGATAGCGGTAGATCCGCTTGGGGTGGTCGTAGTACTGGTGGGTTAGTTAGCAATTCTTTGACCTTGTCAAATGCTTTTTGACATTCTTCGTCCCATTCAACGTGATCGGTTTTCTTGAGTTTCTTGAAAACTGGTTCACATATCATGGTGAGTTTGCTAATGAAGCGCGAGATGTATTGGATTTGGCCCAAGAAACTTCGAATTTCGTCGAGGTTCTACGGGGGTCGCATTTCAAGGATTGCTTTGACTTTCGAGGGGTCGACCTCGATGCCTCTCTGGCTCACTACGTGTCCTAGTAGTAACTCCAAAAGTACATTTTTGGGGGTTGAGGCGCATTTTGTATTGTCGTAGGCGAGTGAAGAACTTGCGGAGGTTAGTGATGTGACCACTTCTCTCCTTTGACTTCACGATCATATCGTCGACGTAAACTTCGACTTCTTTGTGCATCATGTCGTGTAAAAGGGTTGTAGCGGTGCGTTGGTATGTTGCGCCAGCATTGATTAGGCCGAAGGGCATAACTGTGTAGCAGTATGTCCCCCACGGTGTAATGAAGGCCGTCTTTGCCATGTCTTCGAGTGACATTTTGATTTGATTGTAGCCTGCGTAGCCGTCCATGAAGGATAGGAGGGCGTGGTCGGCGGTGTTGTCGACTAGGACGTCCACATGGGGTAATGGAAAGTCATCTTTGGGACTGGCTTTGTTCAAGTCGCGAAAGTCAACGCATACTCGAATTTTGCCATTCTTTTTCAGGACTGGGACCATGTTTGAGACCCATTCAGGATACTCGATGACTTGGATGAAACCGGCTTGTAGTTGTTTTTCGATTTCTTCCTTGACCATAAGTGACCATTCGGGACGTAGTCTTCTTAGCTTTTGTTTGATGGGTTTATGCTTAGGGTTTAATGGGGATGCGGTGCTCGGCGATGCTTCGTTCGATTCCGGGCATGTCCTTGTATGACCAAGCGAATACGTCCTTGAATTCGCTCAGGAGTTGTGTGAAAAGGGTGCGTTCGTGTTCGTCTAGTGAGGCACCTAGTTGTAGTTCCCTTGGTTCTTCGGGGGTTCCCACGTTTATGGTTATGGTTTCCTCGATGATAGGGTCTTGTGTTTTTGGGTGTACAATGTTTGCAATGTATTTGTTTAATGATTGATTTGTTTGTTCGTTTTCGCATGAGTTAGTGTCTTTTGTATTTTGTGTGTTGTTTGTTGCTTGTTGATTTTTGTTTGTTTGTATTTTGTTATTTGTTTTAGTTTGAGACAAGACGTAAGCAAATTTATTCATTTCATTATTTTGAAGAGAATTATTCGACAAATCAGAAAATTGCTTGGAGCTAGCCTCCGTAAAGATAAAATCTAAACTAAAGCTAGAGTCTAGGATAGATGGGTCGACAGATGACCCGACACTAAGAGTATTAGAGTCTAAAAGAATTTCTTCTTCTTCTTCATCGTCTTCTGTGCCGCTGGAGCTGCTTGAGCTGCTTGAGTTGCTTGAGTTGTGATGTAAATTGCGTCGTTGCTGGAGGAAGGCGTGGTTTTCCTCCGAGGTTTCTTGATCCTTCCTTGATCGATAAGATCTTGGATGGCATGTTTGAGTTTGAGACAACTCTCGGTGCTATGCCCCATGCCCCGGTGGTATGCACAGAAGGCGTTGGGATCCCATGATTTCGATTTCTTCTTCATGGGTGGTTCGTTAATAGGTCCGATGGGTGTGAGGTAGTCTTTTTCGATTAGTTTTTGTAATGCCACAGCGTAGGGCATATAGAGTTTGTCAAAGTTCCTTACGGAGTCACGCGAGTTGTGTATTCTTCGCCCTTTAAGAGTGCGTCCTTGAAGGGTACTTCGGTAGGTGAGATCCTCATAGCTAGATGTGAGATCCTTTTCGATGCGAGTGCCAATTTCGATGAGATGTTCGAAGTTCTGAGCGTGGCAGAAGTGAAAGTAGTATCGCCAGGCGGGTCGTAAGCTGAAGAGGAAAGTGGATATGAGTTCATCTTCATGTGGGTGATCGGGCACTCGGGAAAGTAATTTCCTCCATTTTGTAAGATGTTTGACGAAGCCTTCGTTGTCTTTCTGACGAAAAGCTTCGAGGGTGTTGAGCGAGACTGGGTTGCTAAGTTCTTTTTGGACGCGACGTTCCAAACGTTCGACTGCGGTGCGATGTAGAGCTTTTAGGTGATCGATGTCTTTTGCAAGTTGATTGATGTGACTTATCACTTCGTCGATTGGGTAGCGATATTAAATGCGTCTTCGTCGTCGGACCCGATGAAGCTGCGTTGACTTGGTAAATCGGAGGGGGTGATTAGGTAGGAACAGTCTAGTATAGGGATTGACCCCACGAAAATTGCATGGTTTCCAAGCGGGTTTTCGTTGTTTGAAGGCTTGGTGGGTTGAGATGGTTTGCTGAGCTTTCCTTAATCGATTAGATCTTGGATAGCGTTCTTGAGCCTAAAACAGTTCTCGGTGTCATGCCCCTTGCCTCGGTGGTATGCACAGAAGGCATTGGGGTTCCAAGATTTAGGCTTCTTGTCTTCGGGCGGCTCGCTAGTAGGCCCGATCGGTTGTAGGTAGTTCTTCTCGACCAACCTTTGAAATGCCTTGGAGTAAGACATAAAGAGAGGGTCGAAGTTTCTCTTGGCCTTAGGAGGCGGCGAGAAGGTAGTTGCGAAGGCGTCAAGGGTGTCATCATCAAGGTTACCGACGGTACGATTTTCGTCGTTCATGACCGCGCGGGAGGACTTAGAGAAGCTCCACGATATGCATGGCGGTGTATTTAGCCATGGTGCGATCCTAAGGTCATCTTCGATTTGAGTGCCGACCTTAGTTAGTTCTTTGAAGTTCTGAATGTTGCTGTACCTCATGTAAAATTGATACACGGGTCGCAGGTTATTTATGAACTTCGGTACGAGTTCGTCCTCGCGGGGACGGTTGGGGATTTGTGCGCTCAGCTTCTTCCAACGAGTAAGATAGTCGGTAAAGCCTTCATTGTCCTTTTGAGATAGGACTTCTAAGGTGCGAATTGAGACTTGAGTGTCTTCATTGTCTCGACATCGCTTGGTCGAACTCGACTGTGAGTTCTTCGAAGGTGGGGACCCGTTGTGGGTCGAGTGAGTAGAACCATGTCTTGGGCACTGCTGCTAGAGAGTGCGGGAAGAGAGTTAGCCAATGCTTAGCGTCGACCCCTTTGATGGCCATTTGGGACTTGAAAGCTCGGATGTGGATGATCGGGCTCTCATGTCCTTGGAAGACAGGAAGGTCACTAAGGGCGAGCTTGTTAGGGAGCTCGTCCTTGATGCTAGTAGGCACGTTTTCATTCTCCTTGTGGATGGAGTAGGTGCTCGAGACGTAGAGCCTTTCCTCCATGGCTTGGAGTTTCTTGGCGTGCCTATCGGCCTCTTCCTTGATCTTGGTTTCCATGCGTTCCACTTCGGTGGTGTGGGTGGTCGAAAGCGTCTCAAGGTCAGCGGTCAGCTTTGCAACTTTATCACGGAGTGCGGTGACTTCTTCGTTGTTGCCGGCCATTTTGCGGGTGTAGGTTCGTTTCTTGTAAGGGATTACTAGGCGGTTCTTAGTACGACGAGTATCCAGCTGAGGCCTGCATTTCACTTTGCATATTAGCGACACGACTCGACCCACTAGACTCACATTCATTCTAGGCATTCATTTTAGCTCATTTCGTTGTTTTGAAAGACCTTTTAAGCTTGAAAAAGGAGATTTTCGAAAAGGTTTTGCTAAGGGAAGCTTTTGAGGCGAGGATGCGTGCGCACATCTCGTCTCGATGTTAAAAGATTTTGTTTTGCATCCGTCGAACTGATATCGGTGATTTACCGAGGTGAGCTCGAGTCGGATGTGTAAAAAGAGAAGGATTCGGCTCGCGCAAGTCGAGTCGAGGATGTTAAAACGGAGTCTAGGCCGTGTGACCTAGAGGATTGAAATCCGCGAGCTCGGGTTTTATTCCTTGCTCGGGTTTTTGCTTGTTAGTGAAAAAGGAAATTTTGAAAAGGTTTATTTCAAAAATTCGCGATAGTTTTGTTTGAAAAGTGTTAGTTTGTTAGATGTTAGGTTCATTTATCTTTGAAACGTTTCAAGCGAGTTTTCGAAGATATGAATGCAAATGCTCGTTTTGAAAAAGACCATGGAGTGCATAGCCTCGAACTTGTACGTATGACTCAAAAAGGGTGGAAAATGAGTCAGTCGGGTACACCTCCAACTACCTCGAGTACGCTTTGGCAGATACTTAACCCCTTTATTTCCTTCTGGCAAGGCGATAGGTTTTTCAAGAGAACCTTTGGGCGGTCGAGATAGCCGTTTACGGCAAGCCGTGGAGGGGCGAGAGGAAAGCTAGTCCGGCATGTGCTTTATCGAGTGGACAAGCCTGCATGTGGGAACCACCTCTCGAGGGTGCAAAGGGTGCCTAGATTCCAAAAGGAATGGACTCTAAACGAATGTGCATAGCTCAAATATGTATACTTGGATTGTTCAAGGCTTTCAAGTTTCACCTCTTTATTTTTAAAAAGAAAAAGCTAGTTTTAAGTTTTAAAAATAAGATGTCCCCAGCGGAGTCGCCAAACTGTGGAACCCGGGAACCGCGTTCGGGGGACCCAACTCGGCGTCTTGCTTAAGGGCGGATTTTAAAGTTAAAAAAGATTAAGTTGGAAAAACCTTTAAGAACTGTTATGGAGTCGCCACCTAATTATCGCGGAAATTAGGAACCTGCTACCATGTTCTAAGTTAAAAACATGTCCTAGATTTTGGAGCACGCCGACACCCCTAGATCTAAGGCTTGTGAAACCAGATTGGATTCGGGGTGAGGGTACTTTAGAAAAAGAGTTAATTCAAATAATGATTTATGAAAATCTTTTAGAAAAGCCTATGTAAAAATAGCCTGTACTGACCTAGAACAATCTTTGTAAGATGATATTTGAGCTAATGTTATCGCTACGTACAAGTGCGATAAGTTTGTAAAGGAATGCAGATGCAGATGCAAAAAGATTGATTAAAACCCTCAGTTTAGCATGTTTAACTTGTTAACGAATACGGTTCAGTTAAAGGTCGAATTCATTGTTTAAGTTGATTTTAATGCAAAATAAGAAGGTGCAAGATGCATGCAAATAAAATAAAGTTCAATTGTCCATTGGTTTATTTTATAAGGTCGGTTGCTTATGCGACTTTGGCGTGTCATCGGATATGGAGTGTACCCGAAGTAAATAGAACACTTGGATTGCAAGCGTGCTGGGTGCCAAAGCCGGGGGGGCGCTAAAGTGTAGACCCCTTTGTTAGTCCATAGAAAATAAGAAAAAGCTTTGATCCAAGTGGATCGGTACCTACCTTGTCCTGACGCTTCAGATCTGGGCAGAGCTTCGCTTCTTGAACTTAAAAGGAGGATGAATTCAACACGGGATGGTGTGTTGAACTCAAGGATTTGAGTGCTTGAGGCTTTGTGGATGTGAAAGGGTGTAAGATGAGGATTTGGGGTGTAAAAGATGTATTACAGTTTGTGAATTCTTTGTGAGAATTGTGTGTGAAAGATGATGTCTCGAGGTTGGGTATATGGGTGTATATATACTAAAAACCTCGGAGAAATTAGGAAATCGGGGATAAAAACAGGCCAAGGAACCGCATAGCCTTATGCGGTTGCCTGGGGAAACCGCATAGCCTTATGCGGTTTCCTACCCAAACCGCATAAGCTTATGCGGTTCGAGGGTCGGGTTTTTTGTGTAGTTTCCTAGTTTCGGTTGAATTATATCTTTGAAAGATTTCGAGATAATCTCAAACGCGAAGCTCAAGAAAACCCCTAGGATATTTCTGAGATATTTTGTGATGCTTAGGGCTTTGGAGTGCGGGCCAAAGGCTGGGTTTGGGCTTGGTTTCGGGCCCGAGACCCGGAAAAATGAAAAGGGTGTATTTGCATAGTTTTTGTGAAATAAGGTAAGACGTGAAGCCGTATTTTGTGTAAGAGGGGGCTAAATAGCGGTTTTAGCTACCGGGCCTAAATTTAGAAATTTAGGAATGCTGAATTAGACCTTGTTAATGTAAAAGGACTAATTGTAGTGCAAATGCGAAGCTCATGCCAAATGAAGCAGGACAAGGACCTAGCTAGACTCCAAATGGACAAAATGAGCGTTTATTTAAAGCGATGTGAAGCGACCTTAATCATTTTAACATTTCAAACGACTCAAAATGAATTCGACATTAGTTAGAACCGTTTAAGTCAACGTTAAAGCATGCGTAATAAAAGTCCGTGATACATCACAGGGTTTTGTTTGGGAGGGTACGGATATGGGTATCCACAGAAACGCGCCCGCAATCTAATGTGGAACCGATCTCGCATTCCCGTACATGAAAATGTCACAAATAACAAAGCAAACACGAGGGCTTACATAGGACATAGATGTGTAAAGGCCAAGAGAGGTAAAGGGAATAAGGTGGACAAATGGTTATGGATTCATGGAGCTAAAAGCCAACTAGAAACCACTAATGCAACTCAAGTGCTCGTCCAACCGATAAGAAATCCAACTCTCGCAAGTAAGAATGGACCGAAACAGCAAATCGGTCTCCTCTAACACACCCTCGCAACATTAGCATTACAAACAAGTGCTCGAATGCTCACAACACCAACAACAACTTCAACATTGTTTCACAAAGTCATTCTTTTTCGTTTTGATTTTGATTGACTTGTTTCTTTTTTTTTTCTTTTTGTGTTGTTGTGTTTTTTTTTCTTTTTTTTTCCTTTGCTTTTTTTTTTTTTTGAAAAGGAGCACACTCAAATTGTTGCAGAAACATCATCTCATGTCGGGGAAGCAGCAATCCCGACGCATATTCACCAAAACTCTCACGAACACGACATCAGCAAGTCGTGTCGACCGATCAAAACCCAAGGACAAGTACAAGAGTATGCAAAAGCGACAAATAGCTAGGCTAGGGTAGGCAATTTGGCATGTAGCTAGTGAAACTCAATGTGAGTAAAAGGGTAAAAGATCGTATATAAGAGGATATAACAATGTAAGCTCATGGTGAAAATCATGATATCGACTAAAGCCTCGTATGCAAAAACATATGACAATTCACGGGGAAAAACGAGAAAGGGAGCCACACTTATGCGTGTTGATATTACGCGCACCAAAGGAGACTACACACATTCCTAGAACGGGGACCAGGTATAGATGCACCGGCCACTGGAGGCTCTAAACCTCACAAAATATGTAGCTTATCCGGAAAGTGATCAACCGAAAAGTAAAAGCATGCCATTACACCACATTGTCAAGACATCCCCATTAGTGCTAATTCCGTCTATAAAGATCATGCCAAGCTAAAAGCAAAAAGAAAAGGGATGTCGGAAAGCTAAAGGTAATAACAAGCTCGCACACAACGATTCCAAACAACAAGGTCAACGTATTTCTGAAACTTTTTTGAATTTTTCTGATTTTTTTTGGATTTTTTTGTGATTTTATGATTTTTTTTGTGTTTTTTTTTTGAAAATGAAAAATGAAAATGAAAATAAAGAAAACAACCAAGTCTCCCCCCAAACCAAACATCACATTGTCCCCAATGTGACCCGCAGCACATCAATAGCAGAGGGACATCCAAATAAAGGAGGGAAAGACAAGAAAAACAGAAAAAAGAAAAGAATACTCACAATATATACAAGGAAAGCACTCCCCCAAACCAGCATCCATGTAGAGGGCCAAACATCAACTACCAGAGACGAGAAAAGGTGGTGTGCTCAGACATACCACCACCACTGCCACCTGCTCCATCATCACCACCATCGTCGCCGCGGCCTCCAAAGTCCTGCTGAAAAGTCGCGTCCATCGCGCCAGGACCGGCCTAAGAGGTACCTGCAACATCAACACCAACACTCGGCGTAAATCCAAAACCACCCCCCTGCCCACCATAGCCTCCTGCGCCGCCATACATGCCACTACCCTGACCTCCCTGAGGAAAGCCACCAGACGGGTAAGTATACCAAAAGGGATGTGGTCCCTCGGGCTGAACAAAGCCCTGACGCGAAAAATGATCGTACATAGGGTACATGGCCAAGCGCTGGTCGGTCTGTAAAGCGGTCATACTGCTTCGAATATCAGAAGCGAAGGAATCAAAGGAAGACATAAGCCTCGCCTGACCAACCTAGAGGTCATGAATGGAGTCGTACATAAGATCCCCAGTTCGCGTGTAGGGAGCGAAGGGATCAAAGGCAGGTTGCTCGATGAGGCTCGAGCCCACCAAGCAGAGCACCAAAGATCGGAGGTCTCACCGCGCTCTCGGCGGTGGTAAGTGTAAGTATGGCCTCTTTCAGGCATCCACACCTCCAGCCGGAATAATCCAATAAGTGGTCAATGCAGGGCGTTCAACGCCCTCATCCTCCTCCTCGTCGTCATCATCATCATCAGCATCGGCTCGGTACGTCCAAACAAAGTGTACCCCATCAAGCGTTGCCATAGGCGGACTATGGGGTGGTGGATAAGACCGGATGATAGGTGTTTGTAATTGACGACATGTGGGACACCGGTGAGACTAAGCCAAGTGTTGGCAAGGGAAAAACCGGTGCACGCAATAGGGTCGGCCATTCGAAGGCCGAAAAGTTGCGCAAACTCGGCGAAGGTTTGAGTGAAGTCATTGTTGCGCAAATGGTAGCTTATAGTGACAGGAACACCCTCTGCGTCTCGTGAATACTCGAACGAACTCAAGAATTCGAGGGTGATGGAAGCGTAGGTGCAATATTGCATTTCGAAGATGCCTACGGTGTTAGTGCCTATGAAGAACTCACGCGTAGTCGCCTCAATACCGAAGGTGGCTAAAAGCTTGCGATCTAACCACCGATTCGGACGCATTCGCTTACCCTTAAGAAGTTGGAATCGCTCGTATTGCTCTTTATTGGGAAAGGCAATGTCGGGGTAAGTCGAATCGGAATATTGCTCGGTAGTGGAGCTAGGACCCTCATCGGCACTATGCTTTCTAGTGTTCTTAGGCGTCGGTTTGGATTTCTTAGGACCCATGTGATACTAAGGAAAGAGTAACTAAGGGGAGGAGGGAAATTAGGAAAAAAACACAAGACTAGTGAAACACTAAACCGAACTAGAAAACACTAAACTGAACTAAAAACACTAACTAGGAAAGGGAAAAGGAATGGGAAAGGGATAAAACTAACTAAGAAATCAAAATCAAACTAATAAACCCTAGTTAAGCTAATTAAAATTGAAAACTAAGGAAACGGAGAAATTAACGAAAAATACTTACAATGCCGAGTAGAGAAGAGAGCAAGGAGCAAGATGATACAAAAACCGACCCAAAAATCACCACCCAAAATCGTAGAGATTTTTCAAACAACTCGGAATGCTTCAAAAATTAGTGGAGAGTGAAGCTTGAAGCGAGTAGAACCCGAATCCGGTGTTAAAATTTAATTTGGGTGAGTGTAAGTAGATATTTCAAAGGGTTTTGGTGGAGGTTTTAAGGTGTTTTAATGGAGAATGAGGAGAGAGGTAGGAGATGATGTTTAAAATAAAGTGAGGAAAGTAAAGTGATGAGGAAAGGAGGAATAAATAAAAATAATTAAAACAATTAAATCAATCGTCAAATTAAGGCCCAACCCGGATAAAAGTTCGTCCCGATCGGGACAACCGTCCTAGAACCAGGGACGGGTTTTTCAAACATTTTTCATTTTTTGGGATGGGGGCTGAACTCGACGGGACGAGAATTTTTTGGGATGGGGGCAAAACTCGACGGGACGAGAACCGTCCCGTCCGGGACAAGGTCGTCCCGATCGGGACGGCCGTCCCGGAGCCACGGGACGCCTCCGTTTTCTGCCATTTGCTCCGTTTTCAGCTGATGACTTTCCTCTGTGAAAATGAACTTGTTCCCACATCTGTAGACCTCAAATTCAGCAGAAATTTCAAACACGATTGACGCGTCTAACTTCTTTTCATTTCGTATCTGCGTCATATCTCCAAAACACGAGTAAAAACCCTCCCTCACATGCTCTCGTAATAAAACGACTAACTAACTAGGATTGAAAATGCGAAAAACAACGGGTTGCCTCCCGGAAAGTGCTGGTTTTTTAAGGTCCCGCACGACCTAAGCTCCGTAGATCAAACATTGATCGGGAGGGGACGAAGATAGCATACCTCCGTCGTACCTAAACGAGCATCCTCGTGGTACACTTTCAAACGTTGGCCATTCGCTTTGAAGCGCTCGCCATTTGCTGTCTCAACCTCAATGTCGCCAAACTTTCCCACAGTAGTGACCGTATAAGGATCGTACCCCTTAGAACGTAACTTACCGGGAAATAACTTAAGGCGAGAGTTATAGAGAAGTACCTTGTCACCAACCACAAATTCTCGTTTCAAGATTCGTTTGTCGTGCCATTGCTTTGTCTTCTCCTTGTAGAGGCGTGAACTCTCATAAGTACCAAGTCGGAATTAATCTAGCTCATTCAGTTGCAGCAAGCGCTTCTCCCCACTCAATTTGGCATCAAAATTAAGCTTCTTAATAGCCCAATACGCCTTGTACTCGAGCTCCACGGGAAGATGGCAAGACTTGCCATACACCAACCTATACGGCGACATGCCTATAGGTGTTTTGTAAGCGGTTCTATACGCCCAAAGCGTATCATCCAACTTCATGCTCCAATCCTTGCGTGATTTGTTCACAACCTTCTCCAAAATGCTTTTCAGTTCACGATTAGAGACCTCGACTTGACCACTTGTTTGAGGGTGGTAGCCAAGTCCGGTCCTATGCATCACGCCATACTTAGCCAACAAAGCATCTAGCTTCTTCTCGTGAAAGTGGGAACCTCCATCACTAATAATGGCTCGGGGAACCCCGAACCTTGGAAATATTATCTTCTTGAAGAGGTTTATCACCACCTTAGAGTCATTCGTAGAAGAGGCAACAGCTTCAACCCATTTGGAGACATAATCGACCGCCACAAGGATGTAACGATTCCCTCGAGATGAAGGAAACGGACCTTGATAATCAATACCCCATACATCAAACAATTCAACCTCCAAGATACCCGTTTGAGGCATCTCGTGTCTTCGTGAAATATTTCCGGTTCGTTGGCAAGCGTCACATGACATAACAAAAGCATGACTATCTTTGAACATAGTCGGCCAATAGAAACCGGATTGCAAGACCTTAGCGACGGTCTTGGAGGGGCCATGGTGTCCTCCATAAGAAGAGGAATGACAATGCTCGAGAATGGAATTAACCTCCCATTGAGGCACACATCGTCTAAACATACCATCGGCGCATTCACGAAACAAGTAGGGGTCATCCCAAAAGTAGTGGCGAACATCCTTCAAGAACTTTCTTTTGTTGATAAGAAAAATCAGGTGGCAAATTTTTCGCAACGATGTAATTAGCGAAATAAGCATACTATGGTGTATCAGCAACCACGGACATAAGAGCATCATCGGGAAATGAATCGTCAATAGGGGAAGAATCCCCTCCATCATAACGAAGCCGAGACAAGTGATCGGCGACGACATTTTCTACACCCTTCTTATCACGTATCTCCAAATCGAACTCTGACAACAAGAGTATCCAACGAATCAAACGAGATTTGGCCTTCTTCTTTGCAAGTAAGTATTTCAAAGCGGCATGATCGGTATAGACAATGACTTTCGACCCCACAAGATAGGACCAAAACTTCTCCAAAGCATAAATGACAGCAAGCAATTCTTTCTCTGTCGTGGCATAGATGACTTGAGCTTCATCCAACGTCTTGCTAGCATAATAGATGGCATGCAACACCTTGTCCTTCCTTTGCCCCAAAACAGCTCCAACGGCGTAGTCACTAGCATCACACATCACCGCAAAAGGTAATGACCAATCCGGCGGTTGGATAATCGGTGCTGAAATGAGTGTCTGCTTTATCTACTCAGAAGACTTAACGCACTCGTTAGTGAAAACAAAGGGGCGTCCTTAAGGAGAAGTTGAGTCAATGGTTTAGCAATTTTGGAGAAGTCCTTGATAAAGCGGCGGTAGAATCCCGCATGACCAAGGAAACTTCTCACTCCCTTAACATTTACCGGTGGAGGTAGTTGCTCAACCACTTGGACCTTAGCTCGGTCCACTTGGATACCTTTTTCAGAAATAAGGTGTCCAAGTACTATACCTTCGGTCACCATGAAGTGACACTTCTCCCAATTAAGGACAAGGTTCGTCTCCTCACAACGTTGCAAAACATGGACAAGGTTAGTCAAGCATGCATCAAAATCTGAACCATAGACACTAAAGTCATCCATAGAAACTTCCATGCTTGAGTCAATAAAATCAGAAAAAATAGCCATCATGCAACGTTGAAAGGTGGCGGGAGCATTACACAATCCGAATGGCATCCTGCGATAGGCAAAGGTGCCATAGGGACATGGGAATGTCGTCTTTTCCTGATTCTCAGGATGGATAGGAATTTGAAAGAACCCGGAATAACCATCAAGATAGCAAAAATACCTGTGGCATGCAAGACGTTCTAGCATTTGATCAATGAAAGGTAAAGGAAAATGATCCTTACGAGTCGCGGTATTCAACCTCCGGTAGTCTATGCACATGCGCCATCCCGTGACAATCCTAGTAGGAAGCTCGTTCTTGTCATTTTGGACCACCGTGGTACCTCCTTTCTTTGGCACAACTTGCACGGGGCTTACCCATTTCGAGTCCGAAATTGGGTAAATGATACCGGCATCTAAAAGCTTCATCACCTCCTTCTTAACTACCTCCTGCATGTTAGGATTCAAACGACATTGTCCTTGGATACACGGCTTATGACCGTCCTCAAGATGAATGCGACGCATACAAAAATCGGGACTAATCCCTTTCAAGTCATCAATAGAATATCCGATGGCCTTCTTGTGCTTTTTCAAAACACTCAACAATTTTACAAGTTGGTCATCGGATAGACTCGCATCACTATCACGGGACACATTTCCGCGTCATCAAAGAAACAATATTTCAAATGAGAAGGTAAAGGTTTATGTTCGGGCTTTTGTTGTAACACCCCGACTTTTCCTAATATTAATTATTCGTCTCAATCATATTCGTGATTCATTTCTCTTGATTTTCTCATTTTTAGCTCAAGAAAATCAGTTCACTTGTCGCGTTGATTAAGCTACCCTGTAGTCAGAACTTAAAAACGGAGTAATTAGCTTAAAAACGGTGTAATTTCCTCATACGAACTCCGATTCAGGTGATTCAAAAGGCTAAACTGCGTATTTTTTCGACGGCGTCGCAACTGCCAAATTTTCAGGAGTCAGTTTGAACCGGTACACCCTGGGCCGAGCCGAACCCCCCAGCTCGGGTTAGGTTTAGGGTTTCTTGTGTAGCTTTTTGATTAAGACATTAAATATCTTATTTACTCCTAGCCTAGCAACCTTAAGATCTGATTTCTATCTTCCTTCATCCTCTCTAAATCTCATAATCTCATCCTCATTAAATCCTCTATTAATTTCAGTCAAAGATTATCGCTTTTTCATCCTAAATTCATTTCTATAATTCTCCTACGGTAATCCTTTCATCCCTTTCGTTCTAGGTTTATTCTTTATAGTTTTTATATTCTTATATGTGTTTATTGTGGTGTACTTATGTATTGAATGATTTATGTGTGCCCTAATCAGAAGGGGGGAATTGGAGAGAAAACCCAAGTTCGGATTTCTCTGACCCAGGTTCACTAAACGGAAGATCGCCGGAGATCCGACCGTCCGATGTTGCCGAAATTTTGACAGCATGTTCCTGACTCTTGGGGCTACCTTTTCACCGTTCCGTTTTTCATTTGGAGCTCTGGATCGTCTGTTATTGCGTCTGGACCGAAGGGGTGAAAACTGTGCTTTTCTTTGGCTTGTTTGGAAAAGGTAACTAGGTGTAGCCTTAGTGATATTTTGACTTGTGTGAGACCATATAATTGATTGAGGATGTCTTGATTGTTGATATGAATGAAAAGGTGTTACCTTTGGGATGTTTGAGATGTAAAGTTGCGGTCTTTGGTGTTGTTTGAGTTGGTCTCACACTCTTATGTCTAATAATGCGATTTGGGATGTTTGTTTACTTTGAATTTGGGTTATATTGTTATTAAGTTGATGAAAGATGATAACTTTGGGAATTATAATGGTTTATTATGGTTACTCTTGAGATCTTATGGTTATTACTCCGTATTTAATATGTTGATTATGGTTAGTGTTGAGATTGCTTACAAAAGGGGTCAATTATGTTGTAGTTGTGTATATGATGGACATTGTGATGATTTTGAGTAAAGGATGATTGGTTTATTGTTGATTGTGAGTTGATTCAGGTTATTGAATTGACTTGTTTGATTGCTTGAGTTGAGTGTGCGTACGGCATGCTGTTACACGCACGTACGTGAGGAGCTACGACGTCTTTTGTGGACGGATACCGCCCATGGTCCCCTTGGCTATTCTTGTTGCTTAGTTAGAGCGACTATGGGTTCTCAACCTGTTATGGTTAGAGACTATGGTTTGATATATGTCGTCACCGTTCTTGTTGCTCGGTGGAATTTGGCCAAATTTAGACTAATGAGTTTGAGGAACTTCTTGTTGCTGTTCCGCCATAGGGTTTGGATGATTCTTGTTGCTTCATCCGGGGTGATTCTTGTTGCTTCACCCAGTGCTCCGTGCTTACCTTGCAGGTTGTTGATTGTTGTCTGTCATCTTGTTGTTGACATTTTGAGCTTGTATGTCAGTGGACTAGTTATTGTCGAGTTGTATTGGTTATACATGTTTACGGGTTGTTGGGTGACAGTTGGTTGAGTTTGGTAGCTAATGAGTTGGCTTGAGGTTGCATTATGTTACTATACCTTTGGGTTGTTTGTTGTATTGTTGTCTATTTTGGTTACGTTGAAATATGACTGGGGAGCACCTAGTTACTCCCCACTGATTGTGGCTGTTACATTCTTTGTGGCAGGTTCGCGCGGGATCGGGTTTGTCAAGTGAGGATGCCGTGAGGATGACCTATAGCTAGCCTTGAAGTGATTTTTGACTAGACTTGTTTGGATGTTTAGTTTTATTATTATTATTTTACTTTCATTTTTGGAGCTGGATTTGTAAGGGGTATTTACTCCCCACTTCTAGGCCTCAAGGCCTATCTTTTTATCGTTGTTTAGTTGGTTAGTGAGTAATGATCCGGATTCCACGGTGTTTCCGCCACCGTGGCTCGCTTTTATTTTATTTTATAAATCCTTTTTATTTCTTTATTTTATTTTGTTGGAAAATCTGGGTTGTTACAGTTGGTATCAGAGCGAATACGCTCCCAACTCTCTTAGTCGAGTGAGTAGGATTTGACTTAGAACACCGAGTGAGAGTGTTGGGGTAGACATATTAGGGGGTCTACGTTATTTGTGCATATGTATGAGTAGTTGTCGAAATGGTGGACTTAGGTTCTCCACCATTAGACCACACGTTTTCTTTGGATGCAGGTACAATTATAATGGTGACATGGGAGACCGTGTACTGACTCGATATGTCTTTAAATATTCCTTGTTCATCTCCAAAATAACTGGTTAAGGTTTTTCATTCGATTTAATCATTCTCTTTGAACCTATTCCTTTACTGCAACATGTTTTATTCTAATAATTACATTCTTAGCTATTATCCGACATCTTTGATTTCCTCAAAACTCATCTTTTAAGATTAAATACCCTATACTTCTATTTTCTTATTGAATGTTAATACTCATATTTTTCCTATCAAATGTATTTTTGCATTTCCCTTTATTATTAATGATGCTTGCTTTTAACAATATTTGTTTGACAGCTCAATTCCTTTGAGAATTTTAATTTATCTATCTCTTGATGATTTATTGTCTTAATTTCTTTTTTTGATTTATTGGTTTATACGAATTCAATCATTTGAGTATTCTAATTTAAAATCTCTCTTTCATCTGACCTTTTGAAATATCTACAAATTTAACTCTTAAAGTCTTTGATTCGTACCGATTGATCAGCTAGTGCAAGAAACTTGAAGCCGAATTGCAAATGTATGGTCCTACCATCAGAGCACGCAGCGGAAGCTCTTAACCTAAGTCACCTACCGTATTCGTAGGGACCTCTTTCAGCTTGCTAGCTACACTTGTCCCTAGTATATCCTTCTAAATCTTGATCTTATTATACAGTTGTTTTAAAACTATCAGCTCGTGATTACAGTTTGAGTTTCTTTTTCCCCAATAAAATTTCTTATTATGTTCCTCCTCATCTTTTTCAATAGATCGTGCTGAAATAATTTCTAAACTCTTTTATTTCAAGAATGTTTTCAGTCAGTTCGATTAACAAAACCTATTTATGTATATTTGTGCTATAATGGTTTGTTTATCATTCTTGTACTTTCTTATTTTGTAACTATGTTGAGGAAAATTTTAATCAGTATTGTTTTACTTTTCCATTCATTTTTTTTAGACGCGTCAATACATTTTGATGGCTTTTTACTCAATCAAATTTGAAATGACTGACACTTATCTATTGCATCCACTTTTGATCAAAACCTCTTTGTTATCCTAAACCTTCTCTTATTAAGTTTTCTAATTTGAGCATTTAATTTATTTAAATGTTATTTATTCTACTTGGTATTCTAGTAGCTTCATTTTTCTAAAATCGCTGTCGTTTTGAAATTTAACTTCGAGACTTCTCTTTTCAATCGTATCTTTTAATCATATTCTATATCTGTCAAACTTTTCGGGAATTACCTTTTCGTCTCTCATTCATAGCGAAACCAATTTGAGTTCTTTGTTGGAAACGAGTCTTATGCCTTCATGTGTGAACTCTTAAAAAATATTTCTATCTTCTCTCATCGTTTCATTTTAAAAATTTCTTTTGTCTAATTGGTGGTTGTTGAGCAGTTTCTTGCAAAAGATTTATTATGTCATATTTTTACGTAATTCGTTTCATTCCTTTTTTTCTTTCTTATTCATCATAACTCATCACTTTTATATCATGACATTATCGATCACCTTTTAGTCTTGTCATTTGGGTCTTATGTTATTCTATTCCTTAGGTTTCCCTCTAGTGGCTACTTCAGTTCTATTGCCTGTGCACCGACTTTTAAGACGTCGATCTTCTATTATTTTCCATTCCTTTCCGTAGCTATTCACGTTCTCGATTTTGTAAAAGCTCTTGATGTATTAACATCAATTTTATCCTTGATAAATTTCTATAATCGTACTCCTTGGCATCTAGCCGTAAGGTGCTTCACCCTTATCTAGCTCGAGATCTGATCCTTAGGCTGTCGCTGTTATTTGAGTCATAGATGATAGAGTTTGGTTAATAAGTAGTTGATAGTATGAGTGGTTTACTAACTAATGCACATGGTTGGTCGTTGTAACTTTTGAGGATTCTTAGTCGTTGAGATTGATGATTTAAATTATGGTGAGTGAACGTTATGGAGATTATAGTATCTGCATAGGGAGTATTTTTAGGACTTAGTTATGTTGCTAGATGAGTTGTGACAATCTTGAGTTAGTGAGAATTGGGAAGTGATATTGTGGTGAGCAATAATCGGCTTTGAGGAAAACTTAAAGGTTATAGTGAGCACGATAAAACTTTGGGGTTTGTACTTTAAAGGATAATGTAGGAATGACCAGTGTGCATCTTTGTGGTTTTGTGTATGTGTTAAGTACAAGGAAACTCATTGATGGGAGGAGAGAATTCGAGGTCAGTAAGGAAGTGACATTCGAAAAAGGTGTGGATAGACTTGGGTATGGTAATAATGGGTGGAGAGAGTAGTAAGCTTTTAACGATACATTTTGATTGCTACGTGTTAGTATACGTGTGACTTGTGAATGAGATGGTATGGTATGACATATTTATGGTTATTTCGTTGTGGAAAATGTGGAACTATTTGGGGAGCGTTATTGACTTGAGTTTAGATCACGTTATGATTAAGGTTATGAGGTTTGTCATTAGCATTGATTTGGGGATTAGCTTACGCGTTAGTTATCTTGGTAACATGGGTAATGGTGCCTTTTGGGTTAAAACCCGTCCGAGGTTTTGGTTAGACTCGGTGAGTAAGATGCTTGGTTGAACGATATGGTCTTGTGAGGCTAATATGCCTAATTTGAGGATTGTCGAGCATAAGATGCACCAATAGTATTAAAGGGTTATATGAGTGAGTTGAGCATCATTCGGGTGATATGTGATGTCGGGTTATCTTAAGCGTCGTTAAGCGTGTCTATGCCCTTGTTATCGAGGTGAGTAGAGTTAGCGATTCTTGTCTTGAGGACCATAGGAGTAGGTAGTTTTCTTAATCCTTTGGGGGTATACTTTCGTTCTCAAGTTTCGAGGACGAAACTTCTTTTTAGGTGGTGAGATTGTAACACCCCGACTTTTCCTAATATTAATTATTCGTCTCAATCATATTCGTGATTCATTTCTCTTGATTTTCTCATTTTTAGCTCAAGAAAATCAGTTCACTTGTCGCGTTGATTAAGCTACCTCAGTAGTCGTAACTTAAAAGCGGAGTAATTAGCTTAAAAGCGGTGTAATTTCCTCATACGAACTCCGATTCAGGTGATTCAAAAGGCTAAATCACAGATTTTTTTCGACGGCGTCGCAACTGCCAAATTTTCAGGAGTCAGTTTGAACCGGTACACCCTGGGCCGAGCCGAACCCCCCAGCTCGGGTTAGGTTTAGGGTTTCTTGTGTAGCTTTTTGATTAAGACATTAAATATCTGATTTACTCCTAGCCTAGCAACCTTAAGATCTGATTTCTATCTTCCTTCATCCTCTCTAAATCTCATAATCTCATCCTCATTAAATCCTCTATTAATTTCAGTCAAAGATTATCGCTTTTTCATCCTAAATTCATTTCTATAATTCTCCTACGGTAATCCTTTCATCCCTTTCGTTCTAGGTTTATTCTTTATAGTTTTTATATTCTTATATGTGTTTATTGTGGTGTACTTATGTATTGAATGATTTATGTGTGCCCTAATCAGAAGGGGGGAATTGGAGAGAAAACCTAAGTTCGGATTTCTCTGACCCAGGTTCACTAAACGGAAGATCGTCGGAGATCCGACCGTCCGATTTTGCCGAAATTTTGACAGCATGTTCCTGACTCTTGGGGCTACCTTTTCACCGTTCCGTTTTTCATTTGGAGCTCTGGATCGTCTGTTATTGCGTCTGGATAGAAGGGGTGAAAACTGTGCTTTTCTTTGGCTTGTTTGGAAAAGGTAACTAGGTGTAGCCTTAGTGATATTTTGACTTGTGTGAGACCATATAATTGATTGAGGATGTCTTGATTGTTGATATGAATGAAAAGGTGTTACCTTTGGGATGTTTGAGATGTAAAGTTGCGGTCTTTGGTCTTGTTTGAGTTGGTCTCACACTCTTATGTCTAATAATGCGATTTGGGATGTTTGTTTACTTTGAATTTGGGTTATATTGTTATTAAGTTGATAAAAGATGATAACTTTGGGAATTATAATGGTTTATTATGGTTACTCTTGAGTTCTTATGGTTATTACTCCGTATTTAATATGTTGATTATGGTTAGTGTTGAGATTGCATACAAAAGGGGTCAATTATGTTGTAGTTGTGTATATGATGGACATTGTGATGATTTTGAGTAAAGGATGATTGGTTTATTGTTGATTGTGAGTTGATTCAGGTTATTGAATTGACTTGTTTGATTGCTTGAGTTGAGTGTGCGTACGGGTACTGTTCTGGCACGTACGTGAGGAGATACGACGTCTTTTGTGGACGGATACCGCCCATGGTCCCCTCGGCTATTCTTGTTGCTTAGTTAGAGCGACTATGGGTTCTCAACCTGTTATGGTTAGAGACTATGGTTTGATATCTGTCGTCACCGTTCTTGTTGCTCGGTGGAATTTGGCCAAATTTAGACTAATGAGTTTGAGGAACTTCTTGTTGCTGTTCCGCCATAGGGTTTGGATGATTCTTGTTGCTTCATCCGGGGTGATTCTTGTTGCTTCACCCAGTGCTCCGTGCTTACCTTGCAGGTTGTTGATTGTTGTCTGTCATCTTATTGTTGACATTTTGAGCTTGTATGTCAGTGGACTAGTTATTGTCGAGTTGTATTGGTTATACATGTTTATAGGTTGTTGGGTGACAGTTGCATTATGTTACTATACCTTTGGGTTGTTTGTTGTATTGTTGTCTATTTTGGTTACGTTGAAATATGACTAGGGAGCACCTAGTTACTCCCCACTGATTGTGGCTGTTACATTCTTTGTGGCAGGTTCGCGCGGGATCGGGTTTGTCAAGTGAGGATGCCGTGAGGATGACCTATAGCTAGCCTTGAAGTGATTTTTGACTAGACTTGTTTGGATGTTTAGTTTTATTATTATTATTATTATTTTACTTTCATTTTTGGAGCTGGATTTGTAAGGGGTATTTACTCCCCACTTCTAGGCCTCAAGGCCTATCTTTTTATCGTTGTTTAGTTGGTTAGTGAGTAATGATCCGGATTCCACGGTGTTTCCGCCACCGTGGCTTGCTTTTATTTTATTTTATAAATCCTTTTTATTTCTTTATTTTATTTTGTTGGAAAATCCGGGTTGTTACATTTGTACCTCAACCGAAAGTGATAAATCCAAACTTTTTACCTTTTGGCTTGCAGCAAAGCCAACTTCCTTTCTATTCAACGCGTCCTCAATAGCATCCACTTCAGCTTTCCATTGCTCGTTACCACCTACAACATCATCACAACAAAGCAAGGCCTCGAGGGGATCCCTCGAAAGCGAGTGAGGCAAAGCATCATCCACAAAACAATCAATGACATCAATGGCATAACAAGACTCCTCCAACGTAGGACTCTTAAGTACATTTGACAAGTTAAATGTAATCTTATCACCTCCAACATCCAAGGTTAACTTAGCGTTCTTAACATCAATGATTGCACCAGCAGTGTGCAAGAAGGGCCGGCCCAAGATAATAGGAATCTGAGCATCCTCGGCCATGTCAAGAACGACATAGTCAACCGGGATAAAGAACTTACCTACGCGCACGGGAACGTCCTCTAAAACACCCAAAGGATGTTGCACAGAACGGTCCGCCATTTGGAGGGTGATATTAGTGCACTTCAAAACTCCCATGTTAAGTTTTTTGCATATCGAGTACGGCATCACGCTCACACTAGCACCTAAATCACATAAAGCTTTATCAATAGTTAGGGTGCCAATGGTACATGGTATGGAAAAACTACCTGGGTCCTTCAGTTTAGGTGGAGATTTATTTTGTAAAAGCACACTACAACGCTCGGTAAAAGCAACGGTCTCCACCTCACTAAACAACCTCTTTCGGGTGAGGATATCTTTCATGAATTTTTCATATGCCGGGACTTGAGTAATAAGCTCGGTAAAGGGAATAGTTACCTTGAGATTTTTGACTACATCCATAAATTTACCGAATTGATCGTCGAACTTTGACTTGATCACTCGACTCGGGAATGGTAGCTTAATCTCAATGGGTGGCTCCACCGGTTTCTCCTTTGATTGCTTCTCCACTTCATTCTCCACATCCTTACTCACATCATTAGCATTATCCTTGCTTGGCTCACCTGCAACACCAACATCACTAACACGCACATTAGTAGGAATAGTGTTAGGATTTACCTCATTTGACACCTTCACGGGAGGTCTATCCACATCGGGCATCGGTGGCCCATGTAGCGTGTACCACTTCTAAGAGTGATAGCATTAGCGGACCCATGAGGTATGTGCGGTTGAGAAGGAAGAGTCCCAGGCGGTCGTGATTGACTACTCGAAGCCATTTGAGCAAAAAGCGTATCGATCATCTTGTTATGTGCAACCAACGATTGAATCATAGCATCTTTGGCTTGCGAATCCTTCTCCAATTTAGCCATCATCGCATCTTGGTTCTTTTGCATTTGAACCATCATCGCCCTCATCTCGGCCATAGGATTAACGGCCGGAGTAGGAGCAACAGGAGGTTGATAAGGTGGGCGATGGAAACCCAATGGGTTATAAGGACGTGGGGGATTATTGTAAGGAACATAAGGTTGTGGTGTTGGATGGTTTTGATGTTGTTGTTGTGGTGGTTGTTGTTGTGGTGGGTTTAGGACATTTGTGCTCTTGTAGGAAAGATTGGGATGGTTCTTATAACCTTCATTGTAGTAATTCGAGTATGGGTTATTTTGACGGTAAGATTGAAAAGCATTGACTTGTTCATGTGTACCTCCACAGTCAACCGACGTATGTCCAAGCGTACCACAAGCGTCACACGGGGCATCCAATTGAGAACTCATAGCGGCCACTTGTCCTCGAGACGAGGAAGAACTACCCGATTGTAGTTGATCGATCTTTTGATTCATATCCGCCAATTGAGCCGTAAGTAGAGTCATAGAATCAACATCATGCTTACCGGATTTGATTGGCACATTCCTAGGATTCCCATATTGGTTGTTGTGGATGGCCATGGACTCAATGGTGTCAAGAGCTTCCTCCACATCGATGTTGTCGAATCTCCCGTTTGCAGCGGAGTCTAGCACTTGGCGAGACTCGCTATATAACCCATTATAGAACTGCATTACAATAAACCATTTGTCTAACCCATGATGCGGACATTGACGTTGAATATCTTTGTATCTTTCCCACGCATCATATAGATTCTCATCTCCTCTTTGTCGGAAACTCGTGATTTGACTTCGAAGCATAGCCGTCTTTTCCGGTGGGAAATATTTTTGATAGAAGGCTAGTACTAGAGTATTCCAATCAGTTACACCTTGAGCAACACGGTTGAAAGAGTTGAGCACAACTTCGCTTTGTCGCGGAGGAAAACGGAAAAAGCATTTCCCGAATTTGATCTTGCGTGACTCCCGTTTGTTTGATCGTAGCACAATTGTCGCAGAAGTTTTGAATGTGGAGGTTAGGATCCTCCCCGGGGCTTCCCCCAAATTGGCTACGCTCAATCAAGTTGATAAAAGCGGGTTTAATCTCGAAATTGTTGGCCTGGATCGCCGGCATAGCATTGCCGGTTGGAATTTGAGCCGCGATCGACTTAGAGTGATCGGAAAGCTTCACCATCGTGTGTACTTTGGGTTCAAGATCAACGTGAGCTTCCTCGGTGAATTGAGCTTGAGACGTAAGTTCCTACGCTGACGGAAAGTACGCTTCGGTTCAGGGTCAAAAGGAATATCCTTATTCGCTTGAGACGTACGAGATTTCCTGGGCATAAACAACACTAAAGTAGAACGTGAGAAGCGGCCTCAAGGAACTAAGGCTCCTTGAGACAAAAACAAAATCTAGAATCGAACAACAAACAATAAACAAAGCCGTCTCCCCGGCAACGGCGCCAAAATTTGATAGGCTTAAGTCGCAACGCCTAACAAAGATAACCGGACACTCACACTACTAGGTAGATAGGGTAGTCGAGATCGATTTCCACAGGGAGATGGTTGATAATGTGTGTTATCGGTGGATGGATTCTAGATTGGTCGGTTCGAGTATTGGTTTTAGTTACTAAAGGTTAAGGCTCGGAAAGAAAAAGGGGTTTAACTTCTAAATAAGGGTCTAGGGATTAGGCTCGTTACGGGTACGCGTGGTTAAGTGACACTCGGAATGGGAATGCTAAGCTAGCTAGGGGTTTGACTCGTCCTCTCGGCTTTAGTCTCCCTCGAACTATACTAGCATGCTCTCGCTCTTACTAGCAAGGGTTTCGTTGTATGCTTACGGTCTATCCTCAAACTAGGCTTTCGTTCTTAAGTTTGGGAGTAAGAGATGAAGATTATGGCCAATAATCTCAACAACAACAAAGCATAAACATACAAAACTTAGCATAAACACAATCATTCCGAAGCACTATGAGTACACGTACACCGAACTTACCATCACCCTAGAAAGATGACTACTCACTCATGATCAAAGCACAAACAACGCAATTTAAAAAATAAAAACGCATAATTGAAATCGATAAGACAAAGTAAATAATAACAAGATGAGGATGATCATGATTACCAAACTACAAGAGAGGAAATGGATGATGCATTAGACAAAACAATAATCTAAACCGATGAATTTGATTGAGATTGAAAGATAGGAAATCAAATTACAAAAGTAGAATTTTAGGTTTTAGTTCTTCTCTAAAAAGTAGCATAAAACGAGAAATAAAGCATAAGTGTTTCTAATATTTTTACACCAAGTATATAATACGAAGAAAATGAGACACTCAAAAGACGGGGCCATCGCGGATCTCCGGGACGGGTGTCCCGATCGGGACGGGCTTCCCAGCCCTACGGGATGGCCATCCCGTAGGCTACAGATTTTTTCCTTCTTTTTTTCTTAACTTCAATTCTTGTTTCCTCGTCCCAAGGCATAGGGACGAGGTGTAGTTCGTCCCAAGGGGTAGGGACGGAGTCGTGAATGATTATATGAGCTTCTTTTGTCGTCCCTAAGTCTCGGGACGGGTCTAAATCATCATTTCCTGACTTGTGCTCATATTTGGCCATACTTCAACGCACTATAACTTCACCTAGCGATCTCTGGAGCTCCAAATGTCGTCCCAAATAGCACAAATCCTCCTAAAGTCGGCTATGTCCTGCAAAACAAAGCCAAACAACGAAAACTAGAAATGTCGGAGGAAAAACATCGCTTAAAGCGAATAAAAGCGCTAAATATAAATGAATCGCTAGTGAAAAGGGGGCTAAAATCATATTTAAATACAATACATCAGTTTTTCAAAATCTCCTTTTACAAACAAGCAAAAACCCGAGCAAGGAGTAAAACCCGAGCTCGTGGATTTCACTCCCTAGGTCACACGGCCTAGCTGACGTTTTAACATCCTCGACTTGACTTGTTAACCACTCTCGAGTCGAATCCTTCTCTGTTACACATCCGAACTCGAGTTCGCCTCGGCAAATTATCGATATCAGTTCGACGGGTGCAAAGAAAAAACTTTTAACATCGAGACAAGGTGCGCGCACACATTCTTGCCTCAAAAGCTTTCCTTTAGCTAAAACCTTTTCGAAAACCTCCTTTTTCAAGCTTAAAAGAGTTTTCTTAAGTGAAATGAGCTAAAATGAACGCCTAAAATGAACGTTGAGTCTAGTAGGTCTAACTGGATACGCGTCCTTATCCATTTTCAACATCCTCGACTCGACTAGCTAACCACTCTCCAGTCGAATCCTTTTCATACATCTAGGCTCGAGCCCTCTACGATGAACCGTTAACATGGGCTCGACGGATGCAAACCAAACACATTTCAACATCGAGACGAGATGCGCGCACGTGTTCTCGCCTCAAAAGCTTCTTAGGCACAATATTGTTCCTAAATCAATACACTCTCGATTTTTGAAATAAGCTCTTTTCAAATCTTTTCACTTTTTCAAAACAAGCAACACACTCTCATTTTTGAAATAAACTCTTTTCAAAAAAAAATCTCCTCATTTTTACGAAGCAAACAACACACTATCATTTTTGAAATAAACTCTTTTCAAAATCTTCCCATTTTTACAAAACAAACAACAACATTCTCATTTTTGAAACAAACTCTTTTTAAAAATACTCGTGTTTTCTACAAAACAAGCAAAGCTCTTTCATTTTGAAAAAATCGCGTTTCAAATTTCTCTCAACTTCGAAATAAATACTTTTCGAAGTTCTGGGGCGAACCAAATAGTCCTCCACTATTTTGATTCAACCCACTAAGCATTCTTCACAAATCACTCGGGAATAATCATCACATTCCCGAATCTTTTCAAAGCACAAGTGGAATACATGGCCCTCGGCCATCGTAACCCATTCATTTCAAAGCATTTTCATGAAGCAAAACCCAAGAATCTCGTCACATTCTTGGAGACTTTTCATTCTGAGCGGCTCGCGGCCCTTCACATATTTGAAATAACATTTTTTAAAATTTCCGTGTCAAATCAACTAGTCTATACCTAGTTCGATTTGACCCAATAGCAAATCTCTTCAACCGTCCGGGAATAATCACTACATTTCCGAGACCTTTCAAAAACGTCTATGGACAACATGACTCACGGTCATCGTACCTCAATTTCTAGCTAAACACTTTTCAAATAAAGCACTTTACAAATATCTTTGGGCCAAACGACCCAAAGTCGACCCGTTTCAGCAAACATCATCTTTTACAAGCAAACAAAACTCGAGAATGGCCAAGCCCAATCTCGTGGACTCTTCATCGGACCAAATGATTCATAACCAACTTGGCCCAATTCCTTTTAAGCAAAAAGCATGTGGACGTGTAAACCAGTCCATATCCCACCTCAACATCTTTGACCCAACTAGCTCATCGCTATCACGGGTTCACTCCAAGCAATTCTATCGCAATCTACAACCGGCCCACAACGACATACCGTTAATTTGGGCCAATCACACTCTTCAAACATCGAGTCAGAAACGTGTCAACGCGTCTCTAGCTCAAACCCTTCCAAACGTTTTGTTAAAGCATGGCAAACTATTTTCATCATATTTTTGAAATAACCTTTTTCAAAAATCCTTCCTTCGAACCAAATGGCTCATAGTCATGACGGTTTGACTAGACAAACAGTCTCTTCAAAACACCCGAGAGTAATCATTTTATTCTCGTGACATTCCAAAACATAATGAACTACATGACTCGCGGTCATTGTAACCCATTTATTGCCAAGCATTTTCAAACCCGAGAGTGGTAACCCATTCTCGTGGACCTCTTCTCGAAAACAAATCTAGCGGCTCACGGCCGCTTAACATCTCTTTCAAAATAAACATTTTAGAAATCCACCGTTCAAATGGCCTACCGCCATTTTAATCCAAACATCTCTCTGGGTATGAACTAGCATCATCCTACCGATTCTTCACGGTTAGACCAAGTGACTCAATTGTTGCTTCAATCCAACCCTCTTTCAAACCAAATGTATGAAGACAAGCATAACCGTCTTTATCGCATTTTCAAACATCCTCGATTCGACAGCCTATCGTTACTCCGAATCGACTCACGTTTTCATCGCAATCCAATGACAAGCCTATAACGGCAAACCGTTAACACGGGCTTATCGGGTTCGATTTCAAAACACCTTTTACATCGAGAGCCAAAATGTGACAACGCATTTTTGCTCAACCAAACATCCTGCTTTTCGCCGAAAACAAAACTTTTGCAAAACCAAAGTCGAATCTACGTATACGTGAACCGAGTCTCGACACAAGCATCAACCACATTTGAGACATGCGCGTCTCAAGCACCCAGCGGAGCATCCATCAAGGCACCAACGACGATCTCGCGGATCTCATCAAGCGGCTTGCAATGTTTTTAATACGGGTCAAGTTTTAAGCATTGAGTCAATCTCTGTCAGTCTAGGGCAATCGAGTCTTCGACATACGACATTTTAACAAATCGATAAAGGAATAAGTTTGCCTACATCCTAGCTTCCTTTCAAACTCTCAGCTCTTATACGTCGAAATACATTGTATACTAGGAATAACTATCCGAAGGAGGTCTAGACCGGGTACAAAGGTTCAAGACAACAACTAAATCAAAGACACAAAGACAAGAAAGCTTCCGACGACTAAACATCTAAGGTCCGGTAGTCAACTCGTGATCTACTACTCCGCTGCTTTTGGAGGAGGATCCATTAATTTGGAGCTCCACAGTGATCATGAATTTGATCATGACCAGAAGTACGAGTATTCTTGGATCGCCCACCGCGTACTCGATCGCGTGCCTAATAAGCAAACGAACTAGTCAAAGGAGCCCGGCGTGATAGACACACGATCACAAGCGACCACCGAGCCGCAGAGTTTAGCAAGGTCCGAGCTCAAGCCAAGCCAAGCCACACAGGGCGTGAAATATTCTCAAATCAAACGGGAATACAAGGAACAAAGATCAAAAACCAAAATCACCAAAAAGCAAAAGGTCTCAATGTCTTTAAGAAAGGGACAAAACAACATTCAAAAAGCCCGAAGGTCAACAAAGCAAGTGGCTAAGCAAACAAAGGTCTACTAAAAAAATGGACCCAGTCAAATACCCCTTCGAAAAACCTGTGCCAAACGGACGTATGGCAAGATGGACTTTGCTCTTAGCAGAATTTGACGGACAGTCTCTGATTTTCTCGCCGAACACGTAATCGACGAGGAATCCATCATTGACGCTACATCATTTCCCGACGACGGAATTTACAACATCAACGACGAGCAATATACTTCGATGGTTCATCCAATTATCGAGGTTGTGGAGTAGGAATACTCCTCATTTCCCAAATGGCGAACGTACACCCCTCTCCATCAAATTGGACTTTGATGTGACAAACAATCAGCCAAGATCAACTAAAGAGAGCCCACTCGTAGAATGCAATGTATCGAAGTTAAACACATAACACACTTCTTGGACCGGCGGGTCCTTAAACACGCACCTTTCCACAAAAACACAACTCATGGACCGGCAGGTCCTTAAACACGCACCTTTTTACAAAAACAAACACACTTCACGGGCCGACATGCCCTTAAACATGCTCTTCGGAACTACGCAAGGTTTGATTCCGTACCCACGGATACGTAGGCCGCTCTCTCGAGCGCAACCAACCTCTACAAAAATCTCACAAAAACATTCTTCCATCCAAAGCTCACCAAGCTAAGGACGTGTCCACAAAAATTCACAAAATTCAAAGGCAAACTGTTTCTTTATCGAGGCGTCTAAAAGGAATGCGTCGAGGCAAAGTTGTCATAAACTTAGGAGTAGTATTATGCTTTTTAGTCGAACTCTGTTTTGCAGGTACAGCAGCATCATACCGCTGATAAGCAAACACCACTGGGGGCTCCAACAACGCACGTGTTCCCAAATGTGACATCCACGCAACCGTCGAGTCTCAAGTCACGCATACGATTCGTCTCTATCTTGCAAACTTTTCGGCATTTTAAGCATTCCATAAACATCGACTCACACATCAAGTCAATTCTCTTCCAATCAAACAATTTAGCGACATTTAAACCGCTCCTTTCAAAACTTTTCAGTTTTAACAACGCTCTCACGGGCGACACGCTTTTTTCAAACATGCACGAGGCAATGCGCCCTCAAATTAGCTAATCACCTTTCGAAATTAACTCAACGCTCGAGTTAATATAAAAGCACTTTGCACTTCACTTTTGCAAAAACACCCTTTCGCACAAGCAAAATGTATCTTTCGAAAATGCATCTCAAATCTTTGAAATGCATCTCGAAAATTTTGAAGTCCAAGCCTTTCCAAAAATTTAACTCAGCACTCGAGTTAACACATTTTGAGCAAAAGCGTTCTTCAAATTTTAACTCAACACTCGAGTTAACAGATTTTGAGCGAAAGCACTATCGAACTACGCCGGTTTGATTCCACATACGTGGATACGTAGGCAGCTTACGCAAAGCAAACCCGAATCTAGCATTGCATCCCACTCCGTGTCGTCATCCTCGACAACTGGGGGCTTTTCAACCTTCGCACCCAGGTGACCCTCCACGGTCTTCACAACTCTAGCTTGAACTTACAACGTCAAAACACTATTTCATCTTGCATGAAGCCTTACAACCGACATTTCAAGTGTTCATTTTTAAAGCTCATTTCGACAACTAAAATGAATCTGTCACAAAAATGACTTTTCAACAAAAGCATTTTAATCCAAACATCTCAATCGGGAATCATTTCACTTTCAAACCCGAGCCTACTAACTACGCAGGTCCACGGAAGAACAACACAGCACGAAAGCGAAAGACGACAAAAGCAACTTCAAGTTCGACAAGCGCGCCCTTCTCCATTTTGCCTTAACTTCAATCAAATTAAGCCAAACTACGGGGGAAATTTCAAAACCAAACACCATACTCTTCAGTTTGTCTCATGTTTCAACCAAACTGCGACAAACTTGAGGGGGTAATCCAAAAACACCCTGTCCTAAAGCAAGTACATCCCATTACACTTTGACTCAGTTTTCATTCAAAACTTAGTCAAACTCGAGGGGGTAATCCAAAAACTCCCCCTCCCAATGCACATCCTGCACTTTACTTTGAATCAGTTTTCATTCAAAATTTAGTCAAACTCGAGGGGGTAACCCAAAAACCCCTTTTCCCAAGTACATCCTTCACTACACTTTGACTTAGTTTTCATACAAAACTTAGTCAAACTCGAGGGGGTAATCCAAAAACACCTTCTACTACCACATTAACAGCCTTTTTCACATAGTTTGACTAACGTTATACATCATAACTCAGTCAAATTGGAGGCTCACATACACCCACCCCAAACGAAAAATCGGATAATTTTTCGCATTTTCCAGCTCCTCAACAAGCATATCAACAATGAACGCAAGAGCATAGCACCCACATCAACACAAACATCAACGGTTGAGCGACACCTCCAGAACCGCCACAAACACGAGCTTGCACGCTAAAAGCATAACACTTTCATGTGTGCACAAAATAACAACCACCCGAACATAGGTCCAAGCACCAACCGCTCGGATATGAGTCCAGGCACCATGCATCCAAGCCCGAGAGAGATGTATCACGTGGATTCAAACGAATCGCAATGATACCACGTTTCATGGCGAAAGCAGGCAAAATTGAAGACATTCGGGAGAGAAAATCGCGAGATTTGAATTTTTCCTGGTTCGAAACCACAACATGTGCGAATGAGTTCACGCTTGAAGTCGCCAATTGATAAGAGATTCCCCGGAAGAATCACTAGTCAACAAGGCAATTTCGGAGGCATGTTTTGTTCCACGTTTTCTCTCCATTTTTCTTCATACACGCAAGGTTTCACGGTTAAGGCGTCACCTACAGTCCGTCACAAGCGCTAGCACATACATTATGCGCTATGTCTTGGTTAAGGCGTCACCTACAGTCCGCCATACGCGTGTACTAAGCATTTAATACACGGTACAGATGCAGAAGCACGAACACTCTTCACGAGTCCTTACACCCTCTTACACGTCCTTGTGGAGTATCACTTCCTCCCCATGGAGTCCACACACCTATACATGCATTTCCCACGGAGTCAAAGACTTATACATATGCACGTCACACATCCCCCAACAAATCACACCTACATCCCTGTGGCGTTCTCCCTAGTGGGCCGTAGCAGGTACACCTCTACAAAGCATCCCGAAGGAGTCATCTTTCAACATCCTTCAACGGAGCATAAACACAAAGCATCTACATCAGCACATCCAGCAAGTCTAAGCACTATACAACTACAAAACGCATGCACTTTCCTCGGACCATAATTCCCGGCGGACATACACCTGCACCCCTACAAGACGAAGCACCAGTACTCTTTCACGAGACCGAACAACTACAGCTACACCTGCTCTCCTCGGCAAGACCATACATATACATTCCTCCCCGGCGGACTAACATTCCTACAACGGATACTACATGAAGCACTTGCGCTCCACGGCGAGACTCAGCACGGCATCAACGATAGCGCTACGCAACAGCATCAACAAAAACACTACACAACGACATCAGTAAAAGCACAGCATCAGCAACGGCACAACGAAACAACAACATCATCAACATCAGCAACCGCACAACTAAGGCACTCAGCAGGCCAGCAGGCCCTCACAGTATGCACGGACCGCCATGTCCTTAAATGCGCACGTCCCGCCCTGGATAGCCCGGTTCGAAGTCCTCGCCTAACCCATGGGCACATGCTTCGTTCCGCTGACGATATCGAGACTGTGATGGTCCGGATATTGTCGTGGAGTTTGACTAGCGCTCTAGTCCGAGCTCAGTCAAACTAGGGGCTCTGTGGATACCCATATCCGTACCCTCCCAAACCAAACCCTGTGATGTAACACGGACTTTTATTACGCATGTTTTAACGTTGACTTAAACGGTTCTAACCATATCGAATTCATTTTGAGTCGTTGAAATGTTAAATGAGTCGAGTCGCTTCACATCACGCTTAAATAAATGTTCATTTCGTCCAATTAGAGTCTAGCTTGGTCCGCGTCTCGGTTCCTCTGGCAGAGCTTCGCATTTGCATTACAATTAGCCCTTTTACATTAACAAGGTCCAGTTCAGCATACCTAAATTCCTTACATTAGGCCCGGTAGCTAAAACCGCTATTTAGCATCCTCATTTGAGAAATACGGCCTCACGGGTCGTCTTATTTCACAAAATCCATGCAAATACACCCTTTTTACATTTTTGGGTCTCGGGCCCAAAACCGAGCCCAAACACATTCCTGGCCCGCTTCCCAAGGGCCAGGAACTCACACACAAAGTCTTCTAGTAGGTCATACTCGGTCTACTTGGAGCACAAGCAAGGAGATTGTAACGAATATTTCCAAGATTTGGTGATCCGAGTTAAGGAAATACGAAAACACGAAGCGAAAACCCGAATGTCAAACCGAAATAGCCTATGCGGTTTAGTACACAAACCGCACACCTCTATGCGGTTTTTCAGCTTGGCTTTTTATGCTTACACGGTTTGTCAGCTTGGCTTTTTATGCTTATGCGGTTTGTCAGCTTGGCTTTTTATGCTTATCCGGTTTGTCAGCTTGGCTTTTTAAGCTTATGCGGTTTGTCAGCTTGACTTTATAAGGCTTTGCGGTTTGTCAGCTTGGTTTTATCCCGAGTTTCCTAATTTCTCTCGGCTATTCTCCTATAAATACAACCCCTTGCACGGCCTATTCTTACAAGTTTTCCACACAAGAAAAACACTCCTTCTCACAACCTTTCTTCCTAGGTTTAGTACCCACACATGGGTCCCACAAAAAATATTGTCTAGCACGGTAAACACACAAATACACTCACAAAAGACTCAAGCACCCTAAATCCTTGAGTTCAGCACACCATCCCGTGTTGAATTCATCCTTTTTAGTTCAAGAAACGAAGCTCTGCCCAGATCTGAAGCGCCAGGACCAGGTAGGTACCGATCCACTTGGATCAAAACTTTTTTTTATTTTCTATGGACTAACAAAGGGGACTACACTTTAGCGCCTCCCCCCCCCCCCTCCCGGCTTTGAACAACCGAGCCCGCTTGCCGCCAAGTGGTCTTATTTCTTTGGGTACACACCATATCCGATGACACCGCCAAAGTTGCATAAGCAACCGACCCTTCTAAAATAAACCAATGGACAATTGAACGTTTATTTTATTTGCATGCATCTTGCACCTTCTACTTTTGCATTAAAACAGTTTAACAATGAATTAGACCTTTAACTGAACCGTTTCATTAACAAGTTAAACATGCTAAACTGAGGGTTTTAAACAATCTTTTTTGCATTTGCATTTGAATTCTTTTACAAACCTTATCGCACTTGTACGTAGCGATAACATTAGCTCAAATATCATTTTACATGGATTGTTCTAGGTCAGTAGAGGCTATTTTTACATAGGCTATTCTAAAAGGTTTTCATAAATCATTATTTGAATTAATCTTTAGTAAAGTACCCTCACCCCGAATCCATTCTGGTTTCACAACCTTAAATCTAGGGGTGTCGGCGTGCTCCAAAATCTAGGACGTGTTTTATGACTTAGGACCCGATAGCAGGTTCCTAATTTCCGCGATAATTAGGTGGCGACTCCAAAACAGTTTTAAAGGTTTTTCAAACTTAATCCTTTTAACTTTAAGCGCCCTTATGCAACACGCCAAGTTGGGTCCCCCTGGATCCCGGGTTCCACAGGGGGACTTCCACGCAAGCATGCACGAGGGAGATAAGTAAATTCTGTTAGCAAATAAAGGTGTATGTGTTATGAAAAACCGTAATAAAAAAAAGCTTACGTAAAAGTAGTCGCTACCAATTTGAAAACAAATTCTTAATTTTGATGTTTGAACTAATAAAACGCTGAGTACAAATGCATATCACTCGAAAAAAATGCGTAAAAGCAAATGTTAATCGTCAAAGCTATGACGTGTCGCTATAGGAAATGTACGTAAATGAGAATTCATTGCTTTAAATTATCGTGTGAACGTTATTTTCCGAATTTTGTTCAATTCTAAGATTTTGTAAAAGTCCTTAGTTTGGCATGTATAAAGACCAATGTAAACGGTACAAGTTATGCCGAGTCCGTGTTTAGTCATTTGAATGTATGAATGAGAATTTGCGTAATGTAAAGTGAAATAAATTTGTTCATTTTATTTGAGTTGAATCAGTCTGTCTCGTAAATGAGCTTATATTTGACTCATAGAAAAGTTATACGTTCGACTCGTAGAACAGTTTATACGTTTTTGTGCTTGGGCCTTGTGAAATGTTTTGTAATCTGCGCCTCGGGATGCGTGTATCGCCGATTTTCGGGAGTCGGGTTTGTAAGTTACATTAGAATGTGGTTTAAAGAAACGTAAAAATGGGTTTTAAAAAGAGTAATGGGCGCATTGAGGCACAAAATGAAAATGAAAGGCCAGGACGAGAAAACTAAATCGCCAGAAACTAATGTTGGTGATTAAGTTTTTAATTTCCATTGTTCAGGCGATTTAAAAAATAAATCGTGTGTATTGTCACGATAGAAACTGAAACTGCTATTTGTCTTAAAACAACGGGTGCAGGGGAGCGGTGTTCATTTTAGATTTTTAGATCTATAATCCAAAAAAAAACGTGGTTCTTGCGATTTGTTCGACCAAAACCATCATTGCTTCGTCTACATTTCGTCATGGACCGAGGTATGATCTCAAACTACTTGTTTTTATGCATTTTGTAGTAGATCTGAGTCAGTTGTAAGCTTAAAAACCGTGTCTGACGGGCTAAAAGTCATATGCCGCAAATTATACTTTATAATCACTTAAATTCTAAATACTAAACAAGTAGTAAAAATGGAAGTAAGGGTCGATCCACAGGGAAAAAGGCTAATTGAGAAAGAGTAAGCGTAAATGAATGCAGTAATGTAGGAAAGGCAGATAACAGTAACAGATTTGGGGGGTGTTTTGATTTAATAAGAACTAAACTAGCCAAATATAAAAGCAGGAATAATAACAAAGGATGTGTGAAAACAGCTATGAGAAAGGTCTTAATTCAAATAGAAATCCACGAACGATAATATACCCGATCACAGAAAATAATCAACTGACTTCACCGGAGCACTTTACTGGGACAATCAATGTAGTTCAATTACACTAACTATCAATTTCTCTCTTAACTTAGCAATTAGGTCAAATTTGATGTCCTAATTACCCTTTCTATGATTAACTCGAGTCACGCGAAACAAGTTCAAATCAAAAGAAGAAATAGAACGAGAAACAGTAAAGGTAACTAATACTAACAACGCAGTTAATACTTGAGTTACAAATTCAATCCCTTTTATGGCCAACTCACGACAAACTGAGTACGATAAATTGAACACAATTGCTATCGCGAAAAGATTAATAAAGCAAACGGAGCTAATAATCAATTCTAGCAGATAAATTAACAACAATCCTAATTACTCGTACGCACTAATCAAAATTAGGGTTAATCAACAATTATAACAAGGGAATTAAATAATACTCACGAGAAAGTCAAGAGATTAATAATCTCACGGTTGAATTATCGACGCTTCAATCGTTTTGAATCAAGAAATAAAAGTTTAGCTACGCATAATCTCCTAATTCAATTCCCCCGTTTTTTTGAAATAAAATACCAAGACTAGAAAACTAATCAAAGATGCTCCCCACAACTAGGTTAAAACTAGGTTTAAGTAATAATTAGGTTCCTCAAACAGAACAAGTAAAATCCGGAAAATATAATAAAACGAAACAGGGAAGCTGTTATCCGCGGGTACTCCGCGGGTCGGTCGCGGGCCTCTCGCGGGTAGGTCGCGGCTTGCTCGCGGTAGCTCTGCTGCCAATTTCTACCACTTTCTGCTACTCTTCTTCCTTCCCCGTGACCCGTGTGCGAGCTATGGTCGCGGATGCTAGCTCGTCTTCAATATTCCCTCCGTAGCTTCTCCTAAAACTCGTCTCGTGCTCGTGCTCTCTGTAACCACCTTCAACACGCACTAAAACGCAATAAATCCATGCTAGAACACGATCAATCCTAAGTCAACAAAACGCCATGAAATCACCTGAAAACGCCCTATATCAGTCCTAAAACTCCACTACTAGCCTATACTAAACACGACTCATCAAACTCCCCCACGCTTAAGCTTTTGCTCGTCCTCGAGTGAACTCAACGAACGCCGTACACTTCAAACCTCCACTAGCTTTCAAGAAACGTGGTGGATCTAAAACAAAGCACGTCGCACTCAAAACTCCAACCTCCAGCTCCCTCGAATGGCTTGAGTAGTTGCCATTTTCACTCAACTCGCATTATAATGACAAAATTCCTCGAAATCTAGGAAAAACATACCCATCGACCTAACGACAAACATGTAAGAATGATGACAATTCTAGCTACGCCCCTTATTTCTCCATCCTAGCCCGGCTTACTTGTGCTACTAATGTTCTCCTTTGACAAAAGACGTATGTCACACCCGCATACAACCCACACAAGCAAGCTCCAAAACGCCTCTACTCCGGAAATAAGACAAACCCAATCGCAAGAGAGGTGCCTACGACTCCGTGCACCGCGATTACTTCACACCGTAGCCACTAACCTACCCTTCCGACCTTCTTTATCACCCTTCTTATGTCGCCACACCGGTAAGATTGGAAATATTAGAACATTTTTTTTCCTAAATCTCTCATTTTGCCTAGAGTGCCCGCCCTTGCGGGTTTCACTCTAGCTTATTTCCTCACTTCTACGCTCGTGGCTCGCATCTCGATTCTTCATTTTACTCGGGGCGCCCACCCTTGTGGGTTTCACCCCGCCTTCGGCCACATATCGCCATTTTGCCTAGGCGCCCTTTCGGGTTTTCACCTAGCCGGGATTCACTTCGTTTTTTTCTCGTATTTTTTTATTTTTCATTTTTCTCTTTTTTTTTTTTTTTATTTATTTTTTTTTTTAACATAACCAAATGCAACAGAACAGTACATAGATATATACAATACGGTTGAATTCCCTCCCCCACGCTTGAACTGAACAATGCCCTCATTGTGAGACAGGACATACAAAGAAAAAGGAGGAGAGAAAGCATACTGAATCAAGTAGAAGGGGACCCGAAGCACGTGCTGAAGCACGAGCGACTTCGGGACCTACGAACACGCTCCTCAGCACGAGCGTCGCTCGCTTGATTGCGCTGCGCAATCTCGTCATATAAGGTCTGAGGAGGAGGATGATATACCTCGGGATGCAGCTGCGTGTACATGTCACCAACCGCGCGTTGTAGCGCCAACGCCTCAAGGTTCTGATCCCGAATAAAACCCATCTCATCACGTAGCTCCTCCATGTTATCCTCCATGGTGGCCCTCCAGTACTGGTCACTCATGGAGGCTCTAGGCTGACTTGGCTCACCCTCCTCGGGAGCGCCCTGCTCCTCTTCTGCAGCTTCTTCCTCATCATCATCTGCCGCAGCAGCAGCAGCCGCATGCGCCAGAGAAGGCCTTGGACCGGTCCTCTCCCGTGTTCGCATGTTCTCCTTCTCACGAGGATAGTGAGAAAAACACCACCGTCGGTAGAAGTCTGAAACACGCGTGGTCTCGGAACCAGCTAGCTTAGCCCAAGTCACCCGATCGGACCATCATCGAGCCCATGCATTGATCATTTGGTTGTTCAGAACAATCGCTTCTCGAATGCGGGTATCCTCCGCAGGAATAACTTGAGCTTGACCGATCTGTCTCCTCAGCCGATGAGGGTGGATCCACACGCCTCGCTCAAACCCACTTAGCATGATGCCATTTGTAACACCCCCATTTAAGCCGGGCGGACCCCACCTAAATGACGGCGTTACGGGACTCGACTGACCATTGGCAAAAACCTGTAATCCCTAGAGTGCAACTGAACTGAACACCTGCAGATAAATAACTGAAAACGACGATAAAGGAATCAAAACTCTTAACTACAACTGTCACTCAAATCAGCAACAAGGCACGCAGGTCGGAAACTGCCGAAAACGATAAACAAATACTGAGACGTCTACTGCGGTGTCTAGAATCAAGACCAAGACACAACAAGACAACAAAACCCTAGTTAGCCTTCATATTATCTTATAAAAAGGCGCATAAGAAAAGTATGGCGCTAAAGGAAGCTTAGAGCCTGAGAAGAAAGCATATTATATCTTTATGTATGTAAATTCAGAAATATGCCAGAAGTGTACTAGCTCGGACGTGTAACAAACCATTCTCAAAACCAAACAAGCATAGTCAAGAACCCCACTATGTATCTCCACACATGGGACTTACCGAATCGTCAACACCCCACGCCTCCTCCAGTCACATCTCCACCTGAATCACATGGTCACACAGACCTCAATCACTGGGCCACACAGACCTCAATCACCGGGCCACACAGACCCCATTCTGTAGGCCACACAGACCTCAATCACCGGGCCACACAGACCCCAATCACTAGGCCACATTGACCTCAGTCACCGGGCCACACAGACCCCAATCTCTAGGCCACACAGACCTCAATCACCGGGCCACACAGACCCCAATCTCTAGGCCACACAGACCTCAATCACGCGGTACTGAACGTCATGGCGAGAGAACGATTAAGTATACTTTACAAGATAATACAATTCCATATATCTAACTCATGCATACAATATAAAACAAATCCATCAAGCTCACAACAACCATGGATCTCATACATACTTTAACAACCCATTACCTCCCAAGTACACAATTCATAAGATAACCATAAACTCGAACCAAACATTCACTCTCACAAGCCACTAATACAACTCTTATCAATATTACCACAATTACAACAATACAACGATTACAATAACACCATTCTCACACATACACACAAATTTCATACATCACCAACACCACCCGATTTCATAACATTCACATGGTGCTCGGTTGTGACCCCGAGCACCCAATAACACGGCCCAAGCAACATCTATACACGGCCCCAAGCAATGTGGCCTCATGGCCCAAACACATCTCACGGCCTATCGGCCCCCAACCGCTCCTATTCAACTTCCAAGGCCACTTTAAGTATACACATCATAATCCACATATTCCACACATGCCCAACAACATCAAAAGAGGAAATTGTAGCATTCAATTGCAACAAACTCACTCATAAACTTGAAGACAACACAACCAAGGTCCCCTAAGCTTAGAACATCACACACAACATTCCAACATACATAAGAACACTCCAAATATGCTAAGTAAGGGAGTAGCCCTTACCTTCAGGGAGAATCAACACAAGAACAACTCAAAGGTGAAGATGACATGACTCTACAATGGCTCCTCAACACATCCTTCCTCTACAAGGTTTAAAACATCATAAACATCCTTATTTAACTCCCAAAAACTCAAGTAAACATCATAATCTAACAAACACACAAAACTAGTAAAACCCTAGTTATAAAAGTCACTAACATGGGGTAGTAAAACCACTCACCTTCAATGGAAACTAGTATAGAAAGATGTAGAGTGAAGAGATAATCGCGTAGCAACAAGAATCATCGAATTTGAGCGAGAAACGAAGAAATCCGGTTGATTTAGTGAGGGGGTTTGTGTGGGGGGAAATTTTCGGTTGTTTTGGGGGGGACTTGGGCTGATTTTTGCCTTTAATTTTTAAGGTAGGAGAGAGAAGAGAGGAAATTATAATGTGAGGGAGAGTTGCTGTAGGAATTATAAGTTGTATGGGAGGTTTGATGAGGAAAAAAGCCCTTAAATAGCTAATTTATAATAAGAAAAGGAGGGTCAAACTTCAGTCAACACTCTAGGACTCGACAATAAACTCAACTCACGCCGCAATCAAACCTCGTCAAGCTTCAACAACCAACTTTTTCCCAATCTCACCATTTTTACGAATCCAACGAGCATACACATGCTATATCTCTGAATTTGAAATTAAAAACTCGCTAAAAGCTCAAAATAATCTTACTACTCCAAAATAATATAAACGACTCAAAAATACCTACTACGAAAATACGGGGTATTACAGTCTTCCCCTTTTAAAAGGATTTCGTCTCGAAATTCACACTCTAACCAAACACAACACAAGACATGGTGGCACTAGGTCAACTTATCACACAGCCCAAAGACACTACAACCAAGGTAATGCATCCCACATTATCAACATACCAACACATAACATTCATAACATGCAAACAACAACATAAAAAAAACGCGCGCTTTTTACCCCTCTAAAAAGAGTTACGTCCGCGTAACTAACAATATAGCGTAAGCGATAAGAAAAGGTTACGCTCATACATTCACTCTCGTCTATAGCATCTTTACAATAACCTTTACTGTATTTCCAAATGTTTCAAAAGTTCTAACAACCACGATCATTATGGTCGTAAGCTACAGCATACGACCAGGGTCAACGCTCTCTAATAAAATAACAAGCAACATGCATATGTGTGTACTATAGAATACAACATGATGAAAACAGCACGGAAAATTCTAACATCCGAAAGAAACTTCGTATTCAAAGTTTAGGCAGCTAAGGTATAGCTATAATGCACCGTTACATCTCGATAGCATATTGCATCATGTGGTTTACAACTATCGAAACGGCTGTACTTTACGTTTCCTCTAGATATCTATATTACTAATCTCCTCATGCACCGATTCCAATATGATTATACTCAATACAACTCGTTCGATACATATTATCCTACTAGTTAATTACTACGCTTGTATACATGTCTATCACGCTTTTGTAGCCGCTCGACTTATATAACCATTATAACAACTATGGCTGGTTTTGTTCCTTGATATTCCATAATCGACATACTCCGAGACTCTCTCAGAATTACTCACAAATTTTATGGTATACTAACCCTTGACGTTATAAAAAGGACGCAGCTTTTGAAAAGGTTCCCCAAAACATAAGGTTCATATAATACTCAAGTCTACCCATTTGTGGTATAATATCCCACCGACACTCGTGAATTCTTCGTATTGTTCACGTATAACTAACTATCATCCCTCAACTCATCCATTGCACCGATTCTTATATATATATATATATATATATATATATATATATATATATATATATATAGAAACAAGTTCAAACGAGACACCTAAATATTGCGAGACACAAACGAGACACGACATTTTAGCCTTTTTGGTGAAACTTTAACATAGTTTCATGAAACTTCAAAAATTGTGAAACTTTAATGTCTTAAAGTTTCACAATTTTGTTAAAGTTTCACAATTTTTGAAGTTTCATAAAACTATGTTAAAGTTTCACAAAAAGGCTAAAATGCTGTGTCTCGTTTGTGTCTCGCAATATTTGCTGTCTTGATATAACTCTACTCTATATATATATATATATATATATATATATATATATATATATATATATATATATATAGATAGATTTTGGATCAAATAAGAACAACCACTAGAATAAGAACGGTAAGAACGAATCTCAGCCACTCATCTTAATATTTGATCAAGCGTTGAGATTTAATCTGCCAAAACAAAAAATCACGGTACACTCTACCTGCTGCATGTACCCTTCTAACTTCACTCGTCATTTCACCTTCTCATATCTCTCTCCTCAGTCAATTTCTCTCCTTTCTCTCTCTTCATTTTGTTGATTTTCATCTTCGTTCTTCAACTTCCTTCAGTTCTTCGTCGTCGTTCTTCGGTGTTCTTCGTCGTTGTTCTTTGGTGTTCGTTTTCCGGTGTTCTTCGGGTTTATTTTGTCCTTCGTTCTTCGTTTTATTATCATCTCTTTCTCTTACAATCGATAATGAAGGTAATTTCGTTCTTTCAAATTGATTTCACTCCATTATTATGCTATTTCACGTGTGTTTACTCCAATTGTTGTTCTTCATTTGCGTCGTTTTCCCTAATTTCACTCAGTTTTGACCTAATTTCTGTTGGAGTATGTGTCCTCCACAATAGTGCGATTACTTAATAAAACTCAATTAAGGAATACATGGGGATAATCCAGTATTATTGTCAATAGATTAACGTAAATCAGTAACGGTTGGCTGACTAGAGTTTGACCTTATTGTCGTGAGAACGGCGGTAATCAATTGATCCCTTTAAGTCACACCTACAGCAATGTACTCCAAATATTTAACCTAATTAATTGTATGAGATACGATTAAATTAGTAACTTGATAAATCGACTAATGGTTAGTCAGTGTATTAATTTAGAGAGAAATCGAGTTGCGAACTCGGATGATTTAATTTTATATCGATAAAATTATTAGAGGAGATGGGAATTAGTGATTAAACGTTAATTCACTAATTATGTATATTTTACTAATGAGATTAGTAAAAGTGCAATTTTAATATATGTGCAAGTGTACATGTATATTAAGGAAGAGTTTAATTAATTTACACTTTATTATATTAGATAATTAAATGATAAATTATAAATATTTGTGGGACAAATATTAAAAACAAAATAGACCCATAAAAGGGTCCTATGGACCGTCCATATATGGGAGAAAGGAGGAGAAGATTCCTCCTTGTCATATTCTATTTTGTTTGTTTACTTTTGCATGCAAATAACATAATCATTGACATGCATGAGTTTACTCTTTTCAAGAGCAAAACTCTTCCTCTCTTCTCTTATGGGGGCCGGCCTACTTGGAGTGTGAGACACACTTCATGTTGCTTGTTTTTTGTTATAAAATACAAGGCCTAGAAGAGTGTAATTCATTCATTCATTTTTACACTCATCTCTCCTCTATTTTCTCTCTAAACTTTCTCATAATAATAAGTAACAAGTACTTATATTTCTATGTATTACTAAGAGTTAGTAATAATATTTTCACATATTATCAAGTCTATACTAAGTGATTTTTAGATCAAAATCCTTAGTATTTTTGGAGTTGTTCTTGGGTGTATCTCAAATGAGGTTTCCTATTTTGGAAACTTGGGTTGAAGGATCATCCCTTTTATATAGCTCAAGAAACAAAACTAGAAAGGAGTTCTAGTTTTGTGCCCATATTTCCTCTTATAGAAAGGTATAAATTTCTTTAAACTTATAACAAAGTATGTTTGTAATCACATAGATCTTGGTCATCAAATTAGAGTAATTTGATTTACACTAATATTTGATTAGTGAATGGGATGAGATCCCTACAAGTGGTATCGGAGCTTAGGCTTGTGGTTACAAATTTATTTGGTTGTTTTTGGAGTTTTATATATTTATTGAGAATAAATATGATAAAATCCGAAAATAGTGTTAAAAATGGTTTTAACACGAGATTTTTATAGCATGCAAAGTTTCTGGTCTCATGTTATCACTGGTCAAATTTCGTAATTTTTGGAATTTGATTGCTCATTAAAACGATTTTTATACAAAACCGAGTCAAAAAGTGTGTTTTTGGCTAAAATAATAACTATAAATATTTATATTTGGAATCTGGTCTCGAAATGTTTACACAGTGATATATGCTATTTATAATTTCTGCATGTAAATTTTCAAACTTATATTTTGAGTTTTGAATATTTATCCATTTATTTGATAAAAATCGGTATATAAAGAGTTTTAACGTCAAAAATATAGTAAACTTTGTTTTCTGGACATAAAATGTATACCACTGTTTTTATATATTTGGGGGATGCTAAGGTATAAATTTTGCGTTTTAACTCACTGTTTATAGGTTTTATTGATTTTATGAGATAAAATCGATGAAATCGTATGTTTATTGTTATAAAAATAATTCGTAAAATATTTTGAGCAAGCTTTTCTTTTTTGACATCTTGGAAGTGTTCCAGAATGTACAAAATTTTTCCAAAATAAAAATGGTTTTATTTTATATTATAATGTATTTTTAATGCTTTATTCAAAAAATGTTATGATTAAAGTTAAAGTAATTAGCAAAATGACCACTATCGTGAACTAAAATCACCATGAATTAGTTAAAACTAATTTTGGGTGTTCTAAATCAGTTTAGAAGTTTTAGTTCAAGCTTAAAAGGTGTTTTAAGCATTATTGATTAATATAAGATTAATCGATTAAAAATGAGATCGGTTTTAAACGATTTAATGTGATTATTGTTTAGGGCGATTTTGGCATGATTTTATTTATAAGTTTTTCATTATGCATGTTTGGATGAATGTTTATTTTTTGTATGAATGTTTGTTCTTACTAGTATGACCATAGTTTGTTATATTTTTACCGATATTGCCTGTAATGAAAGGGAATATCGTGTGGTTTTGTAATTAAATGCGATCTCGTATCGCCGGTTTGTAATTTAATAGTTTATTTCATTTATAAATGTATAATAGGATTTCTATGTATTCATTTGTAATTTAAACTTGTAACTATTTGTAAATCGAAGACCGGTGATGGATCGAGATGGAGCCTTAGAAGTGTTCTAAAGCTTGCAAGGAGGGGCCTTGGATGAAGTCCATATGAAGAGGGACCAATGGAGTTGGTTTCCAATTTGTAACTCCTTGTAATTTTAATTACTTTTTGGTGGCCATACTAGGTTTATGTTTGTTTGATGCTTGTTTGATTGCTTATTTTATCCCACTATAATGGTCGATTTAAGTCACGATTCCTAAATTAGTTCACTTATAAAGAATTTTTATGACTAAAATTGACAAGATCACCCACATTTTTTTTTAACAAATGAATTGAGATTAAGCCTTTCCAAATGTGGCAACTATGAACCGCATGTTCATGAGGACCTCCGCAACGTGGAGCCTCGTTACCATGGGTAAGTAGTGGGAGGAAGTCCCATGCTAATTTGTTTTGGACTCAACCAAATAAGAGTTATTTGGGGCTAATGGATGCATTTTATAGAAAATCATCAACCAAGCATTCTAGTGTAGAATTAGTCAAGTGTTGACTTATCGTTTTTTATATAAAAGGAAACATGAGATGTCTAATTTTATATGAGAACGAGTCTTGGAATCATTTATATAATTTCGTGGGAGATCATTATATAAAGAGTAAATTACAAAATACCAGCTTTTAAAATTGAAAATTTTCAAATTACCACCTTTTATAACATTCTTTGTAAATTACCACCTTTTATAACGCTTTTCCACTCAAATTGCTACCTTCCTCCAATTCCGGTGAAAAAATAATCCGTTTTGCCCCCACTTTTCAGTGAATTATTTACAGTTTGACTTTTTTGTGAGAGGAAAAAAAGTCAGACTGTAAACAAATGACAGAGACAGAGTAAATTATTTTTACACCGGAATTGGAGTAAGGTGGCAATTTGAGTGGAAAAGCGTTATAAAAGGTGGTAATTTACAAAGAATGTTTTAAAAGGTGGTAATTTGAAAACTTTCAATTTTAAAAGGTGATATTTTGTAATTTACCCTTATATAAATGAACATTTGTTTTAAAATGAGTTTTAGCAAATGTTATTAATGAACAATGAATGCTTATATATTTCCTCATGTTTGTTGTAGAATAATTTATTTCAAATCGCAAAGGCATCACCATCAAGTCCCGCGCCCATTTTGGGCAAAGATGGCAAATGTATCCTCAAGGATGATGGTAGCAACTTTGTCGAATGGGATTCGGCAATGAGGGGCGCCGTAACATCCGACAATGTGCTCAAATACCTTACCGATCAACCACCCGCCGAACCCACTTCTCGATCCGGGGCGGCACGAGCCGCCTATGATGAGTATGTGAAAGTGGACAATGACGTGAAAAACGTCTTGATTTGGTCCATGGCACCCACTCTCAAACTCTGTTTTGTCACTCAAAAAAGTGCATATGCGATATTCACTAGAGTGACAACTATGTTCTCCAAAGCACCGCAAATTAGGCTTTATGAAGCCGCGGTACGGTTTTTCGATGCAAAGCTTGAGAGGAACCAAAAAGTTGGTCCTCATGTGCTCAAAATGATTGAGCAAATAGACACTCTTGAGCGTCAAGAGTGTGCTATACCCAAAGCTCTTGCGATTAACCGCATTCTTCATTCTCTTCCAAACAAGTTTGCTCACTTTAGAGTAAACTATAACATGAACAACATGGATAAGAGTTACCATAAACTTCATGCTCTCTTGGTCCAAGCCGAGAGGGATATGGAAGTGAATGAAATGGAGAAGAAAGATGTTCTCTCCATGAAAATGAAGAACATGAATCTAGGAGTGAAGAAGGGGAAGGTGGCCAAGAAAGCGCCATCCATCAAAGGCAAGGGTAAGGGCAAGGCTATTGTGGAAGGCATTCCACATAAGCCTAAGCCCAAGATCAACAAGGGAAAACCTCTCAATGACACTTGCAAATATTGCAATGAAGTGGGTCATTGGAAGCGCAATTGTCCTAAGTATAAGAAGGACTTGAAAGATGGATGTGCAACATCCAAAGGTATTCTTCCTTCTAATCTCTATATGATAGACATCAATCATGCTTGCATTTCTACATGGGTATTGGATACCAGATGTGGATCTCACCTTTGTAATCATTTGCAGGGGATGAGAAACGTGCGAGCTCTAGCCAAGGGTGATGTAGATCTCCGCATGGGCAATGGAGCTAGAGTAGCGGCCGTTTCCGTGGGAACTTTTGTACTTTCTCTTGCTAGTGGTTTAGAGTTGCATTTAAATAACTGTTATTTTGTACCAACTCTAACGAAAAACATTATCTCCGTCTCCGTACTAGATGCGGAAGGCTTTTCTTTTGTGATTAAGAACAACCGTTGTACTTTTTCATTTAATGAAATAGTTTATGGTGAAGCTATTTCAATTGGAGGTATTTATGTTTTAAATGATGTTAATGATGTTTATCATGTCGAGAACAAGAGGCTCAAAACGAATGAATCAAACAAATCCTACCTTTGCCATTGTCGTTTAGGTCATATAAACGATAGACGCATAAAGAGACTTGTTGAGACCAAGGTTCTCAAACCATTAGATTACGAATCATATGGTACATGCGAATCTTGCCTCTTAGGCAAGATGACTCGTCAACCCTTTAGCGGTAAAGGGACACGAGCAAGTGAGGTTTTAGGACTAATACATACAGATGTGTGTGGTCCATAAAACATCACCGCTAGAGGAGGATATCATTACTTCATTACTTTTACCGATGACTTAAGTAGATATGTTTATGTCTACTTAATAAGGCATAAAAGTGATGCCTTTGAGAAATTTAAAGAATTTCAAAATGAGGTTGAGAACCAATTGAACAAAAGGATAAAAGCACTACGATCGGATCGTGGTGGCGAATATCTAAGTAATGAGTTTGATTCACATCTTACGAATTGTGGTATAATATCACAATGGACTCCTCCGGGCACACCACAGTTGAATGGTGTTGCAGAAAGGAGAAACCGAACCTTACACGACATAGTTCGGTCTATGATGAGTCAAAGTGAGCTTCCTGGATCGTTTTGGGGCTTTGCGCTATTATCTGCTGTTTTCTCACTAAATCGAAGTCCGACTAAAGCGGCCAATAAGACTCCATATGTGATATGGACGGGAAAGGTTCCCTATTTTTCATTCATGAGAATTTGGGGTTGTGAGGCATTCGTCAAGAATAAAACTGACGATAAACTCGCACCAAGGTCTGAAAAATGTCTTTTGGAAGGTTATCCTAAGGAAACCTGTGGTTATTACTTCTACAACCCTCACGAGAACAAAGTGTTTGTGGCTCGTGATGCTGTTTTTCTAGAAAATGAATATATTTTTAAAAAACAGAGTGGGAGAAAATTTCAACTTGATGAAGTTCAAGAGCCACAAACCGAGACAGAAAATGAGGAAACCGTTCCCTCGTCTTCTGAAACGGTTGTAATCCCTAGGAGGTCAGGAAGAATTAGTCATTAACCTGACCGTTACCTCGGTAACATCGAGGAGGAGGGTGATTTGTGGTTATTCGAAAACAACGAACCCTCAACCTACATGGCGGCTATTAGTAGCCCCAACTCCGAACAATGGCTTGAGGCCATGAAATCCGAAATGGATTCTATGTACGAGAACCAAGTTTGGGACTTGGTAGATTTACCTGAAGGAGTGAGACCTCTTCAGTGTAAATGGATATTCAAAATCAAACTCGGCATAGATAAACATATAGATGTTTACAAAGCTAGATTGGTAGCAAAGGGCTTTTCACAAGTCCAAGGTATTCATTATGATGAAACCTTTGCACCGGTTGAAATGTTTCGATCCATAAGGATAATCTTAGCGGTTGCCGCATTTCATGACTATGAAATATGGCAAATGGATGTAAAGACCGCCTTCTTGAATGGGATTCTAGAAGAGGAAGTGTATATGACACAACCTGAAGGTTTTGTAGATACATCCAGCCCTAAGAAAGTATGCAAGCTTAAGAGATCCATTTATGGTCTTAAGCAAGCATCAAAGAGTTGGAATCATAGATTCGATCATGTTATCAAACAAAATGGATTCACTCGTAGTGCCGAGGAACCTTGTTTGTACATGAAGTTTAGTGGGAGCAAGGTAACCTTCCTTGTTTTGTATGTGGATGACATACTACTGATTGGAAATGATATTCCAAGTTTGAATTCGGCAAAGGTGGAATTGGGAAACCATTTCCAAATGAAGGACTTGGGAGAGGCACAACGCATCTTGGGTATCCGGATCTATGAAGATAGATCCAAAAGGATACTAGCATTAAGTCAAGAAACTTATATTGATAAGATTCTTGATAGGTTTAATATGAAAGACTCCAAGAGAGGCTTTCTTCCGATGAGTGTAGGAATAACATTGAAGAAATCTCAATGTCCTACGACTCATGCGGAAATTGAACGCATGAAATTGATCCCTTATGCTTCCGCTGTAGGATCAATCATGTATGCTATGATTTGCACTCGTCTCGACGTCGCTTTCGCCTTGAGCATGACGAGCCGGTATCAAGCCAATCCCGGTGAGAGTCACTGGATAGCTGTGAAGAACATCCTTACGTACTTGAGAAGAACTAAGGATTCGTTTCTAGTGTTTGGAGGAGAACTTGAGCTACGTGTAAAGGGTTACACGGATGCAAGTTTCCAAACTGATAGGGATGATTTGAAATCCCAATCCAGCTATGTCTTCATGTTGAATGGAGGAGCTGTTTGTTGGAAGATCTTCAAACAGAGTGTCACTGCGGATTCTACAACGGAAGCTGAATATTTGGCGGCATCTGAAGCTGCTAAAGAAGCTGTGTGGATTCGGCAATTCTTGGATGGACTAAGAGTAGTTCCTAGTGCCGTGAATCCGATCATTATATATTGTGATAATAGTGGGGCTATTTTCCAAGCAAAGGAGCCCAAGTCTAGTAACAAGTCTAGACACGTTTTGAGGAAATACCACGTTATTAGAGATAATGTGGAGAGGAAGGAAATAGATCTTTTTAAGGTTGGGACAGACGATAATATCGCTGATCCTTTAACCAAGCCCCTTTCGAGGGCTAAGCATGACGCGCACACCGCCTCCATGGGGTTGCGGCGTATGCCGGATTTCCTTTAGTTTCGAGATATGTAATTGAATGATGTATCCTATTACATATATGAAAATAACAATCATTGTTTTTATCATAAGTCATAATGAATGCATACTTTGTTTATCCAAATAGTTTTGTGTGACAACTTTGAACGTATTCAAGTGAACGGCATAAACTAAGTATTTGGTCCCTGGTCTCTTATTAGAGGTGACGTCTCGTAGAGACTAGATTGCAAGTCGATTGATGGTGGGTTCAACACCATGGGGTCATAAGTGATGACTGATCGTTTGCATAGACAGATTGTGAAACACTCTGTCGAGGCGATGCAATAAATTCCTTTTCAATGAGATTGAAACCTGGTCGTGGTGGGAATTTCTACAGTATTCCTTTGAGTCGATTCTTTGACTGGAAACTGATTGTCTGAGTCGGTGCAGTTTCCGAGTGACTTTCATTTTTGTCCTAAGCCATGCCGTGAAAGGGGGTTATAAGGGCGTCTATGGGGTCATGGTGATCTACATCATACAGTACAATCGAGTGGAAGGGAAATGTCCACCCTCGTCGGGGTAAAACATCTTTGGGCCACTCGAGGAGTAGTCGCTGAAAATGCGTGGCCACGCTCGGTAAGAATCTACGGTAGATTCCCCGGTCAGACAGCTACTCTCCAAATCGAGGAAACCACTCATGATATATATCTTTGGATGCAAGTACGACCTGTAAGACACCTTGCATTGAGTGGGAGATGTGAAACGGACATGAGAATTGGTAATGCACAACTTGTCTCGGACAAGTGGGAGATTGTTGGAGTATGTGTCCTCCACAATATATATATAGTGCGATTACTTAATAAATCTCAATTAAGGAATACATGGGGATAATCCTGTATTATTGTCAATAGATTAACGTAAATCAATAACGGTTGGCTAACTAGAGTTTAACGTTATTGTCGTGAGAACGGCGGTAATCAATTGATCCGTTTAAGTCACACCTATAGGAACGTACTCCAAATATTTAAGCTAATTAATTGTATGAGATACGATTAAATTAGTAACTTGATAAATCGACTAACGGTTAGTCAGTGAATTAATTTAGAGAGAAATCGAGTTGCGAACTCGGATGATTTAATTTTTATCGATAAAATTATTAGAGGAGATGGGAATTAGTGATTAAACGTTAATTCACTAATTATGTATATTTTACTAATGAGATTAGTAAAAGTGCAATTTTAATATATGTGTAAGTGTACATGTATATTAAGGAAGAGTTTAATTAATTTACACTTTACTATATTAGATAATTAAGTGATAAATTATAAGTATTTGTGGGACAAATATTGAAAACAAAATAGACCCATAAAAGGGTCCTATGGACCGTCCATATATGGGAGAAAGGAGGAGAAGATTCCTCCTTGTCTTATTCTGTTTTGTTTGTTTACTTTTGCATTCAAATAACATAATCATTGACATGCATGAGTTTACTCTTTTCAAGAGCAAAACTCTTCCTCTCTTCTCTTACGGGGGCCGGCCTACTTGGAGTGTGAGACACACTTCATGTTGCTTGTTTTTTGTTATAAAATACAAGGTCTAGAAGAGTGTAATTCATTCATGCATTTTTACACTCATCTCTCCACTATTTTCTCTCTAAACTTTCTCATAATAATAAGTAACAAGTACTTATATTTTTATGTATTACTAAGAGTTAGTAATAATATTTTCACATATTATCAAGCCTATACCAATTGATTTCTAGATCAAAATCCTTAGTATTTTTGGAGTTGTTCTTGGGTGTATCTCAAAGGAGGTTTCCTATTTTGAAAACTTGGGTTGGAGGATCATCCCTTTTATATAGCTCAAGAAACAAAACTAAAAAGGAGTTCTAGTTTTGTGCCCATATTTCCTCTTATAGAAAGGTATAAATTTCTATAAACTTATAACAAAGTATGTTTGTAATCACATAGATCTTGCTCATCAAATTAGAGTAATTTGATTTACACTAATATTTGATTAGTGAATGGGATGAGATCCCTAGAATTTCACTCAGTTTTGACCAAATTTCACTCAGTTTTGACCTAATTTCATACTTGTTATATTTCGTACTTGTTATATTTATCTCCATGTTCATGTCGATGAATGAGCTTTTGCATTACTATGTGTTCTGGTTTTTTATTTTGCGATTGACCTAATTTTTAATGATTTTTGATCTGTTACAATGCTATTGCATTTTGTTCCGACGTCGTTCTTATCGTCTATTTCGCTTTGTCTTTGGTAATGTGATTTAATTTTGGTATATTTTTCTCTGATTTTATATTCATGTCTGTCATTTGCTTTGTTTTTGCTAGATTTAAGTTAATTTTGAGTTTCATCGTTTTTTCAATTACCCCCACTGTTTTAAGTTTGCTTGATTAAAGTATATTCAGAAATACAATGAGTCATGTGTCTCGGTTATTCTAATTTTATGATGTGTACTTGTTGTTTATCTTTGTTTTTATTCCATTTGATTCCGTTTGTTTGATATCACTTTATCGTTTACGTTGTTTCCAGGTTGCATGTATAATTGATGTACATTTCATTAGTACTATTTGTTTATTTATGTTACATCAAATGTATTTTCAGCTCTTTATTTTAATGAAAATGTTTATTTCCTTCATCTTTTTCATTTGTGTTTTTATATAGTATAAGTTTTGTTTCTAGTATTTGTGTCATCTTATGTTGTATTGTAGGAATGTTTAATTTCACATTTCCTTTTTCCTTATATTTTCTTCATTTCTTGAAATATATCTTGCCAATTTTACTGATTTTCCCTCTTTTTAATTCATAATTTGAAGCGTAAATTTGATGTTGGTCCATCTCGATGTTCAACAAGGCTAGCTGGTGATGATTCTTCTACTATTATCTCGGATGCATGTACTAGTCATGTTTTCAAAAGAAGGGATGCTGGCCTAAACACACTTCGGTCTTCTCCTAGGGTACACCAGACTAATATTTCTGAGGTTGATTCTAGTGGTACTGTGGCTAAACGGTCTAAGGTTAATAAGAAGACTGTTTCTGTTCCTGTTCGTTCTTCTCCTAGGTTTAAAGTCAGTTTTGTTGAAGTTGAAGCTGAAGCTACTAAGGACTGTTTTATGGGTGATGTTACTTCTACTGCTAGTAAACAACCTGCTGTTAAATCTGAACGTGTTAGAGCTGTGAAACAGGTTAAAGAAGTTACTGATGTTAGTAAGGGTGAAGGGAAAGGGAATGTGTCTTCTCGTAGGTTACAGAAGACACATTCAGTTAAAGTTCAATGCAGTCCTAAGGATGATCTGTCGAAGGTTAGTAAGAAGTCCAGTCTTCGCACACCTATTTCTGTTCCTGTTCGTTCTTCTCCTAGGAAGAAAGTTGTTTTTTTTTTATGTTGAACCAGAAACTCCTAAGGACTGTTCTTCAGGTGATTTCACTTCTACCCAATCGAAATCTAGGGCTAGTAAAAAACCTTCCATTAAACGTCAATGTGTTAGGAATGTCAAAGGAGTCAGGAAAAGTGTTGAGCGTAGTAACAGCCAAAGCAAGGTGTCTTGTCCTAAAACTCTCCCTAGTGCTACTACAAGAATGTCACTGAGGACTTTTCTTTATGTGCTTGAGCGTTTGAACTTCAACCAGTGGGAGTCTTTACAAGATATTGGATTTGGTGGTTTGTATTGGTTGAGGGTGAAGAGGTTACCAATGAAATTGGGTTATTGGCTTATTGACAATTTCAACCCATACTCTAACAACATTATGCTCCCTGATGGTCAGCATTTGAGCATAACTGCTTCATCGGTTCATGACACTTTTGGCCTGCCAATGGGCCCAAACCCTGTCATTCTCCATAGGTCTTCTAAGGAGTATGATCCATTTGATGAGTTCTATTCTAATTGGAAGTTGCAATTTGATGTTGATGATGGTGAAGTTGAACTTCAAAAACTCGTAGATTACATCGTTGATAATGATGATTCTGGTGATCTGTTTAAGATAAATTTTGTTGTTCTTGCTGTGTCATATCTTATCCGTAACAATCAAAGACCTTTTGTGAACTTCCGTGTTCTTAAATCTCTGGTTAATCCATCTGAAATCTCTCAGTTGAGTTGGTGTGAGTTTGTAATGGATAGCTTGAGAGTTAGTAAGAAGAATTGGGATAAGAAGAGAAACCATTTTGGGGGCCCTCTCTTGTTTTTGATGGTAAGAATCTATTTTAATCTATTAATTTTTATTTAAATTTTTTGTTTTTTGGTTTTATAATTTGACATTTGATAATAATCTTTTTAATTTTTTTTTTCTTTTTTGCAGCTTACTTATGTTGATCGTGTTGTTCATGAAGCTCGTATAGTTGAACGAGATTACTTTACATTGTGTAATTGGACTACAGAAGCTTTGAGTGAGAGACAACGAATGGAGATTGCTGCTGGTTGTTTTGGTCTTGGATTTATTGATTCTGATATAGAAGAATCTATTGATTTGTCAAGAAGTGAGGTGTCTTACAATGTTAAAAATAAGGGAATAGCATCATCATCCTCATCTTACGCTTCACCAAAGGTATATGTCTTAGTATTATAATTCATATGTACATTTTGTTTAGTTGAAATGTTCTTTAATTATAATATTTATGTTCAGCGTATTAACTATTGCAATTTTTCTCTCTATTATCACATTTTCTTATTATTAGCTGTATTTTATTGTCTAACATTTATGTTATAATTTCATATGTACATTCGTGTATAATATTTTATGAATTCTTGTCTGTAAAATTGATGTTATAGTTGTATGTAGACATGTATTTTCTAGTCAGATTAAATGTTCTTATTGTCTATAATATATGTACCATGTTAATCATTATGTTTATTTGTTTAAATTTTATTTATTCTTTATGATTTTGTGAAGTTTTAATGTTTTAGTTCTCAGTTTGTTTGATTGTGTTGTATGTTTTTTAGGAGTTTGCTGAAGATTACGCTACTTCAGCAAAACGCATAATTGAAGATATGGCTGCGTTAGATGAGAAGGTCTCATTGGGTTTTGAGCGCTTCCCGGAAGATGACACTGTTAGACGTGTACATTCAGCAACACAGTTTATTTACAATGTCTACGGAGGTGGGTGTGTTGATAAGTTCCCTGTAGATCATTGGAAATCGATGACAAAGGATGTTGAAAATGAGATGATTAGTGTTACCAAAGCTGCCGAGCTTGCATATAAGAAGAAACTTGCACTTATAAATTTCAGAAACTTGCGCGATAAGTTGAATCGTGATGCACCTACTAATGCACCCATGTCATTTGATTTAGGCATAATGCGTGATATTGATGAGATAAAGGCTAAAAAGTCTAGGATTTTAGGTGGTGGTGAGTCTCATAATGTGGAGGGTAGTGATGCTGGTAATGTGGTGAGTCTAGGAGTTAGTGTTGAGTCAGCAAAGGATGGTATTGGTGTTGGCTCATCAGTGCCAAGCAATCAGGTCAATAATCTTGTGGTTGAGGTCCTTGATGATTTATCCAAAGCAACAGTTGGGAATGTTGAAAAAGATAAGAAAGTTGCACGTACTTCTGGTCGTCCACCATTATATCCAGGAACTTTAAAGAAACGTCGTTCCCCCACGAACAGCTATCAATGTTCAGATTTCCATTATAAGAGATGATACAAGCCCACTAGTTCCAGTTAGTGTGTTTCAAAAACAGCTATCAGAATATGTTTTCTGTGATAAAGATTCTGTTAAAAATCCTAGAAGGTAATAATCCTATAGTTTTCTTTTTTTCAAATAGTAGTAATTATTGTTTTATTATATATATATATATTTTTTTTGTTATTAATGAGCATCATTTTTTCATTTTTCATTGTTTGATCAGTGAATGTTTATTCGATTTCAAGACGATTTCTACTTGTCGTTCCCATTTGTGGACATTGAAACCGAGTGAACACCTTTCAAATGTTGTTATTGACTGTTGGGCTGCGTATCTGAACTTCAAAGAGAATCAGAAGAATGATGAAAGTCCATGTCGTTTCTTTTTTAGTACTCTTGTATTTGTAAGTTTCATCAATCTTTTAATTTTTAAATATTTTTTTTTTTGAAGTTAGATTGTGATTCTATTTTTGTTTTTGATTCTGTTTAATTTTTTTCCTGCCCTTTGGTAGAGGGTATTAACAAAGGATAGAGAAGGGTTGAGTGATGATGATCGCTACAATTCATTCAAGCGTGTTGTTGAAGATGAGTTGCAACTTTTTGACTGGGTTGATTTAGCTTCAATTGAACTAGTATGTTATCTTTTAATATATATTTAAGCTTATACTGCTGTTCTGTTTTTTTTTTTTTTTTTTTTTTTGCCTGATTTTAGTTTTAATAGTTTAAATTTAATTCGATTTAGTTCTTGTTCAATTTAGCTTAGTTTCAACTGTTTTTTATATAGCTTCAATTGAACTAGTATGGATTATAGCTGTACAAATTTTTTCTTCATATAGTACATTATTTCTTCTAAAACGTACATCTTTTCTCTACGATAAAATGTTTTTGTATAGTAGTAGGCATATTGCAGAAAAGCAACTTATGTAGAATATCTTTTATTCACGTAATTAACTTTCAAAGCAATTATACATTGTAATTTTCTTGAATGTATGTTTTTTATGTTATATGTGTTCGTATTTTTAATTATTTGTTCTTCTTTATACCCTATTTCAGTTTTTCTTCCCAATTGTGTACAAGGACCACTTCTTTCTGTTTGTGTTTGATTTGCGACGCAAACGTTTTGTTATTTTGGACAATTTCCTGACGAATGTGAGTATTGAGGATCAATATGGCTCTTCTCCAATTCTGATGCTAATTTATAAAAACTTTATGATTTTTTAAATGTTTTTTATCATATACTTTTTGTTGGTTTGTGTGTCTTTCATTGTGTAATTCTATTTTGTTGTGTTTTTAGGCTGATGCATTTGCAAGGTTTTTAGGTGAAAACTTAAAAACAGCTAAACATTCAAATGTTGTGATTGATATGGAACCAATTGTTGCAAAACTGCCGTGGAAGAATTCTGACAACATTGATGATTGTGGGGTTTATACAATGAGGCGTATGGAAACTTTTATGGGACCACTTAATTGGAAATCTGGATTGTCGAAGAATAATGTAAGGCTGCCTATTTTCCCCCTCCGTTTGTTTAAAAGTTGATAATTTTTTATTTTTCAGCTAATGTTGTTGAAATTTTAAATGTCAAAATTTGTTTGGTAGAGTGATTATGATCGTTTTTAAGATGTCACGAGTGCATGTTGTTGAATGTTAGAATTATTCACTCTGATCCCCTCGAGGGCTGCTGGAAGGATATATATAATGATAGAATCAAAACTTTCTGTTGGGTGCTCACTGTTCTATATGTGCACAAAGACGGTGAAAATTAATGCATTAATAAGACTGTGTTATACACAATATATGTTTTTGTTTGACATTTTATACTTTCATATGTTAATTCAGTTAGCAAAGCCTGAATTTTATCAGATTAACATTTTGTTTTTGTTGGTTCAAGTTGGTATATTGAGTGTGATTGTATTTTTATGATGTCATGAGTGTGCTGCTTGTTTTGTGCATGAGTTTTTTAAGTTTTTAAAATGAGTCTGGTAATACATTATGTTTGTATGTCTCTGCATATGCATCACATGTTTTTCGTCCAGTAGCTCTGAACGTTAGGTTTTCTCTTAGTGACCTCTCACATGTTTACATGATTTTATCTGTACAATATTTCTCTTCATATAGTACAGTATTGGTGTTTAAAATGTACATTTTTTTTCTTTATGATAATTTTTTTTTTGATAATAGTAGCTTTAGTTCAGTATTTTTTAAACGCGACTTTGTTAATTGTTTTTCTTGTCTTTTTCAAATGGGCTTACTCAATGTGTTGCGGATCAAGTATTTGTGCACACTCATCACATTTGAAGAGAATGATTACTGTGATACTATTGCCAATCGTGCCAAAATCTCCTGATCTGAAGCTTCAAACGACTTTATCAGATTAATTTTGCTTATGTTTTTAAACTAAGTATTCTCTATTTTGCTACTTACTAAGACTACTATTACTTATGGTGTGTAATTTCATTTTGTGTTTGTATTTGTGTGTTAAATACTTAGTTTCCTTATTAAATACGTTATGTCAGACAAGTTTATTTTCATCCTGACTTTGAATTTGCATGACTTGCAAAACTTTATGTGTGAAGACATAAATTGTTGGATACTTTATTTTGTCATTCTTATGTTGACTGTTTTGAAGATTTCTTCTCCAATGTTTTTTTATAAACATCATTGTATTGTTATTTGTTCATTATTGTTATTCCAAAAGTACATAATTTGTCCAATTTTTTTTTTCTATCATATGCGTAGTGGTATTTTCCATATATCTTTTGCCACATTTATAGAATATTTTTATTAACAATCTTACGTTTTTCTTTCGAAAAATTCGATGTATTTTATGTACGAATTTACATGTTTGTATCTGTACAGTATTTTTCTTCATATAGTACACAATTGTCTTCTAAAACATACATGTTTTTTCTATCATATGCGTAGTGGTATTTTCCACATCTTTTGCAACATTTATACAATATTTTTTATAACAATCATACGTTTTTCTTTCAAAAAATTCAATGTACTTCATGTACGTAATTTCATGATTTTATTTGTACAATATTTCTCTTCATATAGTACAGTATTGGTGTTTAAAATGTACATGTTTTTTTCCTTTACGATAAAATGTTTTTCAATAATAGAAGGTGTATTACCCAAAAGGAACTTACTTACAATATCATTTAAAACTTGAGACAATGTCTACAAATCACTTTAATTATTATTCTTTGTCATCAAAAACAAAACAACTTGTTTATTAAATGTAAATTACATCATTTTTGTAACTATTCAAAGCTTTGAAGTTTTCTATCTTGAACTTCAATGAATGTGTTGCTCTTCATCATCCAGCATCCTATATAAACCTTTAGGAACACAAATATAATGTGAAATGTTAGTACTATGTTGACATATGTTCTAAATTTGTGACGAACATTTTTACTTTGTTTAAAGAACAATAAACTTTGTTAGAAGAACACATAATACTGTTGAAATAGCATTATTGAAAATCATAGTCATAATTATGCCAATATGACTGAATCCAAACATTATATCCAAATTTTATATCTATTAGATTGTTATGAAGAAGTTACAACTCGTATTAATGTTTTTTCCTATATTATTTACCTCATTATGTTGATCAAAAGTTGTCATCTTCTTCTTCGTCGTCTTCATCTTCTTCATCCTCATCTAGAATTTTTTGATAATGATGTTTAAATATTTCAAATAAAGCAATTTTTGTTAGTAATGATGTTTAAATAATTCATACCAGTCAGATAGTTTGAGGCTTGGCATGTCCTTGAATTGTGTCCTTGCCGCCCACACGCTTTGCAGTATCTCTTCTGTTTACGTTGTTGCTCAATTGCTTTGATCACTTGTGACTCGATTCTTTTTCCACTCCCTTTGTTTTTCAATCGTTTTGGAGGCTGAATCAATACTTTTTCAGGTATCTTACAGCCCACATATTTCTCCATTTCTTTCTTCTTGTCTTTTTTGTTTGACATAATGCTTCTTTTCCTTGCCATATCTATTTTGATGTCTAATCTCTTAGCTTTTCAATCAAACATTTCATGTCATCATCATTATCTTCTACTAAACAAACACAAGAGTAAACTTCTTCCCAAAGCTCAGTCGTTAACTTCTTTTTGTCAGATAGCGTATCAGCAATCTGTATCAATTTTCTATTTCTGTCAAACACAGGTTTATTCATGGCGCCTTTTGTCCATCTATGAACTATGTATTTTTCTGGTATCTTCTGTATTTTCTTGCTTAGGAGCACCCAAAGACAATGTCGGCACAGCAATCCCAACCTTTGAAACAGGCAGCACGAACAATTTATCTGTATATCATCACCAGAACTGTACAGTACCTTCCACGTTTTATCTCGAATGTCTGAGTCGGTGATCACAAATACTTTTGTGCCATCTATCTTATCCATGTCTTTCATTCCACATTTATATACAGCTACAAAGAACTCAGCTTGGAAGTCTCGAAAGATGTTGTGTGTGTATATTTCTGACGCATGAGTTTCAATACATAATGGTGTCTTCAGTTGAGGCTGATAGTGCTTATTGTCACTGTTTAACTTCGATTGCTTGTGTCTTTGTGCATCCATTGCATTTTCAAAACACATCCAAAATTCTACTAATGTCACGTGAGGTGTGACAAATCTGTCGAAGAAACTATTTTCACTCTCAGACCTTGATGTTACTCTCATCAACCCTCCCATGAAAATGTCTTTGAAATAAGCCGGTATCCACTTTTTTCTGATGCCGTATAGGTACAAGAATCAGCTGTTGTCTTGCAAGTCATGCTTAGTCATAATTTCATTCCACTCTGTTTTAAATTCTTTAGGTTCAAGCTGGTTGTTCCAAACACATCTGTTTAACCTGCTTTTGAACTCATCATCCAAATTCAAGCAAAGGCACTCACTTTTTCCCTCAATTTCTTCATAATGTGCCACATACATAACCGATGAGTGGTTTCTGGAAACACTTCTGCTACTGAAAGCTTCATTGCTGGATCTTGATCAGTAATTAAGAGCTTTGGTTGGCAGCCACCCATTGCATCCAAAAAGGTTTTGAATAGCCATGTGTATGAGTCGGTGTCTTCATGTGCTAACAGTCCAGCTCCAAATGTCACACACCGTTTGTGGTGATCAACACCAGTGAAAGGGACAAATACCATGTTATATTTGTTTGTGCTATATGTTGCATCAACCGAACACATCTCACCAAACAAGTTATAGTTCTTTATACTAATTGGATCAGACCAAAACACTCGAGACAACCTACTTTGTTCATCTATTTCGAAATCAAAGTAGAATGAACTACAAGTGTTTTTTTTTTCTTATAAAATTTTCAACAAACATTTGTCCATCAAAATCACCAATGTAACTTTTCATATCCCTCACAAAATTTTTGAAGTCAACCTCAGTAGCACCAACATTCCCATACCCTCCTGACAACTCCTTCCATCCTCTAAACGCTTTGACTCCTCCAAGTTTTAATCTAGTTGCCTTTGCAACAAATGTTTTTTGGACAGACGTCATCGTTCTATTTCCTTTTAAGAACATTGTTGATTCAGGTGAAGCAAGCGGATGATTGTGTTCTTCAACAAAGCTTGTAACAATGTACTTCCCAAATTCTATACGCGTAAGCTTCATTGAAGCATGACAATTAATCCGTGTAATCAACCTCGCTCGAGTTTCGCATTTACACTTTAGTCTCAACACTAGTTTCTACAAGATCAGATAACTTTCTTTTCTTCTCAGGTTTTACCCCAGCTCTATTACACAAAACAATTCTAAACAAGAATTCATTGTTTGATGCTCTACCTGACGGTCTTCTTGTAGTAGCTAACCTTGATGTAAATCCACATGCTGCAGCGTAATCTTTGTAAAAGTCTTCTCCTTCCTTTAGTGTGTCAAATATCTGCCCAATTTTAGGTTTTTTTTTCATCTGGGCATGTCGGAATGTATAGACTTAAATTGTTTGCTGAAATTAGTTGGTTCGGAGTACTGTTAACTTTATTCGTAGAGAAAGCTGTGGCTGCATTAGTACTTGACGACATTGTCTCCTACAAGAGAATTGCTGAATACAATTACAATGAAGAATTACTATCATTTTCCAAAACAGGTACAGATTTATTAAGAATCACATACATAACAGTTCTAAAATTATTAAGAATCACATACAAGGGCTAAATTCAAGAATTCATGTAATTTTATTATAATTATTAAGAAATACAGATGTTTTATCCTTAATTATTGCAAAATTAGATTTTAAAGCAAGAATTATCATGAAATTTAGGTTAATCAAATCACACATCGAATTTATTTTGAATTTATTCAAAATGTTCATCGTCAATCAAACCTGTTGGAGTTAGTGTCCTCCACAGTTAGTGCAATAACATAAATAAATCTCTAAAGGTACACAGGGTACATTTCATATTTAATCAGTTGATTAACGTTTATCAATAACGGTTGGCTTGCTAGATAAGTTTGACGTTATTGTCATACAGATGGCAGTGATCAACTGGTCCCTAAGAGTCACACCTAAAGGATGTGTTTGAGAGATGTGATTATTTGAGAGAATAATCATATCGATGCCTTATTTAATGACTAAATGGTTAGTCAGTGTTGTGGACTAAAAGGTTAGTCGGATATGACTAAAAGGTTAGTCAAATGTATTATTTAATAATGATTAAATAATATTAGATGAGATGAATTAGCTGTAATTCGGAAATTGAATATAAAAGGTTATATTTAATTATTGCGTATAATGTAGCCTAATTAATTTCAAACAGTTATAATAAATTAGCAAATTATAAATATATGGATATTTATAATTAATTATAATATATGGATATTATAAATTACATTATACATTAAAAGCTAAATAAAACTAATTAAATGGGTTAAACTTTTAATTAGATTTGGGCTTGTAAATTTAGAAGTGGAAGAGCCCACTTCACCTATTTTGGACGTGTGGAATTAGGGTGGGAGAGGGAGTAGTTTTCTTCCTCTCTACTTAATCTAATCACTCTCCTAATCTCATCTAACCTAATTCACAATTTGCAATAGCACACAACACTAAAACTAGAGGAAAAAGAAATTGTTCTCTCCTCTAATTTTCTAGCAAATCTCAAAGGGTATTTCTCAAAACATCTTGGGTGAGATAATTAGGAGATACCATAATTTTGGTATTGTTCTTAGGCCAATTCAAAGGATTAAAAGGTTAATTCTTGAATCTTTATACTTTATTATGCAATTTCATTTTATGACTTTAAATCTTATAAAGTTTTTCATTATAATCCTGTGATTTTAAAGGTCTATATACCGATATAAACCTACAAGTGGTATCAGAGCCTTAGGGCATATGAAATTTTTATAAGGTTTTCATAAAAAAAAAATCGATTTTGTATAAATTTTAAACAAAATTTTGTGATGGCTGAATGTTTTTGATGTTGGCCCTGTGGTACTTGCTTTGTTTTTGGCTTGATTTGGTCTATTTGATTCATATTTATCAATGTTTAAAGATGTTAAAACTATAATATATGATTTTGTATAAGTTTTGATTTAATACTGATTGAATTAAAACATAAAAGGACCAAATTTGTGTATGTTAATGAACATATCATGTTGTTAATCATTAGATCTACAAATTTAAGATGTTTAATCTAAAAAGTTATTTTGAATTTCTTAAGTCAATGTTTAATACGGATTAAAATTGAGTTAGTATTAATCTAATCATTAGCATAATCGAATTAAATCAGTTTAATTCAATTTTATTGTTTTGGCCGAATTAGATTTTTTTTGGTAATTTTTTTTCAAAAAGGCCGAATTGAAATTAGAAAAAAAAAAAATTTGTTTTTTTTGTTTTATTTTAAATTGGCCGAAACTATTATAAAATAAAAAAATAAAAAATTTATTTCGGCTTTTTTGTTAATTTGGCCGAAATCTTTCCATATTTTTTAAAATTTTGTTTTTACAATATCTTGTTATATTTGTTATAAAGATAATGAATATAATGTTATTATGAAGAAGTTCATGATTTTGATACCATATATTTTAAAAAGGTTTAAAATATTTTTGTGATCTAATTTTTGTTATACTGATAATATAAATTATTTCTTTTGGATTATGTTTTGATTAAGATATTATGAACAATTAAGGAATTGTTGCATAATTATAATCATTTAAAAGAGGTGGTTTGGCAAATTTAATCAATTGGTTTGCATTGGTTTTGTTTAGTTGATGCTTTATTTTTGTGATTGTATGTTTGAATGAATGGTTTAATTTTACGCATTAATTTTGTACAAACGGTTGTAATTTACTAGTGTGGCCTTAGAAGATTGTGTTTTCGTAATGAAAGAAACACAATTTTGGTTGTATTTTTGAGATCTCGAATCTCCCATCTTGTAATATTTTTACTTTTTGGCATATTTTGAATTAGAATGTAAATAGGTTTATTTTGTAATTCAAAAAATGTAATTTTGAGAAGATTCAAGATTAAAGATTCAAGATGGACTCCTACTTAAAGCCCAAGATGAAGAATGAAGACAAGCTTTAGGGTCCATGGATGGATTCCAAATTGTATCTTGTTTTTATTTTCATAGGGATAGGCCACACTAGGTGTTTTTCATTTCTGCGTTTTCTTTACCGTTTTTCATTGCATTCACGTTAGATAGTAGCATCATATTCCGCCTAAAGTAAACCAAACCACCTAATATACATGAAAATGGATCATATAGTTGCATCCTAGATCATAGACATACGGATGTCACTCGTTTAGGGCTATCACCTCAAATTAATCATACACCTAAATGCTAGATATTTGTTCACTTAAAATGAATTAAAGTGAGTTGATGGGACCTTCCTCTAATTCTAAAATTGAGATTAGTCTTTATAGGAAAAGCATGCTATGAGCTCTTTCTTCGTCGGTAGGCATGTAGGACATTACTCTCCACATGACCCCTTCTACGTAGGGTAAGTAGCATGTGTAGACCTATTTTACCTCAACATTATAGTTCGAGTAATATCTCGTAGTTATAATGGACTAATAGATAGGATTTACTGAAATCTATCGACCAAGAATTCTAACAGTAGAATTAGCCAAGAGGTTGGCTTATCAATTTAAAGAAATTGAGTCTTGGGATCACTTGTGTAATTCTCGAGGGAGGTCGATTATATGAGTGCACGCGTCATTACTTTAAAACGTTATTGCTTTATGACTTAAACCTATAAAACGATGTTTTCTTATCTTTTCTCTTCTTCTTCTTTCTTTTCACAGTTTCAAATACGTTATATACAGATATAACTGCTAAAACAAAATGGCTGGTCGTATTGAAGGCCCAATGCCAAGTGTCACACTTGAACGTGAATCATGGCTAAGGATATTTATGGACAGCATGAATCAGTCCACTCGACTGAAGAATGATGGGTCCAACTTTGCTGATTGGGAGGCCGCATTACGGAATGCCGCCATAGCTGACGGCAAGCTCAAGTACTTGACTGAGCCACTGCCGGCCGAACCAGCTCCCGAGGCAGGAGGAAATGAAGTCGTTGCTTATAGTGATTTCGTGATGGAGGCGGGTGCGTTAAGGAACGAGCTCATCTATGCAATGGAATCCAATTTGCAAAGACGATTCATTACCCAAGGTGCAAACAAGATTTTCACCACCCTAACTAAAGAATTCTCGAAAGCACCGAGAATCAAGAGTTACGAGTATACCACTCGTTTCTTTGAAGCTAGACTCCAGAAGGGCCAACCGGTTGGTCCACACCTTCTCGACATGATCGAGAATGTTGAAAAACTGGAGGAGTTTGGTTGCAAGATCGATGAGAAGATCGTCATAGATCGAGTGCTCCACTCTCTTCATGATGGGTATGCCCTCTTTAGGGCAAACTATGACATGAATGACATGCAGAAAAGTCTGCATGAGCTTCACTCACTCCTCGTACAGACGAAGAGTGATCTGAAGTTGAGTGGGAGCATCAAACAAGATGTTCTCGTGATTGGCAACAAGAAGGGTAAGGGTAAGGCTCCGGCTAACCTAGCTGTAGGAAAGCCAAAGTTTAAAAAGCTAGTGGTTGCGAAGAGTGGGCCTGGTGAGTCTAGCGGTAGCTCACAAGGCAAGGTAAAAGCAAAGCCGAGCATGGAGTGCCACCATTGCCACAAGTCTGGGCATTGGAGGCGTAACTGTCCCGTGTATGCTGAGGACATTAAAGCAGGCCGCGTCATTCCTGTTGGTATCTCTTCTTTTATTCATATGATTGAGATTAACCATGCAAGTTTCGGAACTTGGGTACTTGATACTGGTTGTGGTTCTCATCTGTGCAATCATTTGCAGGGCCTAAGAAGCATCAAAACTCTGGCAAGAGGTGATGTAGACCTGCGAGTGGGGAATGGAGCAAGAGTTCGCTGCTTCAAGAGAACATATGTAATCCAACTCCCGAGTGGATTTGAGTTATTTCAATAATCACATTACTATGTACCTAGTTTATCGAAAAACATTATTTCTGTATCCGTTCTTGATAAAGAAGGATTTTCATTTTTAATAAAGAATAATAGCTGTATTTTCTCTTTGAATGAAATGATTTATGGTAAAGCTGTTTCCATGAACGGAATTTATGTTTTAGATCAAACCACAGAAATCATGCATGTGAGTAACAAGAAAGCAAAGGTTGGTGACAAAGATCAAACCTATCTATGGCATTGCCGTATGGGACACATAAATGAGAAACGCGTGAAAAAGCTCATTGATAATGGGACAATCGCCCCGTTTGACTATGAAACTTTTGGCACGTGTGAATCATGTCTTATAGGCAAAATGTCTCGAATTTCCTTCAATGGTGTTGGAATGCACGCTGCTGACCTATTAGGACTCATACATACTGATGTGTGTGGACCTATGTCAATCAACGCTAGAGATGGCTATAGGTATTTTATCACTTTCACGGACGATTTGAGTAGATATGGATATGTCTACTTAATGAAGCATAAAAGTGAGTCCTTCGACAAGTTCAAGGAATTCCAGAATAAGGTTGAGAACCAACTGGATAGAAAGATAAAAGCACTACGTTCAGATCGTGGTGGCGAATATTTTTCAACTGAGTTTGATCAACACCTGAAAGACCGCGGGATAGTACTACAGTTAACTCCACCCGGAACACCACAACTGAATGGTGTGTCCGAACGCAGGAATCGAACATTACTTGATATGGTTCGATCCATGATGAGTCACACGGTTGTACCTGACTCATTATGGGGCTATGCTCTTTTGTCAGCTGCTCTTATACTAAACCGATGTCCGACTAAAGCTGTTGACAAGACTCCATACGAGTTATGGAAGGGAACGGTCCCTAACTTGTCCATTATTCGGGTTTGGGGGTGCGAGTCTTATGTCAAGTGGAGACACGAGGATAAGCTCGGCCCGCGATCGGTCAAAACATACTTTATTGGTTATCCTAAAGGAATGTTTGGTCATTACTTCTATTCGCCTACCGAACACCGAGTTTTTGTTGCGGCTAGTGCAAAGTTCTTAGAGAAAGAGTTTCTCGAGGACAAGAGAAGTAATAGAACCTTCGATCTGTCGGAGATTCCAGAACCAACAACCGAGCAACCAATGGAGGAAACTGTTCCTTCTTCGTCTGCTGCGGTTAATGTCCTTTGGAACCCAGGAGGTCGGGTAGACTCTCCATTACTCCAGATAGATACATCGGTATGGTTTAGGAGAATGGGAGAGACGACGTTTTACTCCTTGAGAGTAACGAACCCGTAACCTATAAAGGTGCCATGACATGTTCCGACTCAAAGCTATGGCAAGAAGCCATGCAATCCGAGATGGACTAGATGTACGAGAACAACGTATGGGATCTGGTTGACTTACCTGATAAGGCTAGGCCTCTTCAGTGCAAATGGCTTTACAAGATAAAGCGATCTGTAGAAGGACAACCAGATATATACAAGGCACGACTAGTGGCAAAGGGTTTCACTCAAGTGCAAGGGTTGCACTATGATGAGATCTTTGCACCCATAGTCATGCTTCGTTCCATCCGGATTCTCTTAGCGATTGCCGCATTTCATGACTATGAAATTTAGCAAATGGATGTGAAAACCACCTTCTTAAACGGTTATTTGGAGGAGGATTTGTACATGGTACAACCCGAAGGTTACACAGATCCTAAAAATCTTAAGAAGGTTTGCAAGCTTAAGCGTTCCATCTATGGACTTAAGCAAGCTTCACGGAGTTGGAATCATCGCTTCGACCAAGTGATAAAAGAGAATGGATTCACTCGATCGGTCGAGTAACCATGTCTATATATCAAGTCGAGTGGGAGCAAGATTGTCTTCCTAATACTGTATGTAGATGACATACTCTTGATTGGGAATGACATACCTCTCTTAACTTCGGTAAAAGTATGGTGAAAGAACCATTTCCAGATGAAAGATCTGGGTGAGGCACAACGCATTTTGGGGCTCCGCATCTATAGAGATAGATCACGACGGATATTATCCCTCAGTCAGGAGTCTTATATATATAAGATTCTTGAGAGGTTCAGCATGACCAACTCCAAGAAGGGGAACCTTCCAATGATCTCTGGAGTGCACTTGAGTAAAGCTCAAGCACCAAAGACATCGGAAGAGGTCGAGCGCATGAGTCGGATTCCATATGCATCAGCTATAGGATCGATCATGTATGCCATGATATGCACACGTCCAGACGTGGCATATGCATTGAGTATGACGAGCCGATACCAAGGCAATCCAGGTGAAGCACACTGGATGGCCCTAAAAAATATTCTTAAGTACCTACGGAGGACTAAAGATTGGGTATTGACTTATGGAGGAGACACTGAGCTATGCGCAATCGGTTACGCAGATGCTAGTTTCCAGACAGATCGAGATGACTCGAAGTCTCAATCTGGATTCGTTTTTACTCTAAATGGCTCTGCGGTCAGCTGGAAAAGCTCCAAACAAACAGTTATAGCAGATTCCACGACTGAGTCCGAGTACTATGCTGCTTCAGAGGCTGCGAAGGATGCTATATGGATGCGTCAGTTCTTACAAGGCCTAACTGTAGTTCCTAGTTCGAATGACCCGGTCACCATCTATTGCGACAGTAGTGGTGCCATCTTCCAGGCAAAGGAGCCGAAGTCCAGCAACAAGTCTCGGCACGTGCAAAGGAAGGCTCACATGATCCGAGATTACGTGGAGCAGAAGAAGATAGTGATTGACAAGATTGCTACGGATGATAACGTGGCAGATCCTCTCACTAAGCCGTTGAGACAAGATAAGCATGAAGGGCACGTTATTTCCATGGGAATTAAGCGTGTTCCTGAGTTGTATTAGTTGTTTGTATGGATTTGACACTTGTATTTTCCTAAAACTTCTAATAAAATCCTCGTTTTGTTTTATATATTGTTTTTCATGAGGGTTGTACAGACAACGTTGAACACCTCAAAGTGAACTGAATTGCTTTATATTTTGTTTTGGTCCGTGATCGCCTACACGAGCTAGTAACTAAGGCAATCATTTTGTGACGTCGATTGATGGTGGGTTCAACGAGCCATAAGTCAAACTGTTGACTGATCGATCACAGATGCGGGTTTACTGAAATCGCGCAGGATAATTTTTGTGACGACTACATGGAGTCCTAAATGTTTCAGAACATTAGGTGCCGGGTCGTGCATAGGACATCCATAGTATTCCTAGAGTCGATTCTTTTGACTATCGACTGTCTCTTGAGATTAAGGCAGGTTTTGGGTGACTTTGGTTTCTTCCTCACGATCGACCGTAATAGGAGGCCAAGTAGATTTTCACTGAGTCATTTCATGCTGCGCTTACATCTGCAGGATTCGAGTTGAGGAAAATATCCAACTTCTATCGAGTTATAATACTTTTTCTCATGGCCACTCGAGGAGCTGTAACTGAAAATGCATGGCCATGCTCGAATAATGATTCGTTTATCAGTTAAGTTACTCTCTAGTCGGGGAAACCACTCTTGATACTGATCACTTGTAAACTACGACCTTTGAGAATACAGATTTTGCAAATTGGTTTACATTGAGTGGGAGAAATTTATTATGGATATGAGAATCGGTTATCGCACCTACACTTGTACGGACAAGTGGGAGATTGTTGGAGTTAGTGTCCTCCACAGTTAGTGCAATAACATAAATAAATCTCTAAAGGTACACAGGGTACATTTCGTATTTAATCAGTTGATTAACGTTTATCAATAACGGTTGGCTTGCTAGATAAGTTTGACGTTATTGTCATACAGATGGCAGTGATCAACTGGTCCCTAAGAGTCACACCTAAAGGATGTGTTTGAGAGATGTGATTATTTGAGAGAATAATCATATCGATGCCTTATTTAATGACTAAATGGTTAGTCAGTGTTGTGGACTAAAAGGTTAGTCGGATATGACTAAAAGGTTAGTCAAATGTATTATTTAATAATGATTAAATAATATTAGAAGAGAGGAATTAGCTGTAATTCGGAAATTGAATATAAAAGGTTATATTTAATTATTGCGTATAATGTAGGCTAATTAATTTTAAACAGTTATAATAAATTAGCAAATTATAAATATATGGATATTTATAATTAATTATAATATATGGATATTATAAATTACATTATACATTAAAAGCTAAATAAAACTAATTAAATGGGTTAAACTTTTAATTAGATTTGGCTTGTAAATTTAGAAGTGGAAGAGCTCACTTCACCTATTTTGGACGTGTGAAATTAGGGTGGGAGAGGGAGTAGTTTTCTTCCTCTCTACTTAATCTAATCACTCTCCTAATCTCATCTAACCTAATTCACAATTTGCAATAGCACACAACACTAAAACTTGAGGAAAAAGAAATTGTTCTCTCCTCTAATTTTCTAGCAAATCTCAAAGGGTATTTCTCTCAACATCTTGGGTGAGATAATTAGGAGATACCATAATTTTGGTATTGTTCTTAGGCTAATTCAAAGGATTAAAAGGTTAATTCTTGAATCTTTATACTTTATTATGCAATTTCATTTTATGACTTTAAATCTTATAAAGCTTTTCATTATAATCCTGTGATTTTAAAGGTCTATATACCGATATAAACCTACAAAACCACACATCAAACACATAATTTGATTTGAATTTTTTGCAGAAACATGAAAATTATTGATCGAAAATAATTAATTGATGAATTTTACCTCAATTTTTTGCAATTGATTCACGAATTTTTGTTGAATTCTTCGCTGATTTTCGTCTTCTCTCTCCTGATTTTCCCCTCTTTCGATTTTTTTTTTTTTTTTAGAGTAGGTTAGTTCTATGTTTTAATCTTGACCGTTGATGTTTTTACTCATCTAATTGCAGCCCTTCATCTCTTTAATGACTTTGTTTTAATCTGGATCGCTGATTTCCCCTTAGATCTAATCTTAGCCGCTCATCTTAAGGGAACTTGGGCGCATCTGGTGCGTTGGTTTTGTTTGTTTGGAGGGCTGAGATTTGTTCTTACCGTTCTTACGAAAGGGGGTGTTCTTACATATACATATACATATATATATAGATTTAGGATCAGGGCCGAACTACTCTCTCGCTGCGAACTATACGAACTCAACCTCCTCCGTCAGATCTTCATCTAAGCGCTCATAATTACCTCTTATATTTTCACCTGCTTAACCTCAATCATTTTCTTCTCCCCAAACATCTTCTCTCTCACTCCATCAGCACGACCACCTTCACGACGACCACCACCACCACTACGTTCGTCGGAAATACCCACGACGTCGGAGCACCAACTGCACCACCGTATTTCTCATCTTAATTAGGTTTCTTCTTCCCCCAATTTAATTTATCTTTTAATACAGTCGTTCATGTCTGTTTTGTTTCGCAAATTAACCACATTTTTGTCTGATTTGTTCTTCGTTTTCAGTTTATTTACCTTTTCCTTGTCAATTGTTTAATTTAATTGTTGTTATTTGTCATTTAAATATCGTTTTCTTCTTTGTTTCGTGTAACCCTAGTTTTGTTTCCTGTAACCCTAATCACTGTTCTTCATTGTTTATGTCAGTACAGCTTTCATTTGTGTAAGCAAAGATTAAAATTGGGGAGAAATCAAATTTGTGTCACTAAAGCTTTAATTTTTCCGAAATCAAATTAGGGTTTAGTCTATGTAACTTCAGTTTCCATTTTGTCTAACTAATGCTTCAATTTCTGCAACATCAAATTAGGGTTCCTGTTACTAAATTGTGTTACTAAAGTTTGAATTGTGATTAGTGTTTCTGTAACTAAATTTTGTTACTAAAGCTACAATTGTGATAATGAAGAAAGAACTAAATATATGTACCTAAACTACACATTGATGTTACTGAATCATTTATTTCTGTAACTAATTAGTTTTCCCCTGTGAATTTGACTTAGGTGTTGAGTTGTAAAATGGTTTTAGAATGCTTAGGATGGGGTTTGAATAATTCTAACGAAGACAAAAAATGTTTTGTTGATGAGTATTTTAACCAAAAGAAAACAAGTATGAAATCAATATTTGGAGAACCTCATCCTGTGAAAATCAGACGACAAAGAAGAAAACGGGTTCAACCTATCATAGATGTTTTCAGTGGTGTTGACTACATGGAATTAATTGCTGATAAACTTGAGGATCCTAAGGATAAAGCAAATTTGTCTCTTGTCTGCAAGAGTTGGGCTGTAATGTTTCTACTATCTAAAAATGATCCCCGTATCCCAGTTGAATATGAAGCTAGCCTTAAGACAACTTATGAGAGTGGTGTTGAGATTGTTACGAGAAATAACAATATCATATCAAAACGTTGTGTCTGTTATTGGACATCAGTTGAATGTACACGTGCGGTGATACATTATTATCAAGCTTGGCGTAAAACTCATATTGAACACCTAGTGAATTTGGAAGATTTTGATGAAGTAACCTACCTTGATCACTGGGACGATGCTATGTTTGGAGAATCATACAAGATGGGGAATCATCTACTACATAGAGCTAAGGATATAGTACTAATTGACTAGTTCAAATGACGACTATGTTGTTTTGTTTGTAGTTGATTTATCTAGGAAGGAAGAATCTTGTAATTTTCTCTGTAATATATAACAAGGTTTAGAAAGTAAGAGTATCTTCTGTAGTTGAATATTTAGAATGTAAAATGACGACTACAATGTCATTTTGATTGTTAAATAGTATGTATTTTAATGACTACCTTGTTATTTTGTTTGTAATATAACAAGGTCTAGAAATGTAGAATATTTTGTCTAGTTGAATATTTGAACGTTATTATGTATGTAAATGACTACTATGTCATTATGTTTCCAGTTTATAATATAATGCTTTTCTGTATAAAATGTCATCTGTTTGGTGAATGTTGTGTGATCTGAAATGCCTGTATAAAATGTCATCTGTTTTGGTGAATGTTGTGTAATCTGCAATGTTTTACTGAATCTGATAAGTTCTTTTCTGTAACTAAACTAGAATTTAATGTACTAAAATATTTTTCATTTGTAGGATTTGAAAATATGGAAAGCACAAAAGAAGATCGTAGTAAAGCAATAGTTCCATTCACTGGCATTCAAGATACAATGATGACGGATGTTTCAAATACGGAGACTGAATCCACAAATGCTATGGAAGCAACGGATTGCGTAGGTAATAGATTATATATATGTGTGTTTCTAATTAATACTCTGAGCTACTGTATAAGGATAGTTTTATATAGATAAGCTAAATTGTTTTTGCAAATGCAGGTAGTTGTAGTGCTAATGATAAGGATATACCACAAAGAGATGCAGACTCACCTACTGTACCATTTGAAAACCAAAGTGAGTACTCAATTTTTAATTTTTCATGCTTAGATTATGTGTCACAGGTTGTGGTTATTTGCTGTGTATTTACAGCTGCTAATTTTTAAACTCACAACACAGAATAGCCCGAAAAGTACAAAGAACTACATCGAGTGATGGTGTCCCTTACTGTCGTGATGAGCTAAAACCGGTTGTAGGAAAAAAGTTTGCTTCATTAGAACAAGGGATTGAATTCTACAGTAGCTATGCGACCACTTGTGGGTTTACAATAAGAAGGGAAGGTGAAAAAAGAAATGCAAAGGGAATTCCTTCGTACAAAACTTGTGTTTGTAACAAGCAAGGAGAAGGAAAGGCTAAAGGTAGAATGAAAAAACGACAAGTGACTAGACAAGGGTGCGGCGTGTGTATGCTTTAAAATGGTTGAGAACGGTGAGTACATGGTTTACAAATTTGTAGAGGCACATAACCACCCAATGATGACGCCAACTACAATGGTTCATTTGAAAAGTGGAAGGGAGTTAAATGTCGTGCACAAGAAGATGATCATCGAAAACTCTAGGGTGAACCATGGTCCGGTCAAAACATTTCGTATGTTCAAGGGATATGTCAAAGGGTATAACAATATCGCAAGGCCACTACAAGACTTTAAGAATTTCTCTAGAGATGTGAAAAAGTTTTGAAGGAGTATGACGCTTGAGATGATGATAGAAACTTTCATACAAAAACGAGCAATGTGTCCGCTGCTTTATTTCGACTTTGATGTCGATGAAGATCAGAAGCTTACGAAATTGTTTTGGGCGGACCCTATAAGCATAAAAAATTATGCTTTGTATGGCGATTCCTGCTCTTTCGATACGACGTTCGACTTCAACAAGTACAAGATGGTTTTTGCACCTTTTACGGGTGTAGATAATCACAAGAGGTGTGTCACTTTCGGAGCCGGTCTCATTTCAAAGGAAGATGCTGACTCCTTTTCTTGGCTCTTTGAAAACTTCCTAAAAGCAGTAGGTGGTTGTTATCCCACAACATTGATAACTGATCAATGTTTGGGGATAAAAGCGGGTGTGAATAAAGTCTTTTCGGACAAAACACACCACCGACATCAGTATGTGGCATATAACCAAAAAGATGCCTGAGAAAGTAGGGGCATCAGTGAGTCGTGACACCGACTTCTTGAAGGAAATCTCCGCCATTATTTGGGGAGATGACGTGGATATTGAGGAGTTTGAGGCGGAGTGGAAGAAAATCGTTGAGAAATATGGTTTATCTGACAATGAATGGCTCTCCCAAATATTTGATATGAGGGAATCCTGGGTACCATCCTACTTCAGAGATACGTATTTAGGAGGTCTTTGCATTTACATCGAGATCTCAATCCAAAACGAGTTCTTTAGTAACTTCACTAACCCTCAACTATCCCTCGTTGAGTTTTACATGCGTTTCCAATATGCAATGGACGCTCAAAGGTGGAAAAACTCCAAACTCACGGCCGATTCAAAGAATTCATCTCCTGTCCTTAACACCCCTCTCTTGATGGAAAAAGAAGCATCGGAGTTTTACACACCGGCTTTATTTTATGAGTTTCAAGAGGAGTTGAAAGCATGTTGCTATAACTGTGGTTTGCATAGCATGAGAACAGATGCAAATGTTGAATGGGTTACAGTCAATGATAGAGATAAGAATAAAGTCTATGAGGTTGCATATCATGATAATAAAATAAGCTGTTCGTGCAAACGCTTTGAGAGGTTTGGAATCTTGTGTAGGCATGCTTTGTGGGTGTTGAAGGATAGGGGATTTCAAGAGATACCATCGGAGTATATGTTGAGTAGGTGGAGCAAGATAGCTATGTGTCGTCCAGATCTTTAATGTTGTCAGCACAACATCATAGAGGATCATGCGATCAAGAGACACGAGGCAACAGTAAAGCCTGAGAGTTATGGTGGAACTCTTCACTTCGTGTCATTGGTTGAGAACGACGAGGAAAAGACGGAAGAATTGTTGGCTTTGCTCCACTGCTCAATGAGCAACTCTTGTTGAATTCAAAGAAGAAGGCAAAGGGAAAAGGTAAACAAGCTGAAATTGAGACTCTAATTGGGTCTAAAATACCCGTTGAAGCTCATGTTTTGCCCCCCAACATAGCAAAAAACAAAGGCTCGGGTAAGAGGATGATGACCGACAAAGAAAAAGCAACACAAGAGCATCAAAAACCCTTGAGAAAGTGTCGTGCTTGCGGAGAAATGGCAAATCATGATAGCCGGAATTGTGACAAATCTCGACAATCCAAAAAGAAGAAGAGGTAAGTCATTTACTAAATTATTTTTAATTTTAATATAACTATCAACAGTTCATTTTTGAGTGATAAATGCGATTCTGGTTGCTCTAAACTATCAACAGTCATTTACTTTGTTTTGGGGCTGTGCTGTTTTCAGGGCTGTGGATGTTGAAAGTGATTAAAATCATCAAGTACGCGTTTTTCTTCAACAAATAAAAAGCTGTTTCGGTTTGCTCTGTTAGATGTCGAGAAATGGCTGAGTTTGGTTTTGTGTGTTTCTAGTTAAATTGAATGCTTTTCTGGTCATGTTGTTTTATTGTAATATATTGGTGTTTAGTTTTAGAGGTAATGAGACAAGAGATCGGTTTGTTTTATTGTAATATATTGGTGTTTAGTATCTTTAGATCTCTTGTCTCATCTTTAGATCATGTGGTTGTATTGTAATAAATTGGTGTTTAGTATTGCGAGTATGTTGTTTCTTTTGTTGTAATGGTATCAATGGAAGACTTTATAATTTGTTGTAATGAAATATTTGTGTGTTATTTTAGCGGTTGTTGAGGAACATTTAATAATTGTTGATGTAACGTCATTTTTATAAGCTAATTTGACTGTACGATTATTCAACAAAATTTCAAAACGATGTCTAATTCATTTTTTAACTGAAAAACGAACAATGGAACTAAGATGAAAAACAATGCAACTAGAATGAAAAATAATGCAACTAAGATGAATAACAATGTAACCAGAAAAATGAACAATGCAACTAGGATGAAATATCTTGTAACTAGAAGGGAAATTCATGTAACTCGAGGGAAAAGTCATGTATCTCGAGGGGAAATTCATGAAACTAGATGGGAAATTCATGTAACTAGAGCGGAAATTACTGTAACTAGAAGGGAAATTCATGTAACTAGAGGGAAAATTCATGTAACTAGAGGGGAAATTACTGTAACTAGAAGGAAAATTCATGTAATTAGAGGGGAAATTCATGCAACTAGAGGGAAATTAATAAATAATTTTTCCTACTACTTTCAACAACGTTTACAAAGCTATTTACATTTTTTCCAAAAATTGTATGATTATTCGTACTACTTTTCGAAAAATAATGTATGTTATTATATAAGAGACAAAATGATATTATTATTTTTTTGTACACGTGGGAAAACAATGTAACTAAATTATTGTAACTAGAGGGGAAATTACTGTTACAAGAGGGGAAATTCATGTAACTAGAGGGGAAATTCATGAAACTAGATGGGAAATTCATGTAATTAGAGGGGAAATTACTGTAACTAGAAGGGAAATTCATGTAACTAGAGGGGAAATTCATGTAACTAGAGGTGAAATTGTTGTAACTAGAGGTGAAATTGTTGTTACTAGAGGGAAAATTCATGTAACTAGAAGGGAAATTCATGTAACTAGAAGGGAAATTAATGTAACTAGGGGGGAATTTACTGTAACTACAGATTTATATATCTTCCATGTGAGTCTACAATTCTACGCTATTGTCTGCTTTTTTCTTTCTTTTTTTCTTTTTGTTTTTTTTTTTTTTTTTTTTTTTTAAAGTTGTCTCACAAAAGCCCACCATAGAAAATTAGAAAAGCCCAACATAGAAAATTAGAAATATATCTCACAAAAGCCCACCATAGAAAATTAGAAATATGAAATGAACGAACCATAAAATTTTTAATCAAAATATTATTAATTTATTATCGAACACTGTAACTATTCCAAAATTGTAACTAGGTGTACAAACTACAACCGTAAAAAATGTAACTAAACCAAAATAGGTGTACAAATAAGAAAATGTGGAGTTAAGAACCAAATAGCTTTGAATGTAACTAGAGGAGAAATTCATGTAACTAGAGGAGAAATTCATGTAACTAGAGGGGAAATTCATTTTCTAGTTACACTTTATTTTGTTCTAGTTACTAGAGTGGAAATTCATGTAACTAGAACAAAATAAAGTGTAACTAGAAAATGTGATGCTTATTTCAACATACTATAAAATAAGTAGAAAGTGTAACTAGAACAAAATAACTGTAACTAGAGGGGAAATTCATGTAACTAGATGGGAAATTCAAGTAACTAGAGGGGAAATTACTGTAACTAGAAGGGAAATTCATGTAACTAGAGGGGAAATTCATGTAACTCGAGGAGAAATTACTGTAACTAGAACGAAATAAAGTGTAACTAGAAAATGGTATGCATATTTCAACATACTACAAGGGAAAAGTGATGCTTGACTCATAAAGGGAAAAACAATGTAACTAGGACGATAAAACATGTAGCGACACTCATTATAAGCGTAACCACAAAGGGGAAACAATTCATAATTACTAGAGGGAAAATAACTGTAACTAGAGGGGAAATTTATGTAACTAGATGGGAGATTCATGTAACTAGAGGGAAAATAACTGCAACTAGAGGGGAAATTCATGTAACTAGAACAAAATAAAGTGTAACTAGAAAATGTGATGCTTATTTCAACATACTAATAAGCGTAACCACAAAGGGAAAACAATTCATATTTACTAGAGCGAAAATAACTGTAACTAGAGGGGAAATTCATGTAACTAGAGGGAAAATAACTGTAACTAGAGGGAAAACTTATGTAACTAGAGGGGAAATTCATATAACTAGAGGGAAAATTCATGTAACTAGAGTGGAAATTCATGTAACTAGAACAAAATAAAGTGTAACTAGAAAATGTGTTGCTTATTTCAACATACTAATAAGCGTAACCACAAAGGGGAAACAATTCATAATTACTAGAGCGAAAATAACTGTAACTAGAGGGAAAATTCATGTAACTAGGGGGGAAATTACTGTAACTAGAGGGAAAATAACCGTAATTAGAGGGGAAATTCATGTAACTAGAGGGCAAATTCATGAAACTAAAACAAAATAAAGTGTAGCTAGAGGGGGAATTCATGTAACTAGAGGGGAAATTACTGTAACTAGAAGGGAAATTCATGTAACTAGATGGGAAATTCATGTAACTAGAACAAAATAAAGTGTAACTAGAACAAAATAAAGTGTAACTAGAAAATGTGATGCTTATTTCAACATACTACAAAATAAGTAGAAAGTGTAACTAGAACAAAATAACTGTAACTAGAGGGAAAATTCATGTAACTAGATGGGAAATTCATGTAACTAGAGGGTAAATAACTGCAACTAGAGGGGAAATTCACTTTGGAGTCCAGCCCAAGCCCAATCCCAAGCCCATTTTCATTTGTTGTCTAACAAATCTCTCTTATCTATTTATTCCCAAGTGGGCCCACTTTTGGAGCCCAGCCCAATACCAATTTCCACTTCAGTCCGTTATTTTTTATTTTTTTTTTTTTTTTTTTTTTTGGGGGGTTTACACTCATTTTGAAAAATAATGCAACTAAGATGAAAAACAATGTAACTAGAAGGGAAGTTACTGTAACTAGAAGGGAAATTCATGTAACTAGAAGGGAAATTAGACGACCTAGTTGTGCAAGACTCGACAATGGCGCGTATTATATCATTTTCATTAGTGATCTGAGAAACTTGAATCCATATTCGAAGATCAAAATAATTCTTAATCTTCTGATCATCATATACGTTCTTTGCCAGTGCTGATTTCCTAACTCCAGGCAATCCCGTGATGCAAATAACTGATACGTACATCGGAAAAGAATGAAACTAAAGTGGAAAACAATGAAACTAAAAGATCATGTCGAATCTCAAAATTGTTTACGATGATGTTCCAACATTGTCCTACATATTATGATGATGTTCCAACATTGTCCTACATATTAGATGATGATATTCCTCGAGTTAGATTATGCTTCATGCCAAATCCAAAAACTATATGCGAAAAATCCTGCATGAAAAAAAAAAAAAAAAAAAAACTGTAAGTAGATGAATTTATCAGACACAAAATTGCAAAAGGTAACTACGGTGGAACAAAATGTAACTATACGGGGAAAAAATGTACCTACAGTGAAAAACAATGTAACTACAGAGAAAATTATTGTAACCAGAAAATATAAAAGATCATGCTTGAGAATTAGGGTGCGGACAATGGATACTATCCACCACAAGCACCACCGATCACCATTGTTGTCGTTCAGCACCTACTGACTACCATCCACCACGAGATCGACCAACAAACACCATACCCATAATATACGGGCAGCCCACTTACTCTGACAACCGTCCCACCACTAACTCACAGACCAGGTGACACAAGGCACTAACTCGACCAAGAAAAACAAGGCACTAACTCCACGCTTTAGAACTCATCATTTTGGGTATACTACTCATATGTGCAATGTTAGTCATATCAAATAGCCACCGAATCGACGCCTAATATATGAAAATAATCTTAAAATTCCAAGAGCCATTCCAAACCCTTATATAATTGAGAACAACTCACAACATTTCACAGCATGTACACCACAGGCAAGGTAAGAAAGACGGACCAAAGGCAAGAAATGTAAAATAGTCAAGCGAGATTTGAATGTATTCCAAAGGAGGATTTCAGATGGTATACCAAATCATCGATAGAGTTCATATCTAATTAACACATGTATAGACAAAATGTATTGATAATACCTTTCTCAAATTCTTATCCCACTTCAAAGAATCAAGAAGCACACGTTGACGATATCCACCTAAATCCTAAACACAACATTGTAAAAATATAAGACAAGATTTAAAAATAGTCACATGCATATTGTATTTTGATTAAAGAAAAAAATTTAAAAACCTTATAATAATTCTTGTCAGTCCACAATGCTACATCATGTCCAGCATCCAAGTATTTCATTACATAGACACCACAATCATACCTGTAAAGAAAAGTTTAAAAAAAACATTTAAAAGGTAATAAAACAATTACAGATTTTACCTTACAGAAGAACTGATATAAGTGAAGAAAAAAACATAGATACAAAAAACTTACACATTTGTTTGTTGTGGCACTTCCACTTTCTCCAATTCAAAAAACCGATGTCCGACAACGACTCATAACCTTCCATTTTCTCCCACACTTTTTCATTATTAAAGACCTTGAGAAACAAAAACCAATAATGAACTATTTAGATTACAAAATATAATACTAAAACTTAAATTCATATGAGCAAAGTATTATAGAACAATACATACTTGATCACCGCTGAATTCCGTCCGTTCGATTTCCAGTGTAGAAGAAGAACTTGGTGTGCAAGAATCAAGAACGTAAGTTTTCTGTTTTTCCAAGTCACTTACACAAGCGTACCAATGACCTTCATGAAGAAGGGGAAAGAAAACCTAAAATAAAAACAGAAAGCAAAAATACAATGACTATAACAAATAGAATTATGTTAACCAATCTAGCAATTTGTCAATGTTTCACTGCTACGTTTTACATGTACAACAAGTACCCAGTAAAAGGAATTTCCAGGAGGTCTAAAAAGGCAGTCCACTAACATAAACTCAAAAAAGGACCAAAAAAAAGAAAAAGCATACCTTCTTAATCGGGCCAGATCTTTCGGGATGTAATCTTTCTTCATGTAACCACTCCATATGTATTTCCTTTTGTCATTGTCAACAAACTGCAAAAATGTTAAACCTATTATCAATAAAACAAAATTCACTGTAACCAAGAAATAACAGCATAAAAAAAAGGCTCATAAACTCATTTTTCGAAATATTTAACTTTTGTACAAAAAAATGTAACTATGGGAAAAAGTAGTGTAATTGAAGGCAAAATAATCAGAATTAAAATCAAATAACAAGAAATGTAATTTTACCCGACATGTGGTGGGAAGAAACAAAATATCAGGTTTGTTGTACGTACAGTAGATACCGAAAATGTCAATAACCTAAAACACAAAATAATAATCAAATATAAAATCATAAAAATAGGAATTGTGTAAATAAAGGGTAAAATCGGAGAAAAGCAAACCACTACCATATCCATGATGCGAGAACGCCTTCTAAGAGAGAGCAATCCGTCTCTTGAAACTTCCATCCATTCTGTACGAACAAATACTTCTCTAGAAAATATAAAGAAACAAACGTAAGAATGCAAAATTAAAAAAGAGAATGATAATAGGTTAAAACTAACAAGGAAAGGCAAAGTCTACAAATACAATAAAAACATATAAAACTTACATGACATCTCCACCTTTCTTCATAACAAGATTTAGCAAGAATTTATCATCAACAAGCGGTTGTTCAGTTGACAAATCTTCCATACTAAAATCAAATTTGAAAATTAATAAACTTCAAAATCAAAATAAAATATATATATTACAAAGAAAAAAAAATAAGACCAAAAAATGGTAAAAGAAACTTACGGAATGCAAGAAGATGTGGGACGTGAAGATTTAAACACTTGTTGTTTCAGAGTATTTTCAGGGAAAAACAAAATTCGATGTAATAGCTTCATACCATATCGCTTCGTATTCTTGAGCTAAAAAACATCATTAAAATGAAACTAAGATGAAAAACAATGCAACTAGAATGAAAAATAATGCAACTAAAATGAAAAACAATGTAACTAGAAAAACGAACAATGCAACTAGGATGAAATATCCTGTAACTAAACCCATTATCACTGTAACAGTAGCGACAGAGATAAAATTGTAACTAGGTGTACAAACAATGTAACTACAACCGTAAAAAATGTAACTAAACCAAAATAGGTGTACAAATAAGAAAATGTGGAGTTAAGGACAAAATAGCTTTGAATGTCAATTCTTATGCAACTGTGAAAAAGCTGTAACTAGAGGGAAAATTCATGTAACTAGAGGAAAAATTCGTGTAACTAGAGGGAAAATTCATGTAACTAGAAGGGAATTTACTGTAAATAGGGGGGAATTTACTGTAACTACAGGGGAAGGGGAAATTATTGTAACTAGATGGAAAATTACTGGAAATTCATGCAACTGCCATAATGAAAACTAACACATTTATCAGTGAGTTCTTTTACTTACATCATTAAGGCTGTAACTTTGTTTCATTCCCTTGTATGTCTCTAAAATACGAAGTAGGTAGATACCATTATCAATTCCATCACCGATAGCAGATTTTGGGATGAATTCTTTAACAGTCATGGAATTCACATTCTTCACAGTTGGAAAGATTTGCTCCAAAGCTCTAATCAGATGTTTCCTCTATAGTACAGGAAAAAATAAATAAATACAAAACCAGAATGTTTCATATATAGAAATGAAAATCAGGAAAAAAAGTCGAAAACATACAAAGACAAAGGTACGTAACTAGCATGTTTGACGTATTGAGCTTTCATAGGATGAATTACTTGAAATTCCATGGTCTTCAAATTGGCGCACAGTAGAAAACAAGGGTTACTGAGGTCCGTGATTGGAACAAAAATATGTCAAACAACACACACATTAAAAACAAAAAGAAATGGTTGAAAATAAACTCAAGATTAGTAAATTTATAAATAAATGTATCTTACCAATGACAAAGAAGAGTAATCAATGTCAAGATTTTCAATAGACTACAAAAAATTTAAAAAAAGAGTTAGAAATAGTAAGTTAAAAAAAAAAAAAAAAAAAACAAATTAAAAAAAGAGTTAGAAACAGTAAAAAATGTCAACTAACATGGTATTCAGGATATGGTAACCAAAGGCGAGAAGGTGATTCTCGAGATTTGAATTTTTCATTTTTGTTCAACATGTGACACCAACACTTAAAAATACTTTCTGATACTCTGTCTCCTACGACAAGAGTCTTCAAATCTCCGCGGCTGAGAGTCAAATCATCACATCTGAAGAGAATTTCACTGCAAAACAGGCCAAAAAGTCACTCAAAAAATGTAGCTAAAGTGAAAAATAATGTAACTACAAGCACAAAACCTATAATAATATAGTAATTATTCAGATATACAGTCAATTTACAACGGAACGCGATATTACTCTAGAAGTATCGGGTCACAACGGACTCGACCAACTTTACAACATACAGACAGCAGGTATGACCTGCTCTAAATTACACCAGCAGAAGGCAGCCATAAAAACAACAGCACAAAATATGAGCAGATTAGAACTGCACCGACAGCAGTAGGGTAAATAACAGTACCAACAACGAGGAACGACCAACACACAACGACAACACACTTATACACAACAACCACAGTAGCAGCCTCAAAACACAACATCACAATCTCAAAACACCAAGTCATCAGATCAGAGTAAAGCAACAGCAGAAGTATTCGGTATACTGGCATTAGCACGGCCACACTTACGCGATAAGACTGATACAACTCACGACACACACATAACGCACACAAACAGAGTCATTATCCACACTAGACACTCATAGTTACTATATGTCTAGTACAAGCACAAAACCTATAATTGTACTCGTAGTTACTGTAACCAGAAAAATTAACAAAAAACTAATAATTAAAGATCGAGAATACCTGTTATCAAGTGACTCCGATAGAACAAAGTCTACCACTTGCTTCTCGGAAAGAGTTAGATCAAATTGTAAGTTGATAACTCTTTCTAGATATGGCGACTTAAAAACATCGGAAATATGTACACTTCTTCTTATCTGACCCAAGTGTGCATCTTCAGTGACAAGGCATGAAATCGGTTGAGCATCAACCAAAATATCAGCCGCTCTCAAGCGTGGAGAAGACCGTGTTCGAACACGCTGTTGCACAGGAGACGGATTGCTCCTTTTGCCCACTTGTTCAACAGAAGCACAAACCAAATTGACAACATCGTCAATCATCTTCTCAGTACCTCCTTTTGACTCAGTATTATCACCCTCCGGTTGTTTTTTGTCGCGCTCTACAGATAAATCAGGCACTTGTCCACAAACAACAGAATCACTTCCTTGAGAATTAGGCGTAGGAAAGAGCTTGAATGAAGGTGGAGTAAAACATCCAGGACTTAATCTTGGCGATCGCCGGATTTGTGATCGAGAGGGTCCTTGCCCAGGAAGGAACCTGGGCCCTTTGTGCGATGGACGAACAACAGGAGAACCACTAGACAAATTAGTAACATCCTTGTTGATTTCGTCAGAATGATTACCATCCAACTTCTCCTTATTCTGCTCTCCAGAAAACCCTTTTTCAGGAGCAACTTCGCAACAATTAACATCATCAATGTTTTGAGACTCGGTATCAATAAACACCAATGGGACTGCAGTGGGGACAAAAGATGGCTCTTCTGTATTTTGCGATAAAGGAGCAGGACGCTTCCCCAGCGCAGTCTCCAACTTAACTAGAGCGGCAATCAGTTCGTCTTCACTACCGAAGCTCTTATGTGACGCAAACGCTCGGAAAGCTTCGGTACGTTTGACATTCACATCTTTGGACGACTGCTCAACAGTGTTGTCCTCCTGAGCTTCAACTTGAATATCATTCTCTTTAGAACTCTTAACATCAACATCATTAAATTTGTCCTTGTCTTGTTGAGCAGTAGAAAACCCTTGAAATAATGACTCGGCTAGAGAAGCCATCTGACGAACGACGTCAGAATCAGGGCTCTTAGCCCGTGCTTCTCTTAGCACAACATAGAAGTTATCGTATGATTCAGCGAATTTAATTGCAGCGTCGGCTAGCTGAGACGATTCGACAACATTACTCTTTCTTTCGACTTGCCTAACAGTCGATGGTTCCGTAACAGCTTTTCTAAGCCGTGGTTCAACAGCACCTTGACCAAACCCAGAAGCTTTTTCAGCTGAGACACGGTTTGATATCTCATCCTTTGTCCATGTAGACAACGTCGGAAATACTCGAGGAATGTCGTTAAACTTATATGAGACTCGATCTAAATATACAAACACTAAGACCATAATAGGACCTCCAAAGGTGGCATTTGGATTATTTGATTGTTTCCACCTATCGACGCTTTCAATTAATTGCTTTCAAACAAATCCACACCAATTCAAATGACTGATATTATCGACATTATCAAGTGATTTCAGAATTCTCAGACTACAAACATTCCCCTTAACTCCCATTAAGAACACTGACACAACATAAACAATAAAAATACGTTTAAAGTCATCACCACCATCAACTAACTGAACCATTTTCTCGTAAACCTCTTTCACCGAAACTGTGTCAGGACCACCAAATTGCAACAACCAGCTTTTCTTGGCTTCTAGAAACAACTTACATTCATCAGCCGTAGTTGCAATTTTAACCGGTATTTCACCCATTGGAAGACCTAGAGTCAGATGGATATCTTCATCAACGATACGTAATGCACCGTTTAATAAAGAACATGACGCAGTATTAAAGTTAGATACTAGCCAATAAGCTAGATGTCCAGGGACTTTATCAGTTTTTAGTTCAAGTAGACCTCCAAAACCCATTGACTTTTGAGGATACCGGACTTGGGGTGATCCCTTCTCGACGCCCCGCTCGCGCCCGCCCTCGTGTCATGGGGCGGAATGCACGGCGCGGGAAAGATGATAAATTTTGCAAGAAGCTCGCGGGCGCTGAGCTTCGCTTTTTAGGGCATTGCTTGGCTCAGCTCGCTCGAGCGTTCTTTTTGCTTAATAGGGGAGTGTCATTGCATATAATTGTGACAAAAGAAATATAAAAATCCTTTCGTAATATGTTTTTGGAGTCGCCACCAAATATTAAAGGAATTTGGAACCTATTCAACGCGTCTTTAAAATATAAGACACGGGTGTCTCAGATTTCAAGGTGCGTCGATACCTATCCGTCTGAGGTTATTGTGAAACCAGAGAGGATTCGGAGTGAGGTTACTTTTCGAAAGTTTTGACAAAATATATTATGAAAACTGTAATCAAAAAGCCTACGTAAAAGTAGTCTTTACTAGTTTGAAAACAAATGCTTTAATTTCGATATTTGGGCTAATAGAACGCTACGTACAAATGCAAATGTATGACTCGACAAATATGTAAAATAAATGTAAGCCGTCAAAAACCCTGACGATTTGCTATAGGAAATATACGTAAAATTACTAATTCATTGTATTTGAATTAATAACTGAACGTTATTTTCCGACTTGTGTTCAGTTCTAAGATTTTGTAAAACCCTCGGTTTTGCATGTTTAAAGAGACTAGTTGAAACGGTACAGTTAAATGTCGAATCCGTGTTTTAGTCGTAATTTAATGCATGAATCGAGAATTTGCATAATGTAAAAGTGCGTGTTTAATTTAGTGATTTTGAGTCGTTTATTTATGCGATATTGGCGAGGTTTAGACGAATCATTTGATTCGAATTACTACAATCGTATTACGAATACGAGTTCGTTAATGCCAATATCGGGGTGGGTTAGAGTAACCCTATAAGTCTCGAACGTCTAATCGGAAGGTAAAATTTCTTTACCTTGAAATGCAAAGACGGTTTTTAGAGTGGAAATTTATAAGTGCGAGAGGCTTTTTGTGAGTATAAGTATTGTATTGAATTGAATTGATTAGAGAATGTTGTTATGAGTGTATTAGATGATTGAAATGAAGGATTGATGTTAAGAGTTCATGTTTTGAGTCGAATGAGGGCTGCTATTTATAGCAAATGCTTCGTGTTTTATGCCTAATTGATCAGAAAATCGCCAGTGAACCAAATGATTCAACAAAAAATCGCTGAATGTCGAGGAGGAGGACAGAAAATCGCTGAATCGCGATTTACCAAACAATCGTCAGTATTCTGGCGATTTTCTCCCCTGTTCTGACAGATTTGTTGCGCCGTAATACGTTATCGTAGGTGTGTAAGCTAATGTCGAGCAAATTGATTGACTTTGAGGCTTTAGGATGTCGTATAATTGATAGAAGTTGCTCCACAAGTTGATTAATCAACTTGATTCTTGATTTGGTTTTCGTGTTTCGTATTTCGTGTTTCGTGTCTCGGTTTTTCGTCGTGTTTTTCGATCTTGGCTCGAAGTAAAATAATATTGTAATGCATTATTTTACGACTTTGTGGGATTTTGTTTTGTAAGAATGTGACCCGGGACACATTTTGGTCCGCTTCGGGTGCTTAGGCCTTTTTGTATGTTTTTGGGCCGTTCTTGTGTGTTTGGGTCGTTTTTGTGTTTTTGGGCCGTTTTGTGAGGCGTATATGTCCCGTGCTTGTGTGTATTTGTGTTGACCCATGATTTAAAATGACTAAATTAATATTCATTTTTACGAAATATGCAAATTCAAATTAATACGTTAAAAATGACTAAAATGTTTTAGACACTTATGTACCGTTTAGTCTCATTTTAAAACATGCATGAAAGTCCTTTTCGTCATTGGGTTTGCTTTTGGGGGGTACGGATACGGGTATCTACAGAGCCCCCAGTTTGGCTGAGCTTGGACTAAAGCGCTAGTCAAACTTAGAAGATAGTATCCGGACCGTTATAGTCTCGATACTACCTGGCGACGCTAAGTATGTGTCTCGGGGAGAGACGAGGACTTAGTGTCGGGAATGCGGGGAGGGACGACATGTTTAGGGACATGACGGTCCTGCATGTTTTAGGGCTTGCCGGCCTGCTGTTGTTTGGATGTGATTCGATGGCGTTTTGTAACTTGGCCATCTCCTGTGTCTTGCGTGTCTGCTGCGTGCTTACTTGTGTATCTGCGTTTTGATTTGAATGAAAGTGTGTATTTTGCTTTATGTGTATTTGAAAAATATACGTTTTTAATTCGTGAGGAGTATACGTATTTTGATTTGTAACTCGTAAAGAGTGTTTCTGTTTTTTGAAAAATATACGTATTTAACTCGTGAGGAGTATACGTATTTTGATTTGTAACTCGTAAAGAGTGTTTTTGTTTTTGAAAAATATACGTGTTTAACTCGTGAGGAGTATATGTATTCTGCTTTTTGACTCATAAAGAGTGTCTGTGTTTTGATTTTAACTCGTAAAGAGTGTACTTGTTTTGAAAAATATACGTATTGAACTCGTGAGTAATATACGTATTTTTGATTTGTGACTCGTAAAGAGTGTATTTGTTTTTGAAAATATACGTATTTAACTCGTGAGGAGTATACGTATTTTGATTTGTGACTCGTAAAGAGTGTATTTGTTTTTGAAAATATACGTATTTAGCTCGTGAGGAGTATACGTATTTTGATTTGTGACTCGTAAAGAGTGTATTTGTTTTTGAAAATATACGTGTTTAACTTGTGGGAAATATATGTGTTTTGATTTTGTGACTCGTAAAGAGTGTACTTGTTTTTGAAAATATACGTATTTAACTCGTGAGTAATATACGTATTTTTGATTTGTGACTCGTAAAGAGTGTATTTGTTTTTGAAAAATATACGTATTTAACTCGTGAGGAGTATACGTATTTTGATTTGTGACTCGTAAAGAGTGTATTTGTTTTGAAAAATATACGTATTTAACTTGTGGGAAATATACGTATTTTTGATTTTGTGACTCGTAAAGAGTGTATTTGTTTTGAAAAATATACGTATTTAACTCCTGAGGAGTATACGTATTTTTGATTTGTGACTCGTAAAGAGTGTATTTGTTTTTGAAAATATACGTATTTAACTCGTGAGGAGTATACGTATTTTGATTTGTGACTCGTAAAGAGTGTATTTGTTTTGAAAAATATACGTATTTAACTTGTGGGAAATATACGTATTTTTGATTTTGTGACTCGTAAAGAGTGTATTTGTTTTGAAAAATATACGTATTTAACTCCTGAGGAGTATACGTATTTTGATTTGTAACTTGTAAAAAGTGTATTTGTTTTTGAGAAATACACGTATTTAACTCGTGAGGAGTATACGTATTTTGATTTGTGACTCGTAAAGAGTGTATTTGTGTTATTATTTTGTGAAACTTGGGCTTTCGGCTTGTGACGAGCATGTGTATTCTCGTGTTTTATCATAGTAGCGCATAAAAGAGTGGATTAATAGAGTAATAGACCGTAATAACCAGTCCAAACTAAAAATCGACCCGTGCCTGACCACTTAATCGCCAGAGGTCTGGCGATTTAGTGTGTGTGTGTGATTTTTGGTTCAAAAACACGGGAAGGGGAAGAGAGCAAGGCAGCCGAAAACAAACACACAAACACCTCCAAATCGAAAAATTCATTCTCAGCGATTTTCCAACCAAAATTCGTGATTCCGACTCCTACGATTCGCAATGGACCAAGGTATGCACTCAATCAAGTGGCTAATTCGTGTTTTGAAGTCGGTTTGAGTCGGTTTTAAGTCAAAATTCTTTTTTTAAGGGTTTATGTGAAACCGTTTTGCTTGATTCGAATTTCGCCATTATCGTTGCTTGAAATTGGTTTTTGAGAGTGTTATGAGACTTGTTTTGTTATTGTTGATGATTGCATGTGAAAAACCCGACTTGTAGGGCTGATTTTCGTGTGTATGGTCAAGGGCATTTTGGTCATTTTTCGTTTTTGTCTCGAAACATGCTCAAAGTTTCAATGTAGGTTACCCATTAGTAGTATAATGTATGGGTGAATTTGTTTCGCTGAAATTGGCGCGAAAGTCGGGTTTTTTTGGGTCAAAAACCGTGTGGCAGGGGGTTTCGTCGGGGTTTTGCTCTGTTTTTGTCGTGTAAAACGACAATCGATTAACAGTTGTTTTTGAAACGTCGTTGTATGCTAGTGATGAGGCCATGGGTGTTTTGTGTGCGAAAAACGGTTTGGAAATCTGTAATTTTCGTGTGTTTTTGTGTGGAGACGGTTTCTTGGGTCGAAATTTTCGGTCCCGAAACTTGTCGAAAATTTTTGTCTTGGGTCATGATGACTCGTATGGTGTATGGCCTGCCCATTTTTGCTGAGCACACGTGATTTGGAGGTGTTTTGGAGCGTTTTGGAGCGTTTTTGTGTAGTCGAGCTAGGCTTCTTGAAACCGTTTTTCTTGCTTCTTGCGCTTCATGTCTTGGATGCGTTGTCACGTGTGTTGCTTGGGTTGGCTAGGATGTTGTTTCGTGGGAGGCTAGGGCCTCTTTGGTCAAGGATGGGTCATGAAAAGACCGTTTTTGTAGTTTGCGTGCGTTTTACAAAAGCTATTCAGTCGGGGTGTTCAGGACATGATTTTTGTACGAAACTTTTTGTGGGTGCTCACTATGACTCGTGTGTCGTATACGCGTCAGGACATGTTCATTTTTGCGCTTCCACATTGTTTCGGCCTTATCTGTCAAAATTTGGCCTAAAGTCTGCTTTTTGCTGTTTCATTTGCTTCTTCTTTGCTTTTGCATACCGTTGCTTTTCAGGTTTGCTGTGCATGTCGTGCATATTGTATGTTTGTTACAAGATATGCGTTTTTTGGGTCTCTGCTTCTTTTTAGCCTTTTTTGTCAAAGATAGGCCTGAGGCTCGCTTTTTGCTGTTTTGCTTGGTTTTTCTCTGTTCCTTGTGTATCCTTGTCTCTTGGATTAAATGTGTATGACGTAGGTATTGTGTGTGCGTCATGAAAATGTATCTCTGTGTTTCTGCTCCCCTTTTAACCTTTTTTGTCAAAGATAGGCCTGAAAATTGCTTTTCTGTTGCCTTTGTATATGTGCATCCCTCTGTTGGTCGTGAACTTGCTTTGATTGAATTGTACTTTGTCTTATCACATGGCTGCGTTGCTTAAGAGTGTTTCTTGATTCGGTGCAGGTGATCCTGAGATCGTGATACCTACGACCAGTGCTATGCAGGATGTCATCGAGAACATTGACTTTACTGTTACCGGGGAGGAGCGTACCCCAATGTCCGAGCTGCGTCATCACTTGGCGACTTCTGAAGGTCCGTCGCAGTCTGATCTGTTCAAAACTCCTCCTATTTTGACGCCTTGAACGAGGTGCGGGGTCGCTCGCAGTCTCCTATGCCCTCTATTAGCGAGCACAGCACTACCGTAGAGCCGACAGGACCTTCTGTTGGTGATGCAGGGCGTGTCGCAGACATGACCGGGGTTCCTGTGGAGCCGGCCGTAGAGTTACCTATGCCTTCCGTAGGTGGACGTGGGTCATTGTCGAGTTACTGGGCCTTCGTTAGTGGGCTTGAGCCGAGCCTCGCTTTGCATGGCGTTGGCGTGGGCGTGGCGTTCCTGAGCCATTGGTGTCTGCCGAGGAGGGTCGAGGTAAAGGTCGTGGGGATGGACGCAAGAATGATAGGCCTAGTAGGAAGCGTAAAGTAGCTGATGTTGTTGGTGGTACTGAGGGTGGTGTTCGGACGCGTGGTCGTCGTGCAGCAGAGGCTAGTGGTAGTTGTGAGCGAGGTGAGGATAGTAGTGCTGGTGTTTCGGGGGAGGTGAGCTCTGACGAGGCTGAGGAGGAAGATGATCCTGCTGTTGATAAGCCGAGACGTGGTCCTCCTCGTCGACTTGAGGATGCTTTTGAGGACATCCCTGAGCCCGAGGAGGAGCAGGAGGATGATGAGCAGGTTGTGGATGATGCGGCTGAGGTTGCAGGTAATGTTGGAGGTGGTGCTGCGGCTGCTGGTGCCGTAGGTGGTGAGGCTGGTGCCGATGCTGGGCCGGCTGCTGCGCAAAATATGTTCATGGGCGTGGTTGATGAGCTGGGCTTGAGGCCATCGTTTCCTCATGGCCCGAGACTGTGGGCGAAGGTTGCCAAGGATTGGGATGGTGTAAGCTTAGTTTGGAACACCTTGGAGCATTTGTCTACCCGGGTGAAGGTTGGCTTCGAGCTGGGTAATATGAGGACCTTTTCCGGTTTTCGTACTGTCATAGATTGTTTTAACAAGAAGTTGTCTCCTGAGTCACAGAAAATAATCCTTGGCACAGCCTTTGGTCCGTTGGTGACAAAGTGGAAGGAGGCGCGGAAGAAGAACGTGAATTCGCACCTTTCTGTGCTTCGAGCGTTGCTAGACAGATTCTGGGACACCACTAACACGTTCCATATGCCAGGGTACGAGGTTGGCATTACTTTCTCGTCTCTTGCGATTGTTTCGGGGCTTCCCCATGGAGAGGAGGTGATTAAGTGGGACAGAGTACGCCCTGCTATCTCGAGCCCTACGGTTGTCCGTTTGATCGGGGGTGGTATTAGGTGTGCGAGGGATGAGAGGCACACTTTTCAGCCTCGGACATCATGGTTTGATGATTATTTTAAGGGCAAGGGAAAGAAGCAGGTGAGCGAAGTTAGTCATGAGCAGAATGCTCGGTTGTGGCTATGGTGGTTTCTGACGTCCACTCACTTTGGAGATAAAGGAGAGCGGGCGTCAACTGCTGTTTTAATGGCACTGAGGGACTTGTCTAGATTGGGTGATTTTGACTGGGTTACTCCTGCTATGGGTCTCCTGATTCGATTCTGCAGGGACGCGGTTCGGCCTGATCGGATCGATGATGGGTCTCAACCGTCCTTGGTTGGCCCTGGCCTGCTGATGGAGGTGTGTTTGTTTTGCTCTCTCCTTTCTGTGATGCCCTATTGCTTTGCTACTGTTTTTCCTTCCTTTAGTGATGCATTTTCTGTTTTTATGTTGTCCTGGTGTTATGCTCATTTCCCGTCGCTGCTTCCCGACAAGTTTTCCGTGAAGGCGGAGTATCCTGCTTTTCACGCGTATGCGACGGCAAATAGGAAAGGTATTCGCTTGACCTATGAGGATGCTCGAGCGCGGTTCAACGGGATGACTGTTGATAAGGTATAAAGAGTCCGTATTCCTTTTTATGCTTTGTGTTCCTGCTTTGATTGTGGTTGCAGGTCTTGATTCATTTCCTTTTTTCGCAGTTCGTTCGTAACCCTTGGGCAAATTATGCGGATATCCCTGCGTCGATCGCGACTCGCTTTGCTTTTCGCGATACACAGAGGTTGTACATCGCGACTCAGTATGATTCGTATTGGTTCTTAGGTGAGCGTCTGTCAGCGCAGACGACCAGGGGTGAGTTTGTTGTGCCTGCATCTCCTCCTAAGGTCCTTTTTGTTCGGGACGGATGTCGATGTTCGCCGTGATGTATATCACGAGGGTGAGTCTGATTCTCCGAGGTCGGATGAGGATTATTAAATCGTGGCGCGTCTTGCTTTGGCGCCTGCTGTCATTGAGGTTTGCTGTTGTTTTCACGTTTGCTTGTGTATGTTATTTGCTTAAAAAGCAAAAATTGATCGTGATTTTTGTATCTTGTAGCCACGTAATGCTTGTTTATGTTATTTGCTTAAAAAGCAAAAATTGATGCAAAAATTGATCGTGATTTTTGTATCTTGTAGCCACGTGACCCTGACCTTGAGGTCCAGCCTCCTCCTTTCTACGAGAGCTTGGATTTTGAGCATGATGATGGCTGTCGGCATTCGATACCACTACCGCAGTACTTATCTGCGGTGACTGACGCTGGCATGGATAGTTGGAGCCCTCGGGTGAAGCAGGTATGGCTTGTGTTCTCTGTTTGCGTGTTATGTGGTATATAGCCCCCAGCTTGAGTAAGATTTTGTCCTAAAATCATTAGTCAAGCTTTAAATGAAGCTGCTTTTGATTATAACCCCCAGTTTGAGTTATATTTTGTCCTAAAATCGTTAGTCAAACTTGAAATGAAGCTGCTTTTGATTATATCCCCCAGTTTGAGTTAGATTTTGTCCTAAAATCGTTAGTCAAACTTGAAATGAAGCTGCTTTTGATTATAGCCCCCAGTTTGAGTTAGATTTTGTCCTAAAATCGTTAGTCAAACTTGAAATGAAGCTGCTTTTGATTATAGCCCCCAGTTTGAGTTAGATTTTGTCCTAAAATCGTTAGTCAAACTTGAAATGAAGCTGCTTTTGATTATAGCCCCCAGTTTGAGTTAGATTTTGTCCTAAAATCGTTAGTCAAACGTGAAATGAAGCTGCTTTTGATTATAGCCCCCAGTTTGAGCATATGAAGGCCGTATTTGTTTGCAGGTGACCGTGGATGTCCACAAGAATTTATGGAGGGTAGCTAACCGGTGGCGCGTGGCTTTTAATGATAAAGCGGTCGCGCTTTGCAAGGCGCAGAAGTATGCTTCAGAGTTGCAGGCTGCAGTCGCGCAGAGTCAGACAGAGCTAGGGCGGGCCAGGGCTGAGGAGGCGCGTTAGCGAGCGGAGTTTGAGTTGCAGCGTGAGCAGGAGCTAGCTGGTTACCGTGCTCAGATTGATTCGTTGCGTGCGGAGCTCGGTCGTCGAGATCAAGCTAATTGATTTGGGATGTATGCTAGGAACGTAGGCTTATTTTTATGGACTTGTTTTATGTTGTGGTTATATTTGTATGTATTTGGACATGTAGGAGTCCACGTGAGGTCCATTTTTGTGACTGCGGCTTGACGCGAAAAGGCCCTGTGACCTTGCGTGCGTGTTTTGGTATTTGGTCATACTTGCAGGAGTCGTACGACGTTGATTTGCGTCCATGGCTTGACATGAGTAGGTTACGTGACCTCGTACGCGCGCTTTGATTATGTAGTAGGTGTATTTGTTGACTATGGTAAGCTCTCCTGTTGGCGTAGCTTTCGTGATTAATGATCATGCGTGCGGTGCTGGAAGCTTTATAGGTTATTTTGCCTCGTTTTGTAGTACGACTGCTTGTGTTGTCGTTTTCACTTGAAACCTTCGCGACGTGCTCATCTAGTGTTCCTGCAATTAGATTGTTAGTCGTAAAAAGAACACAAATCTCGATTGAGATTGGCTTACTTGTAGTAAGCACATGCATACGTAAAATTTTTTTTATAAAACATGCCTTTTGAAGAAAATATTTTGAGTCCGTAAAAGACGCTTTTGACGCTCATAGAAATGTTAATTGAAAATGTCGTGCTTTATCGTAATCTTGCGAAAAATGACGATTGAATTTTGTGAGACCGTAAAGGCGTTTTTGAGGTTCGTAAAAATGTGAATTAAGAACGTCGTGCTTTAACGTAAGCTTACGAAATGTGACGGTTGAATTTTGTGAGACCGTAAAAGGTGTTTTTGACGTTCGTAAAATGTGAATTAAGAACGTCGTGCTTTAACGTAAGCTTACGAAATGCGACGATTTGAATTTTGTGAAGTGGCGTGCCAAACAATAGTCGGGAATCGATGATAAAATGACACAATACGACGTAAAGCCGGGTAGCGAAGACGTAATCGATAATACGCCGTAAAAACGAGAGACAGCGGTGCGTAGGCTGCGAAAGATCTTTCTGCAACTCGTAGGCTGCAAGGCGGTGTGCAGTCGTCGCGTCAAATCTGTCGGAAAAGCACAGAAAATCGCCTGTATACCAACGATTTTCACAAAAATCGCCAGAAAACAGGCGATTATTGTGAAAATCGCCAGAGGACTGGCGATTTTTGTGTAAATCGCCAGTTTTCTGGCGATTTTTGGGTTGTTTTTGGCTTTTTGTTTTGATTTTTTGGTTAATCGCTGGTTCACTAGCGATTATATGTTGTGTTGTTGCCTCTTGAAGACGTTGCCTATAAGAAGGATGCTCGCGTCAGTTCATTCATCCATCTCTCCAACCATACTTCATATTACGTTTTAACTTGCAACTTCATTACTCGTATTATAATAGTATTCATAATATCCTGCAGAGCGCTTTCCTTTTTGTGAGTAATGGAGCATTTGGAGGGACTTGTGAGGATGTGGTGTGCTATGCTATCGGGTATCGAGAAGAGGAATCTCAGGGGTTGTGGCTTGGGCATATTCCTAGGTTTAAGGCAGGTTCGGATGGAGCCGGAGTTTACGGATGCCTGCACTCATCGGGACTTGGCATACCATGTATTTCGCTTCCCTGACGGGGAGGTTTGCCCTCTGGTCGAGGAGTTTGCTGCCATCGGAGGTTGGACCCGCACTGTGACTCCAGTGTGCGTTCGTCAGGAGCTTGGTTATCAAAGGAACATGCAAAACTTCCTTAAGATGACGAGGCCAGAGACGGAGGACTTGTTCCTGGATGGGCGCTTGAATATGATCCGACTCTGCCAAAAGTTTATGAATTATGATGATGGGAGTATTGGCGTTGTTGCTCGCAGGAGGGCTCTGGCCCTTTGCCTTGTGCATTGTTTCATGTTCCCCGATTCAGTGGACGCGATGGGGTTTGGCGAGGCGCGCTTGGTCTGCGTCGTGCAGCAGATGGAGATGGGGTACAACCCTGCGGCGTTGATCCTTGCGGAGACGATCTTAGGCCTAGATGATCGGGCGTGTAATAGAGTGCATGCTTATCGCGGTTGTCCCGTCATTTTGCAGGTTTGGCTGATGGAACGTTTGAGCGTGCTTGGAGCCATCCCTTACGGTGTATCCTACACGGCGGCAGGCGTAACCAGTCGGGGCCTGAGGTGGATGGGTCCCAATGGCCGTCCTCGTGACTACTTCTCCACCTTTGTGAGGGCGTCGGCTATTCGTTGGGTTGTGCCATGGTGGGAGGTTACCTCGGTGACGGGCAGTGCAGTTGGCGATGGTCCTTCCGGGGTCATGTTATGCGGTTTTGACATTGGAGTGTTCATTCACCCGCTGAGGGTGAGAAGGCAAATGGGCTACGCCCAGTTTATCCCAGGGCAGGATACCACAATCCAAGATTTGGTCGTACTTAATAACCAGATCACTGATGCATGGTCGCGAGGATGGGCTCTGCGTCCCCGGTGGCAGGTGGCAGGGATACCGGCCACGGTGAGGGTTTCGAGGTCGTATATCCGGTGGACTACGGCCACAACTACTCGCCAGAGGGCCCGCCTTCGCGCTATAGAGCAAAATGAGCCGCCGCCGACGTCTGCCTTCCACCCAGTGCGTTTTGGCCGTGGAAGTCGGGGAAGTTCGAGTTCTGGAAGCGCACCGTCCATGGAGGCGGAGCTTAGTCATCTCGGCTTCATCATGGTTAGTGCTCCAGGCCAGGATGGTAGTGATGGTGCTCCTCATATGGGTTGAGTTCTCCTCCCAGTCGAAGAATGTTATCTGAGTGCTTGTTGTTAGTTGTTTGTTTGTTTTTGTATTCCCTAAACCCGAAGGTGATGCCGGGATCATGTAATGCTTGTAGGTGTCGTGTGTGCTAGTAGTGTAATGTCCGTGCTCCCAATTGCAAAATCCAAATGTAAATGTTTCCCTTTCCAGCATAATAAAACAAAAATCTCTTTTGTGTAACTTGCCTTGTTTCTTTGAAGGTTAGAGACATGCGTGTTTTGCGTTTTAAATCCTGTTATGTTCGCCATACCCTTGAGACGTTTTGAGTATGTGATTTTGTGTTGAATGTCGGCTGTGCTTTTGAAAAAGCTGCCTACGTGTCCATATAAATGGAATCAAGCCGGCGTAGTTCGGAATTTGTGTTTTCGTGAAAGCACGTTTAAGGACATGCTGGTCCGTTAATTTCTTGTAGGAAAATGCGTGTTTGGGGGCCTGCTGGCCCAAGGAATTGTGTTTATGCTTTTTGTGGTAGGTGTGCACGTTTAGGGGCATGCCGGCCCGTGGAATTGTGTTTATGCGCATGTTACAAATACATTGCAAGCGTTTCAGGGGTAGTATTTCTTCAGCTGATCGAGGTTGGTTGCTAGGTTAAATTCTTGACCGTCTAGGTCAGTTAGTCTGACCGCTCCGCCTGTGTAGATTTCTTTGACGAGGTAAGGTCCAGCCCAGTTAGGTTTGAACTTTCCTCGTGGGTCGACAGGAAGTGGCGCACGTACCGACTTCAAAACGAGATCCCCCACTTTGATGTTTCGTGGACGAACTCGCTTGTTGGATGCTCTTTGTAGTCGTGCTTGGTACATCCGTACAATACTTAAAGAGTTTAGCCGACGTTCGTCTAGGAGCATAAGTTGCTCATAGCGCTCGTGGGCCCATTCTGCTTCTGGGATGCTACTTTCCATTAGTATTCGTAAGGATTGCATTTCTATCTCCACTGGCTGTACAGCTTCCATGCCGTAGGTGAGAAAATAAGGCGTCATGCCTGTGGGTGTGCGTATGGTCGTGCGATATCCCCATAATGCGAATGAGATCTTGTTGGGCCAATCCCGACAACTGTCGATCATTTTCTCCAAGATGGTGACTATGGTTTTGTTTGCTGCTTCCACGGCTCCGTTGGTTTGGGGTCGGTAAGGAGAGGATCGGTGATGTTGTATGCTGTATTTGGCAAGTATGGCTTCTGCCTCGCCTTGAAAGTGTGAACCTTGATCGCTTATAAACTCGTGCGGTATGCCGTATCGGCATATGATGTTTGTTTGTATGAATTTGGCGACTTCTTTTGAGCCGAGGGTGCGGAAGGATGCTGCTTCTACCCATTTCGTAAAATAGTCGATCGCTACTAGTACGAAGCAGTGTCCTCCTACTCCGATGGGATGGACTTTGCCTATCACGTCAATGCCCCAAGTTGAGAAGGGCCATGGAGATGTGAGACTGTAGAGGGGTGAGGGAGGTACATGTTGTACGTTGCTGAATATCTGACAATTATGGCAGTGTTTGACATAATGAATGCAGTCTGCTTCCATGATCGTCCAATACCATCCAAGTCGTAGGATTTGCTTGCATAGGGCTCTTGCGTTCATGTGTGGGCCGCATTCGCCATCGTGTACTTGGGCGATGATTTCTTGCCCTTTCTTGTAATCGACACACATGAGTAAGGTGCCCTGTGGTGTCTTTTTGAGTAACTGCCCCATTTCTAGTACGAATTGGGATGCAAGAAGTCTAATGGCTCTCTTACCTCGCCTGTCGGTGTTAGGTGGGTAAGAATTGCTTGTTTTGTAGTTGAGTATGGCCTGGTACCATGGTTCTGTGTGCTCAGCTTCGTCGATGTCAATGGTGTGGATGTATGCGGGTTCACCACGTCTTTCGACGATAATGGGTAGTGTGTCAACGTTTGGTGGCATGTTGAGGAGGGATGAGAGCTTTGACAGTGCGTCGGCAAATTGATTTTCTTCCCTTGGGAGGTGATAGAATTCTATGCAGTCAAATCCTGTCAGGAGTACTTGTATTTTTGCTTGGTATTTTGCTAGGGTTTCGTTCATGATTTTCCATGCTCTTGTTACTTGATTTATGATTAGGAAGGAGTGTCCGTGTACCCTGAGGTGTTTTATGTTGAGGGCCATGGCTGCTTGTAGGCCGTATATGCAAGCTTCATATTCTGCGGCATTGTTGGTGACGTTAAAGTCGAGCTTGATTGAGATGGGTGTGTGATCGCCATTGGGAGATATTAGAAGTATTCCCACGCCATAACTAGAGGTGGCAATCGGGTCAGTCGGGTCGGGTTTGGGTCGGGTCAAGTCGGGTCGGGTCGTGTCGGGTTCGGGTCATGTCGGGTCAAAGTGCCCTTTCGGGTCGAGTCGGGTTCGGTTCGGGTCGTCATCGGGTCGGGTCGTCATCGGGTCAAATAGTGTATCGGGTCGGGTCGGGTTTGGGTCGGGTCATTATCGGGTCAGCGCGATTTTATCGAATTATTTCAATTTTTAACCACTAAAATAAGTATTTTAATCGTTATTTTATTTAATTACTTCATTATTAAGTCAAATATATCATTCTAAATAACAATTTGCTTTAAATCCAATAAAATTAAGCTTAATAATTATCGGATCGTCAATTTAGTCGGGTCGATATCGGGTCGGGTCATCATCGGGTCCGTCCTGGTCGGGTTAGTCGCGATTATCGGGTCATGTCGGGTTACGGGTCGTCATCGGGTCGGGTCGGGTCGGTTCTCGGGTCACAATATTTTCGGGTCAATCGGGTCGGTTTTTGCTCGGGTTCGGGTCGGGTCACTCGGGTCGGGTCAAGCTTGCCAGCTCTAGCCATAACCGCGGTAGTTCGAGGCTCCATCGAAGTAGAGTTGCCAGTACTCAGTTTCGACAGCGAAAATTCCATCATCAGGGAATGATGTTGTGTCAATTTTAGGTTGTTCAATGATGGCATTCTCTGCGAGAAAGTCTGAAACAGCTCTTCCCTTAATGACTTTCAAAGGTAAGTATTTGAGCTCATATTCTGCTAGCAGTAGCGTCCATCTGGCCATGCGGCCGTTTAGTACTGGTTTTTCAAATAAGTATTTGAGTGGATCCATTAGGGAGTATACTCTGGTTGTGTGAGCGAGGAGGTAATGTCTAAGCTTTTTGGTGGCCCAGACTAGAGCGAGGCAGCTCTTCTCCACAGGTTCGTAGCGAGTCTCGTAGTCTTGGAACTTCTTGCTAATGTAGTAAATTGCTCTTTCTTCGTTGTTAACTTCCTGAGCGAGCATGGCGCCCATGGCGTTTGGTGTAGTCGTTAGGTAGAGCGAGAGAGGTAGATCTTTCTGGGGTGGCATCAGAACAAGTGGATTGGTAAGTAGGGTTTTGACTTTGTCGAATGCTTGTTGACAGTTGTCGTCCCATTTTGTGTGTTCTTCCTTTTTTAGCTTCTTGAAAATTGGCTCGCAGACCATTGTGAGCTTGCTAATGAATCGAGAGATGTATTGGACTTGTCCCAAGAAACTCCTGATCTCATCAATGTTGCTTGGAGGTTTCATCTCCAGTATTGCTTTGATTTTGACAGGGTCGATCTCGATTCCACGTTGGCTTACTATGTGACCCAATAACTTGCCTGATGTAACCCCGAAAGTGCATTTCTGTGGGTTAAGGCGCATTTTGTATTGCTTGATTCTGGTGAAGAATTTACGAAGGTTGGTAATGTGATCTTCCCTTTGCTTTGATTTCACAATCATGTCGTCAACGTAGACCTCTACTTCTTTATGCATCATGTCATGTAGCAGAGTAGTTGCGGTACGTTGATAAGTGGCGCCGGCGTTAATGAGTCCGAAAGGCATGACAGTATAGCAGTATGTGCCCCAGGGTGTCACAAAGGTGGTCTTAGACATGTCATCTGTTGCCATTTTGATTTGGTTGTAACCCGTATACCCATCCATGAATGACAGTAACGCGTGGTCGGCCGTGTTGTCTACAAGTATGTCCATGTGGGGCAATGAGAAATCATCTTTTGGGCAAGCCTTGTTTAGGTCCCGAAAGTTTGCGCATACTCGTATTTTCCCATTTTTCTTCATGACTGGGACCATGTTTGATACCCAGTCTGAGTATTTGATGACTTGGATGAAACCTGCTTGTAGTTGCTTTTCGATCTCGTCCTTGACCATGAGAGACCATTCTGGTTTAATACGGCGGAGTTTTTGTTTAACAGGCTTGGCACCTGGTTTGAGTGGGATGCGGTGTTCTGCTATTTCGCGATCAATGCCAGGCATATCCTTGTAGGACCAAGCAAAGACGTCTTTGAATTCTGTGAGTAGTTCGGTGTACGCAGCTTTTTCTTTCATGCTCAAGGAAGCCCCCAGCTGTAGTTTTCGGGGTTCTTCGGGTGTTCCCACATCAATGATTGTTGTGTCTTCAATGATGGGGTCCTGTTCGGGTTTTGAGACGATACTTGCAATGTATTTATGTAATGCAATGCTATTATGTTTAACGTTATCGTGAGTATTAGAAAATGCAGTTTTTAGAGGCAAACAAGGCAAGTAGTAACCAGAAACGTTGTTATTATTGTTTTCGAAAGCAGTTACATTTGAAGATAGCTCAGACAGAGGAGCTTTAGATAACCTTAGAGACTCTAGTTCTTTGTCTATGTCTATCACATCGGGAATATAGCCCGGAGGCTTAGTTGGGGTGAAAGACTTGAAGTGACGACGCGGGGGCCTAAACTCTATGATGGATTTGTCGTCAGGGTTCTCTCCTTCGCTTTCTCCCGAGTCAGAGTTCTCGAAAGTGTAGCCTTCTCCCGTAGTGATTTTGAAAGTGCGACCACCTTGTCGATCCATTTAAGGGTTTTTGACCATCCGTCGTATGTCTTCTCCTCAAACGGGACAATCGTGCCGGTGGGGTTAAAGGCGTGGTTGCGCAGATGTCGAACCGAGTACAATCCCTGCAATGGTACAAGAGAAGTAGTCCTTGGGCATCTTGCTTGCGCCCTCTTTGACGAAGTATTTGTCTGTGAATATGTGATATGGCTCTATGCGAAAGTCACGACCTCTCTTACGGTCATTGAATGCTTGTTCCCCACGGGTAACTTCGTAGGACCATGGCACATAACCTAGGCCCATGGTAGGCCATTTGTTGTCGTTATCCTTTACATAGAGTGCTGTAATTTCCTCCTCGCGAGTCAATGTGCAGATGTCAAAATCGAAATCAAAACCACAGGTGATGTCCGGGGTTTCGGTGCTTATTCTTGCAGTGTCATTATCGAGCTTTTGCTGCTGTAGGGAAGCTCGAAAGTTCGATGCGTGGATAGTGACGACTTCATCGTCCAGGGGAAGCTTAACCTTTTGGTGTAAGCTTGAGGTGACTGCTTTGGTTGCGTGAATCCAGGGTCTACCCAATAACATGTTGTATGCCGGGGGTATGTCGATTATCCGAATTCGCTTTCCCTTATGACGGTCCTGTCATGATAGGAAAAGAGATGGTCCCTTTTATCTTTGCGGCGGGTACCGTCGTAAGCCCTGACGCCGTCTGCACAGGGGATGAAGTCATTTTCCTTGATTCCTAGCTTTTTAGCTGTTTCTAGGGGCAGGACGTTGACTGCAGATCCGTTGTCGATGAGGACAACAGGTAGTGTCATGCCACGGCATTCTATGTTAATGTAGAGTGCTAGATTGTGCGTGCCTCCGAATGGCGGGAGGTCTTTGTCAGAGAAGGTGATGGCGCTAGCTTGCCATTCACGGGTGATGTGGCTGATGAGCTTTTCAGGGGACATTTCTGTCGTGATAGGGGTGACTTGTAAAGCTCGGTGGAGAGCTTCACGGTGTCCCAGTGATTCCCTTAAGAGCTGCCAGATTGAGATGTCGGCTTTTGTTTTTAGAAGCTGTTTCTGAATGGAGTCTCCAATTTCAGGCGTAGGTGCTGGAGTGGTGCTTGATGACGCTAGGTCACCCTGTGGTTGACCTGTAGCGGTTGCAGGTGGTGGCGTAGTCACAGGAGACAATGGCGTAGTCGTTGGAGGTGGTGGTGCAGTCATAGGAGGTGAAGCCTCGTTGATGACTATTCCCTTGTTTTTGTCTTGGCTAGTTGCTTTTGATGGAAAACCTGGGGGTTCAAGCAGACTCAGTGAGGCTCTGTACGGGCGACCGGAGCGAGTTAAGTAAGCTATCTCATCGTCACTATCGGACAGCCTGATTGGGTATTTGTGGGGCACTTTCCCGTATATCCCTGTGGGTTCTCGTTCTTCTTCTTCATCTGGAGGGAACAGGTAACCGTTATTGCTTATATGACTGTCTTCTTCATCCGAACTGTCCCAGATACCATTGATTTCGTGGTCGTTTGAGACGATCAGGTGAGAACAGTCAAGGATGGGGTGTGTACCCACGAAGATGGCATGGGTGTGCAGAGGATTGAGTTGGTTTGAAGGCTTAGGCCCTGGAGTAGGTTTCTCGATGGTATTGTCATCGATCAGGTCTTGAACTATGTTCTTTAGGCGGAAGCATTGTTCAGTGTCATGTCCTTTTCCCCTGTGGAACTCACAGTAAGCGTTCTGATCCCATGATTTGGGCTTTTTATCCTGAGGGGGCTCGCTAGTAGGTCCCAGGAGTTGAAGAACGTTTCGGCTCACAAGTCTCTGTAGTGCTTTAGAATAAGTCATGTAGATCGGGTCAAAACTCCGTCGTGGCTTTGACGAAGTCTGGCCTGCAGACGAGTATGATGCCTTAGTAGGAGGCGCGGTGTATTTTGCTGGTGTGGTGTAAGTTGGGGAAGGCGCTAGTTCTTCCAGAGCGTTAATGCAGTGAACTGGTTCAGTTTTAGTGACGGCTCGTGATGAGCTGCCCTGGTAACCTCGGCTTGCAACCTTAGTCTTCTCTTTACGGAGGTCATCTTCAATTAATTGACCCACCGTACTGAGCGAAGCAAAGCTGTCAAAGTTGCCATAGCGCAAATGCTGCTGATATGCAGGGGTGAGATTATTAATGAACTTGGTGATCAGTTCTGCGTCCTTGGGACGGTTAGATATCTGGGCACTGAGTTTCTTCCAACGCGTGAGGTATTCACTGAAGCCTTCATTGTCCATTTGTGACAGAACCTCCAGGGTACGTAGCGAGACTTGAGTATCGTTATTGTCATGATACTGATTGTCGAACTGGACCGTGATTTCTTTGAAAGTAGTAATCTTGTGTGGGTCCAAGGCATAGAACCAGGCTCTAGGTTGTGCATCCAAAGAATGTGGGAATAGAGTAGCCCAGGCCGAGGGATCGACGCCCATGACGGCCATTTTAGCCTTGAAATCTTTGATGTGTACAAGCGGACTTTCATGACCCTTAAAAATGGGGAGATCGCTGAGTGAGAGCTTGGCTGGCAGTAAAGACTTGACACTTTTCGGGACGTGTTCAGTTTCCTCATAAATGGAATACCCTTTTGAGTTAGTGAGGCGTTCTTCCATTGAGCGAATTCTTTTGGCATTTCGTTCAGCCTCTTCAGCAAGGTACTTGGCATTTTTCTCGGCCTCGAGTTTCTGCATAGTGGCCATCTGTTCGATTGCAGCAGTGAGGCTAAGGATCTTGCTGTTGAGCTGTTGACCATGTTCTGCGGTAACTACTGACGGGGGAGGAGTAGGGACTCCTCCGGCATTCTCCTCATTGTTAAGTGCCATGGTTGTTCTAGGTTTTGATCTGTTGTAGGTACGTTTCTTTGGAGGTGGCGGAGGGTTCAGATGACGGTCTTTAGTACGTCGTGTATCCAGGACTTTTTAGGGGATGAACCTGCAGAGTCTCAAACCTTAGTGCCCTTCAAAAGAAAATAAAGACTCAAAGAAAAGTCGCATTTGTTGTAAAGAAAAGTAAAAAGTGTGAAGAGCGTGTGCAGGACTCGACTCGTGTTTTTAGCTTAAAAGACACGGGAAGCTTTTGAGGTAAGGATGCGTCGACGCGTCCCCAGCCTCGATGTAAATAAAAGTTTTGTATGATCACGACCTGATTAACCCAAGTTAGCGGTATGTCGCCAGGGGTTTATCGTTAAATCGTGATGTAAAAAGGAATCAAACCGAAGTAGCGATAGGCTAGTCGGTCTGAAGATGTTAAATTGGGTAGCGGTACATTGTCCGCTTTTATATGTGTTTCTGAGGTCGGGCCATAATGACGATGGATCACCTGACCTGACATGTAAATCAACGGGTTCATGTTTGAACGAGCCCGCGTTTTGTTCATTTTTGAGAGAGATAGTTTGTTTAAGTCGGGGTGACTAGTAAGTCACTCGACTTAGGGCTATCTCAAAAATGTAAAAGTGTTTGCTTAATTGAAATATCCGAAATGAGTTGACATTTTCGGGTTTTGCTTTGCGAAATGTTTTTTGCAATAAATGTATTATGACGATACGTCAGTCGTATAATGCATTTATGTTTTGTAAAGGATCGGAAATGTAGTGATTATTTCCGATCGGTTTTGAATATCGTGGTGTAATGTTAGTCAGGTTCAGTTGACTATAGGTTAATGACCCTGACTGTATGCTTAAAAATATGCCTTTTTGAAAAATGTTTGAAAAATGTACTTTCAAAATGGACGTCTTTTGAAAGTGTAATGCTATATGAAAATGTTTTTGCATGCATTTTGTTTGGAAGACGAACATAGCGAGGGTGCTATAGCTTTGGATTTGTACGTATAGACGCGGGTTTTTGGCTTTTAGGGTAAGGTTCCTTCCGGTCATTCCCGCAACGTTTGTGTAGAGTTATCCGCAAGATCACACACATCAGTGTGGATTCAATACGGGGTCTAGAGCGTTCGAGTTTGACCTGCTACGATTCACTTGTACGGATACCATACTTGTGATCGTGGAAGGGTGAGAGATCGACGTGTCCAGAGTATACACGCTTAGGAAGCGTGTTTTTACTTGGGGCCGTCCCTCGAAGGGTGTGGTTATGAATCAGGAGGATTCGACTCAAACGTACTATTGCCCAAATATCGAAAGCAGAAATGTTTTCAAAGTTTCAAGTTTCACTTCTTTATGTTTTTTTTAAAATAAAATGAAAAGCTAATTTTCAAAATAAAAAAAAACCATGCTCGTCCCCAGCGGAGTCGCCAACTGAGGATACCGGACTTGGGGTGATCCCTTCTCGACGCCCCGCTCGCGCCCGCCCTCGTGTCATGGGGCGGAATGCACGGCGCGGGAAAGATGATAAATTTTGCAAGAAGCTCGCGGGCGCTGAGCTTCGCTTTTTAGGGCGTTGCTTGGCTCAGCTCGCTCGAGCGTTCTTTTTGCTTAATGGGGGAGTGTCATTGCATATAATTGTGACAAAAGAAATATAAAAATCCTTTCGGAATATGTTTTTGGAGTCGCCACCAAATATTAAAGGAATTTGGAACCTATTCAACGCGTCTTTAAAATATAAGACACGGGTGTCTCAGATTTCAAGGTGCGTCGATACCTATCCGTCTGAGGTTATTGTGAAACCAGAGAGGATTCGGAGTGAGGTTACTTTTCGAAAGTTTTGACAAAATATATTATGAAAACTGTAATAAAAAAGCCTACGTAAAAGTAGTCCTTACTAGTTTGAAAACAAATGCTTTAATTTCGATATTTGGGCTAATAGAACGCTACGTACAAATGCAAATGTATGACTCGACAAATATGTAAAATAAATGTAAGCCGTCAAAAACCCTGACGATTTGCTATAGGAAATATACGTAAAATTACTAATTCATTGTATTTGAATTAATAACTGAACGTTATTTTCCGACTTGTGTTCAGTTCTAAGATTTTGTAAAACCCTCGGTTTTGCATGTTTAAAGAGACTAGTTGAAACGGTACAGATAAATGTCGAATCCGTGTTTTAGTCGTAATTTAATGCATGAATCGAGAATTTGCATAATGTAAAAGTGCGTGTTTAATTTAGTGATTTTGAGTCGTTTATTTATGCGATATTGGCGAGGTTTAGACGAATCATTTGATTCGAATTACTACAATCGTATTACGAATACGAGTTCGTTAATGCCAATATCGGGGTGGGTTAGAGTAACCCTATAAGTCTCGAACGTCTAATCGGAAGGTAAAATTTCTTTACCTTGAAATGCAAAGACGGTTTTTAGAGTGGAAATTTATAAGTGCGAGAGGCTTTTTGTGAGTATAAGTATTGTATTGAATTGAATTGATTAGAGAATGTTGTTATGAGTGTATTAGATGATTGAAATGAAGGATTGATGTTAAGAGTTCATGTTTTGAGTCGAATGAGGGCTGCTATTTATAGCAAATGCTTCGTGTTTTATGCCTAATTGATCAGAAAATCGCCAGTGAACCAGCGATTCAACAAAAAATCGCCAGAATGTCAGAGGAGGACCAGAAAATCGCCTGAATACTGGCGATTTACCAAACAATCGCCAGTATTCTGGCGATTTTCTCCCCTGTTCTGACAGATTTGTTGCGCCGTAATACGTTATCGTAGGTGTGTAAGCTAATGTCGAGCAAATTGATTGACTTTGAGGCTTTAGGATGTCGTATAATTGATACAAGTTGCTCCACAAGTTGATTAATCAACTTGATTCTTGATTTGGTTTTCGTGTTTCGTATTTCGTGTTTCGTGTCTCGGTTTTTCGTCGTGTTTTTCGATCTTGGCTCGAAGTAAAATAATATTGTAATGCATTATTTTACGACTTTGTGGGATTTTGTTTTGTAAGAATGTGACCCGGGACACATTTTGGTCCGCTTCGGGTGCTTAGGCCTTTTTGTATGTTTTTGGGCCGTTCTTGTGTGTTTGGGTCGTTCTTGTGTTTTTGGGCCGTTTTGTGAGGCGTATATGTCCCGTGCTTGTGTGTATTTGTGTTGACCCATGATTTAAAATGACTAAATTAATATTCATTTTTACGAAATATGCAAATTCAAATTAATACGTTAAAAATGACTAAAATGTTTTAGACACTTATGTACCGTTTAGTCTCATTTTAAAACATGCATGAAAGTCCTTTTCGTCATTGGGTTTGCTTTTGGGGGGTACGGATACGGGTATCTACAACTTTATATCATTAATTTGTTGAACACTAGGACCATGTTTTATAAATCTTTCTAACAGACCAGGTGACATACGTGTTGTAACACCCCGTGTTAAAATTAAGCTAATTATAATTAGTAAATCAATGATTAGACCATCTTGCTCATTTAAATCCTTAAACAATACGCTACAAGTTTTCCTCGCACCTAAATTAAAACCATTTTGATATACTTCGAATTTGAACTTTATTTTTACTTATTCAAACTCGATAAATCAAATGATGAATCTACGACAAATTTCTCACACACAATTTTCGGCACGCAAATCGAGGTCAATCTTGACCAAAGTGGCCGAGCCACTCAAGGTGATTAAAATCACCTAATTCTTTTTCAATTATACTTACCCATAATCCAAATTTAACAAATTAGTTAAGGCTTAATCATTTTGGATTATTACTAACAAAACATATTATAATAATATCATATTACTATTCCATTTTGGTTTAACTAGCACTTTCATTAAAACTCGAAATAATGAGTCACACTAAGTCCAAACTGATAAACTTTTTGACGTTTGAGTATGATTATTTAAATCAATAACATTCCACAAAAAAAATAAGTATTTCGATCAAATAAAATTTATAATCAAAACTATGAGGATTTAGTACCCGATTTTTGTTTTGATTTCGTGTTGAGTTTTATTTTCATTTTTATTTTCGATCTTATTTCTAAACATTATTTTAGAATCATATATTTTATTTCAAGACTTTTCGCGTACGCGTAAATCGAAAATTCCGAAAACGAAAAATCGAGCCCAAGTAAACCCATGTAGGCCGGCCACCCTTAGCTCACACAAGACCACTTTAGCCTTCCCTACTCTTACACAAGCAAGCATGCTTGCATGCTCTTACACACCTTACACACCCATCATCACATCTAATTTCATTAAACATTATTTCCTAAATAAACTAAACTTACACAATACTCATCAAAATTCATTACACTTGTTTTCATTATTTCACAAGTGAAAAACACAACTCTCTTCCTCTCCTCTTGAAGCCGTGATACTCCCTCCCTTTTCCTCCTTTTGTTTTCTTTCATTTTCCTCTTAAAAACTTCTAAATTAAAACCCTAAATATTACCTTAATATATTACTAGTAGTTCTTAGTATTCTTTGGGTATTGAAGCTTACTATCTCGGGTTTATTTTGAAGGCGAAGACGAGTACTTGGGTGAAGATTTTAACCTAGATAATATCATTGACCCGGATAACCTCTAGCTTGCCAAACCAAGGTGACTAACTATGTCTTGTATTATCTTTTTAGTAAATTAATTTGTTTTGTTATTCTAATTTTATAATTATGATTTTTATGTTAAATATGTTAAACATCATGTTTATATGCTTGTATGTTTATGTGTTGAATAAATAATGATAATAACTAAATATATAGTTTACTAGTAATGTTATAGTAAAATGATATCATGTTTAGCTAAATTGATTTTGAGCATTTTTAATTATGTTTCATATGATTTTTATGTTTAGTTATGTTTTATATGAGTTGTAATCATATATAAAAATTATGTGAAATATTAACAATGAGTTTAAAGTGATTAAAATCGAAAATGAAAATTTATATACATATATACAACCTCACGGCATATCCCATTTTTTTTAACATATTTTCACTTTTAATTTTTGTAAATTATATGTAGTGTTACGTTAGTATAAAATAGATGTTCCTATGAAAAAAAAACTAAATTAGGAAAACAAATTATAAATTATTAAAATCGAAATAAGTGTTCTTGAGTTGTTCTTGAGTTCTTCATGTGTGTTCTTGAGTTATTCATGTTGATGTTCATACTTGTTACTCATTTTGATTTCATTTTAATTTATGTTTGTTAATAATTTATGTTTATGTTTAGTTATGGTTTTACATATTACTTAGTATTATAATATAAATCAACTAAAACATTATAAATCATTTAGATTAAAAAGTTAGAAATTTAAAGTGTTGAAAAACACTATTCATAATTATAAATAAAAGTTTAGTAAATTTCATTTTAGTTTAAACCGTTTTAGTATAATTAGAATAATTAAAATATAAAGACTTTAAGCTAAAAACCAATAAAATCGAAAAAAATGAAAATTTAAGACCACTACATGATTGTCCACGGCATTCTTGCCATTTTTAGTCTAAAAATTATTTTTATCACTTTTTAGTTTATTGTTAAAATAATTTAATTAATAGTTAATAAGTTAGAATTAAGAAATTAAAAGGAATAAATCATTTTAGACATATATAAATACTACACGGCTTTACTATATAAAATGGACCAAATTTAATCAAAATAAATTTATCACTAAGTCACTAAAGTTAAATAGTAGTTAGAATTGAATTTTTGTGTAAATCGTTTTGATTATAAATGAATTATGTTAAACCGATAAAAAATTGAGTAACCGCATAAAAATGAATTAAATCGTGTGATACTACCTTTGCTATTGGATTATTGAATTTGGACATACGGACTATAAATGAATCATCCACGATACTATCACTAACTTAAATAAATAGACGACTAAATTTAACCGAGTCTTACATTTTAAAATATTTTCACAAATCACTAAATACAAAATGAACTTAACGTTTTTAAAACTAGACTTTAAAATATTTTCAAAAATCGCCTAAGTACAAAACGAACCTAACGACTTTGAAACTAGAAATTTGTACTTAGAAAATAAAAACAAGTTTAGTATTATACTTAAAATATCTTAAGTATAAAAATACGTATAAATATAAAATACGTACAAGTATAAGAATACGTATAAGTGTTGGAGTATGTGTCCTCCACAATAGTGCGATTACTTAATAAATCTCAATTAAGGAATACATGGGGATAATCCTGAATTATTGTCAATTGATTAACGTAAATCAATAACGGTTGGCTGACTAGAGTTTGACGTTATTGTCGTGAGAACGGCGGTAATCAATTGATCCCTTTAAGTCACACCTATAGGAACGTACTCCAAATATTAAAGCTAATTAATTGTATGAGATACGATTAGATTAGTAACTTGATAAATTGACTAACGGTTAGTCAGTGAATTAATTTAGAGAGAAATCGAGTTGTGAACTCGGATGATTGAATTTTATATCGATAAAATTATTAGAGGAGATGAGAATTAGTGATTAACTGTTAATTCACTAATCATGTATATTTTACTAATGAGATTAGTAAAAGTACAATTTTAATATATGTGTAAGTGTACATGTGTATTAAGGAAGAGTTTAATTAATTTACACTTTATTATATTGGATGATTAAGTGATAAATTATAAGTATTTGTGGGACAAATATTGAAAACAAAATGGACCCATATAAGGTCCTTTGGACCGTCCATATTGAAGAGAGGAGGAATAAGATTCCTTCTGCCTTATTCATTTTGTTTTACAGCTTTTCTTTATGCATGCAAGACATTATGATTAATTTGCATGTCATTGTTCTTTACAAGAAAAAGCAAGCTTACACTCTTCCTCACCTCTCTCCCTTGGCCGGCCCCCATGTGTGTAGTACACACTTTTGGTTTTGCTTGTTTTTGTGATAAAACACAAGGCCTTGAGTGTATGAATTCATTCATCCATTTTCTTCACTTTCTCTCCTACTTCTCTCTAAATATATTAGAAACTAGTTCTAATAAATAATACTAGTATTACTAAGTGTTAGTAATAATATTTCACATATTATCAAGCTAGCTATTAGTGATTTCTAGTCTAAATCACTAGTAGTATTTGGAGTTGTTCTTGGGTGCAACTAAGAGGAGGTTTCCTATTATGGAAACTCGATTTTGGAGGATCATCCATATGGTTAGCTCAAGAAACAAATCTAGAAAGGAGTTCTAGATTTGTGCCCATTTTATTCCTTAAGAGAAGGTATATATTTCTAATCTTGTAGCAAAATACATTTGTTAACTACATAGATCTTGCTAAATCAAATTAGAGTAATTTGATTTACACTAATACTTGATTAGTGAATGGGATCCGATCCCTACAAGTGGTATCAGAGCCATGGCTTGTAGTTACAAATTTATTTTGTTATTTTTGGAGTTTTATGTATTTATTGAGAATAAATGACATAAAATCCGAAAATAGTGTTAAAAATGGTTTTAACACGAGATTTTTATAGCATACAAATTTTCTGGTCTCATGTACTTACTGGTCAAATTTCGTAATTTTTGGAATTTGTTTGCTAATTAAAATGATTTTTATACAAAACCGAGTCAAAAAGTGAGTTTTTGGCCAAAATAATTACTATAAATAGTTATAGTTCGAATCTGGTCACGAAATTTTTACACAGTGATATTTCATATTTATACATTCTGCATGTAAATTTTCAAAGTCAGATTTTGAGTTTTGAATATTTATTCATATTTTTGTTTAAAATCGGTATGGTTTGCATTTTATGTCCAAAAATATAGTAAATGTTGTTTTCTGGACATGAAATTTATACCAATATTTTTATACATTATGAGGATGCTTTCGTATAAATTTGGGATTTTTCCTCACTGTTTTAGACGTTTTCTTGATTTTATGAGGTAAAATCGATGAAATCGTATGTTATTTATTATAAAATAAATTCGTAAATTTTTCTGACCAAACTTTTCTTTTCTGATATTTTGGAAGTGTTCCAGAATATACAAAATTTTTTTTCAAAATAAAAAAATAATTTTATTTTATTATATTTTGATTTTATAAAGCTTTATTCATAAAAGGGTTATGATTAAAGTACTTCTAATTAGCAAATGACCATGTTTATGAACTAAAATCACCATAAGTTAGTATAAACTAATGTTGGGTGTTCTAAAATCAGTTTAGAAGTTTAGTTCAAGCTTAAAAGGTGTTTTAAGCATTATTGATTAATATGAGATTAATCGATTTAAAATGAGATCGGTTTGAAACAAGTTAATGCGATTATTGTTTAGGGCGATTTTGGCATGTTTTTATTTATAAGCTTTACATTATGCATGTTTGGATGAATGTTTATTATTTGAATGAATGTTTATTCTGACTAGTATGGCCATAGTTTGTTATATTTTTACCGATATTGCCCGTAATGAAAAGGGAATATCGTGTGGGTTTGTAATTAAATGCGATCTCGTATCGTCGGTTTGTAATTTAATAGTTTATTTCATTTATAAATGTATAATAGGATTGCTATGTATTCATTTGTAAATCATACTTGTAACTATTTGTAAATCGAAGACCGGTGATGGAGATCGACATGGAGCCTTAGAAGTGTTCTAAAGCTAGCAAGGAGGAGCTTGGATGAGATCCATATGAAGAGGGACCAAAGGAGTTGGTTTCCAATTTGTAACTCCTTGTATTTTAATTACTTTTAGGTGGCCATACTAGTTTTATGCTTGCTTGCTTGGTTTTGCTTGTTTGATTGCTTACATTTTCCGCACACATGCCAAAATCGCCATGCATGCCACGATATCCCACTCCGATTGTCATTTTTAGGTCGCCATTCTTAAAATTAGTTCACTTATAAAGAATTTAAATGACTAAAAATTGACAAGATCACCCACATTTTAACAAAAATGAATTGAGATTAAGCCTTTCCAAATATAGCGACTATGAACCCCATGTTCGTGAGGACCTCCGCGACGTGGAACCTTGTTACCATGGGTAAGTAGTGGGAGGAAGTCCCGTGCTAATTTGGTTTGGACTCAACCGAATAAGAGTTATTTGGGGCTAATGGATGTATTTTAATGAAAATCATCAACCAAGCATTCTAGTGTAGAATTAGTCAAGTGTTGACTTATCGTTTTTATATAAAAGGAAACATGAGATGTCTAATTTTATATGAAAAACGAGTCTTGGAATCATTTATATAATTTCGTGGGAGATCATTATATAAATGGACATTTGTTTTAAAAAGGAGTTTTAGCAAATGTCACTAATGTACAATGAATGTTAATTTCCTCATATTTGTTGTAGAATTATTTATTTGAAATCGCAATGACAACTTTAACTCCCGCATCCATTTTGGGTATATATTCATGGTTGAGAACCGTGATGGATAAGTGTATCCTAAAGAATGACGGTAGCAACTTTGTCGAATGCGATTCGACTATAAGGGGCGCCGCTCAATCCGACAATGTGCTTATATACCTTACCGAATAACCTCCCACCGTACCCGGACTTGGGGCCACCGTGGCGGCGCAAGCCGCGTACGATGAGCACCTAAAGGCTGACAATGACGTTAAAAGTGTTTTGATTTGGTCAATGTCACCTTCTCTCAAACTTCGCTTCGTTACTCATAAAAGTGCATATGAGATATTCACTAGAGTGACGATGATGTGCTTTAACACAAAGAGCATGAAAGTGAATGAGATTGAGAGAAAAGATGTTCTTTCAATGAGATTGAAGAGCATAAACATTAGGGTCATGAAAGGGAAAGGAGCTTATAAAGCTCGGTTCAAGGAAGATAAGGGTAAAGGGGAAGGCTATTGAGAATAGCAAGTCCAAACCCGGTCGTTGAAAGTGCAATTGTCCCAAATTCTTGAAGGAAAAAGAACGATGGATGTGCGACATCCAAGGATTATGTTCCTTCTAGACTTTATATGATTGACATAAGTCATGCTTGCATTTCTACATGGGTATGAGATACCAGGTGTGGAACTCACCTTTGCAATCACTTGCAAGGAATGAGAAACGTGCAAGCACTAGCCAAGGGTGATGTAGATCTCCGCATGGGTAATGGAGCTAGAGTAGCGGCCGTTTCCGTGGTAACCTATGTACTCGCTCTAGCTAGTGGTTTAGAGTTGTATTTGAATAAGCGTTATTTTGTACCAACTCTAACCAAAAACATTATCTCCGTCTCCGTGTTTGATACGGAAGGCTTTTATGATTAAGAACAATCGACGTACTTTTTCATTTAATGAAATGGTTTATGGTGAAACCATTTCGATTGGAGGTATTCATGTTTTAAATAATGTCAATGATGTTTATCATATAGAGAACAAGAAGCTCAAAACGAATGAATCAAACAAATCCTACCTTTGGCATTGTCGTTTAGGTCACATAAACGATAGACACACAAAGAGACTTGTTGAGACCAATGTTCTCAAACCATTTGATTGCGAATCATATGGTACGTGCGAGGCTTGCCTTTTAAGGCAAAATGACTCGTGCACCCTTTAGTGGTAAAGGGACACGAGCAAGTGAAGTTTTTAGGACTCATACATATTGATGTGTGTGATCCATTAAACATCACCGCTAAAGGAGGATATCATTACATCATTACTTTTACCGATGACTTAAGTAGATATGGTTATGTCTACTTAATAAGGTATAAGAGTGATGCTTTTGAGAAAATTTAAAGAATTTCAAAATGAGGTTGAGAACCAATTGGATAAGAAGATAGAAGCACTACGATCGGATCGTGGTGGCGAATATCTAAGTAATGAGTTTGATTCACATCTTAAGAATTGTGATAGAGTATCACAAATTGACTCCTCCGGGCACACCACTGTTGAATGGTGTTGCAGAAAGGAGAAACCGAACCTTGCTAGATATGGTTCGGTCTATGGTGAGTCAAAGTGAGCTTCCTGGATCGATTTGGGGCTTTACGCTATCATTTGCTGTTTTCTCACTAAATCGAAGTCCGACTAAAGCGGCTCCATATGAGATATGGACGGGAAAGGTTCCCTATTTGTAGGTTTTCCTAAGGAAACGTGTGGATTTTACTTCTACAACCCTCACGAGAACAAAGAGTTTGTGGCTCGTGATGCTGTCTTTTTAGAAAATGAGTACATTTCTAATAGACAGAGTGGGAGAAAATTTGAACTTAATGGAGTTCAAGAGCCACAAACCGAAGCAGAAAATGAGGAAACGGTTCCCTCATCTTCTAACACGGTTGTAATCCCTAGGAGGTCAGGTATAATTAGTCATCAACCTGATCGCTACCTCGGTAACATCGAGGAGGAGGGTGATTTGTTGTTATTCGAAAGCAACGAACCCTCAACCTACAAGGCGGCTATTAGTAGTCCTAACTCCGAACAATGGCTTGGGGCCATGAAATCTGAAATGGATTCTATGTACGAGAACCAAGTTTGGGACTTGGTAGATTTACCTGAAGGAGTGAGACCCCTTCAGTGTAAATAGATATTCAATATCAAACTCGGCATAGATAAACATATTGATGTTTACAAAGCTAGATTGGTGGCAAAGGGCTTTTCACAAGTCCAAGGTATTCATTATGATGAAACCTTTGCACCGGTTGCTATGCTTCGATCCATAAGGATAATCTTAGCGGTAGCCGCATTTCATGAATATGAAATATGGCAAATGGATGTAAAAACCGCCTTCTTGAATGAGATTCTAGAAGAGGAAGTGTACATGACACAACCTAAAGGTTTTGTAGATACATCTAACCCTAAGAAAGTATGCAAGCTTAAGAGATCCATTTATGATCTTAAGCAAGCATCGAGGAGTTGGAATCATAGATTCGATCATGTTATCAAACAAAATGGATTTACTCGGAGTGCCGAGGAACCTTGTTTATACTTGAAGTTTAGTGGGAGTAAAGTAACATTCCTTGTTTTGTATGTGGATGACATACTACTAATTGGAAATGATGTTCCAAGTTTAAATTCGGTAAAGGTGGAATTGGGAAACCATTTCCAAATGAAGGACTTGGGAGAGGCACAACGCATCTTGGGTATCCGAATCTATAGAGATAGATCTAAAAGGATACTAGCATTGAGTCAAGAAGCTTATATCGATAAGATTCTTGATAGGTTCAATATGAAAGACTCCAAAGAGAGGCTTTCTTCCGATGAGTGTAGGAATAACATTGAAGAAATCTCAATGTCCTACGACTCCTGCAGAAATTGAACGCATGAAATTGATCCCTTATGCTTCCGCTGTAAGATCAATCATGTATGCTATGATGTGCACTCGTCCCGATGTCGCTTTCGCTTTAAGCATGACGAGCCGGTATCAAGCTAATCCCGGTGAGAGTCACTGGATAGCTGTAAAGAACATCCTTAAGTACTTGAGAAGAACTAAGGATTCGTTTCTAATGTTTGGAGGAGAAATTGAGCTACGTGTAAAGGGTTACACGGATGCAAGTTTCCAAACCGATGGGGATGATTTGAAATCCCAATATGGCTATGTCTTTATGGGGGTGCAATTTGCTGAAAAAGTTTCAAGCAAAGTGTCACTGCGGATTCTACAACAGAAGCTGAATTTTTGGCAGCTTCGGAAGCTGCTAAAGAAGCTGTATGGATTCGGCAGTTCTTGGATGGACTAAGGGTAGTCCCTAGTGCCGTAGATCCAATCAATATTTATTGAGATAATAGTAGGGCTATCTTTCGAGCAAAGGAGCCCAAGTCTAGTAATAAGTCTAGACACGTTTTGAGGAAATGCCATGTTATAAGAGATAATGTGGAAATGAAGGAAATGGATATTTGTAAGGTTGGGACAGACGATGAGATCGCTGATCCTCTAACCAAGCCTCTTTCGAGGACTAAGCATGACGCTCACACCGCCTCTATGGGGTTGAGGCGTATGCCAGATTTCCTTTAGTTTTGAGATATGTAATGGATAAAGTATCCTATTACATATATGAAAATAACATTCATTGTTTAGAGTATATATATTTACTCTTTTAAGTCATTATGAATGCATACTTTGTTTATCCGAATAGTTGTGTGACAACATTGAACATATTCAAGTGAACGGTATAAACTAAGTATTTGGTCCCTAGTCTCTCATATGAGGTGACGTCTCGGAGAGACTAGATTGCAAGTCGTTCGATGGTGGGTTCAACACCATGGGGTCATAGTGATGACTGCTCGTTTGCATGTATTGCATCGTGTAACACTCTGTCGGATAGTGACGCTTATAGAATTCTTTTTCAATGAGATTGAAACCTGGTCGTGGTGGGAATTCTATAGTATTCCTTTGAGTCGATTCTTTGACTGGAACTGATTGTCTGAGTCGGTGCAGTTTCCGAGTGACTTTCATTTTTGTCCTAAGCCATGCCGTGAAAGGGGGTTATAAGGGCATCTTTGGGGTCATGGTGATCTGCATTATACAGTACAATCGAGTGGAAGGAAATGTCCACCCTCGTCAGTAAAACATCTTTGGGCCACTCGAGGAGTAGTCATGAAAATGCGTGGCCACGCCCGGTAAGAATCTACGGTAGTTTCCCCGGCCAGCCAGCTACTCTCCTTATCGAGGAAACCACTCACGATATATATCTCAGGTTGCAAGTACGACCTGTAAGACACCTTGCATCGAGTGGGAGATGTGAAACGGACATGAGAATTGGTAATGCACAACTTGTCTCGGACAAGTGGGAGATTGTTGGAGTATGTGTCCTCCACAATAGTGCGATTACTTAATAAATCTCAATTAAGGAATACATGGGGATAATCCTGAATTATTGTCAATTGATTAACGTAAATCAATAACGGTTGGCTGACTAGAGTTTGACGTTATTGTCGTGAGAACGGCGGTAATCAATTGATCCCTTTAAGTCACACCTATAGGAACGTACTCCAAATATTAAAGCTAATTAATTGTATGAGATACGATTAGATTAGTAACTTGATAAATTGACTAACGGTTAGTCAGTGAATTAATTTAGAGAGAAATCGAGTTGTGAACTCGGATGATTGAATTTTATATCGATAAAATTATTAGAGGAGATGAGAATTAGTGATTAACTGTTAATTCACTAATCATGTATATTTTACTAATGAGATTAGTAAAAGTACAATTTTAATATATGTGTAAGTGTACATGTGTATTAAGGAAGAGTTTAATTAATTTACACTTTATTATATTGGATGATTAAGTGATAAATTATAAGTATTTGTGGGACAAATATTGAAAACAAAATGGACCCATATAAGGTCCTTTGGACCGTCCATATTGAAGAGAGGAGGAATAAGATTCCTTCTTGTCTTATTCATTTTGTTTTCTAGCTTTTGCTTTATGCATGCAAGACATTATGATTAATTTGCATGTCATTGTTCTTTACAAGAAAAAGCAAGCTTACACTCTTCCTCACCTCTCTCCCTTGGCCGGCCCCCATGTGTGTAGTACACACTTTTGGTTTTGCTTGTTTTTGTGATAAAACACAAGGCCTTGAGTGTATGAATTCATTCATCCATTTTCTTCACTTTCTCTCCTACTTCTCTCTAAATATATTAGAAACTAGTTCTAATAAATAATACTAGTATTACTAAGTGTTAGTAATAATATTTCACATATTATCAAGCTAGCTATTAGTGATTTCTAGTCTAAATCACTAGTAGTATTTGGAGTTGTTCTTGGGTGCAACTAAGAGGAGGTTTCCTATTATGGAAACTCGATTTTGGAGGATCATCCATATGGTTAGCTCAAGAAACAAATCTAGAAAGGAGTTCTAGATTTGTGCCCATTTTATTCCTTAAGAGAAGGTATATATTTCTAATCTTGTAGCAAAATACATTTGTTAACTACATAGATCTTGCTAAATCAAATTAGAGTAATTTGATTTACACTAATACTTGATTAGTGAATGGGATCCGATCCCTACAATAAGTATAAAAATACAATTAGAATACGAAGTATAAAATACGAATACGTATAAAAATACGTATAAAATACGATGAATAGTGACCAATGAATAGTGTCAAGTGAATAGTGATTTATGAATAGTAAAAAAAATGAATAGTGAAATACTGAAAATAATTGAAAATTTTACTAAGTATAGAAAATTTAAAATGAAGAAGTAAATGACTTAAAGTGTTTTGAAAAACACTTAAATAAAATTTGGACATACTAATCAACGTTTCAATTTAAAATCTTAAAAATGTTAATAATTAACAACACTTCAAATAATAAACGAATGTGTTATGTGATCATATGAAACCTACCATTCAAATAAAACGTTTGACGATGAGACTAGGAGAGTCTAGAAACATGTGATATGTAATATCAAATAAATAATAAATCATAAGTATGTTTAAATAAAAGGTCAAGCTTGGGCCTCAGATAAGGGAACGTCAATCGTGAGTGAAGTGGGGTTAAGATAGTCTTGTGGCGGTCGCCATTCTTTACAAGATAATTGAATATGCCAAGGCTTTTGTCTCGTGCTTTAGGAAATAGTCGTTTTATCCTGAGTTAAGGTGCTCTATGATTAGCATAGCCCATTCTTAAATTGGATACTAGTGTACATGTACTATACTAGGGTTTTATTCCCCTATTTCGCTAAAGTTACCAGGGCACCGTGGCGATTAATGCCGATTATAGCGGTTCAAGTCTCCTTGCCGTGTTTCGTTCTTAGTGGGCGCGACACTAGCATTCGTTCTTGCCACATGTACAGATCACTTGACGAGATTGTATCTGAAGTTCGAATCATTTCGAACACTAGAGGATGAGATGCAAGTATTATAGTATTCGGCGTGGTTTACGAGTCGAGTAAGCCTCTGCACTATGGAAGTGAGATGCAATCGATCGTGAGTACAAGGGCCTACTCAAAGGGTCGTGCTCGTAAGCAGTATGTGTTGTCTGTTATATGTTTAAATGAGAATGAGTGTGTACCATCTTCGAAAATTAAAGACCACAACTTTCTGAATTGAATCGAGTCTGCATGACGAGAATGTTACAATACGTATGTTTGTTGCGATCCGATATCGCTTTGTAATCCTGCTGTGTATCTAAGATACAAATGATATGATATTACCTCGTTATCTCGCTTCCTAATTGAATAGCATGCCTATATGATTTATCGTTTTAAATCGCATGTTTATTATGACTAATATGTCTTTACATGCTATATGTTTTAAGCATGTTTATCGTTTTATCATACTATTATAGTTATAAAGCGATAGTAATAAACCAAAGTAATTGAAGTCGAGGGTAAGTATGAGCATAGCTAGTCATCATCACCGCCAATGGGCATCCCCATAGTTTATTGTGCAGACGCTCGTGGACCAGGAGCCGGATTTTGGACTGGCCACAAGACGTGTTTATACTTTACTTTTGTTGTATTTCGAGAGATATGTAATATATAACACCATACTCTTTTAAATTCCGTATTTAGAGTTGTTTTATTCAACTCTTGAACGATGTTGTAATATTTTGGGTTTATGTATAATTAATGACGCTGGTTTAAGACTTAATTAATTTCCGCCTTAGTAATTAAAGTCGACTAAAAACCAGGTTGTTACAGTTGGTATCAGAGCTGTCTTGCGACCGTGAGTAACTTAACAGTTATTTCATCTAGCGAGAGACACCTGGGCCAGACATTCATATTGTATGTCAGGCATAGACTAATAGGACCAAATAATAAATTAGATTTTTCTTTTATTAGATCACTTAAATAATAAACTTCAAATCGCTTTAAAGTGTGAGGATGGGTAGAAATCTTAAGGACTGACCATAGACTTAGGATTTTTAAATATAACAAACTACTTCCCTCAAAATAAAATACACTAACTCGCGTATGCTTGCTACTTGCTGAAGTGACTAATTTAAACTAACAACTATCCTCGGATATAAAAATCAAAATAATAATTCTGCTCCCGAGGATTTAAGCATCGAAAGAAGTACCAGACGGCGCAGAGTGAAGACATCTGTTAAATTCATAAACAATTCCACAAAAATACACTCGCTACTTTCAACCTTTCTTCTATCTTCTTCAGAAAATGTACCAGAGACATCTCAATGGAATAAAATACCTAACTTCTGTGCTTACTTGCATAACTGCCGTTATTGCATTTACTTTCAAGTAAAAGCTATCAATGATAAGCATGTCTTCTAACCTCTCGCAATACTAATAAATTCCTTCACGTCTTAATTCTTTCAGAATGGCTGCACCTCCAATGACAGATGAAGAAAGACACCTCCTGGCAGAAGAATCTTTGATCCGTTTGGCAGAAATAGCCACGGACAACGCAAACCGCCAACATCATCCAAGCGCGTTTGATCGTGTTTCCCGCCATCGCCCACAAGAGTACTCGGGTTCTCATCGACCCTATCGATCTCACGAATCGGGCCGAGGAAATGATGAAACTCATGGATCTGTCAAGGACGCCTCCAGAAGATAGGGACAACATAGCCGCCTTTTACTTGAAGGCCGAGGCTAATGATCGTGGAACGTGGTCGACTAATGAACTCGACACTACATTCACGTGGTACGAGTTCACAAAGAAAGATCAAGGAGAAATACTTCGGGTATGAGCTCCGTTGTCAGAAGGAAGAGGAGTTCATAGCTCTTAAGATGGGAGACATGACACTCCAAGAATACACCGCAAAGTTTCAACAGCTGGCCAAATTTGGGGCTGCGATCGCTCCCAACGAAAGGGCCATGACCCAGAGGTATCTGCGCAATATGTCCAACACTATGCGTACCCACATGAGTACCAACACCTACAATACCGTTGCTGCAGCGTATGAATGCGCATGTAGCCTATGGGCTTCTCTGGAGTTGGAAAAGACTGAAAAGAAGAAGGTGTTCGTGCCTTCCGTATCACAGTCGAGCTTCATCCGTGGTTTAACTACCAGGCCCTATTCAAATAGAGGCCAAATTTCCAGAGGCCTGCTCCAAAACAAAGCCTCACGGGAATAATCAGAGAGCAATGGTTGCAGGAAGGGCTCCTCAACCAAGAGCCTTACCAGGGAATTTTCATATGTGTGGCAAGGCGAAACATGAGGGGAAACAGTGTAATGGCCAACCAATTACCTGCTATCGTTGTAAGCAGATAGGGCATAAAGCAAATGTATGCCCCAACAACCTAAACGCGGCACCTGTTGCGGGAGTACCACAATCTGTCGTGGTACAAGGTCGAGTATATGTCCTCACAGAAGCGGAGGCAGAGGAGTCACCTGAGGCTGACGTCATTACTGGTATTTTTCTTATAAACTCGATTGAACGCTTGATCGTTTTGTTTGACACTGGGGCATCATTGTCCTTTATATCTTCTAAGTTTGTTTCAAAGGCTAATCTCACAAAATCCGAATCAATCAACGCAAATATTTCTTTACCAAACGGAAAAATTTTCAAATGCTCCAAAATTTTCAAAGATACTCCAATCACAATCCATAAAACAACCTTCCCTTCCGACCTTATCCTTTTTGACATGCCGGAGTTCGACGTCATTCTGGGGATCGATTGGTTGACTAAGTATCATGCCTTGTTCGAGTGCCGAGATCGGAAAATTCGCTTGAAACATCCTACAGGGACTAGAGTTACGTATCAGAAGACATCGCCAATTAAGGGGGCGAAAATCATCTCTGTGCTACAACTACAACGGTTAGAAAGAAAAGGGCATCAAGTGTACCTATGTAGCGTCAACGAAGTAAAGGAAAGCGTGAACATTGAAGATATCCACGTAGTACGGGAGTTCCCTGATGTTTTCCCAGATGAGTTGCCAGGCTTGCCTCCTGCACGTGATGTTGAATTCTCTATCGACCTTGCGCCAGGCACGGCACCTATCTCAAAGGCACCTTACAGGATGGCACCAGTAGAACTGCAAGAGCTGAAGAAACAACTGGAAGAAATGATCGAAAAGGGTTTCATAAGACCAAGTGTCTCACCTTGGGGAGCACCTGGTCCTCTTTGTGAAAAGAAGGACGGCAGATGAGACTGCATAGACTACGAGGAGTTAACCAAGGTGTCCTTTAAGAACCGCTACCCTTTGCCAAGAATTGACGACCTCTTTGATCAACTAAAAGGAGCGGGGGTATTTTCTAAGATCGATCTAAGGTCAGGTTACCATCAAATTGCGGTAAGGGAACAGGATATCCGTAAGACCGCTGTAAGCGGATATGGTCACTATGAATTTAAAGTCATGCCTTTTGGTCCGACAAATGCACCAAAGTTGTTCATGGATCAAATGAACAGAACCTTTCACGAATACTTGGACATATGCGTGGTGGTTTTCATTGACGACATCCTTATTTATTCCAAGACTGGGGCAGAACACGAGGAACATCTCCGTATCATCTTGGGGATACTAAGGGAATATAAGTGGTATGCTAAGTTTTCAAAGTGCGAATTTTGGCTCGAGAAGGTAGCATTCCTGGGTCACGTCATCTCGAAGGACGGAGTGATGGTAGATCCTGCAAAGATCGACGCAGTGAAAGAATGGAAGGCTCCCACAAATATAACTGAAATACGCAGCTTTCTAGGGTTGGCAGGATACTACAGGAGGTTCGTTCCAGATTTCTCTAAGGTAGCACGACCAATGACAAAGCTGCTACAAAAAGAATCCAAATTCATATGGAGCGACGAGTGCGAGAATGCATTCCAGGAACTCAAGACAAGGCTTACCACGCTTCGCCTTAGCTCTCCCTACAGATGGAGACGAGTATGAAGTCTACAAGTGACGCCTCATCGAATGGCCTGGTTGCATCGATGCAACAAGGGAAAGTCATTGCTTACGCATCAAGGCAGTTAAAGGTTCATGAGCGAAACTACCCAACTCATGACCTGGAATTAGCAGCTGTGGTGTTTGCTTTGAAGATCTGGCGTCATTATCTCTACGGAGTAAGTATCAAGTTCTACACAGACCACAAGAGCCTGAAATATATCTTCACACAGAAGGAGCTCAACATGAGACAACGCCGATGGCTAGAACTGATCAAAGACTACAAGATTGAACTGCTGTACCATGAGGGTAAGGCGAACGTCGCTGCACGCCCGAGTAGAAAGACTACGCATACCCTTAGCAACATCTGGGAAATTCCGGCTGGTATTGTCAGAGACTTCAAGAGAATGAACTTAGAGTTGGTTCAGTCTGACGATGCTGATTTGAACGCAATGATCGCAGAGCCGGAGTTATATCACGAGATTAGAGCTCTACAATGGGAGGATGAAGAACTCGTGAAAATCAGAAGGGAAATTCCTTCAGGAAACCGAGAAGGGTTTGAGATTAAACCTGACGGGAGTTTGAGATTCAAAGAAAGGTGGTGTGTGCCCGACGTACCAGTGTTAAAGAGAAAGATCCTTGACGAGGCACATAGTACACGATACTCCATACATCCGGGATCCGATAAAATGTACCAAGACTTAAAGCTGAAGTTTTGGTGGGTTCGAATGAAAGCTGAGATTGCCGAGTATGTGGCAAAGTGTCTAATCTGTCAGAAGGTGAAGTTTGAACATCAACGACCCGGAGGACTACTACAACCGCTTGGACATTCCATTGGGAAATGGGACTCTATTTCTATGGATTTCATAACGGACTACCAAGAACTCACCGAGGAAATAATGCGATCCTGGGTGATAGTGGACCGCTTGACAAAATCGGCCCATTTCGCATCGATCAAAGACACTTGAGTCTGGAAGAGCTAGCTAAAGCTTATGAGAAGGAGGTGATCCGATTACACGTCTGCATCACCGACATTATTTCGGATAGAGATCCGAGATTCACCTCTCATTTCTGGGAGAGACTTCAAGCAGCATTGGGAAGCCAACTAAAGATGAGCACCGCTTTCCATCCTGCGACCGACGGGCAAACTGAGCGAACCATCCAAACGCTCGAGGACATGCTCAGAGCATGTACTTTAGAATTCAATGAGAATTGGCAGAAAAGTCTACCTTTGATTGAATTCTCCTACAACAATAGCTTCCATGCAAGTTTGGGCTGTGCCCCATTCGAGGCACTTTACGGAAGAAAGTGTCGTAGCCCAGTCTGTTGGGACGATGCTAGTGATAATGTGGGGACTGGACCCCAAGTCATTCGAGACCAGATCGAGCACATCAAAGTCATTCGTGAACGCCTACAAGCAGCGCAAGACCGTCAAAAGATGTATGCCAACAAACATCGTCGACCAATCGAGTTTGAGGTTGGTGATCATGTGTTCTTGAAAGTATCACCCATGAAGGGGGTTCGACGTTTCGGATTGAAAGGAAAACTGAGTCCTAAGTACGTTGGACCTTACGGTTCTTGAAAGGATTGGCGAGGTAGCCTATCGCCTAGCGCTACCCCAACTTATCCAAAGTTCACAACGTGTTCCACGCTTTCTCAACCGAGGAGATACAGAGTGACCCAAGTCACATCATTACTCCCGACGTAATTGCGGTTGAGCCTAACCTCGCTTTACTCCGAGAGACCAGTGAAGATTCTAGCTCGAGAAACCAAGGTATTGAGACGGAAGACGGTTCCCTTAGTGAAGGTACTATGGAGAGGTCAATTGACCGAGCAAGCAACTTGGGAGACCGAGGCCTCAATGAAGGAGAAATACCCCGAACTTTTTAACTCAGGTGAAAATGCTTTCCTACATTCAAGTTTCGGGACGAAACTTTTTCTAAGGGGGGAGGTTTGTAACACCCCGTGTTAAAATTAAGCTAATTATAATTAGTAAATCAATGATTAGACCATCTTGCTCATTTAAATCCTTAAACAATACGCTACAAGTTTTCCTCGCACCTAAATTAAAACCATTTTGATATACTTCGAATTTGAACTTTATTTTTACTTATTCTAACTCGATAAATCAAATGATGAATCTACGACAAATTTCTCACACACAATTTTCGGCACGCAAATCGAGGTCAATCTTGACCAAAGTGGCCGAGCCACTCAAGGTGATTAAAATCACCTAATTCTTTTTCAATTATACTTACGCATAATCCAAATTTAACAAATTAGTTAAGGCTTAATCATTTTGGATTATTACTAACAAAACATATTATAATAATATCATATTACTATTCCATTTTGGTTTAACTAGCACTTTCATTAAAACTCGAAATAATGAGTCACACTAAGTCCAAACTGATAAACTTTTTGACGTTTGAGTATGATTATTTAAATCAATAACATTCCACAAAAAAAATAAGTATTTCGATCAAATAAAATTTATAATCAAAACTATGAGGATTTAGTACCCGATTTTTGTTTTGATTTCGTGTTGAGTTTTATTTTCATTTTTATTTTCGATCTTATTTCTAAACATTATTTTAGAATCATATATTTTATTTCAAGACTTTTCGCGTACGCGTAAATCGAAAATTCCGAAAACGAAAAATCGAGCCCAAGTAAACCCATGTAGGCCGGCCACCCTTAGCTCACACAAGACCACTTTAGCCTTCCCTACTCTTACACAAGCAAGCATGCTTGCATGCTCTTACACACCTTACACACCCATCATCACATCTAATTTCATTAAACATTATTTCCTAAATAAACTAAACTTACATAATACTCATCAAAATTCATTACACTTGTTTTCATTATTTCACAAGTGAAAAACACAACTCTCTTCCTCTCCTCTTGAAGCCGTGATACTCCCTCCCTTTTCCTCCTTTTGTTTTCTTTCATTTTCCTCTTAAAAACTTCTAAATTAAAACCCTAAATATTACCTTAATATATTACTAGTAGTTCTTAGTATTCTTTGGGTATTGAAGCTTACTATCTCTGTTTATTTTGAAGGCGAAGACGAGTACTTGGGTGAAGATTTTAACCTAGATAATATCATTGACCCGGATAACCTCTAGCTTGCCAAACCAAGGTGACTAACTATGTCTTGTATTATCTTTTTAGTAAATTAATTTGTTTTGTTATTCTAATTTTATAATTATGATTTTTATGTTAAATATGTTAAACATCATGTTTATATGCTTGTATGTTTATGTGTTGAATAAATAATGATAATAACTAAATATATAGTTTACTAGTAATGTTATAGTAAAATGATATCATGTTTAGCTAAATTGATTTTGAGCATTTTTAATTATGTTTCATATGATTTTTATGTTTAGTTATGTTTTATATGAGTTGTAATCATATATAAAAATTATGTGAAATATTAACAATGAGTTTAAAGTGATTAAAATCGAAAATGAAAATTTATATACATATATACAACCTCACGGCATATCCCATTTTTATTAACATATTTTCACTTTTAATTTTTGTAAATTATATGTAGTGTTAAGTTAGTATAAAATAGATGTTCCTATGAAAAAAAAAACTAAATTAGGAAAACAAATTATAAATTATTAAAATAGAAATAAGTGTTCTTGAGTTGTTCTTGAGTTCTTCATGTGTGTTCTTGAGTTATTCATGTTGATGTTCATACTTGTTACTCATTTTGATTTCATTTTAATTTATGTTTGTTAATAATTTATGTTTATGTTTAGTTATGGTTTTACATATTACTTAGTATTATAATATAAATCAACTAAAACATTATAAATCATTTAGATTAAAAAGTTAGAAATTTAAAGTGTTGAAAAACACTATTCATAATTATAAATAAAAGTTTAGTAAATTTCATTTTAGTTTAAACCGTTTTAGTATAATTAGAATAATTAAAATATAAAGACTTTAAGCTAAAAACCAATAAAATCGAAAAAAATGAAAATTTAAGACCACTACATGATTGTCCACGGCATTCTTGCCATTTTTAGTCTAAAAATTATTTTTATCACTTTTTAGTTTATTGTTAAAATAATTTAATTAATAGTTAATAAGTTAGAATTAAGAAATTAAAAGGAATAAATCATTTTAGACATATATAAATACTACACGGCTTTACTATATAAAATGGACCAAATTTAATCAAAATAAATTTATCACTAAGTCACTAAAGTTAAATAGTAGTTAGAATTGAATTTTTGTGTAAATCGTTTTGATTATAAATGAATTATGTTAAACCGATAAAAAATTGAGTAACAGCATAAAAATGAATTAAATCGTGTGATACTACCTTTGCTATTGGATTATTGAATTTGGACATACGGACTATAAATGAATCATCCACGATACTATCACTAACTTAAATAAATAGACGACTAAATTTAACCGAGTCTTACATTTTAAAATATTTTCACAAATCACTAAATACAAAATGAACTTAACGTTTTTAAAACTAGACTTTAAAATATTTTCAAAAATCGCCTAAGTACAAAACGAACCTAACGACTTTGAAACTAGAAATTTGTACTTAGAAAATAAAAACAAGTTTAGTATTATACTTAAAATATCTTAAGTATAAAAATACGTATAAATATAAAATACGTACAAGTATAAGAATACGTATAAGTATAAAAATACAATTAGAATACGAAGTATAAAATACGAATACGTATAAAAATACGTATAAAATACGATGAATAGTGACCAATGAATAGTGTCAAGTGAATAGTGATTTATGAATAGTAAAAAAATGAATAGTGAAATACTGAAAATAATTGAAAATTTTACTAAGTATAGAAAATTTAAAATGAAGAAGTAAATGACTTAAAGTGTTTTGAAAAACACTTAAATAAAATTTGGACATACTAATCAACGTTTCAATTTAAAATCTTAAAAATGTTAATAATTAACAACACTTCAAATAATAAACGAATGTGTTATGTGATCATATGAAACCTACCATTCAAATAAAACGTTTGACGATGAGACTAGGAGAGTCTAGAAACATGTGATATGTAATATCAAATAAATAATAAATCATAAGTATGTTTAAATAAAAGGTCAAGCTTGGGCCTCAGATAAGGGAACGTCAATCGTGAGTGAAGTGGGGTTAAGATAGTCTTGTGGCGGACGCCATTGCCGGACAAGATAATTGAATATGCCAAGGCTTTTGTCTCAGGCTTTAGGAAATAGTCGTTTTATCCTGAGTTAAGGTGCTCTATGATTAGCATAGCCCATTCTTAAATTGGATACTAGTGTACATGTACTAGACTAGGGTTTTATTCCCCTATTTCGCTAAAGTTACCAGGGCACCGTGGCGATTAATGCCGATTATAGCGGTTCAAGTCTCCTTGCCGTGTTTCGTTCTTAGTGGGCGCGACACTAGCATTCGTTCTTGCCACATGTACAGATCACTTGACGAGATTGTATCTGAAGTTCGAATCATTTCGAACACTAGAGGATGAGATGCAAGTATTATAGTATTCGGCGTGGTTTACGAGTCGAGTAAGCCTCTGCACTATGGAAGTGAGATGCAATCGATCAGAGTACAAGGGCCTACTCAGTGGTCAGGCTCGTAAGCAGTATGTGTTGTCTGTTATATGTTTAAATGAGAATGAGTGTGTACCATCTTCGAAAATTAAAGACCACAACTTTCTGAATTGAATCGAGTCTGCATGACGAGAATGTTACAATACGTATGTTTGTTGCGATCCGATATCGCTTTGTAATCCTGCTGTGTATCTATGATACAAATGATATGATATTACACATTATCTCGCTTTCCTAATTGAATAGCATGCCTATATGATTTATCGTTTTAAATCGCATGTTTATTATGACTAATATGTCTTTACATGCTATATGTTTTAAGCATGTTTATCGTTTTATCATACTATTATAGTTATAAAGCGATAGTAATAAACCAAAGTAATTGAAGTCGAGGGTAAGTATGAGCATAGCTAGTCACTGTCCGCTCAGCGGGCATCCCCCCATAGTTTATTGTGCAGGACGTTCGTGGACCAGGAGCTGGATTTTGGACGGGGCCACAAGACGTGTTTATACTTTACTTTTGTTGTATTTCGAGAGATATGTAATATATAACACCATACTCTTTTAAATTCCGTATTTAGAGTTGTTTTATTCAACTCTTGAACGATGTTGTAATATTTTGGGTTTATGTATAATTAATGACGCTGGTTTAAGACTTAATTAATTTCCGCCTTAGTAATTAAAGTCGACTAAAAACCAGGTTGTTACACGTGTCACTAAAGCAGGTAGGTGATTAGGAGACAAACCATCCCTCTTTCGCTTATTAGAAACAACTTGCTGATGTTGAGGACTACTCTTAGGGGGTGTTTGGTTTGGGAGTATGGATTAGAAAAGAATGGATTAGATCAAATCAGGTGTTTGGTAAGTCCAATTAGGAATGGATTTAGATACCTATGGGATTCTAAATCCACCCTAAACCCTTGGAATCACATACTCTACCCTCACCCCAAGTTTTATAATCCATTCCATCCATCCCTTATGTTTTATTTATTTATTTAATTATTGTTATTATTATTATTATTATTATTATTATTATTATAAATCCATTTTTATTGATATATAAACAAAGTTTTTATAAACTCATTATTAATAATATTATTATTATTATTATTAATTCTTTTTTTTTTTTATCAATGTTGTTATTATTGATCCAAAAGCACAGTTTACATACGGAGTATTAATTTGTAAACAAAACCACTTATCATTCATTAGCACATCGATTTTGTGTCTTTTTGCTGTAACAAGTCACCATAATACTCCTTCACTTTCTCATTGAACTTGTTTTTCCCGAAGTGAACATTGAAAAATAATTAAAAAAAAATTAAACAAAGGTGAATTTGAAATATATATATAAAAAAACACATATAGAATAATTAATTAAAAAATTAATCAGTGAATAATTAATTATTGAAGAAGGTGAACCAAACGACATGGATAGAAGGTACAATCCATTACGAACTCAAACCAAACAAACATTAGCATGTATGGGGTTCCAACTCCAATCCTCCCTGGATTCAATATCTAATCCATTCCATTCCAACTAGTTGAACCAAACGGCCCCTTAGTGGCCAATGTAAGTGCTGATTTCTCCTTTGGAGATGACATAACTGAAAATAGAAAAATATAAAAACTAAATTAAGAATATAGAAAAACAAATGACAAGTAATATCAAATGAACTGACAATTGCGAACTTAAAAACAAGTGAAAAAACATTGCTACAAAAAGCATATGCACCAAGAAAACAATCAGTTACAAAAATTATAGCTCTGGATACACATATTAGTGTTCCAGATACATGAACAAATCCTCTATATAGACGAACAAATACTCACATAAATCGACTGACATATCAATATTACTATACCCAAATTTGTATTCTACGGATCCATAGCACCACCGTATAACCAACAACAAAACCAAATTCATTGAACAGTACATACGAACACCAGATTCACTATCCATTCTGTCAGCACAAACAAATTTATGTATCTACTGTTATATTTTGTGTATATGGGTTACAAATTAACGTATCTACTGCCATATAACAGGACATCTAAAAAACGTAAGTAGGAGGGAAAAACTGTTAACTGAATGAAAAATGACTGTAACCAGAAGATGAATTTATTGAATAAAAAATTGAACACGTATGAATACTGTAGCCACATGGTAAACAATGTAACCACAACGGGGAACAATGTAACTATTGGGGAAAATCAACACCTAACTCAATTTCACAAAATAAAAGAAGAAAAAGTCATCAGAAGTTACTTAAAATAGTAATTTAGAAAAATTAATTGGTACCACCAATGATCCAGTAACATTAAACCACAGTTTAGATACATAAAACAAGTAAAAATTAAAGCTTTTAGGTACACTAATTACAGCTTTAGGTATACAAATTAAAGTTTTACTTACACAAGTTTAATCTTTAGTTACACAAATTAAAGCTTTAGTTACACAAATTAGAGCTCTACATAAGCTTTAGTTACACAAATAGGTATAACAAAAACTAATTAGTTACGGAAACAAATCATCCAGTAACATTAAACTACAGTTTAGATACATAAATAAGAGCTACACAAATTAGTTGCATGAATCTGGAGTAAAAATTTACTGTATCCCAAATGAAACCCTTATTTGAGGAGAAACTCGAATTTGATACTCGAATTTTTACTTTGAGGAGAAACTCAAATGAAAAACAAACCCTAATTTGATACTACATAAATTAAAAATTTACTGTATCCTAAATGAAACCCTAATTTGATTTATCCCTAATTTTAATGAAACCCTAATTTCATTTATCCCTAATATTAGTATCAATTAGTATCAATTAGTTACACAAAGTCTAATTTTAATTGTAAGTACAACAAACACTATTTACTTGCAGTAAAAATCGAATCTTTATACATAAATACTTACCGTTTGACCTGCTGACGGTGGTGGTTGACTGCTGACGACGGCGGTGGTTGACTGCTGACGACGACGGTGGTTGACTGGCGTTGAATGAGCGCGGGTGTTTTGTTTTGTTTTTTTTTTTTTTTAAGTTTTTCGAGTAATGTGTTGCTGAGGGAGGGGGAAGGTTTAAGTGAGGTGGGTGAGTGTGGTTCGTACGGTTCGTAGCGAGAGATAGTTCGTACCAGATCCCACCTCTATATATATATATATATATATATATATATATATATATATATATATATATATATATATATATATATATATATAGGGTTGAGTTCCGGTAAGAACACTACCTTTGGTAAGAACGGTAAGAACAGTTAAAGTACATTATAAATATGGATAAAATACATTCGTTTAACACATAACGTACATTTTGTGAGGTAGATTATAAATATTTATTAGGTACACTTAAAAATTAAGAGTTATATTTGAAAATTTTGTCTACATTTCAAGTTCAAAACTAAAATGTACTTTTAGTATAGGTAAAATGTACCTTAAAATTTGAAAGAAATTTTCAACTTAATGACAATATACCTTCAAAATTTTAAAATGCATATCAACTATTATTCATTACTAACCCGCACGTTAAAATTAAAATGTACCTTATGTATATTAATAATGTATTTTGACTGTTCTTACCGAAAGGACTGTTCTTATCTGATCTTATTCCTATATATATATATATATATATATAGGTTATATTAAGTCCACAAATAAATTTGAGTCCGTGAGTCCATGTAACTCTTAGTAACGTTTTGTCAAACTGTAATGCTTTGTAAATGTAACTATACATATGATGTTTACTTCTCGAGAAAATCAAACACTGTGACATTACCCAAACTGTACATATGATGTTTACTTCTCGAGATTACACCATTGCTACTATATATCATACTTACTATCCTCATCCGACATCCCTTACCCATACAATCCACAAGTCTAAACGTACTTAGGTTACACTTACACTTGACATTATACCTATCAACGTTGTTGTACTATATTCCATTTGTTCTAACTCATAACCAACAAGGCCTAAAACATATCCTTATATTTGTATACTCGTGTGCTAACCACCATTATGACGTGTTATCTATATTACGTATATGGGTGAACCATCAACATACTTTGCTCGCATTCAAGCCACTTAGCTAGCTAACATACTTCCCAGACACTAGCTAGTATAAATTGGTCTTTAACCCAAGGCTCTAGTTATATCGGTTTTATGTGGTCCAACAATCCATTGTGTATTTAACTACTAAACGCACGTAAGACTTTTCCCTCGAAAAACATAAGTTGGCCCTCATACTCAAAGTTACTCGTATTTCTTAGATTCCCACGACCCATATAACAACAGACAAGTTATACTTCACCTCACCATCTCACTTCCTTTACTTATTTCAAACATACACTTCTATCTCCTAGTAGCTAGACAATGTTCAAAGGTTCATCCATTCCACTACTACCCGAGATCCATGTAACTCATATAATTCATATAACCCATACGTTAAATTATCCTAACATTCATGAAAGCTTTGTACGTTCAATTTTTGTCATTGGTGCCAACTAACTCACAAGGTATCAGTAACGTTTTTCGTTTACCACCGTATCCCTTAACTGATGTCCAAACCCTCGGTTAATGAAAATATATCCAAATTTATGTTCACAAACTCAGGTTTCCAGTTCCTGACTTATTCACGTTTCTAGATCGACAATATGCTTATTTTAATCATACTCCTATTATTATCGCAAACCACCATACCATTATTCTCAATTGTTATCAATCGGTACACCACTCTTCCTCTGCCAGTAATACATATATTGATTTAACTCATAGGAGCTATGTCCTCTCTGCTTCACATCTGTGTCACAAATCCCTAAAATTTCTCACATCATCTATGACATTTGTTACACTCCCTACTACCTAGTTTACTTTCACTCTTGAAATACCATATAAACCATTTCCATAACATCTTACTCATTATATCTCCACTATTTCCCACAACTCATATATCTCAACTAGCTGATCTGCTTGTTCTTAAACATAACTGATTTTAACGAACACTCTTAATAACCGCACAGGTATCCATAGAGCTTACAATACTTAACTCACATCTTCGTGACGTATAATACTTATCTATATTCAAATGTACGATTATACAATGTATATAACTATATTCTACCTTGCTTTCATAATGTTCCCGCAAGAATAACTGACATATTGACATACTCGCACGTTTACATACTCACAAACATTGACCGATTTTCCATTAATCATAGATACTCATGCCTTGATCACTTGACTGAACCCACATAAATACACACTTCATTTTACCTTCAAGTTCACGCAAATTCAATCTGTTCGTTAGTCTAATACAAGCACTCTCATACTTACTATACTTCTTCTTTCAGTATTTTATCCGTCACTCTGACACGTCACATCACTTTCCACGTCTAAGATCTCAATCAACAATTAGTCAAGCACATTATGTAGGTGCCCTTAACCTTCTACTATATCACTTTTCAACACTAATTCTTAGAAACAAAAACTCACACTTATATTTTAACGAGTCAGATACTCGAACACCTATTTATAACACATAAGCACTACCATAGGCTTAATCTATGGTATTTAATAACCATAATAAAATCCCACTATGTACGATACATACTCTAATAAACATGAAGCCGTAAACCGTGTAACCTATGATCAGGAATACTTTACTTTTCCATTGTCATACCAACCACTTATCATACATGCAACAGCTCGTACTACCCCTGTCATAGGCAAACATACTAATAGCTCATATGTCACATTATATACCATCACATCCTCAGTGCAACCAACTTTACAGTGGCCAAAATACATAAGCCTCGAAATCTGCATCCCCAAAAGGCTCACACTAACCATAAGGGTCTTAAACCCGTTTTCGTTCATAGACATATAATGACATATATAAGACGCATACATATGATATCGCGTCTAACTACAGTTATAATAAGGTTACACATAATCAAGAATATACACTCGCCATCAACATCCATCTATCATTACATACATTTATACCATCATAGTATACATATCACAAACAATAATGAGACATTTCATAGTATATATACACGTCACCAAGCACAACGTAGCCGTGCACATTTCATGGCAAAAATCAAAATGTATAAGAATATAACAGAAGCATAAATCATATCGCACATTTAAGCATACATAGAGTGTCATCAAGTATTCATACAAGTACCCAATATAATCAGCCAAAGTCAGATATGACTATGTAGGTGCATCAGCAACCAAAGCCAGAGTTCCCAAAATACACATCAGAGTGCCTCAAAAGACCATACGCTCCTAATTCCCTCATCCATCATCAACAACCAACAATTACATCGGAGATAATGGAACAACAACATAGTGTATCATAGCAATAATAACATCATGCATATATGAAACAACTAGTGCCTGACATAGTCACAATAGAATTTGAACACCTTAAGATGTAGCAACATACGACATGTCAAAAAGCAACAACAATTGTGACACAAGGGAAGGGAGGGCGGGATGCAAACTCATACACATATCATCGTCAATGACTATGACAAATGTAACAACTATCTAACCGAAACATGCCGTACTATTAAAACGCACACAATCACTAGATGAGAAAACCATACTACACGTATAAACAACCATGATATTACGCAACAAACACCAGAAACAATACCTAAGCAATCTACATATAAGACATATATGTGTCCGATACCAGAAAACAATATCACAGTCATGTAGTGGCAATATAGACTATAGCTAGCAGCAACCAATTTTCACAATTCCTCAAAATGCAACATAAGCACTTCCAGTGACCCGAAGGTCCTAATCCCATCCTCCATCAAAATATCTGACAGTGTACATGATATAGTCAACAAGTACGTACGCATACGAAAGTATAAGGTAATGATGCGGTGGTATATGATAGCAACATGTATGAATCATAAATAAGAACAATAGCTTAAGCATAAACGAGTGAATGATAAATAGCATCATTATATCAATGTTTGGCTTAAAGGGGAGGGTGGGCGGGACCATTATCATTACCAAACATAACAATAATTGTATACAAGCATAACTACTATACTTACTCAACCTTTACTGTTTATCGTTTTATTGCCATGACGTTCCTCGTACTCAGCCCACCCCGAAAGATCAACAACAACGTAATAGTATCTCCACAACACCACTGTCACTCCTCACGCCTCATTACATCTCATCGCATCTCATCACCGTATCTCTATACTCCATGATCACACAACACATACACAAACAAGGCAATACAACAACATATCCACGCAACCCGACATACCATATCCCCCCGTTAGCCACTTCAATTCATAGCTACCAAGCTCTCTAGGGACGTCTCCCACCCAGGGTTTCGGGACGTCTCCCTAACCCTGGTATTGCTTGGATCACTAATCATTTCCATGGGGTTCATTTTAATTTCCTAAATTCATTTTAAGACACGACTCTCCTATATTCATTTTAGGGTTCATTTTAGGTTCATTATATCAGGATCGCCGCTCGATACCACTTTGTAACACCCCCATTTAAGCCGGGCAGACCCCACCTAAATGACGACGTTACGGGACCCGACTGAACGGGTCCATTGGCAAAAACCTGTAATCCCACGAGTGCAACTGAACTGAACACCTGCAGATAAATAACTCAGAACGACGATAAAGGAATCAAAACTCTGACTACAACTGTCACTCAAGACAGCAACAAGGCACGTAGGCCGGAAACTGCCGAAAATGATAAACAAATACTGAGACGTCTACTGCGGTGTCTAGACTCAAGACCAAGACATGCGATCCCTCCAGCGTCCCCAAATGAGCACGAGCATTTACGAGTACCTACGGGGTGGGGGAACATAACAGACACAACAAGACAACAAAACCCTAGTTAGCCTTCACATCATCTTATAAAAAGGCGCATAAGAAAAGTATGGCGCTAAAGGAAGCTTAGAGCCTGAGAAGAAAGCATATTATATCTTTATATATGTAAATTCAGAAATATGCCAAAAGTGTACTAGCTCGGACGTGTAACAAACCATTCTCAAAACCAAATAAGCATAGTCAAGAACCCCGCTGTGTATCTCCACACAGGGGAGTTACCGAATTGTCAACACCCCACGCCTCCTCCAGTCACATCTCCACCTCAATCACATGGTCACACATACCTCAATCACCGAGCCACACAGACCCCAATCTCTAGGCCACACAGACCTCAATCACTGGGCCACACATACCCCAATCTCTAGGCCACACAGACCTCAATCACCGGGCCACACAGACCCCATTCTCTAGGTGACACAAACCTCAATCACCAGGACACACAGACCCCAATCACTAGGCCACACAGACCTCAATCACCGGGCCACACAGACCCCAATCACTAGGCCACACAGACCACAATCACCGGGCCACACAGACCCCATTCTCTAGGCCGCACTGACCTTAATCACGCGGTACTGAATGTCATGGCGGGAGAACGACTAAGTATACTTTACAAGATAATACAATTCCAGATAACAAACTCATGCATACGATATAAAACAAAGCCATCAAGCTCATATATAACAACCGTGGATCTCAAACATACATTCACAACCCATTACCTCCCAAGTACACAATTCATAAAATAGCCATAAACTCGAACCAAACATTCACTCTCACAAGCCACTAATACAACTCTTATCAATATTACCACAATTACAACAATACAACGATACAATAACACCATTCTCACACATACACACAAATTACATACATCACCAACACCACCCCATTTCATAACATTCACACGGTGCTCGGTCGTGACCCTGAGCACCCAATAACACAGCCCAAGCAACATCTATACACGGCCCCACGCAAACTAAGCGTAGTCCATATCACAGTACAGGAGACTCTCCGACTCCCCCTCGCGATACTGCCGCCTCTGGAGTGGACTCAAGACACGCGGCTCGAACAACGCCCTAGGCGGGTCAGCAGGCACAATGAAATCTGGATGCCTCGTCTGAGCTGACAAGCGCTCACCTAAGTACCAGACGTACCCATACGGCGTCGCCAGGTACAGCCGCAGAGCGTCACGCTCCCGAAAGCGCGCTCAAAACCCCTCTGGGGCACCTAAGTACGACTCCCACGGACGCGTATGGAACTACACAGACAACACATGTCCGAACATTCCCACGAGTAATCTAAATACACGCTATTCAAAATGATTCAGAACGTACCTGACCGCTCCACAGCTGGTTCAACTGCCCCCAAACGTGTGGATACCCAAATCCGTACCTCTCGCCAAAAACCCAGTGATGTAACAATGGACTCTTATTGCATGCTTTTATGTTGACTTAAATGGTTCTAATTATGATGAATTCGAGTTAAATGATTTAAAATGCAAATGAGGTTTCTTTATGGGTCATCACTCTTAGTGTCCTTAGGTCTAGAGTCTAGCTTGTCTCAAGTTCAGGTCCTAATCGGCATGCGCACACCCCTTTTAAACACCTTAAGTCTAATTGATCCTTTTACATTAACAAGGTTCAATTCGATCCACCTAAATATCTAAATTTAGGCCCAGTCTCTAAAAACCACCTTCTAAGATTGGCAAACACCTAGGATAGTCTCACGGAATGTCCTATTTCACAAAATGGTACAAAATTCACCCTTTTTACATTTTCAGGGCTCGGGCCCAGAACCGAGCCCAAACCCATGTCTGGCCCGCTTCCCAAGGTCCAGGATAAACCTAAACAAACCCTAAAACGCAGCCACAACGACATAACTTAGAGCTCAAGCAAGATTATTCCGTATATCCTAAAATTTGGAAATATAAGGAATAAAAGGATAATGCCCGCCCTACCAATCGCAAGTGGCCTTGCGATTAGGGCAAGCAGCCGCAAGAGTCCTTGCGATTGCCCCAAGCATTCGCAAGAGGCCTTGCGATTCCGAAGTCCGGTTTTATCCCCTGGCTTTCCTAATTCTTGACGAGCTCTACACTATAAATACAACCCTCCATTCATTCGATTCAATACACAATTTCAGAATACAATTCACACAAAACACTCTCAAAGCCTCACGCATAAACATCCTTAGAATTCTTCATTTTCCTAGTGTTGAATTTTTCCCTTTGAAGCGAAGCGCTGCCGGTTTCCTAACTCGAGACAGGTATACCATGGATTAAGGTCTTTCTTTACTTCTTAGACTAGCAAGGGCCTACGTTAGGCCCACCCCGACTTTGGTACGCGAGTCTGCTTTTTCATAAGACGGCCATGCACCTCGAATACACACCCTATTCGTAATACCTTTCCAAAGTCGCATAAACAACTGACCTCTCTAAAATAAATCAATGGCTAATTGAACTTTATTTTATTGCATGCATTTAGCAAATCCTCACCTTGCATCTAAATCACTTAAAATGAATTCGTCATTAACTGAACTGTTTTCGTTAATAAGTTAAGCATGCTTAACTGAGGGTTTTAAACAATCTCTTTTTGCATTCTTTTTACATTCATATCGCACTTGTACGTAGCGAATTACTTAGGCTCATGTATCATTCTTTGCATTGATCTCAAGTCTAGTAGAGGCTATCTTTTGATAGGCTTTTCCAAAAGATCTTTCATAAAAACATTATTTTGATTTATACTTTAGAAAAGTACCCTCACCCGAATCCGAATCTGGTTTCACAATAGCCTTAGACGGACGGGTGTCGACGTGCCTTGAACTCTAAGACGTGTCTTTGAGCATGAAGACACGGAGGCGGGTTCTAAATTTCCCTCATAATTTAGTGGCGGCTCCAAAACAGATTTTAAAGGTTTTTCGTACTTAATCTTTTTAACTTTACGCCCTTAGCAAGACGTCGAGTGGTTCCATGTCTAATCCCGGTACCTACAGTTGGCGACTCCACTGGGGACAGGTTTTATTTTTTAAAACTAAAAATTTAGCTTTTTCTTTTTAAAAATAAAATTGAGACTTGAACGACTTGAGAACAATCAACATACATGAGCTAAGCATATCCGTTAGAGTTGAATCTAGTCGGATTCACACACCAACACCCCGAGAGGTGGTTCCAAACGCAGGCATCGTCCATTCGACGAGGCACGTACTGGACTAACCTTCCTCTCACCCCTCCACTGCCAGTTGTAGCAAATCGATTTGACCGCCCCAGGGCTTCCTTCGTATCCTACACGTTATACTGTGTGGGCGAAGGGCTAAAAGCACCTGCCAAAGCGTACTCAAATCAGTTGGAGGCGTATGAGACTTGACCCAACGACCAAGAGTCATACGCATTTAAAGCGAGGCTATACAATATAGTCTTTTTCAAAATTCATTTGCATATTTTCGAAAAGTCACCTTAAAATTTTTCAAAAATAATCAACCTAACAAACTAACAAGCTAACACTTTTCAAACAAAATAATCGCGAGTTTTTGGAATAAACACTTTTAAAATTTTCCTTTTACAAAATTAGCAAAACCCGAGTCAAGGTTTTTAACCTAAACTTGTGGACTTCATTCATTGGGCCTCACGGCTCAAATCCTTTTTAACATCTTCGACTTGATTTAAATTTAAGTCGAATCCTTTTCACGCATCCATCTTTAGCCCATGACAACATACCGTCGCTCGGGCTAAATGGATGCAAAGCAAAATCTTTTAACATCGAGATGAGCTGCGCGCACGCATTCTCGTCTCAAAAACACTCCTAGCTTGTTTTTGAAAACTTCTTTATTTTCCAAAACTTAAAGAGTCCTTTTTTTTCAAAACGAAATGAGCTAAAAACGAACGTATAAATGAATGTGTCAGTCGGGTCTGTCTTATAGCTGATGCACTCCATGCAAATGTAGGGAATTTGCAACTGGATACCCGCCGCACTAAGAACCGAGTCGTCCTACGCCGCAAGAAACGAACCTACAAACGAAAAATGGCCGGCAACGAAGATGTTAACGCACTCCGTGAACAAGTTACCAAACTAACCAATGATCTCGAACACCTGCTAGCCCACCACAATACTGAAGTCACCTGAATGGAGCTGAAAATCAAGGATGAGGCGGATAAACACGCCAAGAAGTTCCAGGCTATGGAGGAACGCCTCGGTACCCCAGGGGGTTACTCCATATACAAAGAAAACGAGAACATCCCTCAAAATATCAAGGACGCACTACCACGCAAGCTCGCCCTCAGTGACCTCCCGATCTTTCAAGGTCACGAAAGTCCGATCACCCATATCAGGGCCTTCAAGTCACAAATGGAAATCAAAGGGGTTGACCCGGAACATTGGCCATCACTGTTCCCACACTCTCTCGCAGCCATACCGAAGACCTGGTTCTACTCCCTATACCCGGAGCGGGTTTCTTCGTTTGAACAAATCACCGTCGAGTTCGATCATCAGTATAAGGACAACGACGACACCCAGGTTTCTATCCGTACCCTAGAGGTCCTATCACAGAGGGACAATGAAGGATTCACCGAGTAGCTTACTAGGTGGAAGAAGCTCAGTGCACAAATTCCGAATCGTCCGCGAGAGGACGAACTCGTGCCTAAATTCGTCAATAACTTGCGACCCGTGTACCAGTTTTACATGAGGTATAGCAGCATACAAACCTTCAAGCAACTCACCAAGGTCGGCACCCAGATCGAAGACGACCTTAGGACAGGAACTATGGCCAAGTACACTGGCCATGCATATCAAGGCAGCTCATCTAAATCAACACGTACGACCAAGAGCGATGAGAATCGCACCGTTGCCAACCTAGAGTCACTTGGCGATCCAGAGTCGTTCGCCACTACTACCTCTTCTCCCTTCAAACCCAGAAGGAGCTTTGATACACTCCACATGTCTTACACTAAGGCATTCAAGAGACTGGTTGACAAGAACTATCTGCAACCCATCGGGCCGACCACCGAACCGCCCGAAGACAAGAAGCCTAGGTCGTGGGATGCTAATGCTTACTGTGCATACCACAGAGGCAAAGGCCACGATACTGAGAACTGCTTCAAACTGAAGCACGCTATTCAAGACCTTATCGACCAAGGAAAGCTCGATAAGCCGACGGCCAATGGTAAGCCGTCTAACAAAGACAACCCTTTGGCTAGCCACGCAATCATTGTGGGCTCCATACCCATCATTGATTACTCCTACCTCATCACACCTACCAACGACCAGATGAACGCTATCTCTCTCGACCAACCTATCATGGAGAGTAATGTTCAAAACGACGACGAGAGCTTCACCAATTTTCTAGCAGGATGGAAGGAGCTCAATGTACACCTTGTAGGTTTAGTGCACCCCGATGAGCTTGTGCATGGCATCATCAAAGATCTACACCCCGTATACCAAACCCACATCCGGTATGCTAACATACGTAATTTCAATCACCTCGTCAACATCGCCACACAAATTGAGGACGATTTGAACGCATGCTATTGCGAACAAATCAATGGAGTGTGGTACTCTAGTAGCGAGAGTGAAGGCGAGTGGCCACCACCTAACAAGACCATCACCCAAATCAACAACACTAGCAGTTCTTCCTCTTCCAAAAATAACCAAAGGGGCAAAAACAGGAAGGGAAAGAAGAAGGGTAACAAGCCCCAAGTCAAAGCCAACACCATTGAGCCGAGACCAAGGACGAGGTTTCGCACCTCACCCGCTCCGGGCGACCTTATCAAAATATCTTCACGGATGCCCACGCCGAGGAGGCCGCCGCCTCTGACAAGGGCAAAACCGTAGTCCAGGAGGACGCCCCCTCGAAAGACACACCTGCTACTCCAGTAATCCTACCACCAAACACGAGCGAGACGCTTCAAAAGCAACTCGTTCGCACCAAAGCCGACATCTCAATCTGGGCTCTCCTACGAGACTCCGCCGAGCACAGAAAGGCATTCATCCGCGCCCTACAAGTAGCGAGCGCAGATGCAGACATCTCACCCGACCAAATGGTCAGTCATGTTACGAGAGATTGGCTTGCCGGAGCCATCACCTTCTCTGATAATGAATTTTCGACATTTGGCGCTAATCACAACTTAGCCCTATACATTAGCGCCAAATGCAGGAAACGAACTTTACCTGTAACCTCAATCGACAATGGGTCTGCAGTAAATGTTTTACTCCTATCAACCGCACGTTGTCTGGAGCTTGACGACAAAGATTTTCAACCCAGCAACGAAGGTGTCAAAGCATTCGATGGGACCAAACGTAGCGTGAAAGGGACAATCTCCCTTCATGTACGCACAGGCCCCATAGAACGAAAGGTCGATTTTCAGGTAATCGACATGACACCATCCTATAACATGCTTTTAGGACGCCCATGGATTCACGCCGTGCGAGCCGTGACATCCACGCTACACCAAAAGGTGAAGCTACCTCTCAACGATGAGGTCATAACTATCAATGCCTCCAACTTCCGTGCTCTTCTTGATCTACCCAAGGAGCGTAACGCCGCAGAAATCACGATTGAGGAAAATCAAGAACCCTGCGGTTTTGACTTTGAAATAGGTGCTATCACAACCACACCTATCCGAGCCTATAAACCTTTCGAAATCAAAGACAATCATAGCCTTAGGCCCACCATGGGTGTAGGCTACAAGCCGAAGAAAGGTGATCTCGAGCAAATGACTAAGGAAGTTAAGAAGCACAAGTTTGCGCGTAAATTCAACCTCCCGAATACTCATTTGACATGGGAAAATACTTCGTCTCAGGGGGAGGATACGATAAAGACGAATACGCCAAACCTCAGGAGCATTGCTTCGCCAGCGAAAGTGGACTACCTTTCACTAACAAAACCAATGAAGATTTGGTCTCATCCATCCTTCGAGACCGCCGATTCAACCCCGACGACCTTATCACTAACACCGCCGAGAAGACCATAGACGGTTGGTACAAGATTACCAAATGGACCGACTCCCAGGGCCACAAATATCAACTTGTCACGGGGGAAGGACCCCTCTTTGACAAGATAACCTCGCAAAATGGTGAAGACTCGAGCGACGATACTTCAAGCAGCAACAACACCGAAGACGACAAAGAGGAGGAAATTCTTTTAGGATCTAATTCTCTAAGTGTCGGGTCATCTGTCGACCCATCCTCTAGTTTTTGCTTAGACTTTTTATCTTCTGAGGCTAGCTCCAGCTTTTCTCCTAAATTGTCAAACATTTCTTCTTTAATGAATAATACAGATAAATTTGCTTACGTCTCGTCTCAAGCTAAAAACAAACAAATAAACAACAAACAACAAACAAAATTTAAACAAACAAACAAAATAACACAACATGCCAATCCGTGCAATAAAAATGAACCAACGAATGAACAATCGTTAATTAAATACATTGCAAACATCATGGGCAACCCAACGCAGAACCCGATCATCGAGGATACCGTAACCATTAACATAGGAACCCCCGAAGAACCAAGGGAGTTGCAACTAGGCGCTTCACTAAGTGAGAATGAGCGCACCAACTTCACCCAACTCTTAACCGAGTTCAAAGACGTCTTTGCATGGTCATATAAGGACATGCCCGGCATCGACAGAAGCATAGCCGAACATCACATACCCATCAAACCCGGTTTCAAACCTATCAAACAAAAGCTAAGGAGACTACGACCGGAATGGTCCCTTATGGTCAAGGAAGAAATCGAGAAAGCTATGCTTCTGGCTTCATTCAAGTCGTCGAGTACTCAGATTGGGTCTCAAACATGGTCCCAGTCCTAAAGAAAAACGGCAAAATACGAGTATGTGTCGACTTCCGCGATCTAAACAAGGCAAGTCCGAAGGACGACTTCCCTCTACCGCACGTAGACGTTCTAGTTGACAACACCACTGATCATGCCCTTCTATCCTTCATGGACGGGTATGCAGGGTACAATCAAATCAAGATGGCCCGTGAGGACATGGCCAAGACCACATTCATTACCCCATGGGGCACTTACTGCTACACCGTTATGCCTTTTGGTTTAATCAACGCAGGTGCGACTTACCAGCGTACCGCGACCACGCTTCTACACGACATGATGCACAAGGAGGTAGAAGTATATGTAGACGATATGATCGTCAAATCCAAGGAAAGAGGCGACCATATCACAAATCTTCGCAAATTCTTCACACGCCTCCGCCAATACAAGATGCGCCTCAATCCCCAAAAATGTACATTAGGAGTAAAATCCGGCAAGCTGCTAGGACACGTGGTGAGCCAAAGAGGCATCGAGGTCGACCCCTCAAAAATAAAAGCAATTATGGCAATGCACCCCCCCAAGAACCTAGACGAAATCCGAAGCTTCCTAGGTCAAATTCAGTACATCTCCCGCTTCATAAGCAAACTAACCATGATATGTGAACCGATCTTCAAGAAACTAAAGAAAACTGATCATGTAGAATGGGATGAAGCATGTCAACAAGCATTCGATAAGGTTAAGGAGTTGTTATCCAACCCCCCAGTTGGAGCAGGAGGACACTGCTTAATCCTCGTGGCCATCGACTACTTCACAAAATGGGTCGAAGCCGCGTCATACCGTAAGCTTGACACAAAAGTGGTCGCCCGTTTCATACAAAACAATATCATATGTAGGTACGGTGTACCCCACGAGCTGATCAGCGATCAAGGCTCACATTTCCGAGGAGAAGTCGAACCTATCCTCACCAAATACAACATTCAAAGACACAAATCATCACCGTACCGACCCCAAACCAACGGCGCGGTGGAAGCTGCAAACAAAACCGTCGTCACCATTTTCAAGAAGATGATTGACACATGCCACGATTGGCCACACAAGATTCCCATCGCCCTATGGGGATATCGAACCACAATACGCACACCAACAGGGATGACACCCTACTTCCTAACGTACGGCATGGAAGCTGTACAACCTGTGGAAATCGAAATGAAATCACTTCGAATTCTAATGGAAGCAGACATACCAGAAGCAGAATGGGCACGGGAACGATATGAGCAGCTCATTCTCTTGGACGAAAGGCGCTTACACTCACTAAGCACCGTTCGCATGTACCAATCAAGACTACAACGCGCATACAACAAACGAGTCAAACCACGCAATATCAACGTGGGTGACTTGGTCCTTAAATCAGTAAGGGCGCCACTACCGATTGATCCAAGACGGAAATTCAAACCTAATTGGGCCGGACCATACCTGGTTAAAGAAATCCTTCCCGGAGGAGCCGTAAGGCTAACCGACCTCGACGGCGGAGAATTCAACCTACCCACCAACCTCGATCAGCTTAAGAAATACTACCCTTAGGCTCTACACAACTTTGTAATGTATTTCATAACGAACACAACGCACGATGAACTACGCTTGGTTTGATTCCACAAAAATGGATACGTAGGCAGTCTCACAAAAGACTCAACCAAAATCACGAACTACGCCGGTTTGATTCTATGTAAAACATAGATACGTAGGCAGCTTTTCAAAGCACAACCGAACTTTTTCGCACGCACGCCTGAAGCTTAAAAAGGTCGAGGGCGATGCGCTCACAAAATGACACGCTCAAAGCTTAAAAAAGTCGAGAGCACAGTCAACACAAAACGACACGCTCGAAGCTTAAAAAAGTCGAGAGCACAGTCAACACAAAATGCATAAGTCTAAAGCTTAAAAAGGTCGAAGACTTAAAAACATCAATCCGAAGCTTAAAAAGGTCGAGGATATACAAAATAAAGCAAAAGAGACGAGACAATAGGCAAACACTTTCTTTATTTAGTGAAAATGTTTACATTTTAACTATAGAGTTTAAAACTAGCTTTCAAACTCATTTTATTCATTGAACAATTAAATAAATAAACAAGAATTCTTTGAATAAAACATCTATGGTCTAAGCATCCTTCCGAGGGCGCTTTGGAGAACCCTCTTCATCTACATCCTTTGAAGCATCTGCACGAACAACCACCGAAGCAACCACTGGATGCGGAATACTCCTCTCGAAACCTGGGGGCTCAATAGGGCCCTCCTCATCGGCATCTTCAATCCTTCCGCCCAGACGATCCTGCACGGTCACCCTAGGTCCAAGTCGCTCTCCAAGTGGCCTAGAAGAAGACGCTCCCGCACTCGAACTCGCCAAATCACTGTAGTCCCGTCTTCCACGCACCGCGGCATGAGCCAATGACGGTCTTGGACCCGTCTGTTCGCGCCTCCGCATATTCTCCCTGTCACGAGAATCCAGACTAATGCACCATCTCGTATAAAAGCCCGAGACACGAGTAGTCTCAGAACGAGCTGGTCGAGCCCAAGTCACTCGATCAGACCACCCTCGCACCCAAGCATCAATCATCCGGTTGTTCAAAACAACCGACTCGCATATCCGAGTATCCAGCGCTGGAATAACCTGCGCTAGACCGATCTGCCTCCTCAACCGATGAGGGTGGATCCATACACCTCGCTCGAACCCACACAACATTATCCCATTAGCCGCATCCGCAACCGACGGTGCCGTGATGTGTCGAATGGACCACCACGACACGACCCACCTTATCGTCCTCTCCCGAACGAACCCTTGGAAGTAGTTCACTGACCGCTCCCGAGGCATAGCCCAATGAAGAGAACGACTAGTCAACCCGGCAGGAACATACACATCACCTCCAGGAGGGGCCAACACGCGAAGATGCTCCATCAGCCAAATCTGTAAAATCCTGGCACATCCACGATACGAGCTTAGACGATTCGCATGACGATCATCCAAGCCTAAAATAGTCTCAGCCAAGATCAACGCTGAAGGATCGTGACCCAGCTCCATCTCCTCCATGACCCGTGCATACCTAGCATGGCCATGCACACCATCCTCCATCGACCCAGCAAAGCAGTATCGATGTAGCAAGCAAAACCCTAGAGCTCTCCTCCTAGAACGAGCAGAGACACTCATGTCACTCAAGTTCATGTAACGCTCGCACAAACGTCGCATGTTCACTACGCCTCCTTCAAACAATCCATCCGCATGAGCATTGGTCATTGAGAGATACTATCGCAATCTCCCATTATAACCAAACTCACTCCTAACCGCTACTGGGGTAGTACGGTTAGACCATCCAGGAATGGCCGAAAACTCTTCTAGTAACGGACATATTTCACCTCCCGGGAACCTGAAAACATGCACCCTAGGATCCCAATAGTCAAGACAAGCGTCAAGGAAGTCCACCTCGACGCGCATCTGCCTAAAACCTATGAAGACACCCGCACCAGTCAAAGACAACGCCTTCTTCTCCGACTCACTAAGGGAAAACGTCCACCGCTTCAAAAGACCATCAAAATGGTCCATCTTTCAAAAACACAAAAATATACTTAAAAATACCAAGCTATTTAAGAGAATACAAAACAAAGCAAAGAAAAGAGTTGAGGTTGAATGAGGATTATACCTCGTACCTCCCTTCTTTATATAGGAAAACAAAATCTAGAATTAGGAAAATTCGACGATAAAACTGGCAGTCCAAGCCGCAAGAAGGCTTGCGATTGGAGGTGCCAATCGCAAGACACCTTGCGATTATGCATCCCATTTGCAACAGGTGTTGCGATTCCCAGGGGCGGCTTTATCCCTAAATTTCCTTATCTTCGACTTTCCAAATCCTAGCATGCATACAATTACGACGTACATCCTAGTTGGGCTCTCAAATTCGGGCCTAATTAAACAATAATCGAACTTGGATCCATCACAAAACGATGACTAATCCGATCACAACAGGCTTCATTTTATAACTCGTTAAAGCTCATTTCGAACTTTCAACATCTAAAATGAACATTTTCAACAAAGCATTTTCAAAACAGAGTCTCCCACTCGGGAATCATTTTCAAATTTTTTCTAGCTACTAACTAAACAGGTACATGAAGAAATAGAAAGTCCAACGAAAACGACTACGAGTTCAAGCTACAAAGACATGAAGCGACTAAGGATGACGACGACGAAGCTCCTCGACCTCCGCCTGAAGACGAGCCACCTCCGCCCGGCTCACGACACATTTGTCACTGTTTCCGCCAGGCCATGCTCCAGCTATGGGCTGTCCACCACAACTTCTTGTGGACATCCTTCGCAACCTGCACAGGACGTTTCCAAGCACATTTTACACCATTTTGTCTTAAATATACACTAATTTAAGTCAAACTACGGGGTACACCCAAAACACGACCATTTTACTCCATTTTGCCTTAAATATACACTAATTTAAGCCAAACTACGGGGGTAAATTCAAACCTTTCTCTACAAACAAAACCCTCTCTGCTCCATTTTGCCTTAATACCAATTACGACAAACTCAGCGGACTAACACAAAAACATGCCTACACTAAAAGTTTGCCCTTCGTTATCCGTACCTCGGTCAAACTGGGGGCTTACATAGATATACCACCGAAGAAGTCATACCTTCTTCACCTTGTCGCCCCAACTATCCATCCCAGCATCCGTAATCACCGGCAGATACTCGGGCACGTGCCAAATCTCCCGTGTCCCAGCGTTATCCCACCCCACAGTCGTAGGAAAATCTGGGGGCTGGAACGCCAAGTCAGCATCTGGAACCTACGACATGAAAGACAACAAAGTTAGGAAAATTTTGTTGTGTTTAGGGGAAATTTTTCTAAAATTCTTACCCTACACAAACGAACAAGACATACCTCGATAGGCCCACTAGCAAGCCTACCCCACGCAAACTCCGTGTAATCCAGCTGACGAAGGAGGAGATTCTCCGACTCCCCCTCAAGATGCAGCTGCCTCTGCTGCCGACTTAGGACCCGCGTCTCGAAAAGAACCTTAGGTGGATCAAGAGGCACGACGAAGTCAGGGTACCTCGTCTGAACCGCCAGACGCTCAACCAAGTACCAAACATACCCATACGGCATAGCCAAGTACAACCGCTGGGAGTCACGCTCCCGAAAACGCACCCACAACCCCTCAGGAACGCCCGTGTACTGCTCCCATGGACGCGGGCGGAACTGCAAAGAAGAAACACGTCAAACACATATCAAAGCAAAATCATCTAAGTACATGCTATTTAGAAGGTTTCAATACATACCTGACCACCTCTCAACTCGTTCAGTTTAACCCGAACGAAGTCATACGACCAGTCGTACCCGATACGGCTGCACGTACCCCAAGTCCACACCGCCGGGTACTTCTTCTCCATAGCAATAGCCGACTCGGGGAGGAAGAAAGGGAAGTGACTGTAGATCCAGCACTATACAAGAAACATAAAACAAGATTAGCACAAGAAATCAACACCTTAAGCAAATCAACTGAAGACAAGAACGACGTACCTCCATCAACAAGCCAGGGGATACTAGGGGAATCCTAGACCCTCCATCCATCTTCCATGGCCTAACAGCATCCATGCAGAAGCGGATGCACAAACCCAAGGCCGGGGACACCCAGTCATATGCCCCGATCGCACCCCAATCCAGAAGATACATAAGCACTGAAGTAGCAGCCCGCTCTCCCTTCTCGCCAAAGTAGGCAGTGCTAACAAACCACCAAAGCCACATACGAGCATTTTGCTCGTCACTCCAAGCTCCGGGGCCATTCTCAGTCTTCCCCTCGAAGTATTCTATGATGTAGCTCGTCTTAACGGAATTAGGCGCCTTTCCCTGATAAGGCACCTCCAAACCAGCTCCAATAGCCGCAAGCACCGCTATTGCCGTCAATAGGCGGCGCCAAACTGAAGTCCATATCACGGTCGCCAAAGGGCAGACCCGTGATGATAGCATACGCAGACAAAGTAATGCCTGCCTCGAACCCCGGCAAATGGAACGTCGTGGTCGTATCCCAATACCGGTCAAGGAACGCTCGAACGATCCTCAAGTTCGCCGTGGTCCGCGAGTCTATGATCTGGATCCAACGCCCAACCAACAGGCCTAAAGCGCACCTCTATATCCTCTCTCTCGCCCTGGAAGATAGAACCTCTCGATATGCCCAAATGACGGACGAAATGCCAGAAAACGTCCTCATATACCCTACCTCAAGCCCGCAGGGCCCGGCGGCGACAAATGACGCCACGGTCCGCCAACAGGTGTGACCATCCCAATTTTTCGCAAAGGATCTGGTCAACACGCGGACCATGACTCGCACGGCCCCTAGCACGAGACCCTGAAGCCTGTGAAGACTCACCCTCCTCTATGGCCTCTACCTCTCGCTCCTCCTCGCCAACCACACCACCATGGTGGCCGCGAGCACCCACGCCTCGCCCACGACCCCTTCGGGTCGGAAAGTTGACGGAACCAGGAGAAGGATCCCTCGCACTAAACGTACGACGCAAACTCGTACCACCAGGAGTAGTAGGCTCCTCAGCACTAGAACCAGTACTCCGACGAGCCCGAGCCCTCGTCGTAGGAGGTCCAGACCAACCCTCATCTGCAACATTTCAAGAACATAAACATTTACAAGACACAAGACGAAGACGCCAGACGAAGACACCAGACGAAGACACAGAAGTAACAACAACCCAACCAAGAACACCCTATACAGGACCCTTTCAGGCTCAATTCACAAAATTTCAACTTGATGGTCTCTATACACTACATTGACCTTCAATTACACCCAGAACAATTAATTGCATTTTGGACTTGTCAGTCAAAAACCCCTAATTTTGACCTAAGTTCTCCGTATTAATCGACTTTAAACCTCAATTTAAGGGACGATTACTAGCATTTTTCAAAAACTAACGCCATACATATACTATACTAGCCAAGGGGAACCTATGGCGAAGTTTAATTGCAATTCCGAGACCGAAAATCCGGGTCCGATTTTTGGGTCGGGACCATTTCGTACGAAATTGGTCTAAAATCGCCTCAAACCATATACATTTCACACATACATTCAACGATAGCATAATACAAGGGAATGGTATCGTTCTCTAGTAATCAAACGACAAATTTCAAGCCCAAAAGACGGTTTTTCATTAAAAACGCCTTTTCTACATTTCAAGAATGATCGAACAATTTACAACATCAAAATGCATAAAAAAAAGTTAAATGGAATATTACCTTGATCCATTTTGAAGCAAAGCAAGAAAAACGAGCGAAAGCGGTCTTGAAATCGCAAGTAATCGGTTTTAAGAGAGAAGGAGTCGAAAATGGGAAATGAAGGATAATACACGGTATTTCCGTGTTTTATAACGAGAAAAAGCCCAAGACCCTAATCGCAAGGACGCTTGCGATTTGGGGAAAGAGCCGCAAGGACGCTTGCGAATCCAGCTTTGGGCATTTTCGTGTTTTTCCCATTTTCAGGTCTAATTTGGATTTATAATCCACTTATAGCCCTTGTAGACACTTTCTCACGTTACGTCGCTCGGTTAAGGCGTCACCTAAAGTCCGCCACACTCTTAAACGAGTTTGAAGCACTATACACAACCTTTGCGTATACACTGAGCATAAGCATTTTCCTCGGACGATAATTCCGGCGGACGTAAGCACTCTTTACGAGATAAGCACCAACGCAAGCGCTAGCACGAAGCATGAAGCATCTACGCTCTTTTACGAGACTAAGCATACGCACTCTTTTACGAGACCAAGCAACAAAGAATAAAGAATAAAGACGCAAAGGTATTAGGCAGGCAGGCATACCCTTACAAGAATGCAAGGACCGTCATGTCCATAAACATGTTTGTCCCTCCCCGGATAAGCCCGGTTCGGAGTCCTAGTCTCACCCATGGACACATACTCCGCGCCGCCGCTGATATCCACACTGTCACGGTCCCGATGTTGTCGTGTTGTTAGACTTTCGCTTTAGTCCTAAGCTCGGCCAAACTGGGGGCTCTGGGGCTACCCAAACTGCATTCTCCCGCCAAAAACCCAGTGATGTAACAATGGACTTTTATTGCATGCTTTTATGTTGACTTAAATGGTTCTAATTATGACGAATTCGAGTTAAATGATTTAAAATGCAAATGAGGTTTCTTTATGGGTCATCACTCTTAGTGTCCTTAGGTCTAGAGTCTAGCTTGTCTCAAGTTCAGGTCCTAATCGGCATGCGCACACCCCTTTTAAACACCTTAAGTCTAATTGATCCTTTTACATTAACAAGGTTCAATTCGATACACCTAAATACCTTTAGGCCCAGTCTCTAAAAACCACCTTCTAAGATTGGCAAACACCTAGGATAGTCTCACGGAATGCCCTATTTCACAAAATGCTACAAAATACACCCTTTTTACATTTTCAGGGCTCGGGCCCAGAACCGAGCCCAAACCCATGCCTGGCCCGCTTCCCAAGGTTCAGGATAAACCTAAACAAACCCTAAAACGCAGCCGCAACGACATAACTTAGAGCTCAAGCAAGATTATTCCGTATATCCTAAAATATAATTTGGAAATATACGGAATAAAAGGATAATGCCCGCCCAACCAATCGCAAGTGGCCTTGCGATTAGGGCAGGCAGCCGCAAGAGTCCTTGCGATTGCCCCAAGCATTCGCAAGAGGCCTTGCGATTCCCAAGTCCGGTTTTATCCCCTGGCTTTCCTAATTCTTGACGAGCTCTACACTATAAATACAACCCTCCATTTATTCGATTCAAGACACAATTTCAGAATATAATTCACACAAAACACTCTCAAAGCCTCACGCATAAACATCCTTAGAATTCTTCATTTTCCTAGTGTTGAATTCTTCTCTTTGAAGCGAAGCGCTGCCGGTTTCCTAACTCGAGACAGGTAATACTTAATCCAACCATGGATTAAGGTCTTTCTTTACATCTTAGACTAGCAAGGGCCTACATTAGGCTCACCCCGACTTTGGTACGCGAGTCTGCTTTTCATAAGGCGGCCATGCACCTCGAATACACACCCTATTCGTAACACCTTTCCAAATTCGCATAAACAACTGACCTCTCTAAAATAAATCAATGGCTAATTGAACTCTATTTTATTGCATGCATTTAACAAATCCTCACCTTGCATCTAAATCACTTAAAATGAATTCGTCATTAACTGAACTGTTTTCGTTAATAAGTTAAGCATGCTTAACTGAGGGTTTTAAACAATCTCTTTTTGCATTCTTTTTACATTCATATCGCACTTGTACGTAGCGAATTACTTAGGCTCATGTATCATTCTTTGCATTGTTCTCAAGTCTAGTAGATGCTATCTTTTGATAGGCTTTTCCAAAAGATCTTTCATAAAAACATTATTTTGATTTATACTTTAGAAAAGTACCCTCACCCGAATCCGAATCTGGTTTCACAATAGCCTTAGACGGACGGGTGTCGACGTGCCTTGAACTCTAAGACGTGTCTTTGAGCATGGGGACACGGAGGCGGGTTCTAAATTTCCCTCATAATTTAGTGGCAGCTCCAAAACAGTTTTTAAAGATTTTTCGTACTTAATCTTTTTAACTTTACGCCCTTAGCAAGACGTCGAGTGGTTCCATGTCTAATCCCGGTACCTACAAAACGAGGTCGTACGTGTAGTTGTGGAACCCGGGATCGGACGGGACCCAACTCGGCGTCTTGCTTATGTAACAACCCGAATTTTCCAACAAAATAAAATAAAGAAATAAAAAGGATTTATAAAATAAAAGAAAATAAAAGCGAGCCACGGTGGCGGAAACACCGTGGAATCCGGATCATTACTCACTAACCAACTAAACAACGATAAAAAGATAGGCCTTGAGGCCTAAACGCGGGGAGTAAATACCCCTTACAAATCCAGCTCCAAAAATGAAAGTAAAATAATAATAATAAAACTAAACATCCTAACAAGTCTAGTCAAAAATCACTTCAAGGCTAGCTATAGGTCATCCTCACGGCATCCTCACTTGACAAACCCGATCCCGCGCTAACCTGCCACAAAGAATGTAACAGCCACAATCAGTGGGGAGTAACTAGGTGCTCCCCAGTCATATTTCAACGTAACCAAAATAGACAACAATACAACAAACAACCCAAAGGTATAGTAACCATAATGCAACCTCAAGCCAACTCATTAGCTACCAAACTCAACCAATCACACCCAACAACCTGTAAACATGTATAACCAATACAACTCGACAATAACTAGTCCACTGACATACAAGCTCAAACTGTCAACAACAAGATGACAGACAACAATCAACAACCTGCAAGGTAAGCACGGAGCACTGGGTGAAGCAATAAGAATCACCCCGGATGAAGCAACAAGAATCATCCAAACCCTATGGCGGAACAGCAACAAGAAGTTCCTCCAACTCATTAGTCTAAATTTGGCCAAATCCCACCGAGCGACAAGAACGGTGACGACATTATATAAACCATAGTCTCTAACCAACATGGTTGAGAACCCATAGTCGCTCTAACTAAGCAACAAGAATAGCCGAGGGGATCATGGGCGGTATCCGTCCTACAAAAGACGTCGTAGCTCCTCACGCACGCGTGCGTAATCAGCGATGCACGCACACTCAACTCAAGCAATCAAACAAGTCAATTCAATAACCTGAATTACCTCACAATCAACAACAAATCAATCATCCTTTATTCAAAATCATCACAATGTCCATCATATACACAACTACAACATAATTGACCCCTTTTGTAAGCAATCTCAACACTAACCATATTCAACATGTAAAATACGGAGTAATAACTATAAGAACTCAAGAGTAGCCATAATAAACCATTATAATTCCCAAAGTGATCATCTTTAATCAATTTAATAACAATATAACCCAAATTCAATATGACAAACATCTAAATTCGTTCCATTAGACACAATAGTGTGAGACCAACACAATTAAGACCAAAGAACATAATTTCATAGCACATCCAACCCAAGGTTCATATCTTCACATTCATAACACAATCAAACATCCTTAATTAATCACATGGTCTCACACAAGTCAAAATATGTCTAGGGCTACACCTAGTTACCTTTTCAAGATCAACTCCTTGCTATTCTTCCTCCTCTTCTACGAATATGGTGTCTCCTTCTTCAAGGTCTTCTTCTCCTTTGATGATCCAAGCCAAAACATACAAATAATGAATACACAACATGATAACACATAGGATAATATAAAACCAAAAAATAAAAGAGATAAAAGGAGATCATACACTAAGGGAAAGGCTAGGAAAGAGCTAGAGCACAAGAGATGAAAGCTTGGATGAAAACAATGGAGTTTTTAGGAGTTTTGAGAGAGATTTGTGAGAGGATTAAGGGGGATGAATGGGGATGAGATTAGGGAGAGGTTAGGAAGAGAGAAATCAGATTATAATGTTGCTATGACTAGGAGTTAATAGGATATTATAGTGCCTTGATCAAAAAGCTATCCAAAAACCCTAAACCCAACCCGTGCAAAGGGGTTTCAGCTCGGCCCGAAGTGGGCCGGTCTAAACTGACTCCTGAAAATTTGGCAGTTGCGACGGCGTCGAAAAAATACGCAGTTTAGCCTTTTGAATCACCTGAATCGGAGTTCGTATGAGGAAGTTACACCGTTTTTTAGCTAAATTACTCCGTATTAAGTTCCGACTACAGAGTAGCTTATCCACGCGACAAGAGAACTGATTTTCTCGAGCTAAAAGAAATGAGGAAATCAAGAGAAATAATTTACGAATATAAATGAGACGAACAATTAATATTAGGAAAAGTCGGGGTGTTACAATCTCACCACCTAAAAAGAAGTTTCGTCCTCGAAACTTGAGAACGAAAGAATACCCCCAAAAGATTAAGAAAACTACCTACTCCTATGATCCTCAAGATAAGAATCGCTAACTCTACTCACCTTGATCACAGGGGCATAGACACGCTAGTTAATGTAAACTTGTATACCATAGATACATCGTATGCTCGACCAACCCAAATTGACTATTATTAGCTTCGTATGTCCATATCAACTCAACAAAGTATCTCAATCCAAAATCTTAACACACTCCAAACGCATTTTAAAACCGTGGACATCCTAACTAACGTCACCAATACAATTGCCGCACAAACTAATCCTCAAATCAATGCCAAAGACAAACCTCATACCCTCATTCATAACGTGATCCAAGCTCAAGTCTATATCGCTTCTCATATCTATCCACACTCTCCACAATGAAATAACCATAATTATGTCATACCATATCGTCTCAACCCCAAATCAAAATTATATTATCCAGTAACTATGAAAATGTGACGTCAAAAGCTTACTACTCTCTCAACCCATTGTTATCATACACAAGTCTCTCCATACCTTCCTCGAACGTCACTACCTCACTGACCTCGATTTCTTTCCTTCCATTAATGAATTTCCTTATATTTAACACATACACAAAACCACAAGATGCACACTTGTCATTCCTACAATATCCTTTAAAGTACAAACCCCAAAGTTTTATCGTGCTCACTATAACCTTTAAGTTTTCCTCAAAGCCGATTGTTGCTCATCACAATATCACTTCCCAATTCTCACTAACTCATGATTGTCACAACTCATCTAGCCACATAACTAAGTCCTAAAAATACTCCCTACACAGATACTATAATCTCCCTAACGTTCGCTCACCGTAAATTAAATCATTAATCTCAAAGAGTAAGAATCACATGTGCATTAACTCATAATTATAAAACGGTCTCAAGATGCACTAGCTAAGAATCGCAAAACTAAGAATCCTCAAAAGTTACAACGACCAACCATGTGCATTAGCTAGTAAACCACTCATACTATCAAATACTTATTAACCAAACTCTATCATCTATGACTCAAATAACAGCGACAGCCTAAGGATCAGATTTCGAGCTAGATAAGGGTGAAGCACCTTACGGCTAGATGTCAAGGAATACGATTATAGAAATTTATCAAGGACAAGATTGATGTTAATACATCAAGAGGTTTTACAAAATTGAGAACGTGATTAGCTATGGAAAGGAATGGAAAATAATAGAAGATCGACGTCTTAAAAGTCGGCGCAAAGGCAATAGAACCGAAGTAGCCACTAGAGGGAAACCTAAGGAATGGAATGACATAAGACCCGAATGACAAGACTAAAAGGTGATCGACTGGGTCATGATATAAAAGTGATGAGTTATGATGAATAAGAAAGAAAAGAAGGAATGAAAGGAATTAAGTAAAAATATGACATAATAAATCGTTTGCAAGAAACTGCTCAACAACCACCAATTAGACAAAAGAAATTTTTAAAATGAAACGATGAAGGAAAATGGAATTATTCTTTAAGAGTTCACAAATGAAGGCATAAGACTCGTTTCCAACAAAGAACTCAAATTGGTTTCGTTATGAAGGAGAGACGAAAAGGTAATTGTTGAAAAGTTTGGCAAATATAGAATATGATTAAAAGATACGATTGAAAGGAGACGTCTCAAAGTTGAGTTTCAAAACGACAGCGATTTTAGAAAAATGAAGCTACTAAAATACCACGTAGAGTAAATAATATTCAAATAAACCAAATGCTCAAATTAGAAAATTTAATAAAAGAATATTTAGGATAACAAAGAGGTTTTGATTAAAAGTGAAAGCAGTAGATAAGTGTCAATCATTTCAAATTTGATTGAGTAAAAAGCCATAAAAATGTATTGACGCGTTTAAAATTGAAAGGTAAAGTAAAGCGATACCGATTAAAATTTTCCTCAACATAGTTACAAAATAAGAAAGTTCAAGAAGGACAAACAAACCATTATAGCACAATTATAAAAATAGGTTTTGTTAATGGAACTGACTGAAAACATTCTTGAAATAAAAGAGTTTAGAAATTATTTCGGCACGATCTATTGAAAAAGATAAGGATGAACATAATAAGAAGTTTTATTGGGGAAAAAGAAACTCAAACTGTAATCACGAGCTGATAGTTTTAAAACAACTATATAATAAGATCAAGAACTAGAAGGAACTAAGGACAAGCGTAGCTAACAAGCTGAAAGACGTCCCTACGAATACGGTAGGTGACTTAGATTAGGAGCTTCCGCTGCATGCTCTGATGGTAGGACCATACATTCGCAATTCGGCTTCAAGTTTCTTACTCCAGCTGATCAATCAGTACGAATCAAAGACTTTAAGAGTTAAATTTCTAGATATTTCGAAAGGTCGAATGAAAGAGGGATATTTTAAATTAGAATACTCAAATGATTAAAGCTGAAGAAACGAATAAATCGAAAAGTTAAAACAAGGGATCGACAAGGCATAAATAGACTAAAATTTTCGATAAAACAGAACTCTCAAACGAATAACATTAAAAAGCAAGGGTCACACAAGTGTATTAAAACGGAATGCAAAACACTCCCTTTTTTGTCGATATTTAAAAATGAAGGATAACATGATTTGGTAAGAAAATAGAAGTATAAAGGATTTAGTTTAGAATGGTGAGTATGATGAAAGCAAAGAAACCAAGTAGTACATAAGAAAGCAATTATCAGAGTGAAACATTTTGAAATAAAGAAATAAATTTAAAAACGACGATTAAATCAAATCAAAAGCTTTTAAAGACTATTTTAGAGGCAGGACTAGTAAATTTTAAATGTAGAGATTTATCGAGTCGACACCCGACCTCGCATGACTCCGTCATTCCTGTACCTGCATCCAAAGCAAACATATGATCTAATGGTGGAAATCCTAAGACCACCATTCACACAACTACTCATACACATGCACAAATAACGTAGACCCCCTAATGTGTCTACCCCAACGCTCTCACTCGGTGTTCTAAGTCAAATCCTACTCACTCGACTAAGAGAGTTGGGAGCGTATTCGCTCTGATACCAACTGTAACAACCCGAATTTTCCAACAAAATAAAATAAAGAAATAAAAAGGATTTATAAAATAAAAGAAAATAAAAGCGAGCCACGGTGGCGGAAACACCGTGGAATCCGGATCATTACTCACTAACCAACTAAACAACGATAAAAAGATAGGCCTTGAGGCCTAGACGCGGGGAGTAAATACCCCTTACAAATCCAGCTCCAAAAATGAAAGTAAAATAATAATAATAAAACTAAACATCCTAACAAGTCTAGTCAAAAATCACTTCAAGGCTAGCTATAGGTCATCCTCACGGCATCCTCACTTGACAAACCCGATCCCGCGCTAACCTGCCACAAAGAATGTAACAGCCACAATCAGTGGGGAGTAACTAGGTGCTCCCCAGTCATATTTCAACGTAACCAAAATAGACAACAATACAACAAACAACCCAAAGGTATAGTAACCATAATGCAACCTCAAGCCAACTCATTAGCTACCAAACTCAACCAACTGTCACCCAACAACCTGTAAACATGTATAACCAATACAACTCGACAATAACTAGTCCACTGACATACAAGCTCAAACTGTCAACAACAAGATGACAGACAACAATCAACAACCTGCAAGGTAAGCACGGAGCGCTGGGTGAAGCAATAAGAATCACCCCGGATGAAGCAACAAGAATCATCCAAACCCTATGGCGGAACAGCAACAAGAAGTTCCTCCAACTCATTAGTCTAAATTTGGCCAAATCCCACCGAGCAACAAGAACGGTGACGACATTATATAAACCATAGTCTCTAACCAACATGGTTGAGAACCCATAGTCGCTCTAACTAAGCAACAAGAATAGCCGAGGGGATCATGGGCGGTATCTGTCCTACAAAAGACGTCGTAGCTCCTCACGTACGTGCCAGAACAGTACCCGTACGCACACTCAACTCAAGCAATCAAACAAGTCAATTCAATAACCTGAATTACCTCACAATCAACAACAAATCAATCATCCTTTATTCAAAATCATCACAATGTCCGTCATATACACAACTACAACATAATTGACCCCTTTTGTAAGCAATCTCAACACTAACCATATTCAACATGTAAAATACGGAGTAATAACTATAAGAACTCAAGAGTAGCCATAATAAACCATTATAATTCCCAAAGTGATCATCTTTAATCAATTTAATAACAATATAACCCAAATTCAATATGACAAACATCCAAATTCGTTCCATTAGACACAATAGTGTGAGACCAACACAATTAAGACCAAAGAACATAATTTCATAGCACATCCAACCCAAGGTTCATATCTTCACATTCATAACACAATCAAACATCCTTAATTAATCACATGGTCTCACACAAGTCAAAATATGTCTAGGGCTACACCTAGTTACCTTTTCAAGATCAACTCCTTGCTATTCTTCCTCCTCTTCTACGAATATGGTGTCTCCTTCTTCAAGGTCTCCTTCTCCTTTGATGATCCAAGCCAAAACATACAAATAATGAATACACAACATGATAACACATAGGATAATATAAAACCAGAAAATAAAAGAGATAAAAGGAGATCATACACTAAGGGAAAGGCTAGGAAAGAGCTAGAGCACAAGAGATGAAAGCTTGGATGAAAACAATGGAGTTTTTAGGAGTTTTGAGAGAGATTTGTGAGAGGATTAAGGGGGATGAATGGGGATGAGATTAGGGAGAGGTTAGGAAGAGAGAAATCAGATTATAATGTTGCTATGACTAGGAGTTAATAGGATATTATAGTGCCTTGATCAAAAAGCTATCCAAAAACCCTAAACCCAACCCGTGCAAAGGGGTTTCAGCTCGGCCCGAAGTGGGCCGGTCTAAACTGACTCCTGAAAATTTGGCAGTTGCGACGGCGTCGAAAAAATACGCAGTTTAGCCTTTTGAATCACCTGAATCGGAGTTCGTATGAGGAAGTTACACCGTTTTTTAGCTAAATTACTCCGTATTAAGTTCCGACTACAGAGTAGCTTATCCACGCGACAAGAGAACTGATTTTCTCGAGCTAAAAGAAATGAGGAAATCAAGAGAAATAATTTATGAATATAAATGAGACGAACAATTAATATTAGGAAAAGTCGGGGTGTTACAGCTTAAGGGCGCATTTAAGTTAAAAAGACTAATTTCGAAAAACCTTTAAAACTGTTTTGGAGTCGCCACCTAATTATCGCGGAAATTAGGAACCTGCTATCATGTCCTAAGCCTAAAGACATGTCCTAGATTTTGGAGCACGCCGACACCCCTAGATCTAAGGCTTGTGAAACCAGATTGGATTCGGGGTGAGGGTACTTTAGAAAAAGAGTTCAATTAATGATTTATGAAAACCTTTTAGAAAAGCCTATGTAAAAATAGCCTCTACTGACCTAGAACAATCCATGTAAGATGATATTTGAGCTAATGTTATCGCTACGTACAAGTGCGAAAAAGGTTGTAAAAAGAATGCAGATGCATATGCAAAAAGATTGATTAAAACCTTCAGTTTTAGCATGTTTAACTTGTTAACGAAAACGGTTTAGTTAAAGGTCGAATTCATTGTTTAAGTTGATTTTAATGCAAAATAAGAAGGTGCAAGACGCATGCAAATAAAATAAAGTTCAATTGTCCATTGGTTTATTTTATAAGGGTCGGTTGCTTATGCGACTTTGGCGTGTCATCGGATATGGAGTGTACCCGAAGTAAATAGAACACTTGGAGTGCAAGTGCGCTGGGTGCCAAAGCCGGGGGGGCGCTAGAGTGTAGTCCCCTTTGTTAGTCCATAGAAAATAAGAAAAAGCTTTGATCCAAGTGGATCGGTACCTACCTTGTCCTGACGCTTCAGATCTGGGCAGAGCTTCGCTTCTTGAACTTAAAAGGAGGATGAATTCAACACGGGATGGTGTGTTGAACTCAAGGATTTGAGTGCTTGAGGCTTTGAGAGAGTTTTGTAGTGTGTTTGCTGTGAAAGTTGGGTGTAAAATTGTGTTTTTCGAGGTCAGGTATAGGGGTGTATATATACTAAAAACCTCGGAGAAATTAGGAAATCCGGGATAAAAACAAGCCAGGAAACCGCATAGGCTTATGCGGTTGCCCAGGCAAACCGCATAAGCTTATGCGGTTGCCACCCCAAACCGCGTAAGACTATGCGGTTTGAAGGTGTGTTTTTTTGCGTAGTTTCCTAGTTCCGGTTTGATTATATCTCGAAAAGATTTAGTATAATCCTTACTTGCACGTCAAGGAAAAGGCTAGGATATTTCTGAGATATTTTGATCTTTAGGGCTTTGGAGTGCGGGCCAAAGGCTGGGTTTGGGCTCGGTTTCGGGCCCGAGATCCGGAAAAATGAAAAGGGTGTATTTGCATGGATTTTGTGAAATAAGGTAAGACGTGAGGTTGTATTTTGTGTAAGAGGAGGCTAAAGGGAAGATCTAGCCACCGGGCCTAAATTTAGGGATTTAGGAATGCTGAATTAGACCTTGTTAATGTAAAAGGGCTAATTGTAGTGCAAATGCGAAGCTCATGCCAAATGAAGCAGGACAAGGACCTAGCTAGACTCCAAATGGACAAAATGAACGTTTATTTAAAGCGACGTAAAGCGACCTTAGTCATTTTAACATTTCAAACGACTCAAAATGAATTCGACATTAGTTAGAACCGTTTAAGTTAACGTTAAAACATGCGTAATTAAAGTCCGTGTTACATCACAGGGTTTTGTGCGGGAGGGTACGGATATGGGTATCCACAGAGCCCCCAGTTTGACTGAGCTCGGACTAGAGCGCTAGTCAAACTCCTACGACCATATCCGGACCATTACAGTCTCGATATAGTCAGCGGAACGAAGCGTGCGTCCATGGGTGAGACTAGGACTTCGAACCGGGCTATGCGGGGAGGGACGTGCGCACTTTAAGGACGTGGCGGTCCGTACATACCTATAAGGGCCTGCCGGCCTGCTGGATGCCTTTGCTGTGCTGATGCCGTTGCTGATGTTGATGCCGTTGTTGATGTTGTGCTGGGTCTCACCGAGGAGCGCAGGTGCTTAGTGTAGTGTCTGCTGGAGAAGTAGTAGTCTGCCGGGAAGGGTGTATATGTATGGTCTCGCCGAGGAGCGTAGGTGTAGTTGTAGTTGTTTGGTCTTTGGAAGAGTGATGGTGTTTCGTCTTGTAAGGGGTGCAGGTGTATGTTCGCCGGGAATTATGGTCCGAGGAAGGTGTATGTGCTCATGTATACTGCTCCGTGTAGTTGTAAATGTGTTGGCGCCTTGTAGTTGGTGTATGTGCTTGGACTTGCTGTATGTGTTGTTTGGTGTCTATGCTCCAAGGATGACTCGTTCAGGATGCTCTGTAGAGGTGTATTTGCTACGGCCTACTGGGAAGAATGCCGCAGGGATGTAGGCTAGTGATTTGCTGGGGAAGTCGAGGTATATGTCTTGGACTCCGTGGGAAATGTCTGTATAGGTGTGTGGACTCCAGGTGGAGGAAGTGATACTCCAAAGGGACGTGTAGGAGGGTGTAAAGACTCGTGAAGAGTGTTCGTGTTTCTGCTTCTGTACCGTGTACTAAAGGCTTAATACACGCGTATGGCGGACTGTAGATGACGCCTCAACCAAGGCCTAGCGCATAATGTATGTGCTAGCGCTTGTGGCGGACTGTAGGTGACGCCTTAACCATGGCATAGCTGGCGCGTACGAAGAAAAGTACTTAGGCTTGACGAGCCTAATATGGAGAGACAACGTGGAACAAAACATGACTCAGAAATTGCCTTGTTGACTAGTGATTTTTCCGGGGAATCTCTTATCAATTGGCGACTTCAAGCGTGAACTCATTCACACATGTCGCGGCTTCAAATCCGGAATAACTCGAATTCTGCGATTGTCTTCCGAAATCTTCATTTTTGCCTGCTTTGACCATGAGACGTGGTATCTGGTGATTCGTTTGGAGTCATGTGATACTCATCTCTCGGACTTGGAATGCATGGTGCTTGGGATGCTTCTTGGACATGTTGGGGTGCTTGGTGTTTGGACCTATGTTCGGGTGGTTTTTGTTTGATGCACACATGAAAGTGTTATGCTTTTAGCGTGCATGCTCATGTTTATAGCGGTTCTGGAGGTGTCGCTCAACCGTTGATGTTGATGTGGGTGTTTATAGCAATGGTGTCTCCAAAAATGCGAAAAGCGAAAAATTATCCCATTTTTCGTTGTAAAGGTTGTAAAGGTTTGATTCTTGATAGGAAGCGTGAGCCCCCAGTTGTCTTGGTCATGGTGCCGGTGTATATGAGCCCCCAGTTTGACTGAGTTATGGTGTATAACGATAGTCAAACTATGTAAAAGGCTATGGGTTGCATTAGGATAAAGGTGTTCTTGGATTACCCCCTCGAGTTTGTCTTAATTTGAGTGAAATTAAGGCAAAGAGGGGTCCAGGATGTGCATTGGGAGGAGGAGTTTTTGGATTACCCCCTCGAGTTTGACTAAGTTTTGGATGAAAACTGAGTCAAAGTGAAGAGTATGGTGTTTGGTTTTGAAATTTCCTCCGTAGTTCGGCTTAATTTGATTGAAATTAAGGCAAAATGGAGAAAAATGTATCGTGGGCGGAGCAGGCGGCCCAGCTGTGTCGTGCTGAGATGGCTCGGGTTCGGCGAGTACCGTCGTCTTCACCCTTAGTTGTCCTGGCGATCTTGTGTAATAAGGATTGTATGAACCCTTACTTACATGACCGTTTGTTGTAGCTTGGCTTGAACTTGTAGTTGCTTTCGTCGTCTTAAACCTGTGTTGTTAGTAGGCTTGGGTTTGAAAGTGAAATGATTCCCGATTGGGATGTTTGGATTAAGATGTTTTCGTTGAAAAATCAATTTAATGAAAGATTCATTTTAGTTGTCGAAATGAGCTTTAAAAATGAACACTTGGAATGTCGGTTGTAAAGTTTCGTGCAAGGTGAAAAGGTGTTAGACGTTGTGAGCTTGAGCTAGAGTTGTGAAGACCGTGGAGGGTCGCTTGGGTGCAAAGGTTGAAAAGCCCCCAGTTGTCGAGGAAGAGAATTTGGTAGAATCTCATGACAACACGGAGTGGGATGTAGCGTTAGGTTCGGTTGTGCTTTGCGTAAGCTGCCTACGTATCCACGAATGTGGAATCAAACCGGTGTAGTTCGACACTGCTTTCGCTCAAAATGTATTAACTCGAGTGGGTTAAATTCGAAGAACGCTTTTTCTCAAAGTATGTTAACTCGAATGGTGAGTTAAATTTTTGGGAAAAGCTTGGACTTCGAAGATTCGAGATGCATTTCAAGGACTTGAGATGCATTTTCGAAAGGCACATTTTGCTTCTGCGAAAGCATGTGTTTAGAAAAGTGAAGTTTTGAGTGCTGGGTTACTTTTGAAAGGTGGTTAGCTATTTTGAGGACGCATTAGTGTATCGGCTCGTGGGAGCGTTTTCAGAACTGAAAAGTTTTGAAAGGAGCGGTTTAAATGTCGCTAAATTGTTTGATTGGAAGAAGGTGTAGATACCCGTATCCGTACCCCCCAAAAACAAACCCGATGATGAAAAGGACTTTCATGCATGCTTTTAAAAGAGTCGAAACGGTACAAAAGTGTCTAAAACGTATTAGTCATTTTTAGCGTATTAATTTGGATTTGCATAATCATGAAAACGAATGTCAATTTTTAGTCATCATGAGCGTAACACGAGCACAATATAGGAACGTCTTTTTAAGCCAAGCCACAAAACAAATTTCAACTAGCTACAAAACGGCCCAAACTTACAAAAACGACCCAAAAACGCACACCAACACAACACATAAAACGGGCCAAAGTGCGTCCCGTGTCACATTTTCACAAAATTAAACTTTACAAAACCATAAAATAATATACCTTAATATTATTTTATTTCGAGCCAAAACCGAAAAACACGACAAAAACCGAAACACGAAAACCGAAATTCGGACCAAAACTGAACAAATACTTAACCCCTAAGTTAACAAAAAACATAATCATTACTTAATCAAAACATCCAAAAACCAAAAGGCGGCTAAAAAACGGCACACCAAAATAAAATAAAATCGCCAGTTGACAAAGCGACAGATTCAATCGCCAAATAATCAAGCGATTTACTTTTTGTTTTGTTGTGCAGCCTTTTTAAGTTTCCTCCACAAAATATCTTTCAGTTGAAAACTAATTCGCCAGTACACAGGCGATTATGTTTTTACCTACGCTCAAACCAGCCATTTTCTATAAATACCAACCCACTTCATTCACTTTAAAACACCCGGTTTTTAGCACTTATACACTATTCACAAAATCCACTCAAAAATACCGTCTTTACATTTTCGAAAGGTAAACATTTTACCTACGGGCTAGACGTTTGAGACTCGGACAATGGGGTTACATTAACCCCAAACCCGATATTGGCACTAGCGAAGCCGTATTCGTAATACGGTTGTAGCAATTCGGATTCATAATCAGTCTAAACCCCGCCAATATCGCATAAATAAACGACTCATTATCACTAAAGCAAACCGACGTCACTTTTAAAATTATGCAAGTCCTCATTCATGCATTAAATAACGACTAGAATCACGGATCCAACACTAAATTGTACCGTTTCATAGAGTCTTTTAGCATGTCAAAACTGAGGGTTTTTCACAAATTCTAATACGAGGTCGGAAAATAACGTCTATAGTAATAATTTAGTCAATAAATTATTATTTAACGTACATTTCCTATAGCAATATGTCATTATTTTGACAATTTACATTATTTATGCATTTTAATCGAGTCATGTTTATTCGCACTTGTACGTAGCGTGACTTTTAGCCCAAATATCGAAATTAAGCAAGCGTTTTCAAATTAGTAGAGACTACTCTTATGTAGGCTTTTTGATTACTGTTTTCAAAACTAATTTTGTCAAAACTTTCGAAAAGTAACCTCACTCCGAACCCCTTCTCTGGTTTCAAACCTCAGATTGATAGGTATCGACGCACCTTGAAATCTGAGACACTCGTGTCTTGTATTTCAAGACGCGTTGAATAGGTTCCAAATTCCTTTAATATTTGGTGGCGACTCCGAAAATACATTTTCAAAAAGGATTTTCTACTCTTCTTTTTTTGTCACAAATTCATGCAATGATCTCCCCCATTTTTACAAAACTTCGCAACTTTTTCCTGCGAGGCGCATTCCGCCTGCCCAAGACGGCGAGGTAGGCTCGGCGCCAAGAAGTATGCCGATAGGTTTTCCCAAAAGGAAAAGAAAAATTCCCGGTACCTTCAGCTGGCGACTCCGCTGGGGACGAGCATGATTTTTATTATTTTTGAAAAACTAGTTTTTCTTTTATTTTAAAATCATAAAGAAGTGAAGCTTGAAACTTTGAAAACATTTACGCTTTCGATATTTGGGCAAAAATACGTTGAGTCGAATCCTCCTGATTCAAACCACACCCTTTGAGGAACGGCCTCAAGAATCCTCGCTCATAAGCGAGGTAACTCCGGACACCCTGTTCTCTCACCCCTCCACGATTACAAGTACGGCATCCGTACAAACGATCGTAACCAGTCAAACTCGAACGCTCTAGGGCCCGTCTTGAATTCACACCTAAGACGTGTGTAGTCTTGCGGGTGCCCCTACCTAAACGTCACGGGAATGACCGGAGGGAACCTTACCCTATAAACCAAAAACTTGTGTTTATATGTACAAGTGCGAAGCTATAGTACCCTCACTATAGTAGGCATTATACTTTTAAAAACTTTTAAAATACGTCCATCTTTGAAATACGTCCATCTTTAAAATACGTCCATCTTTTAAAAACATTCTGCATGTAAAAACTTTTCCTAGGCATTATACTTTTAAAATACGTCCATCTTTGAAATTGCTTTTTCAAACTTTTTTCAAAAAAGGTCATACTTTTAAAAACACGCCGTTAGGCTCTTTGACCTATAGTCATTTGAGTTTAATAAATAAAATGCCACTACATTTAAAACTGACCTAGGATAACCACTATATCCCAGGTCTTTTTCAAAACGTAAATGAATTATGCGACTGACGTATCGTCATAATACATTTATTGCTAAAGGTCTTTCACAAAGCAAAAACCCGAGTATGTCAATTCATTTCGGAGATTTTAAATGAAATTAACTTTTAGAACATTAGATTTAGCTTTAAGTCGAGTGACTCTTTAGTCGTCCCGATTTAATCTTTTTCTCTCAAAAACAAAAAACGCGGGCTCACTCATATGTGAACCCGTTGATTTACTCTTTTGAATCGAGTGACTTATTGTCATTTTCGATTTAAATTCCTGAGTCACACGTAAAAGGCGAACAATTGATTGCCTTTTACCCAATTTTAACATCCTCAGATCGGCTAGCCTATCGCTACTTCGGTTTGATCCTTTTTATCGTAATCTAATGATAAACCCCTGGCAACATACCGCCAAATTGGGTTAATCTGATTATGATCATGCAAATTTTTCCTACCTCGAGAACAGGGACGTGTTAACGCGCCTCTATCTCAAAAGCTTCCCGTGTCCTTTTAAAAGCTAAAAACACGAGTCAAGTCAAGTCACCCACTTTTTACGCTTTTGTGTCTTCCTTTGGTCGTGAATGTGATTTTTCATTCGAGTCTTTTCCTTCTATTTTAGAATCACTAAAGATTTGAAAACTTTGTCAGGTCCGCTCATTGAAAAACCTCAATACCCTGGCCTCGAACACAAGATGAATTTCCGCTTCAACCTCGCAAATGACGAAACTACCTTTCCACCACCTCCTCCGCTTAATGACGATCACCGAGCACGTAAGGTCGCCGACCACAAGGTAGCCAATCTTACCGCTTTGTTCGAACATCCGCCGCCATGCAAAAGATCGAAACCGAGAAAAACGCAAGACTATTCGCCGAAGAGTCTGCTCGACACATCAAAAGAATCCGATCTTTGGAGGATGAAATTCACAAGTACAAACTGGCCAAAACCTCAGATCATGGCCGCCAGACAAATGCTTTTCCCACTACAACAATGACTGAACCGTTTAACGCCATAAACTCAAAGGCACTAACGGCGACCAAAGATTCCTAGCACAACCCACTCCCGCCTCACCCAGGTCATCATCGGTCGGACCATTTCCATTGCAACAATGATTTAAGGTTCGATCCCCTCTATATGCCCTACTCAAAGGCATTAGAAAAGCTCGTAAAGAAGAACATTCTCCATCTTCCCAAACCCACCAGTGTACCACCTGAGGATAAGAAGCCATTATCATGGCACGAGGACGCCAGATCGCGAAGTTCCACAGGGGAAAGGGGCATGACACGGAGAACTGTTTCCGCTTGAAGAACGTAATCCAAGACATGATCGACAACGAAACAATCGATAAGCCAAGCATAGCTCCTAAACCATCGGGCCAACATGACACCTCCCTCGCTCGCCCCATTTTCGTAGGAGCTCATCCCATCCTCAATCACCCCCTCCTGGCTCCCGCAAGCGATCACGAGGTCAACGTCCTTTTCGACAGCATCAACAACAACGGTAGCAACATTGATCACATTCGCCGAGCTAGGACAAGAGTAAAACCAGGGCACGAGAACAGGAAAGAAATTTCCACCCAGATCCCTCATCAACGTCCCCTCAGACAGTACGACGGCCACAATAGAGCTCCACATCCCCAACGTCCGCGTCAGTCTCCTTTAGATCTGCAAATACCGCCGGGATTCCCTCCTAAACGCACGAGCGAAAACAAGAACGAGGACATAATCGAAAATATAACTACCCCACCCATAACGAACGGTCCTTCATATAACACAACATGGCAAGATGCCAAGGATATCTTCGCAGCACAACTCATTGACCGCATTGTCCGGGATTGGCTACCAGGTGCCATAACTTTCTCCCACGCAGATCTACCACCCTTTCAAGATCCACACAACCCAGCACTCTACATAACCGTAGAGTGTCGTAATATGGTGCTACCTGTTACCCTCATCGACAACGGCTCCGCGATCAATATCCTGCCCCTAACAACTGCCCTCAAGCTAGGACTAAAGGAAAGTGATGTCACCCCTTGCTCCAACAAAGATAAGAGCGCATTTACGGTACATCCCGCGGCATAGAAGGAATCATATCATTACTCATCATGACAGGTTCTGTTGAAACGTGGACCGAGTTCCAGCTCATGAATATCCCTCCGGCGTATAACATGTTATTAGGGAGAACCTGGATTCACGCTACCGGGGCCATCACATCAACTCTGCACCAGAAAGTGAAGCTTCCCTGTTACAACGAAGTCATTACCATAAAGGCCTCAGACTTTCGAGTCGCTCTCCATCAGCTGAAGCTTGAAGAAAATGCCACCCAATCCACCAATACCCAGGGAAGCCCCTATTCAAGCACCTACACCTAAAGTCTAGGGTCCTGCGTCATCCGACGCCAATTTTCTAAAAATCGGCTAGGTTACTCGATCATTTTGTAGTAAGTCTTAGTAAAGAACTAGAGTCATTAAGGTTATCCAAAGCTCCCTCGTCTGAGCTATCTTCAAATGTAACCGCTTTTGATAACATTAATAACATGAAAGTTTTTTGTTACTCTTTGCCTCATTTAAACTCTACCTTTTCTAATAATTGCGATAAATTTAAACTAAATAACATTGCATTATATAGATACATTGCAAGTATTGTCTCAAAACCCGAACAGGACCCCATTATCGAAGACACAACAGCCATCAACATAGGCACACCTGAAGAGCCTCAAGAACTACAACCGGGGCTTCCTAAGCCACGTAAGAAAGAGCCACCTATACCAAGCTCCTCGCAGAGTTTAAGGACGTCTTTGCCTGGTCATATAAGGACATGCCCGGCATAGACCGCGAGATAGCTGAACACCGCATCCCGATCAAGCAAGGTAGCAAACCGGTAAAGCAGAAACTCCGACGCATCAAGCCAGAATGGTCTCTCATGGTCAAGGAAGAGATCGAAAAGCAGCTACAAGCTGGGTTCATCCAAGTCATCGAATACTCAGACTGGGTCTCCAATATGGTACCGGTTATGAAGAAAAACGGCAAAATACGAGTATGTGCCGACTTCCGGGACCTGAACAAGGCCTGCCCAAAAGATGATTTCCCACTACCCCACATGGACATCCTAATCGACAACACAGCAGACCATGGCTTACTGTCATTCATGGATGGATACGCGGGATACAACCAAATCAAAATGGCAGCCGACGACATGCCAAAAACCACCTTCAGAACCCCTGGGAACATATCGCTACACGCCATGCCATTTGGGCTCATAAATGCCGGCTACTTACCAACGCATCGCTACCACCTTACTCCACGACATGATGCATAAGGAGGTCGAGGTATACGTTGACGACATGATTGTAAAGTCAAAGGAAGGGACGACCACGCCACCAACCTCCGCAAGTTCTTCACCGTAATCAGGCAAAGATAAAATGCGATTAAACCCACATAAATGCACCTTTGGAGTCACATCAGGCAAACTGCTAGGCCACATAGTAAGCCAGCGAGGGATCGAAGTAGACCCGACCAAAATCAGAGCAATAATGAGCATGAAGACGCCGAGCAACATCGACGAAATAAGGAGTTTCTTGGGACAAGTCCAATATATCTCCCGATTCATCAGCAAGCTTACCATGATTTGCGAGCCAATCTTCAAAAAATTGAAGAAGGAAGAGCATACGGCTGGGACGATGATCGCCAACAAGCGTTCGACAAAGTCAAGAGCCTCGCTTACTAACCCCCGCTCGTACCCCACAAAAAGACTTGCCATCGCCACTGTACTTAACGACTACGCCAAACGCCATGGGTGCCATGCTCGCCAAGAAGTCGACAACGAAGAACGGGCCATCTACTACATCAGCAAGATGTTTCACGATTACGAAACTCGGTATGAACGGCCGAGAAAGTCGCCTCGCTAGTCCGGGCAACCAAAAGCTCGGACACTACCTACTCACCAAAGACTACAAGAGTCTACTCCCTAATGGACCCCTCAAATACCTATTTGAAAAACCACCCGAATCGGACGCATGGCCAGGTGGACTCGCTTCACGAGTATGAACTCAAGTACCTCCCCTCGAAAGTAATCAAGGGAAGAGCGCTCGACTTCCTTGCGTAAAACGCCATCGCCGAACATCCCATGATCGACACAGCGCCTCTACCTGACGAAGGAATCTTTGCCATAGAAAAGGAATACTGGCAATTATACTTTGACGGAGCGTCAAACTACCGCGGCTATGGAGTCGGAATACTCCTAATATCCCCAAACGGCGATCATACTCCACTCTCAATCAAGCTCGACTTCAGTGTCACGAACAACGCCGCAGAATACGAAGCCTGCATTTACGGCCTACAAGCAGCCATTGCCCTCAAGATAAGGAACCTACGAGTGCATGGAGACTCATTCCTCATCATAAATCAAGTGACCGGAGCATGGAGGATCATGAGCGAAACCCTCACCAAATACCAAACAAAAGTACAAAAACTCCTAACCAACTTCGACAGCATCGAATTTTACCACCTCCCTAGGGAAGAAAACCAGTTTGCCGACGCTTTGTCAAAACTCTCATCCCTCCTCAACATGCCACCAAACATGAAGTTACTACCCATCATCGTCGAAAGACGCGGATTTAACCAAAGATACATCCATGCCATCGACCTAGATGAAGCCGAGCAGACAGAGCCTTGGTATCAAGCCATAATCAACTACAAAACAGACAACACCTACCCACCCGACACCGATAAACGCGGACAGAGGGCTATCAGACTCCTAGCTTCCCAATTTGTGCTAGAGATGGGACAACTACTCAAGAAGACACCACAAGGGACACTGCTCATATGTGTCGACTACAAGAAGGGGCAGGAAATCGTCACGCAAGTCCATGATGGCGAATGCGGACCCCACATGAACGCTCGAGCACTCTGCAAACAAATCCTACGGCTAGGATGGTATTGGACGACCATGGAAGCAGACTGTATCCAATACGTCAAGCATTGCCACAACTGCCAAATTTTCAGCAACGTCCAACATGTACCACCTTCACCACTATACAAATTTAACCTCACCCTCGCCCTTTTCAACCTGGGGCATCGACGTGATAGGAAAAGTCCACCCCATCTGAGCAGAGGTCACCGCTTGCGGCCGTGGCCATCGACTACTTCACTAAATGGGTAGAAGCAGCGTCTTTTCGGACCCTTGGCTCCAAGGAAGTCGCCAAGTTCATCCAGACGAACATCATATGCCGATATGGCATACCCCACGAGTTCATCAATGATCAAGGTTCGTGACTTTCAACGCGAAACCGAAGCCATACTCACAAAATACAACATCCAGCATCACAAATCCTCGCCCTATCGACCCCAAACCAATGGAGCCGTTGAAGCAGCAAACAAAACAGTCGTCACCATACTCGAAAAAATGATCGACAGCTGCAAAGATTGGCCTAACAAAATACCATATGCACTCTGGGGATACCGTGATTACCATCCGAACCCCTACGGCATGACCCCTATTTCCTCACCTACGGCATGGAAGCCGCCCAACCAAAGGGAAATAAATACAATCTCTACGCATACTAATGGAAAGTAGCATCCCGTATGAATGGGCCCGTGAATCCGCATTTAACAACTCATGCTCCTGGATGAACGCCACGCATTCCCCGAGCACCGCATTTAATGTACCCAGCCCGACTACAACGAGCATTCAACAAACGAGTTAAGCCCCGACACATAAAAGTAGGTGATCTCGTACTAAAATCACCGCACCACTTCCAATGACCCACGAGGAAAATTCAAGCCTAATCGAGCCGGACCCTACCTCGTCAAGGAAATCTTCACGCAAGCGAGCGATCAAACTAACCGACTCGACGGCCAAGAGTTCAACCTCGCCACAAACCTCGATCAACTCAAGAAATACTACCCCTAAAACCCTCAGAATGTATCCAGAAATACAATTTTATAAAAATAATTCATGGACCGACATGTCCTTAAACATGTTCATGGGCGGCATGCCCCTAAACCTCGCTTCTTTCTCTCCACAAAATCAAAAGCAATTCATGGACCGACATGTCCTTAAACATGTTCATGGGTAAGATGCCCTAAACCTCGCTTCTTTCTCTCCACAAAAATCAAAAGCAATTCATGGACCGACATGTCCTTAAACATGTTCATGGGCCATGCCCCTAAACCTCGCTTCTTTCTCTCCACAAAAATCAAAAGCAATTCATGGACCGACATGTCCTTAAACATGTTCATGGGCCATGCCCTTAAACGTGCACATTCCATAAGCAAACACAATTCATGGGCGGCATGCCCCTAAACATGCATCCACCAAACACAATTCATGGACCTGGTGTCCTTAAACATGCTCATGGGCGGCATGCCCCTAAACGTGCACATTCACCACAAAAAAGCAAACACAATTCATGGGCCAGATGCCCTTAAACATACATTCTCGAACTACGCGGTTTGATTCCACTTTTCGTGGATACGAGGGCGACTTTGTAAAAAGCACAACCGATATTCAACACAAAAATGACACGTCCAAAGCTTAAAAAGGCTGAGGATATAGTCAACACAAAAACCGTCTCATAACCTAATGGGTTAACATAAGGCGATATTCAACACAAAAATGACGCCTCCAAAGCTTAAAAAGGCTGAGGATATAGTCAACACAAAAACCGTCTCATAACCTAATGGGTTAACATAAGGCGATATTCAACACAAAAATGACGCGTCTAAAGCTTAAAAAGGCCAAGGACATAGTCAACACAAAAATTCGTTTTTTAACCTAAGGGTAAAAAGAACGACATTCAACACAAAACGACAAACCCAAAGCTTAAAAAAGTCAAGGGAATAGTCAACAAAAAATTTTTTTCCTAAAAACAACAAAAACCATGCTTGCATTCTAAACCTTTGAAAAAAGATTAGAGCCAAGGAATTTCACACAAAATAACAAGCAAAATGAGGCAGAGTCGTAAATAAAAACCTGATTTTTATTAATCTTAAAAAGAACGGTTACATTTTGGATTTTTCAAACATAGGAGCATAACTACGACCTTAGAAATACACTAACAAACACTATATATTACAATACGAGTCCCGGCATGTACATCGGGTTTAGGATAGGTAATATATTACATAATACAACATAATATGAACATAATACTAACAAAGCACACATAAACTAAAACCAGGTTACTCTCGGCCGACTCAAAACCTTCCAAATTAATAGGGAGCACTAACCCTCAACCCCTACTAAGAACCCCCAACATTCCCATGCCGACCCGGAGCCCCTGCCCCTGGAATACGGCGACGACCGACCACGCATTCAGCCGCCGAGAGAGGCACCGAGCTCGAAGCGCCACCCCTACCACTATTGCGTCCAAAGCGGATCGGTCGTGGCGGACGCCGGCGGAGGCTCGTTAAGCTCTATGGCACGGAGACGAGCCCTCTCCACAGCACTTTCAGCAACGGTCCATTTGGAGTAAGCCCTCGACACCCGGATCGTCCCAGGAGTACCAGCCACAAGCCACTTAGGACGCATGATCCAACCACTGACCCACTCGTCGGTCACCTGGTCATTTAACACAACCATGTCCTGTACCTTCGTGTCCTGGCCAGGAATGAATCAGGCATACCCTATCTGTCGCCTCACCCGCAGGGATGGATGTAAACCCCATCTCGAACCCACAATAGGACCCCGGAGGGCCATCACTCATCGCGCGCCGCCACACCGACCACTCCCCACCAGGATACCAACCAATCGGATGGCACATGACCTCACAAACTCTGGGAAATAGTCATTAGGGCGCTGCCTGACCCGACCATCGCATGTAACGATTGGTAACGCCTCCGCGACATATTCCCCATCAAAGCCAAGGTCGTTCAACACACTTAGACGCTCCATCACCACACTGGAGGATCAATGGACACCCTCAGACGCATGTTCCCTATTACATGCCCTGGCCGTCCAATCCAAGGATCGTCTCACCGTAATTAAAGCGTATGATTGCAACCTATTTCCATCCGCTTCCACAACAAAGAATTAAACGCGGATCTCCCAACAACCCCTGACACGTAGTCCGGAACATATAGCAATGAACCAAGCAAAGCCAAAGCCCTTCTCCTAGCCACAACAGAGATATGCCCGCTTGCATTATTCCTAAACCATTGACACAAACGATAGAGGTTGATACGGTTCCCAACAAATAACTCTTCCACCTCATCACGGGTCATCCGAGACAATTTCAACACGCCTCAGAGCCAAGTTCCCGCCTCGACACATACAAAGGTGCCAATCCGCGTCCACCCGCCAATGGCCCCAAACTCCTCGACTAAGGGACAAACCTCTCCGCAAGGAAAGCGGAACACGGGAAGGCTTGGATCCCAATACTCAAGACAAGCGCCCAGAACTCGTACTCCATTCGAACTCGCTTTAGCCCACGAAATACGCCAACTCCGCAATCTTTCAAGAGCTTCTTCTCGACACCCGATAAGGACGCACACCAACGACGCAAGTTTCCTTCAAAACTCTCCATAACTCGACGAATGTTCCGTAAATATTCTGAATATTTTTGGAAAATCGAGAATAGAAGACGAGAGGATGAGTGAAATGAACTAACTTAGCCCTCCTTTTATAGCCGAAATTTGCAAGACGAAATACAACACAAAAACTTACACGCTGGTGAACAAGCGATTAAAATAAATCAAACAAAAACCAAAAAACAAAATTCAAATGCCCAGAAAACAGGTGATTAAAAATGAACTCGCCTGTTTACAGGTGATTTTCTTTTTCTTTTCTGACAAAATTATTCGATTTCTTACACTTCTTACACACCTACACCCAAAATTTTTTAACTTATTACCCCTACACTATTTTTACCGACCTCCTAATCTGACGTTTACGATCCCGTCGCATCGTCTCGATTTGCGTAATTGACTCCCGACCTTCGTACTTTTCAAAACACAATAATCACACAAAAATTTAACCCAACACAAAATATGATTTTCGTGATTCACAATTTTCGCCTCAAACGCCGCTTTAGCTCAAATTTGTGCTATGTCAAAAACGCTTTTTCCACGAGTCTAGAATATTTTCTAAACCAAAGATTTTTCAAAAACTCTTCATTTCGCATTTAATTCGGTCATTAGCGAAGTCGGGCCTCAATCGAGACGATATATATGCTTTCACGACTAACAATGTTTTGCAGTGCACGCCTAAGAAGCAACACGCAAGGATTTCGTGACCGCCACGACGCAGAATGCATTTTTCGCAACAAGACAAAATAACCAAATTATACCCATAAACACCTACAAGTCCAAAAAAACCAACCCACCATAACAAATCCTGATACATAAACCGCTACCAACAAATACTAATAGTCCTAATACCAGTCTGAAATATACAAGTCCAAGCCTACTACGACTGGTCACGACGCTGCAAGACAAAGACGCAGGAATCAATCTCAAGACGCGGCCCTATCCAGCCTCCCTGATATCGACCCTTCGCTCTGCCGGACCTCGCCACTCCTCGGCATGCGCGACCTCCATTTCGACGCGATCTCGCCTCTCCTCGACCGACCTGGCTAACTCAAGTCGCGCCTCGGCCGTCTCCTTCTGCGCCCTGCAGGCGTCAACAACCTTCTCGTTCACAACCGCCCGCCATCGGTTGGCCGCCCGCCACAGCCTCCTGTGGACCTCAGCTGTCACCTGCAACAATGCGAGAAATCAATTTAGCTTTCTGGGGGCTATACTCAAAAACCTGCTTCGACAGAGTTTGACTAATGATTTTACACTAAAATCTTACTCAAACTGGGGGCTATAATCAAAAACCTGCTTCGACAGAGTTTGACTAATGATTTTACACTAAAATCTCACTCAAACTGGGGGCTATAATCAAAAACCTGCTTCGACAGAGTTTGACTAATGATTTTACACTAAAATCTTACTCAAACCGGGGCTATAATCAAAAACTGCTGACAGAGTTTGACTAATGATTTTACACTAAAATCTTACTCAAACTGGGGGCTATAATCAAAAACCTGCTTCGACAGAGTTTGACTAATGATTTTACACCAAAATCTTACTCAAACTGGGGGCTATATACTACATAACACTCATGTCAGACAAAGAAGAAAGTGAATACCTTTCTCACGCCGGATCCCACCTCTCAAGACCCGCATCGCTGACTACGACAGGAAGGTCGCAAAGACGATCGAACGAGAGCGAATCGTGAACAACCAAAGCAGGTCCTCAACGAATCCGAGGAGGCCGAACTCAAGGTCGTGGTCACGTCGCTACAAAACAAAAATAGGATAAATTTTTGCTTCCTAAAACCAAAACACATACAAGCAAAAGGGATAAACAAGCATACCTCGATCACAAAGATCGCCAGGGCATGCCAGGCCCAAGTCACGTAATCCTCATCCCGCCGCGAAGCGAGCCTGACTCACCTCGTGATACACGCCACGACGCCATTAGCGTCACGCCTCCACGAACAAAACCGAGGGCGAGGAGCAGTACGATGAAGCCGCCACGACCCGCTCTCGCAGACAGACGCCATTTCAAGAACCAAGACGATCCGTGATGGGTCTCAATGTACACCGCCACCGCTGTCAAGGACCAAAGCGAGCCGCAATCGTCTGAGGAACGCCAGAAATTCCTCCAAGGGTCGCGAACAAACTACAAAACAAAACCAAATTATAAACCACAAAACAAACCCAAAACAAGCTACAAAACCAAAATACAAAACACGATCACCCTTACCTTATCCATCGTCATCCCGCTGAAGCGCACACGAGCCGCGTCATAGTTCAGCCAATACCCCTCCGATCCGTCGCATACGCATGGAAAGCGGGTATGTAGCCGCCACCTGAACGTGTCCGGAGCGAGAGGGAAGTGAGCATAGCACCAAGCCCGCAAGCAAACAAAACACACGCTACGTAAGAAAAGCGTAAACAAAACAACAAAACTACAAAATCGAACCTTACCTCCATCAAGACCAGGGCCCACAAGCGACACATCCGAATCCTCGTCAATCCGATCAGGGCGCATCAAGGCCCTCGTAATCTGATCAACGGACCCAGAGGCGAGTCACCCACCAAAGTCACCTAGGCGTGACATGTCCGACAGCGCCATCAACACAAATTGCCGACGCCGCTTCCTCGTCGCCAAAGTGGGTGGCCGCCAGGAACCACCACAACCACAAATGCCTCGCTCGGCCGCCGAGTAGACCCTTTCTTCTTCCTCCTCCCCACGAAGAAGTCAAGAAACCATATCGTGACGAGGTCAAACGCAGCTCCTCGCCCTTCCCGCACTTAACCCCGCCGCTAATCAAAGCGCACGACTCGTGGGCTATCAATAGGAGGTCGCCCACGCCCCACCAAGTACACCACTCGCCATGAGGCGGCCAGAATAAATGCCCACGAAGAAAGAGTCACGCCAACCTCGTAACCAGGCATGTGGAAGGTGTTGGTCGTATCCCAAAACCTATCCAACAACGCCCTAAGTACAGTGAGGCGCGAGTTCACCCGCTTGCCCCGCACCTCCCTCCACTTCTGCACCAAGGGACCGAAAGCTGTCCCAAGCACTATGTCCCGCTCCTCCTGGGTAAGCCTACCCTCAAAAACGTCAAACACTGTCCGGAACCCAGAGAAGGTCCTCATCGAGCCTAGCGGGAAGCCGACCTTCACTCGGATCGACAAATGCTCCAAGGGACTCCAAACCAGAGTCACGCCATCCCAGTCCAAGGCCACCTGTGACCACAAGCGCGGACCGTGAGGATAGTCAGGCCTCGCGCCCAACTCATCAACCATCCCCATGAAAACCTCGGTCGCGGCCTCAAGACCTGCCGCACCTGCATCCTGGGCCTCGCCCTCAGCCTCACCCTCAGCCTCTGCCTCAGCCTCAGCCTCATCCTGAACCTGCTCCTGAGCATGGCCTCAACTCGACCCGGCCACAAAGGCGGCCCGCGGCGGCAATGACAAAGAACGGCGTCGGCGGCGGCTGGCGGCGGCGGCGGCGGCCTCGGCCTCAACCTCGGCAGCCACCTCACCACGGCCTCGTCAGAACCCCTCCTCGCCACTCGAAGACTCCTCAGGCTTCGGAAGTGTCCTCGTGAACGGCTCCGGACCGAGCACGACCACGCCTCCGCGGGACCTCCACTGAGCTCCCCTGCCCAACCTCTCAGCAACACCGGCGACCTCCGCCTCGTCCGGCCGCCACCCTCGGCGAACACGAGCTCGACGCCTCGGCCTGCTGCTGCCCTCACCAGAAGCCACATCCACCTTACGCTTCTTCGGCCTCGGGTTCCTCCGGCCGCGACCACGGCCTCTAACCTGGCCCCTCCAGAGCCGCAGCGCCTGGCTGTGGCGGTAATGCGTCCCTGCGAAGCCCCTGCAGCAGCACCACGACCTCTGCCTCGGCCCCCTCTCGGAGCCACAGGCGTCCCTCCAGCACCGCCACGGCCACGCCCCTGCAGAGACCCTGCAGCTACGCCCCGACCTCCGCCACGGCCTCCCCCAGGAGCCTCAGACGTCTCCACAGCAGCGCCACGTCCGCGCCCCTGCAAAGACTCTGAGACGACACCCTGGGCCTGACCTCGGCCACCAACAGGAGACCTCGACGACCCGGCAGCAGCTCCACTACCGCTAGCGTCACCAGAAGACCGCGTCCGCTCAACGACGGTCTCCTCACGTACCACATTAAAAAAAGCGGGCGACTCAAAGAACGCCACGACCCACACCACTAACCGCGGCTCAGACCACCAGAACAAAGACCACGCCCCAGGCCACTAGCGAAAGCCCAGCGACGACCAACAAAGACTAGCACCACTAGCGAAAAAGGCCGGAGACTCGCGCAAGACTCGAACTCACCGGGCGTCGTAGAAACCCCTGGCGCCGGAGGAAAAGCTCGCCAGTCCGACCGAGACTGACCGTCGGAAACCTCCAAGGGCGCAGTATCCCCGGCAGAGCGTGCTCGCCCGAACAAAGAAAGTCAACTCCGGCCAATACCCGATCCATGTCACCGAAGTAGGCGCTGAGGCGTAGGATCACCTGCACAAGATTCAAAGACATACTCGTAAAACGGCAATAAAGAAATCATTCTAGAAAGATCAAGACAAAGCAAAGAAAAAGCAAGCCATAGGCCCATTTTTGACAGATAAGGCCAAACGGAGCAGGCTAATGTGAAACCGAAATCCATGAGACGATACGATATATACGCCCTACTCAACAAAGTTAAGGGCAAGCACGCCAGCAGTTAGCAGAGAATTGGCCAAAACAAGAGAAAGCGTGCCTTTAAACCAAAAATAGCGTAAGAGGGAAAACGCTACGTAAAGCCGTAAACCCATATTTGCTGACACAAACCCAACCCATAAATCACAATACGCTTACGCAAAAAATTTCATGCGAAAACGATGTCCCGAACACCTCGACTGAATAGCTTTTACAAAACACCTCCAAACTACAAAAACGACCTTTACTTGACCATTACTCAACCCAAAAAGCCCCCACTTCTCACAAAACAACCCCCCAGCCAACACCGCCAACCCACATTACCATACATTCCATTAATCTGGCACGAAAAGCGAGGAAACGCGACTTTTGGAAACCTAGCCTAAACTACAAAAAACGCTCCAAAACACCTCCAAACAACACATTTCCTGCAAAACAAGACTAAAAGTGTACCATACTAGCCATGAAAACACAATACAGAGAATTCGGGCAAGTTTCGGAACCGAAAAATTTCGACCAAAATCGGCCCCTATACCAAAACGCATACGAAAATGACGCGTTTTTGAGCCGTTCTTCGCATACAAGCCACCCAAACCTTCACACTAGCATACTACAACATTTTCAAAATAACCAAGCCACTCGGGATCGCCTTACGCTACAAAAACAGAGCACAAGCCCCGACTTTACCCCCTTTCATACGGTTTCACCCCAAACGAACCGTTTTTCGCATGAATTTCAACAAACCAAACTCACCAACACGTTATACTACTAATGGGTAAGCTACACTGGAGTTTTGAGCCATTTCCGAGACGTTTTCAAAAATGACCAAAATGCCCTCCGAGTCAAAACGTACGAAAATCGAGACCACAAGCCGGGTTTTCACACAACGACAGCAAAACAAGCAATGCAAGCACAATACCGACCATGGCTAACGTTTTCAAGCAAGGTCGAGAGCTAAACTCGAATCAAACCGACATTTTCGACCCAAACCCTAGAAAACGGTATTTCGAGTTAAAACCGACTCAAACAAACTTCAAAACCCGAAAAAACAAGCGAGTTGGATACGTACCTTGGTCCATGACGAATTGTAGGAGTCGGAAAATCGATTTTTGATCAAGAAAATCGCCAAGACGAGTTTTAGAGGTTTTCGATTTAGTTTTTATTTTTTCGGGTAAAATGAATCAACCTCCCTCTCTCTCCCGTGTTTTAACCAAAAACACCAAAACAAAAACCTAATCGCCAGTACACCGGCGATTATGTTTTTGTTTCTGGGTTTCAGTTTTTGTTTTGGGCTGTTTTCCCTCGGCCCAATACGCTTTCAACCCATTCCAAACACAATTTCAACCCAAAAAAACAAAAACACGTAGCCTCCTCACGAGACGTTCATAAAAACCTAACCTTTTATGAAAAATACAAAAACACGTAGCCTCCTCACGAGACGTTCATAAAAACCTAGCCCTTTTTATGAGAAACCAAAAACACGTAACCTCCTCACGAGACGTCAAAATACAAAAACACGTAGCCTCCTCACGAGACGTTCATAAAAACCTAACCTTTTATGAAAAATACAAAAACACGTAGCCTCCTCACGAGACGTTCATAAAAACCTAACTTTTTATGAGAAAAACACGTAGCCTCCTCACGAGACGTTCATAAAAACCTAGCCCTTTTTATGAGAAACCAAAAACACGTAACCTCCTCACGAGACGTCAAAATACAAAAACACGTAGCCTCCTCACGAGACGTTCATAAAAACCTAACCTTTTATGAAAAATACAAAAACACGTAGCCTCCTCACGAGACGTTCATAAAAACCTAACTTTTTATGAGTAATACAAAAACGCGTAGCCTCCTTAAGAGACGTTCATAAAAACCTAGCCCTTTTAATGAGAAATACAAAAACACGTAGCCTCCTCACGAGACGTTCATAAAAACCTAACCTTTTATGAAAAATACAAAAACACGTAGCCTCCTCACGAGACGTTCATAAAAACCTAACTTTTTATGAGAAATACAAAAACACGTAGCCTCCTCACGAGACGTTCATAAAAACCTAACCCTTTTTTATCAGAAGAACGCGTAGCCTCCTTACGAGACGTTCACAAAAATCTAAACCACTCTTATAAACCAAACCCCAAAACGCGTAACCTCTTCTACGAGACGTCCAGCAAGGAAAGCAAAGCAAGGAGCGCAAGCCAGAAGCGCAAGCAAAGCAAAGGAGCGCAAGCCAGAAGCGCAAGCAAAGCAAGGAGCACAAACGGAAACACAAGCAAGGCGCCAGCTGGGAGTACTCAGGCCACATGCAGGCTGACATGCCCTTAAACATGTAGGACCGTCATGTCTTTAAAAACATGTCGTCCCTCCCCGCATTTCCCGACGCTAAGTCCTCGTCTCTCCCATAAGACACATGCTTAGCGCCGCCAGGTAGTATCGAGACTATAATGGTCCGGATACTATCTTTAAGTTTGATTAACGCTTTGTCCAAGCTCGCCAAACTGGGGCTCAGATACCCGTATCCGTACCCCCCAAAAACAAACCCGATGATGAAAAGGACTTTCATGCATGCTTTTAAAAGAGTCGAAACGGTACAAAAGTGTCTAAAACGTATTAGTCATTTTTAGCGTATTAATTTGGATTTGCATAATCATGAAAACGAATGTCAATTTTTAGTCATCATGAGCGTAACACGAGCACAATATAGGAACGTCTTTTTAAGCCAAGCCACAAAAACAGCCCAACTAGCTACAAAACGGCCCAAACTTACAAAAACGACCCAAAAACGCACACCAACACAACACATAAAACGGGCCAAAGTGCGTCCCGTGTCACATTTTCACAAAATTAAACTTTACAAAACCATAAAATAATATACCTTAATATTATTTTATTTCGAGCCAAAACCGAAAAACACGACAAAAACCGAAACACGAAAACCGAAATTCGGACCAAAACTGAACAAATACTTAACCCCTAAGTTAACAAAAACATAATCATTACTTAATCAAAACATCCAAAAACCAAAAGGCGGCTAAAAAACGGCACACCAAAATAAAATAAAATCGCCGATTAATGACGATTAAAAATTCAATCGCCAATCAGCTGGCGATTTACTTTGTTTTGTTGTGCGACCTTTTAAGTTTCCTCCACAAAATATCTTTCGATTGAAAACTAATTCACAAGACACAAAGGCGATTATGTTTTTACCTACGCTCAAACCACCATTTTCTATAAATACCAACCCACTTCATTCACTTTAAAACACGGTTTTAGCACTTATACACTATTCACAAAATCCACTCAAAAATACCGTCTTTACATTTTGAAAGGTAAACATTTTACCTACAGGCTAGACGCGTTTGAGACTCGGACAATGGGGTTACATTAACCCCAAACCCGATATTGGCACTAGCGGCCGTATTCGTAATACTGGTAGCAATTGATTCATAATCCGTCTAAACCCCGCCAATATCGCATAAATAAACGACTCATTATCACTAAAGCAAACCGGCGACACTTTTATAATTATGCAAGTCCTCACTCATGCATTAAATAACGACTAGAATCACGGATCCAACACTAAATTGTACCGTTTCATAGAGTCTTTTAGCATGTCAAAACTGAGGGTTTTTCACAAATTCTAATACGAGGTCGGAAAATAACGTCTATAGTAATAATTTAGTCAATAAATTATTATTTAACGTACATTTCCTATAGCAATATGTCATTATTTTGACAATTTACATTATTTATGCATTTTAATCGAGTCATGTTTATTCGCACTTGTACGTAGCGTGACTTTTAGCCCAAATATCGAAATTAAGCAAGCGTTTTCAAATTAGTAGAGACTACTCTTATGTAGGCTTTTTGATTACTGTTTTCAAAACTCATTTTGTCAAAACTTTCGAAAAGTAACCTCACTCCGAACCCCTTCTCTGGTTTCAAACCTCAGATTGATAGGTATCGACGCACCTTGAAATCTGAGACACTCGTGTCTTGTATTTCAAGACGCGTTGAATAGGTTCCAAATTCCTTTAATATTTGGTGGCGACTCCGAAAATACATTTTCAAAAAGGATTTTCTACTCTTCTTTTTTGGTCACAAATTCATGCAATGATCTCCCCCATTTTTACAAAACTTCGCAACTTTTTCCTGCGAGGCGCATTCCGCCTTACGCCCAAGACGGGCGAGGCTCGGCGCGCAAGGCAGTAGCGCCGATAGGTTTTCCCAAAAGGAAAAGAAAAATTCCCGGTACCTTCAGAAGGTTGACTCGATATCCGAGTCAATGTTTATGGGATGCTTAAAATGCCGAAAAGTTTGAAAAATAAAGACGAATCGTATGCGTGACTCGAGATTCGACATTGATAGGGATGTAAGTGACTGTGACACGTGTATCGGTAAAGCCCCCGGCTTGGTGACTCATGGTTGTTTCAGTGGCATGCTGTTATTCCTGCAAAATGAACAAGGTTAGACGAAAAAGCAGAGTACTACCCCTAGGTCTAGGACAACTTTGTCTCGACGCCCTAGTTCTAGACGCCTCGATAAAGAAACAGTTTGCCTTGGATTTTTGTGGATTTTTGTGAGGATGTCCTTGAGTTTGGAAGATTTAGACATAGGGATGTTTTATGTAAAAGGGTTGGTTGAGCTCAAGTGAGCGGCCTACGTATCCGTGGTTACGGAATCAAACCTAGCGTAGTTCGAAAGGGATGTGTTTGTTTTGGTAAGGAGGTGTTTATGTGGGAAGGTGCGTGTTTAAAGACCCGCTGGTCCATAAAGGGTGTTTATGTGTTTGACCATGATACATTGCATCCTAAGGGTAGGTTTTCCTTAGTTGATCTTGGCCGCTTGTTTGTCGCATCAAAGTCCAATTTGGTGGAGGGAGGTGTTCGTGTTCGCCGTTTGGGAAAAGAGGAGTATTCCTATTCTCCAACCTCGATAATTGGATGAACCATCGAAGTATGTCGCTTCATCATTGATGTTGTAAATTCTGTCGTCGGGAAATGATATAGTGTCGACAACGGGCTCCTTGGTGTCAAATTCGGCTCAGAGCAATGTCCACCGTGCCATATGTCCTTTTGGCACGTGTTCCTTGAAGAGGTTTTAGACCGGGTCCATTTTTGTAGTAGACCTTTGTTCACTTAGCCACTTGACTTTCGGGCTTTCTTTTTGTTGTTTTTGTCCTTTCTTAAAGACCTTGAGACTTGTTTCTTTTTTGATTGGAAACTTTGAGAATTGTTTCCTTTTGACTTTGCCCTTTTTGCCGTTGTTTTCACCTTTCATTGTATTCCCTTTTTATGTTTGAGAATTCGTCGGGCCCTTTGTGGCTTGGGCTCGAGCTTCGACTTTGCTAGACCCTATGGTGGGAAGGTTGCCTGTGATCATGTGTCTATCACGCCGGACTCCTCTGACAAGTTCGTTTGCTTATTAGGCACGCGATCGAGTACACGGAGGGCGATCCAGGAATACTCATACTTTTGGCCGCGATCAAATTCATGACCACTGTGGAGCTCCAAATTAATGGATCCTCCTCCAAACGCAGCGGAGTAGTAGACCACAAGCAGACTACCGAACCGTAGGTGTTTAGTCGTCGACAACCTTTTTGTTTTTGTCTTGTACTTGATATTGACTTGGACCTTCGTACCCGGCCTAGACCTCTTTCGGATAACTACTCCTAGGATGCAATGTATGTCGGTGCAAAATGGTTTTGTATAAGAAATGTGAGTAAAAAGGGTAAAAGGAAACTGGGTTATAGGCAAACTTATTCCCTTATCGATTTGTTAAAATGTCTTACGTCGAAGACTCGATTATCCTAGACTGACAGAGATTGACTCGATGCTTAAAAACTCGACCCGTATTTAAAAGACTCGAATTGCTTGAGGGGATCCGCCAGATCGTCAATGGTGCTTGAGTGGACGCCTTGTCAGTTGATTCGTGATGTACGTGCCGTGGGTACACGTTGATGCCCTTGGTGTCGAGACTCGATTAACGCATACTCTGTTTTGTCTTTGAAACGATTTTGTTTTGGTGAAAGTGAAAGGGCGTTTCGAGTTGAAATGTGTTGTCACATTTCGACTCTGTGCAAGAGATGATTCAAGGTATTGATGAGCTACTTGAACCGGGGGTGCTTCGAAAATGCGATGGAAACGGTAGTGCCCGTTTTCATGCATTTACTTAAGGAAGAGTTAAACCGAAACTGCTAGAGCCACTTGGTCCGACAACAAAAGTCCTCGGGATTGAGTTTGTACATTCTCGGGTTTTGTGCTTTTGCGAAGAGAGGAAAGCCTGATCCTAGAAGGTTTTGGGCTAGTGAAAACCTTCGAAAAATGCTTATGTTGAAAGAAGAAAAAGCCTTGAGCCGTTCGATTTGTTTTCGTGAAATTCCTCGAGAATGGGCTGACATTCTCGGGTTTGAAAAGAGTTTTGTGATAAAAAGGGTTGTGATGACCGCGAGTCATGCAGCCGATTTTGAGCTAGAAATGTTTTGAAACGTTTCATGCTCGACGATGTTTGGTGCTAGAAGGCTAGAAGTTTATGTTAACGGTGTGTTGCTAAGATCCTATTGGTGGATGCTCGAAATGGCGTTTAAGCTATTTGAGTCGAAGGTGTCACAATACGATGAGGACGAGCTTGCTCGTCCACATGGATTTTGTCAAAGGAGAAATGGATCGAGGTGGTTTGAGCCATTCGATCCGATGTTAGAATCTACAAGATTGGGCTTGGCCATCCTTGGGTATATAGCGAGGGATGCTACTTACTGGGCTGGTTCGACAATGAGTTGTTTGAAAAGATTTTGTTTAGAAAGGTTCGAAAAGGCCAAGGGCCGTGAGTTCGCTTTGAAAGACTCACCAAGAATGTGTCCTAATTCTTGGGTTATGCTTTGTGAAAAAGCATGCGATAAATGGGTTAGGATAACCGTGGGTTATTTAATCCATTTATGTTTTCAAAGGCTTAGGGAAAGTGGGGTTTGTGTTGGGTTGCTCACGATGTTTGCGATGTGTTTAATTAACGATTGTTCATTCGTTAGTTCATTTTTATCGCACGGATTTTTATGTTGTGTTGTTTGATTGATTTGTTTAATTTTTGTTTGTTGTTCATTGTTTATTTGTTTTTAGCTTGAGACGAGACATAAGCAAACTTATTCGTATTATTCATTAAAGAAGAATTGTTTGACAAATCACAAAAAGTCTAAGCTAAAACTAGAAGTTGTGTCGACGGGTGACGCGACACCTAAAGGATTAGATCCTAAGAGGATTTCTTCTTCTTTGCGTTTGCCAACGCCTCCGTTCTCGCCATCTTCCTTTTAAGTCGTGATGGTTTGCATTTTATAGGCGCATTCTCGCACGTCAGTTCATTCCCAATGTCTGCGTTAGGGGTTGGATTGTTTGCGGGCGTGACCAAGTCTGCGTGATCTATGGGAGGAAGTGATCCTGTGAAGATCGTGGGGTTATATGGAGGGTGATCTTTGTCGGATGATTTGGGTTTAAGACTTTCGTCATCTTGGACCGTGGCTTGGTTGGACATAGGCCATTCGTCCCCTTTATCGTTGAACGGAGCGTCAATGATTTGATTGTCGCTCGGTTTGATATTGTTGTAGCAGTTCATAATGGGAGGTGATCCCACGAAGATTGTGTGGTCGGCGAAAGGGTTGGCGTCGTTGAACGTTTGAGACGGTTTGTCGAGCTTTCCTTGGTCGATGAGATCTTGGATGGCGTGCTTCAGTTTGAAGCAGTTTTCTGTGTCGTGGCCTTTGCCTCTGTGGTATGCACAGTAAGCATTTGGGTTCCAAAGTTTTGGCTTTTTGTCTTCGGGCGGCTCGCTAGTAGGCCCGATTGGTTGTAGGTAGTTGTTTTCAACCAACCTATGGAATGCCCTAGTGTAAGGCATGAAGCTCCTGTAGCTTTTGGTTGCAAATGCGTCAAGGCTGTCCACAGTGTAGTTTTCCTCACTCTTGGTCGGGCGAGGAGATTTTGGTGAGTTATCTTGGTAGGTATGGCCGGTGTATCTGGCCATCGTGCCGGTCTTAAGATCGTCTTCAATCTGAGCGCCGACCCGGATGAGTTGTTCGAAGTCTTGGATGTTGCTGTACCGCATGTATAATTGATACACGGGTCGCAGGTTGTTTATGAACTTAGGCACAAGTTCGTCCTCATGCGGGCGATTTGGAATTCGTGCGCTTAGCTTTTTCCATCGAGAGAGATACTCGGTGAAGCCTTCATTGTCCTGTTGGTTAAGGGCCTCGAGAGTGTGGATGGAGACGTGCGTGTCGGTCTTGTCCTTGATACGTTGCTCCAAACGCCTTATCTCGGTCTTGTGGTGATTTAGCAGGCGTTCGAGGTCGTCAGTCAGCTTGGTGATTTGTTCACGGAGTGCGTTAACATCATCATTGCCAGCCATTTTGCGGGTGTAGGTTCGTTTCTTGTAGGGGATGACTATGAGATTCTTAGTACGGCGAGTATCCAGCTGAGGCCTGTATTTCACTTTGTATATTAGTGACACCACTCGACCCACTAGACTCACGATCACTCTAAGCATTCATTTTAGCTCATTCCTTTGTTTAGAAAGACCTTTTATGTTTTGAAAAAGGAGGTTTTTGAAAAGGTTTTAGCTAAAGGAAGCTTTTGAGGCGAGGACGCGTGCGCACGTCTCGTCTCGAAGTTGAAAGGTGTTATCTTTGTCGAGTCCATTTAACGGTTCATCGTTAAGGGATGGATGAAAGGGGTTTGACTTGAGAGCGGTTAGCTAGTCGAGTTGAGGATGTTGAAGTGGGTTGGTTTGTGTGAGGTGCATTCGGTTAGACCTACTAGGTTCAATGTTCATTTTAGGCGTTCATTTTTAGCTCATTTCATTGTTTGGAAAAAAACCTTTTAAGCTTGAAAAAGGAGATTTTCGAAGAGTTTTGGCTAAAGGGAAGCTTTTGAGACGAGGATGTGTGCGCACATCTCGTCTCGATGTTAAAAAAAAATTTGCTTTGCACCCGTCGAACTAATGTCGGTGATTTGCCGAGGTGAGCTCGAGTTCGGATGTGTAAAAGAGAAGGGATTCGACTCGAGAGTGGTTAACAAGTCGAGCCGAGGATGTTAAAAGAGGAGTCTAGGCCGTGTGACCTAGAGGAATGAAATTCACGAGCTCGGGTTTTAATCCTTGCTCGGGTTTTTGCTTGTTAGTGAAAAAGGAGAATTTTAAGAAAGCTTGTTTCAAAAATTCGCGATAGTTTTGTTTGAAAAGTGTTAGTTTGTTAGATGTTAGGTTCGTTTATCTTTGAAAAATTTATGCGAGTTTTCGAAGATATGAATGCAAATGCTTGTTTTGAAAAAGACCATGGAGTGCATAGCCTCGAACTTGTACGTATGACTCGAAAAGGGTGAAAAGAGTCAGTCGGGTACACCTCCAACTATCTTGAGTACGCTTTGGCAGATACTTAACCCCTTTATTTCCTTACGCCGGAGCGATAGGTTTTCTAAAGGGAGCACTGGGGCGGTCAAGATAGCCGTTTACGGCAAGCCGTGGAGGGGCGAGAGGAAAGCTAGTCCGGCATGTGCTTTATCGAGTGGACAAGCCTACATATGGGAACCACCTCTCAAGGGTAAAAGGGTGCCTAGATTCCAAAAGGAATGGACTCTAAACGAATGTGCATAGCTCAAATATGTATAATGGATTGTTCTAGGCTTTCAAGTTTCACCTCTTTATTTTTAAAAGAAAAAGCTAGTTTTAAGTTTTAAAAATAAAATCTCCCCAGTGGAGTCGCCAAACTGTGGAACCCGGGATCGGATGGGACCCAACTCGGCGTCTTGCTTAAGGGCGCATTTAAGTTAAAAAGACTAATTTCGAAAAACCTTTAAAACTGTTTTGGAGTCGCCACCTAATTATCGCGGAAATTAGGAACCTGCTATCATGTCCTAAGCCTAAAGACATGTCCTAGATTTTGGAGCACGCCGACACCCCTAGATCTAAGGCTTGTGAAACCAGATTGGATTCGGGGTGAGGGTACTTTAGAAAAAGAGTTCAATTAATGATTTATGAAAATCTTTTAGAAAAGCCTATGTAAAAATAGCCTCTACTGATCTAGAACAATCCATGTAAGATGATATTTGAGCTAATGTTATCGCTACGTACAAGTGCGAAAAAGGTTGTAAAAAGAATGCAGATGCATATGCAAAAAGATTGATTAAAACCCTCAGTTTTAGCATGTTTAACTTGTTAACGAAAACGGTTTAGTTAAAGGTCGAATTCATTGTTTAAGTTGATTTTAATGCAAAATAAGAAGGTGCAAGATGCATGCAAATAAAATAAAGTTCAATTGTCCATTGGTTTATTTTATAACGGTCGGTTGCTTATGCGACTTTGGCGTGTCATCGGATATGGAGTGTACCCGAAGTAAATAGAACACTTGGAGTGCAAGCGCGCTGGGTGCCAAAGCCGGGGCTAGAGTGTAGTCCCCTTTGTTAGTCCATAGAAAATAAGAAAAAGCTTTGATCCAAGTGGATCGGTACCTACCTTGTCCTGACGCTTCAGATCTGGGCAGAGCTTCGCTTCTTGAACTTAAAAGGAGGATGAATTCAACACGGGATGGTGTGTTGAACTCAAGGATTTGAGTGCTTGAGGCTTTGAGAGAGTTTTGTAGTGTGTTTGCTGTGAAAGCTAGGTGTAAAATTGTGTTTTTCGAGGTCAGGTATAGGGGTGTATATATCCTAAAACCTCGGAGAAATTAGGAAATCCGGGGATAAAAAAAAGCCAGGAAACCGCATAGGCTTATGCGGTTGCCCAGGCAAACCGCATAAGCTTATGCGGTTGCCACCCCAAACCGCGTAAGACTATGCGGTTTGAAGGTGTGTTTTTTGCGTAGTTTCCTAGTTCCGGTTTGATTATATCTCGAAAAGATTTAGTATAATCCTTACTTGCACGTCAACGAAAAGGGTAGGATATTTCTGAGATATTTTGATGTTTAGGGCTTAGGAGTGCGGGCCAAAGGCTGGGTTTGGGCTCGGTTTCGGGCCCGAGACCCGGAAAAATGAAAAGGGTGTATTTGCATGGATTTTGTGAAATAAGGTAAGACGTGAGGTTGTATTTTGTGTAAGAGGAGGTTAAAGGGAAGATCTAGCCACCGGGCCTAAATTTAGGGATTTAGGAATGCTGAATTAGACCTTGTTAATGTAAAAGGGCTAATTGTAGTGCAAATGCGAAGCTCATGCCAAATGAAGTAGGACAAGGACCTAGCTAGACTCCAAATGGAAAAAATGAACGTTTATTTAAAGCGACGTAAAGCGACCTTAGTCATTTTAACATTTCAAACGACTCAAAATGAATTCGACATTAGTTAGAACCGTTTAAGTTAACGTTAAAACATGCGTAATAAAAGTCCGTGTTACATCACATGGTTTTGTGCGGGAGGGTACGGATATGGGTATCCACAGTAGTCGAACCTAATATCACTCCAAGTGCCCCAAGTAAACACCGCCGGGTACCTCCTCTCTATAGCCGTGACTTTCTCAGGAAGGAAGAAAGGGAAAGGGCTGTAGATTCAGCACTACACAAAGCAAAAATACAAACCAAGACATAATACAAAGCGAACACGATGTAAATCAAAGCGAAAAAAAATGACTAACCTCCATCAGCAAGCCAGGAGAAACAAGCAGAATCCTGGAACCCAAGTGCATCGTGCGCGGCCTCACAACATCCATACAAAACTGGATGCACAGGCCCAGAGCCGGAGAGACCAAGTCGTATCCCCCTATAGCACTCCAGTCAAGGAGATATATCAGTACGGAGGTGGCGGCACGCTCGCCCTTCTTGCCAAAGTAAATCGAGCTCACGAACCACCAGAGCCACATACGAGCGTTCTGCTCGTGGCTCCAAGCCTCAGGGCCATGCTGAGTCTTCCCCTCAAAATACTCCATGATGTAACTGGTCTTGATGGAGTTAGGCACCTTTCCCTGGTAGGGCACCTCAAGGCCGCCACCCACCGCCTCGAGCATCACCCTCTCGGCGATGGACGGCGCAACACCGAAATCCATATGACGGTCACCAAAAGGCAAACCCGTGATGATGGCATAGGCAGACAGTGTAATGCCGGCTTCAAAACCTGGTAGATGGAACGTGGTCGTCGTATCCCAATACTGGTCAAAAAACGAACGTATGATCCTCAAATTTGCCGTGGTCGAATCTCTGCAATCTCACGCCAACGTGCAACCAAGGGGCCAAAAGCGCAGCGGTCGATCAAAGCCCTGGCCTCCGCGGACAGGGCATGTTTGTACGCCCATATGACAGTCGAGACGCCGGAGAAGGTCCTTATAGAGCCAACCGATAAGCCAGCGATGGCTCAACGCGAAAGGTGACTCTCCGGATTCGCCGAAAGGTTATGACCATCCCCATCCCTAGAAAAAGAACGGTCAACACGCGGACCGTGGCTCGCACGTGCCCTACCACCACGTGACCCCGTAGCCTCTTAGGGCTCACCCTCGCCCTCAGCCTCAATCTCCATCACCTCTTCCTCTTCCGCCTCAGTGGCGCGACGGCCACCGGTAGGCGCACCACGTGCGCGACCCTTATGGGTCAGGAAGTCACGCGAGCCGGGAAACGGCTCTCTCTCACTCACCGTTCTACACAACCCTGACCCGCTAGGAGTGCCCTCACTCCTAGAACCGGTACTCCTACGAGCCGCAGACGAGCGCCCCCTACAACATTTTAACAAATACACATGCAAGGCGCCAAATAAGTACAAAAACAGCAAAACAGCAAAAGACCCTCTATAGAGTCCTTTTAGGCCTAATTCACAATTTCGCCAAAAACCGCTCTACGAGCATCAAAATTTCAACTTGATGGTTTCTATGCACTATATTAACCTTCAATTGCACCCCCTAACAATTAATTGCATTTTGGACTTACCGATCAAAAACCCCCAATTTTGACCTGTAGAGTCCAAGGGCCCAACAATACTCTAGAGGGGGGGTGAATAGAGGATTGTACCTCTTAAAAATTTTGCAATGAAATAATAAGTGCGGAAATGTAAATTGCGGAAAGTAAATAACACAAGGATTTAGCGTGGTTCGGCCCAATTGAAAAGCCTACATCCACCCCTTCTTCTTATTAATTATTTATCAAGAGCACCTACCACGGCCTAACTTACTACAAATAATTAACAAACACTAGAGATCTACCCCGACCTTAGTGTGAAGCTTTTTCTTTTTAAACTCAAGAAATTAATCTCTAACAAGGTGATTATTTTTCTCGTTGCAAGTCTCTCAATAAATTGAAAATACAATTCAATTGTCTAGAGAGTCTTATCGTAACTATGCACTTTAGAAAATATGATTTAAGAACAAAAGTACAAAGTTAAAATAGCTTTCAAAATCAAAGTAAATAATTTGCAAAAGACAAGTGAAGAGCACGGTTCAAAATTGAACAAAAACGTTTTGCAAAGTAAAATTAAGATTGTATTTTGAAAAGCTTGGATTGATTAAAAATGTATTGGAAGTATTAAAAATGTGTTGTATTGTGTTGGATGATTTTTAATCAAAATGGAGTAGAGTGCTTATAGTACTCGTGTGACTCTAGGTCACAAAGCAAAGGATAATATTATTTTTATTTTGCAAAATAAAAGATAATATTACAATAGTATTGTTGTGTGATAATACTTCCTCACAAAATAATTTGCTAGTTGTCAAAATATATTTAGGAAGATATTTAGTATTTACTTGATCTCCAAGAACGAATCTAGACATTTAATTCAACTAGGAGATGCAAGATATTATTATTAGATATTAGAAGATAATATAGAGAAAATCTATCTTTTATAAATATATAGTATATGACCGAATTATGGTCATATACGTCCTCACATATTTTCGGCCATAAAAGATAGTAGATATGTTTATCAAAATATATTATCTTATAAGATCAACTTAGAAGAGAAGAATTATCATAAAGGATATTTTAAGAAATCATAATATATCACAATTATTTTGCACATCTTTTACAACTAGATTATCATATATTTTACTAAGTAAAATATATTCAAATCTAATTCTAAGATGAGTAAAATATATTCTCATATATCATAATAAAAAATATAGAAAACTTTTAGCCCTAGATAATTCTTTAGAAAATATTTAGAAAATATTTATAAAACGTTTTTATGAAAACTGCTACAGCACTAATGTTACTGTAACACGAAATCATGTTAGGGTAACATTACTGCTGAGCTAAGATTTGTAGTGCATAGCTTCGTTAAGTCACTTTACATGTTTCGTTCCTATAGTCTTGACTTGATACGAAGCTTGTCTTTGACGTTTCATATCCTCTTCTTCTTTTCACTTCTTTTCGAGCTTAGATACCTACGCATCATAAACACAAACACGCAAACGAGTAGCATACGATAGAAATAAATAACTTGACAATATCAAAACTAATCGTGGAGTCAACAAATTCCCCCTTTTTGATGATGTCAAGTCTCCCAAGGTCTATGAGGACCTATCTAAGATTTATTTCTAAGGTCGTTCCCCCTCAATCGAACATCGTCTCGAAAAGATGAGAGTCCTCGAAAAGAAGGTTTATTTCACCTAGCTTAAGCCAACCAAAATCGTTAGTGATATATAAAACAAAACACTCGAGAGAGAATAACGATAAGAAACCAAGATAGTGAAATTGAACGAGGATAACGCAATCAAATCTTTAGACGTCTTTTCCCCCTCTTGACTTCATCGAAAAGGAGAAGGACTAGAATAATATTAAATCATAAGCACACATATGCAATATATAAAGAACACATACGAGTTATATTAATTAAAAGCAGCAACATGATCCGAAATCATTCCAAAATAAGCACACAAAGGCAAATTAAGTCTTTGGCCATATAAGACCGAATAAAAACAGAACCAGAAAATAGAAAACGAGATTAATGTTTCAAAAGATTGATCCTAAAGCAAGCTAATAATAAGGATGGTTGGTGAATGGTGCGGTTAAGGCTTAATGACAACCCAAAAAATGACTAACACTACGCGCAAACGATCATGGCAACTAGACGCGGTGGTTACGCTCCAGCAAATAAACAGTCCTATCCACTTTGTCGGTAATCCCGCGAAGTCTATCCACGATCTCCACTAGCCTCTGTGACGGAGGATTAACATGAGCTCGAAACAAGTCCACAAGTTGGCCCACATTCTCGCTCAAAGTCCCTCCACGAGTGTTAATCCGGTTGAGGTCTTCTTGGATGTGTCCCACATGCTCCTGCAGTCTACCCACCTTATAATCAACGCTCCAAAGGGACTTCATAATATCATCTTTGGACTTTTCCATCTCTTCAGCAAATGCCTTCAACTTTCCATCGACATCCATAGGTTCGGGTTTCACTTGCGTTCCACCCGTAGCCATTCGACCAACGAGTTCCTCAAACTTACTCATCATCTTGGCCTCGAAACCATCCAACCTAGACATCATTAAAGCCTGCAACTCACCTAAAATTTCCTCGGTTCTCCCAACATCGAGTCTCACATTCACTGGTTCACTTTGCTCACCCACTTTCTCCTTCCCAGGTCGTTGTCTTGGGACATGGACTACGTCCACGCCCTCCAAATTCATTCGACGAAGCAGCAAATTACTCATGACTTCAGTAGATGGGCGAGTGATAGTGTTCTTACTCACCACACCTTTAAGTTTCAATAACTTCGACATCCACATACTATAAGGAACAACCAAAGTAGGAGAAGTACGAGAAACGGTGAGCTTCTCCAATTGAGCGCTAATGTGAGAAAAGATCAGAAGCGGCAAGTTTACTCGAACACCATTAAGAATGTGAAATAACAGACGGTTCTCGTGTGCGTCAATACGCTGAGTACCTCCCTTTTTAGGGAGAATGGTGGCATGAACACAGTTTATAAGAAAACGAGCTAAGGGACTTATTTTAGAAACCAATACCTCATCGTTTACTCTTGCCTCGGGATCAAAGAAAGTCTTATACCGGAGTTGCTCTTCTTCATTCAACCCATTCCACTTAGCACCTGAAATTACCTCGACCCCTTCGCAAGGAATTCCCCAAGCCTCAGTAAACTCTTCCATGGTGATTTTAATGGCTTTATCACCAAAGTTAGCACATAGTACTCTGTTTTCCACACGCAAGGTAGCCCAAAACTGAGCGACCTAACTGGATACGTCACGTGCGACCCATCCAAAAACTCCTGCCAGCCTTGAAAAACGAGAATGTCACTGAAATCTTTCAAATTTTCAACTTCGTCATACCATGCAATAGGGTAGACACGACTTGAGTGAAGAGGATAGCGAAGGATCAAGCAAGCACGGAAAAGTTCCTTAAGTTTCAACCGTGTGTCCTCGACAGCCTCGAGAACGGTCTTATTCTCTGGAAGTACCATCTCCGTTTGAGAAGCATATGATGGTCCAGACTCGGTTTTTACCCGTTTTCCGCTTGATTCTTCTCCAGACGAAACAGGGGATGATGGTCGTGATGAATCTGACGAAGAGACAACCACTGACGCGGCTCTAGTCTTCATGGTACGTTTGGGGGTGGCGTTCGTCTTTTTGGGAGGCATGGTTTTTAGGTTTTTTGGTTTTGAATTTTGAAGTGATGGTGATGTAAAAGAGAAGATGAAAGGGTGGTAAAAAGGGAGAGTTAAATCGGTGGGTAGGTGAGAAGAGGAGAGAGGAGTTTAAATAGGGTGAAAGGATTTAGGGTGTTTGTGTGGTGGTGAACAAAAGTGACGTGAGAGGGGTAAGATTTGAGTAGATTTTGGTAAGTTGTGATAATTATTATTATCATTATTTGGTAATATTTTGGGTGAGGATAATAATAATATATGATATAATAATATTTGATAGTATTTGTATGGGATATAAAGATTAGGAAATATTATTATAGAGGGAATCAAATAAGAGTTTGATTTAGGATTAATCTTAAGGTAAGTCTAGTTTTATTAGGATATGGAAGTAGCTAAGATCCTATTTTACTTAAGTTGGGATTATACCATAAAATATGTAAAAGTAATCTCATTAGGAAGGCATAAATACAATTATTTATACTAGATGCAAAAAGGAATTGTCCTATTTGTGGAGTAATGAGATTTATACATATGGTATAGGATAATCAAAGAAATAAAATACGGATATTATTGAGCTCATAAAAATAAAACTAGAATGTATCAAAAATTAAAGCGTATAGAATTTCACAACTTAATACGGACACAGTCGCAAAACCAAAACTAGTCAATCATACGGAGTAAAACACACGGCCAAACAATCAATTATCATTAACCAAGCTAATATCAAGACGTAATTTCTCAAAGCGTTCCCTAGCTAAGGGTTTTGTAAAAATATCAGCTTTTTGATCTTCGGTTGGACAAAAGATTAGTTCAATATTACCTTTTTCTACATGATCTCTCAAAAAGTGATGGCGAATATCGATGTGTTTGGTCCGAGAATGCATGGCCGGGTTCTTAGATATAGCTATGGTACTAATGTTATCGCAATAAATAGGTACGCTTTCAAAAACTACCCCATAATCATATAATTGTTGCTTAAGCCAAAGTAGTTGAGAACATACCAAAGATGCTGCAATATACTCATTTTCCGTTGTAGATAATGCAACCGTAGCTTGTTTCTTTGAACCCCATGATACTATACCCGATCTGAGAAATGTAGCCGTTCCCGAAGTGCTTTTTCGGTCTATTGAGCATCCTCCATAATCCGCATCCGAATAACCTTTAAGATCAAAATTGTCATACATAGGATAAAACAAATATAAATTCATTGTACCAATTAAGTATCTTAAAATACGCTTGACTGCCACAAGATGGGATTCCTTAGGGTTTGCTTGAAACCTAGCACACACACAAACACTTTGCATAATATCGAGACGACTAGCCGTGAGATATAGAAGAGACCCTATCATGCCTCTATATACGGTCTCATCCACGGCTTTTCGATCTTCATCCTTGTCCAATTTTGTCGTTGTCGCCATAGGTGTGGAGATAACCTTACCGTTCTCCATACCATACTTCTTGAGCAACTCCTTAATGTATATTTGTTGATGTATCATTATACCTTCCTTAGTTTGCTTGATTTGTAGACCTAGGAAGAAACTCAATTCTCCCATCATACTCATTTCAAATTCGGATTGCATTAGGTCTGAAAAATCACTACACAAAATTTCATTAGTAGCACCAAAAATAATATCATCAACATAAACTTGAACAATTAAAATATTTGTCCCCTTGGTTTTCAAAAACAAGGTTTTATCGACAGAGCCACGTTTGAAATCATTTTTAAGTAAAAATTGAGATAAACGATCATACCATGCCCTAGGGGCTTGTTTTAAACCATAAAGAGCTTTGTCGAGAAAATAAACATGGTTTGGAAATTCATTATCTTGAAAACCGGGGGGTTGTTCAACATACACTTCCTCTTTCAAATAGCCATTAAGAAAGGCGGTCTTAACATCCATTTGATAGAGTTTAAACCCTTTGTGAGCGGCAAAGGCAATTAGTAATCTAATCGCTTCTAAACGGGCTACCGGTGCGAAGGTTTCGTCAAAATCAATGCCTTCTTGTTGGTTATAGCCTTGCACCACTAGCCTTGCCTTATTCCTCACAATAGCTCCCGAATCGTCAAGTTTGTTTCTAAAAACCCAACGAGTACCAATAACTTTACGATTCGGAGGCCTAGGAACCAAGTGCCAAACTTTGTTTTTCTCAAATTGTCGTAACTCATCTTGCATTGCAACTATCCAATCGGAATCGGTTAGTGCAACTTTGATGTTGTTAGGTTCAATTGTAGAGAGAAACGAATTTAGCACACAATAGTTATTCATGATGGACTTACGCGTTTGTATACCTTTGTTGTAGTCACTAAGTATCGCATCTGTGGGGTGAGAACTTTGGTGTTTCCATTTCTTGGTCGTTGTTGGAAGGTTTTTAGGATTTTCATCTGATGTTACTCTAACATTATCCGTAACGTCAGATGTTCCCCCTGAATTCAAGCTGGATGTTACTGTTGATGTTACCTTAACATCTGCTTCCAAAGAATCTTTCGTGGAGTCTTTGGAGTTAGATGATGAAGTGACATTAACATTATCCTTGCCTTGAATGTCGTCCAAGTTTGACTTTTGAGGCTTTTCAGCGTCGGTTCCAATAACTTGTGTTTCATCATTTTCGTCGTCTAATTCGGGTAAGTCTTTATGAGTAAGCCAGAAATCTGGATCTTCCTCTTCTTCCAAGTCATCTCCTTCATATTGTTCGAGAGTATCGTTTTCATCAAATACGACATGTATACTTTCTTCCACGCACATAGTTCGCTTGTTGTATACACGATATGCCTTGCTATGATTGGAATAACCCAAGAGAACACCTTCATCACTACGAGGATCAAACTTTCCCAATCTATTTTTACCATTATTATGTATAAAACATTTACTTCCAAAACATCTTAGACGGGATATGTTTGGTTTTCTTCCTCTTAGTAGTTCGTAAGGGGTTTTCTTCTAGATTGGTCTAATCATAGCTCGGTTGTGTATATAACAAGCGGTATTCACGGCTTCTGCCCAAAAGTTTCTAGGCAAACCGCTACAAAGTAACATAGTGCGTGACATGTCTTCTATGGTTCGATTCATCCTTTCGACTACTCCATTTTGTTGAGGAGTTCTAGGGGCCGAAAAGTTGTGATCGATACCATTCTCTCGACAATATTCAATGAAGGCTTGGTTATCGAACTCGGTACCATGATCCGTCCTAACAGATATGAGATTATGCGAATACTTGTTTTGAGCTAATTTTATCAAGCACACAAATTCATTAAAGGTATGATCTTTGGAGCTTAAGAAAATTGGCCAAACAAATCTCGAATAATCGTCTACTAATACAAAGACGTATCTAGCACCGGCTCTACTACTAACCCTCATTGGTCCACATAAATCCATGTGAACTAATTCAAGCGGCTTGGAAGTGCTTACCACGTTCTTAGATTTAAACGATGACCTCACGTGTTTACATCGTACACACGTGCCACACAATTTATTGGTGTCAAACTTTATGGAGGGAAGTCCTTCAACAAGTTCCAATCTTTTCAACCTTTTTAGACAATGTGTGTTAATATGGCCGAATCTCTTGTGCCATAAAGAGTGATCATTCGTGACAGCACTCATACACGTGAAGGATATAGAAGGAATACTTTCTATGTCAACGACATAGACATTATTCTTTCTTCTTCCTTCAAGTATAACTCGGCTAGATCCTTCACGAGTGATACGACACACACTTGAATGAAACACAACTTTGTTCCCACGATCACATAATTGTGAGATACTTAGAAGGTTATGATTAAGTCCTTGAACAAGTAGCACGTTGTCAATGGAGTGTGTTTTGGAGATTCCAACTCGACCAATTCCAATGGTCTTTCCTTTACCATTATCCCCAAAAGTAACACTTCCACCTTCATAAGTTTCAAGTGAGAGGAACTTGCTTTTATCTCCCGTCATGTGCCTCGAGCAACCACTATCCAAGTACCATTGGTTGCTTCCTCTCACTTCTTCCTACAAAAAGTTTACTTTTGTGATTTAGGTACCCACACAAAGTTGGGTCCTCTCCTATTAGTTACCTCAGGAAGTAAATCTTTACGAATCCAAACACTTTTAACAATATACTTCTGTTTATGATTATAGTACAAGTTAGGATCAAAAGATTCATACTTCCTTTTAGTAGATTCATGATTGTATGGAGTTTTAGATTTAGGCTTGTTATCACAACTAGTTTTGACATAATCTTTATTCCTTTTATGATGCATAACACGTTTTTTACAAGTATTGACATAATGACCCGTTTTTCCACAAAAATTACAAATTTTATATTCGGGAAGACCAACGTATTGTCTTTTGCGAAAATCACGGTTAGTGGGTTCATTCATTTTCTTAACGTGTTCTACGCGACATCTAGTTTGATAACCTAAACCTTCCTTATGGTGTCGATTAGATTGTTGAGTTAAAAAGTTAAGGACTTCTTGACTAGCTTCCCATTTCTTACTAACATTGAAAGCTTCTTTTAATTTCTCATTAAGTTCTTCCTTTTCTTTACTCAACTTTTCACAATTATTACAAGACTCGACCTCTACACTTATGGTGGATTCCTTTTTACTCAATTCGGATTGAAGCTCAACAATTTTCTTTATAAACGATGACTTCATAACTTTAAAAGTTGATTATTGTTGAATAAGTTCATTAGTGAGGTTGTTTACTTGGTTATCTAACAACTTAACCTTTTCTTCAAGTTCATGATTTCGTTCAACATATGATGACGTTACTGTAACATCCTCCAAAGCTGGCATATCCTCTTCAGATGTTAGGTTAACCTCATCTAGGGTTTCCTTTATCTGGTCAGATGTTGGAGTAACACTGACAGGAGGTACATCAACTTCTGGTGATGGTATGGTAACATCATCCCGTGTTAGACTAACATCACCGAACGAACTTTCAGAATTTTCAGAGTGTATAGACGATTTATCATCTTCGGAAGCGTAATCAGAGTCAAGGTTATACTTGCTTCGATCCAAGTTTGGCGTAGGTTCAACATATGTGTCAAAGCTTTGCTTTGAAACATTTGGTGAACTTACGTTCTTCTTAGAGCGAAGTTTTTTAACCTTTTCACTCAAAGAACAATTATCATCTTCAAGGTTTTTAATATAAGTTTCTTGATTAACACAAGTATTATAAACACCTTCAAAAATTTCTAAAATTCTATCCTTGGACAACTTTAAAAACTTATTCTTAACTTTATTGAAAGTTACCTCAATTTCTTCATCCGAATTAGCTTTTCCCATTAAGCACAAGTCCTTGTAGGGTCTACCTTTTATTGTTTCCACGCCGTACGTATTAAGGCACACGTTTGCCTCTTCTTCCTCCTCGGCATCTTCATCCGAATCAATCTCAAGATCTCCCCATCCATCGGAGGCTAGCATGGCCGTTTTATACGTACTCTTGGCTTTCTCACGTTTGGCTTTGTTTTTGATCTTTGCCCAAGTAGGACAATCTTTGATGATGTGAGTAGTCTCTCCACACTTGTAACAACCCTTGTTCGAATTTCTTGTCTTAAAGGGTTTGAAATTTTTACTCACATTTTTTGAAGAATTGAAGCCAAATTTTTTACTGTTAAACCTTTTGACAAATAATCCTATTTCATCATCCGAATACTCATCATCACTGGACTCGGCTTGAAGAGCTATCCCTTTATTTTTGATTGGTTCTACGTGTCCCTTGTTGAGTGTTAACTCATGGGCCATCAAGGATCCAATCAAGTTTTCATAAGAAAGTGTGGATAGATCTTTAGCTTCCTCTATCGCAGTGATGTTGGGTTGCCACTTATCGGTTAGACTACGAAGGATCTTATTGACTGGATCCTCGGTAGTATAAACTTTGCCTAGATTTTTTAACTCATTGATTATACTAAGAAATCGATCAGACATGTCACTGATGTTTTCATTTTTCTCCATATGAAACATCTCGTACTGATGAGTTAACAAATTTTCTCGGCATTTCTTAACTTGGGATGTTCCTTCATAGGAGGCCTCAAGATTATCCCAAATTTCTTTAGCACTAGCGGATGATGAAAAACGATTAGAGATTTCTTTGGTTAAACCTTTTTGTAACATAGTTAAAGCTTTGAAATTCTTTTGAGCAACTTTAAAATCTTTCTCATTATAGTCATCTTCTTGCTTTTCACTTTGCAAATCAGTAGAAAGTATAGCAATGGGTCCTTTGACTATGATTCTCCAACATTCAAAATCAACTCCTTTTATATGATTTCTCATTTGATTTTTCCAATGACTATAATCCTTACCATCGAAGATAGGATACTTTATCGTGTCACTAGATTCCATTTTTTAAAAAATAAAAGGGTAGACCGAAGGTTTTTGAAAAAGAAATAAAAAGTAAAATATCAAAACTAGAGTATTGGATCAACCTCTTTAGCGGTAAAGCTATCAAGAGCACGAGGCTCTGATACCAATTGTAGAGTCCAAGGGCCCAACAATACTCTAGAGGGGGGGGGGGGTGAATAGAGGATTGTACCTCTTAAAAATTTTGCAATGAAATAATAAGTGCGGAAATGTAAATTGTGGAAAGTAAATAACACAAGGACTTAACGTGGTTCGGCCCAATTGAAAAGCCTACATCCACCCCTTCTTCTTATTAATTATTTATCAAGAGCACCTACCACGGCCTAGCTTACAACAAATAATTAACAAACACTAGAGATCTACCCCGACCTTAGTGTGAAGCTTTTTCTTTTTAAACTCAAGAAATTAATCTCTAACAAGGTGATTATTTTTCTCGTTACAAGTCTCTCAATAAATTGAAAATACAATTCAATTGTCTAGAGAGTCTTATCGTAACTATGCACTTTAGAAAATATGATTTAAGAACAAAAGTACAAAGTTAAAATAGCTTTCAAAATCAAAGTAAATAATTTGCAAAAGACAAGTGAAGAGCACGGTTCAAAATTGAACAAAAACGTTTTGCAAAGTAAAATTAAGATTGTATTTTGAAAAGCTTGGATTGATTAAAAATGTATTGGAAGTATTAAATATGTATTGTATTGTGTTGGATGATTTTTAATCAAAATGGAGTAGAGTACTTATAGTACTCGTGTGACTCTAGGTCACAAAGCAAAGGATAATATTATTTTTATTTTGCAAAATAAAAGATAATATTACAATAGTATTGTTGTGTGATAATACTTCCTCACAAAATAATTTGCTAGTTGTCAAAATATATTTAGGAAGATATTTAGTATTTACTTGATCTCCAAGAACGAATCTAGACATTTAATTCAACTAGGAGATGCAAGATATTATTATTAGATATTAGAAGATAATATAGAGAAAATCTATCTTTTATAAATATATAGTATATGACCGAATTATGGTCATATACGTCCTCACATATTTTCGGCCATAAAAGATAGTAGATATGTTTATCAAAATATATTATCTTATAAGATCAACTTAGAAGAGAAGAATTATCATAAAGGATATTTTAAGAAATCATAATATATCACAATTATTTTGCACATCTTTTACAACTAGATTATCATATATTTTACTAAGTAAAATATATTCAAATCTAATTCTAAGATGAGTAAAATATATTCTCATATATCATAATAAAAAATATAGAAAACTTTTAGCCCTAGATAATTCTTTAGAAAATATTTAGAAAATATTTAAAAAACGTTTTTATGAAAACTGCTACAAAGACTAATGTTCTCAGAATACCTAAATCATGTTAGGGTAACATTATCACGAGCTAAGATTTGTAGTGCATAGCTTCGTTAAGTCACTTTACATGTTTCGTTCCTATAGTCTTGACTTGATACGAAGCTTGTCTTTGACGTTTCATATCCTCTTCTTCTTTTCACTTCTTTTCGAGCTTAGATACCTACGCATCATAAACACAAACACGCAAACGAGTAGCATACGATAGAAATAAATAACTTGACAATATCAAAACTAATCGTGGAGTCAACATGACCTAAGTTCTTCGTTCTAATCGATTTTAAACCTCGATTTGGAGGTCGATTCCTTACAATATTCATAAATTAAAACTAGATACATGTTATACTAGTTAAGGGGAACCCATGCAGAAGTTTAATTGGAATTCTGGGTCCGAAAATCCGGGTTCAATTTTTGGGGTCGGGTTCAATTTGGACGAAAATACACTAAATCGTCCCCAAATTGCACACAATGCACACTAACATTCAAGCATAGCACAATACACGGGAATGGCATTATTCTCTAGCAAGCAAACGGCATATTTCAAGCAAAAAGACGATTTTTCACAAAAACCGTCTTTTTTACATTTCTACCTAGAACTAGCTAAATACTCCCTCCATTCTTTCCAATTAGCCCCATATACCTTTTTCGAAAATTTTATTAGCCCCATTTCCCTTTTTAGTAACAATTTCTCTAACATACCCCACTTTTTCTCGTACATACCTACTTTTTCTCACTCACATCCAATTTTTTATAATTAAACTACTCTACTTTATTCACTCTACCCCACTTTCTTCACTTTTTCTTAAAAATGGTGAAAAAAGGAAGGGGGCTAAATGGCTAGAATGGAGGGAGTATAACATCAAAATGCATAAAAACAAGTTAAATGGAGCATTATCTTGATCCATAGCTAAGCAGTGCAACAAAAACGAGCAAAAACCGTCTTGAAATTGCAAGGGACAAATTTTTTGAGTGAGAAAGTCGAAATGGGAAATGAGGTATAGACACGGCTGATCCCGTGTTTTAACAAGACAATTTTGCCCAATACCCTAATCGCAAGGGGCCTTGCGATTTGGTCCCCGAATCGCAAGCCCTCTTGCGATTCCACCCTTGGGCTTTTTCCTGTTTTCTCGTTTTTGGGCCTAAACTCGAATTCCTAATCTACTTTTAGCTCAATTTGACACTTTTACACGTCCTATGACTCGGTCAAGGCGTCACCTTGTGGAACCCGGGATCGAGGGGGCCCCAACTCGGCGACTTGCATAAGGGCGCTTAAAGTTAAAAAGATTAAGTTAGATAAACCGTTAAAACTGTTTTGGAGTCGCCAGCTAATTATCGCGGAAATTAGGAACCTGCTAACATGTCCTAAGCTGTAAAACACGTCCTAGATTTTGGAGTACTGTGGATACCCATATCCGTACCCTCCCAAACAAAACCCTGTGATGTATCACGGACTTTTATTACGCATGCTTTAACGTTGACTTAAACGGTTCTAACTAATGTCGAATTCATTCTGAGTCGTTTTAAATGTTAAATGTTTTAGGTCGCTGTACATCGCCTTATAAACGTTCATTTTGTCCATTTGGAGTCTAACTAGGTCCTTGTCCTACTTCATTTGGCATGAGCTTCGCATTTGCACTACAATTAGTCCTTTTACACTAACAAGGTCTAATTCAGCATTCCTAAATTCCTAAATTTAGGCCCGGTAGCTAAAACCGCTATTTAGCCTCCTCTTACACAAAATACAGCTCCACGTCTTACCTTATTTCACAAAAACTATGCAAAAACACCCTTTTCATTTTTCCGGGTCTCAGGCCCAAAACCGAGCCCAAACCCAGCCTTTGGCCCGCACTCCAAAGCCCTGAGCATCACAAAATATCTCAGAAATATCCTAGGGGTTTTCTTGAGCTTCACGTTTGAGATTATCTCGAAATCTTTCAAAGATATAATTCAACCGAAACTAGGAAACTACACAAAAAACCCGACCCTCGAACCGCATAAGCTTATGCGGTTTGGGTAGGAAACCGCATAAGGCTATGCGGTTTCCCCAGGCAACCGCATAAGGCTATGCGGTTCCTTGGCCTGTTTTTATCCCCGATTTCCTAATTTCTCCGAGGTTTTTAGTATATATACAGCCCTATACCTCGACCTCAAATCATACTTTCAGATCACAATTTCACACACAATTCACAACACACAAATCCTCTTTCACAAAAAGCCTCAAGCACTCAAATCCTTGAGTTCAACACACCATCCCGTGTTGAATTCATCCTCCTTTTAAGTTCAAGAAGCGAAGCTCTGCCCATATCTGAAGCGTCAGGACAAGGTAGGTATCGATCCACTTGGATCAAAGCTTTTTCTTATTTTCTATGGACTAACAAAGGGGTCTACACTTTAGCGCCCCCCCGGCTTTGGCACCCAGCGCGCTTGCAATCCAAGTGTTCTATTTACTTCGGGTACACTCCATATCCGATGACACGCCAAAGTCGCATAAGCAACCGACCTTATAAAATAAACCAATGGACAATTGAACTTTATTTTATTTGCATGCATCTTGCACCTTCTTATTTTGCATTGAAATCAACTTAAACAATGAATTCGACCTTTAACTGAACCGTATTCGTTAACAAGTTGAACATGCTAAACTGAGGGTTTTAATCAATCTTTTTGCATCTGCATCTGCACTCTTTTACAAACCTTATCGCACTTGTACGTAGCGATAATATTAGCTCAAATATCATCTTACAAGGATTGTTCTAGGTCAGTAGAGGCTATTTTTACATAGGCTTTTCTAAAAGGTTTTCATAAATCATTATTTGAATTAACTCTTTTTCTAAAGTACCCTCACCCCGAATCCAATCTGGTTTCACAAGCCTTAGATCTAGGGGTGTCGGCGTGCTCCAAAATCTAGGACATGTTTTTTACTTAGAACATGGTAGCAGGTTCCTAATTTCCGCGATAATTAGGTGGCGACTCCATAACAGTTCTTAAAGGTTTTTCCAACTTAATCTTTTTTAACTTTAAAATCCGCCCTTAAGCAAGACGCCGAGTTGGGTCCCTCGACGCGGTTCCCGGGTTCCACAGTTTGGCGACTCCGCTGGGGAGAACTTATTTTTAAAACTTAAAACTAGCTTTTTTTTAAAAAAATAAAGAGGTGAAACTTGAAAGCCTTGAACAATCCAAGTATACATATTTGAGCTATGCACATTCGTTTAGAGTCCATTCCTTTTGGAATCTAGGCACCCTTTGCACCCTCGAGAGGTGGTTCCCACATGCAGGCTTGTCCACTCGATAAAGCACATGCCGGACTAACTTTCCTCTCGCCCCTCCACGGCTTGCCGTAAACGGCTATCTCGACCGCCCCAGTGCTCCCTTCAGAAAACCTATCGCCCCGGCGTAAGGAAATGAAGGGGTTAAGTATCTGCCAAAGCGTACTCGAGGTAGTTGGAGGTGTACCCGACTGACTCATTTTCCACCCTTTTTGAGTCATACGTACAAGTTCGAGGCTATGCACTCCATGGTCTTTTTCAAAACGAGCATTTGCATTCATATCTTCGAAAACTCGCTTGAAACGTTTCAAAGATAAATGAACCTAACACCTAACAAACTAACACTTTTCAAACAAAACTATCGCGAATTTTTGAAATAAACTTTTTCAAAATTTCCTTTTTCACTAACAAGCAAAAACCCGAGCAAGGAATAAAACCCGAGCTCGCGGATTTCAATCCTCTAGGTCACACGGCCTAGACTCCGTTTTAACATCCTCGACTCGACTTGCGCGCGCCGAATCCTTCTCTTTTTACACATCCGACTCGAGCTCACCTCGGTAAATCACCGATATCAGTTCGACGGATGCAAAACAAAATCTTTTAACATCGAGACGAGATGTACGCACGCATCCTCGCCTCAAAAGCTTCCCTTAGCAAAACCTTTTCGAAAATCTCCTTTTTCAAGCTTAAAAGGTCTTTCAAAACAACGAAATGAGCTAAAATGAATGCCTAGAATGAATGTGAGTCTAGTGGGTCGAGTCGTGTCGCTAATATGCAAAGTGAAATGCAGGCCTCAGCTGGATACTCGCCGTACCAAACAACGTGTAATAATCCCTTACAAGAAACGAACCTACACCCGCAAAATGGCCGGCAACAACGAAGAAGTCACCGCACTCCGTGATCAAGTTGCAAAGCTGACCGCTGACCTTGAGGGCCTTTTGACCCACCATACCGTCGAGGTCGAACGCATGGAAACCAAGATCAAGGAAGAGGCCGATAGGCATGCTAAGAAACTCCAAGCCATGGAGGAGAGGCTCTACGTCTCAAGCACTTACTCCATCCACAAGGAGAATGAAAACGTACCTACTAGCATCAAGGACGAGCTCCCTAACAAGCTCGCCCTTAGTGATCTTCCTGTCTTCCAAGGACATGAGAGCCCGATCATCCACATCCGAGCCTTCAAGTCCCAAATGGCCATCAAAGGGGTCGACGCTAAACATTGGCTAACTCTCTTCCCGCACTCTCTGGCAGCAGTGCCCAAGACATGGTTCTACTCACTCGACCCACAACGGGTCCCTACTTTTGAAGAACTCACAGTCGAGTTCGACCGACAGTACCGAGACAATGAAGACACTCAAGTCTCAATTCGCACCTTAGAAGTCCTATCTCAAAAGGACAATGAAGGCTTTACCGACTATCTTACTCGTTGGAAGAAGCTGAGCGCACAAATCCCCAACCGTCCCCGCGAGGACGAGCTCGTACCGAAGTTCATAAATAACCTGCGACCCGTGTATCAATTTTACATGAGGTACAGCAACATTCAGAACTTCAAAGAACTAACTAAGGTCGGCACTCAAATCGAAGATGACCTTAGGACTGGCACCATGGCTAAATACACCGGCCATGCATATCAGGGGAGCTCCTCTAAGTCCTCCGAGGTCAAGAACGACGAAAATCGTACCGTCGGTAACCTTGATGATGACACCCTTGACGCTTTCGCAACTACCTTCTCGCCGCCTCCTAAGGCCAAGAGAAACTTCGACCCTCTCTTTATGTCTTACTCCAAGGCATTTCAAAGGTTGGTCGAGAAGAACTACCTACAACCGATCGGGCCTACTAGCGAGCCGCCCGAAGACAAGAAGCCTAAATCTTGGAACCCCAATGCCTTCTGTGCATACCACCGAGGCAAGGGGCATGACACCGAGAACTGTTTTAGGCTCAAGAACGCTATCCAAGATCTAATCGATCAAGGAAAGCTCAGCAAACCATCTCAACCCACCAAGCCTTCAAACAACGAAAACCCGCTTGGAAACCATGCAATTTTCGTGGGGTCAATCCCTATACTAGACTGTTCCTACCTAATCACACCCTCCGATGACCAAGTCAACGCAGTCTACTGGTCTGACGACGAAGACGACGAATACTGGCTACCCACTGACGAAGTGATAAGTCACATCAATCAACTTGCAAAAGACATCGATCACCTAAAAGCTCTACATCGCACCGCAGTCGAACGTTTGGAACGTCGCGTCCAAAAAGAACTTAGCAACCCAGTCTCGCTCGACACCCTCGAAGCTTTTCGTCAGAAAGACAACGAAGGCTTCGTCAAACATCTTACACAATGGAGGAAATTACTTTCCCGAGTGCCCGATCACCCACATGAAGATGAACTCATATCCACTTTCCTCTTCAGCTTACGACCCGCCTGGCGATACTACTTTCACTTCTGCCACGCTCAGAACTTCGAACATCTCATCGAAATTGGCACTCGCATCGAAAAGGATCTCACATCTAGCTATGAGGATCCCACCTACCGAAGTACCCTTCGAGGACGCACTCTTAAGGGGCGAAGAATACACAACTCGCGTGACTCCGCAAGGAACTTTGACAAATTCTATATGCCCTACGCTGAGGCATTACAAAAACTAATCGAAAAAGACTACCTCACACCCATCGGACCTATTAACGAACCACCCATGAAGAAGAAATCGAAATCATGGGATCCCAACGCCTTCTGTGCATACCACCGGGGCATGGGGCATAGCACTGAGAGTTGTCTCAAACTCAAACATGCCATCCAAGATCTTATCGATCAAGGAAGGATCAAGAAACCTCGGAGGAAAACCACACCTTCCTCCAGCAACGACGCAATTTACATCATAACTCAAGCAACTCAAGCAACTCAAGCAGCTCAAGCAGCTCCAGCGGCACAGAAGACGATGAAGAAGAAGAAGAAATTCTTTTAGACTCTAATGCTCTTAGTGTCGGGTCATCTATCGACCCATCTATCCTAGACTCTAGCTTTAGTTTAGATTTTCTCTTTACGGAGGCTAGCTCCAAGCAATTTTCTGATTTGTCGAATAATTCTCTTCAAAATAATGAAATGAATAAATTTGCTTACGTCTTGTCTCAAACTAAAACAAATAACAAAATACAAACAAACAAAAATCAACAAGCAACAAACAAAACACAAAATACAAAAGACACTAACTCATGCGAAAGTGAACAAACAAATCAATCATTAAACGAATACATTGTAAACATTGTACACCCAAAAACACAAGACCCTATCATCGAGGAAACCATAACCATAAACGTGGGAACCCCCGAAGAACCAAGGGAACTACAACTAGGTGCCTCACTAGACGAACACGAACGCACCCTTTTCACACAACTCCTGAGCGAATTCAAGGACGTATTCGCTTGGTCATACAAAGACATGCCCGGAATCGAACGAAGTATCGCCGAGCACCGCATCCCCATTAAACCTGGTTACAAACCCATCAAACAAAAGCTAAGAAGACTACGTCCCGAATGGTCACTTATGGTCAAGGAAGAAATCGAAAAACAACTACAAGCCGGTTTCATCCAAGTCATCGAGTATCCTGAATGGGTCTTAAACATGGTCCCAGTCCTGAAAAAGAATGGCAAAATTCGAGTATGCGTTGACTTTCGCGACTTGAACAAAGCTAGTCCCAAAGATGACTTTCCGTTACCCCATGTGGACGTCCTAGTCGACAACATCACGATCACGCCCTCCTATCCTTCATGGACGGCCACGCGGCTACAACCAAATCAAAATGTCACTCAAGACATGGCAAAGACGACCTTCATTACACCGTGGGGACATATCGCTACCGCCATGCCCTTCGCCTAATCAATCTTTGGCGCAACATACCAACGCACCGCTACAACCCTTTTACACGACATGATGCACAAAGAAGTCGAAGTCTACGTCGACGATATGATCGTGAAGTCAAAGGAGAGAAGTGGTCATATCACTAACCTCCGCAAGTTCTTCACTCGCCTACGACAATACAAAATGCGCCTCAACCCCCAAAAATGTACTTTTGGAGTTAAATCCGGTAAACTACTAGGACATGTAGTGAGCCAAAGAGGCATCGAGGTCGACCCCTCGAAAGTCAAAGCAATCCTTGAAATGCGACCCCCGGAGAACCTCGACGAAATTCGAAGTTTCTTGGGCCAAATCCAATACATCTCGCGCTTCATTAGCAAACTCACCATGATATGTGAACCAGTTTTCAAGAAACTCAAGAAAACCGACCACGTTGAATGGGACGAAGAATGTCAAAAAGCATTTGACAAGGTTAAGGAATTGCTAACTAACCCACCAGTTCTACGACCACCCCAAGCGGATCTACCGCTATCCTTATACCTTACGACAACATCTACCGCCATGGGCGCCATGCTCGCTCAAGAAATAAACGGCGAAGAACATGCAATCTATTACATCAGCAAGAAATTTCTCGATTACGAAACTCGATATTCACCCGTCGAGAAGAGCTGTCTAGCTTTAGTGTGGTCATCCAAGAAACTCCGTCACTATATGCTAGCACACCAGACAAGGGTCTATTCCAAAATGGACCCCGTAAAGTACCTTTTCGAGAAACCTGTGCTTAACGGACGAATGGCCAGATGGACATTGCTCCTAGCCGAATTCGATCTTAAGTACGTACCCCTCAAAGCAATCAAGGGACGAGCAGTCTCCGATTTCCTGGCTAAATGCAATCAACGAAGAACCAATCATCGACACAACATCCCTTCCAGACGATGGGATCTACAACATCAACCAAGAACAATGGGAGTTATACTTCGATGGCTCCTCCAACTATCGAGGATGTGGAGTGGGAATACTTCTCATATCCCCAAATGGCAAACACACCCCCTTATCAATCAAGCTAGATTTCGACGTAACAAACAACGCCGCAGAATACGAAGCATGCTTGCACGGTCTCCAAGCAGCGCTTGTACTCAACGCCCGCAATATAAGAGTCTATGGGGACTCCTCCCTCATAATCAACCAAGTATCCGAAACATGGAAGATACTTAATGAAAACCTGGCATTATACCAAAACAAAATACAAGAGCTCATAAACGAATTCTATCACGTAGAATTCATACACCTCCCTCGCGAAGAAAAAACCAATTCGCCGACGCGTTATCCAAACTCGCGTCACTAATCAACATACCCCCGGGAATGGAAACGCTCCCCATTGTCGTGGAACGACGGAATGAACCCGCCTACATCTGTGACATTGAAACCGAGGAAGAACAAACAGACCCTTGGTACCAAGCAATCATCAACTACAAAACAAACGGTGAATACCCACCAAACATTGACAAACGAGCCAAGCGCCCCTCGCTGTTATCCTCACAATTCGTGATGGAAATGGGCAAACTACTCAAAAAGACACCCCAAGGCACACTACTCTTGTGTGTCGATCACAAGAAGGGACACGATATCATGTCCCAAGTACACGATGGCGAGTGCGGACCACACATGAACGCACGAGCCATGTGCAAACAAATCATAAGGCTAGGATGGTACTGGACAACCATGGAAGCCGACTGCGCAAAGTATGTCAAACATTGCCATAATTGCCAAATCTTTGCAAACATACAACACATCCCTCCTTCACCACTATACAGTTTAACCTCGCCATGGCCTTTCTCCACATGGGGGATTGACGTCATTGGCAAAGTACAACCCGTGGGAGCAGGAGGACACTGCTTCATCCTCGTGGCCATCGACTATTTCACCAAATGGGTCGAAGCCGCATCATACCGTACGCTAGGAACAAAGGAAGTTGCGAAATTCATACAAAACAACATCATTTGTCGCTACGGCATACCCCACGAATTCATAAGTGACCAAGGCACACACTTCCAAGGAGAGGTGGAACCACTCCTCCTCAAATACAAGATACAACGACACAAGTCATCACCCTACCGACCACAAACTAACGGCGCGGTCGAGGCAAAGAACAAACCGTCGTATCAATCCTCAAAAGATGATCGACACACCGCCACGATCGGCCCAACAAAATCCCATTTGCATTATGGGGATACCGCACAACCATCCGCACACCCACAGGCATGACACCCTATTTCCTAACCTACGGGATGGAAGCCGTTCAACCTGTAGAAATCGAAATGCAATCCCTTCGAATTCTCATGGAAGCAGACATTCCTGAGGCCGAATGGGCACGCGAACGATACGAACAACTCATCCTCTTAGACGAAAGACGGTTACATTCACTAAGTACAGTCCGAATGTATCAATCTCGCCTACAACGCGCCTACAACAAACGGGTCAAGCCACGAAACATCAAAGTGGGTGACCTAGTACTCAAATCAGTCCGAGCACCATTACCCGTCGACCCAAGAGGGAAATTCAAACCCAATTGGGCGGACCGTACTTGGTCAAGGAAATCCTTCACGAAGGAGCCGTGAAACTAACTGACCTTGACGGTCAGGACTTCCGCTTACCAACGAATCTTGATCAACTCAAGAAATACTACCCCTAAAACACAAACACTTTTGCAATGCATTTCAAAACAAAACTCACTCTCGCAAGGGTGAACTACGCTCGGTTTGATTCCACGCACTGTGAATACGTAGGCAGCTTTGCAAAAGGCTCAACCGAATCACACGAACTACGCCGGTTTGATTCTGTATCTATAAAAAGGCAGATACGTAGGCAGCTTATCAAAAGCACAACCGAACTTTTAGCACGCATGCCCAAAGCTTAAAAAGGTCAAGGGCGTTGCACTCACAAAAAGACACGCTTAAAGCTTAAAAAAGTCGAGAGCACAGTCAACACAAAGCAAAACAAAAATCCAAGTCCAAAGCTTAAAAAGGTCGAGGACTTAAAGACGGAACAAGTCAAACAAACAAATCCAAAGCTTAAAAAGGTCAAGGATTTTAAGACAAACTAAGAACGTTCAAAGCTTAAAAAGGTCGAGAACATTTAAAAACAAACAAAAGAAAGCAACGAGACAAGACAAAAGCAACTTAATTCTATTTTATTACTTTATTTAGAATTTTTCGCAATTTAGAAATGAGCTAGGAACAAGCCTCCTTAGCCCTTTATTCAAATTTAAAACATGTATTTAAATAAAGGAAATTTTCTAAGCAAAACAAAGCAAACTACTCAAGTCATCTTCTGACGCTTCGGATTAGCCTCTTCATCTTCAAGGGGCCGCTCCGCCACAATCTTCGAACTCAGAACGGGAATAGATCTCTCAAAACCTGGGGGCTCGATCGGATCCTCGTCCTGCTCGACTGGGGGCTCCTCGATCCTTGACCCTAGACGATCCCTAACGGTCACCTTCGGTCCAAGCCTCTCCCGCGCCGGTCTCGAAGAAGAAGCATCTGCACTAACAGTACAAAGATCACCATAGTCTCTCCTTTCGCGCACCACCTCATACGCCAAGTAGGGCCTTGGCCCATTCTTTTCCCTCCTCCTTTGACTCTCCCGTTCCTGAGGATCATTGGAACGATACCACCGTGTATAGAAGTCGGTAACACGACTAGACTCTATATGCTCGAATGACCAAGTAACACGGTCCGACCATCCTCGGATCCAAGCATCAATCATTTGGTTGTTTAGCACAACAACCCCTCCAACCTGAGTATCCTGCTCGGGTATGGTCTGAGCAAGCCCGATTTGCCTCTTCAAGCGAAGAGGATGAATCCACACTCCTCGTTCAAACCCACACAACATCAACCCACGAACCGCATTCGCAACAGACGGCGCCGTAATCGCCGTAATACCCCACCATGACACATACCAACGAATAGTGCTCTCTTTGACAAACCCCCGGTAGTAGTTTAGCGAACGCTCCCGAAGGTCAGCCCACTCCATCTTTCGCGACGTCGTGGCCGCAGCCTTGAAAACACTCCCAAGGGGAAGAGCCTTATACACACTAAGCCTCTCCATGAGCCAAACGTTGAGAATCCTAGCGCAACCCCTGTACGAGCTCAGACGATTAGCAAAACGGTCGTCCAAGCCCAGTATGGTCTCCGCTAAGATCAACGCAGAAGGATCATATCCCCTCTCCATCTCTTCGACAACACGAGCATACCTCGCGTTTCCGAACACTCCATCTGGCATGGACCCCGCAAAAGCATACCGATGAACTAAACAAAATGCAAGGGCCCTCCGCCTAGAACGGTCCGAAATACTAGTATCAGCCTTATTCATATATCGTTGACACAAGCGAAGCATGTTTACCTTGCCTCCCTCAAACAAACCTGCAGCATGAGCATTCGTCATCCCAAGGAAGTTTCGCAACATCCCGTTATAGCAAAGCTCACTCCTCACAACCACAGGAGTAGTCCGTTTCGACCATCCAGCAATGGCCGAGAACTCCGATCCTCCATCAAAGGACACACCTCTCCCCCGGGAAACCTAAACACGTGCAAACTAGGATCCCAATAATCTAAGCACACATCAAGGAAGTCTAGATCGACTTTCATTTGACGAAAGCCAATAAATACACCCGCACCATCATCATACACCGCCTTCTTCATCGCCGGACTTAGTGAAGAAGTCCACCTCTTCAAAAGAGCATCAAAATGCTCCTCCATTTTCTTGGATACAAAAATTTTATAAATATACCTAATATGTTTATGAGAGCAAAAACTTGTATTAAGAGAGAAGAAGAGAAGTGTTTGTGAATGAGAATTGTAGCACGCACCCCCCCTCCTTATATACAAAACATCTTCCGGAATATGGAAACTCAGCATTAAAAGCCAAGCCGTCAAGCCGCATATTCTTATGCGGTTTGCCTACCAAACCGCATAAGCCTATGCGGTTTGGACCTTGAACCGCATAAGGCTATGCGGTTCAAGGGGCCAGTTTTCTCGCAATTTTCCTAATTTCGTCTTTCCTAAAACACTACGACCTACTTTGAACTACGACATTCTTTTGTGGTTCCCCATACACCAGCATCACACTTCACTTTAGCAAATACGATTCATACCACGAGTCAACACAAACATCTCCGACATTCATGCAAGCTCATTTCGACATTTAAAATGAACTTTTTGAAAAAACATTTTCACAATCTAAAATCAAACATCAATGCATCCCACTCGGGAATCATATCATTTTTTCAAACAAGCATATCAAACAGGTTTATCGACGACAATCAAGTTCAAGCTACAACAAGTTCAAAGTTCAAGCTACAACGACATGTACATAAAGGTTCATACAATCTTTATTACACAAATTCACTCGGGATGACGACGACGATACTCGTCAAACTCACGCCGAATCTGAGCCGTCTCAGCCCGGCTCTGACACAACTGAGCAGCCTGCTCAGCCCAAGCCATCCTCCACCTGTTGGCTATCCGCCATAGCTTCTTATGCGCCTCCTTAGCCACCTGTGATACACAACACAAAAACACTTCACATTTCTCTCCATTTTGCCTTAATTTCACTCAAATCAAGTCAAACTTAGGGGGGAAATTTCAAATTAACAGCGCTTATCTCCATTTTGCCTTAATTTCACTCAAATTAAGCCAAACTCGAGGGGGTAACACAAAAACACGCATCTCACTAGTTTGATCATCGCTATATTTCATACCTCGATCAAACTGGGGGCTCACTCACATATACAACAAAAATACATACCTTCTTCACCCTGCCCGTCCAGCTGTCCATGCCCGCGTCAGTGGTCACCGGCAAGTACGTCGGCAAAGTGAAAGTACGACGCACACCCGACTCGTCGTACTCAACAGTGGTAGGGAAATCACCAGGCTGCTCCGCCATCTCCGGATCAAATTCCTACAAAACAATTTCAAAACGCACACGTCAGGGAAATTTTTCGCAAAAATTACCTCACACAAAATTACCTTACGCATCCTCAAAAGAAGCAAGCATACCTCAATCGGCCCACAAGCAAGCCGAGACTCAGCAAACTGGCCATAGTCTTCCCCAGGACAGAGAAGACTCACCGACTCTCCTTCCCCGTACAGCGCCACCCGATCCTGAGCAGAAACCCCTCGCTCAAACAGGACCTCGGCGGATCCTTAGGCACCACCGGAGCTGGCCACCCTACCTGAAAGACCAAACGCTCTCCAAGGTACCAAACCGGCCCATACGGCGTCGCCAGGTACAGGCACTGGGTCTCTCGCACTGCAAACCTAGCTCCAATGCCCTCGGGAATGTCCCTGTACTGGCCCCACGGGAACGGCACGAACTACAAACAAAGACAAGACAAATACACACAAATAATACACACATAATACATATACATCCCTTTAAACACATTACACCATACACTTCACAAAGCATTTTTAGGCCTAATTCACAATTAAGCCGAAAATCGTTCTCTACACCTCAAAATTACAACTTTATGGTTTCCACGCGCCATAATAACCCACAACAATAACCCATTACAAGCAATTGCATTTTGGTCACTCCGATCAAAAACCCCCAATTCGCCTTAATTACTCCGTATAACTACGACTTAAGACGGTAATTTGAAAGCCCTAACTCGACCTTTTCGCAAAACTAACGCTATAGGCATGCTATACTCACTATGGGCATCCTACTCCGAAGTTTAATTGAAATTCCGGGTCGGAAAATCCGGGTTCGTTTTCGGGCCCGAAACCTAATTTGGACGTTTTTCACACAAAGACGGTCTAAATCACAATCAATTCACACATACACGTTCACATGGCATAATGCAACACAATGACGTCAATTTCAAGCATCCAAACGGCAAATTTCAAGCAAAACTCGGGTTTTCATGCAAAACCCGTCTTTTCAACATTTCAAGGCAAAACTAGCTAATTACAACAACAAATAACGTAAAAGCAAGTTAAAATGGAGCAATACCTCGTTCCATAGCAAGGCAACGCAAGAAAAATGAGCAAAATCGGTTGAGAAATCGAAAAATGACGTTTTTAGAGTGAAGAAACCGAAATGATATAATGAGGCATGCTCACGGTTGAATTCGTGCTTTATACAGCCCCTACTGCCACTAAGGCAAACCGCATAACCTTATGCGGTTTGCCCCATGAACCGCATAAGGCTATGCGGTTACAGCCTGTGGTTTTTCTCGGTTTTTTCTCGATTTACGCCTACTTTTCGATTCCTAATTCATCCTAACTCTAATGCAACTCCAAGTACGTCCTATGTGTAACAACCCGGATTTTCCAACAAAAGAAAATAAAGAAATAAAAAGGATTTATAAAATAAAAGAAAATAAAAGCGAGCCACGGTGGCGGAAACACCGTGGAATCCGGATCATTACTCACTAAACCAACTAAACAACGATAAAAGGGTAGGCCTTGAGGCCTAGAGGTGGGGAATAAATACCCCTTACAACCAAATCTAAGACCAACATAATTTATGAAAACGACAAACAAGTATATGTCTAGTCCAAAGTCTAGTCCAAGACGAATCAAAGCTAGCTACGGGGTCAATCCTCACAGCTTCCTCACTTCCAAACCCGAACCTGCGCTAACCTGCCACAAGGAAAGTAACAGCCACAATCAGTGGGGAGTAACTAGGTGCTCCCCAGTCATAATTCAACATAACCAAGATATATAGCAATACAACCCAAGTGTACAATAAACATAAGACAACCTCGAGCCAACTTAATAATTAACCAACTCAATCGCCTAAGGCCTATAATCAGTACAAAACAACCGACAATAGAAAGAACAACAACTTCAAACAACACGGCACAACTACCACAACCACCACGCGTCACCAACAACCTTCCCTACTCAACCCAACTCGTAACCGATCAACACAAGCGCAAGAGTAAGCGCAGAGCACTAGGTGAAGCGAACAAGAATCACCTCGAGTGAAGCGAACAAGAATCACTCAAACCCTATGGCGCGTCAGCGAACAAGAAGTTCCTCAAACTCATTAGTCTAAATTTGGCCAAATTCCACCGAGCGAACAAGAACGGTGACGACATATATCAAACCATAGTCTCTAACCAACATGGTTAAGAACCCATAGTCGCTCTAACTAAGCGAACAAGAATAGCCGAGGGGATTATGGGCGGTATCCGTCCAAACTAGGACGTCGTAGCTCCTCACATACGTGCCAGAACAGTACACGCATGCAAACTTAACTCAAGCATAACATTACGATCAAACCAACAACATAAACCGTCTCCAATACCACCAATACATACCATACAACAATTACTAACATTATAGCAAACCAAGTAACCCAACTCACAATCAATATCATATCAATCATCCTTTATTATTCACCCAATATAATATCCATCTTAAACTCATTAACAACATAATCATCCAATTTATACTCATCCTCAACATGACCTATGATCAACCATACAATAACAAACTTAATACGGAGTAATTAACTTAAGAACTTAATACTAACCATAACCAACATGTTAAATACGGAGTAATAACCATAAAAACTCAAGAGTAGCTATTATAAATCATTATATTTCCCAAAGTTATCATCTTTAATTAACCTAATAACAATATAACCCAAATTCAATATAACAAACATCCCAATTCAATCCATTAGATATAATAGTGTGAGACCAACACAATTAAGACCAATAACATGATTTCACAAAGACAACCAACCCAAAGTCCATAGCTTTACATACATAACAACAATCAATTCATCCTCAATCAATCATATGGTCTCACACATGTCAAAATATGTCTAGGGCTACACCTAGTTACCTTGTTCAAGAGATGAAAGTTGTCCTAGTCTTCTTCTTCTTCAACTAGGATAGTATCCTCTTCACCCCAAGTCTTCTTCTCCTTGATTAGAGCACAATAATAACACATACAAAATATAAGAACACACAATATACATATACAATAATAACATAATCTGAAAACTATACTATACGATGAGAATTACCGAAGGAATTAGTGAAGGAATGAATTAGAGCGAATTAGGGCTGAATTGGAGATGAATTGAATGATCTTGAGCGAAGTTTGAGAGATAATTAATGGAGTTTTAGGAGAGAGAAGAGAGGATTAGGGTTTTAGATTAATGAATGGTGAGATTAATGAGTTAACTAGGGCTGAGGGGAGGTTAGAATATGTATTTAATAAGTTATAAGAAGTCACGGATCGAAACAACAATAACCCGCAGAAAGCAGAGTCGCTCGCGGGCCTCTCATGAGCCTCTCGCGGGTCGCTCGCGGATTTTGTCTGTGAAATTTTGGCAGTTGCGACGGCGTCGAAAAAATACGCAGTTTAGCCTTTTGAATCGCCTGAATCGGAGTTCGTATGAGGAAATGGCATCGTTTTTTAAGTTCCGACTACGGCCTCGCTTATCCAACGTGACAAGTGAACCGACTTTCTCGAGCCAAAAATGAGAAAATCAAGAGAAATGAATTACGAATATTATTGAGACGAATAATTAATATTAGGAAAAGTCGGGGTGTTACAATCTCACCACCTAAAAAGAAGTTTCGTCCTCGAAACTTGAGAACGAAAGAATACCCCCAAAGGACTAAGAAAACTACGTACTTCTATGGTCCTCAAGATAATAATCACTAACTCTACTCATCATGATATCAAAGGCATAGACACGCTTAACGAAGCTTATGTTAGCTCAATATCACCAACTGCTAGGATGTGGATCGCTAGTTTATGTAAACTTGTATACCATAGATACATCATATGCTCGACAAACCCAAATTGATTATTATTAGCTTCGTATGTCCATATCAACTCAACATAGTATCTCAATCCAAAATCTTAACACACTCCAAACGCATTTTAAACCCACGGACAACCTAACTAACGTCACCAATACAATTGCCGCACAAACTAGTCCTCAAATCGATGCCAAAGACAAACCTTATACCCTCAATCATAACGTGATCCAAGCTCAAGTCTATATCGCTCCTCACATCTATCCACACTCTCCACAACGAAATAACCATAACTATGTCATACCATATCGTCTCATTCTCAAGTCACACGTATACTGACACGTAGCTATTAAAATGTATCGCTAAAAGCTTACTACTCTCTCAACCCATTGTTATCATACACACGTCTATCCACACCTTTCTCGAACGTCGCTACCTTACTGACCTCGAATTCTCTCCTCCCATTAATGATTTTCCTTATATTTAGCACATACACAAAACCACAAGATGCACACTTGTCATTCCTACATTATCCTTTTAAGTACAAACCCCAAAGTTTTATCATACTCACTATAACCTTTAGGTTTTCCTTAAAGCCGATTATTGCTCACCACAATATCACTTCCCAATTCTCACTAACTCATGATTATCACACCCCATATACCATCATAATCGAATCCTCAAAAATACTACCTGTATGGATACCATCACTTCCTTTACCACTACCCATCGCATATTAAGCTTTTACTCACGAAGGTTATAACTCACAAACATTGTCTCGCAACGGTTAAGCTACCTCGCGAAGCTCTAGCTAGAAGTCACAAAACTAGGAATCCACTCAGGCCACCACGACTAACCATGTGCGCCACCTAACCGGACATCCATACCATTAGCTACTAATCCACTAAGCTTCAACATCTGAGACTCCCATAACAGCGACAACCTAGGAATCAAGTCTCGAGCTGGAGATGGATAAATCACCCTACGGCCGCTAGTTGACAAGCAAGTGATCAGGGGAACTTAACGGGGACCAGATTGATATTAAGTCATCAAGAGTTTTTACAAAATTAGGATGTGAATGGCAACCGAAAGGCAAGGGAAGAAAAGAAGTAGAAGATCGGTACCTTAAAAGTTAGCTCAAAGACAAGAGGTGTAGTTCTATAGAGACACTAGAGAGGCATGATAGCATAGAGCATGAAGGCAAGACCAAAAGGTAATTCCAAAAAGTTTGACAGATATAGAATATGCTCAGAAGATACGATTGAAAGGAGAAGTCTTAAAGTTGAGTTTCAAAATGACAGCGATTTTAGAAAAATGAAGCTACTACAATACCGAGTAGAATAAATAATATTTAAATAAACTAAATGCTCAAATTAGAAAACTTCATAAAAGAAAGTTTAGGATGACAAAGAGGTTTTGATCAAAAGTGGATGCAATGGATAAGCATCAGTCATTTTCAAATTTGACTGAGTAAAAAGCCATCAAAATGTATGGACGCGTTTAAAAATGAATGGTGAAGTAAAACAATCTTTGATTAAAATTTTTCGTCAACATAGTTACAAAATAAGAATGTACAAGAAGGATACACAAATCATTAAAGCACAAATATACAAAAATAGGTTTAGATTAATAGAACTGATGAAAACATTCTTGAAATAAGAGAGTTTATAAATTATTTCAAAGACGACCTATTGAAAAAGATGATAATGAACACAATAAGAAATTTTATTGGGGAAAAAGAAGCTCAAGTTGTAATTTCGCTAATGGTTTTAAAGCAATTTGTATAGTGAGATCCAAGAACAATTTGGATGCACAAAAATAGGTGTAGCTAGCAAGTGAAAGAGGTCCCCACGAATACGGTAGGTGACATAGATTAAGAACTTCCGCTGCGTACTCTGATGGTAGGATCATGAAATCGCGATCCGGCTTCAGGATTCTTGTTCCAGCTGAACAGTCGGAGAGACTCAAAGACTTTCAAAATTAAATCCCTAGGCTTTTCAAAAGATTGGAGGAATAAAGAAGGTTTGACATGCAAATAATCAAATGATTAAAGTCGAAGAAACGAATGAATTGAAAAGTTAAGTCAAGAGATCGTCAAGGCAATAATAGGCTAAAATTTTCAATAAAACTGAACTCTCAAATGAATAACAATAAAAAGCTAGGGTCATAAAAGTGTACTAAAACGGAATGCAAAATACTCCCCTTTTTGTCGATATTAAAAATGAAGGCTAACATGATTTGGTAAGAAAATAGAAGTATAAAGTATGATGAAAGCAGAAAAACCAAGTAGTACATAAGAAGACAATTATCAGAGTGAAACATTTTGAAATAAAGGAGTACATTTTAAAAACGACGATTAAATCAAATCAAAAGCTTTTTAAGACTATTTCGGAGGCAGGACTAGTAAAATTTTAATGTAGAGATTTATCGAGTCGACACCCGACCTCGCATGACACCCTCATCCTTGTACCTGCATCCAAAGCAAACATATGATCTAATGGTGGGAATCCTAAGACCACCATTCACACAATTACTCATACATATGCACAAATAACGTAGACCCCCTAATGTGTCTACCCCAACACTCTCACTCGGTGTTCTAAGTCAAATCCTACTCACTCACCTAAGAGAGTTGGGAGCGTATTCGCTCTGATACCAACTGTAACAACCCGGATTTTCCAACAAAAGAAAATAAAGAAATAAAAAGGATTTATAAAATAAAAGAAAATAAAAGCGAGCCACGGTGGCGGAAACACCGTGGAATCCGGATCATTACTCACTAAACCAACTAAACAACGATAAAAGGGTAGGCCTTGAGGCCTAGAGGTGGGGAATAAATACCCCTTACAACCAAATCTAAGACCAACATAATTTATGAAAACGACAAACAAGTATATGTCTAGTCCAAAGTCTAGTCCAAGACGAATCAAAGCTAGCTACGGGGTCAATCCTCACAGCTTCCTCACTTCCAAACCCGAACCTGCGCTAACCTGCCACAAGGAAAGTAACAGCCACAATCAGTGGGGAGTAACTAGGTGCTCCCCAGTCATAATTCAACATAACCAAGATATATAGCAATACAACCCAAGTGTACAATAAACATAAGACAACCTCGAGCCAACTTAATAATTAACCAACTCAACTGGCCTAAGGCCTATAATCAGAGTACAAAACAACCGACAATAGAAAGAACAACAACTTCAAACAACACGGCACAACTACCACAACCACCACGCGTCACCAACAACCTTCCCTACTCAACCCAACTCGTAACCGATCAACACAAGCGCAAGAGTAAGCGCAGAGCACTAGGTGAAGCGAACAAGAATCACCTCGAGTGAAGCGAACAAGAATCACTCAAACCCTATGGCGGAACAGCGAACAAGAAGTTCCTCAAACTCATTAGTCTAAATTTGGCCAAATTCCACCGAGCGAACAAGAACGGTGACGACATATATCAAACCATAGTCTCTAACCAACATGGTTAAGAACCCATAGTCGCTCTAACTAAGCGAACAAGAATAGCCGAGGGATTATGGGCGGTATCCGTCCAAACTAGGACGTCGTAGCTCCTCACATACGTGCGAGCAAAGACACGATGCAAACTTAACTCAAGCATAACATTACGATCAAACCAACAACATAAACCGTCTCCAATACCACCAATACATACCATACAACAATTACTAACATTATAGCAAACCAAGTAACCCAACTCACAATCAATATCATATCAATCATCCTTTATTATTCACCCAATATAATATCCATCTTAAACTCATTAACAACATAATCATCCAATTTATACTCATCCTCAACATGACCTATGATCAACCATACAATAACAAACTTAATACGGAGTAATTAACTTAAGAACTTAATACTAACCATAACCAACATGTTAAATACGGAGTAATAACCATAAAAACTCAAGAGTAGCTATTATAAATCATTATATTTCCCAAAGTTATCATCTTTAATTAACCTAATAACAATATAACCCAAATTCAATATAACAAACATCCCAATTCAATCCATTAGATATAATAGTGTGAGACCAACACAATTAAGACCAATAACATGATTTCACAAAGACAATCAACCCAAAGTCCATAGCTTTACATACATAACAACAATCAATTCATCCTCAATCAATCATATGGTCTCACACATGTCAAAATATGTCTAGGGCTACACCTAGTTACCTTGTTCAAGAGATGAAAGTTGTCCTAGTCTTCTTCTTCTTCAACTAGGATAGTATCCTCTTCACCCCAAGTCTTCTTCTCCTTGATTAGAGCACAATAATAACACATACAAAATATAAGAACACACAATATACATATACAATAATAACATAATCTGAAAACTATACTATACGATGAGAATTACCGAAGGAATTAGTGAAGGAATGAATTAGAGCGAATTAGGGCTGAATTGGAGATGAATTGAATGATCTTGAGCGAAGTTTGAGAGATAATTAATGGAGTTTTAGGAGAGAGAAGAGAGGATTAGGGTTTTAGATTAATGAATGGTGAGATTAATGAGTTAACTAGGGCTGAGGGGAGGTTAGAATATGTATTTAATAAGTTATAAGAAGTCACGGATCGAAACAACAATAACCCGCAGAAAGCAGAGTCGCTCGCGGGCCTCTCGCGGGCCTCTCGCGGGTCGCTCGCGGATTTTGTCTGTGAAATTTTGGCAGTTGCGACGGCGTCGAAAAAATACGCAGTTTAGCCTTTTGAATCGCCTGAATCGGAGTTCGTATGAGGAAATGGCATCGTTTTTTAAGTTCCGACTACGGCCTCGCTTATCCAACGTGACAAGTGAACCGACTTTCTCGAGCCAAAAATGAGAAAATCAAGAGAAATGAATTACGAATATTATTGAGACGAATAATTAATATTAGGAAAAGTCGGGGTGTTACACTATGCTTGGGTCAAGGCGTCACCTACAGTCCGCCATACGCGTATATTAACATTTAATGTACGGTACAGAAGCAGAAGCACGAACGCTCTTCACGAGCATTACCTCATTTTCTCCTCAACGGAAGGCAATCATATGCAACCACAACTACATAGACACTCCTCGGCGAGCCCAAGCACAAGCACTCTGCAGTATACACCTAACTCCAAGCACTTCACCCTACATAGACGCTCCTCGGCGAGTTCGAGCACGAGCATTACTCAGGCGCTCTTTCACGAGACCTACACTAGCACCTACATAAGCACCCCTACTCAATTATACACCTCACGCATACCCAAACATCTTACAAAGTACACATGCAATACGAAGACATTACAAGCACCAGCACCAGCCATCCGACGATACCAAGCATATACAAAGACACCAACAAACGACAGTACAACAAGCACGATGAAGACATTCAGCAGGCCGGCAGGCCCTTATAGCATGCACGGACCGCCAAGTCCTTAAAATGCGCACGCCCCTCCCCGTTTAGCCCGGTTCGAAGTCCTCGTCTCACCCATGGACACATGCTTCGTTCCGCTGATCATATCGAGACTGTAATGGTCCGGATATGGTCGTGGAGTTTGACTAGCGCTCTAGTCCGAGCTCAGTCAAACTGGGGGCTCTGTGGATACCCATATCCGTACCCTCCCAAACAAAACCCTGTGATGTATCACGGACTTTTATTACGCATGCTTTAACGTTGACTTAAACGGTTCTAACTAATATCGAATTCATTCTGAGTCGTTTTAAATGATAAATGTTTTAGGTCGCTGTACGTCGCCTTATAAACGTTCATTTTGTCCATCTGGAGTCTAACTAGGTCCTTGTCCTGCTTCATTTGGCATGAGCTTCGCATTTGCACTACAATTAGTCCTTCTACACTAACAAGGTCTAATTCAGCATTCCTAAATTCCTAAATTTAGGCCCGGTAGCTAAAACCGCTATTTAGCCTCCTCTTACACAAAATACAGCTCCACGTCTTACCTTATTTCACAAAAACTATGCAAAAACACCCTTTTCATTTTTCCGGGTCTCAGGCCCAAAACCGAGCCCAAACCCAGCCTTTGGCCCGCACTCCAAAGCTCTAAGCATCACAAAATATCTCAGAAATATCCTAGGGGTTTTCTTGAGCTTCACGTTTGAGATTATCTCGAAATCTTTCAAAGATATAATTCAACCGAAACTAGGAAACTACACAAAAAACCCGACCCTCGAACCGCATAAGCTTATGCGGTTTGGGTAGGAAACCGCATAAGGCTATGCGGTTTCCCCAGGCAACCGCATAAGGCTATGCGGTTCCTTGGCCTGTTTTTATCCCCGATTTCCTAATTTCTCCGAGGTTTTTAGTATATATACAGCCCTATACCTCGACCTCAAATCATACTTTCAGATCACAATTTCACACACAATTCACAACACACAAATCCTCTTTCACAAAAGCCTCAAGCACTCAAATCCTTGAGTTCAACACACCATCCCGTGTTGAATTCATCCTCCTTTTAAGTTCAAGAAGCGAAGCTCTGCCCAGATCTGAAGCGGCAGGACAAGGTAGGTACCGATCCACTTGGATCAAAGCTTTTTCTTATTTTCTATGGACTAACAAAGGGGTCTACACTTTAGCGCCCCCCCGGCTTTGGCACCCAGCGCGCTTGCAATCCAAGTGTTCTATTTACTTCGGGTACACTCCATATCCGATGACACGCCAAAGTCGCATAAACAACCGACCTTATAAAATAAACCAATGGACAATTGAACTTTATTTTATTTGCATGCATCTTGCACCTTCTTATTTTGCATTAAAATCAACTTAAACAATGAATTCGACCTTTAACTGAACCGTATTCGTTAACAAGTTGAACATGCTAAACTGAGGGTTTTAATCAATCTTTTTGCATCTGCATCTGCACTCTTTTACAAACCTTATCGCACTTGTACGTAGCGATAATATTAGCTCAAATATCATTTTACAAGGATTGTTCTAGGTCAGTAGAGGCTATTTTTACATAGGCTTTTCTAAAAGGTTTTCATAAATCATTATTTGAATTAACTCTTTTTCTAAAGTACCCTCACCCCGAATCCAATCTGGTTTCACAAGCCTTAGATCTAGGGGTGTCGGCGTGCTCCAAAATCTAGGACATGTTTTTAACTTAGAACATGGTAGCAGGTTCCTAATTTCCGCGATAATTAGGTGGCGACTCCATAACAGTTCTTAAAGGTTTTTCCAACTTAATCTTTTTTAACTTTAAAATCCGCCCTTAAGCAAGACGCCGAGTTGGGTCCCTCGACGCGGTTCCCGGGTTCCACAAGTACGCCGACACCCCTAGATCTAAGATTGTGAAACATGATGGATTCGGGGTGAGGGTACTTTTCTAAGCTTAATTCAAGTACTGATTTATGAAAACCTTTTAGAAAAGCCTATTTTAGAAAATAGCCTCTACTAGCCTTGAAAAATCCATGCTTAAGATATTTGAGCTAATGTTATCGCTACGTACAAGTGCGAAAAAGTTTGTAAAAGAGTGCAAATGCATATGCAAAAAGATTGTTTAAAACCCTCAGTTTAGCATGCTTAACTTGTTAACGAAAACGGTTCAGTTAAAGGTCGAATTCATTGTTATTGTATTTTATGCATAAATAAGAAGGTGCAACATGCATACAATTAAAATAAAGTTCAATTGCCCATTGATTTATTTTAAAAGGGTCGGTTGCTTATGCTACTTTGGCGTTGTCATCGGATATGGAGTGTACCCGAAGTAATAAGACCACTTGACTGCAAGCGGGCTCGGTGCCAAAGCCAGGGAGGGCGCTAGAGTGTAGTCCCCTTTGTTAGTCTAAAGAAGAAAAGAACCTTAATCCAAGTTAGGATCAAGACCTGCCTGTCTCGAGCTAGAAAACTGGCAGAGTTTCGCTTCTTGAACTTGAAAGGAGGAAGTGAACACGGGATGATGTGCTGAACCCAAGGATTTTGAGTGCTTGAGGCTTTGTGAGATTGCTGGTGAATTGTTATTGTGAATTGTGTCTTATGTGGTCGGGTATAGGGGAGTATACATACAAAAAAACTCGGAGAAAAAAGGAAATCTTGGGATAAAACCAGGCAGGCAAACCGCACAAACCTATGTGGTTTGACAAATAAACCGCATAGGGCTATGCGGTTTGGCCCTCAAACCGCATAAGACAATGCGGCTCGGAGGTCTGGCTTCCAATTGAATTTCCTAATTCCGGTTTGATAATATTTCGAAAAGATACAGTATAACCCTCAACTTGCACGTCAAGAATGCAGAACAGAGGGCTTCCCAAGATATTTTGTGAGGGTTGAGGGCCTTGGAGTGCGGGCCAAAGGCGGGTTTGGGCTCGGTTCTGTGCCCGAGACCCGAAAATGTAAAAGGGGTGCATTTTGTGTTTTGCGAAATAAGATGACCCGTGAGGCTGTATTTTGCGTATGAGGGTGCTAAATAGCGGGTTTAGCCACCGGGCCTAAATTTAGGAATTTAGGAATGCTGAATTGGGCCTTGTTAATGTAAAAGGGCCAATTGTAATGCAATGTGAAGCTCATGCCAGATGAGGCGAGACGCGGACCAAGCTAGACTCTAAATGGACAAAATGTGTGGGAAAATATCTGTATACATCCCCTTTAATCATCCAGGATTATAATGAAATTCATACGATATGATTAATAGTCATAAAAGAAATTGCATAATTAAACAAGAGATTAGAAAACAACCTTTAGTCCTTGCTTTAATGGCCTAAGATTGAATATCAAAAGTATGATATCTTCTAATTGTTGCACCCAAGATTGTCCAAGATATGCCTTGATTTTTGCTAGAAACCTTTTTGAGAGAAAACTGCTTTTCTTAATTTTGTGTATGTGAATTATGATTGAATGGATTAGAGAATTAGGTTGAGTCAAAACCCCCTCTTATACCCCAAAACACACGGCCCCCTTTATTATATTCGGAGAGAAATTTTTCTTTCCAAAATTTTCTTTCCAAAATATTTCAACTTGTTGACCAAGGGATCAAGGCGTATCTTGACTCTTTCCACTTGGTTTCCTTTAGCTTAATAATATAATATAATATATATTACTAGTGTCATAATTATGACCCACTATAATATATCATTAAATATAAATACCCATATATTTATAATTTGCTAATTAATTATAACAGTTTATGTCTAATTAGCTTATATTATATTCAACAATTAAATATAACATTTTATATTCAATTTACGAATTACATTTAATTCGTCTTAGCTAATATTATTTAATCCTTATTAAATGGTCGTATCATCATCACACTGACAAACATTTTAGTCAAAAACACCGACTAACCTTTTAGTCAATTAGTAAGGCATCAATATGATTATTTTCTCAAATAATCGCATTTCTTAAATACATCCTTTAGGTGTGTCTTTTAGGGACCAGTTGATCACCGTCATCTGTATGACAATAACGTCAAACTTATCTAGCAAGCCAACCGTTATCGATAAACGTTAATCAACTGATTACAATACAAAATGTACCCTGTGAACCTATAGAGGTTTATTTATGTAATTGCACTAACTGTGGAGGACACTAACCCCAACAATCTCCCACTTGTCCGTACAAGTGTATGTGCGATAACCGATTCTCATATCCTATAAATTTCTCCCACTCAATGTAAACAATTTGCAAACTCCGTATTCACAAAGGTCGTATTTTACAATTGATCAGTATCAAGAGTGGTTTCTTGACTAGAGAGTAACTCAACTGATAAACGAATCTTCATTCTAGCATGGCCATGCATTTCAGTTACAGCTCCTCGAGTGGCCCTGAGAAATAACATACCCTGATAAAGGTTGGATATTTCCTTCAACTCGAATCTCGCAGAAACAAGCGCAGCATGAAATGACCTAGTGAAATTCTGCTTAGCCTCTTGTTACGGTCAACAATGAGAAAGAAACCGAAGTCACCCAAAATCTGCCTTAACCTCAAGAGACAGTCGATAGTCAAAAGAATCGACTCTAGGAACACTATGGATGTCCTATCCACGACCGAGTACCTAATGTTCTGAAACATTTAGGACTCCATAACGTTGTCACAAAATTGTCCTGCGCGGTATCATTATAACACGCATCTGTGATCGATCAGTCAACAGTTTGGCTTATGGCTCGTTGAACCCACCATCAATCGACTTCACAATATAATTGCCAGAGTTATCTGCTCATGTAGGCGATTACGGACCAAAACAAATATTATGTAATTCAGCTCACTTTGTGGTGTTCAATGTTGTCTATATAACCCACATGAAAAACAAAATATGAAAACAATACGATGATACATGTGTCTAATCCATATGTAAAACAACTTATACAACTCAGGAACACGCTTAATTCCCATGGAAATAACGTGCCCTTCATGCTTATCATATCTCAATGGTTTAGTGAGAGGATCTGCGACGTTATCATCCGTAGCAATCTTGTTTATCACTATCTCCTTTTGCTCCACGTAATCTCTAATCATGTGAGCCTTCTGATGTACATGGCTACATTTGTTGCTGGACTTAGGCTCCTTAGCCTGGAAGATGGCACCACTATTATCACAATAGATGGTGATCGGGTCATCCGAACTAGGAACTACGGTTAGTCCCTGCCAGAACTGACGCATCCGTATAGCTTCCTTAGCAGCCTCTAAAGCAGCATAGTACTCGGACTCAGTCGTAGAATCTGCTATAACACTTTGTTTGGAGCTTTTTCAGCTGACCGCAGCGCCATTAAGAGTATATACGAATCCAGACTGATATTTCGAGTCATTTCGATCCGTTTGGAAGCTAGCATCTGCGTAACCGATAGCGCATAGCTTAGTGTCTCCTCCATAAGTCAATACCCAGTCCTTAGTCCTCCGTAGGTACTTAAGGACATTCTTAACAGCTATCCAGTGTGCTTCACCGGGATTGCCTTGGTAACGACTTGTCATACTCAATGCATATGCCACGTCTGGACGTGTGCATATCATGGCATACATGATCGATCCTATAGCAGATGCATAAGGAATCCAACTCATGCGCTGCACCTCTTCTGATGTCTTAGGTGCTTGAGCTTTACTCAAATGCATCCTAGAAATCATAAGAAGGTTCCCTTTCTTGGAATTGGTCATGCTGAACCTCTCAAGAATCTTATCTATATAAGACTCCTGACTGAGGGATAACATCCGTCGTGATCTATCTCTATAGATACGGATCCCCAAAATTCTTTGTGCTTCTCCCAGATCTTTTATCTGGAAATGGTTCTTTAACCAAACTTTGACCGAAGTTAAGAGAGGTATGTCATTCCCAATCAAGAGTATATCATCGACGTACAATATTAAAAATGCAATCTTGCTCCCACTCAACTTGATATATAAGCATGATTCCTCGACCGATTGAGTGAATCCATTCTCTTTTATCACCTGGTCGAAGCGATGATTCCAACTCCGAGAAGCCTACTTAAGTCCATATATGGAACGCTTAAGCTTGCATACCTTCTTAGGATTTTTAGGATCAATGAAACCTTCGGGTTGCACCATGTACAACTCTTCCTCCAAATAACTGTTTAAGAAGGCGGTTTTCACATCCATTTGCTAAATTTCATAATCATGAAAGGCGGCAATCGCTAAGATTATCCGAATGGAACGCAGCATGACTACAGGTGCAAAAATCTCATCATAGTGCAACCCTTGCACTTGATTGAAACCTTTTACCACTAGTCGTGCCTTGTTATATATCTGGTTGTCCTTCTACAGAATGCTTTATCTTAAAAAGCCATTTGCACTGAAGAGACCGAAGCTTATCAGGTAAGTCAACCAGATCCCATACATGATTCTCATACATAGAGTCCATCTCGGATTGCATGGCTTCAAGCCATAGCTTAGAGTCGGAACATGTCATGGCACCTTTATAGGTAGCGGGCTCGTTACTCTCTAGGAGTAAAACGTCATCTCTCTCATTATCCTCGACCATACCAATGTATCTGTCTGGAGGAATGGAGACTCTACCCGACCTACTGGGTTCCAAAGGAATTGTAACCCCAGCCGATGATGAAGCAACATTTTCCTCCATTGGTTGCTCGGTTGTTGGTTCTAGAATCTCCGACAGATCGAAGGTTCTAGTACTTGTCTTATTCTCGAGAAACTCTTTCTCTAAGAACTTTGAACTAGCTGCAACAAAAACTCGGTGTTCGGTAGGCGAATAAAAGTAGTGACCAAACATCCCTTTTGGATAACCAATAAAGTATGTCTTGACCGATCGCGGGCCGAGCTTATCCTCGTGTCTCCACTTGACATAAGCCTCGCAGCCCCAAACCCGAATAAAGGACAAGTTAGAGACCGATCCCTTCCATAATTCATATGGAGTCTTGTCTATAGCTTTAGACGGACTTCGGTTAAGTATCAGAGCAGCTGACAAAAGAGCATATCCCCATAATGAGTCAGGTACAACCGTGTGACTCATCATGGATCGAACCATATCAAGTAATGTTCGATTTCTCCGTTCGTACACACCATTCAATTGTGGTGTTCCAGGTGGAGTTAACTGTAATACTATGCCACAGTCTTTAAGGTGTTGATCAAACTCATTCGAGAGATACTCGCCACCACTGTCTGAACGTAGTGCTTTAATCTTTCTATCCAGTTGGTTTTCAACCTTCTTCTGGAATTCTTTGAACTTGTCAAAGGACTCACTTTTATGCTTCATTAAGTTGACATAACCATATCTACTCAAATCGTCCGTGAAAGTGATAAAATACATATAGCCATCTCTAGCGTTGATTGACATAGGTCCACACACATCAGTATGTATGAGTCCTAATAGGTCAGCAGCGCGCATTCCAACACCTTTGAAGGAAATTCGAGTCATTTTGCCTATGAGACATGATTCACACGTGCCAAAAGATTCATAGTCAAAAGGGGAGATAGTCCCATTATCAATGAGCTTTTTCACGCGTTTTTCATTTATGTGTCCCATACGGCAATGCAATGGATAGGTTTGATCTTTGTCCCCAACCTTAGCTTTCTTATTTTTCACTTGCAATATATCTGTGGTTTGATCTAAAACATAAATCCCATTTATAGAAATTGCTTTGCCATAAATCATATCGTTTAAAGAGAAAATACAACTATTATCCTTTATTGTAAACGAAAATTCGTCTTTTTCAAGTACGGAAACAGAAACAATGTTTTTAGATAAACTAGGTACATAGTAACAATTATTCAGAAATAACTCAAATCCACTCGGGAGTTGGATTACATATGTTCCTACTGAAACGGCAGCAACTCTTGCTCCATTCCCTACTCGCAGGTCCACATCACCCTTTGCGAGAGTTGTGACGTTTCTTAGGCCCTGCAAATGATTACACAGATGAGAACCACAACCAGTATCAAGTACACAAGTTCCAAAACTTGCATGGTTAATCTAAATCATATGAATAAAAGATGACATACCAACAGGAGTGACGCGTCCTGATTTTATGTCTTCAGCATACACGGGACAGTTCCGCCTCCAATGCCCAGTCTTGTGGCAATGGTGGCACTCCATGTTTTCTTTGCTCTTTGTCTTGCCTTGTGAGCTACCGCTAAACTCACTAGGCCCACTCTTGACATTTCCTGACTTCTTGAACTTTGGCTTCCCTACAGCTGGGTTGGCCTGAGCCTTGCCCTTACACTTGCCCTTGTTTGCAACCATGAGAACATCCTGCTTCAAGCTCCCACTTAATTTCAGATCATTCTCGGTCTGTACGAGAAGCGAGTGGAGCTCATGAAGACTTTTCTTCATGTCATTCATATAGTAATTTGCCTTGAAAAGGGCAAAACCATCATGAAGTGAATGAAGCACACGATCAATTATGATCTTCTCATCGATTTTGCAACCTAGTGTCTCCAGTCTCTCGACGTTCTCGATCATGTCAAGAAGGTGTGGGCTAACTGATTGGCCCTTCTGGAGTTTCGCCTCCAAGAAGCGAGTGGTATACTCATAACTAATGATTCTCGGTGCTTTCGACAACTCCTTAGAAAATGTGGTGAAAATCTTGTTTGCACCTTGGGCAATGAACCGCTTTTCCAAATTGGATTCCATTGAATAGATGAGTACGTTCTTTATCGCACCCGGCTCCATCACGAAATCACTATAAGCAAGCGTTGCATTGGCTCCTGCATCCGGACCTGGGTTAGGCGGTAGTGGCTCAGTCAAGTACTTGAGCTTACCATCAGCAATGGCAGCATTCTGTAATGCCACCTCCCAATCCGCAAAATTGGAACCATTATTCTTCAATCGAGTGGACTGATTCATATTGTCCATAAATATTTTAAGCCAGGATTCACGTCCGAGCGTGGCACTTGGCATTGGGTCGTCTGTACTTCCAGCCATTTGTTATTTTAGCAGTTATAACGAATTTAAAAACTGTAAAAAGAAGAAATAAATATAATAAGAATTCATCATTTTAAATTTAAGTCTTAATGCAAAACTGTTTAACGCGATGACTTACGCATTTATACAATTGACCTCCTTCAAGAATTATATAAATGATCCCAAGACTCAATTTCTGTAAATTGATAAGCCAACCTCTTGGCTAATTCTACCTTTAGAATTCTCGGTCGATAAATTTCTGTAAATTCTATCTTTTAGTCCACTATAATCACGCGATATTACTCGGACTACAATGTTGAGGTAAAATAGGTCAACACTCACTACTTACCCAACGTAGAAGGGGTCTTATGGAGAGTTGTAGATACCCATATCCGTACCCTCCAAAAACAAACCCGGTGACGAAAAGGACTTTCATGCATGCTTTTAAATAAGTCGAAACGGTACAAAAATGTCTAAAACGTATTTAGTCATTTTTAGCGTATTAATTTGAATTTACATAATCATAAAAATGAATGTCATTCTTAGTCATTATTAGCACAACACGAGCACAATGCAGGAACGTCTTACCAAAACGACCCACAAAAATAGCCCAACTAGCTACAAAACGGCCCAAATACACAAAAACGACCCAAAACGCACGCTAACGCAACACGCAAAACGGGCCAAAGTGCGTCCCGTGTGACATTTTCACAAAATTAGACTCTACAATACCGTAAAATAATATGCTTCAATATTATTTTATTTCGAGCCAAAACCGAAAAACACGACAAAAACCGAAGCACGAAAATCGAAATTGGACCAAAAACCAATTTGGCCCAAAATATCCAAACAAAACACCATCATTACCCTAATTCATACGTCACTTAACCAAAGGCGGCATAACAGCACACCAAAACAAAAATAAAATCGCTGCTGACAAAGCGACAATTTAAATCGACAACAAAGCGACATTATGTTTTTGTTTTACCCCGCAGCCTTTTATTTTTTCTTACAAATTCCAGCCCAAACAAAATTAAAATCGCCTGTACACAGGCGATTTAAATTTTGTGCACACATAAACCAGCCAATCTCTATAAATAATACCCCTTATGTTCATTCAAAAGGGGTCGGTTTTTAAAAACACATACACTCCTCAAAAAAACACTTACAAAATCCACTCAAAAATACCGTCTTTGCATTTTCGAAAGGTAAACATTTTACCTACGTTTTGGACGTTTGAGACTTGGACAAAGGGGTTACATTAACCCCAACCCGATATTGGCACTAGCGAAGCCGTATTCGCAATACGGTTGTAGCAATTCGGATTCAGAATCCGTCTAAACCCCGCCAATATCGCATAAATAAACGACTCAATATCACTAAAGCAAACCGACGACACCTTTATAATTATGCAAGTCCTCATCCATGCATTAAATTACGACTAGAGCACGGATTCGACACTAAAATGTACCGTTTCAATTACTCTTTTAAGCATGCAAAACCGAGGGTTTTTCCATAAATTCTTAGGGTCAAATACGAGGTCGGAAAATAACGTTTAGTGTAATAATTCAGTCAATGAATTATTATTTAACGTACATTTCCTATAGCAGAATGTCTTAGCTTTGACGTTTTATATTATTTATGCATTTTTACCGAGTCATACATATTCGCTCTTGTACGTAGCGTCATTTTAGCCCAAATATCGAAATTAAGCAAATGTTTTCAAATTAGTAGAGACTACTTTTACGTAGGCTTTTTTATTACTGTTTTCAAAATACATTTTGTCAAAACTTTCGAAAAGTAACCTCACTACGAACCCCTTCTCTGGTTTCAAACCTCAGATAGATAGGTATCGACGCACCTTGAAATCTGAGACACTCGTGTCTTATATTTTAAGATGCGTTGAATAGGTTCCAAATTCCTTTAATATTTGGTGGCGACTCCGAAAATACATTTTCAAAATGATTTTTCTAGATTTCTTTTTGATCACAAACTCTTGCAATGATCTCCCCCATTTTTACATCCACGCAAACTCTTTCCTCATGAGGCGCATTCAAGACTCCCACGCCAAGACGGGCGAGGCTCGGCGCCAAGCAGGCGTCGATAGGTTTCATTCCTGCACCTTCAACATGGCGACTCACTGGGACAAGCATGATTTTTATTATTTTTGAAAAACTAGTTTTTCTCTTATTTTAAAAACATAAAGAAGTGAAGCTTGAAACTTTGAAAACATTTACGCTTTCGATATTTGGGCAAAAATACGTTGAGTCGAATCTTCCTGATTCATAACCACACCCTTCGAGGGACGGCCCCTAGTAACGCTCGCTTCATAAGTGAGACAACTCTGGACACGTCGATCTCTCACCCCTCCACGATTACAAGTACGGCATCCGTACAAACGATCGTAACCAATCAAACTCGGACGCTCTAGGGCCCGTATTGAATTCACACCTAAGACGTGTGCAATCTTGCGGATAACCCTACCTAAACGTTGCGAGAATGACCGGAGGGAACCTTACCCTATAAACCAAAAACCTGTGTTTATATGTACAAGTCCGAAGCTATAGTACCCTCACTATAGTCGTCTTTCAAAAACAATTGCATGCAAAAACATTTCCTAGGCATTATACATTTAAAATACGTCCATTTTAAAAATACATTTTTAAACTTTTTTTTTCAAAAGGTCATGCTTTTAAGATAATACAGTCGGGGTCATTGGCCTATAGTCAATTGAACCTGACGAGTAACATGCCGCGACATTTAAAACCGGTAGGAAATAATCACTATATTTCCAATCTTTTTCAAAACGTAAATGAATTATGCTACTGACGTATCGTCATAATACATTTATTGCTAAAAACATTTCACAAAGCAAAAACCCGAATATGTCAATTCATTTCGGATATTTTAAACGAAATTAACTTTTAGTACTTTAGAATTAGCTCTAAGTCGAGTGACTCATTAGTCATCCCGATTTTAAAATGAACTTTTTCTCTCAAAAACAAAAACGCGGGCTCGTTCAGATACGAACCCGTTGATTTAAATTTTGAATCAAGTGACTTATCGTCATTTTGATTTAATTTCCTGAGTCACACATAAAAGGCGAACAAGTGATCGCCTTTTACCCAATTTTTAACATCCTCAGATCAACTAGCCTATCGCTACTTCTGTTTGATCCTTTTTTTATCATAATCTAATGATAAACCCCTAGCAATGTACCGCTAAACCGGGTTAATCAGGTTATGATCATACAAATTTTCCTACCTCGAGATTAGGGACGTGTCAATATGCCCCTGCCTCAAAAGCTTCCTGTGTCTTTTAAAGCTAAAAACACGAGTCGAGTCTTGCACCCACTTTTTACACTTTTTGCTTTTCTTTGGCAGTGAATGCGATTTTTCGTTGGGTCTTTTCTTCCCTTTTAGAATCACTAAAAGCTTGAAACTTTGTCAGGTTCACTCATTCAAAAAACCCTGAACACACGGCTGACAAGCGCAAAATGAATTTCCGTTTCAACCTCGCAAGTGATGAAGCTGCCCTTCCACCGCCTCCGCCACTAATGACGATCACCGAACATGTAAGGCTACTCGACAACAAGATAGCCAATCTCACCGCTTTGTTCGAACATCTGGCCGCCATGCAAAAGATCGAAACCGAGAAAAACGCAAGACTGTTCGCCGAAGAGTCTGCTCGACACATCAAGAGGATTCGATCCCTGGAAGATGAAATCCACAAGTACAAACTGGCCAAAACTACAGATCATGGTCGCTAAGGCAATACCTCTCAAACCACAACAACAACTGAACCATTTAACACTGAAAACACGAATGCACTAGCAGCACCACCAGTGTTCCTAGCACAACCCACTCCTGCTGCACCCAAGTCATCACCAGTTGGGCCATTCTCGTCAAAACAGCGACGAAGCTTCGACCCCCTCTTTATGTCCTACTCAAAGGCATTAGGGAAGCTCGTGAAGAAGAACATTCTCCATCTCCCCAAACCCACCAATGTACCACCTGAGGATAAGAAACCCCTGTCATGGCACGAAGACTCCTACTGTGAATTCCACAGGGGAAAGGGACATGACACTGAGAACTGTTTCCGTTTGAAGAACGTAATCCAAGACATGATCGACAACGAAACAATCGACAAACCAAGCACAGCTCCTAAACTGTCGAACCAGTATAACACACCCCATGCTCGCCCCATTTTCGTAGGAACACATCCTATCCTCAATCATCCTCGTTTGACCCCCACGGACGATCATGAAGTCAACGTCGTTAGCGACAGCACCAATAGCAGCAACGACGGCATCAGATGCGCTTGCCAAACCAAAACAAAAACAAAACCAAAGTATGAGGACAAGGAAGGAGTCTTCATCCAGATCCCTCATCAACACCCCTTCAGGCAATCCAACGGCAACGATAAGGTTCCGCACCTCCAACGTCCATATCCAGCTCCTTTGGAACTACTATTACCGCCGGGATTCCCGCCTAAACGCACGAGCAAAAGCAGAGACAAGGGCATGGTTAAAAATATGACTACCCTACCCGTAACAAGCGATCCTTCCTTTAACACAACATGGCGTAACACCGAAGATATCCTCCCAGCACAACTCATTGATCACATCATCCGGGATTGGCTACCAGGCGCCATAATTAACTTTCTCCCACGCCGACCTACCACCCTTCCGAGATCCACACAATCCAGCACTCTACATAACCGTAGAGTGTCGTAACATGGTATTACCCATTACCCTCATCGACAACGGCTCTGCAATCAACATCCTACTCCTAACAACAGCCATCAAGCTAGGATTAAAGGGAGGTGATGTCACCCCTTGCTCCAACAACATAAGAGCATACGACGGTACGTCCCGCAGCATAGAAGGTGTCATATCACTATCCATCATGACAGGATTCACCCGCAGGGGATGGATGTAAACACCCATCTCAAACCCGCACAAGAGAACTCCAGAAGGACCATCGCCTACTGCGCTCGCCGTCACATCGACCACTCCCCACCTTGGTACCGACCAACGAATAGCGGCTGACCTCACAAACTCGGGGAAATAGTCATTAGGACGGTCATTTGGACCCAACCACCGCATGTAACGGTTGGTAATGCCTCCTGCGACATATTCGCCATCAAAGCCGAAGTCGTTCAGCACATTTAGACGCTCCATCAACCACACTTGGAGAATCAGGGGACATCCTCTATACGCGTGCTCCCTATTACTTGCCCGGTCATCCAAGCCAAGGATCGTCTCTGCCAGGATTAAGGCAGAAGGATTGTAACCTATTTCCATCTGCTGAACGACGGCAATTAAACGCGGATCTCCCAACGGCCCCTTGAACACAGAGTCCGGGAACATGTAGCAGTGTACCAAGCAAAAGGCCAAAGCCCTCTTCCTGGCCACAGCAGAGAAATTCCCGTTCTCATGGTTCCTAAACCATTGACACAAGCGATAGAGGTTGATACGGCCCCCAACAAATAGCTCTTCCACCTCGTCACGGGTCATCTGGAGGTAGTTCTGTACTTGCCTCTTATAGCCGAGCTCCTGCCTGACGCATACAGGCAAGCTAATACGCACCCACCCGCCAATGGCCCCGAACTCCTCAACTAAAGGGCAAACCTCTCCGCAAGGAAAGCGGAACACATGCAGGCTCGGGTTCCAATACTCAAGACAAGCATCCAGGAACTCGTACTCCATTCGAACCTGTCTTAGCCCACGAAATACGCCAACGCCACAATCCTTCAAGTTCTTCTTTTCTATACCCGACAAAGACGCACACCAGCGACGCAAGTTTCCTTCAAAATTCACCATAATTCGACAAACGTTCCGTAAATATTTTGAATATTTTTGGAATATCGAGAATGAGAAAATGAAAGGATGAGTTATTTGAACTAACCTACCCCTCCTTTTATAGCCGAGATTTGCAAAACAAAGTACAACACAAAAACATAAACGCTAGTGAACAGGCGATTAAAATAAATCAAACAAAAACCACAAAACAAAAAATTAATCGCCTGTAAACAGGCGATTAAAATTAAAATCGCCTGTTTACAGGCGATTTTCTTTTTCTTTCCTGACAAAATTATTCGATTTCTTACACTCTTACACACCTACACCCTACCCTTTTAACTTATTACCCTCAATTACATTTTTACCGACCTCATAGTCGACGTTTACGGTCCCGTCGCGTCGTCTCGATTTGCGTAATCGGCTCCCGTCTTTCATATTTTTCGTATTCACAAAACACGCTCACTACTACAAAAATCATTAAATACAACGGTTAAAATCCGTTGTTTTTAATAAAAGCAACCGTTGTTTATAGAACACTATAAACAACGGTTATTTCAAAAGCCCGTTGTTTATAGTCTATCAAAAACAACGGGTATTAAAATACCCGTTGTTTATAATACACTATAAAACAACGGTTATTGTAAACAACGGGTATTTTAATACCCGTTGTTTTTGATAGACTATAAACAACGGGCTTTTGAAATAACCGTTGTTTATATAGCTATATATTTTTTTTAACATAATTTTTAACAACGCAATTTACTGAAAAACCGTTGTTTATAATTGTATTTTTTTTAAAAAAATAAATTATCGAAATAGCTATATTACCCTGTTAATGCAATTAAAATTTCTGCACACACTAAAAGCTTAAACATTACAATCCCATCACATTCAACATTATACACACAACGTTCAATCAAAATTCACAAGTACTATTACATAACACTAGTACAAAACACCAAAAAAATCATTTGGTACAACTCAAGTACTTATATAATTAGTACATCATCCAAGCATTTGTCTTTATAAGTAATCACGAATGTGCCCCATAAATCTCTTACATCATCGATTTCTTTCGTCGAATATGATGATAAAGGGGAAGGTTTAGCGATATACTACCAAAAAAAAAAAAAAAAAAAAAAAATTAGAATTCGTATGTACAATAATAAAATAGATAAATGAGAACTTAACGTAACAATCTGATCCACTTAGTTACCCGTTGTGTTATCGCTGAGTTTGTTTGAATTTTCGGACTACTCATCCCCTAAATCCACGAGAAAAGCTGGAAATTAAATTAGATGCTCAATGAACGGAATTTCCAAACTTCTCATTCCCTTAATAAATACAATTTTCATATAAATTAGCTAAAGTTACTTACAAGTGAATCACCCATGCCCCATGCATGTTGAAATTTTGAATATATCGACGATGTGACAGAGGCTGCAATATCAATATGGTGAACAAAATAAATTAGCAACAATTTAAAGAGAATTTACAGAAAATAAACACAGATTTAATACGTTTAGCATTAGCAACGTAACTACATTCCATGTATCAAATAGATTTAACCATGATAACTGAGGTTTTAAAACGTAAATTCCACGGCCACCTTACACAAAGTAATACAGATATTACCTCGTTTCCTATTTTCGCCGTCTCTTGACCAACCTTTTCCCTGGTAACACAGAACAGTACGCCATACATCAGGTATAAATACTCAAAAAGCTAATTCACATGAAGGCTAAAAAATTTACATAGTAATGTTCAACATTTTCCTTCTCGATACTTGAAACAACTCAAATCCAAACAACTAAGTTCAATCATATCATATCACAAATGAATACAACTCAAATAGCGGATAACTTTAAGCACAATACTACATTAGCTCAAGGAATGAATACTATGTCAACATGAAAATCATGCTTTGAAGGCCACAATCGTTCTAGACATTTAATGTGGCTTATCTTACGCAGCTCAATTCATAGATCCTAAATACGGAGGGAAATAACACTTCTGACAGGGAAACAAAGTAGTCTTTCCATACCCAAGTCAACATTTTGTATACACTCCTACCTGTCACCTTCGACCATCTTTATTTAAGGCTCATGGACCCGAATATATTTTACAGGAAGTAAAGGCAAATTAGCCAAGAAAATGGTGCCTGATTGCGTTGTTTACAACTAAAAGTTCTCCAAATGGCAATGTCATATGATTACCGTTTGTGTTTCTCCCACTACACCGACAAGATAATTGTGTCTGGATCCCACAATGTTATCACGGTTCCAGCAGCAACGGCCAAAACAGAGCCATCTGCAGAAAAAGCCGCAGCAGTCATGAGCTGACCCCTACAAATAAATAAAGTCAGAAAAGTTTAGCGAAATGGCAGAAAAGCAGTAAAAGGCGGATACGAAACAAAAATAATAATAGATTCAAAAGAGACGGAATTCTGTAAGTTCGTAACTCTCACACACGGACAGTTCTCAACTAGACTACGACCAAATGTTGGGGCAAATTTACAGAGACATAGCTTCATATCACTCACCCAACCAAATAAAATTATTGATCAGCAAACCAGAAATGGAAAGAAAACAAACTGCCTACAAATTTAGAGTTGAACCAGCCCACCCAGTCCTACTTGGTGGAACTAGATAAAGGACATAAAGCTAACATAAGAATTAATAACTTATTAATAGTTATGATAAAAATGAAAAAACTGCATAAATTTAAATGTAAAACAAACCAGTATAAGTGCAAGAATATATACAATTTAAACCTGGTTTTTGTGATTTTGTCCCTGACAAAAACGTAAAGCCCAAAACCGGGATAAACTCAATATATATCTGTCCTGAAGACCTACCTCATACCTGATCCACTTGGCCCGTAGACCAATCAACATCACATGCACTAAATGAAATACAAATTCTTAATAGTAGAGAGATGGAAAAGTCTGAAGAAATCTTACTTGTATGAACCAACTGAATGACACCCCCAACCAGAGTTATGCCCACTTTTAGAAGTATCATTATGAACCCACATCTGCAGTTTCAGTAAGAAAGCTTCATTTAAGTTTGCTCTCTTATAAATATGAAAGAAACACGCCAAGTATTCCAAGTAAAGATACCTTGAAATCGCCACCATAAGAAGAGCTGACCACCATTTTGCATCCAGGACGGAAGACAACAGCAGAAATAGCAGCATCCCTGAATGTCAAAGTTATGCAAAATAAACTCAGCTTAGAACTTCATTATTTTATTCATTCAAACAAACTCTTATCATGAGACATCACAAGATTTCTCCCTGTTTAGTTTTTCCCAAGAAGATGATAAGTGGATGGTCCTCCCCTAAAGATCACATGTATGCAGTATGCACCAAAGTGGATGCCTCTTAAGTCAAAGAACCCAGAGGATGGTGATGATATGACAACTAAAGACCCTAATTTGAAGGTCTGTATCTCACAATACTGTCCATACTAGAGTTCACTTGTTTTCTTTTAAAAACAAGTAGTCAGGCGCTACCATAAAGATTCCAACAGCTATATACCTCACCAATTTACAGGTATAGGAAGACTATAGCAGTTCCATGACAGACAAATATAACAGAACCTAATTTCTTAGCATTACATACATTTATATCGGAGCCTCCGACACAGGTCAGAAAGGAAAAGCCATAGTCATTAAAAACAACTGACCAAAGCAAAAAGATTGGGCAAAGAAGTTATGATGCATGCAAGACAAATTTACAACCATGGCAACACATAATATGCAGTCATGAGCATAACACACAACATCATTATATCCTATGTGACCACAAATCAACCCAACAAAGAATTGTTAGCAGCGGACAACCGAACGGAGTCATACACACATCACTTATCTCGGTCTAATCCATATACATCCATTCACAACATTCACCCACATCGCAACCAACACAAACAACCGTTCAGACGCAAAACACAATTAAATCAGGCTAAGGAGATTATCGTTACCTTAAGAAGAGGAATTCTACATACTCAAGTTCAATAATGCCAAAAACGTCAAAACCACTCCGTCACGAAAGCAAACTCTACAAATAACGATATTGTTATCAATTACTAATACAATACTCACTAATCGACACTTAAATAACTACAATCGACTCTAAATCAAAAAGTCCCAATTTCTAGGGTTAAAGCAAACGAAAATTGAATTTGAAAGATGAAATACGAGTTATACCTTAATTACTTGGATAATATGGCTAACACTCGATGAAAACCGACGAATTGAAGCAACTAGAACTGAAAATAAAAGGAGAAAAGGAGACGAATTTGGATCAAATTCAAGATTCCATGCGAACACAACTGGAAAAACGGAGACGAATAGGAGATAGAACGACACGGTGGTGGCAATGACGACCTATGGTGGTGCCTCTGCGGCCTTGACAACAAGGATTGTGGTGGTGGAGCTTGCGGTAGTTGTTACTGGTGAGAGAGAATGAAAAGACGAAGGGAAGAAGAATAAACTGAAAACAAAGGACCATATATAAAAACTATTGTATTTGTTATAAACAACGGTTTATTTAATAACCCGTTGTTTTTATATAAATAACGGGTATAACCGTTATTTTTGTTCAAAATACCCGTTGATTATAATCTATTATTTATAACGGGTATAACCGTTGTTTTTATTCTAAATACCCGTTGTATTTAATTGTCATTAACAACGGGTATACTAAATACCCGTTGTTTATAATCTAGTATTTATAACGGGTATTACTAAAAACCGTTGTTTTTAATAAACAACGCTTTTTTAAAAGCTTACCCGTTATTAAATCTTGTTGTTTATAATATTTACCTTTAGGCGCCAATATAATAAACAACGAGAATAGCTTTGTCGTTGTTTTTAATATTTTTAACAACGCAATTTACAATATGCGTTGTTTAAGTGGTCGTTGTTTATGCTCTAATTTGTAGTAGTGACGATAATCACACAAAAATACTCTTCGCTTTCAAACATGGGGGCTATAACCAAAAGCTGCTTCAACAAAGTTTGAATAATGATTTTACAATAAAATCTAACTCAAACTGGGGGCTATAATCAAAAGCTGCTTCAAACAGAGTTTGAATAATGATTTTACAATAAAATCTAACTCAAATTGGGGGCTATAATCAAAAGCAGGTTTCAACAGAGTTTGAATAATGATTTTACAATAAAATCTAACTCAAACTGGGGGCTACAATCAAAAGCAGCTTTCAATAGAGTTTGAATAATGATTTTCATCCTAAAAATCTAACTGGGGGCTATACTCAAAAGCCACTTCAACAAAGTTTGAATAATGATTTTACAATAAAATCTAATTCAAACTGGGGGCTATATACCACATAATACACCACGATAAACAAAAACAGCAGAATACCTTCTTCACGCGTGGGTCCCAACTCTCAAGGCCCGCATCGGTCACCACGGACATACACGCTGGCAACACGATCGAATGCTGGCAACCCTCGTACTCAACAAGCAGATCCTCGACGAACGGAGGAGGCTGGAACTCAAGGTCAGGATCACGTCGCTACAAAACAAAAACAGGGTAAATTTTTACTTTTTGAAACCAAAACACATAAGCAAAAAAGATAATAAAGCATACCTCGATCACAGCATCAGCAAGGGCATGATGTGCCCACGTCACGTAGTCCTCAGCCGGCCGCAGCAGGGAGTCGGACTGACCCTCATGATACACATCACGACGCTCGTTAGCGTCGGGCGTCTCCACAAACAAAACCGAGGGCGGAGGTGCAGGTACGATGATACCGCCGCGACCGGTCTGCGCAGACAGACGTTCACCCAAGCTCCAGTACGAGCCGTACTGAGTCTCAATGTACAGCCGCCGTCCGTCAAGGAGGCCAAAGCGGGTTGCAATCGACGGAGGAACACCGGTAAAATTCCTCCAAGGGTCGCGAACGAACTGCAAAACAAAATCAAGCTATAAACTACAAAAACAAACACGAACCCAAGCTACAAAAGACCAAAATACAAAACACAAGCTCCCTTACCTTATCCATTGTCATCCCGTTGAAGAGCACACGAGCCGCGTCGTAATTCAGGCCGATACCCCTCCGATCCGCCATCGCGTACGCATAGAAAGCCGGGTACGCAGCCGTCACCTAGAACGTGTTCGGGAGCAGAGAGGGGAACTGAGCGTAGCACCAAGACTGCAAGCAATCAGAGTACACGTTACAAAAGAAAAGCAGAAACGAGACAACAAGGCACTACGAAATCAAACCCTACCTCCATCAGAAGACCAGGGCCCACGAGCGACACATCTGAATCCTCGTCGATCCGGTCAGGACGCACCGCGTCCCTCAAGTATCGGATCAACAACCCCAGAGCAGGGGTGACGCAATCAAACTCACCTAGACGTGTCATGTCCGACAGCGCCATCAGCACAGTCGTTGACGCTCGCTCCCCCTTGTCGCCAAAGTGGGTGGCCGTCAGAAACCACCACAACCACAGCCGAGCCCTCTGCTCGGCGCTCGCTCGAGTAGCCCCCCTCTTCTTCTTCCCCTTGAAGAAGTCGTCAAACCACACAGTACGGGGCTGAAACGTGTGCTCCTCACCTACCCCGCACCTAAGCCCGTTACCGATCAACCGCACGACGCGTGGGCTATCGATAGGAGGGCGCTCACGCCCCCAGTCAAGGACTCCCTCGCCATGAGGCAGCCCCGAGACAACCGCCAGCGAAGAATGGGTCACGCCAACCTCGTACCCAGGCATGTGGAAGGTGTTGGTCGTATCCCAAAACCTATCCAGCAATGCCCGGAGCACAGCAAGGCGCGCGTTCACGCGCTTAGCCCGCACCTCTCTCCATTTCTGCACCAGGGGACCAAAAGCCGTCCCAACCACTATCTGCCGCTCCTCCTCGGTAAGCCTCTTCTCAAAGGCACCGAACACCGTCCGGAACCCAGAGAAGGTCCTCATCGCACCCAACGGAAAGCCGACCTTCACTCGAATCGACAAGTGCTCCAATGGGCTCCAAACCAGGCTCACGCCGTCCCAATCCTTGGCCACCTGCGACCACAAGCGCGGACCCTGGGGATAAGAAGGCCTCACGCCCAGCTCATCAACCATCCCCATGAACACGTCCCTCGCAACCTCATCAGCCGCCGGACCTCCGTCTTGGGCCTGACCCTCAGCCTCTGCCTCGGCCTCAGCCTCATCCTCAGCCTGGTCCTGAACCTGGCCCTGAACCTGACCCTCGGCCTCAAAACCAGCAGCAGTAGTAGTAGTAGCAGCAGCAGCAACGTCAGCAGCAGCAGCAGCCGCAGCCGCAACCCTAGCCTCAACCTCAGCCGCAGTCTCGTCAGGACCTGCTCCTCGTCACTCGAAGACTCCTCTGACTCGGAGGGATCCTCAGAACGACTCCCCGGACCCCGAGGACGACCACGCCTAGGTCTATCCTCCACAGGGTCTCCCCCTGCTCCAACTTCCTCAAAACCACCGACGACCTCAGCCTCGTCCCGGTCACCACCCTCGGCAGCAGCACGAGCTCGACGTCGTGGCCTGCCGTTACCCTCAGCACTACTAGAAGCCTCTCCAACCTTACGCTTCTGCCTCGGGTTCCTCCGAGTCTCACCTCGACCTCTACCACGGCCTCCTCCAGGAGCCACCGGCGTCCCCGCAGCAGCGCCACGTCCACGCCCCCGCGAAGACCCCGCAGCTGTACCACGGCCTCCTCCAGAAGCTGCAGACGTCTCCACAGCAGCGCCACGACCACGCCCCTGTGAAGACTCTAAAACAACACCCCGACCTCGGCCTCTACCACCGTCTCCTCCAGAAGCCTCAGTCAACCCAGCAGCAACGCCACGACCGCGTCCCCGCAAAGAGACTGAGACGACACTCCCGGCCTGACCTCGTCCACCAACAGGGGACCTCGACGGCTCGGCAGCAGCTCCACTGCCGCTAGCACCACCAGAAGACCCTGGCTGCTCAACGGCAACCCCCTCTCGTGCATCACTATGGCGCGAGGTGACTCGTAGCAACGTCACGACCCGCGCCACTAGCTAACGGCTCAGGACCACCAGGGACAAAGACTGCGTCTCCAGTGCCACTCGCAGAAGGCCCTGATGACTCACTACCAGCCCCTGCACCGCTAGCAGAAAAAGCAGGGGACTCCCCAACAAGACCCTGACACTCACTCCCTGGCGTCGGAGGAGCCCCTGGCGTCTGAGGAGGAAAAGCTCTCAGCAGGTCCGACTGAGACGGACCGTCGGAAACCTCCAAAGGCGCAGGCATACCCGAAGTAGGGGTACGCTCGTCCCTCGGAACGGTAAAGTCAACACCGGCCAAGACCCAGTCTATGGAACTGGAAGTAGGTGTGGAAGGCGCAGGATCACCTGCACAAAATTCAAAGGCATACTCAGACAACGGCAACAGCAAATCATTTAGGAAAGCAGAAGCACGCAAAAACGACATAAAACAAGCATTAAGGCCTACATTATCTACAGATAAGGCCAAAACGGAGCAGAAGCACAGAAAAGCATATTTCATGACACGTATATAGTATATATGCCCTACACAGCAAATCGAGAGCAAGCACGCGCAAAAGCAGCAGAGAATTAGCCAAAACAGCAGAAAGCCGGCCTTTTTAACCTAAAAATAGCAGAAAAGAGAAAAACGCTACAGAAAGCCAGAAATTCATATTTTCTGAGACAGACCCAACCCATAAATCACAATAAGCACGTGCAAAAATTTACATGCGAAAACGATGTCCCGAACACCTCGACTGAATAGCTTTTACAAAACGCTTACAAACTACAAAAACGGCCTTTTCTTGACCATAACTCAACCAAAAAGCCCCCACTTCCCACAAAACAACCCCCCAATCAATACAGACAACATACAGTCCAATACATTACATGCACGGGGCACGAAAAACGTGGAAAACGTTCTTTTAGAAACCTAACCCTTTTTATGAAAAACACAAAAACACGTAGCCTCCTTACGAGACGTTCATAAAAACCTAACCCTTTTTATAAGAAACACAAAAACACGTAGCCTCCTTACGAGACGTTCATAAAAACCTAACCCTTTTTATGAGAAACACAAAAACACGTAGCCTCCTTACGAGACGTTCATAAAAACCTAACCCTTTTTATGAGAAACACAAAAACACGTAGCCTCCTTACGAGACGTTCATAAAAACCTAACCCTTTTTATGAGAAACACAAAAACACGTAGCCTCCTTACGATAACTTTTTTATAAGAAACACAAAAACACGTAGCCTCCTTACGAGACGTTCATAAAAGCCTAACCACTTTTATAAAGCCAAACACAAAAGCGCGTAACCTCCTTATGAGACGTTCACAAAAATCTAAACCATTTTTATCAAACCAATTCACAAAAGCGCGTAACCTCCTTATGAGACGTTCACAAAAATCTAAACCATTTTTATCAAACCAATTCACAAAAACGCGTAACCTCTTTTACGAGACGTCCATAAAAGCACTAACCACTCTTATAAACCAAACCCAAAAACACGTAACCTCTTCTACGAGACGTCCAGCAAAAAGCACAAAGCAAGAACAAAGCAAGAAGCACAAAGCAAGAAGCAAAGCAAGAAGCAAAGCAAGGAGCACAAGCAAGGAGCACAAGCAAGAAGCACAAGCTAGGAGCGCAAGCAAGAAACACAAGCAAAGCGCCAACAGGAAGCACTCAAGCCGCACGCAGGCTGACATGCCCTTAAACATGTAGGACCGTCATGTCCTTAAAAACATGTCGTCCCTCCCCGCATTTCCCGGTACTAAGTCCTCGTCTCTCCCATAAGACACATGCTTAGCGCCGCCAGGTAGTATCGAGACTGTGATGGTCCGGATACTATCTTTAAGTTTGACTAACGCTTTGTCCAAGCTCAGCCAAACTGGGGGCTCTGTAGATACCCGTATCCGTACCCCCCAAAAACAATCCTGATGACGAAAAGGACTTTCATGCATGCTTTTAAATAAATCGAAACGGTACAAAAGTGTCTAAAACGTATTTAGTCATTTTTAGCGTATTAATTTGAATTTCCATAATCATAAAAATGAATGTCATTCTTAGTCATTATTAGCACAACACGAGCACAATGCAGGAACGTCTTACCAAAACGACCCACAAAAATAGCCCAACTAGCTACAAAACGGCCCAAATACACAAAAACGACCCAAAACGCACGCTAACGCAACACGCAAAACGGGCCAAAGTGCGTCCCGTGTGACATTTTCACAAAATTAGACTCTACAATACCGTAAAATAATATGCTTCAATATTATTTTATTTCGAGCCAAAACCGAAAAACACGACAAAAACCGAAGCACGAAAATCGAAATTGGACCAAAAACCAATTTGGCCCAAAATATCCAAACAAAACACCATCATTACCCTAATCATACGTCACTTAACCAAAGGCGGCATAACAAAGACACCAAAACAAATAAAATCGCCTGTTGACAGCGACAAAATTTAAATCGCCTGTCAACAGGCGATTATGTTTTTGTTTTACCCCGCAGCCTTTTATTTTTTCTTACAAATTCCAGCCCAAACAAAATTAAAATCGCCTGTACACAGGCGATTTAAATTTTGTGCACACATAAACCAGCCAATCTCTATAAATAATACCCCTTATGTTCATTCAAAAGGGGTCGGTTTTTAAAAACACATACACTCCTCAAAAAAACACTTACAAAATCCACTCAAAAATACCGTCTTTGCATTTTCGAAAGGTAAACATTTTACCTACATTTTGGACGTTTGAGACTCGGACAAAGGGGTTACATTAACCCCAACCCGATATTGGCACTAGCGAAGCCGTATTCGCAATACGGTTGTAGCAATTCGGATTCAGAATCCGTCTAAACCCCGCCAATATCGCATAAATAAACGACTCAATATCACTAAAGCAAACCGACAACACCTTTATAATTATGCAAGTCCTCATTCATGCATTAAATTACGACTAGATCACGGATTCGACACTAAAATGTACCGTTTCATTTAGTCTTTTAAGCATGCAAAACCGAGGGTTTTTCCATAAATTCTTAGGGTCAAATACGAGGTCGGAAAATAACGTTTATTGTAATAATTCAGTCAATGAATTATTATTTAACGTACATTTCCTATAGCAGAATGTCTTAGCTTTGACGTTTTATATTATTTATGCATTTTTACCGAGTCATACATATTCGCTCTTGTACGTAGCGTCATTTTAGCCCAAATATCGAAATTAAGCAAATGTTTTCAAATTCGTAGAGACTACTTTTACGTAGGCTTTTTTATTACTGTTTTCAAAATACATTTTGTCAAAACCTTCGAAAAGTAACCTCACTCCGAACCCCTTCTCTGGTTTCAAACCTCAGATAGATAGGTATCGACGCACCTTGAAATCTGAGACACTCGTGTCTTATATTTTAAGATGCGTTGAATAGGTTCCGAATTCCTTTAATATTTGGTGGCGACTCCGAAAATACATTTTCAAAATGATTTTTCTAGATTTCTTTTTTATCACAAATTCATGCAATGATCTCCCCCATTTTTACATCCACGCAAACTCTTTCCTCAAGGAGATTCAAGACTCCACGCCCAAGACTTGCGAGGCTCAAGGCCACAGTATGCCGATAGGTTTCATTCCCGGTACCTTCAAGAGTAAGGTCCTATATGCCTACCGACGAAGAAGGGGTTCATAGTAGTTTTCCCTATAAAGACTAATCCCAATTTTCGATTTAGAGAAAGGTCTCATCATCCTTTTTAATTCATTTTAATTGAACGAAAAACTAGCAATAAGTGAATGATTTAAACTAAGGTGATGGATTTATAAACGAGTGACATCGGTATGTCCATTATGGAAATGCAAACTATATGAGTCATTTTTCATGCAATTTTAGGTGGTTTGGTTTAGGCGGAATATGATGCAACTATCTAACAAGCAAACATAGCAACGAGAATGGAAAAATAAAGCGCAAAATAAAAGCACCTAGTGTGGCCTATCTACCAAAATAAACAAAAATACAAGTTGGAAGTCATCCTTGGACCCTTGAAGCTTGTCTTGATGTTCCATCTTCGTTTGGTCCATATAGCGGGAGTGAGCCATCCGCTCCATCTTGAATCTTCTCAAATTACATTTTAAAATTACAATTGTAAACCTATTTACATTCTAATTCAAAAATAATACCAAAATTTAATATTACAAGAGGGGAGATACGAGATCTCAATATACAACCAAGACTATGTTTCCATCATTACGAAAACATAATCTACTAAGGCCACACTAGTAAATTACAACCTTTTGTACAAAATAATGCTGAAAACTAAACCATTCAAACAACATTCTACAAGATAAAAGCATCAACTAAACAAAATTAATCATTATTAATTATCCAAACCACCTTTTAGAATGATCAAAATTATGTGACAATTCCTCAGTTGCACACATCAATTTTAATCTATCATAATCCAATTTAATTCATATTATCAAGTATAACATAAATTAAATCCAACATTATTTTCAACCTTTTTAAAATAATAGGGTATCAAACAAGTGTGAACCTTTTCACAAACTTCAATTATACATCATCTTTATAATGTACAAAAAAATTGAAACTCGGTTTAATTAAAATAAAAACTGAAATAAACAACCAAAAAAACGAAATAAAAACCGGTTTAACAACAAAAAAAATAAAAAAATTTTTAAAAAAATTTTTTTAAATCAAACTCAAATTAAACAGTTTTAATTCGATCATGCTTATATTAACTAGATTGGTACAAAACAAACAACTTCTAATCATGTATTAAACATTGATGTAATACTTAGATCATTCAAATTAACCTTTTAACATGAATATCTAAATCATATGATACCAAAAATATAAAGCAATATGATGTTTCATTAACATTCATCTCAATGATCCATCTATGTCCTAATTCAATCAATATTGAATCATAACATTAACAAATTCGTATATTATCATCTTAACCTTTTAAATTAACAATATATGAATCAAATTGAACCAAGAATTGAAGAACCACTCGGCACACATAAAATAATTTCGTCCGAATTAAAAATTTTATAAAACTTGTTTTTTTTTTTTTTTTCAAAATTATACAAATTCAATTTTATGAAAATCATATAAACAATTTCATGGCCCTTAGGCTTTGATACCACTTGTGGGAAAATATCTGTATACATCCCTTTAATCACCCGGGATTATAATGAAATTCATACTATATGATTAATAGTCATAAAAGAAATTGCATAATTAAACAAGATATTAGAAAACAACCTTTAGTCCTTACTTTAATGGCCTAAGATTGAATATCAAAAGTATGATATCTTCTAATTGTTGCACCCAAGATTGTCCAAGATATGCCTTGATTTTTGCTAGAAAACCTTTTTGAGAGAAAACTGCTTTTCTTAATTTTGTGTATGTGAATTATGATTGAATGTATTAGAGAATTAGGTTGAGTCAAAACCCCCTCTTATATCCCAAAACACACGGCCCCCTTTATTATATTTGGGGAGAAATTTTTCTTTCCAAAATTTTTCTTTCCAAAATATAACAACTTGTTGACTAAGGAATCAAGGTGTATCTTGACTCTTTCCACTTGGTTTCCTTTAGCTTAATAATATAATATATATTACTAGTGTCATAATTATGACCCACTATAATATATCATTAAATATAAATATCCATATATTTATAATTTGCTAATTAATTATAACAGTTTATGTCTAATTAGCTTATATTATATTCAACAATTAAATATAACATTTTATATTCAATTTACGAATTACATTTAATTCGTCTCAGCTAATATAATTTAATCCTTATTAAATGGTCGTATCATCACACTGACTAACATTTTAGTCAAAAACACCGACTAACCTTTTAGTCAATTAGTAAGGCATCAATATGATTATTTTCTCAAATAATCACATTTATTAAACACATCCTTTAGGTGTGACTTTTAGGGACCAGTTGATCACCGCCATCTGTATGACAATAACGTCAAACTTATCTAGCAAGCCAACCGTTATCGATAAACGTTAATCAACTGATTACAATACAAAATGTACCCTGTGAACCTATAAAGGTTTATTTATGTTATTACACTAACTGTGGAGGACACTAACCCCAACAAAATGAACATTTATTTAAGCGTGATGTGAAGCGACCCAACTCATTTTAACCTTTCAAAACGACTCAATATGAATTCGACATAGTTAGAACCGTTAAAGTCAACGTTAAAACATGCGTAATAAAAGTCCGTGTTACATCACAGGGTTTGTTTTGGGAGGGTACGAATATGGGTATCCACAGAGCCCCTATTTTGACTGATCTCGGACTAGAGCGCGAGTCAAACTACACGACAATATCCGGACCATCACAGTCTCGATATCGTCAGCGGAACGAAGCATGTGCCCATGGGTGAGGCGAGGACTCCGAACCGGGCCATCCGGGGCGGAACGTACATGTTTAAGGACATGACGGTCCGTGCATCTTTATTAGGCTTTCTTCTTTGAATCTTAGTTGCTATGCTTGTTCTTCTTTGTGTAGTCTTTGTTGCGTAGTGCCGTTGCGTAGTGCTGTGTTTATGCTTTTGCTGTGCTTATGCTTGTGCTGAGTCTTGCCATGGAGCGCAGGTGCTTAGTGTAGTATCCGCTGAAGGAGTGCTAGTCTGCCGGAGAAGAATGTATATGTACGGTCTCACCGAGGAGCGCATGCATAGTTGTAGTTGCGTGTGCTTAGTGCAGATGTTCGTATAGAATGCTTATGCGCTTATAGTAAAATGCTCGTGCCTGAACTCGCTGGGGAGTGAGTGTGTAGTTGCTATTGCGTATGATTGCCTTCCGTCGAGGGAATATGATGCTTGAAGGGGACTCGCGAGGAGTGTTCGTGCTTTTGTAATTGCTTTGGCTCGAGACTTGCTGAGGAGTGTTGATGCTTAAAGGACTCCTTTAGGGAATGCCTGTATAGGTGTGTGGACTTCGTGGGGAGGAAATGATACTCCGCAGGGATGTGTAAAAGGATGTAAGGACTCGTGAAGAGTGATCGTGTTTCTGCTTCTGTACCGTATATTAAATGCTTAATACACGCATACGGCGGACTGTAGGTGACGCCTTAACCCAAGCATAGAACATACTTGGAAGTGTATCTGGGCCAAAATGAATTAGGAATCCAAAAGTAGGTCCAAAAACAAGAAAAACCGAGAAAAGCCAAAAGGACAAACCGTACAGCCTTATGCGGTTTGTCAGGCAAACCGCATAGGCTTATGCGGTTTGTCTTAGTGGCAGAAAATTTGTATAAATGGCACGAGACCACCGTAAGTTTGCCATTATACTTCATTTCGGTTTCTCACACTATAAATCACCAAATTTCGATTTCTCAACCGATTTTGATCATTTTTCTTGCGTTGCCTTGCTATGGAACACGGTAATGCTCCATTTTAACTTGTTTTTATGTTGTTTCATGTTGTAATTAGCTAGTTTTAGCTAGAAATGTTGAAAAGACGGGTTTTGGATGAAAACCCGGTTTTTGCTTGAAATTTGTCGTTTGAATGCTTGAAATTGATGTTATTGTGTTGTATTATGCTATGATAGCATGTATGTGTGAAATCCTTGTGATTTGAGCCGATTTTTGCCCAAAACGTCAAAATTAGGGTTCCGACCCAAAATTGAGCCCGGATTTTCCGACCCGGATTTTTAATTAAACTTCGGTGTAGGATGCCCATGACTAGTATAGCGTGTATCTAGTTTCAATTTTGTGAAAATGTCGAGCTAAGGCCTCCAATCGACGTCCTAAGTCGTAGTTATACGGAGTAATTAGGGCGAATTGGGGGTTTTTGCCTGGGGTGCCCAAAATGCAATTGCTTGTAATGGGTTGTTATTGAAGGTTAATATAGCGCAAGAAACCATAAAGTTTGAATTTTGATGCTTATAGAACGGTTTTTGGCTTAATTGTGACTTACGCCTAAAAATGCTCTGCAGGGCGTACTGTTGCATGCTTGTATATGTTATAGTTGCATATATTTGTCGTGTCTTTTGCAGGAGGAGGCTCTTCGCGTGTTACGAGGTCGAAATTGTCTCGTAAGAGCACTGGTTCGAGGGCCGAGGGAGCTCCTAGTACGCGTCCCTTAAGGCGTACGGTTAGTGAGCGAGAGGCTGACCCTCGCGACTTGTGTACTAGGCGTGGCACACCGCGAGGTAGAGGTCGTGCGAGGCAGGACCCTGCCGCGGAGGAGCACGTGGACGAGTTAGTGGCTGAGCTCGAGGCTGAGTTGGGTGCTGACGAGGAGCCTGCGTCTGAGGCTGAGGGGAGCGGGGCCGTTGCTAGGCCGAGTAGCTCCAGGCCACGCGGGTCATGGGTGGACCGGTCGTTTGCCAAGGGCTGGGATGGTCATAACCTTCTGCTAGCTCCAAAGTTGCACATTTCGTATCGGGCGAAGTTGGGCTTGGAGAAGGGTCCGATGAGGACCTTTTCGGGGATTTTGTCAGTTATGTGCGTTTTTGAAGACAAGCTCTCACCGAGAGCGAGGGCTTGGGTGCTAGGCTGTGCTTTCGGCCCGTTGGTTGAGCATTGGCGGGAGATTGCGAGGTCGAGGCTGACCGCGAACTTGATGTTGATTCGCGCTTTCCGTGACCGCTACTGGGATACCATCACGACCTTTCACATGCCGGGCTTTGAGGCCGGTATTACTCTGTCGGGGTACACGGTCATGACGGGTCTGCCGTTTGGTGACCGCGACATGATCTTTGAGTTTGCGCCGTCCATCGTGGACGAGGAGGTGACTGCCGCGATTGGCGGTGGTCTTCAGGTGGAGTACAGGGGTAGGCCCCCTTACATTATCAAGACGAGCTATATCCTTGATTACTTCAAGGGGAGACGCAGCAGGGTCCCTCGAGGTGGAGTGACGAGCAGAATGCTCGTATGTGGTTGTGGTGGTTCGTCAGCGTTGTGTACTTCGGTGACAACGGCGAGGGGGTGGCGACGTCAGTCCTTATGCATCTCCTAGACTAGGGCGCAATTGGGACGCTTGACTGGGTTTTACCGTCCTTGGGTCTGTGTGTTCTTTTCTGCATGGACGAGGTGAGGCCGCGGGTCGAGACTGTCCCTAGTCTCGCCGGGGTTTGTGATGGAGGTATGCTATTTTGCTTTGCTTTGTTTGTGTTACTTTACTTGATTTTATTGTCTTTTTAACGTGTGCTCGTGTTTGTAGTCGTGGATCTTCAGCCACTTCCCCTTTCTGTTGCCTGAGCATGCTGGGAAGATTGTACGGAGGCATCCGGCGGTGCGTACTTGGGGCACCTGCAACCGTGTGGCCTTTGATTGGTCGTACGATGAGGTTCGAGTGCGCTTGAACGCCACGGCGTTTGGACAGGTTTGTATCTGACCCAATTTCAAATAGCGTATATTTAAATATGGTTAGATGTATGCTAGGTCTTTAACAATGTTGTCTTTTGTAGTTCGTGTCGTGCCCGTGGGAGTAAAACACGGGCCTCCCCGAGGGTATTCGGGTTCGGTTCGCGGAGCGCGACATCCAGCGTTTGTACTTGGCAACACCGTGCGGGTCGGTTTGGTACCTTGGGGAGCGTTTGGTTTACCAGACAGGGTGGTCGACTCCTTTGGTGCTCAGGGACCCGCCGCGAGTCCTTTTTGAGCGAGGCGTTTCTGCACAGCATCGTAGAGCGTTGTACGGAGAGGGAAAGTCGAGGGGTCTCCTTTGCCTTGGAGAGAACTACGGCTAGTTTGCGTGGTCTCGGCTTGCTTGTGGGTCGATTGAGGTATCCTTTGTGTGTGTTTTTTAAGTGTGCGTAAGGTAAATTTTGCGAAAAATTCCCCTAACGTGTGTTCGTGTGCTTTGTTTTTGCAGTTGTACGATCCTGATATGGCGGAGCAGCCTAGCGACTTCTCGACTACTGCTGAGTGGGATGACTCGGGCGTTCGTCGGACTTTTGAGGTGCCTTCGTACCTGCCGGTGATCACTAACGCAGGGATGGACAGCTGGGGTGGCAACACTAGCACAAAATTAAGCAAAAAAACGCAAAAAAAACCGTTTTTTATAAGAAATAGCCCCATTGTTTCCATGGCCGTTGTTTAAAATCAAAAACAACGCAAAAAAAAATTACGAAACTGTTATTTATATCAAAAACAATTGTTTTTAAAATTCGTTGTTTTTGATAAAAAAAAACAACGGTTTATTTCTTAAAACCGTTGTATTTGATGATCAAAAACAAGGATTTTTTCAAAAAACCATTGTATTTGATCATCAAATACAACGGTTTTTTTTAAAAAACCCTTGTTTTTTATCACTCAAATACAACGGTTTTTTTTAAAATACCCTTGTTTTTTATCACTCAATGTTTTAAAAAAAAGAAAAAAAAAATTACGAAATTGCTATAATTATACGACAATTCTCCGAATACAATTTATATAAATTATCCAAATACAATTTATAAAATTATCCAAATACAATTTATATAAATTATCAAAAATTTCTAGATACAGTAAAAGCACCTTCAACGACGTAACCTATGCAAACGAAAACGAAAATTGAATACGATCTACACTGTAACACCCCCATTTAGGCGTGATTACAACGTGATTAAACAAGTCTACAACTGTAGCCCGTAGGCGCGGTTCTTCTAGTAAGGTAAAACTCGTGGTAGAATTCTCCGCTATCCCCTCAAGCCAAACTGCACTATACGCTTCCCTCGATCTCGGTACCTATAGGGAGATGGGTTAGTCCGGTTCACATCACAAGTCAAGTCATAGTAAAGTCACACACACACACACACACACAATTCATACCTTCGTACAATCATACACATCCACCCGACCACCATTTCTCATTCTCCTTATACATATATACACGTATCACGCCCGGCCCTTTCGAACAACCTCCTTATATATAGCCTTCTTTTCACAGGTTCTCAAGAATAAGCATACAAACAACTCACATGTACAGTACAATATCACCTATGAGTATTCAAGTAACCACTTGCGATAACAGACCCAACACATGCCATCATAAACAGTTATTCAATAATGAATACAACACGCGCCTCCTCGACTCTAATGAAAAATAAAGGCTACAACAACAATCAACGCATAAGAAACAACTTAAAAACAAAAGCATAAGCCAACGATCACAACACCAAACAACCTTGGCCAAGCTCGGTCATATTCCTAAGCGTCAACATGGAAATCGCTAAGCCAACGGACAACCATAGCAAGAATCACGGACAGTAGGGTATGGTTTTAACAACAACCATCACAGCAGCACACACATGCTACAACAACAGGGTTTTCATCTCAAACGCAGCAGCCATATGAAGCATATATAACAGTACCCTACGAGAGATTATCACAACATTAGTTAAGAAATTTCAGCAACACTAACACTCTTCAGCAGCCCTAACCATGAATTATATCACCACAGCCCACACGCATGTTCCTCGGCAGCCTCTCAACACAGTCACAGCAACAACACGCCTTACAAACATCAGATACAAAGTGCACTAAACAGCCTTACAACAGTAGCAACAAGAGTAACATAGCAGCCATAGCAACGTAACGAGCAGCAGTAATAGGCACGTACAAAGCAGCAAGGATAAAAGCGTATAGAGCAATAGTAACGCGAAGTAAAGCAGCAGGGTTCAAATGACAGGTTCACAGAACACTGTGTTTCAGTTTAGCTCTCACACACGGCTCCTATCCACCACAACACGCCACATTTACACTGTTGGAGTAAGTGTCCTCCACAATAGTGCGATTACTTAATAAATCTCAATTAAGGAATACATGGGGATAATCCTGTATTATTGTCAATTGATTAACGTAAATCAATAACGGTTGGCTGACTAGAGTTTGACGTTATTGTCGTAATACGGCGGTAATCAATTGATCCCTTTAAGTCACACCTATAGGAACGTACTCCAAATAATAAGCTAATTAATTGTATGAGATACGATTACATTAGTAACTTGATAAATCGACTAACGGTTAGTCAGTGAATTAATTTAGAGAGAAATCGAGTTGTGAAATCGAGTGATTTAATTTTATATCGATAAAATTATTAGAGGAGATGGGAATTAGTGATTAAATGTTAATTCACTAATCATGTATATTTTACTAATGAGATTAGTAAAAGTACAATTTTAATATATGTGTAAGTGTACATGTGTATTAAGGAAGAGTTTAATTAATTTACACTTTATTATATTAGATAATTAAGTGATAAATTATTAGTATTTGTGGGACAAATATTGAGAAAACAAATAAGACCCATGAGGCCCCATTTGGACATCCAAATTGAAGAGGAAGAGGGATTGATTCCCTTTTTGTCTTATTTGCCTTGGTTCTTGATAATTGCTTTATGCATGCCAAACATAATGATTTACATGCATGTGATTACTCTAATCAAGAAGCTCTTCTCTCCTCTCTTACTCATCTAGGCCGGCCTCCTTAGGTGTGTTCTACACACTTTGTTTTGTTTGTTTTGTATTAAAACATAAGGCCTAAGTGAGAGCTTGATTTCATTCATGCATTTTCATCCATCTCTCTACCTTTATCTCTAAAACACTCTCCAAATAATAAGAAATAAGTTCTTATAATTTCAATATACTACTAAGTGTTACTAGTAATAATATTCACATATTATCAAGTGTTTATTAGTGATTTCTAGATCAAAATCACTAGTAATTTTGGTGTACTTCTTGGGTGCAACAAGAAGGAGGTTTCCTACTTTGGAAACTCGGGTTTGGAGGATCATCCATATTGATAGCTCAAGAAACAAAACTAGTAAGGAGTTCTACTCTTGTGCCCATTTTATTCCTTTTAAGAAGGTATAAATTTCTATAAACTTGTAACAAAGTATGTTTGTAACTACATAGATCTTGCTCATCAAATTAGAGTAATTTGATTTACACTAATATTGGATTAGTAAAGGATATGAGATCCCTACAAGTGGTATCAGAGATTAGGCTTGTAGTTACAAATTTATTTTGTTGTTTTTGGAGTTTTATATATTTATTGAGAATAAATATGATAAAATCCGAAAATAGTGTTAAAAATGGTTTTAACACGAGATTTTTATAGCATGCAAATGTTCTGGTCTCATTAAGCTTCTGGTCAAATTTCGTAATTTTTGGAATTTGTTTGCTAATTAAAATGATTTTTATACAAAACTGAGTCAAAAAGTGTGTTTTTGGCTAAAATAATAACTATAAATAGTTATAGTTGGAATATGGTCACGAAATTTTTACACAGTGAAACTTGATATTTATACTTTCTACATGTAAATTTTCAAATTCAGATATTGAGTTTAGAATATATAATCATTTATTTGATAAAAATCGGTATAAAATGTATGTTAATGTCGAAAATATAGTAAAATCTATTTTCTGGACATGAATTTTATACCACTGTTTTTATACATTAAAAGGATGCTAAGTTATAAATTTTGGATTTTTCCTCACTGTTTTGGACGTTTTGCTGATTTTATGAGATAAAATCAATGAAACCGTATGTTATTTGTTCCAAAATTAATTCGTAAATATTTTTTGACCAAACATTTAATTTTTGACATTCTGGAAGTGTTCCAGAATATACAAAATTTTGCCAAAATAAAATTGGCTTTATTTTATTTTATAATGATTTTATAAAGCTTTATTCATAAAAAGTTATGATTAAAGTTAAAAGTAATTAGCAAATGACCACTATTATGAAATAAAATCACCATGAATTAGTGAAAACTAATTTTGGGTGTTCTAAATCAGTTTAGAAGTTTTAGTTCAAGCTTAAAAGGTGTTTTAAGCATTATTGATTAATATGAGATTAATCGATAATATATGAGACCGTTTTTTAACGATTTAATGCGATTATTGTTTAGGGCGATTTTGGCATGTTTTATTTATAAGCTTTTCATTATGCATGTTTGAATGAATGTTTTGTTTTTTTTTGAATGAATGTTTATTCTTACTAGTATGGCCATAGTTTGTTATATTTTTACCGATATTACCCGTAATGAAAGGAAATATCGTATGGGTTTGTATTTAAATGCGATCTCGTATCGCCGGTTTGTAATTTTAATAGTTAATTTCATTTATAAATGTATAATAGGGTTGCTATGTATTCATTTGTAATTTATATTTGTAACTATTTGTAAACCGAAGACCGGGGATCGATCGAGATGGAGCCTTAGAAGTTTTCTAAAGCTTACAAGGAGGAGCCTTGGATGAAGTCCATATGAAGAGGGACCAAATGAGTTGGTTTCCAATTTGTAACTCCTTGTAATTTAAATTACTTTTAGGTGGCCATACTAGGTTTTGCTTGTTTGATGCTTGTTTGATTGCTTATTTTTATCGTTTACATGCCAAAATCGCCATGCATGCTAAGATATCCCACTATGATTGTCGTTTTAGGTCGCGATTCTTAAATTAGATCACTTATAAAAGAATTTTAATGACTAAAATTGACAAGATCACCCACATTATTTAACAAATGAATTGAGATAAAGCCTTTCCAAATGTAGCAACTATGAACCCCATGTTCATGAGGACCTCCGCAACGTGGAATCTCGTTACCATGGGTAAGTAGTGGGAGGAAGTCCCATGCTAATTTGGTTTGAACTCAACCAAATAAGAGTTATTTGGGGCTTAAGGATGCATTTTAAAGAAAATCATCAACCAAGCATTCTAGTGTAGAATTAGTCAAGTGTTGACTTGTCGTTTTTATATAAAAGGAAACATGAGATGTCTAATTTTTTATGAGAACGAGTCTTGGAATCATTTATATAATTTCGTGGGAGATCATTATATAAATGGACATTTGTTTTAAAAAGACTTTTAGCAAATGTCATTAATGTACAATGAATGTTAATTTCCTCTATTTGTTGTAGAGTAATTTATTTGAAATTACAACCTCAACTCCCGCACCCATTTTGGGTAAATATTCATGGTTGAGAACCGTGATGGATAAATGTATCCTAAAAGATGACGGTAGCAACCTTGTCGAATGGGATTTGACTATAAGGGGCGCCGCTCAATCCGACAATATGCTTATTAACCTTACCGAACAACTTCCCGCCGAACCCGGACTTAGGGCCACCGCGGCGGCACGAGCCGCCTACGATGAGCACCTAAAGGTGGACAATGACTTGAAAAATGTGTTGATTTGGTCAATGTCACCTACTCTCAAACTTCGCTTCGTTACTCACAAAAGTGCATATGAGATATTCACTAGAGTGACGATGATGTGCTTTAACCAAGAGAGCATCAAAGTGAATGAGATTGAGAGAAAAGATGTTCTTTCAATGAGATTGAAGAACATAAACATTGGAGTCAAGAAAGGGAAGGGAGCTAATGAAGCTCGGTTCAAGAAAGATAAAGGTAAGGGGAATGCTATTGAGAATAGCAAGCCCAAACCCGGTCGTTGGAAGCGCAATTGTCCCAAATTCTTGAAGGAAAAGAATGATGGATGTGCGACATCCAAAGATATTGTTCCTTCTAGTCTTTATATAATTGACATAAATCATGCTTGCATTTCTACATGGGTATAGGATACCGGATGTGGATCTCATCTTTGCAATCACTTGCAGGGGATGAGAAACGCGCGAGCACTAGCCAAGGGTGATGTAGATCTCCGCATGGGTAATGGAGCTAGAGTAGCGGCCGTTTCCGTGGGAACTTTTGTACTCACTCTAGCTAGTGGTTTAGAGTTGTACTTGAATAACTGTTATTTTGTACCAACTCTAACCAAAAACATTATCTTCGTCTCCGTGTTAGATGCGGAAGGCTTTTGTTTTATGATTAAGGACAATCGGTGTACTTTTTCATTTAATGAAATGTTTTATGGTGAAGCCATTTCAATTGGAGGTATTTATGTTTTAAATGATGTCAATAATGTTTATCACATAGAGAACAAGAAGCTCAAAACGAATGAATCAAACAAATCCTACCTTTGGCATTGTCGTTTAAGTCATATAAACGATAGACGCATAAAGAGACTTTTTGAGACCAAGGTTCTCAAACCATTTGATTGCGAATCATATGGTACATGCGAAGCTTGCCTTTTAGGCAAGATGACTCGTGCACCCTTTAGTGGTAAAGGGATACGAGCAAGTGAGGTTTTAGGACTCATGCATACCGATGTGTGTGGTCCATTAAACATCACCGCTAGAGGAGGATATCATTACTTCATTACTTTTACCGATGACTTAAGTAGATATGGTTATGTCTACTTAATGAGACATAAAAGTGATGCTTTTGAGAAATTTAAAGAATTTCAAAATGAGGTTGAGAACCAATTGGATAAAAAGATAAAAGCACTACGATCGCATCGTGGTGGCGAATATCTAAGTAATGAGTTTGATTCACATCTTAAGAATTGTGGTATAATATCACAATGGACTCCTCCGGGCACACCACAGTTGAATGGTGTTGCAGAAAGGAGAAACCGAACTTTATGAGATATAGTTCGGTCTATGATGAGTCAAAGTGAGCTTCCTGGATCGTTTTGGGGCTTTACGCTATTGTCTGCCGCATTCTCACTAAATCGAAGTCCGACTAAAGCGGCCAACAAGACTCCATATGAGATATGGACGGGAAAGGTTCCCTATTTGTCATTCATGAGAATTTGGGGTTGTGAGGCATTCGTTAAGATTAAATCTGACGATAAACTCGTACCAAGGTCTGACAAATGTCTTATTGTAGGTTAACCTAAGGAAACCTGTGGTTATAACTTCTACAACCCTCACGAGAACAAAGTGTTTGTGGCTCGTGATGCTGTTTTTCTAGAAAATGAATATATTTCTAAAAGACAGAGTGGAACAAAATGAATATGGGTTCGACTCCCTGGGTGCGTAAGAAGCTTGCGGGTACGTGCCATCCCCGAAAAAAAGATGTCTTACATGGCACATGTGGTTTGCAGGGTATTGCAAGTGCCCGGGGGGATTCAACCCCTCGTCATCAAAAAAAAAGGAGTGGGAGAAAATTTGAACTTGATGAAGTTCAAGAGCCACAAACCTAAGCGGAAAATGAGGAAACCGTTCCCTCGTCTTCTGAAACGGTTGTAGTTCCTAGGAGGTCAGGAAGAATTAGTCATCAACCTAACCGTTACCTCGGTAGGGTAATTTGTTGTTATTCGAAAGCAACGAACCCTCAACCTACAAGGCGACTATTAGTAGTCCCAACTCCGAACAATGGCTTGAGGCCATGAAATTCGAAATGGATTCTATGTACGAGAACCAAGTATGGGACTTGGTGGATTTACCTGAAGGAGTGAGACCCCTTCAGTGTAAATGGATTTTTAAAATCAAACTCGGCATAGATAAACATATAGATGTTTACAAAGCTAGATTGGTGGTAAAGGGCTTTACACAAGTCCAAGGTATTCATTATGATGAAACCTTTGCACCGGTTGCAATGCTTCGATCCATAAGAATAATCTTAGCGGTTGCCGCATTTCATGACTATGAAATATGGCAAATGGATGTAAAAACCGCCTTCTTGAATGGGATTCTAGAAGAGGAAGTGTACATAACACAACCTGAAGGTTTTGTAGATACATCCAACCCTAAGAAAGTATGCAAGCTTAAGAGATCCATTTATGGTCTTAAGCAAACATCAAGGAGTTGGAATCACAGATTCGATCATGTGATTAAACAAAAGGGTTTCGCTCGAAGTGCCGAGGAGCCTTGTTTATACATGAAGTTTAGTGGGAGCAAGGTAACCTTCCTTGTTTTGTATGTGGATGACATATTACAGATTGGAAATGATGTTCCAAGTTTGAATTCGGTAAAGGTGGAATTAGGAAACCATTTCCAAATGAAGAGCTTGGGAGAGGCACAACGCATCTTGGGTAGCCGGATCTATAGAGATAGACCAAAAAGGATACTAGCATTAAGTCAAGAAGCTTATATCGATAAGATTCTTGATAGGTTCAATATGAAAGACTACAAGAGAGGCTTTCCTCCGATGAGTGTAGGAATAACGTTGAAGAAATCTCAATGTCCTACGACTCCTGAGGAAATTGAACGCATGAAATTGATCCCTTTTGCTTCCGCTGTTGGATCAATCATGTATGCTATGATGTGCACTCGTCCCGATATCGCGTTCGCCTTGAGCATGACGAGTCGGTATCAAGCCAATCCCGGTTAATCTATCAAATGTAAGGATAAACGTTTTTCCTTATTTTAAATGTTAAATTATGTTTATTTATTATGATTTTGTGTTTTTTTATGGTTTAATTTACGAAAGTTACAATCTTTTTTGCTTTTCTGGGGTTTACTTGCGGACCCATAAGTTTTGATGACCATGTTATGTACAAATATAAGGTTATTATGTAGAATTTTTTTAAATCACAGGGTTACCATATAGAAAAAACACAAAATTAAATCCAACATAACACTTTCCGTTAACTATTTAACGGAAAAATTGACGGAATACAAGTTCAGGGTCACGCTGATAGGTATTAATTAAGTACAGGGTTACCTTGTGGAATTTGAAAAAGTTCAGGGTTACCTTATAGAAAAACCCTAAAAATTTTATTGAAAATTTACAACTTAGCTTAAATCATTTTAGTTAGTCAAAATAATTAGAACAATTAGAATATAAAAACTTTAAGCTAAAAACCGATAAAAATCGAAAAACAAAACTTAACCACCACTTAGAAAACCCCACGGCATTTAGGAGTCTTTTAGGGTTAAATTTATTTTTATCACTTTTTAGATTATCACTAAAATAATTTATTTAGTTAAGTTAATAAATTAGATTTAAAAGATAAAAGAAATATAATAAACCAATTAAAATGTGTAACGTTATAAAAACAAATGAAATCGCGTGCTATTGCCTTTGCATAATTCTGGACTGTTGGACTTGGACGATACATACTTAATTAACAAACCAAGACACTATCTTTAAAAACGAAAATCGCTAAATTTAGTTAAGTAGATGACTAAATTTAACTGAGTATCATTTCTAAATAAGTATCGTATATCACTTTTTACAAACCGAACTTAACGACTTTGAAACTAGATTTTAACTTAGTAATTAAGTTTGAAAATAAATAGTGACCGATGTGAATAGTGACCGATGTGAATAGTGACTGAGGTGAATAGTGACTGAGATGAATAGTGACTGAGGTGAATAGTGACTGAGATGAATAGTGACCTATGTGAATAGTGTCGATGAATAGTAAATCGGGACGAAACTTGTTAAACAAGTAACATCTTAAAAACCGAACCGTCATGAATAGAAACCCGGGACGAAACTTGTTAAACAAGTAACGTGCCAAAAGTTTATGTAACACCCCTATTTGGGCAGGGCGGACCCCTCCTAAATAAGTGTGTTACACGCTCGAATGAACGAGCTCGTAGCGTAACCCTGTACTCTCAAACAGGACATATGTATACATATAACTGTAATAACCGATCAATGACTAAAAACTCCAAAGAAAACAAAAGAGTATCAAAACTCAAGGCACACAGGCCTAAACTGTGAAAATGACAAAAAGAGGTGAGACGACTAAAAGTGGTGTCTAGACACAAGAGCAAAACAGCGTGAACCCTTCTAATATCCCGGCAAACAGCACGTCTACGTCCGAGTACCTACGGGGTGAGGGAGACAAAGAAAGCAAAGACACAAACAAAACACCCTAATTAGCTTTCATAACAAAATTAATTAAAACGTACAGAGGAGGAAAAAGATGAGATTATATAACTAGACGATCGAGAACTATCAGGATTTATGAGATGTTTCAGTACGCTAATTCAGACGTGTAACAATCATTTCAAAAGCATAACTATTAGAATCCGTGCGATATTTCAATTTAACTAACTCGGACGTATAACAAGTAAACAAAAGCATTGCATTGCAGTTGCTCCACCGTGTGACTCCCACACGGTGGGCTTACCGTCTCGGCATCATCCTCTCTTTTACTCGTATACAACATTGCTCCACACTCATACTCTTCGTCGTCATCGTTCACTCGTAATCAATGTCATCTCCACACATAATCAGTATAATCATACATTGAGGCTAACACGATCATTACAAACCGTAATCATACACGCTTTGATCATCCGTTATGTAATCCTTTCCTCCTCGACTTAACTCGTCAATATATATATATTGCAAGTTAAGTATAACACATGAACAACAGCCCACAACCTAGAAAACGGCAGCAGTACACAGGCAAAATACAGCAGCCAAATTAACAGCAGAAAACAGCCGCGGAACAGTGGATTACAGCAGCAAAACACGGCAAAACCGTAGCATATAAAGCGGACAGGTTACAGAAGCACGGGACAGTAGCAATGACGAGTTTAGGGCAGCAATAGTCAACATAAAACGACCTGCAACAGCAACCTACGGCTAGCAAACAACGGCAGACACACACACACACACACACACACACGGCCTACACACTTAACTTCCAACACGATTACGCCCACGACGCCAGTTGGCACCATCAATAACATTCCTTACACACAACGGACAACAATAACAACAACAAACACGGCTTTAGCAGCCCTATTTGATAGGGCAGCCATACGATGGAAAATAAGCAGCCAATTCCCGAAATCGAACCTACAACTTCTGTATGCGACTCACAACTATCCACAACCACATACACTCACAATACACACACACAACTACACAAGAGCACATATAAGCTAAGTAAGGAGTAACCCTTACCTCGGAAGAAAACCGTCATAAATCACTTCTAAACCTTCCCCGAGCACTCTCACTCTATAATAAACGATATATATATCAATTACCACTAAAAATACAATCAAATCAACATCTTAAACTATTAAAATCAACTTCGAATCGAAAACCCCTGAAATCTAGGTAAAAATCAAACGAAAATGAAACTGAAAGATTGAATTACAAAATATACCTCCGGGACTCTATTAATTAGGCTATGACTCATAAAATCTGATGAATAACCACCGAAACTCGAGCCTTGCTGCCTTGGTCGAAGTTTAACTAAGAGGACAGAAATCGGAGAACAGAATAGAAGCAACCGAAAAGAGGGGCAGCATCAAAGCACATGCACAGGCGCAGTACCGTGCTGGGCAGGGGACGTCGGTGCTAACTATAGTTGGCGACGGAGGCGGCGGTTAGGTTATCGATATATGAGAGGATCAAGAGTGAGGCAAGAGATGACGGAAAACGAGAATGATGAAGGAGTAAATATCAGTGATGATGACGACGGTCTTGGTGATGAAGATTGACGATAGAAGGATGATAATTATGGTGGTGATTGATGATTGATGGTTTTAATTGATAATGAGAGTGAAGGAGGAGGAAGTCGATGTTTAGAGAGGGAGTTAGGGTTTATTTGAGTCAATTCCTTTTTGACTATTCCTACTATTACTAATACAGAAATACTTATTATTATTACTCCTCATAGTTTGATTGAATTGTTTCTGATTTGAACTTTTTGTGAGGGAAAAAGTCAAATCAGAAACAAATGACTTAAATAGAGGGATTATTATTATTATTATTATTACTATATAGATATATAACTTGTAAGGCTCAACTTTAAAATATTAAAGTATATGGAAGATACGGGGTATTACAGTTTAAGAACTTATTATATGTAGAATTAGAGGTAACTTGTTGAACAAGTTATCTTTTAAAATCCCGAGACGTGAATAGTAAAAAATTCACGAAACTTGTTAAACAAGTTACGTCTCAAAATTCAAAGATATTTCAAATTTCAAAATTTGAAATCTTGTAAATAATTGAAAATTTACCTAAGTATAGAAAACTGAAAATGAATAATTTAAATAAATAAAGTGTTTCGAAAAACACTTAAATAAAATTGGACATATTAATAAACGTATAAACATAGAAGCCTAAAAATAACGTTAATAACCAACCACACTTCAAATAATAAACGAATATGTTATGTGATCATATGAAACAGAATACAAAACCAAATGTTCGACGATACGTCTACGAGAGTCTAGTAACATGTGATATAAAATATCAAATAAAATAATAAATCATAAGTAAGTTAAAGAACGGGTCAAAAGCTTGGGCCTCTGTTATGAAAACGTCAATCGTGAGTGAAGTGGGGTTAAGATAGTCTTGTTACAGATATCACTATCTCGAGCTAATTGCTTGTCATCTCGAATAGTGTGGTCATCATCAAGCCGGCAGCCTAATTGCTTGTCATTCTGCCTATGCCTTTGCGCCTTAAGTCGCACTGCCTAAGCCGTACAAGATAATGAATACGCCAACTCTTTTGGGTCAATCTCTAAGAAGTAGTCGCTTTATTCTGAGTTAAGGTACTCTATGAATAGCATAGCCCATACTTAAACTAATATTTAGACTAGGGTTGATCCCCATATTTCGCTAGATGTATCAGAGACACCGCAACCTAATTGCTTGTCATCCAGCGGTTCTGTCTCCTTGCCGCGTTTCGTTCTTAGTGGGCGCGACGCTAGCATTCGCTCCTGCCTGCGTAAAGATCACTTGACGGGATTGTAATAGAAGTTTGAATCATTTCGAACACTAGAAGATGAGATGCAAGTTAACTAATATTTGGCGTGGTTTACGAGTCGAGTAAATCGCTGCACTATGATAGTGAGATGCAAGCGATTAGAGTACAATGATCTACTCAGTGGTCAGGCTCGTAAGCAGTATGTGTTGTTTGAATTGAATGAAAGTGAGTCAAAACGTCTTATAAAATTAAAGACCACAAATTTCTGAAATGATCGAGTCTGCATGATGTGATTGATATAGTATTGTCTGATAATTCGCGATCTGATTTCGTATCGTAATTCTGTTGAATAGTTATGATTTTATTGATATGATTTTACTTGTTAATTATTTTATAATTGTATACCATGCTTTATATGATTTATCGCTTTAAATCGCATGCTTATTTAAGACTTATTAAGTCTTTAAATGCTATATGTTTACCGCTATGGGTTTATATGGCTTTGCGTGTACGGGGTGAAATCGAGTCTGACGGAAAGTTACCGTAGGTATCCCAAGGTTAATTGACGATGAGCACCAGGGGATTGAAGGTCTACTTTTGTATTTCGAGAGATTGTAATTTAATGACCATGTTTATCTATAAATCTGATTATGTATTTTGAGTTGTATTACGATAGCATCCGGTTTTGTAATATAAAGTACTTAATTAATTTTCCGCCTTGTTTAATTAAGTCACTAAATGCCGGTTGTTACAAAAAGGATTTATGAAAGGAAATGAAATAAAATGAAAACCACGGTGGCGGAAACACCGTGAATCCGAGTCGTCACTCACGAAAACTACTAAACAAACCAAATAATCAATGTAGACCTTGAGGCCTAGCAAAAATGGGGAATAAATACCCCTTACAATCCAACTAAAACATAAGTATATAAAACGGCCAAGTCTAATCCAAAGAACATAGTCTAATCCAAGTCTAAACAAAACACTCCAATAAAGCTACAGGTCGTCAAGCTCACACGGCTCCTCACTCGTCCCCAACCCGCGCATACCTGCCGCAAAACATGTAACAGTCACAGTTAGTGGGGAGTAACTAGGTGCTCCCCAGTCATATTTTAACAATATAAACGTAACCAACAACTCAACAAATACCTTACCTGGCCTACGCCTTATGATTAAAGTATAATCAACAACGATCAACAATAGCAAAGTACAACGATACAACGATCAATATACAATTTCAACTGTCATCAACAAAGTGACATACAACAAACAACAAACTGAATGCCATCAACAAACTGACGATCAACAACAACAACAACCGCAAGAGTAAGCACGGAGTACTGGGCGCTACAAAACACCCCGGACCCTACAAAAGATCCCGACCCTATGGCGGCACTACAAAATGCCTCAATACAATAGTCTAAACTTGGCCAAGCCCACCCCTACAAAAGAGTGTCAAAATCACACCGCTACAAAACGGCAATTAGTAACCATAGTCTCAGAGCCACTACAAAATGGATGAGAACCCACGACAGGCGGCATCATCCTATAAAAGACGTTAACTCCTCACGTACGTGCCAGAACAGTACCCGTACGCACACTCAACTCAAGCATACAACAACCAACCACAAACAATGTCAATACAACAACCTTTAGTTCAACAATGTCAATACAACACAATCTCAGGACAATCTCAACATGAATTATAACCTCGAAGCAATAACAAGTTAAATACGGAGTGATTAACAATGGAAACCTTATGAATCATATTCAAACCCTTACCCATCTCAAGATACCACCTTTTAACACCAAACTATCATAACAAATATCAAACAAATGATAAAACAACTAGACATGCTTCTAGACTCATTAGTAAGAGGCTGACACCAAAATTCACCACAATCACTCACGAGACAACAATACAAGTCAAAGTTCACAACTTTACGACAATATAATCAATTATAACAACCTAAACAACATCTAGGGCCTCATACATGTCAAAATATCACTAGGGCTACGTACGCCTAGTTACCTTTTGAAGCGAAGATAATCAACTAGCCCTGCTCCTCGTCGATATAGATTGTATCCTCGTTGTTGAATTGGCCTTCTCCTTGATCACCAAACATAAAAGCACATACAATATAAGCATACAATATAAAACACATAAAATAATGTAAAAACTAGGAAAACTATGATAAGAACGATATAGGATGGGAGAATTACCGAAAGAGAATGAAAATGATGAATTAGGGTTAGGAAAGGGATGAACTTATTGAAGTTTAATGGAGAATTTATGAGAACCTAGGAGAGAGAAGAGAGGGTTTTAGTTTAGGGTTAGATGAATGAGGGAATAATGAGAGATTAGGGCAAAATAAGGCTTAAGAATATAAGAAAACCGAGCCCTAAATAAATACAGATCAATACGCGAAAATTGGAAATCAGACTGGAGCGGACCGCTCCCTGACCAGAGCGGGTCACTCCCTGTCCACGCCTTGGTCGCGCCTCGCTCGCGCCTTTGGTTGCCCCTTGGTCGCCAAAACACCTCTGACCAGCTCAAGGCTCTCTAAACACCTCCACACTCACTCACACACTCTCAAGCTCGGAAACCATCTCGATAAACGCAATCTCGACCTCGCTCAAGACACGAATGCTAAGGAAACGACTTTCACGAGCTAAAATTGAGAAAATCACTTGAAATAAAATACGAATTTTAACGAAACAAATGATTTAAATAAGGGAAAAAGTCGGGGTGTTACATTTTATAATGAACTTGTAAATTTTTTTACAGAGTATATTTATTCCTTATTTAGTAAAAAAAAATCAACTATTTTAACGTACTTTAATAAATTTTCAAACTGTCGACTCAAATGGTGTCCCTCAATTCGAATTTTAACCCATAACATATTATCTTTTTCATTCAATTCGAATTTTAACCCAAACGTAAATATTTCTTGTAGTTGGATTTTTCGGCTTCTGGGACTTTACGATGTAAAGCAACAAATTGGATCGCCCTACAATTGTAACGGCGAAATAAAAATATATTTGGATAATACTTAAGTCACTAGTATCCCTTTCCTTAGAGAATATTTCAACCCTTATAAGCCTTGGGTAACACGAAATTTCTCACAGGATAAAATAAGTACGGCCTTTTGCTTCTTAAGCTGATAAACAAATAAATATTTCGAGTCTTTGTGTTGATTTGTTGTAGCGAAAATGTACAAAGAAAAATATGTAAGTTATGTTATGATTCCTCCAACATATCTTCCCTTATAAAAGGAGTGAAAGGACGCGATGATTTGCTAAAATTCACAACCCATGAATCAAAGATAAATCCATTGAATCAAGAGATACATCACTTGGATTAAAGGTACATCACCCTTAAATCAAGGCATACTTTCAAGTTTCAACGAATAGGCACAACTTTAATGAAAAGACGTTTCACTTTTGATACAAATCATCATTCAACGTTATCAAAAATATTATATTATTGAAAACGTTCCGTAACATACAATCATTTCTATATGAGCGCGCACTCCGCACTCTCGACCCATATTATAATGTCGTATAGTTACGACATTTCACATAAATCCCGACTACACTTAAACGACCGACAATTTACACTTAAATTACTAACATTTCTTTTATTATACCTTAATTTTTTCGTTATATATTTATCAATTTTATTATTATTATATCGTTTCAATTAAAATTATTGGCAACTAAATGAATATAAAATGAAATAGATGAAAAAATAAATTTAGAGGAATAAATTTTAAAAACACTAATTCTTGTGTAAGTCAGGACTTACGATAAATTATTGTAAGTCCGTCTCATTTGTACCCGATTATATAGCTTTTGTACTATTTAAGTGATAATTATGATTTATTGTTATTAAATCTTTTTAGTACTTCTGTTATTGACTTTAGTAGATTCGTATCATGTTTGTGTACCCCTTTAACTCCAATTTGTACTTTGGTCTCACATTAACTTAGTGTAAGTCCAGCCTCACAGGAAAATTACTGTTTTAAAAATAATGTAGAAGGGCAAAAGAGTCAAATAGGAGCGAGAAATAGTAAAAACGGAGGTAACAAATAGCTATTGCGTAAAAATAAAAAAAAATAAAAAAAATAAAAAAAAAAGGTTATTTTATCCGATAGGTTCAGGTGACAGTGATCCGAGAAACTGGAGCAGGAGCACAAATAGCAAGGCATTCTGCACATGTTACCAGCAGTTTGATATTCGTTATCAATTCATAAGTACAACTTGTCTCTATCGGTTCCGTAGTCTAAGTACATAAATTACTTTAATAAAACATTCATAATGCTATCAATATGAACTTCTCCATTTTATTAGCTGCAAGCTAAGATTCCTTTGACAAGAAAAAATTGATTTGTTTCTATTGTCGCTCAGTTCAATCAGCCACAAACCGAACCCAAATGTGTGCGCCAAAATCAGCAATGGAGCTGTATTATAGTCTTCTAAATTGTTTCATTCTACTCGTCGTCATTGCCATTATAACTCTGCAATGTTGGAGAAATGCCTCTTCCAGGCGTCTGCGTCTTCCACCCGGTCCACAAGGCTGGCCTTTAATCGGCAACATGCTTGATCTCGGTACCATGCCACACCGAACTTTAGCTGATCTAGGGAAGAAGTACGGTCCCGTGATATGGTTAAGATTAGGCATGCAGAAAATTATTGTCATTCAGACAGCGAAAGCCGCAGCTGAGTTTTTTAAGCACCACGACCTGTCCTTCCCTGATCGTAACATTAACGAGGCTATGCGTGTCTATGATTACCATGAGGGATCGTTAATTTTAGCTCCTTACGGTCCTTACTGGCGACGTATGAGGAAGATGTTGACGTCTGAAATGCTGTCAAGTAAGCGAATCAATGAAGCTCAGTCCATCAGGGAAAAATGCATGGACGATCTGATCACTTGGATTGATGCTGCCGGAAATAATGCTGTCAAAGTTGGTGAGCTAGTTTTTGTTGCGGAGTTTAACTTGCTCGGGAACCTCATGCTGTCAAAGGATATCGTGGATCCAAGTTTAAGAAATGGATCGGAGTTCTTTCAGGCAATGGATGGATTGACGCAGTGGACAGGCGTTGCCAATGTTGCGGACTTCTTTCCTTGGTTGAAATGGATGGACATTCAAGGATTAAGGAAGAAGACAGAAACGGACATGGGGAAGGTGCTTGAGATAGCTTCGTCGTTTGTGGCAGAACGAAGGGAGGAGAATGCGATGGGGAGGAAGAGGGATCGGAAAGACATTCTTGATTTGTTGTTGGAGTACGAGGGAGAGAGTGTTGCCGAGCCTTCTAAGATATCAGATCATCATATTAACGTATTTCTTTCGGTAAGTTTGATTATTATGAATATACAGTTGTTCAATTTATAAATTTCTAGAATTTATATATAAAATGCTGAGATCTTTATTTACTTTATATGTACAAATTAATGTGTTTGTCTAAATTATTTGCAGGACAGTATTTACCATCTTTGTAATCGTTATTAGTGATTGCAACCATCACAAAACCTCTAACAATGGTCACCAATTAATTCGTCCTAAAATTGCTTAAATTATTACTCTTAAATAACTGTTATATATTACTCCAACACTTCAAGTAGCTTTCATATAACGTGTTACACGGGTATCGTGTCCACACCACATGAGTACATGACACTTCGACAACTCACTTTACAGGAAACATTTAAAACTTGGTCCAAAAAAGGTAATGTCAGACAAAGTTACACTAGTAGCCCGGTCAACGCAAATCACCGTGGCTGTGAAAAGTAATTTTCATAAGGGATGACACATTAAATTGAACTAGTATTCTTACGTTAAACACATTGGATTACTTGTTTTGAACCCCACATTTCCGACCTGATTGACAGACTTATACTCCGTAATTAAAACAATTGACACCCAACCTTATTTCATTATGAGTTTACTGTAAGTCTAGCTCTTGTGAAACAGGAATTTCTCATGGCGGGTACTGAGTCGACAGCGAGCACAGTAGAATGGGCAATGACGGAACTCCTAGGAAACCCATCTTTAATGTCAAAAGTCAAATCTGAGCTAGACCAAGTAATTGGGCGAGAAAGGAAGCTCAATGAATCAGACATTGAACGCCTGCCATACTTACAAGCTGTGGTAAAAGAAACGTTTCGACTACATCCACCAGCGCCATTTCTTGTGCCACGAAAGGCGGTACAAGATGTTACTATGATGGGCTATGACATTTCTTGCGGAACCCAAGTTTTCATTAATGCATGGGCTATCGGAAGAGATACCGATTGTTGGGATGATGCATTAAAGTTCAAGCCAGAGAGATTCATAGGATCAAAAGTCGATTATAGGGGTCATGATTATGAGCTTCTACCGTTTGGAGCAGGCAGAAGAATTTGTGCAGGAATTCCGTTAGCTCATCAGATGTTGCATCTTACATTGGGTGCATTGCTTCATACTTTTGATTGGGATCTCGAAAGCGGTGTGACTCCTGAAACAATAGACTGGAGTGATCGAATGGGTTTGACAGCGAAGAAATTTGTACCTCTCAATGCAGTTGCAAAGAAGTGTAACTTGTAGTTCATGGAACGACATCCGTTAAAAATAATAATATTAATCAGCATTTCTAAAGTGTAATTATACACTGCCTTATGATATTATTCATGGTGAACGAATTAACATGGTGAACTAAGTTTCGAAGATGAAGCAGAGTAACACGGAGTCGTGCCTGCGATGACCGTGCATCATACACATAAATGACTATATCTTAGGGGAAAACAAAAATTTCAACCTAAAACCTAAAGCAAAAAAAGAAAAAAATACAATACACTTCACAATTAATACAACATGAATAAAATTATGAGGAATCAGAAAAATCAAACCTATTTTAGCCGATACCTCAAGATGATGTCACTGGTATTGTAAAATGAGTTAATAATGATATCCATAAGCCGACATGTCAGCCCGGAACTCAAACTTTTCAAAGTGGGTGCGAACGCTTTTCCTCATAATAGAATCCGCTTTCCTACATAACCCACATCAATATGTCAACGCGGTTATTAGACGAAAGAAAATTGATCGACACAAACGTCTAAAAATGCAAAAAGAAGAGTATTTTGATTACCCGCCGACGACATCGCACAGCAACGCAGCTATAACGGGCTGCTCGCAGCGACAGTGAGGGTCACACCAACACAGCAACAGCAACAATGCCAGAACACCAATAGCAACGCGTAGCACCACTAACAGCATTGTCAACAATAAAACCAATGTAGCTGTAACAACACAGGCAGTGACAGCAACAACAACGGAGTAACAAACAGCAGCAACGTTCGGCGACAGCAGCAGTAGCGCATAGGGTCTGCAGCCGCAGCTTGTGTTGGTATTTTGAAAGTAGAAGTTGATTTAAGATGTCGACGTGGCAAATTGTGTTAGCATTTTGGCTAAAGAGTGCTTTGATTTAATAAAACTTCAAAAAAACGCCATTTAAAAGAAACGCTCTAATGATTTTCATATTGAATTGAATCTTTTAAAATAACTGAAAATTGAGAGACGTAGATTTGAGAAATGAACCAAAGACGGTGCTTGACAGGATTCATTGCAATCTGATTCTTAGACGCATCACCAATCAACCTCTTGAAATCAGTGAACGCAACATAAGACGGTGTCGTTCGGTTTCCCTGATCATTGGCGATGATTTTCGACGTGATCATGCTTCAAAACTCTGATGCGTGGTTCCAAGATCCATTCCAAGAGCCAGGCCTTCTCATTTACCTGTCATTGATTTACTAAATATCATGTTTTGAGGATAAAATAGAGCTTCACCTCTACAAATTCATATCGAAGAATTTTTTTTGGGTTTGTCGACTTAAATAACTTGTAAAGAACACTAATTTAGCCTACTACTTTATCATAGTTCTACGATGACATATTCAATACACTAAATTACGATTTGTCATTGAAGCTCAAAACAAATGCAATTTACATTCTAGGAGTATAATAACCATCTAAATTGCAATTGAATCAAAACCACCATAAACACAATCTCGACTCAATAATTTCCACATATAGCAACAAAAACACAAACCCATTCCACGACAACATCCAAAATTGATGGCCATACAATAAATGTATATTACATAGAGTAAAATCCGGAATTCCGATCAAAGTCGGCAATATAAATGGTTGACGGAGTCATTTTTCCAATATCATTCATATAAGGCCACTTTCCACGTGCATATACGGAGAGTGTCATTTACTTTGAAAGACATTTACACGATACAAATTAAGCAAACCCAAATTTAATCTAAAATACATTTCAACCAAAGCTCAGAATCTCATATTTTTCTACCAAATTAAAGGCTAATTGCTCTCAAAATCACTGCACAACTCAAAAATTACATAGCTAAATCATCATTTTAAAGGATTACCTTGCCATTTTAAAGAAATAGAAACGTACCAACACCTAGATGAGTGTTCATGCTTGCGTACCAACTACCTAGCTGTTCTGTTTAATTTTCGTTCAACATAAATCAAACAACAAAAAAGTTAAATACCTTCAAGGTGCAGAAGGTGCAGCCAAAAAAGTAGCGAACCAAACAATGTATGTGCCAGGTAGCGTTAATGTTCTGCTTTGCTGAATAGGGAAGGAAGGCGTTCTTTTTCAAGGTACAAGGACAGAGAGTTGAAAATAAGCGTAAATTGAAACTCATAGGCATAGAGTCATGGCACCACTAAGTAAAAGCACACTAGAAAAAAAAAAAAAAAAACCGACACGAACAAAATTTGGTAAGTACATTCTTCGAAATGACTTACCTATACAGAATATGTTAATGGGTTAAACCAAAATGAGTCATGTACACCTACATTTAGTTGGTAATGGGGTGCAGGAGATCAATAAGAATTTTCCGAAAGAAAACACATACGGAGTATTTGGCAAAAAAAATTACAGCCACCTTTCCCCTATTACCTGATTTGCAGGTCGCCTTAATCCCATAAGGAAGTTATCTGGCTTGATATCAAGGTGCAAGAAAGATTTCGAATGCACAAATTCAATTCGACTGATCTGTACAGTCGCACAATTAGTTACGAAATGGTCACGACATTAGTACAAAAGTACATGAGTACAAAAGTAACAGAAGGCCATAGAGAGCGCTTAACACTTTGATCAGCAACCATAAGGATGGTCTTCAGAGATACTTTCCGACTACAGAAGATGAACAAATCTTCTACCAAAAAGCAGAAATTAACAACTCGAATGGAGTAAAAAGAGAAAGGAGAGAAAACCTTTGCATTTGATAACTATGGTGGACAAATTTGCTCTGCTACCCTTTATCAAATTTCTTGGACTCCAGGTGGAGCAATAAACTCTAAAACCCTATTCGAACTATCGTCATCATACACAAAAATTGAATGACGCAACAACAATCACACATAAACACATCAATTTCCATGCATCAAACTACTACAAATCGAATTACAAACCTAACTATTTTCACATAAACCTCATTTGGGAGGGTAGGATAGAGTTTCCTTTTTAATGTGTTATATAGATGTGAAGTTACTAGTATAACAGTAAAACAAAACAATCCAGTGAATCAAGTCAACAACTGAATCAACAAACACGATGTGGAAGTGTGAAAGATTCTTGTACAAATCAGTTGTCATCATCGACAACTTGACTGTTTACAAACATATCTCTCCGGGTTGAGAAACCACTGGATTCGAGATTAGACGCCCTGAATTTTAGCTCCGAGGTTGCTCTATAATTGGGATTAGGGTCCACAGATGACGGTCTTGATCCAGTATCTACAGGATACCGAGATGGAGAAGTATACCTTCTTGATGGGCCTGAGCCTGGGCCTCTCAGCCCATTGTTCCTCAAGTCCATGATCTCAGCATTTCTGGACGACCTATCAGCAAATGGAGCTCCACCTGTCACTGAAGTGGAGGAGGAGCTTAAAGGATCATCGGGGCCCCACGATGTAAGCGCTTCCTTCTTTTTGGCAAAGAACTGCCACGCTCCAAACAGGAACAGAATAAAAAATAACACAGGGCTAGTCCACAGCATCGTGTTGGATTCTCCTTTGACAGCTGGTAGTTTTGATTGGTAAATGCCGACGTAACCTCCACCGAGACCAAGAACAACAAGCTTTTCACGATCACTAGCAATCAAGGGTATAGAATTTGAATTCTCACTCGGGTCAGTTTCATCCACCGTCTGAGTAGGTAGAAATGATGATTTTATCTCCTCAATACCAGCAGTAAATGTAAGGCGAGGAGCACCAGACCTGATATAGTGCTGCGTGGAAACATTGTATACGTGTATATTTTGTTGGCCAATGATGAGTAAATAACCCTTAATTGCCTGGAAGGCAAGAGGCTCCTTCATGTCAAACTTTTTCCTCGATCTAACCCTGCATTTGAAGTTCATGACATCACCTAATAATAAGACATGAATCAAGTCACCTGATGACGTGAACCCGTACGCCTTAGATCTCTCAGTAGCATCAAAAACATAGTTTTTCACCACAGAATCATTCAAACCTTCACAATCGGTCTCTCGAATCTTCATAGTTCTCAAATCCAACGATCCTGCACCTGTCTCAGTCAGGAACAAAAGGCGCTGCTTCAAGAAAACCAAGGGACGGCTAGTGGGCACAGCAAGTCCATAGAGGGTGCCATTCTCCCTAAGAACCCTAATTTTGCCAACGTCATCAACTGATAAAATGTACTTGGATCTACCAACCTGGTGGAGCTCCAAGATCGAAATCGGGGGACCATTAGAATCAGACACAAGTTGGAGAGAATCAGATGGGTGGATGTGAAGAGAGGTTAATTCGTCTGTTGCAGAAGTCTCCCACAAGCGATGAACCAAGATGAGTCCGTTGCTATGGCCAGTAACGAGAAGAGTCTCATTCATATAAGACGACATATAAGAAAGCATAGCAGTGACGGGGGATTGGGACATGGTTTGGAACTCAAGCACAAGATCTCCCGTCCTGAGAAAGACGTAAATTCGACCTCGAATATCCCCCACGGCAATATACTTGGTAAGACCCTCATAATCTCTCAAGGGTAAAACATTAACACTGGTGGCAACAGAATCCAAACTCACAGCAGACATAAAATGGAACTTCTCAGACCAAAACGGAGTATATTTTTTGGTAACGGAAGCAGCCGTTTGATAATTAAAACCCTCCTCAGTTTTCAAGCTTGAGCTTGATCTTGATCTTGATCTGTCGCCTTTATCATAATCACACGATTCTGTCGACGACTGATGCTGACCATATTTGGACTCCAATCTTTGTAACAGATCACTCAAATTCCTAACAATTTCTTCTAACTTATCAATTTGAGCTTGCTGCTGATTGTAGTACAATACCCCATTATCATTATAATTACTATTACTATTACTATTGAGATTGACCTCTTCCTGTTGGTCACCAATATTATTATTATTATTATTGTTATTATTATTATTATTATTATTATTATTATTGGGATAAGAAGAGAGGAGTTGGTGATTGTCATCACAGTTGACAAAAACCCCATCAAACATATGCAAATATATGAATATGGATAGCAATACAAAGATTGGAAATAACTTGCCTTTTCTACTTAATCCTCTCATTCTTTTTCTCATTTTAATAACACTAATAATCTTTTCACTGTTTGTCTTCTTCATCTTTTTTTCTATAGCTCCTCTCCTCTCTCCCTCCTGCTCGGCTGCTCCTCGCTTGCTTCTTCCGTTTCCTATCAATTTCTTTTCTTTTTTTTTTTTTTTTTTTTGGGATTTTCTGTACTATTTCCTATAATCGGTGGCATAAACACTTCACTCACTCTTATTTTATTGACCAGCTCAGCGGATGAAACCGGGTTTTACACGGCATCTTAGTTGCGGACTTGCGGGGCAGACCATTCAAACGGGCTGGCCGAGTCAGGTTATACGGGGCGGGTCAAATACGGTTTAGATCAATAAGAGTTCGGCTCAAAAACAGTCGGGTCGGATTTGAGTTTGGGTCATAATACGGGTCAAAGATACTTTTTTCCCTTTTTTTATTTATTACTTATTAATTAAAAATAATTATTTTATTTTTAGGAAAATTTAACACGTATAATCGTTTTCCAAAAATAAAACATCCTCTATTTAATCTCACAATTAACCCAACTATAACATTTTTCTTCTATAAATAGACAGAACTACTTACAACCTGCTAAACAGGTCAACTATTTTTCTTTTTTTTTTCTTTGGCACTAATTTCTCTTATATCTTTCCTCCATCTCCATTGTCAACTGCCTACCGTCCCACCTCTTTCACATCTCCTCCCACCCGATCGCCGTCTCTTTCTCAACCCGCCACCACTCTCTCACCAAAAATTGTCTTCTTCATTCTCCTTTTATACTCCTCACTCCCTCATACACTCTTTCTAGTTTCTTTTTCGAACTTCATCCTCCATTAATCAACAACATAAACATAATAGTACAACTCGATATACATAATATGAGTTAAAGATAAAGCAGTTATTCGATTACATTCTCTCAAAAAGGAGTACAAAATAAGGTAAACTATCCCCAGCATTCAATAGCATTAGTCTCGGGGTACCTGCAATTATTAATTCTCGCATCACTCTTTCTATACATGCAATTCTAAACATATGCAATATAGAAAATACTCCCTCTGTCTCAGTCATTTGTTTACAGTTTGACTTTTTTCCCCTCACAAAAAAGTCAAACTGTAAACAATTCACTGAAACGGAGGGAGTAAATAAATAAAACACATTGCAAGTAGGCAAGCAAAAACAATCAAGTAACCATGATGATTCAAAACACAAGCATACAACCAATCACATAACGTACAACACTCATCAACAATCATTCTCAATAAGGCGTATTTCAACACTTAGGATCAAAAATCATTCAGACATTAACCAATCAAAACAAGGAAATACATCCATCATACGTTAACTAATGAGTCTACGTTAGTAAGGCGGAATCATGCAGACATTATCCGCGCAATAGCAATCAGGGCCAACATAACTTGGACATGGCTGAAATGCTAGAGATATCTAAGGTAATAAGGACGGCCATATCCCTTGTCTAATGTATGCATACACCACCTATCGAGGATCATACTTATTCGCTATTCAAAAGGTATTCACCAAGAAAAATTCGACTATTACCAGAGACGGGTACCCCCTGGTGGGGCTGGTATTTTCCAATTACCATCTATGGGCTCACGGAGATATCAATGATGCCCCATCCCTGAGGTTGTATATCCCGCACCGAATAACAATCTCAAGATCGTTAAATCACCTTTAGCAACTCTGGGAGGGAGCTAAAGTCTCCATAGACAGCTACCTCGCTAACTTCGAATTCAAGAGTCGTAACATGGCGAACAATCCAAGTATTTTATCAAGTAGCTCGTTTTCTCAAATTCTTATTTCCTCGTTCATTCGTAACAAGTGACAATTCTGAATCTTAACAATATCGTCGAACTTTATATAATGAAATTTTAGTTCTAGCAGTTCTTCAGGTAAGCAGAAACACATAGAAAACTTAAATGTTTATTTTGAGTCCGTTCGTAAATTTTAAATATTTTCACTATTCATTATTTTACTATTCACGACGGTTACTATTCATCATTTTACTATTCATCATAGTTACTATTCATCAGGGCTTATACGTATTTTTATACGTATTCGTATTTTTTTGGTATTTCGTATTTCTACGTATTTTTATACTTACACGTATTCTTATATTTCGTATTTCTACGTATTTTTATACTTGTACGTATTTTATACTTGTACGTATTTTTATATTTATATGTATTTTTATACTTAAGATATTTTAGGTGTAAAACTAAACCTTTTTATTTACTAAGTACAAACTTCTAGTTTCGAAGTCGTTAAGTTCGTTTTGTATTTAGTGATTTGTAATAATATTTTAAAAGTAAAATTCGGTTAAGTTTAGTCATATACTTAACTAAAATTTTAACGGTTTCCATTTTTAGCGATGTTGTCGAAGTTCATTTAAATAGTCCGTATGTCTAAATCCATATTTAAGCAAAGGTAGTAGCACTCGATTTTGTTCATTTTAATATACGTAACATTTATGTTTATCGGTTTCGTCGATTCTTTTTATTAACGATTTATTATACAATCTAATATAATCCTAATTACTATTCAAATTTAGTGACTTAGTGATAAATTCATTTTGATCAAAAACAGGTCCATTTTTAGTGAGAAAACCGTGGGCCTTATTTACATTTAGTTATTTATTTCTTTTTTTGTTTTTATTAATAATTCATTACGTTAACCAATTAAATTACTTAAGTGATAAAAATAAAAAGTGACAAATTTATTTTAGGTCCAAAAAGAACCCTAAAACCGTGGCCCTCACTTCACTTGTGTAATTTATTTTCGTTTTCTAATTTATCGGTTTTTGACTTAAAGTGTTTATATACTAATTATTTAATTTATACTAAAGTGATTTAAACTATTTGTAAATTTCACTAAACATTTTATTATATTTATGAATAGTGTTTTATAACACTTTATATTTCTAACTTTTATATTTTAGAGATTTAGCTTTTTTGACTTATGTGTTTAGTATTACAATTATTTACTAATGAATTAAAACAACAATTCAATAAAAACTTGTAAAAATTATAAATCAAAACATGTATACAAGTGAAGAACACATGAAGATTACATGAACACATATAATTTTATATGAACATCAAAGATTCAAATTTTCATATTATCATTTAAATTTCTCAAATTTTACTAACAAGTCTAATTAACCTAAACTAACATAACATGTTAATTACAAAAATTAAAACTAAAAATTGGTCCAAATTATTTAGTAAAACCGTGGCCTCCTATATATTGTTCATAAATTTTATTTTTGATTTTTATACTATTAATTCTATATCTATTGTCCTTTATAATATATGTGTATATAACATGAGTGAAAATCATTATTAAAACATCAACCAATAATAGTAATTTCTTTTAACACACACAAATTAACATTTCAATAAAATACAAGGAAATGAACATCAACATATAAACAATATTTTTAGTACACATTTATTTTACTCTTTTAAACATATGATTAACAAAAATTAAAACGAAAAAATAAACGAAACAAAAGGGTGAATGCCGTGGCCTTTAGTGAAGGTTCACAAGTTTTATTTTTTTATTTTTATCTTCTAATTTATCATGCAATACTTAAGTGATATAATAAATCATGCATACACTCAAAACATCAATTAGGAAAGTAAACATTTATACAATTAGATTTTGTGCAGGCAATTATAGTGTGTGAGAGCACCTTAAATTGGATGTTAATCGTCGAGGATCTAAAATAAATTTTATATCAGAAAAGTCTTCACCCAAAATTTTTTTTTTAATTAATTAAAGTTTAATTAAAAGAAAATCAAAACTAATCATTATTTTTGACTTAAATGGCTAAGACACTATTTGGTGAAGAGTTTGTCCCCCTGATATTTTAAAATGTTTTATTTTCGAAAAACGTGTTACGAAATAAATCGGGTAAGAAAGACGGTAAAAGTTAAAGTGTGCACGTTCGACGATTTTTTGAAATATCTCTACTTTAAAGTTTTAAGACTAAAATATTTTATTTACTATTCAAGAAAATATTTAAAAGTTAAGGAAGTCGATAAATTTTTCAAAACGAAAGTTTTCGCTAAAAGTGATTTTAAATGATCGCAAAATGTATAATTACTATAGAAATTTTATTATACTATTAAATTTTATTTTATTTTAGATCTACATTTTTAAAATGATTTTATGAAATATTGTAAGTGTTTATGTGAAAAAAAATGAAAATGGTAGTATTGTATTTGTATAAGTATTTAGGTATTAACCATGTATAAACATTAAAGGTAACTAAACTAACAAAATTGATGATGACTAAAAAAAAATAGGTGTGTAAGAAAAGTAGGTTCATGTGTTTAAGAAAAAGGAAGAGTATAATCTTGGTCATATGTGACCAAGGTAGGTCGGCCAAAAAGAAAAAAAAAAATAGGCCTCGATTTTTGTTTTCGAAATTTTCGATCTGCGCGCACGCGAGAAGTCTCGAAATAAAAGTTACGATCCTAAAATAGTGTTTCGAAATAAAATCGAGAATAAAAATAAAAATAAACTTCGAAAGGTGACCAAAACGAAAATTGAGTGTTAAACCCTCGAAATTTTGAATAAAAATTTATTAGGTCGAAATACTTATTTTTTTCGTTGAATGTTATAGATTTAAATAATTATGTTCAACCGTCAAAAAGTTTATCAGTTTAAAATAAGTATGACTCATTATTTCGATATTTAGCGAAAGTGTTAGTTAAATAGAATCGAAATAGTAATTAGATATTATTATAATATGATTTATAAATAATAATCAAAATGATTATATTTTGATGTGTAAGTTTACTTTACCAAAATAAGAAGAAAAGTGGAAGATGATAAGGGTCACTTAGTCACCATGTAGCTCGGCCTAGTGGCCCCACTTTGGCCTCGTTTTGCGCGCCGAAATTTGACGTCGAAAAATTTGTCGTCGATTCGTCATTTTATTTATCGAGTTCAAATAAGTAAAAATAAAGTTCAAATTCGATATATATAAAAATAGTTTTAGTTTAGTCGCGATGAAAATTGTAGTGTTTGAAATCGTTGACTTGAAATTTAAAGACGAGAAAATTTAAGGGTCCATTTTTATTTGAAAATCAAAAGTGTCCGAAATTGAATTTTATGAATAAAAGGTTTTACTTTTATTTTTATGAATAGTAACATAACTTAACTTTTTTGAAATTTGAAAGGCGATATTAGTTTCGCGGTTGATTTTTATAAAATTTTGAAATGTGTTTCTTTTTGAATTCTGAAGATAATACAACATATTTTATTTTTCAAAAATTTTAAATTTGGACTTAAGAAATTTAGTATTATTTGGCAAAAAAAATTCAGACGCATTTTTATTATAAGGAAAAGGGAGGAATTTAATTTAAGGAATTAAATTCTTTTATTGTGTTACAAAAACACGGGGTGTTACAACCGTCATCTTTTAGGATACACTTATCCATCACGGTTCTCAACCATGAATCTTTACCCAAAATGGGTGCGGGAGTCGATGTTGCCATTGCGTTTTGAAAATGATTCTACAACGATTTAGAGGAAAATATATAAGCATTCATTGTGTAAAAACATTTGCTAAAACACCTTTTAAAACAAATGTCCATTTATATAATGATCTCCCACGAAATTATATAAATGATTCCAAGACTCGTTCTCATATAAAATTAGACATCTCATGTTTCCTTTTATATAAAAAACGATAAGTCAACACTTGACTAGTTCTACACTAGAACTCTCGGTTGATGATTTTCTTTAAAATACATCCTTTAGCCCCAAATAACTCTTATTTGGTTGAGTTCAAACCAATTTAGCATGAGACTTTTTCTCACTACTTACCCATGGTAACGAGGTTCCACGTTGCGGAGGTTCTCATGAACATGGGGTTCATAGTTGCTACAATTGGAAAGGCTTAACTTCAATTCATTTTTAATAATGTGGGTGATCTTGTCAATTTAGTCATAAAATTCTTTGTAAGTGAACTAATTTAAGAAACGTGACTTAAATCGACAATCATAGTGGGAGGTCCGTAGCATGCATGGCGATTTTGGCATGTGAACGATCAAACAAACAAGCACACAAGCATAAACACACATGCATGAACCCTAGTATGGCCACCTAAAAGAAATAAAATTACAAGGAGTTACAAATTGGAAACTAACTCCTTTGGTCCCTCTTCAAATGGACTTCATCCATGGCTCCTCCTTGTGTGCTTTAGAACTCTTCTAAGGCACCGTCACGATTCGTCGCCGGTCTTCGGTTTACAAATAGTTACAATTTAAATTTACAAATGAATACATAGAAACCCTATTATACATTTATAAACAAAAATAGACTATATAAATTACAAACCGGCGATACGAGATCGCATTTAATTACATACCCACACGATATTCCCTTTCATTACGGGCGATATCGGTAAAAATAACAAACTATGGCCATACTAGTAAGAATAAACATTCAAACAACATTCATTCATCCAAACATGCAAACATAATGCTTATGAATAAAACATGCCAAAATCGCCCTAAAACTTTAACGATTTACAAATTAAATCTTGGTGTGGAACCCGGGAACCGCGTCGAGGGACCCAACTCGGCGTCTTGCTTAAGGGCGGATTTTAAAGTTAAAAAAGATTAAGTTGGAAAAACCTTTAAGAACTGTTATGGAGTCGCCACCTAATTATCGCGGAAATTAGGAACCTGCTACCATGTTCTAAGTTAAAAACATGTCCTAGATTTTGGACCACGCCAACACCCCTAGATCTAAGGTTGTGAAACCAGATTGGATTCGGGGTGAGGGTACTTTAGAAAAAGAGTTAATTCAAATAATGATTTATGAAAACCTTTTAGAAAAGCCTATGTAAAAATAGCCTCTACTGACCTAGAACAATCCATGTAAGATGATAATTGAGCTAATGTTATCGCTACGTACAAGTGCGAAAAAGGTTGTAAAAGAATGCAGATGCAGATGCAAAAAGATTGATTAAAACCCTCAGTTTAGCATGTTTAACTTGTTAACGAAAACGGTTCAGTTAAAGGTCGAATTCATTGTTTAAGTTGATTTTAATGCAAAATAAGAAGGTGCAAGATGCATGCAAATAAAATAAAGTTCAATTGTCCATTGGTTTATTTTATAAGGTCGGTTGCTTATGCGACTTTGGCGTGTCATCGGATATGGAGTGTACCCGAAGTAAATAGAACACTTGGAGTGCAAGCTACTGGGTGCCAAAGCCGGCGCTAAAGTGTAGACCCCTTTGTTAGTCCATAGAAAATAAGAAAAAGCTTTGATCCAAGTGGATCGGTACCTACCTTGTCCTGACGCTTCAGATCTGGGCAGAGCTTCGCTTCTTGAACTTAAAAGGAAGATGAATTCAACACGAGATGGTGTGTTGAACTCAAGGATTTGAGTGCTTGAGGCTTTTGTGAGTGTTGAAGTGTATTTGCTGTGATTTCTGGGTGAAGAAGTTATTCTGGTTGTAGAATTCTCTTTTTGAGGTCGGGGTATATGGGTGTATATATACTAAAAACCCCGGAGAAATTAGGAAATCCGGGGATAGAACCAGGCCTAGAAACCCCATAGCCTTATGCGGTTGCCAGGGCAAACCGCATAGGCTTATGCGGTTGCCTCCCCAAACCGCATAAGCTTATGCGGTTTGAGGGTGTGGTTTTAGCCTAGTTTCCTAGTTTCGGTTTGATTATATCTTTGAAAGATTACGAGATAATCTTGAACTTGCGTGCCAAGAAAAGAGCTGGGATATTTCTGAGATATTTTGTGATGTTCAGGGCTTTGGAGTGCGGGCCAAAGGCTGGGTTTGGGCTCGGTTTCGGGCCGAGACCCGGAAAAAATGAAAAGGGTGTATTTGCATAGTTTTTGTGAAATAAGGTAAGACGTGAAGCCGTATTTTGTGTAAGAGGGAGCTAAAGGGGAGATTTAGCCACCGGACCTAAATTTAGGAATTTAGGAATGCTGAATTAGACCTTGTTAATGTAAAAGGGCTAATTGTAGTGTAAATGCGAAGCTCATGCCAAATGAAGCAGGACGATGACCTAGCTAGACTCCAAATGGACAAAATGAACGTTTATTTAAGTGTGATGTGAAGCGACCTACTCATTTTAACATTTAAAACGACTCAAAATGAATTCGACATTAATTAGAACCGTTTAAGTTAACGTTAAAGATGCGTAATAAAAGTCCGTGATACATCACAGGGTTTTGTGTGGGAGGGTACGGATATGGGTATCCACAGAGCCCCCAGTTTGACTGAGCTCGGACTAGAGCGCTAGTCAAACTCCACGACCATATCCGGACCATTACAGTCTCGATACAGTCAGCGGAACGAAGCATGTGTCCATGGGTGAGACGAGGACTTCGAACCGGGCTAAACGGGGAGGGGCGTGCGCATTTTAAGGACTTGGCGGTCCGTGCATGCTATAAGGGCCTGCCGGCCTGCTGAATGTCTTCGCCGTGCTTGTTGTACTGCCGTCTGTATATGCTTGGTATCGTCGGATGCTTGGTGCTGTAATGTCTTCGTATTGCGTGTGTTGAAATGTGAAAGGGGCTAAAGTGCAGGAGTGCAGGTGCTTGTAAGATGTTTGGGTATGCGTGAGGTGTACAATCGAGTAGGGTGCTTATGTAGGTGTAGGTCTCATGAAAGAGCGTTCGTGTAATGCTTGAACTCGTTGAGGAGTGTCTATGTAGAGTGGAATGCTTGGAGTTAGGTGTATACTGCAGAGTGCTTGTGCTTGGGCTCGCCGAGGAGTGTCGATGTAGTCGTAATTGCATATGATTGCCTTCCGTTGAGGGGAAAATGATGTAATGCTCGTGAAGAGCGCTCGTGCTTCTGCTTCTGTACCGTACATTAAATGCTTAATATACGCGTATGGCGGACTGTAGGTGACGCCTTAACCCAGGCACGGGACGTACTTGGAGTTGCATTTGAGCCAAGATGAGTTAGGAATTCAAAAGTAGGCGTAAAACGAGAAAAACCGAGGAAAAACCAGGGGACCAAACCGCATAACCTTATGCGGTTTGGATGTTGAACCGCATAAGGCTATGCAGTTTCACCCTTTGGCTGGGAGTGCTATATAAAGCACGAAAATGTCGTGAGTGTGCCATTATACTCATTTACGGTTTCTTACTCTAAAATACACCATTTTTCGATTTCTCAACCGTTTTTGCTTGTTTTCGTTGCGTTGCCTTGCTATGGAACCAGGTAATGTTCCATTTTAACTTGCTTTTACGTTATTTGTTGTTGTAATTAGCTAGTTTTGCCTTGAAATGTTGAAAAGACGGGTTTTGCATGAAAACCCGAGTTTTGCTTGAAATTTGCCGTTTGGATGCTTGAAATTGACGTCATTGTGTTGCATTATGCCATGTGAACGTGTATGTGTGAATTGATTGTGATTTAGACCGTCTTTGTGTGAAAAACGTCCAAATTAGGTTTCGGGCCCGAAAACGAACCCGGATTTTCCGACCCGGAATTTCAATTAAACTTCGGTGTAGGATGCCCATAGTGTGTATAGCATGCCTATAGCGTTAATTTTGCGAAAATGCCGAGTTAAGGCTTTCAAATCGCCGTCTTAAGTCGTAGTTATACGGAGTAATTAAGGCGAATTGGGGGTTTTTGATCGGGGTGACCAAAATGCAATTGCTTGTAATGGGTTGCTGTTGGGGACTATTATGGCGCATAGAAACCATAAAGTTGTAATTTTGAGGCGTAGAGAACGGTTTTCGGCTTAATTATGAATTAGGCCTAAAAATGCTCTGTAGGGCGTATATTGCAATGTGTAAAGGGATGTATATGTATTATGTGTGTATTATTTGTGTGTTTGTGTATGTGTATGCCAAGTTGTATGCTTGCATGTATTATAGCTGTATGTATTGGTTGTGTTTGGTTGCAGGAGAGGATTCTAGTCGTGTTACGAGATCGAAATCTCGTAGGAGTGCTAGCTCGAGGACTGAGGGAGCCTCTAGCTCGAGTGGTTTGAGGCGTACGCGTAGTGAGAGGGATGCCGACCCTCGTGACTTCTTGCCGCGAGGCGTGGTCGATCCACGCAGGTAGAGGTCGTGGGAGGAATGTCCCTGTGCCTGATCCTGAGGATGAGCTTGCTCAAGAGCTGGTGGATGAGCTTGCTTTAGTTGACGAGATAGAGGCTGGGATGGATGTCGAGAAGGAGGCTGAGGAGGCTGCGCCTAGAGCGAGTAGCTCTAGGCCACGAAAATCACGCGTGAACAGGGCCTTTGCCAAGGGTTGGGATGGCCATAACCTTCTACTTGCTCCGGAGAGACACGTTTCATATCGAGCGACGATGGGTTGGCCGAAAGGTTCGATGAGGACTTTCTCGGGCGTCTCGTCCGTGATGTGTGCTTTTGAGGAGAAGCTTTCGCCGAGAGCGCAAGCAGGTCTTTGCGTAGTGCTTTTGGCCCGTTGGTCGGCCATTGGAGGGAGATTGCAGGGAAGAAGCAGACGGCGAACCTGATGTTGATCAGGGCCTTCCTAGACAGGTATTGGGACACCACGACGACGTTCCATATGCCCGGCTTCGAGGCCGACATTACCTTGTCTGAGTATGCGGTCATAACGGGGCTGCCGTTCGGAGACCGTGACATGAGCTTCGAGTTTGTGCCGTCCGTTGTGGACGAGGTTGTGACTGCCGCGATTGGCGGTGGTTTGGAGGTGATTTGTGAGGGTGCTCCACCTTACATTTTTAAGACGAGCTACATCTTGGAGTACTTTGAGGGGAAGACCGAGCATGGCCCCTCGGAGTGGAGTGACGAGCAGAATGCTCGTATGTGGCTGTGGTGGTTTGTCGGTAGTGTACTTCGGCGATAAGGGTGAGCGGGCGTCGACGTCGGTCCTTATGCATCTCCTGGATTGGAATGCAATTGGGACGTTTGACTGGGTGACGCCGTCTCTGGGTCTGTGCATTCGTTTCTGTATGGATGCCGTGAGACCACGGGTCATGGATCGAGGGTCGCGACTATCCTTAGTCTCGCCTGGGCCGGTTTGGTATCTTGGGGAGCGTTTGGTCTTTCAGGCAGGGTGGCCAGCTCCGGTAGTGCCTAGGGACCCGCCGAGGGTCCTGTTTGAGCGAGGGGTTTCCGCTCAGGATCGGATGGCGTTGTACGGGGAAGGAGAGTCGGTTAGTCTTCTCTGTCCTGGGGAAGACTATGGCCAGTTTGCTCAGTCTCGGCTTGCTTGTGGGCCGATTGAGGTATGCTTGCTTCGTTTGAGGGTGCGTAAGGTAATTTTTGCGAAAAATTTCCCTGACGTGTGCGTTTTGAACTTGTTTTGTAGGAATTTGATCCCGAGATGGCGGAGCCGCCTGGTGACTTTCCTACCACCGTTGAGTACGACGAGTCGGGTGTCCGTCGTACCTTCACTTTGCCGTCGTACTTGCCGGTGACCACTGACGCGGGCATGGACAGCTGGACGGGCAGGGTGAAGAAGGTATGTATCTTTGTCTTTGTATATGTGAGTGAGCCCCCAGTTTGATCGAGGTATGAGTTATAGCGAAGATCAAACTTGTGAGAGTCATGTTTTTGTGTTACCCCCTCGAGTTTGACTTAATTTGATTGAAATTAAGGCAAAGTGGGGTTGATTGCTTTTGTTCTGAAATTTCCCCCCGAAGGTTGGCTTAATTTGGGTGGAATTAAGGCAAAGTGGAAAGAAATGTGAAATGTTTTTTGTGTTTTGTATCACAGGTGGCTAAAGAGGCTCATAAGAAGCTATGGCGGATAGCCAACAGATGGAGGATGGCTTGGGCTGAGCAGGCTGCTCAGTTGTGTCAGAGCCGGGCTGAGACGGCGCAGATTCGGCGTGAGTTCGACGAGTATCGTCGTCGTCATCCTGAGTGAACTTGTGTAATAAAGATTGTAGGAACCTTTGTTTACATGTCGTTGTAGCTTGAACTTTGAACTTGATTGTAGTTGTGAACCTGTTTGGTAAGCGTGTTTGAAAAATGAAATGATTCCCGAGTGGGATGCATTGATGTTGATTTTAGATTGTGAAAATGTGTTTGCAAAAAGTTCATTTTAAGTGCGAAATGAGCTTGCATGAATGTCGAAAATGTTTGTGTTTTGACTCGTGGTATGAATCGTATTTGCTAAAGTGAAGTGTAATGTAGCTGCATGGGGAACAACAAGAGGATGTCGTAGTGTGGATACCCATATCCGTACCCTCCCAAACAAAACCCTGTGATGTATCACGGACTTTTATTACGCATGCTTTAACGTTGACTTAAACGGTTCTAACTAATGTCGAATTCATTTTGAGTCGTTTTAAATGTTAAAATGATTTAGGTCGCTTCACATCACATTTTAATAACGTTCATTTTGTCCATTTGGAGTCTAGCTAGGTCCTTGTCCTGCTTCATTTGGCATGAGCTTCGCATTTGCACTACAATTAGCCCTTTTACATTAACAAGGTCTAATTCAGTATTCCTAAATTCCTAAATTTAGGCCCGGTGGCTAAATCTCCCCTTTAGCCCCCTCTTACATAAAATACGGCTTCACGTCTTACCTTATTTCACAAAAACTATGCAAATACACCCTTTTTATTTTTCCGGGTCTCGGGCCCAAAACCGAGCCCAAACCCAGCCTTTGGCCCGCACTCCAAAGCCCTGAACATCACAAAATATCTCAGAAATATCCTAGGGGTTTTCTTGAGCTACACGTTCAAGATTATCTCGTAATCTTTCAAAGATATAATTCAACCGAAACTAGGAAACTAGGCTAAAACCACACCCTCAAACCGCATAAGCTTATGCGGTTTGGAGAGGCAACAGCATAAGCCTATGCGGTTTGCCACAGCGGCACTTATAAGGCTATGCGGTTCCTAGGCCTGTTTTTATCCCCGGATTTCCTATTTCTCCGAGGTTTTTAGTATATATACACCCATATACCCCGACCTCAAATCATCAATTTCTCTTCAGAAAACACAATTTACACCCAGCTTTCACATCTTACACCACAAAACACTCACAAAGCCTCAAGCACTCAAATCCTTGAGTTCAACACACCATCCCGTGTTGAATTCATCCTCCTTTTAAGTTCAAGCGAAGCTCGCCCGAATCTGGCGTCGGGACAAGGTAGGTACCGATCCACTTGGATCAAAAAGCTTTTCTTATTTTCTATGGACTAACAAAGGGGTCTACACTTTAGCGCCCGCTTTGGCACCCAGCGCGCTTGCACTCCAAGTGTTCTATTTACTTCGGGTACACTCCATATCCGATGACACGCCAAAGTCGCATAAGCAACCGACCTTATAAAATAAACCAATGGACAATTGAACTTTATTTTATTTGCATGCATCTTGCACCTTCTTATTTTGCATTTAAATCAACTTAAACAATGAATTCGACCTTTAACTGAACCGTATTCGTTAACAAGTTAAACATGCTAAACTGAGGGTTTCAATCAATCTTTTTGCATCTGCATCTGCATTCTTTTACAAACTTATCGCACTTGTACGTAGCGATAACATTAGCTCAATTATCATCTTACAAGGATTGTTCTAGGTTAGTAGAGGCTATTTTTACATAGGCTTTTCTAAAAGATTTTCATAAATCATTATTTGAATTAACTCTTTTTTCTAAAGTACCCTCACCCCGAATCCAATCTGGTTTCACAGCCTTAGATCTAGGGGTGTCGGCGTGCTCCAAAATTTATGACATGTTTTATACTTAGAACATGGTAGCAGGTTCCTAATTTCCGCGATAATTAGGTGGCGACTCCATAACAGTTCTTAAAGGTTTTTCCAACTTAATCTTTTTTAACTTTAAAATCCGCCCTTTAAGCAAGACGCCGAGTTGGGTCCCTCGACGCGGTTCCCGGGTTCCACAGTTTGGCGACTCCGCTGGGGACATTTTATTTTTAAAACTTAAAACTAGCTTTTTCTTTTTAAAAATAAAGAGGTGAAACTTGAAAGCCTTGAACAATCCAAGTATACATATTTGAGCTATGCACATTCGTTTAGAGTCCATTCCTTTTGGAATCTAGGCACCCTTTGCACCCTCGAGAGGTGATTCCCACATGCAGGCTTGTCCACTCGATAAAGCACATGCCGGACTAGCTTTCCTTTCGCCCCTCCACGGCTTGCCGTAAACGGCTATCTCGACCGCCCCAGTGCTCCCTTCAGAAAACCTATCGCCCCGGCGTAAGGAAATGAAGGGGTTAAGTATCTGCCAAAGCGTACTCGAGGTAGTTGGAGGTGTACCCGACTGACTCATTTTCACCCCTTTTGAGTCATACGTACAAGTTCGAGGCTATGCACTCCATGGTCTTTTTCAAAACGAGCATTTGCATTCATATCTTCGAAAACTCGCTTAAACGTTTCAAAGATAAACGAACCTAACATCTAACAAACTAACACTTTTCAAACAAAACTATCGCGAATTTTTGAAACAACCTTTCTCAAAATTCTCCTTTTTCACTAACAATCAAAAACCCGAGCAAGGATTAAAACCCGAGCTCGTGGACTTCAATCCTCTAGGTCATGTGGCCTAGACTCCATTTTTAACATCCTCGACTCGACTTGTTAACCACTCTCGAGTCGAATCCTTTCTCTTTTACACATCCGACTCGAGCTCACCTCGGCAAATCGCCGATACTAGTTCGACGGGTGCAAATGCAAAACGTTTTAACATCGAGGCGAGATGTGCGCACACATCCTCGTCTCAAAAGCTTCCTTTAGCTAAAACCTTTTCGAAAACCTCCTCTTTTCAAAACAAAAAAGGTCTTTCTAAACTAAGAAATGAGCTAAAATGAATGCTTAAAAATGAATGTGAGTCTAGTGGGTCGAGTCGTGTCTCTAACATACAAAGTGAAATGCAGGCCTCAGCTGGATACTCGTCGTACTAAGAACCGCATAGTAATCCCTCACAAAAAACGAACCTACACCCGCAAAATGGCCGGCAACAACGAAGAAGTCAACGCACTCCGTGACCAAGTTGCAAAGCTGACCGCTGACCTTGAGGGCCTTTTGACCCACCATACAGTCGAGGTGGAACGTATGGAACTCAAGATCAAGGAGGAAGCCGAAAGGCACGCTAAGAAACTCCAAGCCATGGAGGAGAGGCTCTACGTCTCGAGCACTTACTCTATCCACAAAGAGAATGAGAACGTGCCTACTAGCATTAAGGACGAGCTCCCAAACAAGCTCGCCCTCAGTGATCTTCCTATCTTCCAAGGACATGAAAGCCCGATCATTCACATCCGAGCTTTCAAATCCCAAATGGCCATCAAGGGGGTCGATTCCAAGCATTGGCTCACTCTCTTCCCGCACTCTCTAGCAGTAGTGCCGAAGACATGGTTCTACTCACTAGACCCACAACGGGTCCCCACTTTTGAAGAGCTCACAGTCGAGTTCGACCGGCAGTATCGAGACAATGAAGACACTCAAGTCTCAATTCGCACCCTAGAAGTCCTATCTCAAAAGGACAATGAAGGCTTCACCGACTATCTTACTCGTTGGAAGAAGCTGAGCGCTCAAATCCCCAACCGTCCCCGCGAGGACGAGCTCGTACCGAAGTTCATAAATAACCTGCGACCCGTGTATCAATTCTACATGAGGTACAACAACATTCAGAACTTCAAAGAGCTAACTAAGGTCGGCACTCAAATCGAAGATGACCTTAGGACCGGCACCATGGCTAAATACGCCGGCCATGCTTATCAAGGGAGCTCTTCTAAGTCTTCCCGCGCGGTCAAGAACGACGAAAACCGCACCGTCGGCAACCTCGATGATGACACCCTCGACGCTTTTGCAACTACCTTCTCACCGCCTCCTAAGGCCAAGAGAAACTTCGACCCTCTCTTTATGTCTTACTCCAAGGCATTTCAATGGTTGGTCGAGAAAAACTACCTACAACCAATCGGGCCTACTAGCGAGCCGCCCGAAGACAAGAAGCCTAAATCTTGGAACCCCAATGCCTTCTGTGCATACCACCGAGGCAAGGGGCATGATACCGAGAATTGCTTTAGGCTCAAGAACGCTATCCAAGATCTGATTGATCAAGGAAAGCTTAGCAAACCATCTCAACCCACCAAGCCTTCAAACAACGAAAACCCACTAGGCAATCATGCAATCTTCGTAGGGTCAATCCCTATACTAGACTGCTCTTACCTCATCACACCCTCAGATAACCAAATCAACGGGGTTTGGTTCAGTGATGACGAAGACGAAGTGTGGCCACCCACTAACAAAACGGTGGCTCAACTCTCAACTACTCCTTCCTCGAATAAAACCAAAAAGAACAAAAAAGAGAAGAAGAAGAAGAAGGGCAAACAGCCCGAAACCAAAGATCAAAAAGAAAAGGGCGAGCAGCCCGAGAAGGAAAACCAAGACGAGGTTTCACACCTCACACGCTCTGGTCGCCCCATCGTAATATCTTCTGAGATGAGCATGCCAGAAAAGCAACTGCGGCCGAGAAAGGCAAGGCCGTGGCCCAAGAGGATAACCCCTCTACAAGTACACCCTCCACCTCTACAATAATTCCACCACCAAACACGAGTGAGGTGCTTCAGAAGCAACTCGCTCACACAAAAGCCGATGTTTCCATCTGGGCCCTTTTACGAGACTCGGCGGAACATAGGAATGCATTCATTCGCGCTCTACAAATAGCATCTTGTGACGCTGAGATCTCTCCAGATCAAATGGTCAGCCATGTCACAAGGGATTGGTTACCAGGAGCTATCACCTTCTCAAATGATGATCTCCCCGCATTCGGACCAAACCACAACCTCGCTCTATACATTAGCGTAGAGTGTATGAAGAAAACTTTGCCCGTGTCCCTTGTTGACAACGGATCTGCAGTCAATGTTGTACCATTGGCCACCGCACATCGCCTCGGCCTATCCGATAAAGACTTCACCCCGAGTATGGACGGAGTCAAAGCTTTCGACGGAACTCGACGTCACGTGAAAGGAACCATTTCTCTTCACGTACGCAGTGGCCCCATAGAAAGAAAAGTCGAGTTTCAAGTCATCGACATGACCCCTTCCTATAACATACTCCTGGGGCGACCGTGGATTCACTCCACCAAAGCCGTAACTTCTACTCTACATCAAAAGGTTAAGATCCCTCTCAACGAGGAGATCATAACCTTGAAGGCCTCAAATTTCCGAGCCGTTTTCGATACACCAAAAGAGCCCAATTCTGCGGAAATTGTGGCTGAACCCGTGGAAGACTTATGCGGTTTCGACTTTGAGGTCGGCGCCATCACACGTACACCAATCAAAACCTACAAACCTTTCAAAACAAAAAACAACAAAAGCCTTTGGCTCACCATGGGTCTAGGCTATAAACCCAAGAACGACGACCAGGAGAAGATGGTTAAGGAAATCCAAAGGCGAAGGTCAACCCACAAGGTCACCCTACGACCTTACATCCTCGACCTAAACGCATATTTCACCCCCGGAGGAACGGTCGACGGGAATACCTCCCTTCGAGACATCATCCATTCATCCGAAGCTTGTTTCTCTAGTGAGGCCGAGCCCAACACACTCAAGGCCTCACCGAGCACCAAAAACGAAGAGATTGTCTCCACGATCATGCGAGACCGTCACTTCGATCCTAACTTACTTATAGCCGACGCCGCAGACAAAACCCTCAACGGATGGTATAAGACGCTGAAATGGACCGATACACAAGGTCACCACTTCCAGCTTATCACCGGTGAAGGACCACTCTTCGACCATGTCACTAATCTCAAGGACAAGGACGAGAGTGATTCAAACTCAAGCAACTCAAGCAACTCAAGCAGCTCAAGCAGCTCCAGCGGCACAGAAGACGATGAAGAAGAAGAAGAAGAAATTCTTTTAGATTCTAATGCTCTTAGTGTCGGGTCATCTGTCGACCCATCTATCCTAGACTCTAACTTTAGTTTAGATTTCCTTTTTACGGAGACTAGCTCCAAGCAATTTTCTGATTTGTCGAATAATTCTCTTCAAAATAATGAAATGAATAAATTTGCTTACGCCTTGTCTCAAGCTAAAACAAACAACAAAATACAAACAAACAGAAATCAACAAGCAACAAACAAAACACAAAATACAAAAGACACTAACTCATGCGAAAATGAACAAACAAATGAATCATTAAACAAATACATTGCAAACATTGTGCACCCAAAAACACAAGACCCTATCATCGAGGAAACCATAACCATAAACGTGGGAACCCCCGAAGATCCAAGGGAACTACAACTAGGAGCCTCACTAGACGAACACGAGCGCACCCAATTCACACAACTCCTAAGCGAATTCAAGGACGTATTCGCTTGGTCATACAAAGACATGCCCGGAATCGAACGAAGTATAGCCGAGCACCGCATCCCCATTAAACTCGGTTACAAACCCATCAAGCCAAAGTTAAGAAGACTACGTCCCGAATGGTCCCTTATGGTCAAGGAAGAAATCGAAAAACAACTACAAGCCGGTTTCATCCAAGTCATCAAGTATTCTGAATGGGTCTCAAACATGGTCCCAGTCTTGAAAAAGAATGGCAAAATTCGAGTATGCGTTGACTTTCGCGACTTGAACAAAGCTAGTCCCAAAGATGACTTTCCATTACCCCATGTGGACGTCCTAGTCGACAACACCGCCGATCACGCCCTCCTATCCTTCATGGACGGCTACGCAGGCTACAACCAAATCAAAATGTCACTCGAAGACATGGCAAAGACGGCCTTCATTACACCGTGGGGCACATACTGCTACACGGTCATGCCTTTCGGCCTAATCAATGCCGGTGCTACATACCAACGCACCGCTACAACCCTTTTACACGACATGATGCACAAAGAAGTTGAAGTTTACGTCGACGATATGATCGTGAAGTCAAAGGAGAGAAGTGGTCATATCACTAACCTCCGCAAGTTCTTCACTCGCCTACGACAATACAAAATGCGCCTCAATCCCCAAAAATGTACTTTTGGAGTTAAATCCGGTAAACTACTAGGACACGTAGTGAGCCAAAGAGGCATCGAGGTCGACCCCTCGAAAGTCAAAGCAATTCTAGAAATGCAACCCCCGAAGAACCTCGACGAAATTCGAAGTTTCTTGGGCCAAATCCAATACATCTCACGCTTCATTAGCAAACTCACCATGATATGTGAACCAGTTTTCAAGAAACTCAAGAAAACCGACCACGTTGAATGGGACGAACAATGTCAAAAAGCATTTGACAAGGTCAAGGAATTGCTAACCAACCCGCCTGTTCTACGACCACCCCAAAAGGATTTACCACTATCCTTATACCTTACAACAACCCCTACCGCCATGGGCGCCATGCTCGCTCAAGAGATAAACGGCGAAGAACACGCAATCTACTACATTAGCAAGAAATTTCTCGATTACGAAACTCGATATTCACCCGTCGAGAAGAGCTGTCTAGCATTGGTATGGTCATCCAAAAAACTCCGTCACTATATGCTAGCACACCAAACGAAGGTCTACTAAAAAATGGACCCAGTAAAGTACCTTTTCGAGAAACCTGTGCTTAACGGACGAATGGCCAGATGGACATTGCTCCTAGCCGAATTCGACCTTAAGTACGTACCCCTCAAAGCAATCAAGGGACGAGCAGTCTCCGATTTCGTAGCTGAAAACGCAATCCACGAACAACCAATCATCGACACAACATCCCTTCCAGACGATGGGATTTACAACATCAACCAAGAACAATGGGAGTTATACTTCGACGGCTCCTCCAACTATCGAGGATGTGGAGTAGGAATACTTCTCATATCCCCGAATGGAGAACACACCCCCTTATCCATCAAACTGGATTTTGACGTTACAAACAACGCCGCAGAATACGAAGTGTGCTTGCACGGTCTCCAAGCAGCACTTGTACTCAACGCCCGCAACATAAGAGTCTATGGGGACTCCTCCCTCATAATCAACCAAGTATCCGGAGCATGGAAGATACTTAATGAAAACCTAGCACTAAACCAAAACAAAATATAAGAGCTCATAAACGAATTCTATCACGTAGAATTCATACACCTCCCACGCGAAGAAAACCAATTCGCCGACGCGTTATCCAAACTCGCGTCACTAATCAACATACCCCCGGGAATGGAAACACTACCCATTGTCGTGGAACGACGGAACGAACCCGCCTACATCTGTGATATTGAAACCGAGGAAGAACAAACCGACCCTTGGTACCAAGCAATCATCAACTTCAAAACAAACGGTGAATACCCACCAAACACCGACAAACGGGCCAAGCGAGCCCTACGCCTATTACCATCACAATTCGTGATGGAAATGGGCAAACTACTCAAAAAGACGCCCCAAGGCATACTACTCTTGTGCGTCGATCACAAAAAGGGACACGAGATCATGTCCCAAGTACACGATGGCGAGTGCGGACCACACATGAACGCACGAGCCATGTGCAAACAAATCATAAGGCTAGGATGGTACTGGACAACCGTGGGAGCCGACTGCGCAAAGTATGTCAAACATTGCCATAATTGTCAAATTTTTGCAAACGTACAACACATCCCTCCTTCACCACTATACAGTTTAACCTCGCCATGGCCTTTCTCAACCTGGGGAATTGACGTCATAGGCAAAGTTCAACCCGTGGGAGCAGGAGGACACTGCTTCATCCTCGTGGCCATCGACTATTTCACCAAATGGGTCGAAGCCGCATCATACCGTACGCTAGGCACAAAAGAAGTTGCAAAATTCATACAAAACAACATCATTTGTCGCTACGGCATACCCCACGAGTTCATAAGCGACCAAGGCACACATTTCCAAGGAGAGGTCGAACCACTTCTCCTCAAATACAAGATACAACGACACAAATTATCGCCCTACCGACCATTAAACTAACTAGCGGTCGGCCGAGGCAAAGAACAAACCGCCGATCAATCCTCAAAAAGATGATCGACACCGCCACGATCGCCCAACAAAATCCCATTTGCATTATGGGGATACCGCACAACCATCCGCACACCCACGGGCATGACACTTATTTCCTAACCTACGGGATGGAAGCCGTTCAACCCGTAGAAATCGAGATGCAATCCCTTCGAATCCTCATGGAAGCAGACATTCCTGAAGCCGAATGGGCACGCGAACGATACGAACAACTCATCCTTTAAGACGAAAGACGGTTACATTCACTAAGTACAGTCCGAATGTACCAATCTCGCTTACAACGCGCCTACAACAAACGGGTCAAGCCACGAAATATCAAAGTGGGTGACCTAGTACTCAAATCAGTCCGAGCACCATTACCAGTCGACCCAAGAGGAAAATTCAAACCCAATTGGGCCGGACCGTACTTGGTCAAGGAAATCCTTCCCGGAGGAGCCGTGAAACTAATCGACCTCGGCGGTCGGGACTTAGACACCAACAAATCTTGATCAACTCAAGAAATACTACCCCTAAACACAAACAATTTTGCAATGCATTTCAAAACAAAACTCACTCACGCATGGGTGAACTACGCTCGGTTTGATTCCACGCACTGTGGATACGTAGGCAGCTTTGCAAAGAGCTCAACCGAATCACACGAACTACGCCGGTTTGATTCCGTGGTACGCGGATACGTAGGCAGCTTGTCAAAAGCACAACCGAACTTCCTAACACGCAAGCCTAAAGCTTAAAAAGGTCAAGGGCGATGCACTCACAAAAGGACACGCTCAAAGCTTAAAAAAGTCGAGAGCACAGTCAACACAAAACAAAACAAAGATCAGATCCAAGTCCAAAGCTTAAAAAGGTCGAGGATTTTAAGGCAAAATACAAAGGTTCGAAGCTTAAAAAGGTCGAGAACATTTCAAAACAAACAAAAGAAAGCAACGAGACAAGGCAAAAGCAAATTAATTCTATTTTATTACTTTATTTAGAATTTTTCGCAATTTAGAAATGAGCTAGGAACAAGCCTCCTTAGCCCTTTATTCAAATCTAAAACATGTATTTAAATAAAGGAAATTTTCTAAACAAAACAAAGCAAACTACTCAAGTCATCTTCTGACGCTTCGGATTAGCCTCTTCATCTTCAAGGGGCCGATCCGCCACAATTTTCGAACTAAGAACGGGAATAGATCTCTCAAAACCTGGGGGCTCGACCGGATCCTCGTCTTGCTCGACTGGGGGCTCCTCGATCCTTGCCCTAGGCGATCTTTAACGGTCACCTTCGGTCCAAGCCTTTCCCGCGCCGGTCTCGAAGTAGAAGCATCCACACCAACAACACAAAGATCACCATAGTTCCTCCTTTCGCGCACCACCTCATACGCCAAGGAGGGCCTTGGCCCATTCTTTTCCCTCCTCCTTTGATTCTCCCGTTCCTGAGGATCATTGGAACGGTACCATCGTGTATAGAAGTCCGTAACACGACTAAACTCTATATGCTCTGAACGACCCAAATGTCTGGTCCGACCATCCTCGGATCCAAGCATCGATCATTTGGTTGTTTAGCACAACAACCCCTCCACTGAGTATCCTGCTCGGGTATGGTCTGAGCAAGCCCGATTTGCCTCTTCAAGCGAAGAGGATGAATCCACACCCCTCGTTCAAACCCGCACAACATCAACCCACGAGCCGCATTCGCAACAGACGGCGCCGTAATCGCCGTAATACCCCACCAAGACACATACCAACGAATGGAGCTCTCCTTCACGAACCCCCGGTAGTAGTTTAGCGAACGTTCCCGAAGGTCAGCCCACTCCATCTTTCGCGACGTCGTCGCCGCAGCCTTGAAAACACCACCAAGGGGGAGAGCTTTATACACGCTTAGCCTCTCCATAAGCCAAATGTTGAGAATCCTAGCGCAACCCCTGTACGAGCTCAGACGATTAGCACAACGGTCGTCTAAGCCCAGTATGGTCTCCGCTAGGATCAACGCAGAAGGATCATATCCCCTTTCCATCTCTTCGACAACACGAGCATACCTCGCGTTTCCGAACACTCCATCTGGCATGGACCCCGCAAAAGCATACCGATGAACCAAACAAAAAGCAAGGGCCCTCCGCCTAGAACGGTCCGAAATACTAGCATCAACCTTATTCATATATCGTTGACACAAGAGAAGCATGTTTACCTTGCCTCCCTCAAACAAACCTGCAGCCTGAGCATTTGTCATCCCAAGGAAGTTTCGCAACATCCCGTTGTAACAAAGCTCGCTCCTTACAACCACAGGAGTAGTCCGTTTCGACCACCCAGCAATGGCCGCAGACTCCTCCATCAAAGGACACACCTCTCCCCCGGGAAACCTAAACACATGCAAGTTAGGATCCCAATAATCTAAGCACGCATCCAGGAAGTCTAGATCGACTTTCATTTGGCGAAAGCCAATAAAAACACCGGCACCATCGTCATACACCGCCTTCTTCATCGCCGGACTTAATGAGGAAGTCCACCTCTTCAAAAGAGCATCAAAATGCTCCACCATTTTCTTGAATACAAAAAAACTTTAATAAATATACCTAATATATTTATGAGAGCAAAAACTTGTATTAAGAGAGAAGAAGAGAAGTAATTATGAATGAGGATTATGGCACGCACCCCCCCTCCTTATATACAAAACCGATCACGGAATATGGAAACTCAGCATCACCAGCCAAGCCGTCAAACCGCATAGCCCTATGCGGTTTGCACCCCAAACCGCATAAGCCTATGCGGTTTGGCCCCTCAACCGCATAAGGCTATGCGGTTCAAGGGGCGGGTTTTCTCGCAACTTTCCTAATTTCGTCTTTCCTAAACACTACAATTTACACTACCCTACGACATTCTCTTGTTGTTCCCCATGCAGCAACATTACACTTCACTTTAGCAAATACGATTCATACCACGAGTCACAACACAAACATTTTCGACATTCATGCAAGCTCATTTCGCACTTAAAATGAACTTTTTGCAAACACATTTTCACAAGCTAATTCAACATCAATGCCTCCCACTCGGGAATCATTTCATTTTTTTCAAACAAGCTTACCAAACAGGTTCACAACTACAATCAAGTTCAAAGTTCAAGCTGCAACGACATGTACACAAAGGTTCATACAATCTTTATTACACAAGTTCACTCAGGATGACGATGACGATACTCGTCGAACTCACGCCGACCAAGGCTGCCTCACCTGGCTCGACACAATCAAGCAAATCGCCAAATTTAAGTTATCCTCCACCTGGGCTATCCGCCATAACTTCTTATGAGCCTCCTTAGCCACCTGTGATACACAACACAAAAACACTTCACATTTCTCTCCATTTTGCCTTAATTTCACTCAAATTAAGTCAAACTTAGGGGGAAATTCAAAAACAAAGCACATTCTCTCCATTTTGCCTTAATTTCACTCAAATTAAGCCAAACTTAGGGGGAAATTTCAAAACACAAAGCAGTCAACCCCACTTTGCCTTAATTTCACTCAAATTAAGTCAAACTCGAGGGGGTAGCACAAAAACACGCATCTCACTAGTTTGATCATCGCCATGTTTCATACCTCGATCAAACTGGGGGCTCACTCACATATACAACGACAATGATACATACCTTCTTCACCCTGCCCGTCCAGCTATCCATGCCCGCGTCAGTGGTCACTGGCAAGTATGACGGCAAAGTGAAGGTACGACACACACCCGACTCGTCATACTCAACGGTGGTAGGAAAGTCACCAGGCTGCTCCGCCATCTCGGGATCAAATTCCTACAAAACAAGTTCAAAACGCACACGTCTGGGAAATTTTTCGCAAAAATTACCTTACGCACCCTCAAACGAAGCAAGCATACCTCAATCGGCCCACAAGCAAGCCGAGATCGAAAGCAACCGCCATAGTCTTCCCCAGACGTAAGACTAACCGACTCTCCTTCCCCGCATTAACGCCACCCGATCCCGGAAATGGAACCCTCGCTCAAACAGACTCCCTACGGGTCCCTAGGCACCACCGGAGTAGCCACCCCGCTGAAAGACCAAGCGCTCCCAAGGTACCAAATCGGCCCTGCATTTGGCCGCTGGCACAGACGCTGGTCTCTCGCAGACCGCGAATCGCGCTCGATGCCTTCCTAATGCCCGTGACATCGCCCCACTCAGAACGGCACGAACTACAAACACAAAACCAAAAACAAACACTCATAAATACAATCATTTTAAGTACACACTATTTAAAATGGTTCAAGCACAAACCTGATCAAACTGCATCCAGTTCAGACGATCCCGAACCTCGTCATACGACCAGTTAAACGCCGCACGGTTGCACATACCCCAAGTACGCACCGCCGGATATACCCGTGGGCGAATCACGGCGTCACGGAGAAGCGTGAGAAAAGGAAAATGGCTAAGAATCCACGACTGCACACACAAGAAACAAAAACACGTTACAAAGACAACAAAGACAAAGACAAAAACAAGCAAAAACAGAATCAACACGTACCTCCATCAAGAATCCAGGCGAGACTAAGGACAGTCTCGACCCTCGATCCATGACCCGCGGTCTCATGGCATCCATACAGAAACGAATGCACAAACCCAGAGACGGCGTCACCCAGTCGAACGTCCCAATTGCACTCCAATCCAGGAGATGCATAAGGACCGATGTCGACGTCCGCTCACCCTTATCGCCGAAGTACACGGCGCTGACAAACCACCACAACCACATACGAGCATTCTGCTCGTCACTCCACTCCGAGGGGCCATGCTCGGTCTTCCCCTCAAAGTACTCCAAGATGTAGCTCGTCTTGAAAGTGTAAGGTGGAGCACCCTCACAAATCACCTCCAAACCACCGCCAATCGCGGCAGTCACAACCTCGTCCACAACGGACGGCGCAAACTCGAAGCTCATTTCACGGTCCCGACGGCGGCCAGATTATAACCGCATACTCAGACAAGGTAATGCCGCCTCAAAGCGGGCATATGGAACGCGGTCGTGGTGTCCCACGTGCTGTCTAGGAAGGCTCTGAACAACATCAGGTTCGCCGTCTGCTTCTTCCCTACAATCTCCCTCCAATGGCCGACCAACGGGCCAAAAGCACTACGCAGCACCCAAGCTTGCGCTCTCGGCGAAAGCTTCTCCTCAAAAGCACACATCACGGACGAGACGCCCGAGAAGGTCCTCATCGAGCCTTTCTGCCAACCCATCGTCGCTCGATAGGAAACGTGTCTCTCCGGAGCAAGTAGAAGGTTATGGCCATCCCAACCCTTGGCAAAGGCCCTGTTCACGCGTGATTTTCGCGGCCTAGAGCTACTCGCTCTAGGCGCAGCCTCCTCAGCCTCCTCCTCGACATCCATCTCAGCCTCCAGCTCATCCACAAACTCTTGAGCATGCTCCTCCTCAAGATCAGGCACAGGGACATTCCTCCCACGACCTCTACCTCGTGACTGACCACGTCTCGTGCGCAAGTCACGAGGGTCAGCATCCCTCTCACTACGCGTACGCCTCAAACCACTCGAGCTAGAGGCTCCCTCGGTCCTCGAGCTAGTACTCTTACGAGATCTTGATCTCGTAACACGACCAGAACCTTCTCCTGCAACCAAATACAACCAACACATACAGCTATGATACATGCAAGCATACAACTTGGCATACGCATACACAAATACACACAAATAATACGCACATAATACATATACATCCCTTTGACACATTACACTATACGCCCTGCAGAGCATTTTTAGGCCTAATCCACGATTAAGCCGAAAACCGTTCTCTACACCTCAAAATTACAACTTTATGGTTTCTATGCGCCATAATAGTCCCCAACAACAACCCATTACAAGCAATTGCATTTTGGTCATCCCGATCAAAAACCCCTAATTCGCCTTAATTACTCCGTATAACTACGACTTAAGACGGCGATTTGAAAGCCTTAACTCGGCACTTTCGCAAAACTAACGCTATAGGCATGCTATACACACTATGGGCATCCTACACCGAAGTTTAATTGAAATTCCGGGTCGGAAAATCCGGGTTCGTTTTCGGGCCCGAAACCTAATTTGGACGTTTTTCACACAAAGACGGTCCAAATCACAAATCAATTCACACACACACGTTCACATAGCGTAATGCAACACAATGACGACAATTTCAAGCATTCAAACGGCAAATTTCAAGCAAAACTAGGGTTTTCATGCAAGACCCGTCTTTTCAACATTTCAAGGCAAAAATAGCTAATTACAACGACAAATAACGTAAAAGCAAGTTAAAATGGAGCATTACCTGGTTCCATAGCAAGGCAACGCAACGAAAATGAGCAAAAACGGTTGAGAAATCGAAAAATGGCGTTTTTATGAGTTGAAAACCGAAATGAGTATAATAAGCTTCACTCACGGCTCACTCGAGCTTTATATAGCCCCTACAGCCCGCAGGGGAAACCGCATAAGCTTATGCGGTTTGCCCCATGAACCGCATAAGCTTATGCGGTTTCAGCCCTTGGTTTTTCTCGGATTTTTCTCGTTTTACGCCTACTTTTGAATTCCTAATTCATCTTGGCCTTAATACAACTCCAAGTACGTCCCATGCTTGGGTTAAGGCGTCATCTACAGTTCGCCATACGCGTATTTTAAGCATTTAATGTACTGCGATGTATGTATACCTAACGCTCTTCACGAGCATTACATCATTTTCCCCTCAACGGAAGGCAATCATATGCAATTACGACTACATAGACACTCCTCGGCGAGCCCAAGCACAAGCACTCTGAAATGTACACTTAACTCCAAGCATTTCACTCTACATAGACGCTCCTCGGCGAGTTCAAGCATTACACGGACGCTCTTCACGAGACCTACACCTACATACACACCCCTACTCAATTATACACCTCACGCATACCCAAGCATCTTACAAGCACCTGCACCCCTGCACTTTAGCCCTTTATACACACGCAATACGAAGACATTACAAGCAGCAGCACCAAGCATCCGACGATACCACGCATATACAAAGGCACCAACAACGACAGTACAACAAGCACGACGAAGACATCCAGCACGCCGGCAGGCCCTTATAGCATGCATGGACCGCCAAGTCCTTAAACTGTGCACGCCCCTCCCCGTTCAGCCCGGTTCGAAGTCCTCGTCTCACCTATGGACACATGCTTCGTTCCGTTGACTGTATCGAGACTGTAATGGTCCGGATATGGTCGTGGAGTTTGACTAGCGCTCTAGTCCGAGCTCAGCCAAACTGGGGGCTCTGTGGATACCCATATCCGTACCCTCCCAAACAAAACCCTGTAATGTATCACGGACTTTTATTACGCATGCTTTAACGTTGACTTAAACGGTTCTAACTAATGTCGAATTCATTTTGAGTCGTTTTAAATGTTAAAATGATTTAGGTCGCTTCACATCACATTTTAATAACGTTCATTTTGTCCATTTGGAGTCTAGCTAGGTCCTTGTCCTGCTTCATTTGGCATGAGCTTCGCATTTGCACTACAATTAGCCCTTTTACATTAACAAGGTCTAATTCAGCATTCCTAAATTCCTAAATTTAGGCCCGGTGGCTAAATCTCCCCTTTAGCCCCCTCTTACACAAAATACGGCTTCACGTCTTACCTTATTTCACAAAAACTATGCAAATACACCCTTTTCATTTTTCCGGGTCTCGGGCCCAAAACCGAGCCCAAACCCAGCCTTTGGCCCGCACTCCAAAGCCCTGAACATCACAAAATATCTCAGAAATATCGTAGGGGTTTTCTTGAGCTACACGTTCAAGATTATCTCGTAATCTTTCAAAGATATAATTCAACCGAAACTAGGAAACTAGGCTAAAACCACACCCTCAAACCGCATAAGCTTATGCGGTTTGGAGAGGCAACAGCATAAGCCTATGCGGTTTGCCCTGGCAGCCGCATAAGGCTATGCGGTTCCTAGGCCTGTTTTTATCCCCGGATTTCCTATTTCTCCGAGGTTTTTAGTATATATACACCCATATACCCCGACCTCAAATCATCAATTTCTCTTCAGAAAACACAATTTACACCCAGCTTTCACATCTTACACCACAAAACACTCACAAAGCCTCAAGCACTCAAATCCTTGAGTTCAACACACCATCCCGTGTTGAATTCATCCTCCTTTTAAGTTCAAGAAGCGAAGCTCTGCCCAGATCTGAAGCGTCAGGACAAGGTAGGTACCGATCCACTTGGATCAAAAGCTTTTTCTTATTTTCTATGGACTAACAAAGGGGTCTACACTTTAGCGCCCCCCCCCCCCCCCCCCCCCCCGGCTTTGGCACCCAGCGCGCTTGCACTCCAAGTGTTCTATTTACTTCGGGTACACTCCATATCCGATGACACGCCAAAGTCGCATAAGCAACCGACCTTATAAAATAAACCAATGGACAATTGAACTTTATTTTATTTGCATGCATCTTGCACCTTCTTATTTTGCATTTAAATCAACTTAAACAATGAATTCGACCTTTAACTGAACCGTATTCATTAACAAGTTAAACATGCTAAACTGAGGGTTTTAATCAATCTTTTTGCATCTGCATCTGCATTCTTTTACAAACTTATCGCACTTGTACGTAGCGATAACATTAGCTCAATTATCATCTTACAAGGATTGTTCTAGGTCAGTAGAGGCTATTTTTACATAGGCTTTTCTAAAAGGTTTTCATAAATCATTATTTGAATTAACTCTTTTTTCTAAAGTACCCTCACCCCGAATCCAATCTGGTTTCACAGCCTTAGATCTAGGGGTGTCGGCGTGCTCTAAAATCTAGGACATGTTTTATACTTAGAACATGGTAGCAGGTTCCTAATTTCCGCGATAATTAGGTGGCGACTCCATAACAGTTCTTAAAGGTTTTTCCAACTTAATCTTTTTTAACTTTAAAATCCGCCCTTTAAGCAAGACGCCGAGTTAGGTCCCTCGACGCGGTTCCCGGGTTCCACACGTAGCCTAGTGTAGATTATGGTGTTTAGGAAAGACGAAATTAGGAAAGTTGCGAGAAAAACCCGCCCCTTGAACCGCATAGCCTTATGCGGTTTGGGGGTCAAACCGCATAGGCTTATGCGGTTTGGGGTGAAAACCGCATAGGGCTATGCGGTTTGGCGGCGTGGTAGTAATCTTTGAGTTTCCATATTCCGTAATATGTTTTGTATATAAGGAGGGGGGGTGCGTGCTATAATCCTCATTCACAATTACTTCTCTTCTTCTCTCTTAACACAAGTTTTTGCTCTCATAAATATATTAGGTATATTTATAAAAGTTTTTTGTATTCAAGAAAATGGTGGAGCATTTTAATGCTCTTTTGAAGAGGTGGACTTCCTCACTAAGTCCGGCGATGAAGAAGGCGGTGTATGACGATGGTGCCGGTGTTTTTATTGGCTTTCGCCAAATGAAAGTCGATCTTGACTTCCTGGATGCGTGCTTAGATTATTGGGATCCTAACTTGCATGTGTTTAGGTTTCCCGGGGGAGAGGTGTGTCCTTTGATGGAGGAGTCTGCGGCCATTGCTGGGTGGTCGAAACGGACTACTCCTGTGGTTGTAAGGAGCGAGCTTTGTTACAACGGGATGTTGCGAAACTTCCTTGGGATGACAAATGCTCAGGCTGCAGGTTTGTTTGAGGGAGGCAAGGTAAACATGCTTCTCTTGTGTCAACGATATATGAATAAGGTTGATGCTAGTATTTCGGACCGTTCTAGGCGGAGGGCCCTTGCTTTTTGTTTGGTTCATCGGTATGCTTTTGCGGGGTCCATGCCAGATGGAGTGTTCGGAAACGCGAGGTATGCTCGTGTTGTCGAAGAGATGGAAAGGGGATATGATCCTTCTGCGTTGATCCTAGCGGTGACCATCTTTGGGCTTAGGCGGCCAGTTGTGCTAATCGTCTGAGCTCGTGCGAGGTTCTTAGGATTCTCAACATTTGGCTCATGGAGAGGCTAAGTGTGTATAAAGCTTTCCCCCTTGGTGGTGTCTTCAAGGCTGCGGCGACAACGCCGCGAAAGATGGAATGGGCTGACCTTCGGGAGCGTTCGCTAAACTACTACCGGGGGTTCGTGAAGGAGAGCTCCATTCGTTGGTATGTGTCTTGGTGGGGTATTACGGCGATTACGGCGCCGTCTGTTGCGAATGCGGCTCGTGGGTTGATGTTGTGCGGGTTTGAACGAAGGGTGTGGATTCATCCTCTGCGCTTGAAGAGGCAAATCGGGCTTGCTCAGACCATACCCGAGCAGGATACTCAGGCTGGAGGGGTTGTTGTGCTAAACAACCAAATGATCGATGCTTGGATCCGAGGATGGTCGGACCGTGTTACTTGGGCTGTTCCGGAGCATATAGAGTCTAGTCGTGTTACGGACTTCTATACACGATGGTACCGTTCCAATGATCCTCAGGAACGGGAGAATCAAAGGAGGAGGGAAAAGAATGGGCCAAGGCCCTCCTTGGCGTATGAGGTGGTGCGCGAAAGGAGAGACTATGGTGATCTTTGTGCTGTTAGTGTGGATGCTTCTACTTCGAGACCGGCGCGGGAAAGGCTTGGACCGAAGGTGACTGTTAAAGATCGTCTAGGGTCAAGGATCGAGGAGCCCCCAGTCGAGCAGGACGAGGATCCGGTCGAGCCCCCAGGTTTTGAGAGATCTATTCCCGTTCTTAGTTCGAAAATTGTGGCGGATCGGCCCCTTGAAGATGAAGAGGCTAATCCGAAGCGCCAGAAGATGACTTGAGTAGTTTGCTTTGTTTTGTTTAGAAAATTTCCTTTATTTAAATACATGTTTTAGATTTGAATAAAGGGCTAAGAAGGCTTGTTCCTAGCTCATTTCTAAATTGCGAAAAATTCTAAATAAAGTAATAAAATAGAATTAATCTGCTTTTGTCTTGTCTCGTTGCTTTCTTTTGTTCTGCTTTGAAATGTTCTCGACCTTTTTAAGCTTCGAACATTCGTATTTGTTTTAAAATCCTCGACCTTTTTAAGCTTTGGATTTGTTTGTTTAATTTGTCTTGTCCTTAAGTCCTCGACCTTTTTAAGCTTTGGACTTGGATTTTTGTTTTGTTTTGTGTTGACTGTGCTCTCGACTTTTTAAGCTTTGAGCGTGTCATTTTGTGAGTGTATCGCCCTTGACCTTTTTAAGCTTTGGGCGTGCGTGCTAGGAAGTTCGGTTGTGCTTTTGACGAGCTGCTTACGCATCCGCGTTTCACGGAATCAAACCGGCGTAGTTCGTGTGATTCGGTTGAGCTCTTTGCAAAGCTGCCTACGTATCCACAGTGCGTGGAATCAAACCGAGCGTAGTTCACCCATGCGAGAGTGAGTTTTGTTTTTGAAATTCATTGCAAAGTTGTTTGTGTTTAGGGGTGGTATTTCTTGAGTTGATTAAGATTTGTTGGTAATCGGAAGTCCTGACCGTCGAGGTCAGTTAGTTTCACGGCTCCTCCGGGAATGATTTCCTTGACCAAGTACGGTCCGGCCCAATTGGGTTTGAATTTTCCTCTTGGATCGACTGGTAATGGTGCTCGGACTGATTTGAGTACTAGGTCACCCACTTTGATGTTTCGTGGCTTGACCCGTTTGTTGTAGGCGCGTTGTAAGCGAGATTGGTACATTCGCACTGTACTTAGTGAATGTAACCGTCTTTCGTCTAAAAGGATGAGTTGTTCGTATCGCTCGCGTGCCCATTCGGCTTCAGGAATGTCTGCTTCCATGAGGATTCGAAGGGATTGCATTTCGATTTCTACGGGTTGAACGGCTTCCATCCCGTAGGTTAGGAAATAGGGTGTCATGCCTGTGGGTGTGCGGATGGTTGTGCGGTATCCCCATAATGCAAATGGGATTTTGTTGGGCGATCGTGGCGGTGTCGATCATCTTTTGAGGATTGATCTGACGGTTTTGTTCTTTGCCTCGGCCGCTACCGTTAGTCTGTGGTCGGTAGGGTGATGATTTGTGTCGTTGTATCTTGTATTTGAGAAGAAGTGGTTCAACTTCTCCTTGGAAGTGTGTGGCTTGGTCGCTTATGAATTCGTGGGGTATGCCGTAGCGACAAATGATGTTGTTTTATATGAATTTTGCAACCTCTTTTGTGCCTAGCGTACGGTATGATGCAGCTTCGACCCATTTGGTGAAATAGTCGATGGCCACGAGGATGAAGCAGTGTCCTCCTGCTCCCACGGGTTGAACTTTGCCTATGACGTCAATTCCCCAGGTTGAGAAGGGCCATGGCGAGGTTAAACTGTATAGTGGTGAAGGAGGGATGTGTTGTACGTTTGCAAAAATTTGACAATTATGGCAATGTTTGACATATTTTGCGCACTCGGCTTCCATGGTGGTCCAGTACCATCCTAGCCTTATGATTTGTTTGCACATGGCTCGTGCGTTCATGTGTGGTCCGCACTCGCCATCGTGTACTTGGGACATGATTTCGTGTCCCTTTTTGTGGTCGACGCACAAGAGTAGTGTACCTTGAGGCGTCTTTTTGAGTAGTTTGCCCATTTCCATCACGAATTGTGATGATAATAGGCGTAGGGCTCGCTTGGCCCGTTTGTCGGTGTTTGGTGGGTATTCACCGTTTGTTTTGTAGTTGATGATTGCTTGGTACCAAGGGTCGGTTTGTTCTTCCTCGGTTTCAATGTCACAGATGTAGGCGGGTTCGTTCCGTCGTTCCACGACAATGGGTAGCGTTTCGATTCCCGGGGGTATATTGATTAGTGACGCGAGTTTGGATAACGAATCGGCGAATTGGTTTTCTTCGCGTGGGAGGTGTATGAATTCTACGTGATAGAATTCGTTTATTAGCTCTTGTATTTTGTTTTGGTATAATGCCAGGTTTTCGTTAAGTATCTTCCATGCTCCGGATACTTGGTTGATTATGAGGGAGGAGTCCCCATAGACTCTTATGTTGCGGGCGTTGAGTACAAGCGCTGCTTGGAGACCGTGCAAGCACGCTTCGTATTCTGCGGCGTTGTTTGTAACGTCAAAATCTAGTTTGATGGATAAGGGGGTGTGTTCGCCATTCGGGGATATGAGAAGTATTCCTACTCCACATCCTCGATAATTGGAGGAGCCGTCGAAGTATAACTCCCATTGTTCTTGGTTGATGTTGTAAATCCCATCGTCTGGAAGGGATGTCGTGTCGATGATTGGCTCTTCGTTGATTGCTTTTTCAGCTAGGAAATCAGAGACTGCTCGTCCATTGATTGCTTTGAGGGGTACGTACTTAAGGTCGAATTCGGCTAGGAGCAATGTCCATCTGGCCATTCGTCCGTTAGGCACAGGTTTCTCGAAAAGGTATTTTACGGGGTCCATTTTTGAGTAGACCTTCGTTTGGTGTGCTAGCATATAGTGACGGAGTTTTTTGGATGACCATACCAATGCTAGACAGCTTTTCTCGACGGGTGAATATCGAGTTTCGTAATCGAGAAATTTCTTGCTAATGTAGTAGATTGCGTGTTCTTCGCCGTTTATCTCTTGAGCGAGCATGGTGCCCATGGCGGTAGGGGTTGTTGTAAGGTATAAGGATAGTGGTAAATCCTTTTGGGGTGGTCGTAGAACTGGTGGGTTAGTTAGCAATTCCTTGACCTTGTCAAATGCTTTTTGACATTCTTCGTCCCATTCAACGTAGTCGGTTTTCTTGAGTTTCTTGAAAACTGGTTCACATATCATGGTGAGTTTGCTAATGAAGCGTGAGATGTATTGGATTTGGCTCAAGAAACTTCGAATTTCGTCGAGGTTCTTCTGGGGTTGCATTTCTAGAATTGCTTTGACTTTCGAGGGGTCGACCTCGATGCCTCTTTGGCTCACTACGTGTCCTAGTAGTTTACCGGATTTAACTCCAAAAGTACATTTTTGGGGATTGAGGCGCATTTTGTATTGTCGTAGGCGAGTGAAGAACTTGCGGAGGTTAGTGATATGACCACTTCTCTCCTTTGACTTCACGATCATATCGTCGACGTAAACTTCGACTTCTTTGTGCATCATGTCATGTAAAAGGGTTGTGGCGGTGCGTTGGTATGTAGCACCGGCATTGATTAGGCCGAAAGGCATGACCGTGTAGCAGTATGTAGGGGTGTGCATAAATAACCGAACCGAAATAACCAAACCGTTTAACCGATAACCGTGCTTTTTATCGGTTCGGTTAACCGTACCGTTAAAAATTAACGGTACGGTTAACCGTACCGTTATAAATAGTGGTTAACGGTACGGTAATGGTTAGCATTTTTGGTGATAACGGTTAACCGATTAACCGTTAGAAAAATTTAAAAATTTAAAAAAAAAAAAAAAAATTGAGAAAAAGAGGAAGTGAGTAACTTGTATAGCCTTTATTCTTCTAAAGTTACTCTTCTTACTCGTTTTGAAAAAACTTAAACCCTACATCTACAATTTCACATTCATCCTCTTCAATTTTTTGGAACACAATGTTAATTTTTCACAAGTTACAATCAAGCATTCACAAATCAATAAATTCAATAATAGTTGAACTTTGGTTATTTTATGGTTTTTTATGATATAATCGGGACTTTTTTATGTAAATGTTTGGATAATGTTGAATGCTTTGTTGTTAAATTGTACTCGATGAAACATGGACATCTTAAATTTGGCCAGTTTATTAAAACCGTTCAATATTTTGTCATGTTTTTACGTAGCTAGTATTTTTTTAGAAATTGTGGAATTAAAAGAAAAATGTAACAAGTGGTTAATCTGCTAACCTGCTAGCAACCGTTATAATGGTTAACCGAATCCGTTAATAACCGCTTTCTTAACGGTAGGTAATGGTTCTTGTTTTGGCATAACCGTTATCACTAAGCTAATGCTATCCTTAATCTGTTGATTATCAGAATCAAGTTAATGCACACCCCTAGCAGTATGTGCCCCACGGTGTAATGAAGGCCGTCTTTGCCATGTCTTCTAGTGACATTTTGATTTGATTGTAGCCTGCGTAGCCGTCCATGAAGGATAGGAGGGCGTGATCGGCGGTGTTGTCGACTAGGACGTCTACATGGTGTAATGGAAAGTCATCTTTGGGACTAGCTTTGTTCAAGTCGCGAAAGTCAACGCATACTCGAATTTTGCCATTCTTTTTCAAGACTGGGACCATGTTTGAGACCCATTCAGGATATTCGATGACTTGGATGAAACCGGCTTATAGTTGTTTTTCGATTTCTTCCTTGACCATAAGGGACCATTCGGGACGTAGTCTTCTTAGCTTTTGCTTGATGGGTTTATGCTTAGGGTTTAATGGGGATGCGGTGCTCGCGATGCTTCGCTCGATTAGGGCATGACTTTGTATGACCAAGCGAATACGTCCTTGAATTCGCTTAGGAGTTGTGTGAATTGGGTGCGCTCGTTTTCGTCTAGTGAGGCACCTAGTTGTAGTTCCCTTGGTTCTTCGGGGGTTCCCACGTTTATGGTTATGGTTTCCTCGATGATAGGGTCTTGTGTTTTTGGGTGCACAATGTTTGCAATGTATTTGTTTAATGATTCATTTGTTTGTTCATTTTCATCGCATGAGTTGGTGTCTTTTGTATTTTGTGTTTTGTTTGTTGTTTGTTGATTTTTGTTTGTTTGTATTTTGTTATTTGTTTTAGCTTGAGACAAGACGTAAGCAAATTTATTCATTTCATTATTTTGAAGAGAATTATTCGACAAATCAGAAAATTGCTTGGAGCTAGCCTCCGTGAAAAGGAAATCTAAACTAAAGCTAGAGTCTAGGATAGATGGGTCGACAGATGACCCGACACTAAGAGCATTAGAATCTAGAAGAATTTCTTCTTCTTCTTCTTCATCGTCTTCTGTGCCGCTGGAGCTGCTTGAGCTGCTTGAGTTGCTTGAGTTATTTGAGTTTGAATCACTCTCGTCCTTGTCTTTGAGATTAGTGACATGGTCGAAGAGTGGTCCTTCACCGGTGATAAGCTGGAAGTGGTGACCTTGTGCATCGGTCCATTTCAGCGTCTTATACCATCCGTTGAGGGTTTTGTCTGTGGCGTCGGCTATGAGTAAGTTGGGATCGAAGTGACGGTCTCGCATGATTGTGGAGACAATCTCTTCGTTTTTGGTGCTCGGTGAGGCCTTGAGTGTGTTGGGCTCGGCCTCACTAGAGAAACAAGCTTCGGATGAATGGATGATGTCTCGAAGGGAGGTATTCCCGTCGACCGTTACTCCGGGGGTGAAGTATGCGTTCAGGTCGAGGATATAAGGTCGCAGGGTGACCTTGTGAGTTGATCTTCGCTTTTGGATTTCTTTAGCCATCTTTTCCTGGTCATCGTCCTTGGGTTTATAGCCTAGACCCATGGTGAGCCAAAGGCTGTTGTTGTTTTTTGTTTTGAAAGGTTTGTAGGTTTTGATTGGTGTGCGTGTGATAGCGCCGACCTCAAAGTCGAAACCGCATAAGTCTTCCACGGGTTCAGCCACAATTTCCGCAGAATTGGGCTCTTTTGGTGTATCGAAAAGGGCTCGGAAATTTGAGGCCTTCAAGGTTATGATCTCCTCGTTGAGAGGGATCTTAACCTTTTGATGTAGAGTAGAAGTTACGGCTTTGGTGGAGTGAATCCTTGGTCGCCCCAGGAGTATGTTATAGGAAGGGGTCATGTCGATGACTTGAAACTCGACTTTTCTTTCTATGGGACCACTACGTACGTGAAGAGAAATGGTTCCTTTCACGTGACGTCGGGTTCCGTCGAAAGCTTTGACTCCATCCATGCTTGGGGTGAAGTCCTTATCGGATAGGCCGAGGCGAGGTGCGGTGGCCAATGGTAGAACATTGACTGCAGATCCGTTGTCAACGAGGGACACGGGCAAAGTTTTCTTCATACACTCTACGCTAATGTATAGAGCGAGGTTGTGGTTTGGTCCGAATGCGGGGAGATCATCATTTGAGAAGGTGATAGCTCCTGGTAACCAATCCCTTGTGACATGGCTGACCATTTGATCTGGAGAGATCTCAGCGTCTGCGCATGCTATTTGTAGAGCGCGAATGAATGCATTCCTATGTTCATTGAGTCTCGTAGAAGGGCCCGGATGGAGACGTCGGCTTTGTGCTAGCGAAGTTATACGAAGCACCTCACTCGTGTTTGGTGGTGGAATTATTGTAGAGGTGGAGGGTGTACTTGTAGAGGGAGTATCCTCTTGGGCTACGGCCTTGCCTTTCTCGGCCGCAGTTGCTTTTCTGGCATGCTCATCTGTAAAGATATTCTGATAAGGACGACCGGAGCGTGTGAGGTGCGAAACCTCGTCTTGGTTTTCCTTCTCGGGCTGCTCGCCCTTTTCTTTTTGATCTTTGTTTTCGGGCTGTTTGCCCTTCTTTTTCTTCCCCTTCTTGTTCTTTTTGGCTTTATTAGAGGAAGGAGTAGTTGAGAGTTGAGCTACCGTTTTGTTAGTGGGCGGCCACTCTTCGTCTTCGTCATCACTGAACCAAACCCCGTTGATTTGGTTATTATCGGGTGCGGTTAAGTAGGAACAATCTATAATCGGAACTGATTCGATGGAGGCCGCGTGATTCTGGGCTCGGATACCGATTTTAATGAGTTCCTCGAAGTTCTCGGCATCTTCGTAGTCGAAATGCCTTTGCCATTTGGGTTGTAGACTGGAGAGAAATATGTCCATGAGTTCATCTTCATGCGGAGGATTCGGAACTTGGGTAAGTAGTCCTCTCCATCGTGCAAGGTAGTGGGTAAAGTCTTCCTCGTCCTTTTGACGTGGAGCTGTGAAAGCATAGAGGGAGACATGCTTGTTGACCTTGTTCTTAGCGCGTTGCTCTAGGCGTTCAACTTCGATTTGATGCAAGGTCTTCAAGTTATCAATGTCTTTGGTGAGTTGGCTAACGCGGTCACGGAGAGTTCTCAATCTATTGAGGTTAACCACTTTTGAGGTGCGTTTGAAACGAGGAGTGATGATGCGATTCATGGTGAGTATTCAGCTGAGGCCTGCATTTCACTTCGTATATTAGTGACACGACTCGACCCACTAGACTCACATTCATTTTTAAGCATTCATTTTAGCTCATTTCTTGGTTTAGAAAGACCTTTTATGTTTTGAAAAGAGGAGATTTTCGAAAAGGTTTTAGCTAAAGGAAGCTTTTGAGACGAGGATGTGTGCGCACATCTCGCCTCGATGTTAAAACGTTTTGCATTTGCACCCGTCGAACTAGTATCGGCGATTTGCCGAGGTGAGCTCGAGTCGGATGTGTAAAAGAAGAAGGATTCGACTCGAGAGTGGTTAACAAGTCGAGTCGAGGATGTTAAAAGTGGAGTCTAGGCCGTGTGACCTAGAGGATTGAATTCCACAAGCTCGGGTTCTAGTCCTTGCTCGGGTTTTTGCTTGTTAGTGAAAAAGGAGAATTTTGAGAAAGCTTGTTTCAAAAATTCGCGATAGTTTTGTTTGAAAAGTGTTAGTTTGTTAAATGTTAGGTTCATTTATCTTTGAAACGTTCAAGCGAGTTTTCGAAGATATGAATGCAAATGCTCGTTTTGAAAAAGACCATGGAGTGCATAGCCTCGAACTTGTACGTATGACTCAAAAGGGGTGAAAATGAGTCAGTCGGGTACACCTCCAACTACCTCGAGTACGCTTTGGCAGATACTTAACCCCTTCATTTCCTTGGCAGCGGGCGATAGGTTTCTGAGAGAACCTTTGGCGGTCGAGATAGCCATTCTGCAAGCCGTGGAGGCGAGAGGAAAGCTAGTCCTGCATGTGCTTTATCGAGTGGAGAAGCGCGCATGTGGGAACCACCTCTCGAGGGTGCAAAGGGTGCCTAGATTCCAAAAGGAATGGACTCTAAACGAATGTGCATAGCTCAAATATGTATACTTGGATTGTTCAAGGCTTTCAAGTTTCACCTCTTTATTTTTAAAAAGAAAAAGCTAGTTTTAAGTTTTAAAAATAAATTGTCCCCAGCGGAGTCGCCAAACTGTGGAACCCGGGAACCGCGTCGAGGGACCCAACTCGGCGTCTTGCTTAAGGGCGGATTTTAAAGTTAAAAAAGATTAAGTTGGAAAAACCTTTAAGAACTGTTATGGAGTCGCCACCTAATTATCGCGGAAATTAGGAACCTGCTACCATGTTCTAAGTTAAAAACATGTCCTAGATTTTGGACCACGCCGACACCCCTAGATCTAAGGTTGTGAAACCAGATTGGATTCGGGGTGAGGGTACTTTAGAAAAAGAGTTAATTCAAATAATGATTTATGAAAACCTTTTAGAAAAGCCTATGTAAAAATAGCCTCTACTGACCTAGAACAATCCATGTAAGATGATAATTGAGCTAATGTTATCGCTACGTACAAGTGCGAAAAAGGTTGTAAAAGAATGCAGATGCAGATGCAAAAAGATTGATTAAAACCCTCAGTTTAGCATGTTTAACTTGTTAACGAAAAAGCAGTTCGATTAAAGGTCGAATTCATTGTTTAAGTTGATTTTAATGCAAAAATAGAAGGTGCAAGATGCATGCAAATAAAATAAAGTTCAATTGTCCATTGGTTTATTTTATAAGGTCGGTTGCTTATGCGACTTTGGCGTGTCATCGGATATGGGGTGTACCCGAAGTAAATAAAACACTTGGAGTCTATTTGGGTGCCAAAGCGCGGGTGGGGGAAGCTAAAGTGTAGACCCCTTTGTTAGTCCATAGAAAATAAGAAAAAGCTTTGATCCAAGTGGATCGGTACCTACCTTGTCCTGACGCTTCAGATCTGGGCAGAGCTTCGCTTCTTGAACTTAAAAGGAGGATGAATTCAACACGAGATGGTGTGTTGAACTCAAGGATTTGAGTGCTTGAGGCTTTTGTGAGTGTTGAAGTGTATTTGCTGTGATTTCTGGGTGAAGAAGTTATTCTGGTTGTAGAATTCTCTTTTTGAGGTCGGGGTATATGGGTGTATATATACTAAAAACCCCGGAGAAATTAGGAAATCCGGGGATAGAACCAGGCCTAGAAACCGCATAGCCTTATGCGGTTGCCAGGGCAAACCGCATAGGCTTATGCGGTTGCCTCCCCAAACCGCATAAGCTTATGCGGTTTGAGGGTGTGGTTTTAGCCTAGTTTCCTAGTTTCGGTTTGATTATATCTTTGAAAGATTACGAGATAATCTTGAACTTGCTTGCCAAGAAAAGAGCTGGGATATTTCTGAGATATTTTGTGATGTTCAGGGCTTTGGAGTGTGGGCCAAAGGCTGGGTTTGGGCTCGGTTTCGGGCCCGAGACCCGGAAAAAATGAAAAGGGTGTTTTTGCATAGTTTTTGTGAAATAAGGTAAGACGTGAAGCCGTATTTTGTGTAAGAGGGAGCTAAAGGGGAGATTTAGCCACCGGACCTAAATTTAGGAATTTAGGAATGCTGAATTAGACCTTGTTAATGTAAAAGAGCTAATTGTAGTGTAAATGCGAAGCTCATGCCAAATGAAGCAGGACGAGGACCTAGCTAGACTCCAAATGGACAAAATGAACGTTTATTTAAGTGTGATGTGAAGCGACCTACTCATTTTAACATTTAAAACGACTCAAAATGAATTCGACATTAATTAGAACCGTTTAAGTTAACGTTAAAGATGCGTAATAAAAGTCCGTGATACATCACAGGGTTTTGTGTGGGAGGGTACGGATATGGGTATCCACACTTGGTCTCATATTTTATCGATTAATCTCATATTAATCAATAATGCTTAAAACATCTTTTAAGCATGAAATAAAACTTCTAAACTGATTTCGAACACCCAAAATTAATCTTCACTAATTCATGGTGATTTTAGTTCATTATAGTGGTCATTTTACTAATTACTTTAACTTTAATCATAACTATTTATGAATAAAGCATTAAAATACATTATAATATAAAATAAAACCATTTTTATTTTGGAAAAAATTTGTACATTCTGGAATACTTCCAGGATGTCAAAAGTGCAAAGCTTCCTCAAAAACATTTAGGAATTTTTTTTATAACAATAAACATACGATTTCATCAGTTTTATCTCATAAAATCAATAAAACCTTCAAAACAGTGAGTGAAAATGCCAAATTTATACCTTAGCATCCACCAAATATATAAAAACAGTGCTATAAATGTCATGTCTAGAAAACAACGTTTACTATATTTTTGACATTAAATCTCTTTATATACCGATTTTTATCAAATAAATGGTTAAATATTCAAAACTCAAAATCTAATTCTGAAAATTTACATGCAGAAATTATAAATTGAATATTTCACTGTGTAAAAATTTCGAGACCATTTTCCAAATATAACTATTTATAGTTATTATTTTAGCCAAAAACACACTTTTTGACTCGGTTTTGTATAAAAATCATTATAATTAGCAAACTAATTCCAAAAATTACGAAATTTGACCAGTAGCTTAGTGAGACCAGAAAATTTGCATGTTATAAAAAACTCGTATTAAAACCATTTTTAACAATATTTTCGGATTTTATCATATTTATTCTCAATAAATATATAAAACTCCAAAACAACAAAATAAATTTGTAACTACAAGCCATGGCTCTGATACCACTTGTAGGGATCTCATAGCCTTCACTAATCCAATATTAGTGTAAATCAAATTACTCTAATTTGATGAGCAAGATCTATGTAGTTACAATTTATTTTGTAGATCAAGTTTGTAGAAACTTATACCTTTCAAAGAGGTTAAAATGGGCACAAAATGAGAACTCCTTTCTCGATTTGTTTCTTGAGCTTATATTTTAGGATGATCGTCCAAAACCCGAGTTTCCAAAATAGGAAACCTCCTTCTTGTTGCACCAAAGAAGTACTCCAAAAACTGAAGCTTTTAGTGAAATAGGGTTGAAAAAATAAATTATTAGCATTTTGGGTTGGGTCTAAAAGTAATTAGAGAAATAGGGTCCACGTTGGATTGAAAAATTACAGACCGAAAATCGCCATTTCGGGTGGCGTTTTCTACCTCAGTACCCAAAAAAAAAAAAAAAAAAAGTAAAGAGCAAATCGCCAGCCGGCCTGGCGTTTTCTATCATTGAATGTCGTAGAATCCCACCAAAAAAACGTAGTCCTTGAAGAATTATTATAATTTCTAAAGCATCGTTATCATCAATGGCCACAACAAACTTCAACCTCCGACACTACTACCTTGGCCCCGTTGACCACCTCGGCACCTCGCTAGCCGCTAGAGCCACCATTTTAACAGCATACTTTCCCTCTCTCTCCTCAGCTAGTCAGATCTGAGATGGCCATCACTAATGGCGATTACCGGCGGATCACCGACTCACTGTCTACCACCATGACCCACGTCCTCTTACCGGAATTTCGACCACTATCAACGCCATTAATGGCGATTAGAACATCATTACCGTTTGCCATTAATGGCGATAACCACCGTCATATCTACTATCCATGCTCACCATCACTTCATACCGTCGACCACTTCCTCCGGCCATAGAGCCGCCGCTTAAGCCGCTGTAGTGCCTCCCTACTCTTCGTGTTTGAAATAGGCTTCTCGTTGCTCTTTGTGGATCTAATAGAGTAATAAGTGTGTTTTTTTTCTTTTCCTATGTTACAATCCCAAATCGCCATTTACACATCTCCATATTACTTCATTCAACAGTAGAAAACGTCATGTGGGGTGGCGATTTTCTATAAATTGCCATCCTATGTGGCGTTTTTGCTTTTTTTTTTTTTTGGAATAAAGTTTTCTAATTTCTTGTACTAAGGTAGAAAATGCCACCCGAAATGAAGTTTTTTAGGTCCGTAATTGTCCAATCCAACGTGGACTCTATTTCTCTAATTATTTTTAGACCCAACCCAAAATGCTAATAATTTATTTTTTCAACCCTATTTCACTAAAAGCTTCCCAAAAACTACTAGTGATTTAGATTAGAAATTACTAAATAGTTACTTGATAATATGTAATATTATTATTACTAACACTTAGTAATGTAAGCAATATTACCAGTGAGTTTTTAGAGAGATTTTAGGAAGAGTTAGAGAGTTAAATGCATACGTACAAATGACTTCTCTTATTCTCATTTTATAAGCAAAAGAGAGAAAACAATAGTGTATCAAATACACTAAGGGAGCCGGCCTAGGGAGATGGAGAGGAAAAGAGTTTGCTTTTGTTGGTTAGAACAATTGCATGCAACCTCATGATGATGTTTATGCATGCTTGCCTAAAAGCAAAAGCAGCAAAACAAATAAGACAAATTAAATAAGACAAAGGAGGAATCTTCCTCCTTCTCCTCATTTGGACAGTCCAAATGGACCTTATTTGGCTCTATTTGTTTTTCAATATTTGTCCCACAAATACTTATAATTTATCACTTAATCATCCAATATGATAAAGTATAAATTATCAAATTAAACTCTTAACTCTCCTTTAATATATATGTATACTTACATACACATAAAAGTTGCACTAATACTAATCTCATTATTCAATTAGTACACAATTAGTGAATTAACGATTAATCACTAATTGTCGTCTCCTCTATTAATTTTATCGATATAAAATTAATCATTCGAGTCCTAACTCGATTTCTCTCTAAATTAACTCACTGACTAATGGTTAGTCGATTTATCAAGTCACTAATCTAATTGCATCTCATACAATTAATTAGTTTATTTATTTGGAGCACGTTCCTATAGGTGTGACTCAAAGGGATCAATTGATTACCGCCGTCTCACGACAATAACGTCAAACTCTAGTCAGCCAACCGTTATTGATTTACGTTAATCGATTGACAATAATACAGGATTATCCCCATGTATTCTTTAATTGAGATTTATTAAGTAATCGCACTATTTGTGGAGGACACTTACTCCAACAAGGACCGACTTAGATGAGGGAGTCATAAGGAGGAAGATGTGTGAGGGACGAGATATGTTTGTTGGTTTTTGTTTGAAGGATCGAGCTAGCTCCATGCTCTTCTATGGACCTTGAGGAGATTGATTGTTCAAAGTCTCGGAGTTTACTCTGGACGAGTAAAGATTCAAGTGTGGGGGAGTTTGATAAGTCGGTTTTAGTGGGTATTTATTAGAAGAATTTAAGTGAATAATTTCGGGTTTTGGAGCGATTTTGAGTACTTTAATGATGAAATGTCGAATTCCATCCGAGTCATTTCTTTTTGGTTTTTGTTGCAAGTAATGTTAGGCTCAATTATGAAGTCTTCAATAAAGGTTCAAGGCCCAACAATGAGGCATAAAAGAGGCCCAAGAAGGAAGTCAAGAAAAGTCAAATCGAAAAAGCGGGGAAAAAAATTGCAGCAACTTATTTACAGCAGCCTTCGGCGTGACCCGCGCCCATCCTGGCATGACCCACGCCCACAGGCGCGACCCGCGCCCATCCTGGCGCGACTCAGGCCCTCTGCCATCTCTGTTTTTCACGCGTAGCCGCAATTGTTTGTTTCGAAGTAGATTTTATTCCATTATATATAAGGCTTATCTAGGGTTTTAGAGAGACATTATAACATATCATAAAACATCTTTAGACATCTTTTTATCATCTACAAACTTTTAAACATTAGAATGTTAGATCTAAGATTGGGTTTTTCATGTTAATGGAAGGCTAATCTTCTCCTAAACTTGGTGTAATTCTTCAAGCTTTTAACTTTCCATTGTAAGACAATTCTCTACTATTTTAATCCTTGTTTAATATGAATCTCTTTGACTTTATTGATATATTTGCATGAATTTCTCTCTTATTTTGATCACCTTTGTTTGAATTTATTCAAATTAATGTCTTTCTTTATCAATAGTGGATATTATTATTGATGTTGATTTTTGAGGCAAACTTTCTCCACATTGAAATGGATATTATGGAAATGTTGAGATAGTGGGAGATTCATATGTGATTAAGTGCAAAATGCTTGTTTTAGTGCTAATTATCTTTTTCTCTTTCCCAAGTTTTGATCTTTAACTAGTGATGCGGCCCGTGAAATTCACGGGACGTCTATAAATCTTGTTTTGATATATATTGGTTAATGACATAAGTACAAATTTTCACATTCAATTTGTTTAAAGAACATCAGACATTTCCAATGCGTTGACCACCTCAATTGTTTTTGGTATGTTTTTCTTTATTTGGTGTTTCGTTCATTTGCTTGATTCGATTTCCCGTTCTAAAGGCTCCATTTGCTAGCTACTCCACGGATCTTTAATGCCGAAGGATATGAAAGCGATCTCAGACCCGTCTTTTATAGTGCCTAGGTCATTTATACCATCAAAAGACATCTCCATAATATTTACTAAATTATTCGGATGCTATACATACCTGAAAATGACATGCCAAGGGAAACACATATTACTATCAGAAATCTCATGCAAATGAGAACATTTAGCGAAGTAAAAATTTTGTATAAGAATCCATGCCAAATTTGAAGCCTAGTTTTATCGGTGTGGGCTCAGAGTCGAGGTACTTGCAAATTCGTTTTGTCAGAATGAGATTATAAGAAAAAATGTCATGAAATAAAATTATTCAAAGCAGAATTTGCCTAAGGGTGATACGGCCCTTAGTTTAAGGAAAACTTGTCTTAGGCTAACAACCACGAAAACCAATCTCACACTATTAAGACTTGGAAAATACAGCATTTCTCGGGAGGATAGTGATCGAGTGTACAATGTTTATGGGTTACATTCTAGGGAGATTGGAAGCAGATTTTTCACCTGAACAAAGGCGTCGGGTACCGTTCCTTAAAGTTTATTGTTATCCAAGTGAAGCTCAGAAAGATTTTTCAATTCGCTTAGCTTTGGAGATAATATTATCATCAAACCATTGAGCAAAAGTTTTCTGCAAACAAGATAGTGATATTAAAAATTGAACATCGACAGAAAAAACGTAAACATTCATGAAAATAGCATATGTTTCAATAAATTTTTAAAACGCTAAATAAATTAGCAATCTTATGAGGGATTGGTCCAGCCAGGGGTTTGTCTTTGATATCTAACACCTTAAGGTTTTTTATTAAGCGGATTTCCTTAAGAGTACTCCCCATCAGATTATTCTCATGTCGAATTATACACACTAACTGAAATATTATATTACGACTGACCAACAATTCTCGCAAATCACAGAAAATACGAAGCAAGAATATACAATGCTTGCAAGTTAGTCAGCAGAGCAGACCCAACACAGGTGAAAGAAATTCCTTCAATGATAACCTGGAAATGCTCCTGAAAACATGATTACCTTTTTACTTGGAAATTTGTTCTCCTCATCTTAATTTCTTTTTTAACTTACCTAACATTACAACAAACTTCGGATGAGTTTAAGAGTAAAAGAACTACGTTTCCTTAAAAACCACTGAACATCACTACATCAGAAATCTTCAACCAGACGTAGAGAATATGTCCCTAATACTCCTTAGCAAATCCTAACATTTTCTTTTTAGATTTTGCCTAGGTCGTTCAAATTGTTTTGTGAGTTCCTTCTTTTCTTACGAGCGTCTTTTTTCACCAATATTTTATTAGGCGGCTTGTAATTACAATAATGGACACATCGTTGTAATTGTAACATAAGTAATAAGTCACGTGTAGTAGTCACAACAAAAGTGGGGAAATATGTTCAGTCCTTAGGTTTTTCGAATTTTCACGTTGTAAAGCAAAAGCCTATCTTAAGTTCCAATCCAAAGTCAAATGCCATTTGAACTTTCGACAAACACAATTAGATAGCTCTATGCAACATAATCGTGCGAATTGTTGTTACCTTCTCAAAAAACCCTAATTTTTCCACAAAAAATTCACAAAAAAATCACAAAAAAATTGATAAACCAAAAAATCACTAAATATTTTTGTTTGTTAGGTATGGCTAAGTTTACTTCGTCGGGCAATCGATTTGGTCCTTTGGTGGGGAGTTCTGATAGAAATGGTGGGGCTGAGAATGGAGAGGGGAGTGGACAGAAGGGGCCTCGTACGGCTGAAGCTCGCACTTCGAAATCAATGGGTGCGTTGATTGGTATTCCTCCTTTGGTGCTACCTGAGGAGGGGGATGGCTCTGGACCATGGCTACAACGTCAAGGAAGGAAGAGCGTTCCTGTGTTACCTGTCATTGAGGAAGAGGAAACCACTGATCAGGTATTGCAATTCTCGAGTGAGGATGTTAAGGGTGAGATTGAGTATTGGAATCAAGCTGTGTTTTGTTATATACTTGGTGCCAACCCTCCATGGGATGTAATAGAGGGCTTTATAAGGAGGGTCTGGTCTAAATTTGGAATTGAGAAAATTTCTTTCATGGCAAATGGGATTTTTCTGGTTCGATTCGAGACTTTGGAGAAACGTGATGAGATGTTAGACTCGGGTTATTATATGTTTGACAGCAAGCCTATCATAGTTAAGCCTTGGTGTACTGATAATGAGTTGATTAAATCTAAGGTGGAGATTGTACCTGTGTGGGCAAGATTCTATGGCATTCCGTTGAAGTTTTGGGGGAAGTGTCTGGATAGAATTGTTGGTCTAGCTGGTACGGTGGTAAGGAAGGATAAGGCAACATCAGATAAAACAAGGGTGGAATTTGCTAGAGTTATGATTGAGACTACGATGGATAAGCAGCTTCCTACGGAGGTTGGCTTTCTAGATGAGACTGGGAAGAAGATAGTGGTGAAGGTAGAGTATGAGTGGCTGCCTGTTACTTGTTCTATCTGTATAGGGTTAGGACATGTTGGTGAGAAGTGTAGGAAGAAGGGCAAAGAGAAAGTGACTCAACCCCCACTGGTGCTACAGCAGAAGCAATTTTGGACACCTGTGGTGAAGGAGAAGGAGGCTGAGATTCCTGCTACCCCTCAAGCCTTCCCTCCTCTGTCTAGATCATCTCATTCATCTCCTATTAGAGATGTATTACGTCTTAATAGGCAAGCAAGTGTGGCTGGGCATAATGGATCACAACCTGGCACCATTGGTGCTTTGTCTTTTCTTGAAGTTCTGGAGAGTGCTACTGTTCCATTTGGAGGTGGAGTAGGTCAAACGGGTAAAGATCCTCCTGATAAGGTGGGTCATGCATAATTTGGGTTTCTGGAATGTGAGGGGTCTTAATGGCCCTAATAAGCAAAAGCTAGTCAAATGGTTTTTGCACCAGAATAATGTAGGTTTATTTGGATTACTTGAGACTAAGCTGAAGTCAACTACTGGTAGTTTAGCGTTCTGTGAGGATTGGTGTCTTACTACAAATAACAGCAAACATCCTGGTGGTAGAATATGGGTAATTTGGAAACCTGCTGTTTTAAGGTGATGGAACTGGAGTTTGATGCTCAATATATTCACTTGTTAGTTGAAGCTGTGGATGATGGCAGCAAGTTCTTGCTCACTATGGTGTATGCACACAATGCAGTTTTGGAGAGGAATTCTTTATGGGGTTTTCTTCATAATATACGTACCCAGGGCTTGCCATGGCTTTGAGCTGGTGACTTTAACACGGTCCTGTCCCCTATGGAGAGACTTGGTGGTCATTCTACTGAGAGGGAGATGGAACCATTCCAAGAGTGTGTTACAAAGTGTGAAATGACGGATGTGAAGGCAACTGGGGGTCTTTTTACCTGGTGTAATAAACAGGACTCTGATACTAGAATTTATAGCAGACTGGATAGAATGATGGGTAATTTACAATGGATGGAGAAATTTGAGGATTACATGGCACACTTTCATCCTGAAGGGATCTTTGATCATTGTCCTTTCACTCTTTCTAATATGAGAGGGATCTTGAGGGGTAAGAAGAATTTCAAATACTTCAATATGTGGGGAAAGAGTGAACTCTTTATTCCTTGTGTTGAGCAGATTTGGACTAGAGATGTGAGAGGGACCTTGATGTTTAAGATGGTCAAAAGATTGAAATGGCTAAAGGGACCTTTGAAGGAAATAAATAAGTCTTGTTTCTCTGATATAGAGAATAGTGCTGCAATAGCTGATGTGCTGTTGCGTAAGATACAGACACAGCTGCAAATGAATCCTGGTGATGTTAGTTTGATGCAGCAAGAGAATGAAGTGGCTAAGGAGGTGAAGGCACTGATGAGGGATAGAGACAGTTATCTCAGTCAAAAAGCCAAGGTTCAATGGGATAGGGATGGTGACTCAAACACATCCTACTTTCACAGTGTCATAAATAAACGACTATACCAGAATAAGGTCCTTCAAATTGAGGATCAGCAAGGTCATGTGCAATCTGATGGGGATGCTATTCAACAAGCGTTTCTGGAATATTATCAACATTTATTGGGTACAAAGAAGGATGTTGTTGATGTTAATGTTGGGATTGTGCAAAGGGGTGCTTGTTGTAATGATGAGCATGAGTCAATTCTTACAAAACCTGTGACTAAAGAGGAAGTTAAGGAGAGCCTTTCAGTATTCCTAGAGATAAATCCCCAGGTCCTGATGGATACACCAGTCAATTCTTCAAGGATGCATGGAGTGTTATAGGGGATGATATCTGTGCTGCGGTGATGAATGTGTTGGACACTGGACAACTGTTGGAGCAAATTAATTCTACAACACTCACACTTATTCCTAAACTTGAGAGACCTACAAGTGTGAAACATTTCAGGCCCATTGCTTGTTGCAACGTGATTTACAAGACCATCTCGAAGCTGATCTGCAATAGACTTTCTATGGTACTACCTGACCTAATTAGCAAAAACCAGGGAGCATTTATTCAAGGCAGAAGTATTCTTGAAAACATCTTGATTTGTCAAGATTTGGTGAGGATGTACAACAGAGAGAAGGCTAGTCCTCGATGTATGATTAAGATGGATCTCCAAAAAGTATATGATTCTATTGAATGGAGATTCATTGATGGCATGTTGACTGCCCTACGAATACCTGAAAGTCTCAGAAATCTCATCATGAAATGCGTGTCATCTCCATCTTATTTGTTGAGTTTGAATGGTGTCATGTTTGGTTACTTCAAAGGTCAGAGAGGGATTAGGCAGGGGGACCCTCTTTCCCCGCTGTTATTTACAATCTGTATGGAGTACTTATCAAGGGTGATGGATTATGCAGTTACGCAATGGAGGTTCAAGTTTCATCCGCTTTGCGGGGGATTGAAGTTAACTCATCTGTTATTCGCAGACGACTTACTATTATTCTCTAAAGGCGATGTTCAATCAATAATGCTCTTGTTGAGGGGATTCTCTACATTCTCTAAAGCGTCTGGTCTAATTGCTAATGCTAGTAAGACAGAAATTGTCTTCTGTGGAGTTGAGGATCAGTTAAAAACTGAGATTTTACAGGTCTCTGGTTTTAAAGAAGGCTGTATGCCTTTCAGATATTTGGGAGTACCGATACAGCCTGGATGCTTGATAGAGGCTGATTGTAGGATTTTGGTTGACAAAGTGGTGGCGAGAGTGAGAAGCTTGGGTGCCAGAAAACTTAGTTACGCAGGGAGGCTGTCTTTGATTACTTCTGTCTTGAATTGTCTTCATTGCTACTGGGCTTCTATCTTTTTGATCCCAAAGGCTGTGATACATCGTATTGTGGCCATTTGTCGGAATTTTCTTTGGGATGGAGGAACTGAATATCATAGGGTCCCTCTTGTAGCGTGGGAGAAAATTTGTTTAGCCAAGGCTGAAGGGGGTCTGGGTATTAAACAGCCTGGAGTTTGGAGCATGGCGATGGTTGGAAAATTGGTGGATTGGATTCATATAAAGGCTGATAGGTTGTGGGTTCTATGGATTGACCATGTGTATTTGAAGGGTAGAGATTGGTGGGATTACGTTCCACCAACTGATGTCAACTGGAACTGGAAGAATATATGTAAAGTAAAGGAGAGACTCAAGAATGGCTACATAGATGGGGTTTGGAGTCATAGTCCGAAGGGTTACTCTGTCAAGTCCGGGTACAGCTGGTTACGGGGTGAGATACGAAAGGGTGAGATGGTACAAGGAGATTTGGGATCCTTGGAATGTCCCTAAACACGCTTTCATTGGATGGTTGATCTAACTGAAGGCCTTGAATACTCGAGATCATCTTTTTCGTATTGGGGTATGCGAGTCCAACAAATGTGTGTTGTGTGAAGATGGTATTGAAACGCATGAACATCTCTTTTTTGAATGCGTCTACAGTAGCAGAATATATGACGAGATTAGAAGTGGTCTGAATGTACTTGGAGATGGATGTTTGCTGCAGAAAATTCGAGTGTGCCATATGGTTCATTTGATTGTTAAATATAGCATATGGGAAGAAAGGAACCAATGTCGCCTCATGATGGAGCTTCAACACCCTCGAATTGTAATTACCAGAATTAAGCACTTGATTCGAAGGCGTCTGTGGATTATTAAGGAAGATTGGTTACGTACTCAAAATGTAATGTGGCTTAGTGATTTTGAACATTGGTGCTTATGCTAGTAGAGAAGTGTTGCTATTGTAATATTTGATAATGTAATTTGAGCTTAATGAAATGAAATTCTCACATTTTACCAAAAAAAAAAAAAAAATCGGAGCATATGAGGGAATACAAAATTCACCTTGAGGCTAACCTTAGAAACAACAAATCTGAAAAGCATACTTTAGAGTCGATCATACCCTAACAATTCTGGATGAATACTTTGGCCTGGATAAATCAATCCGCTAAACATCTCTTTACCCTACCTTGATAATAATATGTGTGTTGGTTCGCGACTTATGCGTATAAACAAACTGCGCCTGTGGCCACAGCTGCTCTGGTACATGTCGGCAGAGGCATTTGCAATAACTGGAAATACCATGAACAATGCAATCACCAAAATTCATCTATGAAATATTTAGTAAATATCATGCAAAAGAAACTTTAGGCACTGGGTAGACCACAGTATCGAGGTAACTTTGAATAGTGGCCAAACGTGCAGAGCAATATCCCACAGGTTGTATTTTTCCAGATTATTGGTTTAGCAGAGAAAAGAAGAAGGTAAACAGGAAAGAAGAAGAAAAAATATTGTGGGCACTAACATACAAGTCACAACCACCACAACCACAACACCGAACGAATTTAAAGAAAGGACCACAAATGCGGGGATGTAATTCATACGAATGAATGCGACAATAAATTTAGGGAAGTAGACAAAAGAGGATAAGATAAATAAGAGAGAGAAGTAGACAAAAGAGGATACTGATGAGTAAACCTTGACACTGGGCATACATTTGTTTCACCATTGCAATCACCGGTGTGCCAAAATAACACATAAAAATTCGCCCGCTAATAAGAGGGATAATCCTTAATTCAAAATAAACTCTTTAACAAAATAGTTGTATACGACAACTTCATCACCACATCGTATCCGATGTTATTAAGTCAAGTCTCAATAACATAGACATATAGAGCGAACAAAACTCCGTTATTGTTGCATTTCTACTTTGTACTTTGTAACTAATAATTTAGACTTATATTCATATTTTATAGGTGAACAACTACAATGCATCCTCTCAAATTAAATCTAATAATATACCCCGAACCGTCATAAGAAAATCAAACAAAATGTCCAACACAAGCATATCCTTACCCTTCATCACATATTCACATTGTTACAATTAAACATATAAATTTAGTATGCAAACTCCAAATTTAATCAAACTAAAAATGTTCTTGTTTTATTTTTGCTATACGAGTATCATTTTCTTGTACATAAACCTTATAAGACAAATTGAGTTACCTTGACAGTATGAAAACCCTCGTAATATAATCGTAAACACAAATTTGAGCAGAAACCTCAAAAGACATCCTGTGAAAATTGAGTATCGTATTTTTAACGTTCTTACCCTTTCAATAATTCAACAATACAATATGGAGTACTATCATATCATCAGATGACAAAAACACAAATAATCGATTGAAAATATAATAAAACATACCAGGGCTAACTGAAAATGACGGAGGGTGGGGGCCGTGGGACGTTGTACGCTAACGTCTCGATATGTGCGAAAACGGATGGTAGGGATTGAAGCCATGATTAGGCTGTATAAGCAGGGATTGCGGCAATAAAGGGAGCAAGGGAATTTGATGCTTAGCCTTCCTCCAAATGAAACCGCCAAATGATGAAATTAATGATTGTTGCGGGAATTTTGGTGTCCTAGTTAGATGGAATCGGTGACGTGGCTAAAATTGGGGGAGGTTTTGCACATGTGGCATCCTCATAGAGATGGAATTTTGGTGAGGAAGTGTTTAGGGGAGTTTTGTAGAGAATATCTAGGTCAAACTCCAAGTCAACGTTTTAGATTTAAAGTGTTATAGATAGATAGATGTGTTTCTTTGGATTAAAGTTGTGTGCTTTGCATGATTTGTCCATTGATTATGGTAGTTTATGCATGAATGTTATCATAAATTGCTAATTGTTGGGAAAGTTCTAATCTTTGATTAGTTTTGTTTGAGTAAACAAGGTTATTATTTGTGAGAATTGTTGAACTTTACTTGGTTGAAAGTGAGATTAATTAAACAAGGTTATTATTTGTGAGAATTGTTGAACTTTACTTGGTTGAAAGTGAGATTAATTATGCCAAGTTGCTCTCTTTAATTGTTGAAATCATCTTTTACTTGCTTTTACTTGTTGAATTTGTCTAAATTTTCCTCTTGATTAGTGTTAGTTTTTACTTGCTAAAAAAACCTTTAAAACCCCCCTTTTTATTTACTTTATTAGTGACATTAGAAATACACATAGCCTAATTAATAAGTCCATCCTTTGGGTTCGACCCTATTCTTACCACTCGACTACGTGTTTTGTATGAACCGAATAGGCTTTATAAATTGTTAATTTGACCCCTTTTCGAGCGACATAAAAGTGCCCGTCAAATTTTGGCGCCGTTGCCAGGGACTAGTCGATAGTTTATATTTAGTATGGGGGGCCTCGCTTTTGGGAGCCTTAGTATGCAACCATTAGCAACAAAATTGAGGTCAAAAGAGCCTAAAAAGGGCCATATTTACCGCTAAGTATGGGGCTAATACTAATATCCCGTACTATGGGCTCATGTTTGTGATATTTTGCATTTTGTTGTGGCGTTGGCGGCATAAGAAGCGGAGAAAAAAGACGGGTGGAAGGGTAGGTTAGAGTGCACCGAGACCATTGGAGTTTCGGGGGAAGAATGTTACATTTGTATGGTGCTTGGTGCACTAGGTGTTTGGAGGTGTGTATGGTGACTCTTGGTGTCTTGAGGCTACTTACTTTGTTGGGTGATGTTGTGATGCCATGTTAGCCTAAGGTGTGAATGTTGGAGAGATAAGGGGAGTATGATAAGTCAAAGTTTGATTGGGATATGAGTCGAAGGAGATTGTAGTGAGGGCTTGGAGTTGGTGGAACATCATGTGAGGATTTGAGGGAGATATAAGAAGGTCGAAGAGAGGTTAGGACCGACTTAGATGAGGGAGTCATAAGGAGGAAGATGTGTGATGGACGAGATATGTTTGTTGGTTTTTGTTTGAAGGATCGAGCTAGCTCCACGCTCTTCTATGGACCTTGAGGAGATTGATTGTTCAAAGTCTCCCGAGTAAAGGTTCAAGTGTGGGGGAGTTTGATAAGTCGGTTTTAGTAGGTATTTATTAGAAGAATTTAAGTGAATAATATCGGGTTTTGGAGCGATTTTGAGTACTTTAATGATGAAATGTCGAATTCCATCTAAGTCGTTTATTTTCGGTTTTTGTTGCAAGTAATGTTAGGCTCAATTATGAAGTCTTCAATAAAGGTTCAAGGCCCAACAATGAGGCATAAAAGAGGCCCAAGAAGGAAGTCAAGAAAAGTCTAATTGAAAAAGCGGAGAAAAAAATGCAGCAACTTATTTACGGCAGCCTTCGGCGCGACCCGCGCCCATCATAGCGTGACTCACGCCCTCTGCCAGCTCTGTTTTTCACGCGTAGCCGCAATTGTTTGTTTCGAAGTAGATTTTATTCCATCATATATAAGGCTTATCTAGGGTTTTAGAGAGACGTTATAACATATCATAAAACATCTTTAGACATCTTTTTATCATCTACAAACTTTTAAACATTAGAATGTTAGATCTAAGATTGGGTTTTTCATGTTAATGGAAGACTAATCTTCTCCTAAACTTGGTGTAATTCTTCAAGCTTTTAACTTTCCATTGTAAGACAATTCTCTACTATTTTAATCCTTGTTTAATATGAATCTCTTTGACTTTATTGATATATTTGCATGAATTTCTCTCTTATTTTGATCACCTTTGTTTGAATTTATGCAAATTAATGTCTTTCTTTATCAATAGTGGATATTATTATTGATGTTGATTTTTGTGGCAAACTTTCTCCACATTGAAATGGATATTATGGAAATGTTGAGATAGTGGGAGATTCATATGTGATTAAGTGCTAAATGCTTGTTTTAGTGCTAATTATCTTTGTCTCTTTCCCAAGTTTTGATCTTTAATGTGTTTCTTTGGATTAAAGTTGTGTGCTTTGCATGATTTGTCCATTGATTATGGTAGTTTATTGATACACTCTATATATATTCATTTTATGCCCCCGGTTCAGTCGCATTTAGCTCGTATTTATTCGTATTTACTGTGACTTTAGGAGCTATATGTTATGTTTCTCGATACTGCTGCCTTTTATTTACATTTTGCAGGTTTTGGTGGTTTTGAGCCAAAACCCGGGACGTTAGGAGCAATACGAGAACCGAGCTGATAAGACCAAGCTCGAGCTCACACGGGAGCTCGGGAAGACGGACTAAGACCGAAGGCAAGAAGGCTACGAGCTAAAGAAGGCCAAAGATCAAAAGGCCAAACGAGTTATAAGGCCCAAAGCAAGTTGGGCCAAGCTAAGATCAAGAGCAAAGGAGCCGGTCCATGGTTTGGGCCCGCCCGGTCTGCGAGCCGGCCCGGCTTGATCTGGCCAGCCAGCGGCCGGCCGGCCGACCTAGTGTATTTTCGACGGGTTTTGATTTATTCCGAGATTTAATAATTGGGACACTATATAAAGGTGCCTTAGGTCGTAAATTAGCTTATGCCTTATTTTCCATTAGTTTTCTTAGCTTTAGTTTTAGTTTTTTCTCTCTTTGGTAATATTCAAGTTTAAGTTTAGTTTTCAAGATTGGTTTTTCAAGATTTGCTCTTTTATAATCGTCAGTACTCCGTATTTATTCCAGGTTTATTCTATTTACTTTATTTATTCAATTATGTCTTTTACTATTATTATTGTTGTTATTGCCCTTATTATGAGTAGCTAATCTCCTTATTAGGGTTTAGGGGGATTTGTGACATATGATTTAGGAACATGTTTTGAGATTAAATTGGTTGATTAAATTGTGCACTTGATTTCTTCCTACGCGTTTTATGTCAATTGAATTAGGTTTATTTCGCCTGATCACCGATTTAACTGAGTTTAATTGAACCTGAGTATGTTTTAATTTAAGATCGAAAGCCGAGTTAAAACTAGACTTACGCGAGTTAGATGAGTTGAATTTAGTAAGTTGCGAGAGCCCGCTAAATTTGCTTAAGGCTAAAATTGACTCGAGAGAGCGTTTTACAAACCTAGTCAAGTTGCACAGTTTATCTCTTCCGTCTTATGAACTTGCGTTCCTGAATCATTGTCATATATGAACCCGATGCCCTAATCTCTCCCTTATTATATCTTATTTATCTGCTTTATTGTCTGCCTTAGTTATAGCTTATACTAAACATCTTTTTCACACTCTTGAGATTGACCTGTTCTGCCAACTTTAGCTTAGAACTACTCCGTTTCCCTGTGGATTCGATCCCTACTTGCTGCTATCTGCTGTTAGTTGTCATTTAGGTTTATTTTGATATAGGCGATACGACTTATACCTTGTCAAATTTTAGCGCCGTTGCCGGGGATACGGCTTTGTTAATTTTAGTTATAGTTAGTGTTTGTTGCAGGTTTTTCTCCTTAGTCTCAGGGAACCTAGTTCCTTGAGACCGTTCTCATCGTTTCTTTGAGTTCTTTATGCGCAGGTCACCTACAGGTTTAGTCCCTTTTGATCCTGAACCTGAGCGTACCTTACACCGTACGCGAAATTTCTTTAAAGAGATCACGAGACCTCTGACGTGAACTTGAGGAAGCGTCGCAAGCGGAATCTAGTGCAACGCAATCGTCCTACGAAGAGGACACACCTCCTCATACTCCATTAACACCTCCACCAGTGACCATGCCTAAACTTTCGAGTCACTCGGTGCCTAAACCGGAGTCCATTCCAAGTGGATTCACTATGCCCGCTACGGTGCAGGGCAACTTCGAGATTCGCCCCGCCTTCTTAAATTTGGTGGAGCGGAATCAGTTCGGTGGTTATCCCATCAAGATCCCGGTCGGCACATGCAAATGTTCACCGACATCGCCGACGATTAAGCGGTAGGGATTACGCAGGAGCAAATACGGGAAATGCTGTTCCCGTTCTCATTGAAAGATCGGGCCCGCGAGTGGATTACTGATCTAAACAAGGAGGACGCCGGTATTACTGATTGGAGTGGGTTGGCTCTTGCATTCTACTCCAAATTCTATCCTCCAGAGCGTACGAACCAAATGAGGAGTCAAATTCAAGGCTTCAAACAAACGTTCGACGAGTCGCCACGAGGCGTGGGACAGTATAAGAAGTCGATTAGAGACCTGGCCCTCACCACGGTCTTAATACTTGGTTGGTGATTATGACCTTCTACAATGGTCTTTATGCGGAGAGTCGAGCTATCTGGATTCTGCTGCTGAGGGTCGCTTTGCCAACAATACAGATGATGACAAAGCTTGGGGTTTAATAGAGGAGATGGCGGTTCACTCCGCACAGTTTGGTAAGCCGCGAGGGAATTCACGGTCCGCGCATGACGACCGTGATAAGGGAAGTATTAGTGCGCTGACGAAGTCGTGTGGTCGCTACCGATCAAGCCAAGAAATTTCTATGATGACAGGTGGTGGTTCCTCCAGTGCTCATGTGAATGCTGTCACAGGGCACGATATGGGTTATACTACGGGGTATGCTGCGCCCCAAGAGCAGGTTTTTGCGTATCAAAACTACAACCAAAACTTGCCCTACCAAAACCAACCTGGTTACGATCGATCACTTTTGTCTTACCGTAACTGTAATGTCCTAAACCCAACCACCCAACCACCACAAAATCAACCTTACATTCCCCACATAAAAATTTCCAACAAACCCTCCAAACTACCAAAGACCCCCATATGTCCAACCACCAACCTCGCTTCCCCGCTGTTGATTCGGGTGTGAGTGAGCGAAGGCCATGATGCCGCAGATGGCCAAGTCGCAAGAGATCATGATGCAAAGAATGCAAAAGGCGGGCAAGCTAAAGACGCGGCGATTAAGAATCTAGAGAACCAAGTGGCTCAACTGCCGCTCGCAGCCTACGCGTCAACCGCACCGCCGCCCAAGGTAACCCTCCCATGATACCGCATGCGCTATAACTTTGAGGAGCGGTACGTTCTATGATGGCTCTAAGCACTTGGGGGAGGAGGATGATGAAAACGTGGCTGATCCGTGAGAAAAGAGGTCCCAGCCGGTCGACCGGCGGCCGTCGTCAACCTACTGGACTTCGCGGAAAGATTGATTCGGGTGTTACTTTTGATGCTGCTCCAACGCCCCCAGTTCAGATTAAACTGCCATTTCCTGGTCGTCAACGAGGTGCAGAGCCCGAGGCAAAGTTCAAAAAGTTCGTGGACGTCATTAGAGCGCTTCAGGTAAACGTCCCTTTTATTGACCTCGTTACTCAAATACCTGCGTATGCTAAATTTTTGAAAGATGTTTTAGCTCGTAAGCGTACGTTAGATGACTTGTCGACCGTGGCATTTGTGGGGGAAGCTAGTACTAGGCTGCAGGGTAGTCCGCCTCCTAAGCTTAGCGACCCTGGGACATTCTCTATTCCATGCTCTATAGGTAGATTTGTGGTTCGTAATGCTTTATGCGACCTAGGAGCGAGTGTCAGTGTCCTCCCCTACTCCCTCTACCAAAAGATGAGCTTGTCAGCTTTAGAACCCACTAGCATCACCTTGCAAATGGCTGACCGCTCAGTTAAGCGTCCCTTAGGAATCTTACACGACGTCCCTTTACAGGTTGGGCAGTTCTTTATCCCTGTCGACTTCGTAGTTTTAGATATGCCCGAGGATGCCCGTATTCCTATCATTTTGGGGAGACCCTTCCTGCACACTGCTGGTGCAGTTATTGACGTGGGTAGCAAGACGATAGCCTTTAAGGTGGGGGGTGAGAAGCTCACGTTTACCCATTCTGACACCCCGCGGTCCCCTATGCGTCTCGAGTCAGTTTGTTCTATTGACTCTGTACCTCCGTCTCACACTACTGGAGACACATTGGAGGTTTTGCATGTCTCTTCTCTTGTTGCAGGTTCTTCACAGAATAGCTGCAAGGATGGTTTGGGGGAGAGAAAGCTGCTGGAGACTGACGTCTACGACGCGGGTGATGGTGATAGAGGGCCTACAGTTGAGCCATTTCGTGATCGAGGCCCTACGCTGATTGATTATGCTGCATTGCCTCGAGCTGGAGGAGTGTTATGGCGAACAACTGGAGTGAAACTAAGTGGATCAAGTTTCACTCAAGGGATGAACACAAATCGACTTTGAATGCTCTTAAAAATCTCGGCTCAAGTGTGTGTTTTTGTGAAGTATTTTTCTGATTTTTTTGTGTTAAATGAAAGAACATAAAGATAGTATCTAAATCTACACACAAAGTAATAGATTTAGGTTTTGATTAGCTTAAGCACAAAGCCACTAAACTAATCTTTCACTAACTCACACACAAAGTAATGAGAAAATGAAGAACACTCAAATAAAACTAGGGTTTTTTTCATTCATCAAAAATCTGAAAAATATGATGTTTGAGCTTGGTTTATATAGACCAACTCTTTGCATCCTCACCATACATTACAAGATCATCTAAGGGCTCACATGAGCCTTGAAAAACATCAAAAAAAACGGTCCAAAGACCTTACACAAATCTGAAAATTTTGAAAGAAAACAACAACAACTAAAGTATAAAGCATAAAGGTGGATAGTGACACGTGAGAAAGGGACATATTGTGGAACAACATGTGATCCTTCCTTGTGATTTATTTCGGCTGACTTGGGACCCTTGTACCCACTTGGTTTTGCTCTTGATGATCTAATTGACTTGTGGTTCGAACCCACATGGGTGCACCCAAAGTTCACACCTCAAAAATAGCACATTCATTGACTTTTCGGTTGCTCTCCAACTTGACTTTCTTTGACTTTCCTTGACCCACCAAGCTTGACCAAGATATTATTGTTTAATTCACTCAAAATAAGCTTAGGTGGACCCTTGGACAGTGGCCTAGCCCATGGTTCGAGCCCAAGGACCCAAACCGTGTTCTAGACTAAAACCGCCTTTGTTCGCCTTGACCATTCTTGGTCCAATCTCCTCTCCTTGAAAAGGATTTGTCCTCAAATCCTCGGAGTTCTCTTTGTTCCCTTCTCGACTTGAACTTTTGTTTGACTCATGATTCGAACCTTCGCCTTCTTCTCGACTCGGACTCTTGTTGGCTTCATGACTTGATTCGTAGAACATGATGAGGGGTGCCCCATGAGTCCCATGACCAACTTTGGGCTCCATGGCTCTAGACTTCCAAGAATTCCACTTGCTTAGAGATTGAATGAGAGATTGATTTTTTAAACTCGGTTCATTGAATTGAACTTGCTCTCTCCCTTACTCATGGTTTCTTTGGATTCACAATTAACCCCTAGCACAACTCGAAGTTCCTCATGTTTAGGACCGTCAATTAGCCACCCTTTGTCAATGATGAGTCCCACGTCTCTTTCCCATTTCAAGGACTCACTTGAACTTTCTAGCACATCGACCTTTGCATCTCCAATTGATTCACTTCCTTTGCACTTGATCGAGTTTCCCAAATTTTCAATTTTGACTTCATGAAGCTCCTCTCCTTGGCTTCCCCTTATTGCTCTAGGATTGTCTTCGATCACATGGAGGGCTACATTCTCGATCATGAAGGTACTTATGGCATTAGGCGACATAAGGAGTGTGACTAATTCGGGTATGGCCTTGAGGGCCGTGTTCCCCTTCCACAAATCGATCTTTGGACTTTCAATTGAGCCACCTTCGTTTTTGAACTTAGGTGAAGATTGTAGGAGATCATCACTTAGCTCTTTTTGTTCAAGCTTAGTTCCCCCTTTGAATCCCCATCTCATGAATCCACTCGAGTAGACTTGGTTATGACAACCACATAGCATTTCTTTGGTATTGTTAGTTCCCACTTTGAACTTCCATTTTAGAAATTCCCTCGACTCTTTGCTTGTATCAACATTCTCATACCACATGAATATCCTTTCCATAAGCTTAGGTAGACTTCTCATCTCACATTCATCCCCTTTCTTGAGCATAGGTAGACTTTCTTTTCCAAACTCATCTTGATCATTAGGGATGTCTTTGAGAAGAAGAACACATCCAACCTTCTCATCACTAAACCCATGCTTCAATTAGGTACTCCACTCAAAATAACCTCATTGGATGACTCAAGTATGGAGGGCGGTTTGCATTGCTCTTTGGGAACTCCTTAGCAAGGACATTAATCTCATCCTTCCCATGACTAACCCCAAGTTCAATTTCGGTCCCCATCAATCCCCATTTTTTCGTGTGACATAATCAAGGAGGGTGGGTTAGGGTTCTTCAAAATCGGAGGTAAGGGTGCAAGTTTGATTTTCTTAGCTCCAATCTTGAAAGTATAGGTATTGTCCCTCCCATCATGATGAGCATTTCTTTCCAACTTCCATGGTCTCCCAAGAGGAGATGACAAGCATCCATGGGAATCACATCACACAAAACCTCATCCATGTAATCCCCACCAATGGAGAAAGAAACCAAGCATTGTCTAACCACACTTACACTCATCTCGGCTCCATTGTTTAGCCACTTCATCTTGTAAGGGTTAGGGTGTTCTTGTGTAGGCAAGGCTAATTTTTCAATGAGGGTGCTTGAGGCAACATTAGAACAACTCTCCCCATCAACAATCAAATTACAAACCCTTCCCATAATGGTACACCTAGACCTAAAGGTTTCGACTTGGTGATTCTCTTCTAGGGTTAGGGTTAGGGTTTGAGTATGTGAGTCTCTACAACCCATACGGCCATGGCTAGGGGGTGGCTCTCCTCCTAACCGAGCCATTCTAGCCTCTAACTCCCTTTGACCCCTCAAAGTCACAAGATCAAGGCTAGGGTTAGGTTTAAGTCTACCCCTCATTCGACTCATTTTGATTTCAAGCTCTCTTCTAGCTTTCTCCATAGAATCATACATGGTCTCACCATTGAAATAACCAAAGAACAAAATCTGAAAATTTTTGAGTAAAGCAAGGACCTTTGAGTGTGAGAACCGAAATCAACACTAACACAAATGTAGATCTTCAACCATTTTGTGAAAATTTTGTGAGAATGTTTGTGGAAGTTTTGTGTAAATAAACAAGGAAAAAATAAAAGAGAAAACGAAAATAAAAGATGAAAAACAAGAGTATAACCGAAAAAATAAGATCAAACCGACAACAAAAACAAATCGAAAAAAAACAAGAACAAACCTAGGCTTTGATGACCAATTTGGAGTGAAACTAAGTGGATCAAGTTTCACTCAAGGGATGAACACAAATCGACTTTGAATGCTCTTAAAAATCTCGGCTCAAGTGTGTGTTTTTGTGAAGTATTTTTCTGATTTTTTTGTGTTAAATGAAAGAACATAAAGATAGTATCTAAATCTACACACAAAGTAATAGATTTAGGTTTTGATTAGCTTAAGCACAAAGCCACTAAACTAATCTTTCACTAACTCACACACAAAGTAATGAGAAAATGAAGAACACTCAAATAAAACTAGGGTTTTTTTCATTCATCAAAAATCTGAAAAATATGATGTTTGAGCTTGGTTTATATAGACCAACTCTTTGCATCCTCACCATACATTACAAGATCATCTAAGGGCTCACATGAGCCTTGAAAAACATCAAAAAAAACGGTCCAAAGACCTTACACAAATCTGAAAATTTTGAAAGAAAACAACAACAACTAAAGTATAAAGCATAAAGGTGGATAGTGACATGTGAGAAAGGGACATATTGTGGAACAACATGTGATCCTTCCTTGTGATTTATTTCGGCTGACTTGGGACCCTTGTACCCACTTGGTTTTGCTCTTGATGATCTAATTGACTTGTGGTTCGAACCCACATGGGTGCACCCAAAGTTCACACCTCAAAACTAGCCCATTCATTGACTTTTCTGGCCGCTTCCAACTTGACTTTCTTTGACTTTCCTTGACCCACCAAGCTTGACCAAGATATTATTGTTTAATTCACTCAAAATAAGCTTAGGTGGACCCTTGGACCGTGGCCTAGCCCATGGTTCGAGCCCAAGGACCCAAACCGTGTTCTAGACTAAAACCGCCTTTGTTCGCCTTGACCATTCTTGGTCCAACAACTGAGATTTCGCCGAGTGAAGCTGTTGCGAATGGCCAACGACCTTGGCCTACTTATACTTGATTTTCTGAAGCTGTGAAGAGTCGTGCGGGACTATAAACCAGCGCTTCCGGGAGGCAACCCGATGACGTTGTATTCTCAATTAGCATTTGTACTTTTGGTTTGCTTGTTTTATGACTTTTGGATTTTATTGAGCGCGCGAGGACGAGGGTATTACTTTATGATTTTTAACGCGCAGGTATTCATGGACTTTTAAGTCCTTGTTATGTTGAAAAAGCTCACGAGGAAGGCCCTTACCGCTTCTTAGGGCCGGGACCGGAGCCGTAGCTGAAATTTGAAACAGAGGAAAAACCGCAAAAAAAATCGAAAATTGGGGTGCCAGCCGGTATTTACGGCCTGGACCGGCCCCCGCTGGTCTTTCTTACATTTGCGTATTCTTGCATGCTATGCCGAAGTACTTCGACGTTGGACTGAATTGGACGCACATACGGGGATTCTAAGCCCCACTCCACGCTTCACTTCGGTTTGGGGGAGCTCCTACTCTACATTGTGAGCACTCTTTACCCCATTTTCCCTCGTTTTCTCGTTTTACTTTCCTTCCCTCTTATGATTTATGTCCTCCTCTGCTTTTGTGGTTGTGCTGTTTTCCACATTGAGGACAATGTGTGATTTGGTTTGGGGGAGGGAAACACTTTCGCGTTCATTAGTTCATTTGCATTTTCATTTCGTGTGCATTTATTTTGAAAACCCAAAAAAATTGAAAAACTTCAAAAAATTACAAAAATACGAGTCTTTTTGATCCGCTTTGTCCTGCTTTGCCTAGTTTGGAGAATGGATTAGTGCATTAACTTTGATCTTTAGTATCTCCGAGTCGACTTTCTATCGCCTTAGCTTGCACGATTGGTTTATTTCCTGTTACTAGATCATGAGCCTTAACACTAGCCCACTTGTATTTGCTTAATTCTTTCTGCTTTTCGCTTGTTTACTTTCGACTTTGACATTCGAGCTTGGCAATTGGTTTGTGGAATGTTGGTATGTTGGTTTGTGGTTTGCGTGGAATGATCTTTTATATGTTGGAGCAATGCTTCGATGCTCTCGGAGGGGACTCATTGACTTGAGTAACCACAGTGGCCATGAATTTGGTTGCGACCGAGAGTATGAGCAATAACGTAACCCTTAAGGAAATATGTGTACCCGAGCGCGATTTTTACCGAGTGAACGTCAAGCTAAACGGTACTACATACGAGGGATGCTCCACATTTGCGGAAGAAAATAAAAAAAAAAAAAAAAAGAGAAAAGAGAACAAATGGTAATGATTTGGTAAGATTGGATGATGGTTAGTGGTACGATCGGTTGGCCTTGCTTGAATTGATTTGTCGTTAGTTTTACTTTTGCGTAAGCGTTAGAGGCTAGTGGTATTATGTGGTGTGAACGGTTGAGACTTGTGCTCTATTTTCGGTGAAATAGGCTTTGGTTGTATTGTTTATGTGCATAGGTCGTCCACTTTGAGATACTAGCGTGATTAGTTCGTGTCACTTTGATTTTCTCCGACGCTGTTTGCTTGAGGACAAGCAAAGGTTTGGTTTGGGGGAGTTTGATACACTCTATTTATATTCATTTTATGCCCCCGGTTCAGTCGCATTTAGCTCGTATTTATTCGTATTTAGTATAACTTTAGGAGCTATTTGTTATATTTCTCGTTACTGCTGCTTTTCATTTACATATTGCAGGTTTTGGTGGTTTTGAGCCAAAACCCGGGACGTTAGGAGCAATACGAGAACCGAGCTGATAAGACCAAGCTCGAGCTCACACGGGAGCTCGGGAAGACGGACTAAGACCGAAGGCAAGAAGGCTACGAGCTAAAGAAGGCCAAAGATCAAAAGGCCAAACGAGTTATAAGGCCCAAAGCAAGTTGGGCCAAGCTAAGATCAAGAGCAAAGGAGCCGGCCCATGGTTTGGGACCGGCTCTGCCAGGCCCGTGACGGCCGTGGCCGACCTAGTGTATTTTCTGACGGGTTTTGTTTTATTCCGAGATTTAATAATTGGGACACTATATAAAGGTGCCTTAGGTCGTAAATTAGCTGATGCCTTATTTTCCATTAGTTTTCTTAGCTTTAGTTTTAGTTTTTTCTCTCTTTGGTAATATTCAAGTTTAAGTTTAGTTTTCAAGATTGGTTTTTCAAGATTTGCTCTTTTATAATCGTCAGTACTCCGTATTTATTCCAGGTTTATTCTATTTACTTTATTTATTCAATTATGTCTTTTACTATTATTATTGTTGTTATTGCCCTTATTATGAGTAGCTAATCTCCTTATTAGGGTTTAGGGGGATTTGTGACATATGATTTAGGAACATGTTTTGAGATTAAATTGGTTGATTAAATTGTGCACTTGATTTCTTCCTACGCGTTTTATGTCAATTGAATTAGGTTTATTTCGCCTGATCACCGATTTAACTGAGTTTAATTGAACCCTGAGTATGTTTTAATTTAAGATCGAAGCCGAGTTAAAACTAGACTTACGCGAAAGTTAGATGAGTTGAATTTAGTAAGTCATGCAGAGCCCGCTAAATTTGCTTAAGGCTAAAATTGACTCGAGAGAGCGTTTTACAAACCTAGTCAAGTTGCACAGTTTATCTCTTCCGTCTTATGAACTTGCGTTCCTGAATCATTGTCATATATGAACCCGATGCCCTAATCTCTCCCTTATTATATCTTATTTATCTGCTTTATTGTCTGCCTTAGTTATAGCTTATACTAAACATCTTTTTCACACTCTTGAGATTGACCTGTTCTGGCAACTTTAGCTAAGAACTACTCCGTTTCCCTGTGGATTCGATCCCTACTTGCTGCTATCTGCTGTTAGTTGTCATTTAGGTTTATTTTGATATAGGCGATACGACTTATACCTTGTCAAATTTTAGCGCCGTTGCCGGGGATACGGCTTTGTTAATTTTAGTTATAGTTAGTGTTTGTTGCAGGTTTTTCTCCTTAGTCTCAGGGAACCTAGTTCCTTGAGACCGTTCTCATCGTTTCTTAGTGTTCTTTATGCGCAGTCACCTCATGTGTTTAGTCCCTTTGATCCTGAACCTGAGCGCATCTTTACACCGTACGCGAAATTTCTTTAAAGAGATCGCTGAGACCTACGAACGTGAACTTGAGGAAGCGTCGCAAGCGGAATCTAGTGCAACGCAATCGTCCTACGAAGAGGACACACCTCCTCATACTCCGTTAACACCCCCACCAGTGACCATGCCTAAACTTTCGAGTCACTCGGTGCCTAAACCGGAGTCCATTCCAAGTGGATTCACTATGCCCGCTACGGTGCAGGGCAACTTCGAGATTCGCCCCGCCTTCTTAAATTTGGTGGAGCGGAATCAGTTCGGTGGTTATCCTACCGAAGATCCTGGTCGGCACATGCAAATGTTCACCGATTACTGCTCGACGATTAAGCAGGCCGGGATTACGCAGGAGCAAATACGGGAAATGCTGTTCCCGTTCTCATTGAAAGATCGGGCCCGCGAGTGGATTACTGATCTAAACAAGGAGGACGCCGGTATTACTGATTGGAGTGGGTTGGCTCTTGCATTCTACTCCAAATTCTATCCTCCAGAGCGTACGAACCAAATGAGGAGTCAAATTCAAGGCTTCAAACAAACGTTCGACGAGTCGCTTGCTGAGGCGTGGGACAGGTATAAGAAGCTGATTAGAGACTGTCCTCACCACGGTCTTAATACTTGGTTGGTGATTATGACCTTCTACAATGGTCTTTATGCGGAGAGTCGAGCTATCTTGGATTCTGCTGCTGAGGGTCGCTTTGCCAACAATACAGATGATGACAAAGCTTGGGGTTTAATAGAGGAGATGGCGGTTCACTCCGCACAGTTTGGTAAGCCGCGAGGGAATTCACGGTCCGCGCATGACGACCGTGATAAGGGAAGTATTAGTGCTTACCGACGAAGTCAGTGGTCATACCGATCGCAAATTTCTATGATGTCAGTTGTCATTTAGGTTTATTTTGATATAGGCGATACGACTTATACCTTGTCATTTATGCATGGATGTTATCATAAATTGCTAATGTTTGGGAAAGTTCTAATATTTGATTAGTTTTGGTTGAGTAAACAAGGTTATTATTTGTGAGAATTGTTGAACTTTTCTTGGTTGAAAGTGAGATTAATTATGCCAAGTTGCTCTCTTTAATTGTTGAAATCATCTTTTACTTGCTTTTACTTGTTGAATTTGTCTAAATTTTCCTTTTGATTAGTGTTAGTTTTTTACTTGCTAACAAAACCTTTAAAACCCCCCTTTTTATTTACTTTATTAGTGACATTAGAAATACACATAGCCTAATTAATAAGTCCTTCCTTTGGGTTCGACCCTATTCTTACCACTCGACTACGTGTTTTGTGTGAACCGAATAGGCTTTATAAATTGTTAATTTGACCCCTTTTAGAGCGACATAAAAGTGCCCGTCAAATTTTGGCGCCGTTGCCAGGGACTAGTCGATAGTTTGTATTTAGTATGTATTTTTTGTTATCATATTTCATTAAAAAAAAAAAAAAAAAAAAAAAAAAATCTAAATAAAGAAATACCCCGATAAGTTGAAAACCCGAAAGGGCAGCTTATGCAAAATATGGGGGGCCTTGCTTTTGGGAGTCTTAGTATGCAACCATTAGCAACAAAATTGAGGTCAAAAGAGCCTAAAAAGGGCCATATTTACCCCCAAGTATGGGGCTAATACTAATATCCCGTACGATGGGCTCATGTTTGTGATATTTTGCATTTTGTTGTGGCGTTAGCGGCATAAGAAGCGGAGAAAAAAGAAGGGTGGAAGGGTAGGTTAGCGTGCACCGAGACCATTGGAGTTTCGGGGGGAGAATGTTACATTTGTATGGTGCTTGGTGCACTAGGTGTTTGGAGGTGTGTATGGTGACTCTTGGTGTCTTGAGGCTACTTACTTTGTTGGGTGATGTTGTGATGCCATGTTAGCCTAAGGTGTGAATGTTGGAGAGATAAGGGGAGTATGATAAGTCAAAGTTTGATTGGGATATGAGTCGAAGGAGATTGTAGTGAGGGCTTGGAGTTGGTGGAACATCATGTGAGGATTTGAGGGAGATATAAGAAGGTCGAAGAGAGGTTAGGACCGACTTAGATGAGGGAGTCATAAGGAGGAAGATGTGGGATGGACGAGATATGTTTGTTGGTTTTTGTTTGAAGGATCGAGCTAGCTCCACGCTCTTCTATGGACCTTGAGGAGATTGATTGTTCAAAGTCTCGGAGTTTACTCGGGACGAGTAAAGGTTCAAGTGTGGGGGAGTTTCATAAGTCTGTTTTAGTAGGTATTTATTAGAAGAATTTAAGTGAATAATATCGGGTTTTGGAGCGATTTTGAGTATTTTAATGATGAAATGTCGAATTCCATCCGAGTCGTTTATTTTCGGTTTTTGTTGCAAGTAATGTTAGGCTCAATTATGAAATCTTCAATAAAGGTTCAAGGCCCAACAATGAGGCATAAAAGAGGCCCAAGAAGGAAGTCAAGAAAAGTCAAATCGAAAAAGCGGAGAAAAAAAATGCGGCAACTTATTTACTGGCTGACCTTGCGACACGCGCGCCATCTGGCGCGCGACTCACGCCCTCTGCCAGCTCTGTTTTTCACGCGTAGCCGCAATTGTTGGTTTCGAAGTTGATTTTATTCCATCATATATAAGGCTTATCTAGGGTTTTAGAGAGACATTATAACATATCATAAAATATCTTTAGACATCTTTTTATCATCTACAAACATTTAAACATTAGAATGTTAGATCTAAGATTGGGTTTTTCATGTTAATGGAAGGCTAATCTTCTCCTAAACTTGGTGTAATTCTTCAAGCTTTTAACTTTCCATTGTAAGACAATTCTCTACTATTTTAATCCTTGTTTAATATGAATCTCTTTGACTTTATTGATATATTTGCATGAATTTCTCTCTTATTTTGATCACATTTGTTTGAATTTATGCAAATTAATGTTCTTCTTTATCAATAGTGGATATTATTATTGATGTTGATTTTTGAGGCAAACTTTCTCCACATTGAAATGGATATTATGGAAATGTTGAGATAGATGGAGATTGACGGGCTTAAAGTCGTATGCCGCAAATTACAATTTATAATCATTTAAATCCTAAATACTAAACAAGTAGTAAAATGGAAGTAAGGGTCGATCCCACAGAGAAATAGGCTAACTGTAATAAAGTAAAGTGTAAAGAATGCAATAATAATACGGAGTAATTAAATAACAGTAACAAGTTGGGGGGTTTTGGTTCAGTAAATACTACTAAAAGAAAACTAGCTAATGACTATAATAAATAAAGGATTTGAAACAAATATGAGAAAGGTCTTGACACGATACGATATCCACAAACGATAAAATCACCGATCATAGAAAACAATTAAACCACTTTACTTGAGTACTTTATTGGGAAAGCTAATACCTTTCAATAATATTAACTTACGTATTTCCTCTTTAATCAGTAATTAGGTCAAATCGGATGCCCTAAATTACCCTTTCTAAGACTAACCCAAATCACGCGATATCAAGTTCAAGTCTAAAGAAGAATTAGCACGAGAATCAATAAAGATGACTAATACTAACAACGCAGTTAATACTCGAGTCACAAATTCAATTCCTTTTATGATTAATTCACGACAAACGGAGTACAATAAATCAATCACAATTGCTACCGCGATAAGATTAATAAAGCAAACTGAGCCAATAATCAAATCTAGCAAATTAATTAATAATAACCCTAATTAGTTGTACACCCTAATCAAGATTAAAATCAATAATAATAAGAACAAGGAATTAAATAATACTCAAAGTAAAGTAGAGAAATAGATAATCTCACGGATTAATTACCGACGCTTCAATCGATCTTATCAAGAAATTAAAAGTTTAGCTACGCATGATTTTTGAGAAAATCATCAAAATTTATTAGAGAAGTAAACCTTATTAGAACTGATGAAAAGATAATTAAGAGGCTAATGAATAATAATAATAATAACAAGTACGGAGTATATATGAATGAATCCCCTCCACTAGGGTTAATAAAATAATAAATAAATCTAAAAGCATCCTTAAAGTTTCCTAAAAGCAAACAAATAAGTCAACCGTAGTTTCCAAACAATGCTGCGCTGCGTACAACTCCTCGCGTGTCATCCGCCTGCTACTTGCGTCGTGGTCGTGTGACCTCACAAAACTTCGTCTAAGCTCCTTCTTATTCCCGACTCGCTCCATCCTCGTCGTAGCACGCTTACAAACACGATATAATGTCACAACCTCGGATAATACCAAATCACTCGTAAGTCACAAAATCATCGTAAAATTACATTTAAACCTTCCAAAACGCGCTCAAAACACCACTCCTAATACCTACTAAATACGACTCATCAAACTCCCCCACGCTTAAGCTTTTGCTCGTCCTCGAGTAAACTCAAGGGACGCCATACAAACGAAACCAACACTAGCTCAATAGGACGCGGCGGATGCTACACTAAACATGTCGTACTCTCACGCTAACTCCCAACTCCCTCACTAAGTAACGTGAAACTATAATCACTCAAACTCTCAAAATGAGGATCAATAAGCTCTCTCGACTCGACGACTAATCAATGAATATATGGTGACTCAAGACATGACTACGCCCCTTATCTCTCCAACCTAGCTCGGCTCACTTATGCTACAAATGACCTCCGTTGACACAAAGCGCGTGTCACACAAATACAACCCACACAAGTGAGCTCCTAACCTCCTCTACTCCGATAATCAACACAAATCCAATCGCAAGAGAGGTGCCTACAACTCCGTGCACCGCGATTACTTCACACCGTAGCCACTAACCTACCCTTCCGACCTTCTTTGTCACCCTTCTTATGTCGCCACGCCGGAAATTTGGAAGTATTAAAGCATTTTATTTTCCTAAATCTCTCATTTTGCCTAGAGTGCCCGCCCTTGCGGGTTTCACTCTAGCTTTTCACCTCACTTCTACTCTCGTGGCACGCAACTCGATTCTTCATTTTACTCGGAGCGCCCACCCTTGCGGGTTTCACTCCGCCCTCGGCCACATATCCCAATTTTGCCTAGGCGCCCTTTCGGTTTTCACCTAGCCGGGATTCACTTTCTCGTATTTTTGATTTTTTTTTTTTTTTTTGAAATTGAAATTAAAGAAACACACAAGAATACAAATTAAAGTATATACACATCACAAGCGTTTCTCCCCCACACTTGAATGGCACATTGTCCTCAATGTGATGAATTGGGACACAGAACGGGGGCAAGCTCACAGAATCAACACATTCCTGGCAATTCATGAAGCAAATTTCATACTCCACCATTCACAAGCTCGAGCTCACGATAATAACTCCCTCAACTTCATGTCACCGTCGTCAGCAAGACGGTAATACGGTATCATCAACCAAAATCAGGGCTGACAGAACTCAAACTAAACAGCATACTCTTAGTAATAAGAGCCAACCAGCAAGACACTCACTTACAGCACTCCCTCATCAAATTAACAATATACCCAGCCACACCACCGACTCGGTTCGAGATCGAGTCAACACACAATATCCTTAAAGGCAGTATGCTCACAATCCTCACTAACTCGACACCCTCATCCGAAGAAACCCGTCATCAGCAAAGACGGTGACAAAATTTCAGAAACAAAACGGTAAATGCAAATAAGAATGGCCACTCGACAACAACAATCTGAGCTTACTCAAGTATTCCACCGACAATAACTCAAAACCGAATAAGTAATAACAACAACCAACAGAATCAGCAGCAATGATAGTTGTGCAGACCCCCCAACTAATCAATTCGACCGATAACGTCAATAAAACCCATTCTAACAGCAGTAAGGCACAATCACAACCCAAAACGAACCAAATTCGAGCAGACGAGGGGAGAAAATCGCAGCACTGCCAAGTATAGGGCGGAAATGTGCCAAAATCGAACTCAAACTGACTTACCAAGCAAAATCGAGGATGAATCTCGCTTCAAGACTCTTGGAGTACACTTAGAAGCCGAAATTCGTCCCAATTACAGCAACAATCGGGATCAATATCAAAGAAATTTCAGTACCATCGAGTGTGGACCAATAACGCACCAAAAATCGAAGGAGAATCGATGTAACTTGAGCAACTGATAAAGGGGACTGAATGTGTTCACTTGAAACACAATTATAACCCAAAGCCGAACTCCTTGTACCTCCAAATCGAACTAGAAGTGTGAAACACGAAAACCCTCAAATTGAAATTAGGGTTATTTAGGTATTCGAATTTGAAAGAGTGATGGTGGTTGTCGGTGGTGGCCGGCCGGCGTCAGGTGCGGCGTGAGAAGGGTCGCCAGAGGGCGATGGCGGCTGTCGTGGTGGGAGGGTGGTGATGGTCGTCCTCTTCCTCGTCTCTTGGCGCTGCTCTTCTCTCTTTTTCCTTTCTTTTCTTTTTTTTTTTTTTGAATTTTTGATGGTTTTTTTTTTTTTTTCTGATTATAAGGGGGAAGAAGAGTAGGCTCGCGCGTGGCCCGCGTGTGGCTCGCCATTCTTTGTCTGGTTATGCGCTGTTTTTTTTTTTTTTTTTTTTTTTTTTTAATACAAGGGTCTTCGGGTCTTCGGGTCTTCATTCTTAAGCTCAACCATCCTGAAACATTCAATAGACCGTCACGAGCACCCATTGAATAAAGAAAAACTAAACTAAAAATGCAAAAATAAAAACAATAAATCAAGGGTTGCCTCCTCGATAGCGCTTTTGTTTAACGTCGTTCGCTCGACGCCTTTTTTTTTTTTCAAACCTTCTCACCCAAGTATTGAATCAAGAGCGGAACAGCTCAACGCTCTTAGTAACCTGTCAAACATGCTAGAAAATCCACCGTAAAAATGATAATAACTGATAGAAATCAAGTTCAAACATGCATGGTCAAACAAGTTATAAGTACATGTTTCGACTTTCTCTGGACTTCTAAACGTAGGGTCTATGTCACAAAACAAAGAGTTATCAGGAATTTTAGGTATTAACTCAATGAATGAATCTCCTAATGGATTATCGAGTAGAATATCTATTGGTGAGAATTCATCAATTTTCTCTTTGGTTGTTATTGTAACAACCCGGTTTTTCGTGACTTAATTAAACTAAGGCGGAAAATTAATTAAGTCTAATACATGCCGGATGTTAAATAAATTACACTCAAATGGCATAGGATACAAATATATATTACAATCTCTCAAAGAAAACAAGCAAAACATCCTAATCGTCCCGATAATCCTGAGTCTCGAGAGTTTCCTGCAACGGAGACAAAAACACAAAATAGGAGGATCTCCCGCTCAGAGGCGGGAAGTGACTGTTCTAACCAACAACCTCTAAACCAAAGTTTTGGTTTATTTAACCTATGATTAAAAGTAACTTGGCAGCACTAAACGCGTATAACTACCGTAGCCACCTTATGTTAATAAAATTGGACAAATAGCATATAATATCAGTTCTCACATATAGATATTTAAATCTCATGCAACATGATAAACAAAACTTAAAACATTTCAATTTATAGAATCACAATAAATAAACATGACTATCACCTCAATTAATATAATATATATATAAAACCTAAATTATGGGAATCAAGATATATGCATAAGCCGTAATCAATTCAATAAACACATAGTCATGAACAATCATGCAATTCTAAACATATGCAATATAGAAAATAAATAAATAAAACACATTGCAAGTAGACAAGCAAAAACATATAAGGAATCATAATAATTCAAATATGAGCATACGTCAAATCATATAATCATAAAACATTTCTCGATAATCATACTAAACAAGGCAATCTCAACTCAAGGACAACATCATTCGAATAATAACCAATCAAAACAAGGAAATACATTCAACATGTGATAACAAATGAGTCTTCGTTAGTAAAGGCGAAGCATGCGAGACATAATCCGCGCGATAGCGATCAGGGCCAACATAACTTGGAGATGACTGACAGGCTAAAGATATCTAAGGTAATAAGGACGATTCAATCCCTTCTCGAATGTATGCATACACTACCTATCGAGGATCATACGTATTCGCTTATCAAAAGGTATCACCGACGAAAAAGTTCGACTATCACCAGAGACGGGTACCCCCGGGTGGGGCTGGCGTTTCCAATTACTAATATATGGGCCCACGGAAATATCAAGGATGCCCCATCTCTGAGGTTGTATATACCGTGTCGAGTAGCAATCTTAAGATCGTTATTTCGCCTTGGGCAACTCTGAGAGGGAGCCCAAGTCCCCATATACAGCTACCTCATTAACATCGAATTTCAAGAGTCGCAACATGGCGAACAATCCAAGTATTTTATTCAAGTAGTTCATTTTCTCAAATTCTTATTTCCTCGTTTAATCGTAACAAGTGACAATTCTAAATATTAATAATATCGTCGAACTTTGTATAATGAAAATATTAATTTTAACAGTTCTTCAGATAAACGGAAACACATAGAAAAACTTAAATATTTATTTTGAGTCCGTTCGTAGATTTTAAATATTTTCACTATTCATTATTTTGTACGTATTTTTATACATATGCGTATTTTTATACTTTGTACGTATTTTTATACTTGTGCGTATTTTTATAGTTCATACTTCTACGTATTTTATTATACTTGTACGTATTAGTATTTTATATTTTAGTAAATAATAATAGTTCATTTTCTTTATAAGTTTGATTAAGTTTCATTTAAATTTTTAGTAATTTAAAGTAGATTAGTGATTAGTGATTAGTGATATAAATAATTGAATTTTATTATAACCCACACTTATTTCTTCCTTTTTATTTAAATCGTAAAGTGTTAAGTGATTTAGTATTCATAACATTTATTTTAGCTTAGAAATATTACCTATAAGATATTCGACAATTTTTATTATTCTTGGTAAAATACGATTAAGTGACATTTAGTTAAATTTCTTTTAGGTGGTTTATTTCTTAATACAACTTCGTATTATAATTTTTCTTTAGTTATTTGATTTAGGTGAAAAGATAATTTGATGGTGGAATTTTATACGGAGTATATTTTCATATCTTATTAATATTTAATTATTTACTTTTCTTTCGTTTCTTTAATTATTTAAACGTATTTACAAATTCGTATGTTCTATACATTTAAATTTTATAAACACAACAACTATTTAAGAAGTCGTTGTCTTTAAAGTATATTTTAAATTTTAATGATAGTACTCAATTTATAAGTTTTTCTAAAAGTAAATTTTTAGAAATTAACTTTATTATAATAATACTTCCACTTACATATTAATTCTTTTTATGGTTTTTATAACTTAAATTTTCTACTAAGTCATTTTACTTTATCTTTTTATAGGATTGTCATTTAAACACTTTATCTTTTTGTTAAACATATTTATAATACAAATTTCTAACTTTATTCAATAAAAGCTTTACTTAGGTTTATTTTATATTTCCAAGTACTTTATTTCTTTTTATTATTTTAACTAAATACTTATTTAGTATATTTTAAGTTCATTGTAAATTTTAGAGTTTTAACAAAGTAATCTTTATAGTAATTGTGAGATATGACTTTTTATATAATTATTTATTTTAGAAACTTTAATATGAGTAACTTAATTTATATTTTTACTTTTAGTATGATTTAATATTAATTTAAACTTAATATTCTTTTAACTTAATTCTTTATTTTTAGTTATATTTCGATTTAACATTTTAGTGACGATAGATAAGTTATATTAATTTAATTTATTTACTTAAGTTATTTAATAACATTTTAAGTTTTATTTTATACTTGTGATACATAAACTTTATATATTTTAATTTACACATAACAATTGATTTTAACACGATAATATTACAATTAAATTCAACATTAATTCAACAACACATTTTTCACTCAAAACATATTATCACAAAATCAGATAAATATCATATTTCACAAATCAATTCAACATTATATTATAACCAAAATTAACACTCAATTTCATACTATAGCGATTCATACAAAGTTATTAAATAAACTGGTACGGGAGGTATAAGTGCCTAATGCATAACTAGCTCACTTTTAATAACAGATTAATTAAAGTAAAACCAAAACGTTAATGTTAGAGATTTTGAGGAAGAAATCGAGTCACCTAAAATTGGCTCACGAACAGAGGCCTCCAATTAAAAACCCGATTTAAATGCTTTCCAAAGCACGACAACGGTGCGACCCAACCCGACAAAAGTAGCAGTGCATTCCACCATAATTAAATTAGGGGCAGTGGTAGTGACGGCCCGAAATAGAGCAGCCGAGAGAGGAGGCAACAGAGCATGACCACGGTGGTAGTATCCCGAGGACGCTCCGGCGAAGGCGGCCGTAGTCGGAGTTAAAACATGGCAGAAAAACAGGGGAGGTAAAGTGAATTAGAGTTGGCGAAATCAATTGACGATAAAATTTATCGACAGCAACGATAAGTGTGAATTAAGTCGACAATTACTTAATCAACGAAATGAAATCGAAATGGAAAACGAAATGGAATAGAAAAATTGAAATGAACAGGAGGCTCACCAAATGGAGGCGGCAGAGCACGGTGGCAGGTGACGGTGGTGATGGTGGCCTGGTTGGTCGGAGGCAGAGCTCCGGTGAGAGTACAAAGAGGGAGCAGAGGAGGCGAGGTGGTGGCAACAACGTGACAGAGAGAGGAGAGAAAAAGAGGCGGCCAGAACAGGGGAGAAAGAGGTCACGGTGGTGGTCACCGTGGTGGTGGTGTACGGTCCAGGCCATGGTGGTGGTCCGTGTCAGAGGCCGAGGAGAAAAAGGAGGAACCCGGTGGTGGTGTATGGTGGGCCGAAAACAGGGGAGAAAGGAGGAGAGGGATACGGTGGTGCTCATGGTGGTAGCGGTGGCCGTCGAGCTCAAGGTCGCCTCCCATGGCGGCCGCTGCTGTTGTCTTCGTCGTTGTTGTTGTTATTGTTGTATTTGTTTGTTTTGTTTTATTATTATTATTATTATTATTATTATTATTATTATTATTATTATTATTATTATTATTATTATTATTATTATTATTATTATTATTATTATTATTATTATTATTATTATTATTATTATTATTATTATTATTATTATTATTATCATTGTTGTTGTTGGCGTGTTGTTCGTTGTTGTTGAGCTGCTGTTGTTGTTGGTCCTCTAATGGAGGATTTAAAGTGAGAAAATAAAGAGGAAGAGAAGATGAGGATGAAGGAGATGAATATCAGAAAAGTGGGGTTTATAAGGGGAAAGTTAAGGTGTATGAGAGAAGATAATAAAAAAAAATAAAATATCCAACTCAAGTGGATGTCGACATAAGGGTGGGAAATTTGGGTCAGTTTTTCCGATTTGCTCTGTTTCATTCGTTCTTATTTATAAATCTTTATATTTTATAAAGTGTATTATTTATAATATATTTCGTTGTAGTTCTATTTTTATTTTCTATATCTTTAAACTTATATTTTAAAATTAAATGGTATATAAAAATATTAGTTACAAATTTTGTTACGGTCTCACAGATTTTCAAACGGTCTGCTAATTTGCTAGATACATTTCAATAAAATTATTTTTATTCAAGTAATAATAATTTTTAAAGTAAAACGCAAATTTATTAAGTTTAATAAAACCAATTGAATCAAGGTTTTAGTTTGACAAGTATTTTAAGAATAAAAATATAATACAGATTAATATAAAAATCGAGAAAGTTTAACTAGAAATATCTTGAGAAGTTTATTTAATCGAAATTTTTCAGCCGCGTTTTTGAAATAATTGAATAAAAGTTAATTTATATAAATTTTAATTTAAGAATTTTGTTAAAATAATTAATTAGTATTAATAAAAACACGGGGTGTTACAATCCTACCCCCTTAAGAAAAGTTTCGTCCCCGAAACTTGAATAGGATGGATAACTGCTCGAGATTAAAAAGCAGTTGGAGAAAACATTGATGTTTTTGGAATTGGAAGATTAATATTGCTCTTGATTGGGTATGAATTTTCTAAAAAGGAAAGATTGAAGAACTTAATAACTTAATAATATAAATAATTCTTTTTCGAATTAACATCCAAATGTTGCTGCATTGTCATTTTCAAAAACTATCGAGAAAGAGGTTTTCAAAAAGGTAGGGCCTAGAAGTTCTGTACGGAATTAAATTAATTAAAAATAATAAGCGTTTTAAGAATTAAAACAATTTATTTAAATTTGAAAATAAATGTTAACCTTAAAATAGCTAGGTTGAAATAGGAAATTTTAAGATTTAAATTGGACTTTAATAAAATCAAATTATAGTCCTACCCCCTTAAGAAGTTTTAAACGTATATACATAATATTATTTTTGTTACTTTTAATGATCACGTGTATATGAAATATAGCCTTAGGAAAACGGCATTTAGGGAAATTATGTAAAAGTCGTCGTGATCATAATTAAAATATGAGCTTTAATGAATTTAAGGAAATTCAGGTTATCGTTGAATGATAAATAAAATTTTAGAAAATTATGGATAACCTAGTTTATATAGCTCATTTTCTTAAATTATTATTATAATGTTATTAGGTGAAACGAAAATGTTATAAATCATATTTAGGATACGATTCGAAATTTAAAATAAGGGGTTATATCAAAAGAAAATATGATATATGTAAGTATATCTTGACGAGAGAAAATTGTAATAGATATGCCAAGTTCGAAAGCTATTTAAAATATAAAGAAGATAATTTCAGAACTGAAGACAAAAGACGAAACTTCAGTGTATAAGGTTAATAAGTACATCGTAGAAATTATAATTTAAGAGTTCAAACATTTTATAACAAGGAAGTACGTTTAAGAGGTTGAATAAAAAGTTAACGAAATTACAAAGGAAATATAAAGTCATTTTTATTTGAGATTGAAGAGAACAAATAATAATTAACTTTATGAATTCAATTAGTAAGTATTATAGATAGATTTCAAGATTAGAAATTTTAGAAACTAAAATTAATTGTAAGGGGTCAAAAGAACGAAGTAATCAAGTTCGAAGGTAGAGTATAAAGATTAAGGAGTTTATGAAAATTCGTAAGCAAGAGTAATATAATTTTACGAGATTAAAAGGAAGGGATGAAAATCATTTTAAGAAGTCAGTTATTGGGAATTATTGAATTAGGAATTCAACAATTTTGAAAGAGTTAAATTTTTTTTTTTTTTACGAGGTTGTAAAATCATTGAGTTAACTTCTTTTTGGTAGGGAATTTAAAATGGAAAAGGAAACACTAAAATCATGGGGAGATTAAATATTAGGAAATTTTATGATTAGAAAATCTGAAAATTGAAAAGCGTTGAAATGATGGTGATCATTAGAGATCGATTTTGATATAGCTTTAGAAATCTTCAATGCTAAAGAAATCTTCGACGTCTTGAAATTTGTCTTAGATAGCGTGATTCTTGATACGTCTCTTCGCATGCACTTTTGGTCTTGTCTTCAAGTCTTACATTTGCGAGAAAATAAACAGAGATAAAAATCCATTTTATGAAGTCATTATAGAAGTATAAGTTAGGAAAGTTATATTTTAGAAGAAGAAGATAAGTTAAATAGATTTAAAAATATTGGAGGGGATGAATAATAATTTAGTTAATAAGGATGTTAGAGAAAGTTATAGAGGCCTTCAAGGCAATAGAATTCCTCGAGGTCTAGAACGTCTTTTCAGATCGTTCGACTCTTGATGCGTCCATTTCCATGTACTTGACTTCTTGTCGTCTTGTCTTCACTTCATACGTCTCGATTTTTTTGTAACGTTAGTATAAGAGACTTGTTAGTCAAAAAGTTAGTCAGAGAGCACTTAGCAAGCAAGAAAAGAGAAATAAAAATCTATCGAGGTTATATGACGGTCGAAAATTCTAAAATCTAGGTCAGTCGGTCAATCCTTAAAATGTCTACCCATTCTCACATTTAAAGCGATCTAAGTTATTATTTTAGCGATTTAGGATTTCTAATTCATTATTTGATCCTATAAGTCTATGCCGGACATATATATTAATATGTATGTCTAGCCCAGGTGTCTTCTCGCTAGATGAGATAACCTTAAGTTATTCACGGTCGCAAGACAGCTTTGATACCAACAGTAACAACCCGGTTTTTCGTGACTTAATTAAACTAAGGCGGAAAATTAATTAAGTCTAATACATGCCGGATGTTAAATAAATTACACTCAAATGGCATAGGATACAAATATATATTACAATCTCTCAAAGAAAACAAGCGAAACATCCTAATCGTCCCGATAGTCCTGAGTCTCGAGAGTTTCCTGCAACGGAGACAAAAACACAAAATAGGAGGATCTCCCGCTCAGAGGCGGGAAGTGACTGTTCTAACCAACAACCTCTAAACCAAAGTTTTGGTTTATTTAACCTATGATTAAAAGTAACTTGGCAAAGACTAAACGCCAGATAACTACCGTAGCCACCTTATGTTAATAAAATTGGACAAATAGCATATAATATCAGTTCTCACATATAGATATTTAAATCTCATGCAACATGATAAACAAAACTTAAAACATTTCAATTTATAGAATCACAATAAATAAACATGACTATCACCTCAATTAATATAATATATATATAAAACCTAAATTATGGGAATCAAGATATATGCATAAGCCGTAATCAATTCAATAAACACATAGTCATGAACAATCATGCAATTCTAAACATATGCAATATAGAAAATAAATAAATAAAACACATTGCAAGTAGACAAGCAAAAACATATAAGGAATCATAATAATTCAAATATGAGCATACGTCAAATCATATAATCATAAAACATTTCTCGATAATCATACTAAACAAGGCAATCTCAACTCAAGGACAACATCATTCAGACAATAACCAATCAAAACAAGGAAATACATTCAACATGTGATAACAAATGAGTCTTCGTTAGTAAGGCGGAAGCATGCAGACATAATCCGCGCGATAGCGATCAGGGCCAACATAACTTGGACATGACTGACAGGCTAAAGATATCTAAGGTAATAAGGACGATTCAATCCCTTGTCTAATGTATGCATACACTACCTATCGAGGATCATACGTATTCGCTATTCAAAAGGTATCACCGACGAAAAAGTTCGACTATCACCAGAGACGGGTACCCCCGGGTGGGGCTGGCGTTTCCAATTACTAATATATGGGCCCACGGAAATATCAAGGATGCCCCATCTCTGAGGTTGTATATACCGTGTCGAGTAGCAATCTTAAGATCGTTATTTCGCCTTGGGCAACTCTGAGAGGGAGCCCAAGTCCCCATATACAGCTACCTCATTAACATCGAATTTCAAGAGTCGCAACATGGCGAACAATCCAAGTATTTTATTCAAGTAGTTCATTTTCTCAAATTCTTATTTCCTCGTTTAATCGTAACAAGTGACAATTCTAAATATTAATAATATCGTCGAACTTTGTATAATGAAAATATTAATTTTAACAGTTCTTCAGATAAACGGAAACACATAGAAAAACTTAAATATTTATTTTGAGTCCGTTAAGTAGATTTTAAATATTTTCACTATTCATTATTTTGTACGTATTTTTATACATATGCGTATTTTTATACTTTGTACGTACTTTTATACTTGTGCGTATTTTTATAGTTCATACTTCTACGTATTTCATTATACTTATGCATTATTAGTATTTTATATTTTAGTAAATAATAATAGTTCATTTTCTTTATAAGTTTGATTAAGTTTCATTTAAATTTTTAGTAATTTAAAGTAGATTAGTGATTAGTGATTAGTGATATAAATAATTGAATTTTATTATAACCCACACTTATTTCTTCCTTTTTATTTAAATCGTAAAGTGTTAAGTGATTTAGTATTCATAACATTTATTTTAGCTTAGAAATATTACCTATAAGATATTCGACAATTTTTATTATTCTTGGTAAAATACGATTAAGTGACATTTAGTTAAATTTCTTTTAGGTGGTTTATTTCTTAATACAACTTCCTATTATAATTTTTCTTTAGTTATTTGATTTAGGTGAAAAGATAATTTGATGGTGGAATTTTATACGGAGTATATTTTCATATCTTATTAATATTTAATTATTTACTTTTCTTTCGTTTCTTTAATTATTTAAACGTATTTACAAATTCGTATGTTCTATACATTTAAATTTTATAAACACAACAACTATTTAAGAAGTCGTTGTCTTTAAAGTATATTTTAAATTTTAATGATAGTACTCAATTTATAAGTTTTTCTAAAAGTAAATTTTTAGAAATTAACTTTATTATAATAATACTTCCACTTACATATTAATTCTTTTTATGGTTTTTATAACTTAAATTTTCTACTAAGTCATTTTACTTTATCTTTTTATAGGATTGTCATTTAAACACTTTATCTTTTTGTTAAACATATTTATAATACAAATTTCTAACTTTATTCAATAAAAGCTTTACTTAGGTTTATTTTATATTTCCAAGTACTTTATTTCTTTTTATTATTTTAACTAAATACTTATTTAGTATATTTTAAGTTCATTGTAAATTTTAGAGTTTTAACAAAGTAATCTTTATAGTAATTGTGAGATATGACTTTTTATATAATTATTTATTTTAGAAACTTTAATATGAGTAACTTAATTTATATTTTTACTTTTAGTATGATTTAATATTAATTTAAACTTAATATTCTTTTAACTTAATTCTTTATTTTTAGTTATATTTCGATTTAACATTTTAGTGACGATAGATAAGTTATATTAATTTAATTTATTTACTTAAGTTATTTAATAACATTTTAAGTTTTATTTTATACTTGTGATACATAAACTTTATATATTTTAATTTACACATAACAATTGATTTTAACACGATAATATTACAATTAAATTCAACATTAATTCAACAACACATTTTTCACTCAAAACATATTATCACAAAATCAGATAAATATCATATTTCACAAATCAATTCAACATTATATTATAACCAAAATTAACACTCAATTTCATACTATAGCGATTCATACAAAGTTATTAAATAAACTGGTACGGGAGGTATAAGTGCCTAATGCATAACTAGCTCACTTTTAATAACAGATTAATTAAAGTAAAACCAAAACGTTAATGTTAGAGATTTTGAGGAAGAAATCGAGTCACCTAAAATTGGCTCACGAACAGAGGCCTCCAATTAAAAACCCGATTTAAATGCTTTCCAAAGCACGACAACCAAGTGACCCAACCCGACAAAAAGTAGCAGTGCATTCCACCATAATTAAATTAGGGGCAGTGGTAGTGACGGCCGGAAATAGAGCAATGAGAGAGAGGCAATGAGCATGACCACGGTGGTAGTATCCCGAGGACGCTCCGGCGAAGGCGGCCGTAGTCGGAGTTAAAACATGGCAGAAAAACAGGGGAGGTAAAGTGAATAGAGTTGGCGAAATCAATTGACGATAAAATTTATCGACAGCAACGATAAGTGTGAATTAAGTCGACAATTACTTAATCAACGAAATGAAATCGAAATGGAAAACGAAATGGAATAGAAAAATTGAAATGAACAGGAGGCTCACCAAATGGAGGCGGCAGAGCACGGTGGCAGGTGACGGTGGTGATGGTGGCCTGGCTGGTCGGAGGCAGAGCTCCGGTGAGAGTACAAAGAGGGAGCAGAGGAGGCGAGGTGGTGGCAACGACGTGACAGAGAGAGGAGAGAAAAAGAGGCGGCCAGAACAGGGGAGAAAGAGGTCACGGTGGTGGTCACCGTGGTGGTGGTGTACGGTCCAGGCCATGGTGGTGGTCCGTGTCAGAGGCCGAGGAGAAAAAGGAGGAACCCGGTGGTGGTGTATGGTGGGCCGAAAACAGGGGAGAAAGGAGGAGAGGGATACGGTGGTGCTCATGGTGGTAGCGGTGGCCGTCGAGCTCAAGGTCGCCTCCCATGGCGGCCGCTGCTGTTGTCTTCGTCGTTGTTGTTGTTATTGTTGTATTTGTTTGTTTTGTTTTATTTTATTATTATTATTATTATTATTATTATTATTATTATCATTGTTGTTGTTGGCGTCTTGTTCGTTGTTGTTGAGCTGCTGTTGTTGTTGGTCCTCTAATGGAGGATTTAAAGTGAGAAAATAAAGAGGAAGAGAAGATGAGGATGAAGGAGATGAATATCAGAAAAGTGGGGTTTATAAGGGGAAAGTTAAGGTGTATGAGAGAAGATAATAAAAAAAAATAAAATATCCAACTCAAGTGGATGTCGACATAAGGGTGGGAAATTTGGGTCAGTTTTTCCGATTTGCTCTGTTTCATTCGTTCTTATTTATAAATCTTTATATTTTATAAAGTGTATTATTTATAATATATTTCGTTGTAGTTCTATTTTTATTTTCTATATCTTTAAACTTATATTTTAAAATTAAATGGTATATAAAAATATTAGTTACAAATTTTGTTACGGTCTCACAGATTTTCAAACGGTCTGCTAATTTGCTAGATACATTTCAATAAAATTATTTTTATTCAAGTAATAATAATTTTTAAAGTAAAACGCAAATTTATTGAGTTTAATAAAACCAATTGAATCAAGGTTTTAGTTTGACAAGTATTTTAAGAATAAAAATATAATACAGATTAATATAAAAATCGAGAAAGTTTAACTAGAAATATCTTGAGAAGTTTATTTAATCGAAATTTTTCAGCCGCGTTTTTGAAATAATTGAATAAAAGTTAATTTATATAAATTTTAATTTAAGAATTTTGTTAAAATAATTAATTAGTATTAATAAAAACACGGGGTGTTACAGTTATTCCTACCTTGTTTTCCTTCCACTCCTTTCCCTCTTCAAACTCTCTTCCCTTTCGCTCATCTTCTAAAATCACACTCGATGAGTCGTGTACAATTAAATTATCACTCAAATCGGGAGAGGGAACACAAAAGTTAGGGTCATAGTCTTCCTCATCATCATCATCCCAAAAACCTTCATGGTTATCAATATCACAAGTCTCGTAGGAATTACTCACATTGGGCTTAGAGGGAGGGGGTGTATCAAGCTCGACATCATACTCCACCTTAGATTCATCAAAATTAAGAGCATGATCATCCTGTGCCTCAAGTCTAGATATAGCTTCCGCCATTTGTGTAACCTGGCTCTCAAGGTTTTGGATACTAGCCCTAGTATCCTGTTGGATTTGCATCACATTAATCGTAAGGGCTCTAATCATTTCCTCTGTAGACATAGATGAACTAGGTGGGGTGTTCAAGGTTTCTCTAGGCCTTGTTAGAGCTCTCCTATGGGGTGAATTGTACAACTCCCATTGTTCAGTGTCATGAGCCAAATATAGGAAGAAATCCCACTTCTCCTCATAACTTAAGCCATCAATGAACCTCCCTTCGGTCATATTATCCACATGACCTGCAGTTTCTTCATTCAAACCGTTATATATCACATGACAAAGCTCCCAAGTTTGATAAGGATGACGACAACGAATAACGTACTCATGGAGCCTATTAAAATATTTATAAAACAATTCATTCTCGTATTGAGGAAAATACTTGGTAGCCATCTAACCTAAAATAAAACAAAAACAAAACTAAAACTAAGAACTAAAAGAAAAAATAAAATAAAGAACTATATACACTAAACTAAAAACACAATTAACGCCTAATTCCCCGGCAACGGCGCCAAAATTTGACGGGCTTAAAGTCGTATGCCGCAAATTACAATTTATAATCACTTAAATCCTAAATACTAAACAAGTAGTAAAATGGAAGTAAGGGTCGATCCCACAGAGAAATAGGCTAACTGTGATAAAGTAAAGTGTAAAGAATGCAATAATAATACGGAGTAATTAAATAACAGTAACAAGTTGGGGGGTTTTGGTTCAGTAAATACTACTAAAAGAAAACTAGCTAATGACTATAATAAATAAAGGATTTGAAACAAATATGAGAAAGGTCTTGACACGATACGATATCCACAAACGATAAAATCACCGATCATAGAAAACAATTAAACCACTTTACTTGAGTACTTTATTGGGAAAGCTAATACCTTTCAATAATATTAACTTACGTATTTCCTCTTTAATCAGTAATTAGGTCAAATCGGATGCCCTAAATTACCCTTTCTAAGACTAACCCAAATCACGCGATATCAAGTTCAAGTCTAAAGAAGAATTAACACGAGAATCAATAAAGATGACTAATACTAACAACGCAGTTAATACTCGAGTCACAAATTCAATTCCTTTTATGATTAATTCACGACAAACGGAGTACAATAAATCAATCACAATTGCTACCGCGATAAGATTAATAAAGCAAACTGAGCCAATAATCAAATCTAGCAAATTAATTAATAATAACCCTAATTAGTTGTACACCCTAATCAAGATTAAAATCAATAATAATAAGAACAAGGAATTAAATAATACTCAAAGTAAAGTAGAGAAATAGATAATCTCACGAATTAATTACCGACGCTTCAATCGATCTTATCAAGAAATTAAAAGTTTAGCTACGCATGATTTTTGAGAAAATCATCAAAATTTATTAGAGAAGTAAACCTTATTAGAACTGATGAAAAGATAATTAAGAGGCTAATGAATAATAATAATAATAACAAGTACGGAGTATATATGAATGAATCCCATCCACTAGAGCTAATAAAATAATAATAAATCTAAAAAGCATCCTTAGAGTTTCCTAAAAGCAAACAAATAAGTCAACCGTAGTTTCCAAACAATGCTGCGCTGCGTACAACTCCTCGCGTGTCATCCGCCTGCTACTTGTGTCGTGGTCGTGTGACCTCACAAAACTTCGTCTAAGCTCCTTCTTATTCCCGACTCGCTCCATCCTCGTTGTAGCACGCTTAAAAACACGATATAACGTCACAACCTCGGATAATACCAAATCACTCGTAAGTCACAAAATCATCGTAAAATTACATTTAAACCTTCCAAAACGCGCTCAAAACACCACTCCTAATACCTACTAAATACGACTCATCAGAGATTCATATGTGATTAGGTGCTAAATGCTTGTTTTAGTGCTAATTATCTTTGTCTCTTTCCCAAGTTTTGATCTTTAATGTGTTTCTTTGGATTAAAGTTGTGTGCTTTGCATGATTTGTCCATTGACTATGGTAGTTTATGCATGGATGTTATCATAAATTGCTAATGTTTGGGAAAGTTCTAATATTTGATTAGTTTTGGTTGAGTAAACAAGGTTATTATTTGTTAGAATTGTTGAACTTTTCTTGGTTGAAAGTGAGACTAATTATGCCAAGTTGCTCTCTTTAATTGTTGAAATCATCTTTTACTTGCTTTTACTTGTTGAATTTGTCTAAATTTTCCTCTTGATTAGTGTGAGTTTTTTACTTGCTAACAAAACCTTTAAAACCCCCCTTTTTATTTACTTTATTAGTGACATTAGAAATACACATAGCCTAATTAATAAGTCTTTCCTTTGGGTTCGACCCTATTCTTACCGCTCGACTACGTGTTTTGTGTGAACCGAATAGGCTTTATAAATTGTTAATTTGACCCCTTTTAGAGCGACATAAAAGTGCCCGTCAAATTTTGGCGCCGTTGCCAGGGACTAGTCGATAGTTTGTATTTAGTATGTATTTTTTGTTATCATATTTCATTATAAAAAAAAAAAAAAAAAAAAAAAGAAATTCTAAATAAAGAAATACCCCGATAATTTGAAAACCCGAAAGGGCAGCTTATGCAAAATATGGGGGGCCTCGCTTTTGGGAGCCTTAGTATGCAACCATTAGCAACAAAATTGAGGTCAAAAGAGCCTAAAAAGGGCCATATTTACCCCTAAGTATGGGGCTAATACTAATATCCCGTACTATGGGCTCATGTTTGTGATATTTTGCATTTTGTTGTGGCGTTAGCGGCATAAGAAGCGGAGAAAAAAGCAGGGTGGAAGGGTAGGTTAGAGTGCACCGAGACCATTGGAGTTTCGGGGGGAGAATGTTACATTTGTATGGTGCTTGGTGCACTAGGTGTTTGGAGGTGTGTATGGTGACTCTTGGTGTCTTGAGGCTACTTACTTTGTTGGGTGATGTTGTGATGCCATGTTAGCCTAAGGTGTGAATGTTGGAGAGATAAGGGGAGTATGATAAGTCAAAGTTTGATTGGGATATGAGTCGAAGGAGATTGTAGTGAGGGCTTGGAGTTGGTGGAACATCATGTGAGGATTTGAATGAGATATAAGAAGGTCGAAGAGAGGTTAGGACCGACTTAGATGAGGGAGTCATAAGGAGGAAGATGTGTGATGGACGAGATTTGTTTGTTGGTTTTTGTTTGAAGGATCGAGCTAGCTCCATTCTCTTCTATTGATCTTGAGGAGATTGATTGTTCAAAGTCTCGGAGTTTACTCGGGACGAGTAAAGGTTCAAGTGTGGGGGAGTTTCATAAGTCGGTTTTAGTAGGTATTTATTAGAAGAATTTAAGTGAATAATATCGGGTTTTGGAGCGATTTTGAGTACTTTAATGATGAAATGTCGAATTCCATCCGAGTCGTTTATTTTCGGTTTTTGTTGCAAGTAATGTTAGGCTAAATTATGAAGTCTTCAATAAAGGTTCAAGGCCCAACAATGAGGCATAAAAGAGGCCCAAGAAGGAAGTCTAGAAAAGTCAAATCGAAAAAGCGGAGAAAAAAATGCAGCAACTTATTTACAGCAGCCTTCGGCGCGACCCGCGCCCATCCTGGCGCAACTCACGCCCTCTGCCAGCTCTGTTTTTTACGCGTAGCCGCAATTGTTTGTTTCGAAGTTGATTTTATTCCATCATATATAAGGCTTATATAGGGTTTTAGAGAGACATTATAACATATCATAAAACATCTTTAGACATCTTTTTATCATCTACAAACTTTTAAACATTAGAATGTTAGATCTAAGATTGGGTTTTTCATGTTAATGGAAGGCTAATCTTCTCATAAACTTGGTGTAATTCTTCAAGCTTTTAACTTTCCATTGTAAGACAATTCTCTACAATTTTAATCCTTGTTTAATATGAATCTCTTTGACTTTATTGATATATTTGCATGAATTTCTCTCTTATTTTGATCACCTTTGTTTGAATTTATGCAAATTGATGTCCTTCTTTATCAATAGTGGATATTATTATTGATGTTGATTTTTGAGGCAAACTTTCTCCACATTGAAATGGATATTATGGAAATGTTGAGATAGTGGGAGATTCATATGTGATTAAGTGCTAAATGCTTGTTTTAGTGCTAATTATCTTTGTCTCTTTCCCAAGTTTTGATCTTTAATGTGTTTCTTTGGATTAAAGTTGTGTGCTTTGCATGATTTGTCCATTGACTATGGTAGTTTATGCATGGATGTTATCATAAATTGCTAATGTTTGGGAAAGTTCTAATATTTGATTAGTTTTGGTTGAGTAAACAAGGTTATTATTTGTTAGAATTGTTGAACTTTTCTTGGTTGAAAGTGAGACTAATTATGCCAAGTTGCTCTCTTTAATTGTTGAAATCATCTTTTACTTGCTTTTACTTGTTGAATTTGTCTAAATTTTTCCTCTTGATTAGTGTTAGTTTTTTACTTGCTAACAAAACCTTTAAAACCCCCCTTTTTATTTACTTTATTAGTGACATTAGAAATACACATAGCCTAATTAATAAGTCTTTCCTTTGGGTTCGACCCTATTCTTACCGCTCGACTACGTGTTTTGTGTGAACCGAATAGGCTTTATAAATTGTTAATTTGACCCCTTTTAGAGCGACATAAAAGTGCCCGTCAAATTTTGGCGCCGTTGCCAGGGACTAGTCGATAGTTTGTATTTAGTATGTATTTTTTGTTATCATATTTCATTAAAAAAAAAAAAAAAAAATTCTAAATAAAGAAATACCCCGATAAGTTGTAAACCCGAAAGGGCAGCTTATGCAAAATATGGGGGGCCTCGCTTTTGGGAGCCTTAGTATGCAACCATTAGCAACAAAATTGAGGTCAAAAGAGCCTAAAAAGGGCCATATTTACCCCTAAGTATGGAGCTAACACTTATATCCCGTACTATGGGCTCATGTTTGTGATATTTTGCATTTTGTTGTGGCGTTAGCGGCATAAGAAGCGGAGAAAAAAGAAGGGTGGAAGGGTAGGTTAGAGTGCACCGAGACCATTGGAGTTTCGGGGGGAGAATGTTACATTTGTATGGTGCTTGGTGCACTAGGTGTTTGGAGGTGTGTATGGTGACTCTTGGTGTCTTGAGGCTACTTACTTTGTTGGGTGATGTTGTGATGCCATGTTAGCCTAAGGTGTGAATGTTGGAGAGATAAGGGGAGTATGATAAGTCAAAGTTTGATTGGGATATGAGTCGAAGGAGATTGTAGTGAGGGCTTGGAGTTGGTGGAACATCATGTGAGGATTTGAATGAGATATAAGAAGGTCGAAGAGAGGTTAGGACCGACTTAGATGAGGGAGTCATAAGGAGGAAGATGTGTGATGGACGAGATATGTTTGTTGGTTTTTGTTTGAAGGATCGAGCTAGCTCCACGCTCTTCTATTGATCTTGAGGAGATTGATTGTTCAAAGTCTCGGAGTTTACTCGGGACGAGTAAAGGTTCAAGTGTGGGGGAGTTTCATAAGTCGGTTTTAGTAGGTATTTATTAGAAGAATTTAAGTGAATAATATCGGGTTTTGGAGCGATTTTGAGTACTTTAATGATGAAATGTCGAATTCCATCCGAGTCGTTTATTTTCGGTTTTTGTTGCAAGTAATGTTAGGCTAAATTATGAAGTCTTCAATAAAGGTTCAAGGCCCAACAATGAGGCATAAAAGAGGCCCAAGAAGGAAGTCAAGAAAAGTCAAATCGAAAAAGCGGGGAAAAAAATGCAGCAACTTATTTACAGCAGCCTTCGGCGCGACCCGCGCCCATCCTGGCGCGACTCACGCCCTCTGCCAGCTCTGTTTTTCACGCGTAGCCGCAATTGTTTGTTTCGAAGTTGATTTTATTCCATCATATATAAGGCTTATCTAGGGTTTTAGAGAGACATTATAACATATCATAAAACATCTTTAGACATCTTTTTATCATCTACAAACTTTTAAACATTAGAATGTTAGATCTAAGATTGGGTTTTTCATGCTAATGGAAGGCTAATCTTCTCCTAAACTTGGTGTAATTTTTCAAGCTTTTAACTTTCCATTGTAAGACAATTCTCTACTATTTTAATCCTTGTTTAATATGAATCTCTTTGACTTTATTGATATATTTGCATGAATTTTTCTCTTATTTTGATCACCTTTGTTTGAATTTATGCAAATTAATGTCCTTCTTTATCAATAGTGGATATTATTATTGATGTTGATTTTTGAGGCAAACTTTCTCCACATTGAAATGGATATTATGGAAATGTTGAGATAGTGGGAGATTCATATGTGATTAAGTGCTAAATGCTTGTTTTAGTGCTAATTATCTTTGTCTCTTTCCCAAGTTTTGATCTTTAATGTGTTTCTTTGGATTAAAGTTGTGTGCTTTGCATGATTTGTCCATTGACTATGGTAGTTTATGCATGGATGTTATCATAAATTGCTAATGTTTGGGAAAGTTCTAATATTTGATTAGTTTTGGTTGAGTAAACAAGGTTATTATTTGTTAGAATTGTTGAACTTTTCTTGGTTGAAAGTGAGACTAATTATGCCAAGTTGCTCTCTTTAATTGTTGAAATCATCTTTTACTTGCTTTTACTTGTTGAATTTGTCTAAATTTTTCCTCTTGATTAGTGTTAGTTTTTTACTTGCTAACAAAACCTTTAAAACCCCCCTTTTTATTTACTTTATTAGTGACATTAGAAATACACATAGCCTAATTAATAAGTCTTTCCTTTGGGTTCGACCCTATTTTTACCGCTCGACTACGTGTTTTGTGTGAACCGAATAGGCTTTATAAATTGTTAATTTGACCCCTTTTAGAGCGACATAAAAGTACCCGTCAAATTTTTGCGCCGTTGCCAGGGACTAGTGTAACACCCCGGCCCCAACTAAAGGCCGAAATGTCATTCACGGTAGCTCGCCAGGCTGCGTACATCACCCACAGACCAACACAGGCCCTTTCCAGCGCACTTTGTCCTCACTCGTGCGCATCCTGAGAACTTCCCAGGAGGTCACCCATCCTAAGACTACTCTCAAGCAAGCACGCTTAACTGAAGAGTTCTTAAGATGAGCCACCAGAAAAAAAGATGCATCTTGTTGATATGAGTAGTACTTACAATCCTTTTAAGCACTAGGTCACTTGAGCTCATCACATGGACCAATTCAACGGGGAACCCGGCCCGAATAACCTCGGACAACACCGGGTGTTACACACCCCCACTTGAAGAACGCAACGTCCTCGTTGCGCCTGGTAGCTACTTACAATATAGCATTCCAGAATCCTCCCCAGCTAGGTGCATACCTAGCATTCGACCACACTACCTGAGTGCGTGCACTAGGATTCGACCACACGGTCACGGGTTGCTCGATACCATTTGTAACACCCCGGCCCCAACTAAAGGCCGAAATGTCATTCACGGTAGCTCGCCAGTCACAGACATCACCCATGCACCAACACACAGGCCCTTTCCAGCGCACTTTGTCCTCACTCGTGCGCATCCTGAGAACTTCCCAGGAGGTCACCCATCCTAAGACTACTCTCAAGCAAGCACGCTTAACTGAAGAGTTCTTAAGATGAGCCACCAGAAAAGAAGATGCATCTTGTTGATATGAGTAGTACTTACAATCCTTTTAAGCACTAGGTCACTTGAGCTCATCACATGGACCAATTCAACGGGGTGTTGGAGCTAGTGTCCTCCACAGTTAGTGTGATTAATTTTATTAAATCCCTTACAGGATCACAAAGGATACTTGTATTTAAAATCAGCTGATTAACGTATATCCAGAATTTGGCTTGCTAGAAAGTTTGACGTTACTGTCATATAGATGGCGGTGATCAGCTGGTCCTTATCGGTCACACCTATAGGACGATTTTATGAAATGTAATGTGATTACATTGATGCCTTAATTATATCTAAACAGTTAGAAAGTTGGAAATAAATTAGTGGGTGAGCTGAATTAAATGATTATTCAGCTAGATGAGCTGAATTAAGTGTTGATTCACATGTGTATAATAGTTATGAGCTACATTTATATTATAAATATATTTGATATTTATAGTTAAAATGATGCTATAAGTTATGTTATTTAATTCGTTGTATTATACGATAATCAATTAATTAAATACATATTATACATATTATTTTACATGTAATGTACATTTGAAATATACTAAAAACAAAATACACACAACACACACACACACTTCAAGTGTGTCGTGTGGTATGTATGTATGAATAATGTTTTTAGTTTGTTGATTTTAGTAAGTAATGGGTAGTTAATAGTTGATTAACCACCATTTACCATTACTTAATTAATCTACCCCACTAACTCATAAAACTACCCACTAAAACACATTATATACTAACTAGTTTACTCATAAGATGAGTGAATTAATTTTGGTGTTTTTGTTGTGTGTGTGTCGTGTATGTTGAGAGAAAAAGAGAGATTTTGTCTCATATTTTTCACTACCATATTTCCTAAAACTCTATATATTAATCGTAATATATTATACTCGTTTTCTAGCATAAACACAAGGCATTTCATAAGGCGTTTTGGGTGCAATCGTTAAGAGATATTCTACGTTGAATATTGTTCTTATAAACGTAATTTGGGTACGTTTTAGGAGGTTCTTAGGCCTTTCTTTGAAGTTTAAGAAATGTTATTTCTATATTCTTGTAATTCATATTATTATCATTTTGTATAATCTTGGGCATGTTAATACGATTAACATTTTTAGTAGCAATATCGTGTTTCATATTTCTACAAGTGGTATCAGAGCATTAGGCTCAAAATGATTTTAATATGGATTAAAATTGATAAATAAAATCGTTTATTTATTTAATATACCTCTCGGCATTTTTTTTTATGATTTTCGAAATTTTTGTTTTAATTTAATTATTTTAAATTGTTAGAATGATTAAGTTAAATTGATATGCAAATTTGTTATATGTTTATATTTTGATAAGATCATTATTTATGATGTATAACACTTATTTTTGGTTTAAATGTGATTAAAATCAAAATAATATGATTATGTGATAATTATAAAGTTTATTATATGATAATAAAATTTGTGACATAATTTATGAAATTATAAGTGTCAATTTGTTTTGCATATACAATATGTTTCGAAATTTTATATATATATATATATATATATATATACATGTCAATTTTTGTTGTTAAATATGATTTAATAAAAATTATTGTTATATATATATGTATAAAATTTTATGTTGGCCGAGATAATTGAATAAAAATTTGTTTTGTTTTTTTTTATTTTGGCCGAAATCTATTAAAATTGAATTAATATGATTGATTCATTTTGTTTTTAATTTGAAAGTCAAATTGTTTTTGTTTTAAAATGCCTTATTTTATTGTCATAAAATTGTTTATGATATATGAGTGTATATGATGCCATTTATTTTAAAATAGTTTAAAATGTTTATTGAATTGATTCATTATATGTGATATGTTGAATTAATTCTTATTTATCAATATATGTATGACATGATTGATTTTTATGTTAATAGGTGAATTTTTATGAAATTTTCACTTAAACATATTTTTAGTAGGTGGTTTGTGTTTTTTATGCATTTGGATGTATGAAATTTTTTGTTTTAGTTGATGAATGCGTTTATATTTGATTGCGTTTTATATCTAGTGTGGCCTAAGTTTCTTTTAATTGCATTTTCGTAATGATGAAAATGTGATTTTGGGATTTTCACATTTCCAACTTGTAATTTTCTTTTATCCTAGATTATTTGTAAATAGGATTTCTGATGTAATAGTAGTGAGACTGAAGAGGAGATTGAAGGTTTGCCATTCCTTTTGGTGATCCAAGACGGAGGTTTTGGAGCCTTGCTTTTGGAGTTAGGGTCCTTTCCTTCACTACTACAAAACTTAATATAGACATCACTTAAAAGACATCCAACTTAAAAACATATGACGTCTATTAAATATATGCATCATACTTAAAAAAACTGATGACTATGTAATCCATTATGCATCTGTTTTACGAGAAATCTGATGTCTACAAACCTTCCTTTTAATTAATTTTTGCATTCTATGAAAACACATCATACATCTAAAAAGTACAATGTCTAATTTTTATTCCCTATAAACTCTAATTTTCAACCTTCCAGTATACAATTTATAACCGACCCCAAACTTTACCCATTTCCTTAAAACCCTAGTTTTCCTTTGGAATCTCCATCCACGATTTAAATCTGCTATACATGACTTCAATGGCCTTCAATCGGAAGATTAGGTGTGTCTCTTCTCTTTCGTCTATTCCGAATTAGATATAGTTGATTAATTCTCAATTTTCTCAATTTAAATCAGATGTTTATTTATTTGTAATTTCGGTATCAAATCCTCGTTATTTCATTCATTGATTTTTGCATTATGAAATAGTTTGATTGGATTTGAAACAATAATTATGTAAGTCTGGTGTTTTCTTTCTTTTGTGCTTTCATTTTTTTTTTATAGGATAAATTGATACAATCAATTGTGTTCCAGAAGTGTATGGCTAAAAGTCCTAACTTTCTTAAGGTATTTCTACTTGCAAATGTTTAATTTCATGTTGGTGTTATTTAGTTTGCTTGATCAATTAATTTATTAATCTAGGTAGTTATTTTTAGATCTTTTTAGTTTGCTTGATGTATTGGTTATTTTTTCTGATCTGTAGTTATTTGTGGTGAGGTGGTGTTCATGTACAAAAATGGCGTCTCTAGGAACATTGCCTTTGCTTCGTCCATCATGGGTGATGGAGTTGTCTACTTGTAAATGATAGAAAGTGAGACTAGAGGAACTCGATCCGTGTTTGGTGTTCCTAAGGTGAGTTTCTATTGGCCAAATTATCATTCGTGGTAGAGGCTTTGGATTATTTTGTTGTCTCAACAAATTAGAATTCTGATCATGATACTAATTTTGATGCTTTTTCGGTTACTTTGTCAATATATAGCTGTATCATTCGTAAAGCCGTCGAACTATCCATGTGTGAGCATTGCCTAATTCACAATCATAGTGATTATTGACTTTCATTACTTAAATAATTGTCAGTAGTCTAATTTAAATACCAAGTCATTATTTAAAGTTTATGCTTAAATATATATGTTTTCATTATATGCGTTGTGATCGTATATAGATTTACAGCATATGCTAATTTTAATAGCTCAACATGAAAATATATGTAGCCTGAAATGCTTAGGTTGTATTTAGTGCCTTAATCATATACTCGTATGTTATATGGTTGGTCTATGCGTTAAACTACTACTTGCTTCTGGTAGAAGTGTTTATATAAACCATTTTAAGCTTTCAATCAATAATGCCATTAATCGTTTATTTTAATTATCGTAAGGTACTCATATACTCCGTAGTATGAGATTCCCACTTTATAGAATGCTAATATTATTGCTCGAGGAATGTGCTTAATCGACTAGTGCTTCATCCATATACTGTCATGCTACGAAGTTATTTGATTTTTATTTTTTAATTATTTCTTTCTTTCAGTGATGCCTCAAGCTTTCAAATGGAACTGTGGATTTAAGAAGGCCACATAATATCAAGTACGAAGGTTTGGAGAAGGAAATAAGCGTCTTATTGTAATTTCTGATGGTTTACGGGGTGAATTAAATAGGAAAAATTAATACGATGTTCAAATGATGATTTACCATATATATTGGTTACGTTAGTTTTCATAGTTTTTGGTAGGTTTACAAGGACGTAGAAAATTGGAGCATTCTATTGTAATTAACATTTTTTTTATATTAGTAAAATGTATGTTAAACCTCCACATGTGTGTATTTATCCCTATTGTATAATTTTTTTTTTTTTGCCAATTAGTACTCTAATGGACATCCGACTTTACTAAAACATGATGTCCATTATGTGAATAGACATCAAACTTTATAAAAGAATCTGATTTCTATATAGCTAATGTACATCAAACTTTTATAAAATAGATATATATTGCTCATATAGATATTAGACTTAAGACTGATGTCTATTGACCAGGAAATAGACATCTCTCAACTTAACATCTGACTTAAGTCTGATGTCTATTAATGAAATAATCCGATGTCTATAATCAGTTTTGTAGTAGTGCTTCAAGGATTCCAATTTGTATTTTAAAGGGTCCAATTTGATTGGATTCCGCTTTGTATCGTTTTTGTTAGGCCACACTAGGTTTTATGTGCTTGTTTTATTCTTGCTTTTCGTCTTTTTCCGCCTAAAATCAAACCACCTATATAGATGAATATTGATTCATTCCCACGTGTTAGTTAACATATGATGTTTTAACAAGTCATCGTTCAATTAGACTCACCTATATTGTTCACTTAAATGAGTTTTTTAATGGATGATGAGATCTCACTCTTTTTCTATTAAAATTGAGGTATAGTCTTTCTAAATCGAATCATTATGAATCCCTTGTTCGTCGGTGGGCATATAGGACCTGTTGTTAAATCCATGTGTACCCCTTCTACCTTGGGTAAGTAGTTGATGTCGATGTTAGTTGAACTCAACATTTGGTTTTCACTAATATGTGAGAATCGAAATGGACTATTAATAAATTTGAGAAATTTATGAACCAAGAGTTTTTAAAAGTTAAAAATTAGTCAAATAGTTGACTTATCGATTTATTGAAATTTGAGTCTTGGAATCGTTTATATAATTCTTGAGTGGGATCAATTGTATAAATGCTTTTAGTTTATTTACATGTTTTAAATAGACGCTTTAAATTTGATGATTGCTTATGTTTTTGTTTTATCTTCTTATATTGTAGATATATTTGTTGCTATTTCTGCTTTATTATGGCTGATAATAATGCTACCCCCGGCCCTAGTGCCGTCTTGACTAGGGAGTCATGGTTGCGTTCCTTTATGGACCATGTCTCCTAAAACCAAAACTACCGTCTCAAGTCAGATGGTAGTAACTTCACCGAATGGGAGGCGGCATTAAAGAATGCTGCCATCGCAGACGGAAAGCTGAAGTATCTCATGGAGCCAATTCCGGCTGAACCTACTGCTAGATCTGGAGCTCAACGAACTGCATATGATGAGTTTGTTAAAGAAGCGGGTGCGATTAAGAACGTACTCATATATGCAATGGATTCACATTTGCAACGTCGCTTCATTTCCCAAGGTGCAAATCGCATTTTCACCTCGCTGACTAATGAATTCTCGCAAGCTCCGAGAATTGTTAGGTATGATGCAACAGACGCTTCTTTGAAGCTGTCGCAAAGGGGCCAACTCCGTTAGCGCCCACATGCTTAATATGATTGAGAATGTGGAGAAGTTAGACGCTCTTGGTTGCAAGATTGAAGAGTCAATCATTGTTGATCGTATCCTACACTCTCTTCATGATGGATTCACTCAGTTTAGGGTGAATTACAACATGAATGATATGAAGAAAAGTCTTCACGAACTTCATTCTCTGCTTGTGCAAGCTGAGAAAGATCTTAATTTGAGTGGGAGTCACAAGAAAGATGTTCTTGTGGTACGCCTAAGGGAAAGGGAAAGGCACTCTTTGCCTCAATGCTAAGCGACCTCATTTCAAGAAGAAAGGTCAGCCTAAACCCAAGAGTGGTCCTGGGGAGTCAAGTCACTCAAAAGGCAAGAAGAGCAAAGAAAAGGAGGGAAAATGTCACCATTGCCAACAGTCTGGGCATTGGCGAAGGAATTGTCCTAAGTACCTCGAGGACATAAAAGCTGGACGTGCGACAGCTCAAGGTATGTCATCTAATATTCACATGATAGAAATTAATCATGCGAGTTCCTCTGTTTGGGTATTTGATACTGGATGTGGTTCTCACATTTGTAATCACTTGCAGGGCCTCCGGGACGTAAGACGTCTGGCTAAAGGCGATGTTGATTTACGTGTTGGGAATGGAGCAAAGGTTGCTGCTGTTTCTGTAGGAACTTACATCTTGTTTTTACCTAGTGGTTTGGAACTTTGTTTGGATAATTGTTATTATGTTCCTAGTTTGTCGAAGAACATTATTTCCGTTAACATGTTGGATGTTTATGGTTTTTCATTTATTATTAAGAACAATTGTTGTACTTTTTCTTTAAATGATGTTATTTATGGTCAAGCGTTTTTCGTGAATGGTATTTATGTTCTAGATCAAACGCAAGAAATATTTCATGTGAATAATAAAAAGGCTAAATTAGGTGATAAAGATCAAACGTATTTATGGCATTGTCGAATGGGACACATAAATGAAAAACGAGTAAAGAAACTCATTAAGAATGGGATTATTTCACCATTTGGCTATGAATCATTTGGTACTTGTGAATCATGTCTCATTGGAAAGATGACTCGTATATCCTTTAAAGGTATTGGAATGCGAGCCAGTGACTTACTAGGACTAATACATACCGATGTATGTGGACCAATGTCTGTCACAGCACGAGATGGCTATAGATATTTCATCACTTTTACTGATGATTTAAGTAGATATGGGTATGTCTATTTAATGAAACATAAAAGTGAATCTTTTGAGAAATTCAAGGAGTTTCAAAATAAGGTTGAGAACCAATTAGATAGAAAAATAAAGGCATTACGATCAGATCGTGGTGGTGAATATTTATCTAATGAATTTGATCAACACCTAAAGGATTGTGGCATTGTATCACAATTAACTCCACCTGGAACACCACAATTGAATGGTGTGTCTGAACGGAGAAATCGGACCTTGTTAGACATGGTTCGCTCCATGATGAGTCACACGGTGTTACCGGATTCATTATGGGGGTTTGCTCTAAATTCTGCTGCACTCATTCTAAACCACTTCACAAATCATCCATTTTAGGTCACAAATTATCAACCTCACATAATTAACAATTAACAAACAAATCTATATACCTACAGCACATAGGTCACCAATACAAAAATTCAGATCACATACAAGCAAAATTTGGTCACCAAAATTAGAATGATAACAATGTAGTACATAATCTAACAAATCCCCAAAATTAGGTCACCAATTACCGAATTTCCATTACAAATTAGCCAATTTACATCACAAAAATTTATACATCACCAACGAAGTTAACCACTTCACAAATCATCCATTTTAGGTCACAAATTATCAAACTCACATAATTAACAATTAACAAATACATCTAGATACCTACAGCACAAAAGGTCACCAATACAAAAATTCAGCACACATATAAGCAAAATTTGGTCACCAAAAATAAAATGATAACAACGTATTAAATAATCTAACAAATCTCCAAAATTAGGACACCAATTAGTGAATTTACATTACACGTTAGCCATTTTACATCACATAAACTTATACAAAACCAACGGTTAACCCCTTCACAAATCATCCATTTTAGGTCACAAACTATCAAACTCACAATATTAACAATTAACGAATACATCTAGATACCTACAGCACAAAAGGTCACCAATACACAAATTCAGATCACATATAAGCAATTTTTGGTCACCAATTATAGAATGATAACAAAGTAGTAAATAATCTAACAAATCCCTAAAATTAGGTCACTAATTAGCGTAATTAGATGACCAAATTGAAAAAACGGCATAAACCACATACCACTTCTTCCTTTTCTTTTCCGTAGCCACATTCCCATTCTCTGATGTCAGAGTCTCCTCAACCACAAATTTCACCATTCCCTTCATCGCCATTGTCTTCATCCCCATTGTCTTCGTCCCCATTTTCTTCCTCCCCATCGTCTTCGTCCCCATTGTCTTCATCCCCATCGCCTTCATCCCCATTTTCAGAGTTTTCAGTGTCATCTTCTTCAGCTTCAGTTGATTCTTCACTTTCGTTTTCCTCTACATTCAAAATTGAACATTACAATTTATCAACCAAACATACCACATGCAACATTAAAATGAAAAAAATAAAAACATAACAAAAAAATGAAGAAAAATACCTGTCTCAACAGGTTCTTCAGGGACCTCAACCACTTTTGCTTTCCTCTTCATGACTGAAAGAAGTGAATTTGAAAGCAGAAGAAACGAAAGGTTTTTTTTTTTTTTTTTTGGTGCTCAGAAGAAACGAAACTTTAGAGTGAGAAATGGTTGAATTGAAAAGAAGAAGAAACTGAAAAGAGGGAGAAGGAGGATGAATTGTACTCGTCAGTTGAAAAAGAAGACTGCGTGACTATTTAGTTTCCCCACATAAATATGGGGAATAGAATATTATTAATTGTAATTTTTAGTTTCCCTACGACATATTGGGAAGGTAATGTACGCTAACTTCTGGGTATTGGTTTTTATTCAGTCCTAGATAAAAGAGTCCGTCTAACACTTTCTTAGTGTTAGACGGTCTTCTATAATAATTACTCTTATAATATAGCTTACGTGTGAATATCGAGATTTTGGATTTGCTTGAGGTTCAAGTTGTCATTTTGGTTTACTCTGAACTGCCAATGAGTAGCATAAAGATATTATCCTAAGGGTTGAGCATGATTTGAATTTTTTAACAATATCGAAATTGAGGTATATTGTTTTATTCAAGGCTTTGTTGTGGGTATTAATTGTAATATTTGACCCTCGATCTTATGGTTATCGAATTTTAAGTTCTGCGTTCTCTTATTGGAATGAGATTAAAACATTGTTTCTTGGAATTTTAGTTAGTTAATTCACTCACACTTTGTCTTAAGTTTAAGATCGACAATTATAGTGGGATGATATCCGTATTTGGGTTAGATTGGAAATTTTGTTTACTTGTGATTCGAACTTTTCCTTATGGTATTTGAAGGTCATAATTGTTACAGCAAGTAGATAAAGTTGAATTTTGATTCAGTTTTGGACGAGGGAGTACTGACAAATTTTCAGGCTTGATATTTACTCTCGCATCGCTTTTGGACGTAAGTTTTACAAATCATTGTTGCAATAATATATTTCTTTGTGAAATCTAATGTATGTATAGGATAATTTGATTTCGTGTTTGAGTGTCTCGCTGGTTATGTGCCAAATGGTGTTTGTAGGTATTAGAGATAAATAGTGTACTTTGTGTATAGTAATTAACGTGTAATGTAAAGTGAGGATTTCTAAAGTTAAATTAACTGTTTTGTACATGGAGTATATTAGTACAACATATCTATTAGATGTACACCCCAAAAACAAAAGGCGTAATGCAAGAAACTAATTTTCATTCTTTCTCTTATACTCATTTTCATTTGTATTAATTTATTCAATACAAATATTTTCTTACATCTATTTTCTATGATATTGGAGTATCCTTATCACTAATTCTTCTTTCCAACGATGGATTCACTATTTCTCCTATATTTTAACCTCCCGGTCACAATTGTTTAATTCTTATTATGTTATGAAACTATCTTGATATCCAATTTAGACTTTTTGAATTACCGCATTCTCTTGTACTTAATATTCTTTCTTCTTATTATTCAATAACTTTCATAATTTAATCTCCTCAGTTTTATCACTAGTAGATACGGCTGTTCAAAAATATCAATCATCTATTACAGCTTTTGCTCTTATTCTTCTAATGTTACTTTTAATCTCCTTTTTCAGCAGTCTCAACAGAAAATTGTTTAATATGGGTTTTAATCATCCCATTTCCTTCCTTAGTTGAGATTACACCATTTTGTATCGTCCAATTTATTTCCTTCGTCATTCTTTATTCATCCTCCCATAAAATTTTATGAGATTTTTTCTAGTACACTAATTCCATAGACATTCGTTGTTAAACACTTAATCCGTTACATACAAAGATTTCGTAAAATTTTGATTCGGTTAAGAAATTAACATTATTGATCAAACCACATTTATCCCCTTTGCTTTTAGACAAATTTTTCTAACATCTCATTTTTTTTTGTTTGATCCTAACATATTCTTGGAAATTTACTCTCAATATCTCTTTCTGTATTTGTTGTAGCAATTCTATTCAAACCTTCAATTTTATCAACTTATTGTTCATTCCATCATTTAATTACAGTTCTCTTAGGCCATTATAATCTTTAATTACTTTCACACGTACTTTTCATATAATAAGATTTTATTGAAGCGATTATTATAATAATCACTTTTATTTCTAATTATTTTTCATTTTTAAGCCATACATATATCCATTCCCTACAAATATCATTCTTCATCCTATTTATCAAATCGGATGAACTTATCAATTATTAAGGCACATTTTTCCCTTGTTTCTTGCTTTATCTCATTTGGTATCCTTAATTCCTTAAACTTTTCATTTTGAATCCTTTCGATTTCATCCTTAAATTATTAAACTTCAAATCATTGCCCATGAACGATTTCTTTTAATATTATTCATTCATCCTCCTGCTCTTTACTAAGCAAAATCATTCACCCTTAAAATTAAGTTCCGAAGTTTGAGGACTAAACTTTCTAAAAGGAGGGTGATCAGAATAATCTCGTATTTAGACATCCTTATTTTATTATTTTATATAGCGAATAATGAGTATTAAATATGAATAAGTAATATTATGGCCTTACGAGTTTTAAAATAAAGTAAAATTTTCTATTTCATTAAACTTAGCTTATTTTAAGATCTTATAAATATAATTAAAGTATTTTAAAGTACTATATAATAACTTAAACGTTAAATAGTACTCCGTTTTATTTGATAACTTTATTTGCCAAAGACGAATTATTTTGTTTAACATTTTTATATTCATGCTTTTAAAATTACATAAATACATTTTTATATTATATAGTGTCAAATTTTTATAACCGGTATAAAATTGTAAACCCGAGCCTCAGTCTAAGAGTCGAGATACGTGTAAACTAAAACAACCATCCACAATTCCACACCATTCTTACGTTGCTGATTCACTAAAACACAAAAGGAAAGAAAGAAAATCAGAAACCCTTATTCATCCTAATCTCTTTCAAGCTTCAATCTTAATTTCCATCTTCATTTCTCACCCGATTTTTAATCCGTCTTCTCCGTTGTGATCCTCTCTTCTTCTCTTCAAATACATACCAAAAGCCCCAATTTTGAGCTCGTTATCATCATCGTCATCTTGACCAACGAATTGGGTGGTTATCAATTTGGAGCTTCATCAAGTTAGGCTTTTGATTAAGAAGGGTTGCAAAAGTATAATCTTGTGATTTTGACTAATAGGTAACTAAAATCTCTTTTATTCATTTAGTTTTTATGATTTAGGTTACATATGATTGAATTAGCAGTTGATTGTTGATTGTAATACAATGAATTGAGTTTTGGAGTGAAAATAGATTATGGATGATAATTAGGATATGTGAATTGATATATTTGGCTTTATAAATAATTAAGGTTTTTGAATGTTTCATATGTGATTGGGTTCATGGTAGTTTGAATTTGGGATGAATATAGTGTTTCCTATGATGAGAATTGATTTGGTTTGATTCATTTGTAAATTGAAATTCATTGGGAATTCTGAAATTTGAGGATTTGTTGTGTGTTTTGGATTGTTTGAACTTGATGATAATTATAGTGATCTTATGGTGAGAATTGATTGGGGATATGATTCACTTGTGTATTGAAATCAAATTGGAAATGCTGAAATTCTGGAAAATTCGTAGGACCCTCTTTAGGCCTCAATAAAATGAGTTTTACAAGTCCAATCGGGTTGTTTATATGTCTAAACTGTAGTTCGTCGAGCGTAGATTCCGTAACAGTTTTCGAATTGAAATCCGTTAAGTCATTTGGAAGTTATGAGCGTTTTCGTGTCGGGTGTCTTCGTTAAAACGTACAGCACAGAGCTGAATTTTCAGCAGACTTTGAATTTGATTTACTTGAGCTTTAGAACTCCGATTTACAAAATTCTTGATCCTATAGCGTAGCCCTCTGAGCGCATTTCTTCCAGATTAGGTTTTGCTGCCCCATATGATTTTTCGCTTGTTCACAGTGAGCGTTGCGATTTACTACAGTGCTGTAAATTGGGTTTGTTTGGACAGCTATTTGGGACGCCATTTTGACCCTTCTATTGACTTCGTTTGCTAAAGTGTAAAACATGAAAGTTGTAGATATAAGTCTCAACCTTTGGGTGGTAAATTTTCACTTTATTTGGACTTAAAATGTGAGCTCGGTGGACGTTGTAAGAACGTCGTTTGATATAAAAGTTAACATATTTAAGTAACTAGTGTATTTGATTGTGTTAATATGAATTGTTGAGTTTGGATGCTTGGAATTGGAGTTTGTGTTGGTGTATGTATTTTGAGTATTGTACAGGTTATTCTGAGCTATGTTCGGGTTTAGTCAGAGGCAGTGGTTATACGCTCTGATCCCCGTGTGTCGCTCTCGGTGTACCTGCTATGTCACCGAGAGTCTGGCCAGGTCTTAGACATATAGGCAGTGGTTATACGCTATACATAGTTCTGTGGAGGCAGTGGTTATACGCTCCACCCTGGTGGAGGCAGTGGCTATACGCTCCATCAACCAGAGGCAGTGGTTATACGCTCTGGTAGTTAGAGGCAGTGGTTATACGCTCTAACGATGTTCGTTATATGGAGGCAGTGGTTATACGCTCCATCAACCAGAGGCAGTGGTTATACGCTCTGGTAGTTAGAGGCAGTGGTTATACGCTCTAACGATGTTCGTTATATTCGCTATACTTCAGTGTTAGTTTTATACCTTTTGTTACGTCGAGATTATATAATAATCGACTGCTAATATGATATTAAAAGGGAGTACTTGTTTTTAATCGCTCACCTATATTTTATATTATACTTCCGCTAGCACTTATTTATTATATTAATTGATTATACTTGTTTGCTTATATATAGCCTTATATCATACATATTAAATGATAAAAGGGCATTTAGTTACTCCCCACTGATTGTGGCAGTTTATTTAAATAAACTGACAGGTACAGGTAGCTCTGGGGTATCGTGAGAGATGTCGAGTATTTTTGAAGTGAAGAAAATTGTTGCTTTTGCCGAAATTGTATTTTGTTATATTTTTATTTATTTATTATAATTTCAAAGGCTTTGTAATATTTTATTTTATAATATAATACCTTGAGTTTTGGCGTTCATTATTTATAAATTTTAGTTTTAAAATGGCCGAAATTTTCAGGGTGTTACAATTGGTATCAGAGCCATTTCTTTCTTGGTTTGTGTTAGAATCTTCATATTCTAACATCGACTTTGAAATTGTTTAAACTATTTTCAAAAAAAAGTTTTAGACCTAAATTTTGAGTTTTAATTGTCCTAAGATGGTTATGAAATATACTTGGATTTTCATCCATTTTTTTTGTTTTTCTTTAATGATTTACAAATTTTACTTTTGAGGAAATTTTTAACAAACCTAAATTTTAAGAAAACCAAACGAGAGTGGCGAGGGGTAGAATTGGGACAATACTCATTTTGTGTTAATTTCGTTACTCTAACTATCTTATGGCTTAATAATATCTGATTCGTATTTGTAAAATAGTATGCTTGTGATTTGTGTGCATATTTGACCTAAAATAGTATGTTTGACCGTGACACGATATGCTTGCTCTTACTAACAATATTATTGATCTGGGTTGTGTGAATAATATGTTTACATACAATGAAGTATGAAATATTAAGTCATGTACTATGTATGTTATATAAGAAAAATCATATTTATAAAATAAATTGTTGTATGAGTTTGTTATGATAGTTATAATATTTTATAGTGACTGTTAGATTTTATTTCTTAGGAAAGTAAGCTAGATTATCTAAGATCAATTGATTGTTGATTGTTGAGAATGTTTTTATTAACGATTGAGAGAAGTATTGGATTCATTATATGAGTACGAGTCTACGAAAGTGATTTTGATAGTAAATATCAATTTTTAAAGGCATAAATTAATGGATGATTATCTGATATTTGTTCGACGAGTTATTTTGAGAGTTATAATTTATGAATTATATAGCTGGTTGTTGTTACAGCTCGATGTGGGCTCAAATTAAAGATTTTAGTGACATGTTGGAGATGAAATTTTGGCTTTAGTAATGATTCATTCTAATTGTCAAGTTTAGGTTCTGTAGATGTTTATGAGTTATGGTAGCTGAATTGCTTATAAATATTTTAAGGTATAATTTTCTACTTCGGATTGTCATTTGGTTTATGATATTATGAATAGAGAGTTTGTGGTAAAAAGGGTTTTGTCGAGTAATACGTTAGATAAGATTAAAGTATGGCACGATACTAAGATTTAGGTTGGTTAACAAGGATGCTTTGTGGTTGGTCATAAACTAGAAGTAGAAATTGGAATAAATTTAAGAGGTATGAATATGTGGTGATTATCTGTCAATATGGTTGACGTATTATAATATGAATAAAACTTGAATAGGACCGTCTAACAAATTTGTTAATGTTAGACGGCCTAGATTGTATCAAATCAGCCCTTAATTGAAGAGCTAGACAATGATTACAGCATTTATTATTTTTTCTGGTGGGTGGGAGAATCTATGGGCTTTTTTATTTTTTCTAAATTGCTTCAATATTGATGCATCCTCATTCAATATGTCGTCTAAGCATTTTGCTCTTTCATTTCTGATGCATGACTCTTCCTCTCCTTTCCCCCCAACTATAAAAAAAAAATGTTTCTAATTCATCCACATAATCTTCACATAATCCTAATATCTACAAAAATGAATTTCGATTTAAATGAGTTTCCTTATTGATGATGAACTGTAAGGTGTCTATGACTCCATAGACGAATTACAAATACTTGAAGATGATGACGAGCCTGGTACAACAATTTCTTATTTGACGTTACATATTAACCATATATCATCACTTTCCAGCTAAATGTAGTCACCGATTAATTCGTTTTTGTATCAATTCGCAGGTGATTATGTAGAGGTTGAATGTTGTAGTGAAGGTATGATTTTATTTGTTTGAATGTTTTGTAAATAATTTGTTTTAATGTTTTCCAGCTAAATAATTTGTTTTAATGTTTTTTTGTTTTCCTTTTTCTTCGTAGGCGACCTACAGAATAGTACCGATAATCCGCTAATTCCTGAAGGTTTTGATATATCTGGGTCACTTGTCGGGATCAAAAGTGGAAGTTGGCGTGAGTTGTATGAACTTTATAAGCAACACTCGAGGGCCGTCGGATTTAGCATTCGAAAATCGACCACAAGAAGAATTGGTGGCGTTAATAGTCTCGTCACAGAGAAGTACTTTCTCTGCTCCTGTGAAGGGAAACCTAAAAGTCAAAAGTTAATCCAAACTTGTACCGACGACAACTCATTAGCCCCTGGTGAAATTAAAAAACGTAAGAGAGTATCATCAACACGTACATGTTGTCAAGCTTTCCTTCGTGTGAAACTACTTTTTAATAAAAGAGAAAGGGAACGAAGACTACCTGGACAGCGGCGTTATGAGCTTGTACCCGATGTGTATGAAGTTGTTAGCCACGTAGTCGCACATAATCATACCCTTACCTCACCGCGCTGGCAGCACCATCACCGCTCAGAGAGGCAAATTTCAGAGGAAGAAGGTGCATTAATTCAGGTAATGACTGATGCACGAGTGCCCGCGGCAGTTCAATATCGGTTCCTATCTAGAAGTTGCGGCGGGGATGAAAATGTGGGTCACACTCAAAAGGATCACTTCAATTTTGTTAATAGGCTGAAGATGAAAGCAATTGAGGGTGGTGATGCCCAAACAGTCATTGAGATGCTTCAGAAAAGGCAGTCCGAAGATCCTGATTTTTTCTTTAGGTTTAAACTGGACTCTAATTGTAGGGTAACTCACTTATTTTGGCGGGACTCGATGATGAAGGAAGACTACTTGCTATATCATGATGTATTGGTTTTCGACACTACATATAGAACTAATAAATATAACTTAATATGTGGTGCGTTTGTTGGAATTAATAATCACTGGTCGAATGTTATGTTTGGATGCGCTTTCTTGTCCGATGAGAAATCCGAGTCATTCGAGTGGTTGTTTGAAACATTCAATGAATCTATGGGTGGTGATGTCTTCCCGATTTCAATTTTCACTGACCAAGATCAAGCCATGTCTAACGCAATTGAAAAGGTACGTCAAACTTACTTGCACAGATCTTTTTTCTTCGTAGTTATTGTGTTCCTAAATAACATTACGAAAAGCTTATATATAGTCACGTATTGCACATATGTCATCACTTTTTGTTGTAACACAGTTACCATATATGTGTCAGGTGTACCCGATGTCAAAGCATCGTCTTTGTTTGTGGCACATACAACAGAACGCAATGTCACACTTTGGGTCACTAAAACACGATTCTACCTTCCGACATGTATTCAACAAATGTCTTAGAGGTTGTTATAACGAGCAGGAGTTTGAGGTAACGTGGAACAAGATGATTGTGGATTACAATTTACAAAATGACCCGTGGTTTATACGCTTGTATGCCATACGAACGAAATGGTGCACGGCTCTAAGCAAAGACTTTTTTTCTGCTGGGATTCTATCTTCGCAAAGGAGTGAGAGTACAAATCACGCCATATCTTTCAATGCTTCCAAGACTACTTCGTTAACAGACTTTTACGCTATATTTAGCGAGACAGTGAAGCGTTGGAGAAGAGAAGAAGAGAGAAATGAATTCCAATGTTCGAGATCAACTCCTGCCTCTTACTTTCACATGGGTGGGTTACTACGACATGCTTCCGAGGTGTACACTCTAAATCTATTCCGTGAGTTTGAGAAAGAATTCGGGATTGCCATGAGTACACAAACTGAAATCTGTACCATTGAAAGCGATGTTTACGTGTACAAAGTCTTCTTCGAATCACCCACGGATGCTGCACAATTTGTTTCTTTTGATCCCGTTAATGTCAGAATCGATTGCTCATGTCGTTATTTTCAGGAGGCAGGGCTGCTTTGCTGTCACTCAATTCGAGTGTTGCACTTGCATTCTATTTCAACGATTCCTGAGAACTATATCAGTAAACGGTGGACTAAATACGCAAAGTACGAAGTTTGGAAACGGTATGAAGAATCTGATACACGATGTACTCAAGACAAGGACCTCAAAAGCTGGAGATGCTCCATGTTAAGAAAGTTTCATAACCTCATTATGAAATGTCAAGACGTCAAAGAAGCCAGAGCATTGCTAGATGAAGCATACACCCGCGACCTCCATCAAGTTTCTGATTTGCTGGAAAGTTTACGGCAAAACTCAACGGATATGCACTTGCCTTCGAATGTTGTAGTTGACCCTCCTCGCTCGAAAACTAAGGGAAGAGCAAAAAGGAAGAAAAACGCTACGGAAGGTACAAAGCGGAAGAAGAGTGCACGCGCTTCTAATGGAGTTAGAAGTGATACTTACGTACCACCACCTCGTCTTATATAAACATTTTCATCTTATTATTGTACTCAGAAGCGAAGTAACTGTAACTGTCATTTGTTGTACTCAAATAAGAGCTGAATACGAATTTCAGTAAACATTATATGTGACTATATTTTCGCTTCTCGTAACTAGAATTGTATATTTGGTAACGACTTTTAGAAAAAAAATTATAACGAGTTAACAGTATCTACTGTCAAAGTAGAACTTATTTAACCTACAAATATGAAAAATTTCATCTTAGTACTCAATTCACTACTCAAATACCAGTTGAAGACGAAATTCTATCTACATTATATGTGAATATATTTTCGCTATTCATAACCACAATTGTATATGTGGCAGTATTTGTTTAACCTACAAATATTTTTCCTATTCAAACTTGTCGTCAAATACAGCCACCATCAACTCAATTAAACCCACCCTTACAGCATATACAGTCACCATCAACTCAATTAAACCCACCATTTAGATTGACAAAGTTAAATTTGTTACAGATCATTTCAATCATACAACTTCACTAAAACAATTTGATGCCATTCAATTTCATAAACCACAAAAGCACCTGACATGAAGTTTCATACAAAAGTTGTACCAATTACTACTAAACAAAGTCATCCAACAAATTCTACCACAAAATAAGCCCTCTTAACAAAAACCGACATTGAGGGTCAACCACCGAAACAAAATATCAGCAATACTGTTCACTAAAGATGAAAGTAATCACAAACGACTACATTAAACTTAATTCTTCCTCTTCCTATGTGCCAAAGTCGGCACTTTGTCAACTGCCACAGATTTTCCACGCTCTGCAACCCTAATACTTTGTCGTGTTACCCTTGGCATCGGTCTTTGATACAGTGCAAGCTGGGACAACTTCTGTTTCAGCTCTTTGAAAAGTTGGGTCAAGCTCCGGAATTCCAAGAGAAAAAGACGGCATAGAACATGTAACCTCATTGGCATTCGCTAGGTGATTACTAACCCTTTCAAACACCGAAATGAAATCAGGGTGGTTGATCGCCTGGGTGAATGTAATCCCGTCATCTTCCATGTTTGTCTCGCGATATCGTTTCCTCGGCATCATCTCTCACCTCGTTCAACAACTCAGCGCTCAAACGTGACACCAACTCAATGGCTCGCTTAAGCTTCATCAATGCCACAACTTTTTTCTACATAATTACCAAGCAAAAACACTAAATTAGGAAACCGAGTGACCAGTATTTAGAAATCAGTACAAATATTTTAACAAATAGTCACCCATATTTATTATATCCACCAATCACCAATGATCACAATACTCCATCTCAGTCAAACACAATATCTGCTTACTAAAAAGTAACCATATTTAAACAAACAGTGACCCATTATTAACAAACAGTGACCATTGTTTAGAGACTACAAATAGCGACCACAAATTCATAAATACTAACCAGAAGTAAACATAAACTGATTACAATTAACAGATACCTCCTTGTACTTTTCGTTGATCTCGTCGTCAGTAGGCAGATCCGGAGGCAATACAAACGTAATTGTCCGCCCCGAGCTTCCGGTCACCGTAGGCAATACCCGGGTAGATTGAGGACGATTAACATTAGCTTTTAAATTTCGAGAAACCGGATACGTTGTATTATCCCAAACTCCCATTCCAAACCTACCGCCTGGCCTATTTGCCCCTATCCATTCTTCATCCACACGAGCTTTAATTCTTTCAAACGTCCAATGTTGGATCAATGGAATTTCAGTAGGCTCCTTCACCCCCTTCCACGACAACCGATGCAAATAAACAATTAAGAGAAACAACATGCAACCACCGACATTTTTCATCTTCCCTTCGGAATTAGAGCTACCCTTCCACTTATCCACAGCTAGGCCGAGATTTTCTAGTACATATGAGCACCAATCCAACTTTGGTATATCACCTGCAACATCTACAGCTTTACACAAATGTAAGTCCACATTTTTGTGCGCAGTGGGTGCTAATAACGTACCCATTGCATACAAAACAAACAACTGTTTAAAATAATCCCCTCCATCGGTCATTGTCAACAATGATTCTGCTACTGACCGCAAAGGAACCTCTCTCTTATTACCTACATTCAGCTTACTCCTCCACAAACTCAACAACGCCAAATCAGGATTGTCCTTCTTTTTATTCGAGGCAAGTTTCACCTTATTCCCCTCATGGTGTGGTAACATAAAAACATCTTCTACATCATGAGGGGTTAAAACACATGTACTCATTGAATCAATGGAAAACATTTGACTTTTGTTATGATATGATTCGAGTAGAAATGGGACCATAAGATTATAATGATTTTGGGTCTTTAACTTCAACAACCCCCCAAAACCAATCTCCTCCACACTTTGCTTTTGTTTAGGCGTAAGTTGACCAATAAGGTCAAAAAGTCCACGCGGGGAACAATAAGCCTCAACTTCTACCCTTGCCCTACAAAAAACCACAAAGAAACACAATTAAAAACCACAAAGAAACACAATTAAAAGTCACTCTACATATTTAACAAATGCGAACCATAAATTTCCAAAGACTAATCTGTAAACAACATTTTGTAACAACAATTAACATATTAGAAGCAAGTGACTACAAATAAATAAAAGGTGACCAAAATATTGCAAATGGTGTCACTAATTTCACATACTGAGCGAGGACCCCAAAATTAGGTCAACATTGGTATGTGAAATTAGTGACACAAATAAGCAAATCTAGGTCCCCCATCATTAAACCAGATCACCACAATAAATAAGGTTACCACTACGCGAATTTACATTACAAGTTAGCCAATTTACATCACAAAAACTTATACAACACCAACGAAGTTAACCACTTCACAAATCATCCATTTTAGGTCACAAATTATCAACCTCACATAATTAACAATTAACAAACAAATCTATATACCTACAGCACATAGGTCACCAATACAAAAATTCAGATCACATACAAGCAAAATTTGGTCACCAAAATTAGAATGATAACAATGTAGTACATAATCTAACAAATCCCCAAAATTAGGTCACCAATTACCGAATTTCCATTACAAATTAGCCAATTTACATCACAAAAATTTATACATCACCAACGAAGTTAACCACTTCACAAATCATCCATTTTAGGTCACAAATTATCAAACTCACATAATTAACAATTAACAAATACATCTAGATACCTACAGCACAAAAGGTCACCAATACAAAAATTCAGCACACATATAAGCAAAATTTGGTCACCAAAAATAAAATGATAACAACGTATTAAATAATCTAACAAATCTCCAAAATTAGGACACCAATTAGTGAATTTACATTACACGTTAGCCATTTTACATCACATAAACTTATACAAAACCAACGGTTAACCCCTTCACAAATCATCCATTTTAGGTCACAAACTATCAAACTCACAATATTAACAATTAACGAATACATCTAGATACCTACAGCACAAAAGGTCACCAATACACAAATTCAGATCACATATAAGCAATTTTTGGTCACCAATTATAGAATGATAACAAAGTAGTAAATAATCTAACAAATCCTAAAATTAGGTCACTAATTAGCGTAATTAGATGACCAAATTGAAAAAACGGCATAAACCACATACCACTTCTTCCTTTTCTTTTCCGTAGCCACATTCCCATTCTCTGATGCTGTAGTCTCCTCAACCACAGCCTCACCATTCCCTTCATCGCCATTGTCTTCATCCCCATTGTCTTCGTCCCCATTTTCTTCCTCCCCATCGTCTTCGTCCCCATTGTCTTCATCCCCATCGCCTTCATCCCCATTTTCAGAGTTTTCAGTGTCATCTTCTTCAGCTTCAGTTGATTCTTCACTTTCGTTTTCCTCTACATTCAAAATTGAACATTACAATTTATCAACCAAACATACCACATGCAACATTAAAATGAAAAAAATAAAAACATAACAAAAAAATGAAGAAAAATACCTGTCTCAACAGGTTCTTCAGGGACCTCAACCACTTTTGCTTTCCTCTTCATGACTGAAAGAAGTGAATTTGAAAGCAGAAGAAACGAAAGGTTTTTTTTTTTTTTTTTTTTGGTGCTCAGAAGAAACGAAACTTTAGAGTGAGAAATGGTTGAATTGAAAAGAAGAAGAAACTGAAAAGAGGGAGAAGGAGGATGAATTGTACTCGTCAGTTGAAAAAGAAGACTGCGTGACTATTTAGTTTCCCCACATAAATATGGGGAATAGAATATTATTAATTGTAATTTTTAGTTTCCCTACGACATATTGGGAAGGTAATGTACGCTAACTTCTGGGTATTGGTTTTTATTCAGTCCTAGATAAAAGAGTCCGTCTAACACTTTCTTAGTGTTAGACGGTCTTCTATAATAATTACTCTTATAATATAGCTTACGTGTGAATATCGAGATTTTGGATTTGCTTGAGGTTCAAGTTGTCATTTTGGTTTACTCTGAACTGCCAATGAGTAGCATAAAGATATTATCCTAAGGGTTGAGCATGATTTGAATTTTTTAACAATATCGAAATTGAGGTATATTGTTTTATTCAAGGCTTTGTTGTGGGTATTAATTGTAATATTTGACCCTCGATCTTATGGTTATCGAATTTTAAGTTCTGCGTTCTCTTATTGGAATGAGATTAAAACATTGTTTCTTGGAATTTTAGTTAGTTAATTCACTCACACTTTGTCTTAAGTTTAAGATCGACAATTATAGTGGGATGATACTGTATTTGGGTTAGATTGAAAATTTTGTTTACTTGTGATTCGAACTTTTCCTTATGGTATTTGAAGGTCATAATTGTTACAGCAAGTAGATAAAGTTGAATTTTGATTCAGTTTTGGACGAGGGAGTACTGATAAATTTTGAGGTTTGATATTTACTCTCAGACGGTTTTTGGACGTAAGTTTTACAAATCATTGTTGCAATAATATATTTGCTGTGAAATCTAATGTATGTATAGGATAATTTGATTTCGTGTTTGAGTGTCTCGCTGGTTATGTGCCAAATGGTGTTTGTAGGTATTAGAGATAAATAGTGTACTTTGTGTATAGTAATTAACGTGTAATGTAAAGTGAGGATTTCTAAAGTTAAATTAACTGTTTTGTACATGGAGTATATTAGTACAACATATCTATTAGATGTACACCCCAAAAACAGGGCAGAATGCAAGAAACTAATTTTCATTCTTTCTCTTATACTCATTTTCATTTGTATTAATTTATTCAATACAAATATTTTCTTACATCTATTTTCTATGATATTGGAGTATCCTTATCACTAATTCTTCTTTCCAACGATGGATTCACTATTTCTCCTATATTTTAACCTCCCGGTCACAATTGTTTAATTCTTATTATGTTATGAAACTATCTTGATATCCAATTTAGACTTTTTGAATTACCGCATTCTCTTGTACTTAATATTCTTTCTTCTTATTATTCAATAACTTTCATAATTTAATCTCCTCAGTTTTATCACTAGTAGATACGGCTGTTCAAAAATATCAATCATCTATTACAGCTTTTGCTCTTATTCTTCTAATGTTACTTTTAATCTCCTTTTTCAAATTGCCTCAATGAAAATTGTTTAATATGGGTTTTAATCATCCCATTTCCTTCCTTAGTTGAGATTACACCATTTTGTATCGTCAATTTATTTCCTTCGTCATTCTTTATTCATCCTCCCATAAAATTTTATGAGATTTTTTCTAGTACACTAATTCCATAGACATTCGTTGTTAAACACTTAATCAGATTACATACAAAGATTTCGTAAAATTTTGATTAGAGTTAAGAAATTAACATTATTGATCAAACCACATTTATCCCCTTTGCTTTTAGACAAATTTTTCTAACATCTCATTTTTTTGTTTGATCCTAACATATTCTTGGAAATTTACTCTCAATATCTCTTTCTCAGTATTTGTTGTAGCAATTCTATTCAAACCTTCAATTTTATCAACTTATTGTTCATTCCATCATTTAATTACAGTTCTCTTAGGCCATTATAATCTTTAATTACTTTCACACGTACTTTTCATATAATAAGATTTTATTGAAGCGATTATTATAATAATCACTTTTATTTCTAATTATTTTTCATTTTTAAGCCATACATATATCCATTCCCTACAAATATCATTCTTCATCCTATTTATCAAATCGGATGAACTTATCAATTATTAAGGCACATTTTTCCCTTGTTTCTTGCTTTATCTCATTTGGTATCCTTAATTCCTTAAACTTTTCATTTTGAATCCTTTCGATTTCATCCTTAAATTATTAAACTTCAAATCATTGCCCATGAACGATTTCTTTTAATATTATTCATTCATCCTCTGTTCTTTACTAAGCAAAATCATTCACCCTTAAAATTCAAGTTCTGAGTTTCGAGGACGAAACTTTCTAAAAGGAGGGGTGATTGTAATACTCCGTATTTAGACATCCTTATTTTATTATTTTATATAGCGAATAATGAGTATTAAATATGAATAAGTAATATTATGGCCTTACGAGTTTTAAAATAAAGTAAAATTTTCTATTTCATTAAACTTAGCTTATTTTAAGATCTTATAAATATAATTAAAGTATTTTAAAGTACTATATAATAACTTAAACGTTAAATAGTACTCCGTTTTATTTGATAACTTTATTTGCCAAAGACGAATTAATTTGTTTAACATTTTTATATTCATGCTTTTAAAATTACATAAATACATTTTTATATTATATAGTGTCAAATTTTTATAACCGGTATAAAATTGTAAACCCGAGCCTCAGTCTAAGAGTCGAGATACGTGTAAACTAAAACAACCATCCACAATTCCACACCATTCTTACGTTGCTGATTCACTAAAACACAAAAGGAAAGAAAGAAAATCAGAAACCCTTATTCATCCTAATCTCTTTCAAGCTTCAATCTTAATTTCCATCTTCATTTCTCACCCGATTTTTAATCCGTCTTCTCCGTTGTGATCCTCTCTTCTTCTCTTCAAATACATACCAAAAGCCCCAATTTTGAGCTCGTTATCATCATCGTCATCTTGACCAACGAATTGGGTGGTTATCAATTTGGAGCTTCATCAAGTTAGGCTTTTGATTAAGAAGGGTTGCAAAAGTATAATCTTGTGATTTTGACTAATAGGTAACTAAAATCTCTTTTATTCATTTAGTTTTTATGATTTAGGTTACATATGATTGAATTAGCAGTTGATTGTTGATTGTAATACAATGAATTGAGTTTTGGAGTGAAAATAGATTATGGATGATAATTAGGATATGTGAATTGATATATTTGGCTTTATAAATAATTAAGGTTTTTGAATGTTTCATATGTGATTGGGTTCATGGTAGTTTGAATTTGGGATGAATATAGTGTTTCCTATGATGAGAATTGATTTGGTTTGATTCATTTGTAAATTGAAATTCATTGGGAATTCTGAAATTTGAGGATTTGTTGTGTGTTTTGGATTGTTTGAACTTGATGATAATTATAGTGATCTTATGGTGAGAATTGATTGGGGATATGATTCACTTGTGTATTGAAATCAAATTGGAAATGCTGAAATTCTGGAAAATTCGTAGGACCCTCTTTAGGCCTCAATAAAATGAGTTTTACAAGTCCAATCGGGGTTGTTTATATGTCTAAACTGTAGTTCGTCGAGCGTAGATTCCAGAACAGTTTTCGGAATTGAAATCCGTTAAGTCATTTGGAAGTTATGAGCGTTTTCGTGTCGGGTGTCTTCGTTAAAACGTACAGCACAGAGCTGAATTTTCAGCAGACTTTGAATTTGATTTACTTGAGCTTTAGAACTCCGATTTACAAAATTCTTGATCCTATAGCGTAGCCCTCTGAGCGTACTTTCCAGATTAGGTTTTGGTTGCCCCATATGATTTTTCGTTTGTTCACAGTGAGCGTTTTCGTGACGACTACAGTGCTGTAAATTGGGTTTGTTTGGACAGCTATTTGGGACGTCATTTTGACCCTTCTATTGACTTCGTTTGCTAAAGTGTAAAACATGAAAGTTGTAGATATAAGTCTCAACCTTTGGGTGGTAAATTTTCACTTTATTTGGACTTAAAATGTGAGCTCGGTGGACGTTGTAAGAACGTCGTTTGATATAAAAGTTAACATATTTAAGTAACTAGTGTATTTGATTGTGTTAATATGAATTGTTGAGTTTGGATGCTTGGAATTGGAGTTTGTGTTGGTGTATGTATTTTGAGTATTGTACAGGTTATTCTGAGCTATGTTCGGGTTTAGTCAGAGGCAGTGGTTATACGCTCTGATCCCCGTGTGTCGTTCGGTGTACGGTTATGTCACCGAGAGTCTGGCCAGGTCTTAGACATATAGGCAGTGGTTATACGCTATACATAGTTCTGTGGAGGCAGTGGTTATACGCTCCACCCTGGTGGAGGCAGTGGCTATACGCTCCATCAACCAGAGGCAGTGGTTATACGCTCTGGTAGTTAGAGGCAGTGGTTATACGCTCTAACGATGTTCGTTATATGGAGGCAGTGGTTATACGCTCCATCAACCAGAGGCAGTGGTTATACGCTCTGGTAGTTAGAGGCAGTGGTTATACGCTCTAACGATGTTCGTTATATTCGCTATACTTCAGTGTTAGTTTTATACCTTTTGTTACGTCGAGATTATATAATAATCGACTGCTAATATGATATTAAAAGGGAGTACTTGTTTTTAATCGCTCACCTATATTTTATATTATACTTCCGCTAGCACTTATTTATTATATTAATTGATTATACTTGTTTGCTTATATATAGCCTTATATCATACATATTAAATGATAAAAGGGCATTTAGTTACTCCCCACTGATTGTGGCAGTTTATTTAAATAAACTGACAGGTACAGGTAGCTCTGGGGTATCGTGAGAGATGTCGAGTATTTTTGAAGTGAAGAAAATTGTTGCTTTTGCCGAAATTGTATTTTGTTATATTTTTATTTATTTATTATAATTTCAAAGGCTTTGTAATATTTTATTTTATAATATAATACCTTGAGTTTTGGCGTTCATTATTTATAAATTTTAGTTTTAAAATGGCCGAAATTTTCAGGGTGTTACAATTGGTATCAGAGCCATTTCTTTCTTGGTTTGTGTTAGAATCTTCATATTCTAACATCGACTTTGAAATTGTTTAAACTATTTTCAAAAAAAAGTTTTAGACCTAAATTTTGAGTTTTAATTGTCCTAAGATGGTTATGAAATATACTTGGATTTTCATCCATTTTTTTTGTTTTTCTTTAATGATTTACAAATTTTACTTTTGAGGAAATTTTTAACAAACCTAAATTTTAAGAAAACCAAACGAGAGTGGCGAGGGGTAGAATTGGGACAGTACTCATTTTGTGTTAATTTCGTTACTCTAACTATCTTATGGCTTAATAATATCTGATTCGTATTTGTAAAATAGTATGCTTGTGATTTGTGTGCATATTTGACCTAAAATAGTATGTTTGACCGTGACACGATATGCTTGCTCTTACTAACAATATTATTGATCTGGGTTGTGTGAATAATATGTTTACATACAATGAAGTATGAAATATTAAGTCATGTACTATGTATGTTATATAAGAAAAATCATATTTATAAAATAAATTGTTGTATGAGTTTGTTATGATAGTTATAATATTTTATAGTGACTGTTAGATTTTATTTCTTAGGAAAGTAAGCTAGATTATCTAAGATCAATTGATTGTTGATTGTTGAGAATGTTTTTATTAACGATTGAGAGAAGTATTGGATTCATTATATGAGTACGAGTCTACGAGTGATTTTGATAGTAAATATCAATTTTTTAAAGGCATAAATTAATGGATGATTATCTCATATTTGTACGACGAGTTATTTTGAGAGTTATAATTTATGAATTATATAGCTGGTTGTTGTTACAGCTCGATGTGGGCTCAAATTAAAGATTTTAGTGACATGTTGGAGATGAAATTTTGGCTTTAGTAATGATTCATTCTAATTGTCAAGTTTAGGTTCTGTAGATGTTTATGAGTTATGGTAGCTGAATTGCTTATAAATATTTTAAGGTATAATTTTCTACTTCGGATTGTCATTTGGTTTATGATATTATGAATAGAGAGTTTGTGGTAAAAAGGGTTTTGTCGAGTAATACGTTAGATAAGATTAAAGTATGGCACGATACTAAGATTTAGGTTGGTTAACAAGGATGCTTTGTGGTTGGTCATAAACTAGAAGTAGAAATTGGAATAAATTTAAGAGGTATGAATATGTGGTGATTATCTGTCAATATGGTTGACGTATTATAATATGAATAAAACTTGAATAGGACCGTCTAACAAATTTGTTAATGTTAGACGGCCTAGATTGTATCAAATCAGCCCTTAATTGAAGAGCTAGACAATGATTACAGCATTTATTATTTTTTCTGGTGGGTGGGAGAATCTATGGGCTTTTTTATTTTTTCTAAATTGCTTCAATATTGATGCATCCTCATTCAATATGTCGTCTAAGCATTTTGCTCTTTCATTTCTGATGCATGACTCTTCCTCTCCTTTCCCCCCAACTATAAAAAAAAAAATGTTTCTAATTCATCCACATAATCTTCACATAATCCTAATATCTACAAAAATGAATTTCGATTTAAATGAGTTTCCCCTTATTGATGATGAACCAGAAGGTGTCTATGACTCCATAGACGAATTACAAATACTTGAAGATGATGACGAGCCTGGTACAACAATTTCTTATTTGACGTTACATATTAACCATATATCATCACTTTCCAGCTAAATGTAGTCACCGATTAATTCGTTTTTGTATCAATTCGCTGGAGATTATGTAGAGGTTGAATGTTGTAGTGAAGGTATGATTTTATTTGTTTGAATGTTTTGTAAATAATTTGTTTTAATGTTTTCCAGCTAAATAATTTGTTTTAATGTTTTTTTGTTTTCCTTTTTCTTCGTAGGCGACCTACAGAATAGTACCGATAATCCGCTAATTCCTGAAGGTTTTGATATATCTGGGTCACTTGTCGGGATCAAAAGTGGAAGTTGGCGTGAGTTGTATGAACTTTATAAGCAACACTCGAGGGCCGTCGGATTTAGCATTCGAAAATCGACCACAAGAAGAATTGGTGGCGTTAATAGTCTCGTCACAGAGAAGTACTTTCTCTGCTCCTGTGAAGGGAAACCTAAAAGTCAAAAGTTAATCCAAACTTGTACCGACGACAACTCATTAGCCCCTGGTGAAATTAAAAAACGTAAGAGAGTATCATCAACACGTACATGTTGTCAAGCTTTCCTTCGTGTGAAACTACTTTTTAATAAAAGAGAAAGGGAACGAAGACTACCTGGACAGCGGCGTTATGAGCTTGTACCCGATGTGTATGAAGTTGTTAGCCACGTAGTCGCACATAATCATACCCTTACCTCACCGCTACCGGCACCATCACCGCTCGTAGAGGCAAATTTCGTGAGGAAGAAGGTGCATTAATTCGTAATGATCGATGCGAGTGCCCGCGATAGCTCAATATCGGTTCTATCTAGAAGTTGCGGCGGGGATGAAAATGTGGGTCACACTCAAAAGGATCACTTCAATTTTGTTAATAGGCTGAAGATGAAAGCAATTGAGGGTGGTGATGCCCAAACAGTCATTGAGATGCTTCAGAAAAGGCAGTCCGAAGATCCTGATTTTTTCTTTAGGTTTAAACTGGACTCTAATTGTAGGGTAACTCACTTATTTTGGCGGGACTCGATGATGAAGGAAGACTACTTGCTATATCATGATGTATTGGTTTTCGACACTACATATAGAACTAATAAATATAACTTAATATGTGGTGCGTTTGTTGGAATTAATAATCACTGGTCGAATGTTATGTTTGGATGCGCTTTCTTGTCCGATGAGAAATCCGAGTCATTCGAGTGGTTGTTTGAAACATTCAATGAATCTATGGGTGGTGATGTCTTCCCGATTTCAATTTTCACTGACCAAGATCAAGCCATGTCTAACGCAATTGAAAAGGTACGTCAAACTTACTTGCACAGATCTTTTTTCTTCGTAGTTATTGTGTTCCTAAATAACATTACGAAAAGCTTATATATAGTCACGTATTGCACATATGTCATCACTTTTTGTTGTAACACAGTTACCATATATGTGTCAGGTGTACCCGATGTCAAAGCATCGTCTTTGTTTGTGGCACATACAACAGAACGCAATGTCACACTTTGGGTCACTAAAACACGATTCTACCTTCCGACATGTATTCAACAAATGTCTTAGAGGTTGTTATAACGAGCAGGAGTTTGAGGTAACGTGGAACAAGATGATTGTGGATTACAATTTACAAAATGACCCGTGGTTTATACGCTTGTATGCCATACGAACGAAATGGTGCACGGCTCTAAGCAAAGACTTTTTTTCTGCTGGGATTCTATCTTCGCAAAGGAGTGAGAGTACAAATCACGCCATATCTTTCAATGCTTCCAAGACTACTTCGTTAACAGACTTTTACGCTATATTTAGCGAGACAAAAAGCGTTGGAGAAGAGAAGAAGAGAGAAATGAATTCCAATGTTCGAGATCAACTCCTGCCTCTTACTTTCACATGGGTGGGTTACTACGACATGCTTCCGAGGTGTACACTCTAAATCTATTCCGTGAGTTTGAGAAAGAATTCGGGATTGCCATGAGTACACAAACTGAAATCTGTACCATTGAAAGCGATGTTTACGTGTACAAAGTCTTCTTCGAATCACCCACGGATGCTGCACAATTTGTTTCTTTTGATCCCGTTAATGTCAGAATCGATTGCTCATGTCGTTATTTTCAGGAGGCAGGGCTGCTTTGCTGTCACTCAATTCGAGTGTTGCACTTGCATTCTATTTCAACGATTCCTGAGAACTATATCAGTAAACGGTGGACTAAATACGCAAAGTACGAAGTTTGGAAACGGTATGAAGAATCTGATACACGATGTACTCAAGACAAGGACCTCAAAAGCTGGAGATGCTCCATGTTAAGAAAGTTTCATAACCTCATTATGAAATGTCAAGACGTCAAAGAAGCCAGAGCATTGCTAGATGAAGCATACACCCGAGACCTCCATCAAGTTTCTGATTTGCTGGAAAGTTTACGGCAAAACTCAACGGATATGCACTTGCCTTCGAATGTTGTAGTTGACCCTCCTCGCTCGAAAACTAAGGGAAGAGCAAAAAGGAAGAAAAACGCTACGGAAGGTACAAAGCGGAAGAAGAGTGCACGCGCTTCTAATGGAGTTAGAAGTGATACTTACGTACCACCACCTCGTCTTATATAAACATTTTCATCTTATTATTGTACTTTCGAGCGAAGTAATCAGAATCGTCATTTGTTGTACTCAAATAAGAGCTGAATACGAATTTCAGTAAACATTATATGTGACTATATTTTCGCTTCTCGTAACTAGAATTGTATATTTGGTAACGACTTTTAGAAAAAAAATTATAACGAGTTAACAGTATCTACTGTCAAAGTAGAACTTATTTAACCTACAAATATGAAAAATTTCATCTTAGTACTCAATTCACTACTCAAATACCAGTTGAAGACGAAATTCTATCTACATTATATGTGAATATATTTTCGCTATTCATAACCACAATTGTATATGTGGCAGTATTTGTTTAACCTACAAATATTTTTCCTATTCAAACTTGTCGTCAAATACAGCCACCATCAACTCAATTAAACCCACCCTTACAGCATATACAGTCACCATCAACTCAATTAAACCCACCATTTAGATTGACAAAGTTAAATTTGTTACAGATCATTTCAATCATACAACTTCACTAAAACAATTTGATGCCATTCAATTTCATAAACCACAAAAGCACCTGACATGAAGTTTCATACAAAAGTTGTACCAATTACTACTAAACAAAGTCATCCAACAAATTCTACCACAAAATAAGCCCTCTTAACAAAAACCGACATTGAGGGTCAACCACCAAACAAAATATCGGAATCTTGTTCATTAAAGATGAAAGTAATCACAAACGACTACATTAAACTTAATTCTTCCTCTTCCTATGTGCCAAAGTCGGCACTTTGTCAACTGCCACAGATTTTCCACGCTCTGCAACCCTAATACTTTGTCGTGTTAGCCTTGGCATCGGTCTTTGATGCAGTGCAAGCTGGGACAACTTACGTTTGACTCTTTGAAAAGTTGGGTCAAGCTCAGGAATTCCAAGAGGAAAAGACTGGCATAGAACATGTAACCTCATTGGCATTCGCTGAGTGATTACTAACCCTTTCAAACACCGAAATGAAATCAGGGTGGTTGATCGCCTGGGTGAATGTAATCCCGTCATCTTCCATGTCGTCTTGCGATATCGTTTCCTCGGCATCATCTCTCACCTCGTTCAACAACTCAGCGCTCAAACGTGATACCAACTCAATGGCTCGTTTAAGCTTCATCAATGCCACAACTTTTTTCTACATAATTACCAAGCAAAAACACTAAATCAGGAAACCGAGTGACCAGTATTTAGAACTCAGTACAAATATTTTAACAAATACTGACCCATATTTATTATATCCACCAATCACCAATGATCACAATACTCAATCTCAGTCAAACACATAATCTGCTAACTAAAAAGTAACCATATTTAAACAAACAAAGGACTCCATTATTAACAAACAGTGACCATTGTTTAGAGACTACACATAGCGACCCCAAATTCATAAATACTAACCAGAATTAAACATAAACTGATTACAATTAACAGATACCTCCTTGTACTTTTCGTTGATCTCGTCGTCAGTAGGCAGATCCGGAGGCAATACAAACGTAATGGTCCTCCCCGAGCTTCCGATCACCGTAGGCAACACCCGGGTAGATTGAGGACGATTAACATTAGCTCTTAGTCTTCGAGAAACCGGATACGTTGTATTATCCCAAACTCCCATTCCAAACCTACCGCCTGGCCTATTTGCCCCTATCCATTCTTCATCCACACGAGCTTTAATTCTTTCAAACGTCCAATGTTGGATCAATGGAATTTCAGTAGGCTCCTTCACCCCCTTCCACGACAACCGATGCAAATAAACAATTAAGAGAAACAACATGCAACCACCGACATTTTTCATCTTCCCTTCGGAATTAGAGCTACCCTTCCACTTATCCACAGCTAGGCCGAGATTTTCTAGTACATATGAGCACCAATCCAACTTTGGTATATCACCTGCAACATCTACAGCTTTACACAAATGTAAGTCCACATTTTTGTGCGCAGTGGGTGCTAATAACGTACCCATTGCATACAAAACAAACAACTGTTTAAAATAATCCCCTCCATCGGTCATTGTCAACAATGATTCTGCTACTGACCGCAAAGGAACCTCTCTCTTATTACCTACATTCAGCTTACTCCTCCACAAACTCAACAACGCCAAATCAGGATTGTCCTTCTTTTTATTCGAGGCAAGTTTCACCTTATTCCCCTCATGGTGTGGTAACATAAAAACATCTTCTACATCATGAGGGGTTAAAACACATGTACTCATTGAATCAATGGAAAACATTTGACTTTTGTTATGATATGATTCGAGTAGAAATGGGACCATAAGATTATAATGATTTTGGGTCTTTAACTTCAACAACCCCCCAAAACCAATCTCCTCCACACTTTGCTTTTGTTTAGGCGTAAGTTGACCAATAAGGTCAAAAAGTCCACGCGGGGAACAATAAGCCTCAACTTCTACCCTTGCCCTACAAAAAACCACAAAGAAACACAATTAAAAACCACAAAGAAACACAATTAAAAGTCACTCTACATATTTAACAAATGCGAACCATAAATTTCCAAAGAGTAACGGGTAAACAACATTTTGTAACAACAATTAACATATTAGAAGCAGTGACCACAAATAAATAAAAGGTGACCAAAATATTGCAAATGGTGTCACTAATTTCACATACGGAGCAGTGACCCCAAAATTAGGTCAACATTGGTATGTGAAATTAGTGACACAAATAAGCAAATCTAGGTCCCCCATCATTAAACCAGATCACCACAATAAATAAGGTTACCACTACGCGAATTTACATTACAAGTTAGCCAATTTACATCACAAAAACTTATACAACACCAACGAAGTTAACCACTTCACAAATCATCCATTTTAGGTCACAAATTATCAACCTCACATAATTAACAATTAACAAACAAATCTATATACCTACAGCACATAGGTCACCAATACAAAAATTCAGATCACATACAAGCAAAATTTGGTCACCAAAATTAGAATGATAACAATGTAGTACATAATCTAACAAATCCCCAAAATTAGGTCACCAATTACCGAATTTCCATTACAAATTAGCCAATTTACATCACAAAAATTTATACATCACCAACGAAGTTAACCACTTCACAAATCATCCATTTTAGGTCACAAATTATCAAACTCACATAATTAACAATTAACAAATACATCTAGATACCTACAGCACAAAAGGTCACCAATACAAAAATTCAGCACACATATAAGCAAAATTTGGTCACCAAAAATAAAATGATAACAACGTATTAAATAATCTAACAAATCTCCAAAATTAGGACACCAATTAGTGAATTTACATTACACGTTAGCCATTTTACATCACATAAACTTATACAAAACCAACGAAGTTAACCCCTTCACAAATCATCCATTTTAGGTCACAAACTATCAAACTCACAATATTAACAATTAACGAATACATCTAGATACCTACAGCACAAAAGGTCACCAATACACAAATTCAGATCACATATAAGCAATTTTTGGTCACCAATTATAGAATGATAACAAAGTAGTAAATAATCTAACAAATCCCTAAAATTAGGTCACTAATTAGCGTAATTAGATGACCAAATTGAAAAAACGGCATAAACCACATACCACTTCTTCCTTTTCTTTTCCGTAGCCACATTCCCATTCTCTGATGCTGTAGTCTCCTCAACCACAAATTTCACCATTCACTTCATCCCCATTGTCTTCGTCCCCATCGTCTTCGTCACCATTGTCTTCATCCCCATCGCCTTCGTCCCCATTGTCTTCATCCCCATCGTCTTCATCCCCATTTTCAGAGTTTTCAGTGTCATCTTCTTCAGCTTCAGTTGATTCTTCACTTTCGTTTTCCTCTACATTCAAAATTGAACATTACAATTTATCAACCGTACATACCACATGCAAAATTAAAATGAAAAAAATAAAAAAATAACAAAAAAAAAGAAGAAAAATACATCTCAACAAGGTTCTTGAGGGACCTCAACCACTTTTGCTTTCCTCTTCATGGTGAAAGAAGTGAATTTGAAAGGTAAGAAACGAAGGTTTTTTTTTTTTTTTCCTTTTTTTGGTGCTCAGAAGAAACGAAACTTTAGAGTGAGAAATGGTTGAATTGAAAAGAAGAAGAAACTGAAAAGAGGGAGAAAGAGGATGAATTATACTCGTCAGTTGAAAAAGAAAACTGCGTGACTATTTAGTTTCCCCACATAAATATGGGGAATAGAATATTATTAATTGCAATTTTTAGTTTTCCTACGACATATTGGGAAGGTAATGTACGCTAACTTCTGGGTATTGGTTTTCATTCACCCTAGATAAAAGAGTCCGTCTAACTCTTTCTTAGTGTTAGGCGGTCTTCTATAATAATTACTCTTATAATATAGCTTACGTGTGAATATCGAGATTTTGGATTTGCTTGAGGTTCAAGTTGTCATTTTGGTTTACTACAATCGCCAATGAGTAGCATAAAGATATTATCCTAAGGGTTGAGCATGATTTGAATTTTTTAACAATATCGAAATTGAGGTATATTGTTTTATTCAAGGCTTTGTTGTGGGTATTAATTGTAATATTTGACCCTCGATCTTATGGTTATCGAATTTTAAGTTCTGCGTTCTCTTATTGGAATGAGATTAAAACATTGTTTCTTGGAATTTTAGTTAGTTAATTCACTCACACTTTGTCTTAAGTTTAAGATCGACAATTATAGTGGGATGATCTTGTATTTGGGTTAGATTGAAAATTTTGTTTACTTGTGATTCGAACTTTTCCTTATGGTATTTGAAGGTCATAATTGTTACAGCAAGTAGATAAAGTTGAATTTTGATTCAGTTTTGGACGAGGGAGTACTGATAAATTTTGAGGTTTGATATTTACTCTCAGACGGTTTTTGGACGTAAGTTTTACAAATCATTGTTGCAATAATATATTTGCTGTGAAATCTAATGTATGTATAGGATAATTTGATTTCGTGTTTGAGTGTCTCGCTGGTTATGTGCCAAATGGTGTTTGTAGGTATTAGAGATAAATAGTGTACTTTGTGTATAGTAATTAACGTGTAATGTAAAGTGAGGATTTCTAAAGTTAAATTAACTGTTTTGTACATGGAGTATATTAGTACAACATATCTATTAGATGTACACCCCAAAAACAGGGCAGAATGCAAGAAACTAATTTTCATTCTTTCTCTTATACTCATTTTCATTTGTATTAATTTATTCAATACAAATATTTTCTTACATCTATTTTCTATGATATTGGAGTATCCTTATCACTAATTCTTCTTTCCAACGATGGATTCACTATTTCTCCTATATTTTAACCTCCCGGTCACAATTGTTTAATTCTTATTATGTTATGAAACTATCTTGATATCCAATTTAGACTTTTTGAATTACCGCATTCTCTTGTACTTAATATTCTTTCTTCTTATTATTCAATAACTTTCATAATTTAATCTCCTCAGTTTTATCACTAGTAGATACGGCTGTTCAAAAATATCAATCATCTATTACAGCTTTTGCTCTTATTCTTCTAATGTTACTTTTAATCTCCTTTTTCAGCAGTCTCAACAGAAAATTGTTTAATATGGGTTTTAATCATCCCATTTCCTTCCTTAGTTGAGATTACACCATTTTGTATCGTCCAATTTATTTCCTTCGTCATTCTTTATTCATCCTCCCATAAAATTTTATGAGATTTTTTCTAGTACACTAATTCCATAGACATTCGTTGTTAAACACTTAATCCGTTACATACAAAGATTTCGTAAAATTTTGATTCGGTTAAGAAATTAACATTATTGATCAAACCACATTTATCCCCTTTGCTTTTAGACAAATTTTTCTAACATCTCATTTTTTTTTGTTTGATCCTAACATATTCTTGGAAATTTACTCTCAATATCTCTTTCTGTATTTGTTGTAGCAATTCTATTCAAACCTTCAATTTTATCAACTTATTGTTCATTCCATCATTTAATTACAGTTCTCTTAGGCCATTATAATCTTTAATTACTTTCACACGTACTTTTCATATAATAAGATTTTATTGAAGCGATTATTATAATAATCACTTTTATTTCTAATTATTTTTCATTTTTAAGCCATACATATATCCATTCCCTACAAATATCATTCTTCATCCTATTTATCAAATCGGATGAACTTATCAATTATTAAGGCACATTTTTCCCTTGTTTCTTGCTTTATCTCATTTGGTATCCTTAATTCCTTAAACTTTTCATTTTGAATCCTTTCGATTTCATCCTTAAATTATTAAACTTCAAATCATTGCCCATGAACGATTTCTTTTAATATTATTCATTCATCCTCTGTTCTTTACTAAGCAAAATCATTCACCCTTAAAATTCAAGTTCTGAGTTTCGAGGACGAAACTTTCTAAAAGGAGGGGTGATTGTAATACTCCGTATTTAGACATCCTTATTTTATTATTTTATATAGCGAATAATGAGTATTAAATATGAATAAGTAATATTATGGCCTTACGAGTTTTAAAATAAAGTAAAATTTTCTATTTCATTAAACTTAGCTTATTTTAAGATCTTATAAATATAATTAAAGTATTTTAAAGTACTATATAATAACTTAAACGTTAAATAGTACTCCGTTTTATTTGATAACTTTATTTGCCAAAGACGAATTATTTTGTTTAACATTTTTATATTCATGCTTTTAAAATTACATAAATACATTTTTATATTATATAGTGTCAAATTTTTATAACCGGTATAAAATTGTAAACCCGAGCCTCAGTCTAAGAGTCGAGATACGTGTAAACTAAAACAACCATCCACAATTCCACACCATTCTTACGTTGCTGATTCACTAAAACACAAAAGGAAAGAAAGAAAATCAGAAACCCTTATTCATCCTAATCTCTTTCAAGCTTCAATCTTAATTTCCATCTTCATTTCTCACCCGATTTTTAATCCGTCTTCTCCGTTGTGATCCTCTCTTCTTCTCTTCAAATACATACCAAAAGCCCCAATTTTGAGCTCGTTATCATCATCGTCATCTTGACCAACGAATTGGGTGGTTATCAATTTGGAGCTTCATCAAGTTAGGCTTTTGATTAAGAAGGGTTGCAAAAGTATAATCTTGTGATTTTGACTAATAGGTAACTAAAATCTCTTTTATTCATTTAGTTTTTATGATTTAGGTTACATATGATTGAATTAGCAGTTGATTGTTGATTGTAATACAATGAATTGAGTTTTGGAGTGAAAATAGATTATGGATGATAATTAGGATATGTGAATTGATATATTTGGCTTTATAAATAATTAAGGTTTTTGAATGTTTCATATGTGATTGGGTTCATGGTAGTTTGAATTTGGGATGAATATAGTGTTTCCTATGATGAGAATTGATTTGGTTTGATTCATTTGTAAATTGAAATTCATTGGGAATTCTGAAATTTGAGGATTTGTTGTGTGTTTTGGATTGTTTGAACTTGATGATAATTATAGTGATCTTATGGTGAGAATTGATTGGGGATATGATTCACTTGTGTATTGAAATCAAATTGGAAATGCTGAAATTCTGGAAAATTCGTAGGACCCTCTTTAGGCCTCAATAAAATGAGTTTTACAAGTCCAATCGGGGTTGTTTATATGTCTAAACTGTAGTTCGTCGAGCGTAGATTCCAGAACAGTTTTCGGAATTGAAATCCGTTAAGTCATTTGGAAGTTATGAGCGTTTTCGTGTCGGGTGTCTTCGTTAAAACGTACAGCACAGAGCTGAATTTTCAGCAGACTTTGAATTTGATTTACTTGAGCTTTAGAACTCCGATTTACAAAATTCTTGATCCTATAGCGTAGCCCTCTGAGCGTACTTTCCAGATTAGGTTTTGGTTGCCCCATATGATTTTTCGTTTGTTCACAGTGAGCGTTTTCGTGACGACTACAGTGCTGTAAATTGGGTTTGTTTGGACAGCTATTTGGGACGTCATTTTGACCCTTCTATTGACTTCGTTTGCTAAAGTGTAAAACATGAAAGTTGTAGATATAAGTCTCAACCTTTGGGTGGTAAATTTTCACTTTATTTGGACTTAAAATGTGAGCTCGGTGGACGTTGTAAGAACGTCGTTTGATATAAAAGTTAACATATTTAAGTAACTAGTGTATTTGATTGTGTTAATATGAATTGTTGAGTTTGGATGCTTGGAATTGGAGTTTGTGTTGGTGTATGTATTTTGAGTATTGTACAGGTTATTCTGAGCTATGTTCGGGTTTAGTCAGAGGCAGTGGTTATACGCTCTGATCCCCGTGTGTCGTTCGGTGTACGGTTATGTCACCGAGAGTCTGGCCAGGTCTTAGACATATAGGCAGTGGTTATACGCTATACATAGTTCTGTGGAGGCAGTGGTTATACGCTCCACCCTGGTGGAGGCAGTGGTTATACGCTCCATCAACCAGAGGCAGTGGTTATACGCTCTGATAGTTAGAGGCAGTGGTTATACGCTCTAACGATGTTCGTTATATGGAGGCAGTGGTTATACGCTCCATCAACCAGAGGCAGTGGTTATACGCTCTGGTAGTTAGAGGCAGTGGTTATACGCTCTAACGATGTTCGTTATATTCGCTATACTTCAGTGTTAGTTTTATACCTTTTGTTACGTCGAGATTATATAATAATCGACTGCTAATATGATATTAAAAGGGAGTACTTGTTTTTAATCGCTCACCTATATTTTATATTATACTTCCGCTAGCACTTATTTATTATATTAATTGATTATACTTGTTTGCTTATATATAGCCTTATATCATACATATTAAATGATAAAAGGGCATTTAGTTACTTTCATCGATTGTGGCGGTTTATTTAAATAAACCGACAGTGCAGTAGCTACGGGGTATCGTGAGAGATGTCGAGTATTTTTGAAGTGAAGAAAATTGTTGCTTTTGCCGAAATTGTATTTTGTTATATTTTTATTTATTTATTATAATTTCAAAGGCTTTGTAATATTTTATTTTATAATATAATACCTTGAGTTTTGGCGTTCATTATTTATAAATTTTAGTTTTAAAATGGCCGAAATTTTCAGGGTGTTACAGCAGTAGCTATTCCTGTGGAACCTAGGAGGTCAAGTCGAGTCTCTTATCCTCCGGATCGATACATTGGTATCGTTGAAGAAGGGAATGGGGATGATTTATTACTTCTTGAAAGTAATGAACCGACTACCTACAAAGGTGCAATGACTAGTTCTGATTCGAAGCTATGGCTTGAAGCCATGCACTCCGAGATAGACTCCATGTACGAGAACGAAGTATGGGATCTGGTTGATTTGCCTGAAAAGGTGAGACCTCTTCAGTGCAAATGGATTTATAAGATAAAACATTCACTAGGTGGACAACCAGATATCTATAAAGCACGACTTGTTGCAAAAGGTTTCACCCAAGTGCAAGGGTTACACTACGATGATATCTTTGCACCTGTCGTCATGCTTCGATCTATCCGGATTATCTTAGCGGTTGCTGCATTTCATGATTATGAAATATAGCAAATGGATGTGAAGACCGCCTTCTTAAATGGTTATTTAGACGAGGAATTGTACATGGTACAACCCGAAGGCTTCACGGATCCAAAATATCCTAAGAAAGTATGCAAACTTAAGCGTTCCATTTATGGACTTAAGCAAGCATCGAGGAGTTGGAATCATCGATTTGACCAAGTGATTAAACAATATGGTTTTAAACGATCAGTCGAGGAACCATGTTTATATGTCAAATCAAGTGGGAGCTATATTGCATTCCTAGTTTTGTATGTAGATGACATCGTTAATAGGAATCACATTCCTATGCTTTCTTACGTAAAGAATGGTTAAAGAATCATTTTCGGATGAAAGACTTAGGTGAGGCACGAGAATACTCGGTATTCAAATCTATAGAGATAGATCCAAGAGAATGATGGCGTTAAGTCAAGAATCTTATATAGATAAAATTCTTGAGAGGTTCAAGATGTGAACTCAAAAAGGGTAATCTTCCGATGGTTCATGGGGTGCATTTAAGTAAGACTCAATTACCTAAATCATCGGAAGAAATAGAGCGCATGAATCGTATTAAATGCGCTTGGTAGTAGGATCGATTATGTATGCTGATGATGTGTACATCGCGTCCAGGCGTGGCATTCGCACTTAGTATGACGAGTCGTTACTAAAGGATCGGTGAAAGTCATTTGGATTCTTTGTTAAGAACATCCTAAAGTACTTAAGAAGGACTAAGGATTGGATGTTAGTATATGGTGGAGACAAAGAGTTATGTGCAAAAGGTTTCACAGATGCTAGTTTCCAAACGGATAGAGATGATTCTAAGTGTCAATCCGGATTCGTTTTTACACTTAATGGTGCGGCAGTGAGTTGGAAAAGTTCCAAGCAATCGATCACAGATTCCACTACGAATCTGAGTATATTGCGACTTAGAAGCGGCTAAAGAGGCAATATGGATGCGTCGGTTCTTCTGAGGACTAATGGTAGTTCCTAGTGCGAATGACCCGATCACCGCTTATAGTGATAACAATGGTGCCATATTCCAAGCTAAAGAGCCTAAATCTAGCAATAAGTCTAGACATGTGTTGCGGAAGGCTCATATGATACGAGATTACGTGGAGCAAAAGGAGATAGAGATTTGCAAGGTTGTCACGGATGACAACATAGCGGACCCTCTCACGAAGCCATTGTCGTACAATAAACATGTTGAACATGTTGTATCAATGGGACTAAAGAGTGTTCCTGATTTTCATTAGTTTGTTTTTAGATAGTGTATCTGTTAAAACTACTACTTTGTAATCATCAAATTATTTCTTTATATATGGTATTTCATGTGGATTGTGTGACAATATTGAACGCCACTGAGTGAACTGATTTTCTTTATATATGTTTTGTCCATAATCACCAAAGTGAGCTGATAACTCTAGGTGATTAGATTGTGGGTTGATTGATGGTAGGTTCAATAAACCATAAGGACATGTGATGTCTGATCAAACACATATGCGAGGTATAGAAGATACTGCGTAGGACATTGTGACCACTTAAATGAAGTCCTAAATGTACAGACATTTTGCCTGGTCGTGGATAGGACGTTCATTGTGTTCCTAGAGTCGATTCTTTTGACTGTCGACTGTTTCTTGAGATAAGAGGCGAGTTTGGGTGACTTTGGTTTCTTTCTCATGGTCGCACCGTAAAAGGAGGTAAGTAGTTTTTCTGGTCATTTTAAATGCGTGCTTTAATCTGCAAGATTCGAGTTAAGGAAAATATCCAATCTTATCAATTTTATTTAATCTCAGGGCCACTCGAGGAGTAGTAACTGAAATGCATGGCCATGCTCGAATGTTGTGAATACATTTGTATATCAGTTAGTTGCTCTCTAGTCGAGGAAACCACTCTTGATACGATCACTTGATAGATACGACCTTGCGATAGTGCGACTTTGCAAATAGTCTACCATTGAGTGGGAGATTTATATGGATATGAGAATCGTTAATCACACACGAGCACTTGTAGGACAAGTGGGAGATTGTTGGAGCTAGTGTCCTCCACAGTTAGTGTGATTAATTTTATTAAATCTCTTACAGGATCACAAAGGATACTTGTATTTAAAATCAGCTGATTAACGTATATCGGTAACGGTTGGCTTGCTAGAAAGTTTGACGTTACTGTCATCTAGATGGCGGTGATTCAGCTGGTCCTTATCGGTCACACCTATAGGACGATTTTATGAAATGTAATGTGATTATATTGATGCCTTAATTATATCTAAACAGTTAGAAAGTTGGAAATAAATTAGTGGGTGAGCTGAATTAAATGATTATTCAGCTAGATGAGCTGAATTAAGTGTTGATTCACATGTGTATAATAGTTATGAGCTACATTTATATTATAAATATATTTGATATTTATAGTTAAAATGATGCTATAAGTTATGTTATTTAATTCGTTGTATTATACGATAATCAATTAATTAAATACATATTATACATATTATTTTACATGTAATGTACATTTGAAATATACTAAAAACAAAATACACACAACACACACACACTTCAAGTGTGTCGTGTGGTATGTATGTATGAATAATGTTTTTAGTTTGTTGATTTTAGTAAGTAATGGGTAGTTAATAGTTGATTAACCACCATTTACCATTACTTAATTAATCTACCCCACTAACTCATAAAACTACCCACTAAAACACATTATATACTAACTAGTTTACTCATAAGATGAGTGAATTAATTTTGGTGTTTTTGTTGTGTGTGTGTCGTGTATGTTGAGAGAAAAAGAGAGATTTTGTCTCATATTTTTCACTACCATATTTCCTAAAACTCTATATATTAATCGTAATATATTATACTCGTTTTCTAGCATAAACACAAGGCATTTCATAAGGCGTTTTGGGTGCAATCGTTAAGAGATATTCTACGTTGAATATTGTTCTTATAAACGTAATTTGGGTACGTTTTAGGAGGTTCTTAGGCCTTTCTTTGAAGTTTAAGAAAGGTTATTTCTATATTCTTGTAATTCATATTATTATCATTTTGTATAATCTTGGGCATGTTAATACGATTAACATTTTTAGTAGCAATATAGTGTTTCATATTTCTACACGGCGAACCCGGCCCGAATAACCTCGGACAACACCGGGTGTTACACACCCCCACTTGAAGAACGCAACGTCCTCGTTGCGCCTGGTAGCTACTTACAATATAGTATTCCAGAATCCTCCCCAGCTAGGTGCATACCTAGGATTCGACCACACCCAGCGGTGCGTGCAGGATTCGACCACACGGTCGTGGGTTGCTCGATACCATTTGTAATACCGTCCCAACTAAAGTAGAAATGTCATTCACTTCGGTGGCTCGCCAGACATCACCCATGCATCAACACAGCCCTTTCCAAATGGACTTTGTCCTCACTGCGCGCATCCCGAGAACTTCCCAGGAGGTCACCCATCCTAAGACTACTCTCAAGCAAGACGCTTAATCAAGAGTTCTTAAGATGAGCCACCGTAAAAAGATGCATCTTGTTGATATGAGTAGTACTTACAATCCTTTTAAGACTAGGTCACTGAGCTCATCACATGGACCAATTCAACGGAACCCTACCTAATAACCTCGGACAACAAGATTATTCTGACTAGTCGATAGTTTGTATTTAGTATGTATTTTTTGTTATCATATTTCATTAAAAAAAAAAAAAATTCTAAATAAAGAAATACCCCGATAAGTTGAAAACCCGAAAGGGCAACTTATGCAAAATATGGGGGGCCTCGCTTTTGGGAGCCTTAGTATGCAACCATTAGCAACAAAATTGAGGTCAAAAGAGCCTAAAAAGGGCCATATTTACCCCTAAGTATGGAGCTAATACTAATATCCCGTACTATGGGCTCATGTTTGTGATATTTTGCATTTTGTTGTGGCGTTAGCGGCATAAGAAGCGGAGAAAAAAGAAGGGTGGAAGGGTAGGTTAGAGTGCACCGAGACCATTGGAGTTTCGGGGGGAGAATGTTACATTTGTATGGTGCTTGGTGCACTAGGTGTTTGGAGGTGTGTATGGTGACTCTTATTGGTGTCTTGAGGCTACTTACTTTGTGTGGTGATGTTGTGATGCCATGTTAGCCTAATTAAGGTGTGAATGTTGGAGAGATAAGGGGAGTATGATAAGTCAATGTTTGATTGGGATATGAGTCGAAGGAGATTGTAGTGAGGGCTTGGAGTTGGTGGAACATCATGTGAGGATTTGAATGAGATATAAGAAGGTCGAAGAGAGGTTAGGACCGACTTAGATGAGGGAGTCATAAGGAGGAAGATGTGTGATGGACGAGATATATTTGTTGGTTTTTGTTTGAAGGATCGAGCTAGCTCCACGCTCTTCTATGGACCTTGAGGAGATTGATTGTTCAAAGTCTCGGAGTTTACTCGGGACGAGTAAAGGTTCAAGTGTGGGGGAGTTTGATAAGTCGGTTTTAGTAGGTATTTATTAGAAGAATTTAAGTGAATAATATCGGGTTTTGGAGCGATTTTGAGTACTTTAATGATGAAATGTCGAATTCCATCCGAGTCGTTTATTTTCGGTTTTTTTTGCAAGTAATGTTAGGCTAAATTATGAAGTCTTCAATAGCCGCTCAAGCGCCAACAACGATAAGATAAAAGAGGCCCAAGGAAGTCAAGAAAAGTCAAATCGAAAAAGCGGAGAAAAAATGCAAAGAACTTATTTACAAAGCTTCTAGCGACCCGCGCCATCCCTGGCGCGACTCACGCCTCTCTGCCACTGCTTTTCACGCGTAGCCGTAATTGTTTGTTTCGAAGTTGATTTTATTCCATCATATATAAGGCTTATCTAGGGTTTTAGAGAGACATTATAACATATCGTAAAACATCTTTAGACATCTTTTTATCATCTACAAACTTTTAAACATTAGAATGTTAGATCTAAGATTGGGTTTTTCATGTTAATGGAAGGCTAATCTTCTCCTAAACTTGGTGTAATTCTTCAAGCTTTTAACTTTCCATTGTAAGACAATTCTCTACTATTTTAATCCTTGTTTAATATGAATCTCTTTGACTTTATTGATATATTTGCATGAATTTCTCTCTTATTTTGATCACCTTTGTTTGAATTTATGCAAATTAATGTCTTTCTTTATCAATAGTGGATATTATTATTGATGTTGATTTTTGAGGCAAACTTTCTCCACATTGAAATGGATATTATGGAAATGTTGAGATAGTGGGAGATTCATATGTGATTAAGTGCTAAATGCTTGTTTTAGTGCTAATTATCTTTATCTCTTTCCCAAGTTTTAATCTTTAATGTGTTTCTTTGGATTAAAGTTGTGTGCTTTGCATGATTTGTCCATTGATTATGGTAGTTTATGCATGGATGTTATCATAAATTGCTAATGTTTGGGAAAGTTCTAATATTTGATTAGTTTTGGTTGAGTAAACAAGGTTATTTTTTGTGAGAATTGTTGAACTTTTCTTGGTTGAAAGTGAGATTAATTATGCCAAGTTGCTCTCTTTAATTGTTGAAATCATCTTTCACTTGCTTTTACTTGTTGAATTTGTCTAAATTTTCCTCTTGATGAGTGTTAGTTTTTTACTTGCTAACAAAACCTTTAAAACCCCCCTTTTTATTTACTTTATTAGTGACATTAGAAATACACATAGCCTAATTAATAAGTCCTTCCTTTGGGTTTGTAACAACCCGGTTTTTCGTGACTTAATTAAACTAAGGCGGAAAATTAATTAAGTCTAATACATGCCGGATGTTAATTAAATTACATTCAAAATGGCATAGGATACAAATATATATTACAATCTCTCAACGAATACAAATGAAACATCCTAATCGTCCCGATAATCCCGAGTCTCGAGAATTTCCTGCAACGGAGACAAAAACACAAAATAGGAGGATCTCCGCCAGAGGCGGAAGTGATCGCTCTAACCAACAACCTCTAAACCAAAGTTTTGGTTTATTTAACCTATGATTAAAAGTAATTTGCAAAGACTAAACGCTGTATAACTACCGCAAACTTATGTTAATAAAATTGGGCAAATAGCATATAATATCGATTCACATATAGATATTTAAATCTCATACAACATGATAAAGAAAACTTAAAACATTTCAATTTATAGAATTACAATAAATAAACACGACTATCATTTCAATTAATATAATATATATATACAACCTAAATCATGGCAATCAAGATATATGCATGTCGTATTCAATTCAATAAACACATAGTCGTGAACAATCATGCAATTCTAAACATATGAGATATAGAAAATAAATAAATAAAACAGCATTGCAAATAGACAAGAAACATACAAGGAAATAGGATGATTCAAACATGAGCATACATCAAATCATATAAACGTAAAACATTCCTCAACATTCATTCTCAAAAAGACGTATTTCAAAGACTTAGGATCAACAATCATTCAGACAATAACGAAACAAAACAAGGAAATACGTTCAACATACGTTAACTAATGGATGTTCGTTACCGTGGCGGAAGCATGCAGACGTAATTTCGCAATAGTAGACAGGCCAAACAGATTGGGCGTGTCGACACACTAAATCCTAGTGGGCCAGGGCCAAACAGTTGGGCGTGGTCGACATACTAGACGTCCGCGCAATAGCGGTCGTACGAACAAAGCGGGCGTGTGCGAGCGCTAAGGATACCTAAAGCGATAAGGGCGGCCAAATCCCGAAGTCTAATGTATGCATACACCACTATAGATAGGTTCAGATCATACTCGCCTCGAGTAAGTAGTCACCTAATAATACGACTATCACCTTAGGCGGGTACTCGGGTGGTGGAGTTTCCAATTACCGTAGTAGTATGGGCTCACTGAGATATCAATCATGCCCCATCCCCGAGGTTGTATATCCCGCACCTAAATAATACTTTATATAAAAATATTAGATCGCCTTTAGCAACTCCTGGGAGGGAGCCAAAGTCCCCATGTATCGGCTACCTCATTAACTTCAATTCAAGAGTCGATACATGGCGAACAATCCAAGTATTTTATTCAAGTAGTTCATTTCTCAAATTCTTATTTCCTCGCTCAATCGTGGCTAATGATAATTCAGAATTTAATTATATCGTCGAACTTTGTATAATGAAATTTTAGTTCTAAATAGCTTCTTGAGGTAGACAAAACACAGAAAGACTTAATGATTTATTTTGAGTCAGATTCAGAAATTAAATGTTTTCACTATTCATTATTTTGTACGTATTTTTATACGTATGTGTATTTTCATACTTTGTACGTATTTTTATACGTATGCGTATTTTTATACTTTGTACGTATTTTTATAGTTTATACTTCTACGTATTTTATACTTATATTTTAGTAATTAATAATAGTTAGTTTAAGTATGATTTATTTTCGTTTAAATTTTAAGTAACTTAAGATAGATTAGTGATTAGTATTATAAATAATTGAATTTCATTATAAGTCACATTTATTTCTTCCTTTTTATTTAAATTGTAAAGTGTTTAGCGTTTTAGTAGTTTTAACATTTATTTTAACTTGTAAAAGTATCTTGATGATACTTAGCAAAATTTAGTATTTTTAATAAAATCTAATATAATGACATTTAGGAACTATTCATTTAGGTGGCCTAATTTCTGAATTGATTTTATTTATGTAACTTTTACGTAGTCGTATTAGGTGATTTAATAATTCGATCGTGAGATTATTAATATTTAAATTTTAGTAATATTCACTTAAGTTTAATTCACTTAATTATTTATAACTTTTAAAAATGTCAAAAACTTTATAACTCAAAATCTTAGTTAGATTTTGTATTTATATATATAATATATATTATTCATAATTTTTATATAACTATACTTAGTAAATTTTTAGTCGACCTTTATATATTACTATGATATTAACAATTTACCTTTTAGTTAATTTTTATTTGTGATTCTAATTTTTAGCTTTATTTAGTAATAGTTTTACTTAGATTCATTTTAAATCTTAAAGTACCCAATTTCTTTTTATTATTTTAATTACATACTTGTTTCATATCTTTTAAGTTCATTGTAAATTCTATAGTTTTAATAAAGTAATCTTTATATTAAATGTGATATATGACATTTTATATAACTATTTATCTTAGAAATTTTATACGATTAGCAATTAATTTATGTTTTTACCTTTAAATTTATTTAATACTAATTTAAACTTAATACTCTTTTTATTTAACTCTTAATTTTTAGTTGTGTTTGATTTAGACCTTTTAAGTGCTTAGATAAATTTTTTATTTCCATAAATATTTTATATTAGTTTAATTTATTTACTTTAGTTATTTTAGTAATATTTTTAGTCTTATTTTATATTTGTAATACTTATACTTTATATATTTTAATTTACACATAACAAATAATTTTAACATGATAATATTACAATTAAATTCAATAATAATTCAACAACACATTTTTCACCCAAAACATATTATCACAAAATCATATAAATATCATATTTCACAAATCAATTCAACATTATATTATAACCAAAATTAACACCCAATTTCATACTATAGCGATTCATACAAAGTTATTAAATAAACTGAAACGAGAGGTATACGTGCCTAATGCATAACTAGCTCACTTTTAATAACAGATTAATTAAAATAAAACCAAAACGTTAATGTTAGAGATTTTGAGGAAGAAATCGAGTCACCTAAATTAGGCACACGAACAGAGGACTCCAAAAATAATCCAAACCCGTTTTCACATGGACCAAAGTCGGCACTAGTGAAGCCAACTAGGTAGCAGCTCCAAGCATCGTTCGATTCGGCTTCATCGGTGGCTTCATTAGTCCGTGACATCATCGGCATCGACATCATGACCCTCATACAACCCAACGAGCCTGATCAGTCCACGACAGCTCCGACGAATTTTTCCGGCGAGTTAAGACAGGGTGTCAGTGAGTTATGAGGAGGATAATAGAGAAAGAGGGAGAACATAAGAGAGTAAAAGAGAGGGAGTTTACCGGTGAGGGAAAACGGAGGGGGTGATGTTGTTGACTGAACTCCGGCGAACGGTGACGGTCACGGTGGCGCTGAACAGGGGACCGTGGTGTTGGTGAACAAAACAGAGAGGGAAAGAGGCGAGTAGGGAGGTGGTTGTCAAGCTTTTGAGCTCACCATTAATGGCAGCCGGTGGGTGGTGTACGGTGGTTAGAGGGAGCAAGCTTGGGCGATGCTCCGGTTCGAGCCGAGAGACAAAGAGAGCAGAGGAGAGGAAGCAGGGGAGGCCGAGCAAGGTGACCACGAAAAGGAGGACGGTGGTGGAGCTGTTAAACGGAGCAGAGGCGCCGGCGGTGGCTCACGGTGGTGGTGAGCAGAGCTCCGGTGAGAGCAGAAAGAGGGAGCAGAGAACAGGGGAGAGGGAGAAGGCTCGAGAGTGACAACAAGGCGGCGGCCATGGTGGTGGCTGTACGGTGATGACCACCGTGGCTGCTGTTGTTGTAGTTGTCGTGGTTATTGTTGTTGTCGTTGTCTTTTGTTGTTGTTGCTGCTCGTTATTATTATTATTATTATTATTATTATTATTATTATTATTATTATTATTATTATTATTATTATTATTATTATTATTATTATTATTATTATTATTATTATTATTATTATTATTATTATTATTATTATTATTATTATTATTATTATTATTATTATTATTATTATTATTATTATTATTATTATTATTATTATTATTATTATTATTATTATTATTATTATTATTATTATTATTATTATTATTATTATTATTATTATTATTATTATTATTATTATTATTATTATTATTATTATTATTATTATTATTATTATTATTATTATTATTAGTATTATTATTATTATTATCATTATTATTATTATTATTATTATAATTATTATCATTATTATTATTATTATTATTATTACTATTATTATTATTATTATCATTATTATTATTATTATTATTATTATTATTATTATTATTATTATTATTATTATTATTATTATTATTATTATTATTATTATCATCATCATCATTATCATTTGTTGTTGTTGAATGTTGATTTGTTGTGGTTTGTTTTAATGGAGCAAAGTGAGAGAGAAAGGGAGATGAAATAAAAGAGCAGGAAATGAGTGGAGGAAGAAGAAGGAGACCAGAAAAAGCAAGGGAGTTATAAGGGAAAATAAGGAGGTGTGTGAGGGAAGATAGTAAAAATAAAATATCCAAATCAAGTGGATGTAAGTGTACCGACATACATGCTAGATATTTGGGTCTGTTTGATTTCTTTTGGTCCATTTTATTTACTCTTATTTATAAACCTTTAATTATTATAAAATATATTATACTTTAAATTATTTGTTTTAAATTTTAGTTTCATTTTTAATACTATAAAATTTATTGTTCGAAAATATAAAATGTATAAAAGTTGTCAGTTACAAATTGTATTACGGTCTCACAATTTTCAAACGGTCTGCTTATTTGAAAGGTAATTTCTACAAAAAGTAAATTTTATGAAAGTAATGATATTTTTTAAAATGTAATGCAAATTTATAGAATTTAAAAATGTAACAAAAGTAACGTTTTAGTTCGACAAGTATTTTAGAAGTAAAAATATAATATAGGTTAATTTAAAACCAAGAAAGTTTAATTAGAAATGTATTGGAGAAAGTTTATTTAATCGAAATTTTTCAGCCGCGTTTTTAAAGTAATTGAGTAAAAGTGAAATTATATAAATTTTAATTTAATAATTTTGTTAAAATAATTAATTAGTATTAATAAAAACACAGATTATTCTGATCCTACTCCTTAAGAAAAGTTTCGTCCCCGAAACTTGAATAGGATGGATAACTGCTCAAGATTAAAAAGAAGTTGGAGAAAAACATCGAGGTTTTTGGAATTTGATAATTAATATTGCTCTTGATAGGGCAAGATCTTCTTAGAAGGAATTATTGAAGAATTTAATAATTTCAAAATACAAATAAGTGTTTTTTTTTTTTTTTGAATTAATACCTAAATGTTGCTGCATTGTCATTTTCAAAATCAGCGAGAAAGAGGTTTTCAAAAAGGTAGGGCCTAGAAGTTTTGTACGGAATTAAATTAAATAAAAATAATAAGCGTTTTAAGAATACAAACAATTTATTTAAATTTGAAAATAAATGTTAACCTTAAAATAGGTTGAAATAAGAAGATTTAAGATTTAATTAAGATTTTAATATAATCGTATTATTGTCCTACCCCCTTAAGAAGTTTTAAACGTGTACACATAATATTATTATTGTTACTTTTAATGATCACATACATAAAATATATAGCCTTGGGAGAAACGGTATTTAGGGAAAATATGCAAAAGTCGTAGTGATCATAAGGAAAATATGAGCCTTAAAGAAATTAAGGAAATATAGGTTATCGTTGAATGATTAAATAAAATTTTAGAGAATTACGGATAACCTTTTTAATATAGCTCTTTTTCTTAAAATTATTATTATAATGTTATTAGATGAAACAGAAATGATATAAATCATATTTAGGATAAGATTCGAAATTTACAATAAGGGATTATATGAAAGAAAGAGAAAATGATATATGTATATATACTTCGAAGATAGATAATTGTAATAGATAGGGCAGGTTCAGAAGATATTTAAAATATAAAGACAAGGAGGTCGAAACAAATAAGTTTCAAAATTATCTAAAATTTAGAAATAAGAAATTTATGATGTTAAAAATTAAAATGAGATAGTAAGGCTAAGATTTTGAAAACTAATCAATTTAAAAAAATATTTAAATTTAAAGGATAAGGGTTTAGAAGAATTAAGTTCACAAGTTCAAAGATTTTTATTAAAAAAAATAAAGAGTTTTCAAAAATGAAAGAAAACAATAAACTTCATCGTATGAGATTAACAAGTACTACGTAGAAATTATAATTTAAGAGTTCAAGAATCTTAGAACAATGGAGTAGGCTTTAGAGGTTGAATAAAAAGTTAATGAAATTATAAAGGAAAAATAAAGTCATTTTTCGAGATTAAATAAAACAAAATGAAAATTTACTTTATGAAATCAATTAGTAGGTATTATAGATTTCGAGATTAGAATTTTTGAAGATAATAATAATAATTGTATGAGGTCAAAAGTACGAAGTAAAGTTTGACTATAAAAATTAAAGAGTTTACGAAATTCAAAAGTAAAGGTGATAAAATTTTATGAGATTAAGGAGAAAAGATGGAAATCGATTTAAGACGCAAGTTATTTGGAATTATTGATTTAGGAAATCAAAAATTTCGAAGGAGATAAAATTTTACGAGATTGAAAAATAAACGAGTGAATTCTTTTTACGTAAGGAGTTTAAAATATAAAAGGAAACACTAAAATCATAGTGAGATTAAATACTAGGAAATTAATAAGCGTTGAAATGATGGTGATCATTAGAGATCGATTTTGATATAGCTTTAGAAATCTTCAATGCTAAAGAAATCTTCGACGTCTTGAAAATTGTCTTGGATAGCGTGATTCTTAATACGTCTTTTCGCATGCGCTTCTGGTCTTGTATTCAAGTCTTATATTTGCGAGAAATGAAAAGAGGTAATTTCAAAAGGAAGATTTCATTATAAGAGTTTAAGTTAGGAAAATTTTACTTCAAAAGAAGAAATTAATTTAAATAGATCGATTAAAATTTTCTTTTTGAATAAGTTAGGAAGAGATGAATATGGGTGTTAGAGAAAGTTATAGAGGTCTTCAAGGCAATAGAATTCTTCGAGGTCTAGAACGTCTTTTCCGATCGTTCGATTCTTGATGCGTCCATTTGTATGTGCTTGAGTTCTTGACATCTCGTCTTCGATTTATACGTCTCGATTTTTGGTAACGTTAGTAAAGAAGACTTGTTAGTCAAAAAGATTAGTCATAGAGCACTTAGCAGGCAAGAAAAGAAGAATAAAAATCTATCGAGGTTGAATGACGGTCGAAAATTCTAAAATCTAGGTCAGTCGGTCAATCCTTAATATTTCTACCCATTCTCACTTTTAAAGCGATCTAAGTTTATTATTTTAGCGATCTAAGATTTCTAATTCATTATTTGATCCTATAAGTCTATGCCTGACATATATATTAATATGTATGTCTAGCCCAGGTGTCTTCTCGCTAGATGAAATAACTATTAAGTTACTCACGGTCGCAAGACTCGATACCAATCAGAATAACCTGGGTTTTTCGTGACTTAATTAAACTAAGGCGGAAAATTAATTAAGTCTAATACATGCCGGATGTTAATTAAATTACATTCAAAATGGCATAGGATACAAATATATATTACAATCTCTCAACGAATACAAATGAAACATCCTAATCGTCCCGATAATCCCGAGTCTCGAGAATTTCCTGCAACGGAGACAAAAACACAAAATAGGAGGATCTCCGCCAGAGGCTGAAGTAGTTTCTAACCAACAACCTCTAAACCAAAGTTTTGGTTTATTTAACCTATGATTAAAAGTAACTTGGCAGCACTAAACGCGTATAACTACCGCAGCCGCTTATGTTAATAAAATTGGGCAAATAGCATATAATATCAGTTCTCACATATAGATATTTAAATCTCATACAACATGATAAAGAAAACTTAAAACATTTCAATTTATAGAATTACAATAAATAAACACGACTATCATTTCAATTAATATAATATATATATACAACCTAAATCATGGCAATCAAGATATATGCATAAGTCGTATTCAATTCAATAAACACATAGTCGTGAACAATCATGCAATTCTAAACATATGAGATATAGAAAATAAATAAATAAAACACATTGCAAATAGACAAGCAAAACATACAAGGAAATAGGATGATTCAAACATGAGCATACATCAAATCATATAAACGTAAAACATTCCTCAACATTCATTCTCAAAAAGACGTATTTCAGCACTTAGGATCAACAATCATTCAGACAATAACCAAACAAAACAAGGAAATACGTTCAACATACGTTAACTAATGGATGTTCGTTAGCGAGGCGGAAGCATGCAGACGTAATTTCGCAATAGTAGACAGGGCCAAACAGATTGGACGTGTCTGACACACTAAATCCTAGTGGACAGGGCCAAACAGATTGGACGTGGCTGACATACTAGACGTCCGCGCAATAGCGGTCAGGGCCGAACAAAGCGGACGTGTCTGAACAGGCTAAGGATACCTAAAGCGATAAGGACAGCCAAATCCCGAGTCTAATGTATGCATACACCACTATAGATAGGTTCAGATCATACTCGCCCTCGAGTAAGTAGTCACCTAATAATACGACTATCACCTTAGACGGGTACCCCCGGGTGGGGCTGGAGTTTCCAATTACCGTAGTATGGGCTCACGGAGATATCAATCATGCCCCATCCCTGAGGTTGTATATCCCGCACCGAAATAATACTTTATATAAAAATATTAGATCGCCTTTAGCAACTCTGGGAGGGAGCCAAAGTCCCCATAGACGGCTACCTCATTAACTTCGAATTCAAGAGTCGCGACATGGCGAACAATCCAAGTATTTTATTCAAGTAGTTCATTTCTCAAATTCTTATTTCCTCGTTCAATCGTGGCTAATGATAATTCTGTAACTTAATTATATCGTCGAACTTTGTATAATGAAATTTTAGTTCTAGCAGTTCTTCAGGTAGACAAAACACACAGAAAGACTTAATGATTTATTTTGAGTCCGTTCGTAAAATTAAATGTTTTCACTATTCATTATTTTGTACGTATTTTTATACGTATGTGTATTTTCATACTTTGTACGTATTTTTATACGTATGCGTATTTTTATACTTTGTACGTATTTTTATAGTTTGTACTTCTACGTATTTTATACTTATATTTTAGTAATTAATAATAGTTCGTTTAAGTATGATTTAGTTTCGTTTAAATTTTAAGTAACTTAAGATAGATTAGTGATTAGTATTATAAATAATTGAATTTCATTATAAGTCACATTTATTTCTTCCTTTTTATTTAAATTGTAAAGTGTTTAGCGTTTTAGTAGTTTTAACATTTATTTTAACTTGTAAAAGTATCTTGATGATACTTAGCAAAATTTAGTATTTTTAATAAAATCTAATATAATGACATTTAGGAACTATTCATTTAGGTGGCCTAATTTCTGAATTGATTTTATTTATGTAACTTTTACGTAGTCGTATTAGGTGATTTAATAATTCGATCGTGAGATTATTAATATTTAAATTTTAGTAATATTCACTTAAGTTTAATTCACTTAATTATTTATAACTTTTAAAAATGTCAAAAACTTTATAACTCAAAATCTTAGTTAGATTTTGTATTTATATATATAATATATATTATTCATAATTTTTATATAACTATACTTAGTAAATTTTTAGTCGACCTTTATATATTACTATGATATTAACAATTTACCTTTTAGTTAATTTTTATTTGTGATTCTAATTTTTAGCTTTATTTAGTAATAGTTTTACTTAGATTCATTTTAAATCTTAAAGTACCCAATTTCTTTTTATTATTTTAATTACATACTTGTTTCATATCTTTTAAGTTCATTGTAAATTCTATAGTTTTAATAAAGTAATCTTTATATTAAATGTGATATATGACATTTTATATAACTATTTATCTTAGAAATTTTATACGATTAGCAATTAATTTATGTTTTTACCTTTAAATTTATTTAATACTAATTTAAACTTAATACTCTTTTTATTTAACTCTTAATTTTTAGTTGTGTTTGATTTAGACCTTTTTAGTGCCGATAAATATTTTATTTCCATAAATATTTTATATTAGTTTAATTTATTTACTTTAGTTATTTTAGTAATATTTTTAGTCTTATTTTATATTTGTAATACTTATACTTTATATATTTTAATTTACACATAACAAATAATTTTAACATGATAATATTACAATTAAATTCAATAATAATTCAACAACACATTTTTCACCCAAAACATATTATCACAAAATCATATAAATATCATATTTCACAAATCAATTCAACATTATATTATAACCAAAATTAACACCCAATTTCATACTATAGCGATTCATACAAAGTTATTAAATAAAGCTAAAGCGAGAGGTATACGTGCCTAATGCATAACTAGCTCACTTTTAATAACAGATTAATTAAAATAAAACCAAAACGTTAATGTTAGAGATTTTGAGGAAGAAATCGAGTCACCTAAATTAGGCACACGAACAGAGGACTCCAAAAATAATCCAAACCCGTTTTCACATGGACCAAAGTCGGCACTAGTGAAGCCAACTAGGTAGCAGCTCCAAGCATCGTTCGATTCGGCTTCATCGGTGGCTTCATTAGTCCGTGACATCATCGGCATCGACATCATGACCCTCATACAACCCAACGAGCCTGATCAGTCCACGACAGCTCCGACGAATTTTTCCGGCGAGTTAAGACAGGGTGTCAGTGAGTTATGAGGAGGATAATAGAGAAAGAGGGAGAACATAAGAGAGTAAAAGAGAGGGAGTTTACCGGTGAGGGAAAACGGAGGGGGTGATGTTGTTGACTGAACTCCGGCGAACGGTGACGGTCACGGTGGCGCTGAACAGGGGACCGTGGTGTTGGTGAACAAAACAGAGAGGGAAAGAGGCGAGTAGGGAGGTGGTTGTCAAGCTTTTGAGCTCACCATTAATGGCAGCCGGTGGGTGGTGTACGGTGGTTAGAGGGAGCAAGCTTGGGCGATGCTCCGGTTCGAGCCGAGAGACAAAGAGAGCGAGAGAGAGAGAGCGAGGGGCGAGAGCAAGGTGACCACGAAAAGGAGGGACGGTGGTGGAGTCATTAAGCGGGCGGAGGCGCCGGCGGTGGCTCACGGTGGTGGTGAGCAGAGCTCCGGTGAGAGCAGAAAGAGGGAGCAGAGAACAGGGGAGAGGGAGAAGGCTCGAGAGTGACAACAAGGCGGCGGCCATGGTGGTGGCTGCACGGGGATGCCCACCGTGGGTGCTGTTGTTGTAGTTGTCGTGGTTATTGTTGTTGTCGTTGTCTTTTGTTGTTGTTTGTTATTATTATTATTATTATTATTATTATTATTATTATTATTATTATTATTATTATTATTATTATTATTATTATTATTATTATTATTATTATTATTATTATTATTATTATTATTATTATTATTATCATTTGTTGTTGTTGAATGTTGATTTGTTGTGGTTTGTTTTAATGGAGCAAAGTGAGAGAGAAAGGGAGATGAAATAAAAGAGCAGGAAATGAGTGGAGGAAGAAGAAGGAGACCAGAAAAAGCAAGGGAGTTATAAGGGAAAATAAGGAGGTGTGTGAGGGAAGATAGTAAAAATAAAATATCCAAATCAAGTGGATGTAAGTGTACCGACATACATGCTAGATATTTGGGTCTGTTTGATTTCTTTTGGTCCATTTTATTTACTCTTATTTATAAACCTTTAATTATTATAAAATATATTATACTTTAAATTATTTGTTTTAAATTTTAGTTTCATTTTTAATACTATAAAATTTATTGTTCGAAAATATAAAATGTATAAAAGTTGTCAGTTACAAATTGTATTACGGTCTCACAATTTTCAAACGGTCTGCTTATTTGAAAGGTAATTTCTACAAAAAGTAAATTTTATGAAAGTAATGATTTTTTTTAAAATGTAATGCAAATTTATAGAATTTAAAAATGTAACAAAAGTAACGTTTTAGTTCGACAAGTATTTTAGAAGTAAAAATATAATATAGGTTAATTTAAAACCAAGAAAGTTTAATTAGAAATGTATTGGAGAAAGTTTATTTAATCGAAATTTTTCAGCCGCGTTTTTAAAGTAATTGAGTAAAAGTGAAATTATATAAATTTTAATTTAATAATTTTGTTAAAATAATTAATTAGTATTAATAAAAACACGGGGTGTTACAGGGTTCGACCCTATTCTTACCACTCGACTACGTGTTTTGTGTGAACCGAATAGGCTTTATAAATTGTTAATTTGACAACTTTTAGAGCGACATAAAAGTGCCCGTCAAATTTTGGCCAGATGCCAGGGGACTAGTCGATAGTTTGTATTTAGTATGTATTTTTGTTATCATATTTTATTAAAAAAAAAAATTCTAAATAAAGAAATACCTGATAAGTTGAAAACTGAAAGAGCGACTTATGCAAAATATGGGGCCTCGCTTTTGGGAGCCTTAGTATGCAACCATTAGCAACAAAATTGAGGTCAAAAGAGCCTAAAGGGCCATATTTACCCCTAAGTATGGGGCTAATACTAATATCCCGTACTATGGGCTCATGTTTGTGATATTTTGCATTTTGTTGTGGCGTTAGCGGCATAAGAAGCGGAGAAAAAAGAAGGGTGGAAGGGTAGGTTAGAGTGCACCGAGACCATTGGAGTTTCGGGGGGAGAATGTTACATTTGTATGGTGCTTGGTGCACTAGGTGTTTGGAGGTGTGTATGGTGACTCTTGGTGTCTTGAGGCTACTTACTTTGTTGGGTGATGTTGTGATGCCATGTTAGCCTAATTAAGGTGTGAATGTTGGAGAGATAAGGGGAGTATGATAAGTCAAAGTTTGATTGGGATATGAGTCGAAGGAGATTGTAGTGAGGGCTTGGAGTTGGTGGAACATCATGTGAGGATTTGAATGAGATATAAGAAGGTCGAAGAGAGGTTAAGACCGACTTAGATGAGGGAGTCATTAGGAGGAAGATGTGTGATGGACGAGATATGTTTGTTGGTTTTTGTTTGAAGGATCGAGCAAGCTCCACGCTCTTCTATGGACCTTGAGGAGATTGATTGTTCAAAGTCTCGGAGTTTACTCGGGACGAGTAAAGGTTCAAGTGTGGGGGAGTTTGATAAGTCGGTTTTAGTAGGTATTTATTAGAAGAATTTAAGTGAATAATATCGGGTTTTGGAGCGATTTGAGTACTTTAATGATGAAATGTCGAATTCCATCCGAGTCGTTTATTTTCGGTTTTTGTTGCAAGTAATGTTAGGCTAAATTATGAAGTCTTCAATAAAGGTTCAAGGCCCAACAATGAGGCATAAAAGAGGCCCAAGAAGGAAGTCAAGAAAAGTCAAATCGAAAAAGCGGAGAAAAAAATGCAGCAACTTATTTACAAAGTGACCTTGGCGACTACGCGCCATCCTGGCGTGACTCACGCCCTCTGCTAGCTCTGTTAATTACGCGTAGCTGCAATTGTTTGTTTCGAAGTAGATTTTATTCCATCATATATAAGGCTTATCTAGGGTTTTAGAGAGACATTATAACATATCATAAAACATATTTAGACATCTTTTTATCATCTACTAACTTTTAAACATTAGAATGTTGGATCTAAGATTGGGTTTTTCATGTAAATGGAAGGCTAATCTTCTCCTAAACTTGGTGTAATTCTTCAAGCTTTTAACTTTTCATTATAAGACAATTCTCTACTATTTTAATCCTTGTTTAATATGAATCTCTTTCACTTTATTGATATATTTGCATGAATTTCTCTCTTATTTTGATCACCTTTGTTTGAATTTATGCAAATTAATGTCTTTCTTTATCAATAGTGGATATTATTATTGATGTTGATTTTTGAGGCAAACTTTCTCCACATTGAAATAGATATTATGGAAATGTTGAGATAGTGGGAGATTCATATGTGATTAAGTGCCAAATGCTTGTTTTAGTGCTAATTATCTTTATCTCTTTCCCAAGTTTTGATCTTTAATGTGTTTCTTTGGATTAAAGTTGTGTGCTTTGCATGATTTGTCCAATGATTATGGTAGTTTATGCATGGATGTTATCTTAAATTCCTAATGTTTGGGATAGTTCTAATATTTGATTAGTTTTGGTTGAGTAAACAAGGTTATTATTTTTGAGAATTGTTGAACTTTTCTTGGTTGAAAGTGAGATTAATTATGCCAAGTTGCTCTCTTTAATTGTTGAAATCATCTTTCACTTGCTTTTACTTGTTGAATTTGTCTAAATTTTCCTCTTGATTAGTGTTAGTTTTTTACTTGCTAACAAAACCTTTAAAACCCCCCTTTTTATTTACTTTAATAGTGACATTAGAAATACACATAGCCTAATTAATAAGTCCTTCCTTTGGGTTCGACCCTATTCTTACCACTTGACTACGTGTTTTGTGTGAACAAGATAGGCTTTATAAATTGTTAATTTGACCCCTTTTAGAGCGACATAAAAGTGCCCGTCAAATTTTGGCGCCGTTGCCAGGGACTAGTCGATAGTTTGTATTTAGTATGTATTTTTTGTTATCATATTTCATTAAAAAAAAAAAAAAAAAAAAAAAATTCTAAATGAAGAAATACCCCGATAAGTTGAAAACCCGAAAGGGCAGCTTATGCAAAATATGGGGGGCCTCGCTTTTGGGAGCCTTAGTATGCATCCATCAGCATCAAAATAGAGGCCAAAAGAGCCTCACATGGGCCATATTTGCCGCTAGGTATGGGGCTAATCCTAATATCCCGTATTATGGGCTCATGTTTGTGATATTTTGCATTTTGTTGTGGCGTTAGCGGCATAAGAAGCGGAGAAAAAAGAAGGGTGGAAGGGTAGGTTAGAGTGCACCGAGACCATTGGAGTTTCGGGGGGAGAATGTTACATTTGTATGGTGCTTGGTGCACTAGGTGTTTGGAGGTGTGTATGGTGACTCTTGGTGTCTTGAGGCTACTTACTTTGTTGGGTGATGTTGTGATGCCATGTTAGCCTAAGGTGTGAATGTTGGAGAGATAAGGGGAGTATGATAAGTCAAAGTTTGATTGGGATATGAGTCGAAGGCGATTGTCGTGAGGGCTTGGAGTTGGTGGAACATCATGTGAGGATTTGAGGGAGATATAAGAAGGTCGAAGAGAGGTTAGGACCGACTTAAATGAGGGAGTCATAAGGAGGAAGATGTGTGATGGACGAGATATGTTTGTTGGTTTTTGTTTGAAGGATCGAGCTAGCTCCACGCTCTTCTATGGACCTTGAGGAGATTGATTGTTCAAAGTCTCGGAGTTTACTCGGGACGAGTAAAGGTTCAAGTGTGGGGGAGTTTGATAAGTCGGTTTTAGTAGGTATCTATTAGAAGAATTTAAGTGAATAATATCGGGTTTTGGAGCGATTTTGAGTACTTTAATGTTGAAATGTCGAATTCCATCCGAGTCGTTTATTTTCGGTTTTTGTTGCAAGTAATGTTAGGCTCAATTATGAAATCTTCAATAAAGGTTCAAGGCCCAACAATGAGGCATAAAAGAGGCCCAAGAAGGAAGTCAAGAAAAGTCAAATCGAAAAAGCGGAGAAAAAAATGCAGCAACTTATTTACAGCAGCCTTCGGCGCGACCCGCGCCCATCCTGGCGCAACTCACGCCCTCTGCCAGCTCTGTTTTTCACGCGTAGCCGAAATTGTTTGTTTCGAAGTAGATTTTATTCCATCATATATAAGGCTTATCTAGGGTTTTAGAGACATTATAACATATCATAAAACATCTTTAGACATCTTTTTATCATCTACAAACTTTTAAACATAAGAATGTTAGATCTAAGATTGGCTTTTTCATGTTAATGGAAGGCTAATCTTCTCCTAAACTTGGTGTAATTCTTCAAGCTTTTAACTTTCCATTGTAAGACAATTCTCTACTATTTTAATCCTTGTTTAATATGAATCTCTTTGACTTTATTGATATATTTGCATGAATTTCTCTCTTATTTTGATCACCTTTGTTTGAATTTATGCAAATTAATGTCTTTCTTTATCAATAGTGGATATTATTATTGATGTTGATTTTTGAGGCAAACTTTCTCCACATTGAAATGGATATTATGGAAATGTTGAGATAGTGGGAGATTCATATGTGATTAAGTGCTAAATGCTTGTTTTAGTGCTAATTATCTTTATCTCTTTCCCAAGTTTTAATCTTTAATGTGTTTCTTTGGATTAAAGTTGTGTGCTTTGCATGATTTGTCCATTGATTATGGTAGTTTATGCATGGATGTTATCATAAATTGCTAATGTTTGGGAAACTTCTAATATTTGATTAGTTTTGGTTGAGTAAACAAGGTTATTTTTTGTGAGAATTGTTGAACTTTTCTTGGTTGAAAGTGAGATTAATTATGCCAAGTTGCTCTCTTTAATTGTTGAAATCATCTTTCACTTGCTTTTACTTGTTGAATTTGTCTAAATTTTCCTCTTGATGAGTGTTAGTTTTTACTTGCTAACAAAACCTTTAAAACCCCCTTTTTATTTACTTTATTAGTGACATTAGAAATACACATAGCCTAATTAATAAGTCCTTCCTTTGGGTTCGACCTATTCTTACCACTCGACTCGTGTTTTGTGTGAACCGAATAGGCTTTATAAATTGTTAATTTGACAACTTTTAGAGCGACATAAAAGTGCCGTCAAATTTTGGCCTTGCCAGGGGACTAGTCGATAGTTTGTATTTAGTATGTATTTTTGTTATCATATTTCATTAAAAAAAAAAATTCTAAATAAAGAAATACCAGATAAGTTGAAAACCCGAAAGAGGCGACTTATGCAAAATATGGGGGCCTCGCTTTTGGGAGCCTTAGTATGCAACCATTAGCAACAAAATTGAGGTCAAAAGAGCCTAAAAAGGGCCATATTTACCCCTAAGTATGGGGCTAATACTAATATCCCGTACTATGGGCTCATGTTTGTGATATTTTGCATTTTGTTGTGGCGTTAGCGGCATAAGAAGCGGAGAAAAAAGAAGGGTGGAAGGATAGGTTAGAGTGCAAGAGACCATTGGAGTTTCTGGGAGAATGTTACATTTGTATGGTGCTTGGTGCACTAGGTGTTTGGAGGTGTGTATGGTGACTCTTGGTGTCTTGAGGCTACTTACTTTGTTGGGTGATGTTGTGATGCCATGTTAGCCTAATTAAGGTGTGAATGTTGGAGAGATAAGGGGAGTATGATAAGTCAAAGTTTGATTGGGATATGAGTCGAAGGAGATTGTAGTGAGGGCTTGGAGTTGGTGGAACATCATGTGAGGATTTGAATGAGATATAAGAAGGTCGAAGAGAGGTTAAGACCGAGCTTAGATGAGGAGTCATTAGGAGGAAGATGTGTGATGGACGAGATATGTTTGTTGGTTTTTGTTTGAAGGATCGAGCAAGCTCCACGCTCTTCTATGGACCTTGAGGAGATTGATTGTTCAAAGTCTCTGAGTTTACTCGGGACGAGTAAAGGTTCAAGTGTGGGGAGTTTGATAAGTCGGATTTAGTAGGTATTTATTAGAAGAATTTAAGTGAATAATATCGGGTTTTGGTGCGAATTTGAGTACTTTAATGATGAAATGTCGAATTCCATCCGAGTCGTTTATTTTCGGTTTTTTTTGCAAGTAATGTTAGGCTAAATTATGAAGTCTTCAATAAAGGTTCAAGGCCCAACAATGAGGCATAAAAGAGGCCCAAGAAGGAAGTCAAGAAAAGTCAAATCGAAAAAGCGGAGAAAAAATGCAAAGAACTTATTTACAAAGACCTTACGACCACGCGCCCATCCTGGCGTGACTCACGCCCTCTGCTAGCTCTGTTAATTACGCGTAGCTGCAATTGTTTGTTTCGAAGTAGATTTTATTCCATCATATATAAGGCTTATCTAGGGTTTTTGAGAGGCATTATAACATATCATAAAACATATTTAGACATCTTTTTATCATCTACTAACTTTTAAACATTAGAATGTTGGATCTAAGATTGGGTTTTTCATGTAAATGGAAGGCTAATCTTCTCCTAAACTTGGTGTAATTCTTCAAGCTTTTAACTTTTCATTATAAGACAATTCTCTACTATTTTAATCCTTGTTTAATATGAATCTCTTTCACTTTATTGATATATTTGCATGAATTTCTCTCTTATTTTGATCACCTTTGTTTGAATTTATGCAAATTAATGTCTTTCTTTATCAATAGTGGATATTATTATTGATGTTGATTTTTGAGGCAAACTTTCTCCACATTGAAATAGATATTATGGAAATGTTGAGATAGTGGGAGATTCATATGTGATTAAGTGCCAAATGCTTGTTTTAGTGCTAATTATCTTTATCTCTTTCCCAAGTTTTGATCTTTAATGTGTTTCTTTGGATTAAAGTTGTGTGCTTTGCATGATTTGTCCAATGATTATGGTAGTTTATGCATGGATGTTATCTTAAATTCCTAATGTTTGGGATAGTTCTAATATTTGATTAGTTTTGGTTGAGTAAACAAGGTTATTATTTTTGAGAATTGTTGAACTTTTCTTGGTTGAAAGTGAGATTAATTATGCCAAGTTGCTCTCTTTAATTGTTGAAATCATCTTTCACTTGCTTTTACTTGTTGAATTTGTCTAAATTTTCCTCTTGATTAGTGTTAGTTTTTTACTTGCTAACAAAACCTTTAAAACCCCCCTTTTTATTTACTTTAATAGTGACATTAGAAATACACATAGCCTAATTAATAAGTCCTTCCTTTGGGTTCGACCCTATTCTTACCACTTGACTACGTGTTTTGTGTGAACCGAATAGGCTTTATAAATTGTTAATTTGACCCCTTTTAGAGCGACATAAAAGTGCCCGTCAAATTTTGGCGCCGTTGCCAGGGACTAGTCGATAGTTTGTATTTAGTATGTATTTTTTGTTATCATATTTCATTAAAAAAAAAAAAAAAAAAAAAAAATTCTAAATGAAGAAATACCCCGATAAGTTGAAAACCCGAAAGGGCAGCTTATGCAAAATATGGGGGGCCTCGCTTTTGGGAGCCTTAGTATGCAACCATTAGCAACAAAATTGAGGTCAAAAGAGCCTAAAAAGGGCCATATTTACCCCTAAGTATGGGGCTAATACTAATATCCCGTATTATGGGCTCATGTTTGTGATATTTTGCATTTTGTTGTGGCGTTAGCGGCATAAGAAGCGGAGAAAAAAGAAGGGTGGAAGGGTAGGTTAGAGTGCACCGAGACCATTGGAGTTTCGGGGGGAGAATGTTACATTTGTATGGTGCTTGGTGCACTAGGTGTTTGGAGGTGTGTATGGTGACTCTTGGTGTCTTGAGGCTACTTACTTTGTTGGGTGATGTTGTGATGCCATGTTAGCCTAAGGTGTGAATGTTGGAGAGATAAGGGGAGTATGATAAGTCAAAGTTTGATTGGGATATGAGTCGAAGGCGATTGTCGTGAGGGCTTGGAGTTGGTGGAACATCATGTGAGGATTTGAGGGAGATATAAGAAGGTCGAAGAGAGGTTAGGACCGACTTAAATGAGGGAGTCATAAGGAGGAAGATGTGTGATGGACGAGATATGTTTGTTGGTTTTTGTTTGAAGGATCGAGCTAGCTCCACGCTCTTCTATGGACCTTGAGGAGATTGATTGTTCAAAGTCTCGGAGTTTACTCGGGACGAGTAAAGGTTCAAGTGTGGGGGAGTTTGATAAGTCGGTTTTAGTAGGTATCTATTAGAAGAATTTAAGTGAATAATATCGGGTTTTGGAGCGATTTTGAGTACTTTAATGTTGAAATGTCGAATTCCATCCGAGTCGTTTATTTTCGGTTTTTGTTGCAAGTAATGTTAGGCTCAATTATGAAATCTTCAATAAAGGTTCAAGGCCCAACAATGAGGCATAAAAGAGGCCCAAGAAGGAAGTCAAGAAAAGTCAAATCGAAAAAGCGGAGAAAAAAATGCAGCAACTTATTTACAGCAGCCTTCGGCGCGACCCGCGCCCATCCTGGCGCAACTCACGCCCTCTGCCAGCTCTGTTTTTCACGCGTAGCCGAAATTGTTTGTTTCGAAGTAGATTTTATTCCATCATATATAAGGCTTATCTAGGGTTTTAGAGAGACATTATAACATATCATAAAACATCTTTAGACATCTTTTTATCATCTACAAACTTTTAAACATAAGAATGTTAGATCTAAGATTGGCTTTTTCATGTTAATGGAAGGCTAATCTTCTCCTAAACTTGGTGTAATTCTTCAAGCTTTTAACTTTCCATTGTAAGACAATTCTCTACTATTTTAATCCTTGTTTAATATGAATCTCTTTGACTTTATTGATATATTTGCATGAATTTCTCTCTTATTTTGATCACCTTTGTTTGAATTTATGCAAATTAATGTCTTTCTTTATCAATAGTGGATATTATTATTGATGTTGATTTTTGAGGCAAACTTTCTCCACATTGAAATGGATATTATGGAAATGTTGAGATAGTGGGAGATTCATATGTGATTAAGTGCTAAATGCTTGTTTTAGTGCTAATTATCTTTATCTCTTTCCCAAGTTTTAATCTTTAATGTGTTTCTTTGGATTAAAGTTGTGTGCTTTGCATGATTTGTCCATTGATTATGGTAGTTTATGCATGGATGTTATCATAAATTGCTAATGTTTGGGAAACTTCTAATATTTGATTAGTTTTGGTTGAGTAAACAAGGTTATTTTTTGTGAGAATTGTTGAACTTTTCTTGGTTGAAAGTGAGATTAATTATGCCAAGTTGCTCTCTTTAATTGTTGAAATCATCTTTCACTTGCTTTTACTTGTTGAATTTGTCTAAATTTTCCTCTTGATGAGTGTTAGTTTTTTACTTGCTAACAAAACCTTTAAAACCCCCCTTTTTATTTACTTTATTAGTGACATTAGAAATACACATAGCCTAATTAATAAGTCCTTCCTTTGGGTTCGACCCTATTCTTACCACTCGACTACGTGTTTTGTGTGAACCGAATAGGCTTTATAAATTGTTAATTTGACAACTTTTAGAGCGACATAAAAGTGCCCGTCAAATTTTGGCGCCAAGCTGGGGACTAGTCGATAGTTTGTATTTAGTATGTATTTTTGTTATCATATTTCATTAAAAAAAAAAATTCTACATAAAGAAATACCCCGATAAGTTGAAACCCGAAAGGGCAGCTTATGCAAAATATGGGGGGCCTCGCTTTTGGGAGCCTTAGTATGCAACCATTAGCAACAAAATTGAGGTCAAAAGAGCCTAAAAAGGGCCATATTTACCCCTAAGTATGGGGCTAATACTAATATCCCATACTATGGGCTCATGTTTGTGATATTTTGCATTTTGTTGTGGCGTTAGCGGCATAAGAAGCGGAGAAAAAAGAAGGGTGGAAGGGTAGGTTAGAGTGCACCGAGACCATTGGAGTTTCGGGGGGAGAATGTTACATTTGTATGGTGCTTGGTGCACTAGGTGTTTGGAGGTGTGTATGGTGACTCTTGGTGTCTTGAGGCTACTTACTTTGTTGGGTGATGTTGTGATGCCATGTTAGCCTAATTAAGGTGTGAATGTTGGAGAGATAAGGGGAGTATGATAAGTCAAAGTTTGATTGGGATATGAGTCGAAGGCGATTGTAGTGAGGGCTTGGAGTTGGTGGAACATCATGTGAGGATTTGAGGGAGATATAAGAAGGTCGAAGAGAGGTTAGGACCGACTTAAATGAGGGAGTCATAAGGAGGAAGATGTGTGATGGACGAGATATGTTAGTTGGTTTTTGTTTGAAGGATCGAGCTAGCTCCACGCTCTTCTATGGACCTTGAGGAGATTGATTGTTCAAAGTCTCGGAGTTTACTCGGGACGAGTAAAGGTTCAAGTGTGGGGGAGTTTCATAAGTCGGTTTTAGTAGGTATTTATTAGAAGAATTTAAGTGAATAATATCGGGTTTGGGAGCGATTTTGAGTACTTTAATGATGAAATGTCGAATTCCATCCGAGTCGTTTATTTTCGGTTTTTGTTGCAAGTAATGTTAGGCTAAATTATGAAGTCTTCAATAAAGGTTCAAGGCCCAACAATGAGGCATAAAAGAGGCCCAAGAAGGAAGTCAAGAAAAGTCAAATCGAAAAAGCGGAGAAAAAAATGCAGCAACTTATTTACAGCAGCCTTCGGCGCGACCCGCGCCCATCCTGGCGTGACTCACGCCCTCTGCTAGCTCTGTTTTTTACGCGTAGCCGCAATTGTATGCTTCGAAGTAGATCTTATTCCATCTTACATAAGGTTTATCTAGGGTTTTAGAGACATTATAACATATCATAAAACATATTTAGACATCTTTTTATCATCTACTAACTTTTAAACATTAGAATGTTGGATCTAAGATTGGGTTTTTCATGTAAATGGAAGGCTAATCTTCTCCTAAACTTCGTGTAATTCTTCAAGCTTTTAACTTTTCATTGTAAGACAATTCTCTACTATTTTAATCCTTGTTTAATATGAATCTCTTTGACTTTATTGATATATTTGCATGAATTTCTCTCTTATTTTGATCACCTTTGTTTGAATTTATGCAAATTAATGTCTTTCTTTATCAATAGTGGATATTATTATTGATGTTGATTTTTGAGGCAAACTTTCTCCACATTGAAATAGATATTATGGAAATGTTGAGATAGTGGGAGATTCATATGTGATTAAGTGCTAAATGCTTGTTTTAGTGCTAATTATCTTTATCTCTTTCCCAAGTTTTGATCTTTAATGTGTTTCTTTGGATTAAAGTTGTGTGCTTTGCATGATTTGTCCAATGATTATGGTAGTTTATGCATGGATGTTATCTTAAATTGCTAATGTTTGGGATAGTTCTAATATTTGATTAGTTTTGGTTGAGTAAACAAGGTTATTATTTTTGAGAATTGTTGAACTTTTCTTGGTTGAAAGTGAGATTAATTATGCCAAGTTGCTCTCTTTAATTGTTGAAATCATCTTTCACTTGCTTTTACTTGTTGAATTTGTCTAAATTTTCCTCTTGATTAGTGTTAGTTTTTTACTTGCTAACAAAACCTTTAAAACCCCCCTTTTTATTTACTTTAATAGTGACATTAGAAATACACATAGCCTAATTAATAAGTCCTTCCTTTGGGTTCGACCCTATTCTTACCACTTGACTACGTGTTTTGTGTGAACCGAATAGGCTTTATAAATTGTTAATTTGACCCCTTTTAGAGCGACATAAAAGTGCCCGTCAAATTTTGGCGCCGTTGCCAGGGACTAGTCGATAGTTTGTATTTAGTATGTATTTTTTGTTATCATATTTCATTAAAAAAAAAAAAAAAAAAAAAAAAAAAAAATTCTAAATGAAGAAATACCCCGATAAGTTGAAAACCCGAAAGGGCAGCTTATGCAAAATATGGGGGGCCTCGCTTTTGGGAGCCTTAGTATGCAACCATTAGCAACAAAATTGAGGTCAAAAGAGCCTAAAAAGGGCCATATTTACCCCTAAGTATGGGGCTAATACTAATATCCCGTATTATGGGCTCATGTTTGTGATATTTTGCATTTTGTTGTGGCGTTAGCGGCATAAGAAGCGGAGAAAAAAGAAGGGTGGAAGGGTAGGTTAGAGTGCACCGAGACCATTGGAGTTTCGGGGGGAGAATGTTACATTTGTATGGTGCTTGGTGCACTAGGTGTTTGGAGGTGTGTATGGTGACTCTTGGTGTCTTGAGGCTACTTACTTTGTTGGGTGATGTTGTGATGCCATGTTAGCCTAAGGTGTGAATGTTGGAGAGATAAGGGGAGTATGATAAGTCAAAGTTTGATTGGGATATGAGTCGAAGGCGATTGTAGTGAGGGCTTGGAGTTGGTGGAACATCATGTGAGGATTTGAGGGAGATATAAGAAGGTCGAAGAGAGGTTAGGACCGACTTAAATGAGGGAGTCATAAGGAGGAAGATGTGTGATGGACGAGATATGTTTGTTGGTTTTTGTTTGAAGGATCGAGCTAGCTCCACGCTCTTCTATGGACCTTGAGGAGATTGATTGTTCAAAGTCTCGGAGTTTACTCGGGACGAGTAAAGGTTCAAGTGTGGGGGAGTTTGATAAGTCGGTTTTAGTAGGTATCTATTAGAAGAATTTAAGTGAATAATATCGGGTTTTGGAGCGATTTTGAGTACTTTAATGATGAAATGTCGAATTCCATCCGAGTCGTTTATTTTTCGGTTTTGTTGCAAGTAATGTTAGGCTCAATTATGAAATCTTCAATAAAGGTTCAAGGCCCAACAATGAGGCATAAAAGAGGCCCAAGAAGGAAGTCAAGAAAAGTCAAATCGAAAAAGCTGAGAAAAAATGCAAAGAACTTATTTACAAGAAATTCTTCTAGCGACCCGCCCATCCCGGGCGCAACTCACGCCCTCTGCCACCTGCTTTTCACGCGTGGCGAAATTGTTTGTTTAGTAGATTTTATTCCATCATATATAAGGCTTATCTAGGGTTTTAGAGAGACATTATAACATATCATAAAACATCTTTAGACATCTTTTATCATCTACAAACTTTTAAACATAAGAATGTTAGATCTAAGATTGGCTTTTCATGTTAATGGAAGGCTAATCTTCTCCTAAACTTGGTGTAATTCTTCAAGCTTTTAACTTTCCATTGTAAGACAATTCTCTACTATTTTAATCCTTGTTTAATATGAATCTCTTTGACTTTATTGATATATTTGCATGAATTTCTCTCTTATTTTGATCACCTTTGTTTGAATTTATGCAAATTAATGTCTTTCTTTATCAATAGTGGATATTATTATTGATGTTGATTTTTGAGGCAAACTTTCTCCACATTGAAATGGATATTATGGAAATGTTGAGATAGTGGGAGATTCATATGTGATTAAGTGCTAAATGCTTGTTTTAGTGCTAATTATCTTTATCTCTTTCCCAAGTTTTAATCTTTAATGTGTTTCTTTGGATTAAAGTTGTGTGCTTTGCATGATTTGTCCATTGATTATGGTAGTTTATGCATGGATGTTATCATAAATTGCTAATGTTTGGGAAACTTCTAATATTTGATTAGTTTTGGTTGAGTAAACAAGGTTATTTTTTGTGAGAATTGTTGAACTTTTCTTGGTTGAAAGTGAGATTAATTATGCCAAGTTGCTCTCTTTAATTGTTGAAATCATCTTTCACTTGCTTTTACTTGTTGAATTTGTCTAAATTTTCCTCTTGATGAGTGTTAGTTTTTTACTTGCTAACAAAACCTTTAAAACCCCCCTTTTTATTTACTTTATTAGTGACATTAGAAATACACATAGCCTAATTAATAAGTCCTTCCTTTGGGTTCGACCCTATTCTTACCACTCGACTACGTGTTTTGTGTGAACCGAATAGGCTTTATAAATTGTTAATTTGACAACTTTTAGAGCGACATAAAAGTGCCCGTCAAATTTTGGCGCCGTTGCCAGGGACTAGTCGATAGTTTGTATTTAGTATGTATTTTTTGTTATCATATTTCATTAAAAAAAAAAAAAAATTCTAAATAAAGAAATACCCCGATAAGTTGAAAACCCGAAAGGGCAGCTTATGCAAAATATGGGGGGCCTCGCTTTTGGGAGCCTTAGTATGCAACCATTAGCAACAAAATTGAGGTCAAAAGAGCCTAAAAAGGGCCATATTTACCCCTAAGTATGGGGCTAATACTAATATCCCATACTATGGGCTCATGTTTGTGATATTTTGCATTTTGTTGTGGCGTTAGCAGCATAAGAAGCGGAGAAAAAAGAAGGGTGGAAGGGTAGGTTAGAGTGCACCGAGACCATTGGAGTTTCGGGGGGAGAATGTTACATTTGTATGGTGCTTGGTGCACTAGGTGTTTGGAGGTGTGTATGGTGACTCTTGGTGTCTTGAGGCTACTTACTTTGTTGGGTGATGTTGTGATGCCATGTTAGCCTAATTAAGGTGTGAATGTTGGAGAGATAAGGGGAGTATGATAAGTCAAAGTTTGATTGGGATATGAGTCGAAGGCGATTGTAGTGAGGGCTTGGAGTTGGTGGAACATCATGTGAGGATTTGAGGGAGATATAAGAAGGTCGAAGAGAGGTTAGGACCGACTTAAATGAGGGAGTCATAAGGAGGAAGATGTGTGATGGACGAGATATGTTAGTTGGTTTTTGTTTGAAGGATCGAGCTAGCTCCACGCTCTCCTATGGACCTTGAGGAGATTGATTGTTCAAAGTCTCGGAGTTTACTCGGGACGAGTAAAGGTTCAAGTGTGGGGGAGTTTCATAAGTCGGTTTTAGTAGGTATTTATTAGAAGAATTTAAGTGAATAATATCGGGTTTGGGAGCGATTTTGAGTACTTTAATGATGAAATGTCGAATTCCATCCGAGTCGTTTATTTTCGGTTTTTGTTGCAAGTAATGTTAGGCTAAATTATGAAGTCTTCAATAAAGGTTCAAGGCCCAACAATGAGGCATAAAAGAGGCCCAAGAAGGAAGTCAAGAAAAGTCAAATCGAAAAAGCGGAGAAAAAAATGCAGCAACTTATTTACAGCAGCCTTCGGCGCGACCCGCGCCCATCCTGGCGTGACTCACGCCCTCTGCTAGCTCTGTTTTTTACGCGTAGCCGTAATTGTTTGTTTCGAAGTAGATTTTATTCCATCATATATAAGGCTTATCTAGGGTTTTAGAGAGACATTATAACATATCATAAAACATATTTAGACATCTTTTTATCATCTACTAACTTTTAAACATTAGAATGTTGGATCTAAGATTGGGTTTTTCATGTAAATGGAAGGCTAATCTTCTCCTAAACTTGGTGTAATTCTTCAAGCTTTTAACTTTTCATTGTAAGACAATTCTCTACTATTTTAATCCTTGTTTAATATGAATCTCTTTGACTTTATTGATATATTTGCATGAATTTCTCTCTTATTTTGATCACCTTTGTTTGAATTTATGCAAATTAATGTCTTTCTTTATCAATAGTGGATATTATTATTGATGTTGATTTTTGAGGCAAACTTTCTCCACATTGAAATAGATATTATGGAAATGTTGAGATAGTGGGAGATTCATATGTGATTAAGTGCTAAATGCTTGTTTTAGTGCTAATTATCTTTATCTCTTTCCCAAGTTTTGATCTTTAATGTGTTTCTTTGGATTAAAGTTGTGTGCTTTGCATGATTTGTCCAATGATTATGGTAGTTTATGCATGGATGTTATCTTAAATTGCTAATGTTTGGGATAGTTCTAATATTTGATTAGTTTTGGTTGAGTAAACAAGGTTATTATTTTTGAGAATTGTTGAACTTTTCTTGGTTGAAAGTGAGATTAATTATGCCAAGTTGCTCTCTTTAATTGTTGAAATCATCTTTCACTTGCTTTTACTTGTTGAATTTGTCTAAATTTTCCTCTTGATTAGTGTTAGTTTTTTACTTGCTAACAAAACCTTTAAAACCCCCCTTTTTATTTACTTTAATAGTGACATTAGAAATACACATAGCCTAATTAATAAGTCCTTCCTTTGGGTTCGACCCTATTCTTACCACTTGACTACGTGTTTTGTGTGAACCGAATAGGCTTTATAAATTGTTAATTTGACCCCTTTTAGAGCGACATAAAAGTGCCCGTCAAATTTTGGCGCCGTTGCCAGGGACTAGTCGATAGTTTGTATTTAGTATGTATTTTTTGTTATCATATTTCATTAAAAAAAAAAAAAAAAAAAATTCTAAATGAAGAAATACCCCGATAAGTTGAAAACCCGAAAGGGCAGCTTATGCAAAATATGGGGGGCCTCGCTTTTGGGAGCCTTAGTATGCAACCATTAGCAACAAAATTGAGGTCAAAAGAGCCTAAAAAGGGCCATATTTACCCCTAAGTATGGGGCTAATACTAATATCCCGTATTATGGGCTCATGTTTGTGATATTTTGCATTTTGTTGTGGCGTTAAGCGGCATAAGCGGAGAAAAAAGAAGGGTGGAAGGGTAGGTTAGAGTGCACCGAGACCATTGGAGTTTCGGGGGGAGAATGTTACATTTGTATGGTGCTTGGTGCACTAGGTGTTTGGAGGTGTGTATGGTGACTCTTGGTGTCTTGAGGCTACTTACTTTGTTGGGTGATGTTGTGATGCCATGTTAGCCTAAGGTGTGAATGTTGGAGAGATAAGGGGAGTATGATAAGTCAAAGTTTGATTGGGATATGAGTCGAAGGCGATTGTAGTGAGGGCTTGGAGTTGGTGGAACATCATGTGAGGATTTGAGGGAGATATAAGAAGGTCGAAGAGAGGTTAGGACCGACTTAAATGAGGGAGTCATAAGGAGGAAGATGTGTGATGGACGAGATATGTTAGTTGGTTTTTGTTTGAAGGATCGAGCTAGCTCCACGCTCTTCTATGGACCTTGAGGAGATTGATTGTTCAAAGTCTCGGAGTTTACTCGGGACGAGTAAAGGTTCAAGTGTGGGGGAGTTTCATAAGTCGGTTTTAGTAGGTATTTATTAGAAGAATTTAAGTGAATAATATCGGGTTTGGGAGCGATTTTGAGTACTTTAATGATGAAATGTCGAATTCCATCCGAGTCGTTTATTTTCGGTTTTTGTTGCAAGTAATGTTAGGCTCAATTATGAAATCTTCAATAAAGGTTCAAGGCCCAACAATGAGGCATAAAAGAGGCCCAAGAAGGAAGTCAAGAAAAGTCAAATCGAAAAAGCGGAGAAAAAATGCAAAGAACTTATTTACTGACCTTGGCGCGACCGCGCCATCTGGCGCAACTCACGCCCTCTGCCAGCTCTGTTTTTCACGCGTAGCCGAAATTGTTTGTTTCGAAGTAGATTTTATTCCATCATATATAAGGCTTATCTAGGGTTTTAGAGAGACATTATAACATATCATAAAACATCTTTAGACATCTTTTTATCATCTACAAACTTTTAAACATAAGAATGTTAGATCTAAGATTGGCTTTTTCATGTTAATGGAAGGCTAATCTTCTCCTAAACTTGGTGTAATTCTTCAAGCTTTTAACTTTCCATTGTAAGACAATTCTCTACTATTTTAATCCTTGTTTAATATGAATCTCTTTGACTTTATTGATATATTTGCATGAATTTCTCTCTTATTTTGATCACCTTTGTTTGAATTTATGCAAATTAATGTCTTTCTTTATCAATAGTGGATATTATTATTGATGTTGATTTTTGAGGCAAACTTTCTCCACATTGAAATGGATATTATGGAAATGTTGAGATAGTGGGAGATTCATATGTGATTAAGTGCTAAATGCTTGTTTTAGTGCTAATTATCTTTATCTCTTTCCCAAGTTTTAATCTTTAATGTGTTTCTTTGGATTAAAGTTGTGTGCTTTGCATGATTTGTCCATTGATTATGGTAGTTTATGCATGGATGTTATCATAAATTGCTAATGTTTGGGAAACTTCTAATATTTGATTAGTTTTGGTTGAGTAAACAAGGTTATTTTTTGTGAGAATTGTTGAACTTTTCTTGGTTGAAAGTGAGATTAATTATGCCAAGTTGCTCTCTTTAATTGTTGAAATCATCTTTCACTTGCTTTTACTTGTTGAATTTGTCTAAATTTTCCTCTTGATGAGTGTTAGTTTTTTACTTGCTAACAAAACCTTTAAAACCCCCCTTTTTATTTACTTTATTAGTGACATTAGAAATACACATAGCCTAATTAATAAGTCCTTCCTTTGGGTTCGACCCTATTCTTACCACTCGACTACGTGTTTTGTGTGAACCGAATAGGCTTTATAAATTGTTAATTTGACAACTTTTAGAGCGACATAAAAGTGCCCGTCAAATTTTGGCGCCGTTGCCAGGGACTAGTCGATAGTTTGTATTTAGTATGTATTTTTTGTTATCATATTTCATTAAAAAAAAAAAAAAATTCTAAATAAAGAAATACCCCGATAAGTTGAAAACCCGAAAGGGCAGCTTATGCAAAATATGGGGGGCCTCGCTTTTGGGAGCCTTAGTATGCAACCATTAGCAACAAAATTGAGGTCAAAAGAGCCTAAAAAGGGCCATATTTACCCCTAAGTATGGGGCTAATACTAATATCCCATACTATGGGCTCATGTTTGTGATATTTTGCATTTTGTTGTGGCGTTAGCAGCATAAGAAGCGGAGAAAAAAGAAGGGTGGAAGGGTAGGTTAGAGTGCACCGAGACCATTGGAGTTTCGGGGGGAGAATGTTACATTTGTATGGTGCTTGGTGCACTAGGTGTTTGGAGGTGTGTATGGTGACTCTTGGTGTCTTGAGGCTACTTACTTTGTTGGGTGATGTTGTGATGCCATGTTAGCCTAATTAAGGTGTGAATGTTGGAGAGATAAGGGGAGTATGATAAGTCAAAGTTTGATTGGGATATGAGTCGAAGGCGATTGTAGTGAGGGCTTGGAGTTGGTGGAACATCATGTGAGGATTTGAGGGAGATATAAGAAGGTCGAAGAGAGGTTAGGACCGACTTAAATGAGGGAGTCATAAGGAGGAAGATGTGTGATGGACGAGATATGTTAGTTGGTTTTTGTTTGAAGGATCGAGCTAGCTCCACGCTCTTCTATGGACCTTGAGGAGATTGATTGTTCAAAGTCTCGGAGTTTACTCGGGACGAGTAAAGGTTCAAGTGTGGGGGAGTTTCATAAGTCGGTTTTAGTAGGTATTTATTAGAAGAATTTAAGTGAATAATATCGGGTTTGGGAGCGATTTTGAGTACTTTAATGATGAAATGTCGAATTCCATCCGAGTCGTTTATTTTCGGTTTTTGTTGCAAGTAATGTTAGGCTAAATTATGAAGTCTTCAATAAAGGTTCAAGGCCCAACAATGAGGCATAAAAGAGGCCCAAGAAGGAAGTCAAGAAAAGTCAAATCGAAAAAGCGGAGAAAAAAATGCAAAGAACTTATTTACAAAGACCTTTCTACACGACCCGCCCATCCTGGCGTGACTCACGCCTCTGCTAGCTCATTTTTCTGGCGTAGCCGCAATTGTTTGTTTCGAAGTAGATTTTATTCCATCATATATAAGGCTTATCTAGGGTTTTAGAGAGACATTATAACATATCATAAAACATATTTAGACATCTTTTTATCATCTACTAACTTTTAAACATTAGAATGTTGGATCTAAGATTGGGTTTTTCATGTAAATGGAAGGCTAATCTTCTCCTAAACTTGGTGTAATTCTTCAAGCTTTTAACTTTTCATTGTAAGACAATTCTCTACTATTTTAATCCTTGTTTAATATGAATCTCTTTGACTTTATTGATATATTTGCATGAATTTCTCTCTTATTTTGATCACCTTTGTTTGAATTTATGCAAATTAATGTCTTTCTTTATCAATAGTGGATATTATTATTGATGTTGATTTTTGAGGCAAACTTTCTCCACATTGAAATAGATATTATGGAAATGTTGAGATAGTGGGAGATTCATATGTGATTAAGTGCTAAATGCTTGTTTTAGTGCTAATTATCTTTATCTCTTTCCCAAGTTTTGATCTTTAATGTGTTTCTTTGGATTAAAGTTGTGTGCTTTGCATGATTTGTCCAATGATTATGGTAGTTTATGCATGGATGTTATCTTAAATTGCTAATGTTTGGGATAGTTCTAATATTTGATTAGTTTTGGTTGAGTAAACAAGGTTATTATTTTTGAGAATTGTTGAACTTTTCTTGGTTGAAAGTGAGATTAATTATGCCAAGTTGCTCTCTTTAATTGTTGAAATCATCTTTCACTTGCTTTTACTTGTTGAATTTGTCTAAATTTTCCCTTGATTAGTGTTAGTTTTTTACTTGCTAACAAAACCTTTAAAACCCCCCTTCTTATTTACTTTAATAGTGTCATTAGAAATACACATAGCCTAATTAATAAGTCCTTCCTTTGGGTTCGGCCCTATTCTTACCACTTGAATACGCGGTTTGTGCGAACCTAATAGGCTTTATAAATTGTTAATTTGACCCCTTTTAGAGCGACATAAAAGTGCCCACAAATTTTGGCGTAGTGCCGAGGACTAGTCGATAGTTTGTATTTAGTATGTATTTTTTGTTATCATATTTCATTAAAAAAAAAAAAAAAAAAAAAAAAATTCTAAATGAAGAAATACCCCGATAAGTTGAAAACCCGAAAGGGCAGCTTATGCAAAATATGGGGGGCCTCGCTTTTGGGAGCCTTAGTATGCAACCATTAGCAACAAAATTGAGGTCAAAAGAGCCTAAAAAGGGCCATATTTACCCCTAAGTATGGGGCTAATACTAATATCCCGTATTATGGGCTCATGTTTGTGATATTTTGCATTTTGTTGTGGCGTTAGCGGCATAAGAAGCGGAGAAAAAAGAAGGGTGGAAGGGTAGGTTAGAGTGCACCGAGACCATTGGAGTTTCGGGGGGAGAATGTTACATTTGTATGGTGCTTGGTGCACTAGGTGTTTGGAGGTGTGTATGGTGACTCTTGGTGTCTTGAGGCTACTTACTTTGTTGGGTGATGTTGTGATGCCATGTTAGCCTAAGGTGTGAATGTTGGAGAGATAAGGGGAGTACGATAAGTCAAAGTTTGATTGGGATATGAGTCAAGGCGATTGTAGTGAGGGCTTGGAGTTGGTGGAACATCATGTGAGGATTTGAGGGAGATATAAGAAGGTCGAAGAGAGGTTAGGACCGACTTAAATGAGGAGTCATAAGGAGGAAGATGTGTGATGGACGAGATATGTTAGTTGGTTTTTGTTTGAAGGATCGAGCTAGCTCCACGCTCTTATGGACCTTGAGGAGATTGATTGTTCAAAGTCTCGGAGTTTACTCGGGACGAGTAAAGGTTCAAGTGTGGGGGAGTTTCATAAGTCGGTTTTAGTAGGTATTTATTAGAAGAATTTAAGTGAATAATATCGGGTTTGGGAGCGATTTTGAGTACTTTAATGATGAAATGTCGAATTCCATCCGAGTCGTTTATTTTTAGGTTTTGTTGCAAGTAATGTTAGGCTAAATTATGAAGTCTTCAATAAAGGTTCAAGGCCCAACAATGAGGCATAAAAGAGGCCCAAGAAGGAAGTCAAGAAAAGTCAAATCGAAAAGCGGAGAAAAAATGCAAAGAACTTATTTACAAGACCTTTCGGCGACCGCGCCATCCCTGGCGTGACTCACGCCTCTGCTAGCTCTGTTTTTACGCCAGAGTCGCAATTGTTTGTTTCAAGTTGATTTTATTCCATCATATATAAAGAACATCTAGGGTTTTAGAGAGACATTATAACATATCATAAAACATATTTAGACATCTTTTATCATCTACTAACTTTTAAACATTAGAATGTTGGATCTAAGATTGGGTTTTTCATGTAAATGGAAGGCTAATCTTCTCCTAAACTTGGTGTAATTCTTCAAGCTTTTAACTTTTCATTGTAAGACAATTCTCTACTATTTTAATCCATGTTTAATATGAATCTCTTTGACTTTATTGATATATTTGCATGAATTTCTCTCTTATTTTGATCACCTTTGTTTGAATTTATGCAAATTAATGTCTTTCTTTATCAATAGTGGATATTATTATTGATGTTGATTTTTGAGGCAAACTTTCTCCACATTGAAATGGATATTATGGAAATGTTGAGATAGTGGGAGATTCATATGTGATTAAGTGCTAAATGCTTGTTTTAGTGCTAATTATCTTTATCTCTTTCCCAAGTTTTGATCTTTAATGTGTTTCTTTGGATTAAAGTTGTGTGCTTTGCATGATTTGTCCCATGATTATGATAGTTTATGCATGGATGTTATCTTAAATTGCTAATGTTTGGGATAGTTCTAATATTTGATTAGTTTTGGTTGAGTAAACAAGGTTATTATTTTTGAGAATTCACTACTACAAATTCAATTTATAGCAACACCATGAAAATGTTGCAAAATGTCTTAGAAATGTTGCTTTAAACATTATGCAACACTTTTAAGAGTGCTGCTTAAAACTCCGTTGCAATAGCTTAATGCAACACATATTGCAACACTTTGTTACCAAAAGTAACACTTTAACAGAGTGTTGCACTAATTTTTAGTATGCAACACTTTTTTCTAGCAACACTTTTTTAAACAATTGCAACACTTATGTAATTTCATCGGCAACACTTCTTACAACCAATTGCAACATTTATGTTGTGCAAATAGCAACACTTTCTTCACCATTTGTAACACTATTGCCAAATAGATGTGTCACCGTTGATATCGATTATGACATTTTTTTATAGACAGTGCACAACTTTTATAAAAGACCTATAATTTCATTAAAAAGGAATTGAAAATACACCGTCTTTAAGAACTGTATATGATTTAAACTAACAATTGTAATAGCATTAAATTACAACTTGTGGCTGAAAAAACTAAGGCATGCCATAGCTTATCCTTGTATTGAGCATCTACTACTTGCCCAACAAGCTCCACATCCTCCAGTAGTCTTTTGTAAAACGGAACCATCACAACTGTAGTAATCGCTGATCTGAAGCTCTTTCTTTTACACCAGTCCTACAAAGTAAAAGAAAAAGTATAAGAACCTGACCTCCTCCTAAAGTCATTGAACAAAGCTAAATAGTTCATGCTATATATAGCTGTAATAAAAAAGAGGATAGATGATTAACCTTAACACCCTACATACATCATCATATATAAACAATCTTTTGGGGGATAACAATTTCGACATACAAGCTTCGTACCAAGCACATGGTTGATACGATCAAGATGAACTTGACTGACGGCACTTGAAAAGTCACTCCTATTATCAGCATATTGAATATGAACATCATTCTTATCACTACTTTGACTACTACTGAAATAAGATGTCCAACTACCTTCCTCTAAGATCGATTGGAAGAAACAATTATAAAATTTAATTAATGATGCCTTATCTTCAGGGCTTAACTTAAAATCATCCACAAAATGTTCAACCCAACGTAAATCTATCAGTCACTAGATTTAGGGAAAAAAGTCGAAATGACCACAGAAGTGCAACAGTTAGACCATTACCCACTCCAAAATCTAATTCCATCAATAAAAGCGAAAAAATCAGTTACGTCAACTTTTAGGGAGGAAAGACGATGATCAAAAGACGTTCACTAATGTTTGTAGAACTTATTTAAGGGGACTCTAAAACAACTTTAATACATTCATTGAAGTTTGTTTCTTTAGAAGTAACAATTCAATTAAGGGGGTTACTAAGATTGATGTACTCAAACTAAATGAATAAACATGTGAAATTTTATGTACCTTGCACTTCGAGTAATCCACCCAGCAAGATTAGTTTGGCTGATGCTAAAGCACATATCTGCCAGAGAAGAAAATAAGGAGTTGGTAAGCATAAAGATGAACAACCTCTCATAACCTCTTCTAATATTCGAATGTCATATAATAAAAGAACTTCGACATATCATGTCATTCATCACAATCCGTGTCGGCTAAAAACTACAAATGAGAGGGACGACGATAATTAATAGCGTTGAAATAAACAAAGAGTGAGGGAAATGAATCCTAAAAACTCAAATAAATGAATAAGGCTACCGTCCAAATAAATTCACACCGTTACACACTTATACCTCACATCCTTCCGTCTCTTAGCATAACCGAGTCTTACCGCTTGATTCCACCACACATCACTTACCAATTCAAGCTTACAAAGGCGGAACAACACGAAATCGAACACAAATAGAAGACCGAGCAAACTATGGGCAGTAGCCATATTATAAAACTACTCGCATTCGCGTACTCATGAAACACATCTATTTGCTTCATAATGCAACAGAAAGCATACCACTCATACTACTACTCACCACCTACAAGTTCAAGCCTACAACAATTAGATAACGTGTGAACGAGCACAACAACTAATAAAAAGAAATAACGGACAACAGGTTACACATGTACCGGAGAAAAGCCCAACAATACTAAGCATCCCAATGATGAATTCATATGTCCTCAAGCTTTGAAGTTGCCAGCTCACACATGTACCGGAGAATGCAATTGCCAAAATTTGTCTGACATTCCACTTACCACTACCAACCCATGATAGTACAAGGACAGCTCACCTCTGCCATGTGCAACGAATCCATTTTGATTTCAGTACATTCTCGTAATCAAAATTGTAGTGCTTGCTTATATATATATGACCACTACATGTAATAGGAGGTTTATGAATGAAAATCACAAAATACTTCCATCTGTAAATCTTCTCTTGCCATTTTCGTTTAAAGCCCAAGTGATTTCCAATTTTTTAGTCACTTCAACATTAAATTTCTTGTAGCCTATCAACTAAAGTGTTGAACAGCTACCTTCTTACCACCCTAGGAGCAATAGAAAATGAGCATCGGACAACAATATATGTTGCAGCAACAATGAGTCACAAGGTACAACATTAGTACACTCAACAATTACATCAATTATAACCGACAACAGCACCATAGACAACCGAACAGCAGAAATGAGCCCTAAACCGACTCCAAAGACACGGCAAACAACACCAAACACGCATTTCACACACCCAAAACACGCATTTCACTCACATACCGGACTAGGTAAGGGAGAACCCTTACCTTTGAGAGAAAACCGTCAAAACTCGAGCCCAAGAATGAAAATCGCTCCTACACCTTCTCCGAGCACTTACACACTACAATCAACGATAGTATCATAAATTACTACTATAATATCAATTATTTGATGCTCAAAATCGATAAAATCGACTCAAAATGAAAAGCCCCAAATACTAGGTCATAATCGAACAGAAATGAAATTGAAGGTTTGAATATGAATTATACCTCAATTACTCAAGTATTAAGGCTAATACTCAAGGTAAACCCGACGAATTGAGACCTAACTCGAGGAATCGACACAAGGCCGAAGGAAAGCGAAGCAAAGAGGAAGTAGAGCAGCGGCAAAGAAAACAGCGACCGTGGTAGTGGTAACGACAGTTCAAGCGGTGGTGCGGCGTTGATTCTGCGATGATTATTGCGGTGTTAATGAAAGGATTGATGATTATGTTAGATGGTGATGACTGATGAATGAAACAAATGAAGGAGCGTAGGGTTTTTTTCTTTTTTGATCGATGAATGAAGAAAATAGGGTAGGTTTTCCTTCTTTTTTGATCGATGAATGAAGAAAATGAGTGAGGTTAGGTACTTTAATTTGGTTTTGGCTTGTTTAAGTTTTTAAGTAATTTTTTTTTTCTATTTGTATTTCTATTTCTATTTCTATTATTATTATTATTATTATTATTATTATTATTATTAACACGAAAAAAATATAAGATCCGGCTTAAAATTTGAGACTGCGTTTATAACAAGATATGAGAAATACGGAGTATTACAGAACGAACAAAGTAGGTATATTTTACGAACTTCATTTATTGTCATTACATTAGTAGTGTATTACAAAAGAACTATACTAAATATATCAAACCAACAAAATATACAAAGGTTGCATTTATGACTATAAAATGCAACATTTATAAGAAAATGTTGCATATTTGAAGGTGGAATGCGACACTTCAATAAAAATGTTGCATTATATTAGTGTTTGCAACACTTATGAATCAAGTGTTGCATAATTAAAATCTCCCTTTTAAATTGCAACACAATTACAAAGTGTTGCACACAAAATGTTGCAATAGGTCAATATTGTAGTAGTGATTGTTGAACTTTTCTTGGTTGAAAGTGAGATTAATTATGCCAAGTTGCTCTCTTTAATTGTTGAAATCATCTTTTACTTGCTTTTACTTGTTGAATTTGTCTAAATTTTCCTCTTGATTAGTGTTAGTTTTTTACTTGCTAACAAACCCTTTAAAACCCCCCTTTTTATTTACTTTATTAGTGACATTAGAAATACACATAGCCTAATTAATAAGTCCTTCCTTTGGGTTCGACCCTATATTCTTACCACTTGACTACGTGTTTTGTGTGAACCGAATAGGCTTTATAAATTGTTAATTTGACCCCTTTTAGAGCGACATAAAAGTGCCCGTCAAATTTTGGCGCCGTTGCCAGGGACTAGTCGATAGTTTGTATTTAGTATGTATTTTTTGTTATCATATTTCATTAAAAAAAAAAAAAAAAAAAATTCTAAATGAAGAAATACCCCGATAAGTTGAAAACCCGAAAGGGCAGCTTATGCAAAATATGGGGGGCCTCGCTTTTGGGAGCCTTAGTATGCAACCATTAGCAACAAAATTGAGGTCAAAAGAGCCTAAAAAGGGCCATATTTACCCCTAAGTATGGGGCTAATACTAATATCCCGTATTATGGGCTCATGTTTGTGATATTTTGCATTTTGTTGTGGCGTTAGCGGCATAAGAAGCGGAGAAAAAAGAAGGGTGGAAGGGTAGGTTAGAGTGCACCGAGACCATTGGAGTTTCGGGGGGAGAATGTTACATTTGTATGGTGCTTGGTGCACTAGGTGTTTGGAGGTGTGTATGGTGACTCTTGGTGTCTTGAGGCTACTTACTTTGTTGGGTGATGTTGTGATGCCATGTTAGCCTAAGGTGTGAATGTTGGAGAGATAAGGGGAGTATGATAAGTCAAAGTTTGATTGGGATATGAGTCGAAGGAGATTGTAGTGAGGGCTTGGAGTTGGTGGAACATCATGTGAGGATTTGAGGGAGATATAAGAAGGTCGAAGAGAGGTTAGGACCGACTTAAATGAGGGAGTCATAAGGAGGAAGATGTGTGATGGACGAGATATGTTAGTTGGTTTTTGTTTGAAGGATCGAGCTAGCTCCACGCTCTTCTATGGACCTTGAGGAGATTGATTGTTCAAAGTCTCGGAGTTTACTCTGGACGAGTAAAGGTTCAAGTGTGGGGGAGTTTCATAAGTCGGTTTTAGTAGGTATTTATTAGAAGAATTTAAGTGAATAATATCGGCTTTGGGAGCGATTTTGAGTACTTTAATGATGAAATGTCGAATTCCATCCGAGTCGTTTATTTTCGGTTTTTGTTGCAAGTAATGTTAGGCTAAATTATGAAGTCTTCAATAAAGGTTCAAGGCCCAACAATGAGGCATAAAAGAGGCCCAAGAAGGAAGTCAAGAAAAGTCAAATCGAAAAAGCGGAGAAAAAAATGCAGCAACTTATTTACAGCAGCCTTCGGCGCGACCCGCGCCCATCCTGGCGTGACTCACGCCCTCTGCTAGCTCTGTTTTTTACGCGTAGCCGCAATTGTTTGTTTCGAAGTAGATTTTATTCCATCATATATAAGGCTTATCTAGGGTTTTAGAGAGACATTATAACATATCATAAAACATATTTAGACATCTTTTTATCATCTACTAACTTTTAAACATTAGAATGTTGGATCTAAGATTGGCTTTTTCATGTAAATGGAAGGCTAATCTTCTCCTAAACTTGGTGTAATTCTTCAAGCTTTTAACTTTTCATTGTAAGACAATTCTCTACTATTTTAATCCTTGTTTAATATGAATCTCTTTGACTTTATTGATATATTTAAATGAATTTCTCTCTTATTTTGATCACCTTTGTTTGAATTTATGCAAATTAATGTCTTTCTTTATCAATAGTGGATATTATTATTGATGTTGATTTTTGAGGCAAACTTTCTCCACATTGAAATGGATATTATGGAAATGTTGAGATAGTGGGAGATTCATATGTGATTAAGTGCTAAATGCTTGTTTTAGTGCTAATTATCTTTATCTCTTTCCCAAGTTTTGATCTTTAATGTGTTTCTTTGGATTAAAGTTGTGTGCTTTGCATGATTTGTCCAATGATTATGGTAGTTTATGCATGGATGTTATCTTAAATTGCTAATGTTTGGGATAGTTCTAATATTTGATTAGTTTTGGTTGAGTAAACAAGGTTATTATTTTTGAGAATTGTTGAACTTTTCTTGGTTGAAAGTGAGATAAATTATGCCAAGTTGCTCTCTTTAATAGTTGAAATCATCTTTCACTTGCTTTTACTTTATGAATTTGTCTAAATTTTCCTCTTGATTAGTGTTAGTTTTTTACTTGCTAACAAAACCTTTAAAACCCCCCGTTTTATTTACTTTATTAGTGACATTAGAAATACACATAGCCTAATTAATAAGTCCTTCCTTTGGGTTTGACCCTATTCTTACCACTCGACTACGTGTTTTGTGTGAACCGAATAGGCTTTATAAATTGTTAATTTGACCCCTTTTAGAGCGACATAAAAGTGCCCGTCAAATTTTGGCGCCGTTGCCAGGGACTAGTCGATAGTTTGTATTTAGTATGTATTTTTTGTTATCATATTTCATTAAAAAAAAAAAAAAAAAAAATTCTAAATAAAGAAATACCCCGATAAGTTGAAAACCCGAATGGGCAGCTTATGCAAAATATGGGGGGCCTCGCTTTTGGGAGCCTTAGTATGCAACCATTAGCAACAAAATTGAGGTCAAAAGAGCCTAAAAAGAGCCATATTTACCCCTAAGTATGGGGCTAATACTAATATCCCGTACTATGAGCTCATGTTTGTGATATTTTGCATTTTGTTGTGGCGTTAGCGGCATAAGAAGCGGAGAAAAAAGAAGGGTGGAAGGGTAGGTTAGAGTGCACCGAGACCATTGGAGTTTCGGGGGGAGAATGTTACATTTGTATGGTGCTTGGTGCACTAGGTGTTTGGAGGTGTGTATGGTGACTCTTGGTGTCTTGAGGCTACTTACTTTGTTGGGTGATGTTGTGATGCCATGTTAGCCTAAGGTGTGAATGTTGGAGAGATAAGGGGAGTATGATAAGTCAAAGTTTGATTGGGATATGAGTCGAAGGAGATTGTAGTGAGGGCTTGGAGTTGGTGGAACATCATGTGAGGATTTGAGGGAGATATAAGAAGGTCGAAGAGAGGTTAGGACCGACTTAAATGAGGGAGTCATAAGGAGGAAGATGTGTGATGGACGAGATATGTTTAATGACCGACTTAAATGAGGGTTTAATCCATTGTTAGATCACTTTTTATTTACTTTATTAGTGACATTAGAAATACACATAGCCTAATTAATAAGTCCTTCCTTTGGGTTCGACCCTATTCTTACCACTCGACTACGTGTTTTGTGTGAACCGAATAGGCTTTATAAAATGTTAATTTGACCCCTTTTAGAGCGACATAAAAGTGCCCGTCAAATTTTGGCGCCGTTGCCTGGGACTAGTCGATAGTTTGTATTTAGTATGTATTTTTTGTTATCATATTTCATTAAAAAAAATAAATAAAATAAATCTACATAAAGAAATACCCCGATAAGTTGAAAACCCGAAAGGGCAGCTTATGCAAAATATGGGGGGCCTCGCTTTTGGGAGCCTTAGTATGCAACCATTAGCAACAAAATTGAGGTCAAAAGAGCCTAAAAAGTGCCATTTTTACCCCTAAGTATGGGGCTAATACTAATATCCCGTACTATGGGCTCATGTTTGTGATATTTTGCATTTTGTTGTGGCGTTAGCGGCATAAGAAGCGCAGAAAAAAGAAGGGTGGAAGGGTAGGTTAGAGTGCACCGAGACCATTGGAGTTTCAGGGGGAGAATGTTACATTTGTATGGTGCTTGGTGCACTAGGTGTTTGGAGGTGTGTATGGTGACTCTTGGTGTCTTGAGGCTACTTACTTTGTTGGGTGATGTTGTGATGCCATGTTAGCCTAAGGTGTGAATGTTGGAGAGATAAGGGGAGTACGATAAGTCAAAGTTTGATTGGGATATGAGTCGAAGGAGATTGTAGTGAGGGCTTGGAGTTGGTGGAACATCATGTGAGGATTTGAGGGAGAAATAAGAAGGTCGAAGCGAGGTTAGGACCGAATTAGATGAGGGAGTCAAAAGGAGGAAGATGTGTGATGGACGAGATATGTTTGTTGGTTTTTGTTTGAAGGATCGAGCTAGCTCCACGCTCTTCTATGGACCTTGAGGAGATTGATTGTTCAAAGTCTCGGAGTTTACACGGGACGAGTAAAGGTTCAAGTGGGGGGGAGTTTGATAAGTCGGTTTTAGTAGGTATTTATTAGAAGAATGTAAGTGAATAATATCGGGTTTTGGAGCGATTTTGAGTACTTTAATGATGAAATGTCGAATTCCTTCTGAGTCGTTTATTTTCGGTTTTTGTTGCAAGTAATGTTAGGCTCAATTATGAAGTCTTCAATAAAGGTTCAAGGCCCAACAATGAGGCATAAAAGAGGCCCAAGAAGGAAGTCAAGAAAAGTCAAATCGAAAAAGCGGAGAAAAATATGCAGCAACTTATTTACAGCAGCCTTCGGCGCGACCCGGTCGCGCCCATCCTGGCGTGACTCACGCCCTCTGCTAGCTCTGTTTTTTACGCGTAGCCGCAATTGTTTGTTTCGAAGTAGATTTTATTCCATCATATATAAGGCTTATCTAGGGTTTTAGAGAGACATTATAACATATCATAAAACATATTTAGACATCTTTTTATCATCTACTAACTTTTAAACATTAAATGTTGGATCTAAGATTGGCTTTTTCGTGTAAATGGAAGGCTAATCTTCTCCTAAATTTGGTGTAATTCTTCAAGCTTTTAACTTTTCATTGTAAGACAATTCTCTACTATTTTAATCCTTGTTTAATATGAATCTCTTTGACTTTATTGATATATTTGCATGAATTTCTCTCTTATTTTGATCACCTTTGTTTGAATTTATGCAAATTAATGTCTTTCTTTATCAATAGTGGATATTATTATTGATGTTGATTTTTGAGGCAAACTTTCTCCACATTGAAATGGATATTATGGAAATGTTGAGATAGTGGGAGATTCATATGTGATTAAGTGCTAAATGCTTGTTTTAGTGCTAATTATCTTTATCTCTTTCCCAAGTTTTGATCTTTAATGTGTTTCTTTGGATTAAAGTTGTGTGCTTTGCATGATTTGTCCCATGATTATGATAGTTTATGCATGGATGTTATCTTAAATTGCTAATGTTTGGGATAGTTCTAATATTTGATTAGTTTTGGTTGAGTAAACAAGGTTATTATTTTTGAGAATTGTTGAACTTTTCTTGGTTGAAAGTGAGATTAATTATGCCAAGTTGCTCTCTTTAATTGTTGAAATCATCTTTTACTTGCTTTTACTTGTTGAATTTGTCTAAATTTTCCTCTTGATTAGTGTTAGTTTTTTACTTGCTAACAAACCCTTTAAAACCCCCCTTTTTATTTACTTTATTAGTGACATTAGAAATACACATAGCCTAATTAATAAGTCCTTCCTTTGGGTTCGACCCTATTCTTACCACTCGACTACGTGTTTTGTGTGAACCGAATAGGCTTTATAAATTGTTAATTTGACCCCTTTTAGAGCGACATAAAAGTGCCCGTCAAATTTTGGCGCCGTTGCCAGGGACTAGTCGATAGTTTGTATTTAGTATGTATTTTTTGTTATCATATTTCATTAAAAAAAAAAAATCTAAATATAGAAATACCCCGATAAGTTGAAAACCCGTAAGGGCAGCTTATGCAAAATATATGGGGGGCCTCGCTTTTGGGAGCCTTAGTATGCAACCATTAGCAACAAAATTGAGGTCAAAAGAGCCTAAAAACGGCCATTTTTACCCCTAAGTATGGGGCTAATACTAATATCCCGTACTATGGGCTCATGTGTGTGATATTTTGCATTTTGTTGTGGCGTTAGCGGCATAAGAAGCGGAGAAAAAAGAAGGGTGGAAGGGTAGGTTAGAGTGCACCGAGACCATTGGAGTTTCGGGGGGAGAATGTTACATTTGTATGGTGCTTGGTGCACTAGGTGTTTGGAGGTGTGTATGGTGACTCTTGGTGTCTTGAGGCTACTTACTTTGTTGGGTGATGTTGTGATGCCATGTTAGCCTAAGGTGTGAATGTTGGAGAGATAAGGGGAGTATGATAAGTCAAAGTTTGATTGGGATATGAGTCGAAGGAGATTGTAGTGAGGGCTTCGAGTTGGTGGAACATCATGTGAGGATTTGAGGGAGATATAAGAAGGTCGAAGAGAGGTTAGGACCGACTTAGATGAGGGAGTCATAAGGAGGAAGATGTGTGATGGACGAGATATGTTTGTTGGTTTTTGTTTGAAGGATCGAGCTTGCTCCACGCTCTTCTGTGGACATTGAGGAGATTGATTGTTCAAAGTCTCGGAGTTTACTCGGGACGAGTAAAGGTTCAAGTGTGGGGGAGTTTCATAAGTCGGTTTTAGTAAGTATTTATTAGAAGAATTTAAGTGAATAATATCGGGTTTTGGAGCGATTTTGAGTACTTTAATGATGAAATGTCGAATTCCATCAGAGTCGTTTATTTTCGGTTTTTGTTGCAAGTAATGTTAGGCTAAATTATGAAGTCTTCAATAAAGGTTCAAGACCCAACAATGAGGCATAAAAGAGGCCCAAGAAGAAAGTCTAGAAAAGTCAAATCGAAAAAGCGGAGAAAAAATGCAAAGAACTTATTTACAAAGCTACACACTCCGCGCCCATCCTGGCGTGACTCACGCCCTCTGCTAGCTCTGTTTTTTACGCGTAGCCGCAATTGTTTGTTTCGAAGTAGATTTTATTCCATCATATATAAGGCTTATGTAGGGTTTTAGAGAGACATTATAAGATATCATAAAATATATTTAGACATCTTTTTATCATCTACTAACTTTTAAACATTAGAATGTTAGATCTAAGATTGGGTTTTTCATGTAAATGGAAGGCTAATCTTCTCCTAAACTTGGTGTAATTCTTCAAGCTTTTAACTTTCCATTGTAAGATAATTCTCTACTATTTTAATCCTTGTTTAATATGAATCTCTTTGACTTTATTGACATATTTGCATGAATTTCTCTCTTATTTTGATCACCTTTGTTTGAAATTATGCAAATTAATGTCTTTCTTTATCAATAGTGGATATTATTATTGATGTTGATTTTTGAGGCAAACTTTCTCCACATTGAAATGGATATTATGGAAATGTTGAGATAGTGGGAGATTCATATGTGATTAAGTGCTAAATGCTTGTTTTAGTGCTAATTATCTTTATCTATTTCCCAAGTTTTGATCTTTAATGTGTTTCTTTGGATTAAAGTTGTGTGCTTTGCATGATTTGTCCATTGATTATGGTAGTTTATGCATGGATGTTATCTTAAATTGCTAATGTTTGGGATAGTTCTAATATTTGATTAGTTTTGGTTGAGTAAACAAGGTTATTATTTTTGAGAATTGTTGAACTTTTCTTGGTTGAAAGTGAGATTAATTATGCCAAGTTGCTCTCTTTAATTGTTGAAATCATCTTTTACTTGCTTTTACTTGTTGAATTTGTCTAAATTTTCCTCTTGATTAGTGTTAGTTTTTTACTTGCTAACAAAACCTTTAAAACCCCCCTTTTTATTTACTTTATTAGTGACATTAGAAATACACATAGCCTAATTAATAAGTCCTTCCTTTGGGTTCGACCCTATTCTTACCACTCGACTACGTGTTTTGTGTGAACCGAATAGGCTTTATAAATTGTTAATTTGACCCCTTTTAGAGCGACATAAAAGTGCCCCTCAAATTTTGGCGCCGTTGCCAGGGACTAGTCGATAGTTTGTATTTAGTATGTATTTTTTGTTATCATATTTAATTAAAAAAAAAAATAAAAAAAAATCTAAATAAAGAAATACCCCGATAAGTTGAAAACCCGAAAGGGCAGCTTATGCAAAATATGGGGGGCCTCGCTTTTGGGAGCCTTAGTATGCAACCATTAGCAACAAAATTGAGGTCAAAAGAGCCTAAAAAGGAACATATTTACTCCTAAGTATGGGGCTAATACTAATATCCCGTACTATGGGCTCATGTTTGTGATATTTTGCATTTTGTTGTGGCGTTAGCGGCCTAAGAAGCGGAGAAAAAAGAAGGGTGGAAGGGTAGGTTAGAGTGCACCGAGACCATTCGAGTTTCGGGGGGAGAATGTTACATTTGTATGGTGCTTGGTGCACTAGGTGTTTGGAGGTGTGTATGGTGACTCTTGGTGTCTTGAGGCTACTTACTTTGTTGGGTGGTGTTGTGATGCCATGTTAGCCTAAGGTGTGAATGTTGGAGAGATAAGGGGAGTATGATAAGTCAAAGTTTGATTGGGATATGAGTCGAAGGAGATTGTAGTGAGGGCTTGGAGTTGGTGGAACATCATGTGAGGATTTGAGGGAGATATAAGAAGGTCGAAGCGAGGTTAGGACCGACTTAGATGAGGGAGTCATAAGGAGGAAGATGTGTGATGGACGAGATATGTTTGTTGGTTTTTGTTTGAAGGATCGAGCTAGCTCCACGCTTTTCTATGGACCTTGAGGAGATTGATTGTTCAAAGTCTCGGAGTTTACTCGGGACGAGTAAAGGTTCGAGTGTGGGGGAGTTTCATAAGTCGGTTTTAGTAGGTATTTATTAGAAGAATTTAAGTGAATAATATCGGGTTTTGGAACGATTTTGAGTACTTTAATGATGAAATGTCGAATTCCATCCGAGTCGTTTATTTTCGGTTTTTGTTGCAAGTAATGTTAGGTTCAATTATGAAATCTTCAATAAAGGTTCAAGGCCCAACAGTGAGGCATAAAAGAGCCCCAAGAAGGAAGTCAAGAAAAGTCAAATCGAAAAAGCGGAGAAAAAAATGCAGCAACTTATTTACAGCAGCCTTCGGCGCGACTCACGCCCATGCTGGCGTGACTAGCTCTGTTTTTTACGCGTAGCCGCAATTGTTTGTTTCGAAGTAGATTTTATTCCATCATATATAAGGCTTATGTAGGGTTTTAGAGAGACATTATAACATATCATAAAATATATTTAGACATCTTTTTATCATCTACTAACTTTTAAACATTAGAATGTTGGATCTAAGATTGGGTTTTTCATGTAAATGGAAGGCTAATCTTCTCCTAAACTTGGTGTAATTCTTCAAGCTTTTAACTTTTCATTGTAAGACAATTCTCTACTATTTTAATCCTTGTTTAATATGAATCTCTTTGACTTTATTGATATATTTGCATGAATTTCTCTCTTATTTTGATCACCTTTGTTTGAATTTATGCAAATTAATGTCTTTCTTTATCAATAGTGGATATTATTATTGATGTTGATTTTTGAGGCAAACTTTCTCCACATTGAAATAGATATTATGGAAATGTTGAGATAGTGGGAGATTCATATGTGATTAAGTGCTAAATGCTTGTTTTAGTGCTAATTATCTTTATCTCTTTCCCAAGTTTTGATCTTTAATGTGTTTCTTTGGATTAAAGTTGTGTGCTTTGCATGATTTGTCCAATGATTATGATAGTTTATGCATGGATGTTATCTTAAATTGCTAATGTTTGGGATAGTTCTAATATTTGATTAGTTTTGGTTGAGTAAACAAGGTTATTATTTTTGAGAATTGTTGAACTTTTCTTGGTTGAAAGTGAGATTAATTATGCCAAGTTGCTCTCTTTAATTGTTGAAATCATCTTTCACTTGCTTTTACTTGTTGAATTTTTCTAAATTTTCCTCTTGATTAGTGTTAGTTTTTTACTTGCTAACAAAATCTTTAAAACCCCCCTTTTTATTTACTTTAATAGTGACATTAGAAATACACATAGCCTAATTAATAAGTCCTTCCTTTGGGTTCGACCCTATATTCTTACCACTTGACTACGTGTTTTGTGTGAACCGAATAGGCTTTATAAATTGTTAATTTGACCCCTTTTAGAGCGACATAAAAGTGCCCGTCAAATTTTGGCGCTGTCTTGGACTAGCCGATTGTTTGTATTTAGTATGTTTTTTTTGTTATCATATTTCATTAAAAAAAAAAAAAAAAAAAATTCTAAATGAAGAAATACCCCGATAAGTTGAAAACCCGAAAGGGCAGCTTATGCAAAATATGGGGGGCCTCGCTTTTGGGAGCCTTAGTATGCAACCATTAGCAACAAAATTGAGGTCAAAAGAGCCTAAAAAGGGCCATATTTACCCCTAAGTATGGGGCTAATACTAATATCCCGTATTATGGGCTCATGTTTGTGATATTTTGCATTTTGTTGTGGCGTTAGCGGCATAAGAAGCGGAGAAAAAAGAAGGGTGGAAGGGTAGGTTAGAGTGCACCGAGACCATTGGAGTTTCGGAAGGAGAATGTTACATTTGTATGGTGCTTGGTGCACTAGGTGTTTGGAGGTGTGTATGGTGACTCTTGGTGTCTTGAGGCTACTTACTTTGTTGGGTGATGTTGTGATGCCATGTTAGCCTAAGGTGTGAATGTTGGAGAGATAAGGGGAGTATGATAAGTCAAAGTTTGATTGGGATATGAGTCGAAGGAGATTGTAGTGAGGGCTTGGTGTTGGTGGAACATCATGTGAGGATTTGACGGAGATATAAGAAGGTCGAAGAGAGGTTAGGACCGACTTAGATGAGGGAGTCATAAGGAGGAAGATGTGTGATGGATGATTGTTCAAAGTCTCGGAGTTTACTCGGGACGAGTAAAGGTTCAAGTGTGGGGGAGTTTGATAAGTTGGTTTTAGTAGGTATTTATTAGAAGAATTTAAGTGAATAATATCGGGTTTTGGAGCGATTTTAAGTACTTTAATGATGAAATGTCGAATTCCATCCGAGTCGTTTATTTTCGGTTTTTGTTGCAAGTAATGTTAGGCTCAATTATGAAATCTTCAATAAAGTTTCAACGGCCAACAATGAGGCATAAAAGAGGCCCAAGAAGGAAGTCAAGAAAAGTCAAATCGAAAAAGCGGAGAAAAAAATGCAGCAACTTATTTACAGCAGCCTAAGGCGCGACCCGCGCCCATCCTGGCGTGACTCACGCCCTCTGCCAGCTCTGTTTTTCTGGCGTAGTCATAATTGTTTGTTTCGAAGTAGATTTTATTCCATCATGTATAAGGCTTATCTAGGGTTTTAGAGAGACATTATAACATATCATAAAACATCTTTAGACATCTTTTTATCATCTACAAACTTTTAAACATTAGAATGTTAGATCTAAGATTGGGTTTTTCATGTAAATGGAAGGCTAATCTTCTCCTAAACTTGGTGTAATTTTTCAAGCTTTTAACTTTCCATTGTAAGACAATTCTCTACTATTTTTATCCTTGTTTAATATGAATCTCTTTGACTTTATTGATAAATTTGCATGAATTTTTCTCTTATTTTGATCACTTTTGTTTGAATTTATGCAAATTAATGTCTTTCTTTATCAATAGTGGATATTATTATTGATGTTGATTTTTGAGGCAAACTTTCTCCACATTGAAATGGATATTATGGAAATGTTGAGATAGTGGGAGATTCATATGTGATTAAGTGCTAAATGCTTGTTTTAGTGCTAATTATCTTTATCTATTTCCCAAGTTTTGATCTTTAATGTGTTTCTTTGGATTAAAGTTGTGTGCTTTGCATGATTTGTCCATTGATTATGGTAGTTTATGCATGGGTGTTATCTTAAATTGCTAATGTTTGGGATAGTTCTAATATTTGATTAGTTTTGGTTGAGTAAACAAGGTTATTATTTTTGAGAATTGTTGAACTTTTCTTGGTTGAAAGTGAGATTAATTATGCCAAGTTGCTCTCTTTAATTGTTGAAATTATCTTTTACTTGCTTTTACTTGTTGAATTTGTCGAAATTTTCCTCTTGATTAGTGTTAGTTTTTTACTTGCTAACAAAACCTTTAAAACCCCCTTTTTATTTACTTTATTAGTGACATTAGAAATACACATAGCCTAATTAATAAGTCCTTCCTTTGGGTTCGACCCTATTCTTACCACTCGACTACGTGTTTTGTGTGAACCGAATAGGCTTTATAAATTGCTAATTTGACCCCTTTTAGAGCGACATAAAAGTGCCCGTCAAATTTTGGCGCCGTTGCCAGGGACTAGTCGATAGTTTGTATTTAGTATGTATTTTTTGTTATCATATTTCATTAAAAAAAAAAAAATCTAAATATAGAAATATCCCGATAAGTTGAAAACCCGAAAGGGCAGCTTATGCAAAATATGGCGGGCCTCGCTTTTGGGAGCCTTAGTATGCAAACATTAGCAACAAAATTGAGGTCAAAAGAGCCTAAAAAGGGCCATATTTACCCCTAAGTATGGGGCTAATACTAATATCCCGTACTATGGGCTCATGTTTGTGATATTTTGCATTTTGTTGTGGCGTTAGCGGCATAAGAAGCGGAGAAAAAAGAAGGGTGGAAGGGTAGGTTAGAGTGCACCGAGACCATTGGAGTTTCGGGGGGAGAATGTTACATTTGTATGGTGCTTGGTGCGCTAGGTGTTTGGAGGTGTGTATGGTGACTCTTGGTGTCTTGAGGCTACTTACTTTGTTGGGTGATGTTGTGATGCCATGTTAGCCTAAGGTGTGAATGTTGGAGAGTTAAGGGGAGTATGATAAGTCAAAGTTTGATTGGGATATGAGTCGAAGGAGATTGTAGTGAGGGCTTGGAGTTGGTGGAACATCATGTGAGGATTTGAGGGAGATATAAGAAGGTCGAAGAGAGGTTAGGACCGACTTAGATGAGGGAGTCATAAGGAGGAAGATGTGTGATGGACGAGATATGTTAGTTGGTTTTTGTTTGAAGGATCGAGCTAGCTCCACGCTCTTCTATGGACCATGAGGAGATTGATTGTTCAAAGTCTCGGAGTTTACTCGGGACGAGTAAAGGTTCAAGTGTGGGGGAGTTTCGTAAGTCGGTTTTAGTAGGTATTTATTAGAAGAATTTAAGTGAATAATATCGGGTTTGGGAGCGATTTTGAGTACTTTAATGATGAAATGTCGAATTCCATCCGAGTCGTTTATTTTCGGTTTTTGTTGCAAGTAATGTTAGGCTAAATTATGAAGTCTTCAATAAAGGTTCAAGGCCCAACAATGAGGCATAAAAGAGGCCCAAGAAGGAAGTCTAGAAAAGTCAAATCGAAAAAGCGGAGAAAAAAATGCAGCAACTTATTTACAGCAGCCTTCGGCGCGACCCGCGCCCATCCTGGCGTGACTCACGCCCTCTGCTAGCTCTGTTTTTTACGCGTAGCCGCAATTGTTTGTTTCGAAGTATATTTTATTCCATCATATATAAGGCTTATCTAGGGTTTTAGAGAGACATTATAACATATCATAAAACATATTTAGACATCTTTTTATCATCTACTAACTTTTAAACATTAGAATGTTAGATCTAAGATTGGGTTTTTTCATGTAAATGGAAGGCTAATCTTCTCCTAAACTTGGTGTAATTCTTCAAGCTTTTAACTTTCCATTGTAAGACAATTCTCTACTATTTTAATCCTTGTTTAATATGAATCTCTTTGACTTTATTGACATATTTGCATGAATTTCTCTCTTATTTTGATCACCTTTGTTTGAAATTATGCAAATTAATGTCTTTCTTTATCAATAGTGGATATTATTATTGATGTTGATTTTTGAGGCAAACTTTCTCCACATTGAAATGGATATTATGGAAATGTTGAGATAGTGGGAGATTCATATGTGATTAAGTGCTAAATGCTTGTTTTAGTGCTAATTATCTTTATCTCTTTTCCAAGTTTTGATCTTTAATGTGTTTCTTTGGATTAAAGTTGTGTGCTTTGCATGATTTGTCCATTGATTATGTTAGTTTATGCATGGATGTAATCTTAAATTGCTAATGTTTGGGATAGTTCTAATATTTGATTAGTTTTGGTTGAGTAAACAAGGTTATTATTTTTGAGAATTGTTGAACAATCTTCTTGGTTGAAAGTGAGATTATTTATGCCAAGTTGCTCTCTTTAATTGTTGAAATCATCTTTTACTTGCTTTTACTTGTTGACTTTGTCTAAATTTTCCTCTTGATTAGTGTTAGTTTTTTACTTGCTAACAAAACCTTTAAAACCCCCCTTTTTATTTACTTTATTAGTGACATTAGAAATACACATAGCCTAATTAATAAGTCCTTCCTTTGGGTTCGACCCTATTCTTACCACTCGACTACGTGTTTTGTGTGAACCGAATAGGCTTTATAAATTGTTAATTTGACCCCTTTTAGAGCGACATAAAAGTGCCCCTCAAATTTTGGCGCCGTTGCCAGGGACTAGTCGATAGTTTGTATTTAGTATGTATTTTTTGTTATCATATTTAATTAAAAAAAAAATAAAAAAAAAATATCTAAATAAAGAAATACCCCGATAAGTTGAAAACCCGAAAGGGCAGCTGATGCAAAATATGGGGGGCCTCGCTTTTGGGAGCCTTAGTATGCAACCATTAGCAACAAAATTGAGGTCAAAAGAGCCTAAAAACGGCCATATTTACTCCTAAGTATGGGGCTAATACTAATATCCCGTACTATGGGCTCATGTTTGTGATATTTTGCATTTTGTTGTAGCGTTAGCGGCATAAGAAGCGGAGAAAAAAGAAGGGTGGAAGGGTAGGTTAGAGTCTTGTAGAGCCCATTGGAGTTTCGGGGGGAGAATGTTACATTTGTATGGTGCTTGGTGCACTAGGTGTTTGGAGGTGTGTATGGTGACTCTTGGTGTCTTGAGGCTACTTACTTTGTTGGGTGATGTTGTGATGCCATGTTAGCCTAAGGTGTGAATGTTGGAGAGATAAGGGGAGTATGATAAGTCAAAGTTTGATTGGGATATAAGTCGAAGGAGATTGTAGTGAGGGCTTGGAGTTGGTGGAACATCATGTGAGGATTTGAGGGAGATATAAGAAGGTCGAAGCGAGGTTAGGACCGACTTAGATGAGGGAGTCATAAGGAGGAAGATGTGTGATGGACGAGATATGTTTGTTGGTTTTTGTTTGAAGGATCGAGCTAGCTCCACGCTCTTCTATGGACCATGAGGAGATTGATTGTTCAAAGTCTCGGAGTTTACTCGGGACGAGTAAAGGTTCAAGTGTGGGGGAGTTTGATAAGTCGGTTTTAGTAGGTATTTATTAGAAGAATTTAAGTGAATAATATCGGGTTTTGGAACGATTTTGAGTACTTTAATGATGAAATGTCGAATTCCATCCGAGTCGTTTATTTTCGGTTTTTGTTGCAAGTAATGTTAGGCTCAATTATGAAATCTTCAATAAAGGTTCAAGGCCCAACAATGAGGCATAAAAGAGGCCCAAGAAGGAAGTCAAGAAAAGTCAAATCGAAAAAGCGGAGAAAAAAATGCAGCAACTTATTTACAGCAGCCTTCGGCGCGACTCACGCCCTCTGCCAGCTCTGTTTTTCACGCGTAGCCGCAATTGTTTGTTTCAAAGTAGATTTTATTCCATCATATATAAGGCTTATCTAGGGTTTTAGAGAGACATTATAACATATCATAAAACATCTTTAGACATCTTTTCATCATCTCCAAACTTTTAAACATTAGAATGTTAGATCTAAGATTGGGTTTTTCATGTAAATGGAAGGCTAATCTTCTCCTAAACTTGGTGTAATTTTTCAAGCTTTTAACTTTCCATTGTAAGACAATTCTCTACTATTTTAATCCTTGTTTAATATGAATCTCTTTGACTTTATTGATATATTTGCATGAATTTCTCTCTTATTTTGATCACCTTTGTTTGAATTTATGCAAATTAATGTCTTTCTTTATCAATAGTGGATATTATTATTGATGTTGATTTTTGAGGCAAACTTTCTCCACATTGAAATGGATATTATGGAAATGTTGAGATAGTGGGAGATTCATATGTGATTAAGTGCTAAATGCTTGTTTTAGTGCTAATTATCTTTATCTCTTTCCCAAGTTTTGATCTTTAATGTGTTTCTTTGGATTAAAGTTGTGTGCTTTGCATGATTTGTCTATTGATTATGGTAGTTTATGCATGGATGTTATCTTAAATTGCTAATGTTTGGGATAGTTCTAATATTTGATTAGTTTTGGTTGAGTAAACAGGGTTATTATTTTTGAGAATTGTTGAACTTTTCTTGGTTGAAAGTGAGATAATTATGCCAAGTTGCTCTCTTTAATTGTTGAAATCATCTTTTACTTGCTTTTACTTGTTGAATTTGTCTAAATTTTCCTCTTGATTAGTGTTAGTTTTTTACTTGCTAACAAAACCTTTAAAACCCCCCTTTTTATTTACTTTATTAGTGACATTAGAAATACACATAGCCTAATTAATAAGTCCTTCCTTTGGGTTCGACCCTATTCTTACCACTCGACTACGTGTTTTGTGTGAACCGAATAGGCTTTATAAATTGTTAATTTGACCCCTTTTAGAGCGACATAAAAGTGCCCGTCAAATTTTGGCGCCGTTGCCTGGGACTAGTCGGTAGTTTGTATTTAGTATGTATTTTTTGTTTTCATATTTCATTTAAAAAAAAAATCTAAATATAGAAATACCCCGATAAGTTGAAAACCCAAAAGGGCAGCTTATGCAAAATATGGGGGCCTCGCTTTTGGGAGCCTTAGTATGCAACCATTAGCAACAAAATTGAGGTCAAAAGAGCCTAAAAAGGGCCATATTTACCCCTAAGAATGGGGCTAATACTAATATCCCGTACTATGGGCTCATGTTTGTGATATTTTGCATTTTGTTGTGGCGTTAGCGGCATAAGAAGCGGAGAAAAAAGAAGGGTGGAAGGGTAGGTTAAAGTGCACCGAGACCATTGGAGTTTCGGGGGGAAAATGTTACATTTGTATGGTGCTTGGTGCACTAGGTGTTTGGAGGTGTGTATGGTGACTCTTGGTGTCTTGACGCTACTTACTTTGTTGGGTGATGTTGTGACGCCATGTTAGCCTAATTAAGGTGTGAATGTTGGAGAGATAAGGGGAGTACGATAAGTCAAAGTTTGATTGGGATATGAGTCGAAGGAGATTGTAGTGAGGGCTTGGAGTTGGTGGAACATCATGTGCGGATTTGAGGGAGATATAAGAAGGTCGAAGCGAGGTTAGGACCGAATTAGATGAGGGAGTCATAAGGAGGAAGATGTGTGATGGACGAGATATGTTTGTTGGTTTTTGTTTGAAGGATCGAGCTAGCTCCACGCTCTTCTATGGACCTTGAGGAGATTGATTGTTCAAAGTCTCGGAGTTTACTCGGGACGAGTAAAGGTTCAAGTGGGGGGGAGTTTGATAAGTCGGTTTTAGTAGGTATTTATTAGAAGAATTTAAGTGAATAATATCGGGTTTTGGAGCGATTTTGAGTACTTTAATGATGAAATGTCGAATTCCATCCGAGTCGTTTATTTTCGGTTTTTGTTGCAAGTAATGTTAGGCTAAATTATGAAGTCTTCAATAAAGGTTCAAGGCCCAACAATGAGGCATAAAAGAGGCCCAAGAAGGAAGTCTAGAAAAGTCAAATCGAAAAAGCGGAGAAAAAAATGCAGCAACTTATTTACAGCAGCCTTCGGCGCGACCCGCGCCCATCCTGGCGTGACTCACGCCCTCTGCTAGCTCTGTTTTTTACGCGTAGCCGCAATTGTTTGTTTCGAAGTAGATTTTATTCCATCATATATAAGGCTTATCTAGGGTTTTAGAGAGACATTATAACATATCATAAAACATATTTAGACATCTTTTTATCATCTACTAACTTTTAAACATTAGAATGTTAGATCTATGATTGGGTTTTTCATGTAAATGGAAGGCTAATCTTCTCCTAAACGTGGTGTAATTCTTCAAGCTTTTAACTTTCCGTTGTAAGACAATTCTCTACTATTTTAATCCTTGTTTAATATGAATCTCTTTGACTTTATTGACATATTTGCATGAATTTCTCTCTTATTTTGATCACCTTTGTTTGAAATTATGCAAATTAATGTCTTTCTTTATCAATAGTGGATATTATTATTGATGTTGATTTTTGAGGCAAACTTTCTCCACATTGAAATGGATATTATGGAAATGTTGAGATAGTGGGAGATTCATATGTGATTAAGTGCTAAATGCTTGTTTTAGTGCTAATTATCTTTATCTCTTTCCCAAGTTTTGATCTTTAATGTGTTTCTTTGGATTAAAGTTGTGTGCTTTGCATGATTTGTCCATTGATTATGGTAGTTTATGCATGGATGTTATCTTAAATTGCTAATGTTTGGGATAGTTCTAATATTTGATTAGTTTTGGTTGGGTAAACAGGGTTATTATTTTTGAGAATTGTTGAACTTTTCTTGGTTGAAAGTGAGATAATTATGCCAAGTTGCTCTCTTTAATTGTTGAAATCATCTTTTACTTGCTTTTACTTGTTGAATTTGTCTAAATTTTCCTCTTGATTAGTGTTAGTTTTTTACTTGCTAACAAAACCTTTAAAACCCCCCTTTTTATTTACTTTATTAGTGACATTAGAAATACACATAGCCTAATTAATAAGTCCTTCCTTTGGGTTCGACCCTATTCTTACCACTCGACTACGTGTTTTGTGTGAACCGAATAGGCTTTATAAATTGTTAATTTGACCCCTTTTAGAGCGACATAAAAGTGCCCGTCAAATTTTGGCGCCGTTGCCTGGGACTAGTCGATAGTTTGTATTTAGTATGTATTTTTTGTTTTCATATTTCATTTAAAAAAAAAAAAATCTAAATATAGAAATACCCCGATAAGTTGAAAACCCGAAAGGGCAGCTTATGCAAAATATGGGCGGCCTCGCTTTTGGGAGCCTTAGTATGCAACCATTAGCAACAAAATTGAGGTCAAAAGAGCCTAAGAAGGGCCATTTTTACCCCTAAGTATGGGGCTAATACTAATATCCCGTACTATGGGCTCATGTTTGTGATATTTTGCATTTTGTTGTGGCGTTAGCGGCATAATAAGCGGAGAAAAAAGAAGGGTGGAAGGGTAGGTTAGAGTGCACCGAGACCATTGGAGTTTCGGGGGGAGAATGTTACATTTGTATGGTGCTTGGTGCACTAGGTGTTTGGAGGTGTGTATGGTGACTCTTGGTGTCTTGAGGCTACTTACTTTGTTGGGTGATGTTGTGATGCCATGTTAGCCTAAGGTGTGAATGTTGGAGAGATAAGGGGAGTACGATAAGTCAAAGTTTGATTGGGATATGAGTCGAAGGAGATTGTAGTGAGGGCTTGGAGTTGGTGGAACATCATGTGAGGATTTGAATGAGATATAAGAAGGTCGAAGAGAGGTTAGGACCGACTTAGATGAGGGAGTCATAAGGAGGAAGATGTGTGATGGACGAGATATGTTTGTTGGTTTTTGTTTGAAGGATCGAGCTAGCCCCACGCTCTTCTATGGACCTTGAGGAGATGGATTGTTCAAAGTCTCGGAGTTTACTCGGGACGAGTAAAGGTTCAAGTGTTGGGGAGTTTGATAAGTCGGTTTTAGTAGGTATTTATTAGAAGAATTTAAGTGAATAATATCGGGTTTTGGAGCGATTTTGAGTACTTTAATGATGAAATGTCGAATTCCATCCGAGTCGTTTATTTTCGGTTTTGTTGCAAGTAATGTTAGGCTCAATAATGAAATCTTCAATAAAGGTTCAAGGCCCAACAATGAGGCATAAAAGAGCCCCAAGAAGGAAGTCAAGAAAAGTCAAATCGAAAAAGCGGAGAAAAAATGCAAAGAACTTATTTACAAGACCTTTTCTGCGACGCGCCCATCCTGGCGCGACTCACGCCTCTGCCGCCACTGTTTTTCACGCCAGAGTAATTGTTTGTTTCGAAGTAGATTTTATTCCATCATATATAAGGCTTATCTAGGGTTTTAGAGAGACATTATAACATATCATAAAACATCTTTAGACATCTTTTTATCATCTACAAACTTTTAAACATTAGAATGTTAGATCTAAGATTGGGTTTTTCATGTTAAAGGAAGGCTAATCTTCTCCTAAACTTGGTGTAGTTCTTCAAGCTTTTAACTTTCCATTGTAAGACAATTCTCTACTATTTTAATCCTTGTTTAATATGAACCTCTTTGACTTTATTGATATATTTGCATGAATTTCTCTCTTATTTTGATCACCTTTGTTTGAATTTATGAAAATTAATGTCTTTCTTTATCAATAGTGGATATTATTATTGATGTTGATTTTTGAGGCAAACTTTCTCCACATTGAAATGGATATTATGGAAATGTTGAGATAATGGGAGATTCATATGTGATTAAGTGCTAAATGCTTGTTTTAGTGCTAATTATCTTTATCTCTTTCCCAAGTTTAAATCTTTAATGTGTTTCTTTGGATTTAAGTTGTGTGCTTTGCAAGATTTGTCCATTGATTATGGTAGTTTATGCATGGATGTTATCATAAATTGCTAATGTTTGGGAAAGTTCTAATATTTGATTAGTTTTGGTTGAGTAAACAAGGTTATTATTTGTGAGAATTGTTGAACTTTTCTTGGTTGAAAGTGAGATTAATTATGCCAAGTTGCTCTCTTTAATTGTTGAAATCATCTTTTACTTGCTTTTACTTGTTGAATTTGTCTAAATTTTCCTCTTGATTAGTGTTAGTTTTTTACTTGCTAACAAAACCTTTAAAACCCCCCTTTTTATTTACTTTATTAGTGACATTAGAAATATACATAGCTTAATTAATAAGTCCTTCCTTTGGGTTCGACCCTATTCTTACCACTCGACTACGTGTTTTGTGTGAACCGAATAGGCTTTATAAATTGTTAATTTGACCCCTTTTAGAGCGACATAAAAGTGCCCGTCAAATTTTGGCGCCGTTGCCAGGGACTAGTCGATAGTTTGTATTTAGTATGTATTTTTTGTTATCATATTTCATTAAAAAAAAAAAAAAAAAAAAAAATCTAAATATAGAAATACCCCGATAAGTTGAAAACCCGAAAGGGCAGCTTATGCAAAATATATAGGGGGCCTCGCTTTTGGGAGCCTTAGTATGCAACCATTAGCAACAAAATTGAGGTCAAAAGAGCCTAAAAAGGGCCATTTTTACCCCTAAGTATGGGGCTAATACTAATATCCCGTACTATGGGCTCATGTTTGTGATATTTTGCATTTTGTTGTGGCGTTAGCGGCATAAGAAGCGGAGAAAAAAGAAGGGTAGAAGGGTAGGTTAGAGTGCACCGAGAACATTGGAGTTTCGGGGGGAGAATGTTACATTTGTATGGTGCTTGGTGCACTAGGTGTTTGGAGGTGTGTATGGTGACTCTTGGTGTCTTGAGGCTACTTACTTTGTTGGGTGATGTTGTGATGCCATGTTAGCCTCAGGTGTGAATGTTGGAGAGATAAGGGGAGTATGATAAGTCAAAGTTTTATTGGGATATGAGTCGAAGGAGATTGTAGTGTGGGCTTGGAGTTGGTGGAACATCATGTGAGGATTTGAATGAGATATAAGAAGGTCGAAGAGAGGTTAGGACCGACTTAGATGAGGGAGTCATAAGGAGGAAGATGTGTGATGGATGATTGTTCAAAGTCTCGGAGTTTACTCGGGACGAGTAAAGGTTCAAGTGTGGGGGAGTTTGATAAGTCGGTTTTAGTAGATATTTATTAGAAGAATTTAAGTGAATAATATCGGGTTTTGGAGCGATTTTGAGTACTTTAATGATGAAATGTCGAATTCCATCCGAGTCGTTTATTTTCGGTTTTTGTTGCAAGTAATGTTAGGCTCAATTATGAAATCTTCAATAAAGTTTCAACGCCCAACAATGAGGCATAAAAGAGGCCCAAGAAGGAAGTCAAGAAAAGTCAAATCGAAAAAGCGGAGAAAAAAATGCAGCAACTTATTTACAGCAGCCTAAGGCGCGACCCGCGCCCGTCCTGGCGTGACTCACGCCCTCTGCCAGCTCTGTTTTTCACGCGTAGCCGCAATTGTTTGTTTCGAAGTAGATTTTATTCCATCATGTATAAGGCTTATCTAGGGTTTTAGAGAGACATTATAACATATCATAAAACATCTTTAGACGTCTTTTTATCATCTACTAACTTTTAAACATTAGAATGTTAGATCTAAGATTGGGTTTTTCATGTAAATGGAAGGCTAATCTTCTCCTAAACGTGGTGTAATTCTTCAAGCTTTTAACTTTCCGTTGTAAGACAATTCTCTACTATTTTAATCCTTGTTTAATATGAATCTCTTTGACTTTATTGACATATTTGCATGAATTTCTCTCTTATTTTGATCACCTTTGTTTGAAATTATGCAAATTAATGTCTTTCTTTATCAATAGTGGATATTATTATTGATGTTGATTTTTGAGGCAAACTTTCTCCACATTGAAATGGATATTATGGAAATGTTGAGATAGTGGGAGATTCATATGTGATTAAGTGCTAAATGCTTGTTTTAGTGCTAATTATCTTTATCTCTTTCCCAAGTTTTGATCTTTAATGTGTTTCTTTGGATTAAAGTTGTGTGCTTTGCATGATTTGTCCATTGATTATGGTAGTTTATGCATGGATGTTATCTTAAATTGCTAATGTTTGGGATAGTTCTAATATTTGATTAGTTTTGGTTGGGTAAACAGGGTTATTATTTTTGAGAATTGTTGAACTTTTCTTGGTTGAAAGTGAGATAATTATGCCAAGTTGCTCTCTTTAATTGTTGAAATCATCTTTTACTTGCTTTTACTTGTTGAATTTGTCGAAATTTTGCTCTTGATTAGTGTTAGTTTTTTACTTGCTAACAAAACCTTTAAAACCCCCCTTTTTATTTACTTTATTAGTGACATTAGAAATACACATAGCCTAATTAATAAGTCCTTCCTTTGGGTTCGACCCTATTCTTACCACTCGACTACGTGTTTTGTGTGAACCGAAAAGGCTTTATAAATTGTTAATTTGACCCCTTTTAGAGCGACATAAAAGTGCCCGTCAAATTTTGGCGCCGTTGCCTGGGACTAGTCGATAGTTTGTAGTTAGTATGTATTTTTTGTTTTCATATTTCATTTAAAAAAAAAAAATCTAAATATAGAAATACCCCGATAAGTTGAAAACCCGAAAGGACAGCTTATGCAAAATATGGGCGGCCTCGCTTTTGGGATGTAACAACCTGGTTTTTCGTGACTTTAATTAAACTAAGGCGGAAAATTAATTAAGTCTATTTATTACAAACCAGCTGTTATCGTATTAAAACTCTATATACATAGTACGAGTCTTAGGATGAAACAGAGTATATGTTTGATTACAAATCTCTCCAAAACAACGAAGTACAAAATAAGGTAAACCATCCCCAGCATTTGATAAACATAAGTCCTCGGGGTACCTGCAGTTCATCTCGTATTAGTGTTTTCTCCCCCAACACAATCTAAACACATCAAATAAATCACGTAGTATAGCAATTATAGACATGTGCGATATACATGACAATTAAATAAAATAGATGGCAAGCAGGCAAGCAAAAACACATAAGGATATCAGGATGATTCAAACACGAGTATAGATCAAATCATATATCACACCACAATCATAACCAATCATACTCAACAATTCATTACCATCTCAATCATATTCGGGGTAGTCGACCCTTTTCAATTATTCATATAGTAACATAACTCGCGAGTCTTGACTACAGAGCGGCTTGTGTACTCTCATAGATAATTATCAAAGTGCACTAGCTGCTCAGACTCGTACATCAGATCAAACACTAAGTAGCGTACGTGATAACTACCTAATATCCAATACAACATGGATAATCTATCATACGTTGTCCTATGAACCACAACCAGTCAGGATGGAAGCATGCAAAACCCTACAAAAGCAAGGCCTGCTCATAAGCTGCCGGGTACATCAACGGACTTTAATGCTAGTATACCACTAGGTAAGAAGGACGATTCAATCCCTTATCTTATGTGTGCACACACTTTCACTTAGAAACGACACAGTCCTCGCTACTCGAGAGAGTATGCTTTTCCTAACCAAAACGATTAATACCTAACGACAAGGTCCCCGGGTGGGATGGTCATTTTCCGTTACCTCGTATGGACCGCAAAACGCAACAATTATGCCCATTCAAGGGTTGTATACGCCTGCTTGCCTAAAGACTATGAGAGTCATTAACGCCTCGAAGACTGAGAGTGAAAGAGTCCCCATACGCGCTACCTTTCCAACCATGGCACAATAGATTCGCAACATGACAGACACCCGAATATTTAACAAGTACTTTCTTTATTATTTTCTCGTTCCTTTATTTCTCCAGTGACAGTTCATAATAATCAATAACGTCGAACTTGTATAATGAAAATTTAGTTCTAGCAGTTCTTCAGGTAAACAATAACAAATAGAAAACTTAAATAATTTATTTTGAGTCCGTTCGTAACTTTTTAATATTTTCACTATTCATTATTTTACAATTCATTATTTTCTTTTAAATATTAATTCTCGTTACTTAGTTTACTTTAAAAATGATTTATTTCGAATAACTTAAATAAGTTTAAGTAATTAATTTATTTCATTCAAGTGTAAGTATTTTATTTGATTAAGTTAAATGATTTAGTTTCGTTTAAATTTCAACTTAAGTATGTTTACCATTAGTGATATAAATATTCCAAGTTTCATTTAATATAATAATTATTTGATATTTTCATAGTTAATAAAAATAATGAAGGTGTTTAGTTACATAATATTCATAACATTTATTTTAACTTCAGAAATATTACTTAAATGAGATTTGTCAAGTTTTAGATTTTTGATAAAATATAATTAACTGACATTTAGTTAAATTTCTTTTAGGGAATTTAATTTCTTAATAAAGCTTTACATTATTATTTTTACTTAGTTATTCGATTTAAGTGGAAAGATAATTTGATAGTAGAATCTTATTTAAGCTTTTTATAACTTAGAATTCTTTGTACATTATTTTTATGGAATAACCATTAGTGTCTTTTTATAATGTCTTACTTTTTATATGGTTATTATTATTTGTTTTATACGACTTACATTGATTTAGTGAGTCGTCGACTTTAAGACAATTCCTAATTTTAAAGATACTATTTAAATTTGTAAGCTTTGCTTTAAGTTAATCTTTTCATATAAAATGTTATACTTACTAAGTTATTTATATGATTCGATAATCTTTTTAATCCTTACATTTTTATACTTAGCAAAATTTCTTGACACATTATTTGTGTCCTAATTTATATTTGTGACGTTAGTTCTTAAATTCCTTTTTAATTAAAAGACTTCGTCTAACTTTATTTTATTTTCATAAATCTTGTTAGTGATACTAATTTTTAACTTTATTTGATAATAGCTTTACTTAGGATTATTATAAATTTCAAGTTCTTTAATTCCTTTTGATATTTTAACCAAATACTTATTTAGTATATTTTAAGTTCATTTTAAACTTTAGAGTTTTAAATAAGGTAATTATTATATTAAATTAGATATATGGGTTTTTATACGACCGTTTATATTAGATATTTAATACGAGTAACTTTTATGTATATTAAAAATGAACTTTACTTTTAAATTGATTTAATCCTAATTTAAACTTGATACTCTTTTATTTAACTCTTTATTTTTAGTTGTATTTTAATTTGAACCATTAAGTGACTACAACTATTTTTACGACTATAAATATTTTTATATTTATTTAGTTTATTTACTTAAGCCGGTTAATAATATTTTTAGTCTTATTTTTATACTTGTGATGCTTATATTTAATATCTTCAATAATTTACACATAACATATAATTTCAACATGATAAAATTTCATATAAAATCAACAATAATTTAACAACACATTTTTCACCTAAAACATATTATCATAAAATCATACAAATATCATATTTCACAATTTAATTCAACATCATATAATAATTCAAATTAACACACAATCAAAATTCATAAAATCACATAATTTATTTATATAACACATGAACACAAAACTTATATATTCTAAATACGTAAATTAAACTAGTGTGCGGGGGCACCTTAAATTTGGCTCACGAACAGAGGGCTCCAAAAACGATCTTAACCCGTCTCCTTATGGACCCAAAATCAAAACCCGTGAAACCAAAAGAGAACAGAAGCGCCTCGGCCCGTATATTCGTCCCAACAATGAACACAACGTAGGGAAAAGAGAAAGTGAATTAGAGTCGGTAAAACAAGTTGACGATTCGTATTTATTGATAGGAAACGGTTTAATCAAAGATACTTACCGTCGATAAAAATATGACGACAAGTAGAGCATAGCCACGGTGAGCAGGACCACGGTCGTGGTTCGGTGGTGGCGTGACAAAGAGAGGGGAGAGCAGAGGCAACAGAGCATGACCACGGTGGTAGTATCCCGAGGACGCTCCGGCCGGCGTGGTCGGAGTTAAAACATGGCAGAAACGGAGGGAGAGGAGGCGAATCAAAATAACATAAATAAAATAAAGAGGAGTAAGGAGAACGAAAAGAGGAAGGAAAAAGGGGTACCACGGTGGTGGTGAGCTCACGTGGCGATTCAAGCGAGAGAAAAGAAGAAAACAGGGCAGAGCATGGGAAGAGAGCTAGGCCGTCGATGGTGGTGTTGAACAGGGGACCACGGTGGCAGGCAAGGGAGCTCGAGCTCGCCTTCAATGGCGGCCCCGGTGGTGGCCGAGAGAGAGAGAGCAGAGGAGAGGCAGGGGAGGTGGCTGAGCACGGTGGTGCTCATGGTGGCAGAAAACAGGTGACGGCGACGGTGGTGGCTGCACGTGTGATGGCCGTCGTTTGTTGCTCCGGTGACCATGGCCATGGTGGCCGAAGTCGTCGTTGTTGCCGTTGGGTTGCTGCTTTCGTTGTTGTTGTTGTTTGTTTGTTGTTGGTGTTGTTGCTCGTGTTATTATTATTATTATTATGATGTTTGTTGTTGTGTGATTTTTATTTATTTTTTTTTTTTTATTTTTTTAATGTAAAGAGAGAAGGGAAGCAGAAGGAGAAGAAAGAAGAAGAAGGAAGAAGGATGAAGGGGAGATGAAGGAGGCAGGAAACAAAAGAGGAAAGTAGGTTAAAAAAAAAAAAAAAAAAAAAATAAAATATCCAAAATCAAGTGGATGTTGTACCGACATACATGGGAGTGTTTTGGGTCTGTTTTATTTTGTTTGCTCTGTTTCATTTACTCTTATTTATAAACTTTTATATTTTATAAAATATACTATACTTTAAATTATTTGTTTTAAATTTTAGTTTCTATTATTCAAATTATAAAATTTATAGTTCGAAAATATAAATGTATAAAAGTTGTCAATTACAGATTGTATTACGGTCTCATAAATTTTCAAACGGTTTGTTCGTTTGCAAGATACATTTCAATAAAATTATTTTTATTCAAGTAATAATAATTTTTAAAGTAAAACGCAAATTATTTAAGTTTAATAAAAACAATCGAATCAAGGTTTTAGTTTGACAAGTATTTTAAGAATAAAAAATATAATACAGATTAATATAAAACTCGAGAAAGTTTAACTAGAAATATCTTGAGAAAGTTTATTTAATCGAAATTTTTCAGCCGCGTTTTTGAAATAATTGAATAAAAGTTAATTTATATAAATTTTAATTTAAGATACTTGTTAAAATGATTAATTAGTATTAATAAAAACACGGGGTGTTACAATCCTACCCCCTTAAGAAAAGTTTCGTCCCCGAAACTTGAATAGGATGGATAACTGTCGAGATAGAACTACACAGTTAGTGAAAACATCGAGATTTTTGGAATTAGGATATTAACATTGTTCTTGATTGGGTATGAATTTTCTACAAAGGAAAAATTGACGAATTTAATAGTTTTAAAATATAAATAATTCTTTTTCGAATTAATATCTAAATGTTGCTGCATTGCTATTTTCAAAATCGGCGAGAAAGAGGTTTTCAAAATAGTAGGGCCTAGAAGTTTTGTACGGAATTAAATTAAATAAAAATAATAAGCATTTTAAGAATTAAAACAATTTATTTAAATTTGAAAATAAAAGTTAACCTTAAAATAGGTCGAAATAAGAAATTTTAAGATTGAAATAGGATTTTAATATAATCAAATTATAGTCCTACCCCCTTAAGAAGTTTTAAACGTATACACATAATATTAATATTGTTATTTTTAATGATCACGTGTATATGAAATATAGCCTTAGGAAAACGGCAATTAGGGAAATTATGTAAAAGTCATCGTGATCATAAGGAAAATATGAGCCTTAATGAAATTAAGGAAATACAGGTTATCGTTGAATGATAAATAAATTTTTAGAGAATTACGGATAACCTTCTTGATATAGCTCACTTTCTTAAAATTATTATTATAATGCTATTAGATGAATCAGAAATATGTTATAAATCATATTTAGGATAAGATTCGAAATTTATAATAAGGGGTTATAAAAAGAAAAAGAAAATGACCTATGTATATATATTTCGAAGAGAGATAATTGTAATAGATAGGACATGTTCAAAAGGTATTTAAAATTTAAAGGCAAGGAGGTCGAAACAAATAAGTTTTGAAAGTATCTAAAATTAAGAAATAAGGAATTTATGAAGGGAAGCGAAAATACGAAATCCAATTTAATGATTAATTCGTAGAAACTATAAGCTTTAAAACGGATGAAAATTTACACAAGAAGGTAATAATAGGTTTAAGAATCTGAAAAATAATTAAGTTCAAAACTGTATGAAATAAGAATAAGTAAATTTAAGACAATCAAATATCAAAAGTATTTCAATTTACGAAATAAAAATTTTACAGAATAAACGAATAAGTTTCAAATATGTTTTAGAGATGCTAGGAGTTATAAATTTCTGATGTTAGAAATTTAAGATGAGAAAGCAAAGCTAAAATTTTGAAAGGTAATCAAGTTAAAAATATTTATAATTAAAGTATGAGGAGTCTTGAACAATTAAGTCTACAAGTTCAAAGATATTAAATAAAAGATGAAGAGTTTACAAAAATAAAGGAAGCTAGAAGATGAAACTTTATCGTATGAGATTAATAAGTACTCCATAGAAATTATAATTTAGGAGTTTCAAGAATTTCAGAACAAGGAAGTAAATTTAAGAGGTCGAATAAAAAGTTAACGAGATTATAAAGGGAAAATAAACATCATTTTTCGAGATTAAATAGAACAAATGAAAATTATCTTTACGAAATCAATTAGTAGGTATTATAGATTTCAAGGTTAGAAATTTTAGAAGCTGATAACAAGTGTTAGAGATTAAAAATACGAAAATTTCAAGTTCGAAGGTTTTTAGAGAATGAAGAAAAAAGAAGTTTATGAAATTGAAAAGTAAAGATGAAATCATCTTACGAGATTGGGGGAAAAGGAAAATCCACTTAAGAAATCATTTATTCAGAATTATTGATTGATTTAGGAAATCAGAAATTTCGAAGGAGATAAAAATTTTACGAGGTTGGAAAATCATCGAGTTAACTCCTTTTTTGTGGGGATTTTAAAATGAAAAAGGAACACTAAAATCATGGTTAGATTAAATATTAGGAAATTTTATGATTAGGAAATCTGAAAATTGAAAAGCGTTAAAATGATGATGATATTTAAAGAATGATTTTGATATGGTTGTAGAAATTTCCAATGCTAAAGAAATCTTCGAGGTCTTGAAAATTGTCTTGGATAGCGTGATCCTTGATACGTCTCTTCACATGCGCTTCTGGTCTTGTTTTCAAGTCTTATATTTGCGAGAAAATGAAAGGAGATAAAAATCCATTTTATGAAGTCATTATAGAAGTATAAGTTAGGAAAGTTATATTTTAGGAGAAAATATAAGTTGAATAGATTTTAAAAAAATTAGGAGGAGATGAATAATAATTTAGTTAATAAGGATACTTGAGAAAGTTATAGGGGTCTTCAAGGCAATAGAATTCGTCGAGGTCTAGAACGTCTTTTCAGCTCATTCGACACTTGCTGCGTCCATTTCTATGTACTTGAGTTCTTGTCGTCTTGTCTTCACTTTATACGTCTCGATTTTTGGTAACGTTAGTATAAAAGACTTGTTAGTCAAAAAGATTAGTCATAGAGCACTTAGCAGGCAAGCCTAAAAATAAAAGAAACACTAACGAGGTTGAAAGACAGAAGAGAAATCTTATATCTAGGACGGTCGGTCAATCCTAAATATTTCTACCCATTCTCACTTTTAAAGCGTTCTAAGTTATAATTTTAGCGATCTAGGATTTCTAATTTATTATTTGATCCTATAAGTCTATGCCTGACATATATATTAATATGTATGTCTGGCCCAGGTGTCTTCTCGCTAGATGAGATAACTTTAAGTTATTCACGGTCGCAAGACAGCTCTGATACCAACTGTAACAACCTGGTTTTTCGTGACTTTAATTAAACTAAGGCGGAAAATTAATTAAGTCTATTTATTACAAACCAGCTGTTATCGTATTAAAACTCTATATACATAGTACGAGTCTTAGGATGAAACAGAGTATATGTTTGATTACAAATCTCTCCAAAACAACGAAGTACAAAATAAGGTAAACCATCCCCAGCATTTGATAAACATAAGTCCTCGGGGTACCTGCAGTTCATCTCGTATTAGTGTTTTCTCCCCCAACACAATCTAAACACATCAAATAAATCACGTAGTATAGCAATTATAGACATGTGCGATATACATGACAATTAAATAAAATAGATGGCAAGCAGGCAAGGAAAAACACATAAGGATATCAGGATGATTCAAACACGAGTATAGATCAAATCATATATCACACCACAAGCATAACCAATCATACGCAACAATTCATTACCATCTCAATCATATTCGGTAGTCGACCCTTTTCAATTATTCATATAGTAACATAACTCGCGAGTCTTGACTACAGAAGCGGCTTGTGTACTCTCATAGATAATTATCAAAGTGCACTAGTCGCTCGGACTCGTACATCGGATCAAACACTAAGTAGCGTGCGTGATAACTACCTAATATCCAATACAACATGGATAATCTATCATACGTTGTCCTATGAACCACAACCGGTCGAGGATGGAAGCATGCAAAACCCTACAAAAGCAAGGCACGCTCATAAGGCTGCCAGGGTACATCAACGGACTTTAATGCTAGTATACCACTAGGTAAGAAGGACGATTCAATCCCTTATCTTATGTGTGCACACACTTTCACTTAGAAACGACACAGTCCTCGCTACTCGAGAGAGTATGCTTTTCCTAACCAAAACGATTAATACCTAACGACAAGGTCCCCGGGTGGGATGGTCATTTTCCGTTACCTCGTATGGACCGCAAAACGCAACAATTATGCCCATTCAAGGGTTGTATACGCCTGCTTGCCTAAAGACTATGAGAGTCATTAGAACGCCTCAGTCAGCACTGAGAGTGAAAGAGTCCCCATACGCGGCTACCTTTCCAACCATGGCACAATAGATTCGCAACATGACAGACACCCGAATATTTAACAAGTACTTTCTTTATTATTTTCTCGTTCCTTTATTTCTCCAGTGACAGTTCATAATAATCAATAACGTCGAACTTGTATAATGAAAATTTAGTTCTAGCAGTTCTTCAGGTAAACAATAACAAATAGAAAACTTAAATAATTTATTTTGAGTCCGTTCGTAACTTTTTAATATTTTCACTATTCATTATTTTACAATTCATTATTTTCTTTTAAATATTAATTCTCGTTACTTAGTTTACTTTAAAAATGATTTATTTCGAATAACTTAAATAAGTTTAAGTAATTAATTTATTTCATTCAAGTGTAAGTATTTTATTTGATTAAGTTAAATGATTTAGTTTCGTTTAAATTTCAACTTAAGTATGTTTACCATTAGTGATATAAATATTCCAAGTTTCATTTAATATAATAATTATTTGATATTTTCATAGTTAATAAAAATAATGAAGGTGTTTAGTTACATAATATTCATAACATTTATTTTAACTTCAGAAATATTACTTAAATGAGATTTGTCAAGTTTTAGATTTTTGATAAAATATAATTAATCGACATTTAGTTAAATTTCTTTTAGGGAATTTAATTTCTTAATAAAGCTTTACATTATTATTTTTACTTAGTTATTCGATTTAAGTGGAAAGATAATTTGATAGTAGAATCTTATTTAAGCTTTTTATAACTTAGAATTCTTTGTACATTATTTTTATGGAATAACCATTAGTGTCTTTTTATAATGTCTTACTTTTTATATGGTTATTATTATTTGTTTTATACGACTTACATTGATTTAGTGAGTAAATCGACTTTAAGACAATTCCTAATTTTAAAGATACTATTTAAATTTGTAAGCTTTGCTTTAAGTTAATCTTTTCATATAAAATGTTATACTTACTAAGTTATTTATATGATTCGATAATCTTTTTAATCCTTACATTTTTATACTTAGCAAAATTTCTTGACACATTATTTGTGTCCTAATTTATATTTGTGACGTTAGTTCTTAAATTCCTTTTTAATTAAAAGACTTCGTCTAACTTTATTTTATTTTCATAAATCTTGTTAGTGATACTAATTTTTAACTTTATTTGATAATAGCTTTACTTAGGATTATTATAAATTTCAAGTTCTTTAATTCCTTTTGATATTTTAACCAAATACTTATTTAGTATATTTTAAGTTCATTTTAAACTTTAGAGTTTTAAATAAGGTAATTATTATATTAAATTAGATATATGGGTTTTTATACGACCGTTTATATTAGATATTTAATACGAGTAACTTTTATGTATATTAAAAATGAACTTTACTTTTAAATTGATTTAATCCTAATTTAAACTTGATACTCTTTTTATTTAACTCTTTATTTTTAGTTGTATTTTAATTTGAACCATTAAGTGACTACAACTATTTTTACGACTATAAATATTTTTATATTTATTTAGTTTATTTACTTAAGCCGGTTAATAATATTTTTAGTCTTATTTTTATACTTGTGATGCTTATATTTAATATCTTCAATAATTTACACATAACATATAATTTCAACATGATAAAATTTCATATAAAATCAACAATAATTTAACAACACATTTTTCACCTAAAACATATTATCATAAAATCATACAAATATCATATTTCACAATTTAATTCAACATCATATAATAATTCAAATTAACACACAATCAAAATTCATAAAATCACATAATTTATTTATATAACACATGAACACAAAACTTATATATTCTAAATACGTAAATTAAACTAGTGTGCGGGGGCACCTTAAATTTGGCTCACGAACAGAGGGCTCCAAAAACGATCTTAACCCGTCTCCTTATGGACCCAAAATCAAAACCCGTGAAACCAAAAGAGAACAGATGCGCCTCGGCCCGTATATTCGTCCCAACAATGAACACAACGTAGGGAAAAGAGAAAGTGAATTAGAGTCGGTAAAACAAGTTGACGATTCGTATTTATTGATAGGAAACGGTTTAATCAAAGATACTTACTGTCGATAAAAATATGACGACAAGTAGAGCATAGCCACGGTGGCGGGACCACGGTCGTGGTTCGGTGGTGGCGTGACAAAGAGAGGAGAGCAGAGGCAACAGAGCATGACCACGGTGGTAGTATCCCGAGGACGCCCACGTGGCGGCCGTAGCTCGGAGTTAAAACATGGCGTAAAAACGGAGGGAGAGGAGGCGAATCAAAATAACATAAATAAAATAAAGAGGAGTAAGGAGAACGAAAAAGAGGAAGGAAAAGGGGGTACCACTGGTGGCCTGAGCTCCCATGAGGCGATTTCGACGAGAGAAAAGAAGAAGAAGAAACAGGCGAGCATGGGAAGAGAGCTAGGCCGTCGATGGTGGTGTTGAGCAGGGGACCACGGTGGCGAGCAAGGGAGCTCGAGCTCGCCTTCAATGGCGACCGGTGGTGGCCGAGAGAGAGCGAGAGAGGCGGGGAGGTGGGTGAGCACGGTGGTGCTCATGGTGGCGTAAACAGTGGCGCGACGGTGGTGGTCGCACGTGTGATGGCCGTCGTTTGTTGCTCCGGTGACCATGGCCATGGTGGCCGGTCGTCGTTGTTCTTGGATTGGGTTCTTTGCTTTCGTTGTTGTTGTTGTTTGTTTGTTGTTGGTGTTGTTGCTCGTGTTATTATTATTATTATTATGATGTTTGTTGTTGTGTGATTTTTATTTATTTTTTTTTTTTTATTTTTTTAATGTAAAGAGAGAAGGGAAGCAGAAGGAGAAGAAAGAAGAAGAAGGAAGAAGGATGAAGGGGAGATGAAGGAGGCAGGAAACAAAAGAGGAAAGTAGGTTAAAAAAAAAAAAAAAATAAAATAAAATATCCAAAATCAAGTGGATGTTGTACCGACATACATGGGAGTGTTTTGGGTCTGTTTTATTTTGTTTGCTCTGTTTCATTTACTCTTATTTATAAACTTTTATATTTTATAAAATATACTATACTTTAAATTATTTGTTTTAAATTTTAGTTTCTATTATTCAAATTATAAAATTTATAGTTCGAAAATATAAATGTATAAAAGTTGTCAATTACAGATTGTATTACGGTCTCATAAATTTTCAAACGGTTTGTTCGTTTGCAAGATACATTTCAATAAAATTATTTTTATTCAAGTAATAATAATTTTTAAAGTAAAACGCAAATTATTTAAGTTTAATAAAAACAATCGAATCAAGGTTTTAGTTTGACAAGTATTTTAAGAATAAAAAATATAATACAGATTAATATAAAAATCGAGAAAGTTTAACTAGAAATATCTTGAGAAAGTTTATTTAATCGAAATTTTTCAGCCGCGTTTTTGAAATAATTGAATAAAAGTTAATTTATATAAATTTTAATTTAAGATACTTGTTAAAATGATTAATTAGTATTAATAAAAACACGGGGTGTTACATGGGAGCCTTAGTATGCAACCATTAGCAACAAAATTGAGGTCAAAAGAGCCTAAGAAGGGCCATTTTTACCCCTAAGTATGGGGCTAATACTAATATCCCGTACTATGGGCTCATGTTTGTGATATTTTGCATTTTGTTGTGGCGTTAGCGGCATAATAAGCGGAGAAAAAAGAAGGGTGGAAGGGTAGGTTAGAGTGCACCGAGACCATTGGAGTTTCGGGGGGAGAATGTTACATTTGTATGGTGCTTGGTGCACTAGGTGTTTGGAGGTGTGTATGGTGACTCTTGGTGTCTTGAGGCTACTTACTTTGTTGGGTGATGTTGTGATGCCATGTTAGCCTAAGGTGTGAATGTTGGAGAGATAAGGGGAGTACGATAAGTCAAAGTTTGATTGGGATATGAGTCGAAGGAGATTTTAGTGAGGGCTTGGAGTTGGTGGAACATCATGTGAGGATTTGAATGAGATATAAGAAGGTCGAAGAGAGGTTAGGACCGACTTAGATGAGGGAGTCATAAGGAGGAAGATGTGTGATGGACGAGATATGTTTGTTGGTTTTTGTTTGAAGGATCGAGCTAGCCCCACGCTCTTCTATGGACCTTGAGGAGATGGATTGTTCAAAGTCTCGGAGTTTACTCGGGACGAGTAAAGGTTCAAGTGTTGGGGAGTTTGATAAGTCGGTTTTAGTAGGTATTTATTAGAAGAATTTAAGTGAATAATATCGGGTTTTGGAGCGATTTTGAGTACTTTAATGATGAAATGTCGAATTCCATCCGAGTCGTTTATTTTCGGTTTTTGTTGCAAGTAATGTTAGGCTCAATAATGAAATCTTCAATAAAGGTTCAAGGCCCAACAATGAGGCATAAAAGAGCCCCAAGAAGGAAGTCAAGAAAAGTCAAATCGAAAAAGCGGAGAAAAAAATGCAGCAACTTATTTACAGCAGCCTTCGGCGCGACCCGCGCCCATCCTGGCGCGACTCACGCCCTCTGCCAGCTCTGTTTTTCACGCGTAGCCGCAATTGTTTGTTTCGAAGTAGATTTTATTCCATCATATATAAGGCTTATCTAGGGTTTTAGAGAGACATTATAACATATCATAAAACATCTTTAGACATCTTTTTATCATCTACAAACTTTTAAACATTAGAATGTTAGATCTAAGATTGGGTTTTTCATGTTAAAGGAAGGCTAATCTTCTCCTAAACTTGGTGTAGTTCTTCAAGCTTTTAACTTTCCATTGTAAGACAATTCTCTACTATTTTAATCCTTGTTTAATATGAACCTCTTTGACTTTATTGATATATTTGCATGAATTTCTCTCTTATTTTGATCACCTTTGTTTGAATTTATGAAAATTAATGTATTTCTTTATCAATAGTGGATATTATTATTGATGTTGATTTTTGAGGCAAACTTTCTCCACATTGAAATGGATATTATGGAAATGTTGAGATAATGGGAGATTCATATGTGATTAAGTGCTAAATGCTTGTTTTAGTGCTAATTATCTTTATCTCTTTCCCAAGTTTAAATCTTTAATGTGTTTCTTTGGATTAAAGTTGTGTGCTTTGCAAGATTTGTCCATTGATTATGGTAGTTTATGCATGGATGTTATCATAAATTGCTAATGTTTGGGAAAGTTCTAATATTTGATTAGTTTTGGTTGAGTAAACAAGGTTATTATTTGTGAGAATTGTTGAACTTTTCTTGGTTGAAAGTGAGATTAATTATGCCAAGTTGCTCTCTTTAATTGTTGAAATCATCTTTTACTTGCTTTTACTTGTTGAATTTGTCTAAATTTTCCTCTTGATTAGTGTTAGTTTTTTACTTGCTAACAAAACCTTTAAAACCCCCCTTTTTATTTACTTTATTAGTGACATTAGAAATATACATAGCTTAATTAATAAGTCCTTCCTTTGGGTTCGACCCTATTCTTACCACTCGACTACGTGTTTTGTGTGAACCGAATAGGCTTTATAAATTGTTAATTTGACCCCTTTTAGAGCGACATAAAAGTGCCCGTCAAATTTTGGCGCCGTTGCCAGGGACTAGTCGATAGTTTGTATTTAGTATGTATTTTTTGTTATCATATTTCATTAAAAAAAAAAAAAAAAAAAAAAAATCTAAATATAGAAATACCCCGATAAGTTGAAAACCCGAAAGGGCAGCTTATGCAAAATATATAGGGGGCCTCGCTTTTGGGAGCCTTAGTATGCAACCATTAGCAACAAAATTGAGGTCAAAAGAGCCTAAAAAGGGCCATTTTTACCCCTAAGTATGGGGCTAATACTAATATCCCGTACTATGGGCTCATGTTTGTGATATTTTGCATTTTGTTGTGGCGTTAGCGGCATAAGAAGCGGAGAAAAAAGAAGGGTAGAAGGGTAGGTTAGAGTGCACCGAGAACATTGGAGTTTCGGGGGGAGAATGTTACATTTGTATGGTGCTTGGTGCACTAGGTGTTTGGAGGTGTGTATGGTGACTCTTGGTGTCTTGAGGCTACTTACTTTGTTGGGTGATGTTGTGATGCCATGTTAGCCTCAGGTGTGAATGTTGGAGAGATAAGGGGAGTATGATAAGTCAAAGTTTTATTGGGATATGAGTCGAAGGAGATTGTAGTGTGGGCTTGGAGTTGGTGGAACATCATGTGAGGATTTGAATGAGATATAAGAAGGTCGAAGAGAGGTTAGGACCGACTTAGATGAGGGAGTCATAAGGAGGAAGATGTGTGATGGATGATTGTTCAAAGTCTCGGAGTTTACTCGGGACGAGTAAAGGTTCAAGTGTGGGGGAGTTTGATAAGTCGGTTTTAGTAGATATTTATTAGAAGAATTTAAGTGAATAATATCGGGTTTTGGAGCGATTTTGAGTACTTTAATGATGAAATGTCGAATTCCATCCGAGTCGTATATTTTCGGGTTTTGTTGCAAGTAATGTTAGGCTCAATTATGAAATCTTCAATAAAGTTTCAACGCCCAACAATGAGGCATAAAAGAGGCCCAAGAAGGAAGTCAAGAAAAGTCAAATCGAAAAAGCGGAGAAAAAAATGCAGCAACTTATTTACAGCAGCCTAAGGCGCGACCCGCGCCCGTCCTGGCGTGACTCACGCCCTCTGCCAGCTCTGTTTTTCACGCGTAGCCGCAATTGTTTGTTTCGAAGTAGATTTTATTCCATCATGTATAAGGCTTATCTAGGGTTTTAGAGAGACATTATAACATATCATAAAACATCTTTAGACGTCTTTTTATCATCTACTAACTTTTAAACATTAGAATGTTAGATCTAAGATTGGGTTTTTCATGTAAATGGAAGGCTAATCTTCTCCTAAACGTGGTGTAATTCTTCAAGCTTTTAACTTTCCGTTGTAAGACAATTCTCTACTATTTTAATCCTTGTTTAATATGAATCTCTTTGACTTTATTGACATATTTGCATGAATTTCTCTCTTATTTTGATCACCTTTGTTTGAAATTATGCAAATTAATGTCTTTCTTTATCAATAGTGGATATTATTATTGATGTTGATTTTTGAGGCAAACTTTCTCCACATTGAAATGGATATTATGGAAATGTTGAGATAGTGGGAGATTCATATGTGATTAAGTGCTAAATGCTTGTTTTAGTGCTAATTATCTTTATCTCTTTCCCAAGTTTTGATCTTTAATGTGTTTCTTTGGATTAAAGTTGTGTGCTTTGCATGATTTGTCCATTGATTATGGTAGTTTATGCATGGATGTTATCTTAAATTGCTAATGTTTGGGATAGTTCTAATATTTGATTAGTTTTGGTTGGGTAAACAGGGTTATTATTTTTGAGAATTGTTGAACTTTTCTTGGTTGAAAGTGAGATAATTATGCCAAGTTGCTCTCTTTAATTGTTGAAATCATCTTTTACTTGCTTTTACTTGTTGAATTTGTCGAAATTTTGCTCTTGATTAGTGTTAGTTTTTTACTTGCTAACAAAACCTTTAAAACCCCCCTTTTTATTTACTTTATTAGTGACATTAGAAATACACATAGCCTAATTAATAAGTCCTTCCTTTGGGTTCGACCCTATTCTTACCACTCGACTACGTGTTTTGTGTGAACCGAAAAGGCTTTATAAATTGTTAATTTGACCCCTTTTAGAGCGACATAAAAGTGCCCGTCAAATTTTGGCGCCGTTGCCTGGGACTAGTCGATAGTTTGTAGTTAGTATGTATTTTTTGTTTTCATATTTCATTTAAAAAAAAAAAATCTAAATATAGAAATACCCCGATAAGTTGAAAACCCGAAAGGACAGCTTATGCAAAATATGGGCGGCCTCGCTTTTGGGAGCCTTAGTATGCAACCATTAGCAACAAAATTGAGGTCAAAAGAGCCTAAGAAGGGCCATTTTTACCCCTAAGTATGGGGCTAATACTAATATCCCGTACTATGGGCTCATGTTTGTGATATTTTGCATTTTGTTGTGGCGTTAGCGGCATAATAAGCGGAGAAAAAAGAAGGGTGGAAGGGTAGGTTAGAGTGCACCGAGACCATTGGAGTTTCGGGGGGAGAATGTTACATTTGTATGGTGCTTGGTGCACTAGGTGTTTGGAGGTGTGTATGGTGACTCTTGGTGTCTTGAGGCTACTTACTTTGTTGGGTGATGTTGTGATGCCATGTTAGCCTAAGGTGTGAATGTTGGAGAGATAAGGGGAGTACGATAAGTCAAAGTTTGATTGGGATATGAGTCGAAGGAGATTTTAGTGAGGGCTTGGAGTTGGTGGAACATCATGTGAGGATTTGAATGAGATATAAGAAGGTCGAAGAGAGGTTAGGACCGACTTAGATGAGGGAGTCATAAGGAGGAAGATGTGTGATGGACGAGATATGTTTGTTGGTTTTTGTTTGAAGGATCGAGCTAGCCCCACGCTCTTCTATGGACCTTGAGGAGATGGATTGTTCAAAGTCTCGGAGTTTACTCGGGACGAGTAAAGGTTCAAGTGTTGGGGAGTTTGATAAGTCGGTTTTAGTAGGTATTTATTAGAAGAATTTAAGTGAATAATATCGGGTTTTGGAGCGATTTTGAGTACTTTAATGATGAAATGTCGAATTCCATCCGAGTCGTTTATTTTCGGTTTTTGTTGCAAGTAATGTTAGGCTCAATAATGAAATCTTCAATAAAGGTTCAAGGCCCAACAATGAGGCATAAAAGAGCCCCAAGAAGGAAGTCAAGAAAAGTCAAATCGAAAAAGCGGAGAAAAAATGCAGCAACTTATTTACAGACCTTTCTACGACCGCGCCCATCCTGGCGCGACTCACGCCTCCTCTGCCCATTTCTGTTTTCACGCAGCGTAGCGCAATTGTTTGTTTCCCAGTAGATTTTATTCCATCATATATAAGGCTTATCTAGGGTTTTAGAGAGACATTATAACATATCATAAAACATCTTTAGACATCTTTTTATCATCTACAAACTTTTAAACATTAGAATGTTAGATCTAAGATTGGGTTTTTCATGTTAAAGGAAGGCTAATCTTCTCCTAAACTTGGTGTAGTTCTTCAAGCTTTTAACTTTCCATTGTAAGACAATTCTCTACTATTTTAATCCTTGTTTAATATGAACCTCTTTGACTTTATTGATATATTTGCATGAATTTCTCTCTTATTTTGATCACCTTTGTTTGAATTTATGAAAATTAATGTATTTCTTTATCAATAGTGGATATTATTATTGATGTTGATTTTTGAGGCAAACTTTCTCCACATTGAAATGGATATTATGGAAATGTTGAGATAATGGGAGATTCATATGTGATTAAGTGCTAAATGCTTGTTTTAGTGCTAATTATCTTTATCTCTTTCCCAAGTTTAAATCTTTAATGTGTTTCTTTGGATTAAAGTTGTGTGCTTTGCAAGATTTGTCCATTGATTATGGTAGTTTATGCATGGATGTTATCATAAATTGCTAATGTTTGGGAAAGTTCTAATATTTGATTAGTTTTGGTTGAGTAAACAAGGTTATTATTTGTGAGAATTGTTGAACTTTTCTTGGTTGAAAGTGAGATTAATTATGCCAAGTTGCTCTCTTTAATTGTTGAAATCATCTTTTACTTGCTTTTACTTGTTGAATTTGTCTAAATTTTCCTCTTGATTAGTGTTAGTTTTTTACTTGCTAACAAAACCTTTAAAACCCCCCTTTTTATTTACTTTATTAGTGACATTAGAAATATACATAGCCTAATTAATAAGTCCTTCCTTTGGGTTCGACCCTATTCTTACCACTCGACTACGTGTTTTGTGTGAACCGAATAGGCTTTATAAATTGCTAATTTGACCCCTTTTAGAGCGACATAAAAGTGCCCGTCAAATTTTGGCGCCGTTGCCAGGGACTATTCGATAGTTTGTATTTAGTATGTATTTTTTGTTATCATATTTCATTAAAAAAAAATAAAAAATCTAAATATAGAAATATCCCGATAAGTCGAAAACCCGAAAGGGCAGCTTATGCAAAATATGGGGGGCCTCGCTTTTGGGAGCCTTAGTATGCAAACATTAGCAACAAAATTGAGGTCAAAAGAGCCTAAAAAGGGCCATATTTACCCCTAAGTATGGGCCTAATACTAATATCCCGTACTATGGGCTCATGTTTGTGATATTTTGCATTTTGTTGTGGCGTTAGCGGCATAAGAAGCGGAGAAAAAAGAAGGGTGGAAGGGTAGGTTAGAGTGCACCGAGACCATTGGAGTTTCGGGGGGAGAATGTTACATTTGTATGGTGCTTGGTGCACTAGGTGTTTGGAGGTGTGTATGGTGACTCTTGGTGTCTTGAGGCTACTTACTTTGTTGGGTGATGTTGTGATGCCATGTTAGCCTAAGGTGTGAATGTTGGAGAAATAAGGGGAGTACGATAAGTCAAAGTTTGATTGGGATATGAGTCGAAGGAGATTGTAGTGAGGGCTTGGAGTTGGTGGAACATCATGTGAGGATTTGAGGGAGATATAAGAAGGTCGAAGCGAGGTTAGGACCGAATTAGATGAGGGAGTCATAAGGAGGAAGATGTGTGATGGACGAGATATGTTTGTTGGTTTTTGTTTGAAGGATCGACCTAGCTCCACGCTCTTCTATGGACCTTGAGGAGATTGATTGTTCAAAGTCTCGGAGTTTACTCGGGACGAGTAAAGGTTCAAGTGGGGGGGAGTTTGATAAGTCGGTTTTAGTACGTATTTATTAGAAGAATTTAAGTGAATAATATCGGGTTTTGGAGCGATTTTGAGTACTTTAATGATGAAATGTCGAATTCCATCTGAGTCGTTTATTTTCGGTTTATGTTGCAAGTAATGTTAGGATCAATTATGAAGTCTTCAATAAAGGTTCAAGGCCCAACAATGAGGCATAAAAGAGGCCCAAGAAGGAAGTCAAGAAAAGTCAAATCGAAAAAGCGGAGAAAAAATGCAAAGAACTTATTTACAAAGACCTTCTAGCGACCTGTCAGCGCCCATCCTGGCGTGACTCACGCCCTCTGCTAGCTCTGTTTTTTACGCGTAGCCGCAATTGTTTGTTTCGAAGTAGATTTTATTCCATCATATATAAGGCTTATCTAGGGTTTTAGAGAGACATTATAACATATCATAAAACATATTTAGACATCTTTTTATCATCTACTAACTTTTAAACATTACAATGTTGGATCTAAGATTGGGTTTTTCATGTAAATGGAAGGCTAATCTTCTCCTAAACTTGGTGTAATTCTTCAAGCTTTTAACTTTTCATTGTAAGACAATTCTCTACTATTTTAATCCTTGTTTAATATGAATCTCTTTGACTTTATTGATATATTTGCATGAATTTCTCTCTTATTTTGATCACCTTTGTTTGAATTTATGCAAATTAATGTCTTTCTTTATCAATAGTGGATATTATTATTGATGTTGATTTTTGAGGCAAACTTTCTCCACATTGAAATGGATATTATGGAAATTGTAGATACCCGTATCTGTCGATATGGAAATTTATAGAAAACCCGACAAACACCCAATGATGATAGGACAACATGTATTTCATGTCATTTATTTGAGTCCGTTTTACGATGTAAGCCGGGCGCCGTCGACCAAATGTTTTATTAATTTAAATGATATTTAAATTAGTGTGTTGACAGGGTAAGTGTATTCTGTCAAAAAGTTTGTTTTATTGAAAATAAAATGTTTCGATTTGAAAAATTATTTTAAGTAATTCGATTTGAAAAATCGCTTTCACAAGTTTGATATTTGACTTGAAAAGTCATCTCCCGTGTCTTTAAACCTTTTTTTATTAAATCGAATTCGATGAATTCGTTTTCTTAACAGCAAGTTTTAAAGCTCGTTTTGAGCACGATTTAAAGAGCGATTTTGAGCCCGTTTCAACACGAATTTCGAGGCCCTTTTCTCCCACTTCCTTCCCCACATACCAAAGCTTAAACCAGCCTAAAGCCACACCCTTAGCCCACCTTAAACAGCCAAAACGAAGCCATTAACAGGGCTGATCCGCAGCAGTTCGTAGGCCCTAAAAACAGCCCTTGTTTGACCCAAACCCGACTCCTATTTGCCTACCCATGGCACATACCCGTATCCTAACTATCCTACCCTTATTACCCTTTCTTTCCTTCGAATAATCAGCCCAAATAACTCGACCAAAAGCAGCCCAGGCCCCTTCACCGTGCTCTGTTTCAGACAGCCCAAGTTTGGGCTAAAACCCGACTCGTTTGGCCTAAGCCCGACCCCTTGCTTTACCCAACCATGTCCCCTAATCACCTGACCAAAACCCACTGAAGGTAGCCCACAAAACGAGCTCAAATCCATCTCACAAAGAAATTTCGCACTTACCCTGCTTTACCTACAATCGAAGCTTGTTTCTTGAGCTCCAAGTCCTATATTTCCTTACCCATTACGTACAATATCCTTCCACATATTCTTGTTATCATGACAGAGATAAGATATCACAAAATAGGAAGAAAACCAAGCCAAAAGATTGAGGACCAAAAGTTACCAAAATCGAGTTTACTACTTTCCTAGTATCCTTCCTCTAAAACCCTACCTTTTTGTCATTATATATACACACCATCCACAAGCCTTCAGGATATACGAAATACACAGCTCATACACATAACTTCAAGTCACAAAAAGCCTCGAAACAGCCCCCAGAGAAGACGAGATAGACACACGAAAAACAGAGCATCCTTTTCTGATTTTCGTGCAGCTATCCCTGTTCTTCCTCGTTTTTCGTGTTGTAAACTTCTCAATCTCTCTGATTTGTTTACCTAATCTTAAAGTTTACCTTACCACGATTCTAAAACATCTTTCGGTTCGAAATTTCGTTGAGAAACGAATAAGTTACAAGCTTTTGAAAATTCTTTGTCGATTTTGATGCAAGTACGGATTTATTATTGGTTTTCGTCGACGACGGCCCCTCGGGATAAAATCTTACAATCGATTACGACTCGGATATTTGGTCAACGATACATGTAAGTTGAGGGTGCAAAATACTCACTTTATTTTATTTAAGTTATTGTTTTTATCGCTTTTTATTGCTCTCTGTCGCTTTTTATTGCTCTCTGTCGCCTTTATTGCTCTCTGTCGCTTCATTGTTCGTCGTTGTATTTGTTATGTTCATTATTCGTTTTGGATTTATATTCCTCGCATGATTTCGACATATATGTATAGATAGGTCGTGTTCATTGTTTGCTTAGTATTCATGCTTGATTTCTTTGTGTAATATGGTCGGAGTCTACTCGTTAGTTTGATTAGTTCATTAATTTCATTCGTGTTTAATTGCGTCGTTAAATGCGAAATTAGTCTTTCATGTTTTTCCAGTTTGTAATTCACGTTTTCATGCTAATTTAGTTTTCAATGATTCTGTTCTGTCGTTTGATCTTGGTTTCGCAATCCATCTCGATAATCATGTAATAACTACGCAGTTCATTCCTGTCTGCCTTTTTTCTGCTCTATCTGGTCGGTCTCAGTCATGTAATTCGTTGAAATATGAATTTGTATAGCTTGAAGTTTCATGTGTCGTGTTTGAGTAGTCATGTTATGCGTTGGTATTTGCTTGTGTTTTAGTCGCTCTCGATCATTTATGCCCTTGCGTAATTTGTGTGCACATATGTTACTTGTTTAAATCTGCAAGACATTTGCTTGTGTGAATATTAATTGGTTATTAGTTGCACCCACGTTATCTGCTCATGTTAGTGTGATTGTTTAGTCGAGTTTAATTATCTGTTTACACGTTTGCTAGTATGTTTGATCATGTTTGTTTGTCACGGTTTGTGTATGTCTGCGCATTTATTTGGTGGCATTTGGTTAACAATTTGTATATTTGTTTGTGTTTATTTGTACAACAAGTTACTTATGTCCGCATGCCCCTTTAATGGTGTTTGATTTTGTGATTTACACATGTGCTTTTCGTTTGCTTGCTACTACTTGCTCATACCTGCATGTTTTTGGTTGCACTTGATTTATGCGTCAGTTTGTGTGTGTTTGCTATTTCTTTGTGTTTGTGTTTAGTGTTTAATTATTCGTGTTTAGTCATTCATATTTGTTCATATATTTGTCGTGTTCGATTATTTTTTTGTTTATCGCTAACGTTTGTTAATCTATCTTATGCTGTCGGTAAGTATTTCTGCTTCTTTTCTTTGTTTGCTAGAATAGTAAATGAACCCATGTTAAATAACTTTCGACGCAATTATATGTGCATTAAACGACGTAGAAAGGATGTATTTTGTTTAGGGTTAAAACATTTGTTTGCATATCCGCATGTGTACTCGTAATAGCCATGGTTTTACCTAGTAGAGACCGTCTTTACGATGGGCGGGGTTAGGCGTTAAATTAATGAAATTCTTTTAAACTTCCTAACACGTAAACTCACACGAACTCATTTTCTCTAAAATTGGTTTCTAAATTCCACCTAAAAATTTAGTGGCGACTCTTTTCGAATTGAATTTATTTTTGAAATAAAACATCGCGTGGATCAAAATCCCTTGTCCACAGAAATGTTGAGATAGTGGGAGATTCATATGTGATTAAGTGCTAAATGCTTGTTTTACTGCTAATTATCTTTATCTCTTTCCCAAGTTTTGATCTTTAATGTGTTTCTTTGGATTAAAGTTGTGTGCTTTGCATGATTTGTCCATTGATTATGGTAGTTTATGCATGGATGTAATCTTAAATTGCTAATGTTTGGGATAGTTCTAATATTTGATTAGTTTTGGTTGAGTAAACAAGGTTATTATTTTTGAGAATTGTTGAACTTTTCTTGGTTGAAAGTGAGATTAATTATGCCAAGTTGCTCTCTTTAATTGTTGAAATCATCTTTTACTTGCTTTTACTTGTTGAATTTGTCTAAATTTTCCTCTTGATTAGTGTTAGTTTTTTACTTGCTAACAAAACCTTTAAAACCCCCCTTTTTATTTACTTTATTAGTGACATTAGAATTACACATAGCCTAATTAATAAGTCCTTCCTTTGGGTTCGACCCTATTCTTACCACTCGACTACGTGTTTTGTGTGAACCGAATAGGCTTTATAAATTGTTAATTTGACCCCTTTTAGAGCGACATAAAAGTGCCCGTCAAATTTTGGCGCCGTTGCCAGGGACTAGTCGATAGTTTGTATTTAGTATGTATTTTTTGTTATCATATTTAATTAAAAAAAAAAAAAAAAAAAAAAAAAAAAAAATTCTAAATAAAGAAATTCCCCGATAAGTTGAAAACCCGAAAGGGCAGCTTATTTAAAATATGGGGGGCCTCGCTTTTGGGAGCCTTAGTATGCAACAATTAGCAACAAAATTGAGGTCAAAAGAGCCTAAAAAGGGCCATATTTACTCCTAAGTATGGGGCTAATACTAATATCCCGTACTATGGGCTAATGTTTGTGATATTTTGCATTTTGTTGTGGCGTTAGCGGCATATGAAGCTGAGAAAAAAGAAGGGTGGAAGGGTAGGTTAGAGTGCACCGAGACCATTGGAGTTTCGGGGGGAGAATGTTACATTTGTATGGTGCTTGGTGCACTAGGTGTTTGGAGGTGTGTATGGTGACTCTTGGTGTCTTGAGGCTACTTACTTTGTTGGGTGATGTTGTGATGCCATGTTAGCCTAAGGTGTGAATGTTGGAGAGATAAGGGGAGTATGATAAGTCAAAGTTTGATTGGGATATGAGTCGAAGGAGATTGTAGTGAGGGCTTGGAGTTGGTGGAACATCATGTGAGGATTTGAGGGAGATATAAGAAGGTCGAAGCGAGGTTAGGACCGACTTAGATGAGGGAGTCATAAGGAGGAAGATGTGTGATGGACGAGATATGTTTGTTGGTTTTTGTTTGAAGGATCGAGCAAGCTCCACGCTCTTCTATGGACTTTGAGGAGATTGATTGTTCAAAGTCTCGGAGTTTACTCGGGACGAGTAAAGGTTCAAGTGTGGGGGAGTTTGATAAGTCGGTTTTAGTAGGTATTTATTAGAAGAATTTAAGTGAATAATATCGGGTTTTGGAGCGATTTTGAGTACTTTAATGATGAAATGACGAATTCCATCCGAGTCGTTTATTTTCGGTTTTTGTTGCAAATAATGTTAGGCTCAATTATGAAATCTTCAATTGTTGATACCCGTATCTGTCGATATGGAAATTTATAGAAAACCCGACAAATACCCAATGATGATAGGACAACGTGTTTTCGTATCATTTATTTGAATTCGTATTGCGATGTAAGCAGGGCGCTGTCGACCCAATGTTTATTAATTTAAAGGATTTTTGATTTAATTGGCTCTGTCAAATTCTATTTTTTCGCAAGTAGTGTTTTATTGAAAATAAAATATTTTGATTTGAAAAATCATCCTAAGTAACTCGATTTGAAAAATCATTTTTACAAATTCATTATTTGACTTGAAAAGTCATTTCTCGTGCTTTTAAAACAGTTTATTAAATCGTATTCGATTTAATTCGCTTTCTTAATGTACTCGTTTAAGCTCGTTTTAAGCTCAATTTTAAGAATGATTTTGAGCCCGTTTCAACACGAATTTCGAGGCCCTTTTCTCCCACCTCCTTCCCCGCATGCCAAGGCTTACACCCAGCCCAAAGACCTGTCCAAACACGACCAGAAGCCCAGCCAAAATAGCTCGTCAAAAGCAACCCAAAACCCCTACCCTTGTACCCTGTTTCTGGCAGCCCGTAATCAGACCAAACCCGGCTCCTAATCGATCACCCATGACCCAAACCCGATTCCTAACTATCCTACTCTTACTGCCCTTCCTTTCCTTCGAATAATTAGACCAAAAGAGCTCGAAATATGGCAGCCCAGCTCCCATCCCCGTGCCCTGTTCTAACCAGCCCAAAACGAAGCTTTTCTGGCCACCAAACTCCTGCCCACAACCAAAAACCGATACCTGATCCACATACTCCGTTTACCCTTGCTTAACCCTCAAGAAAACACTCCACAAAGCCCTAAATCGAGCCTAAAACCGCAGCTCTCAGAAGAGAAGAAAAAGCTGCTCTTTTCCTCCTTAAACCCTACCTTTCGACCCTATAAATACACACCATCCTCAAGCCTTCATTACACACGAAGTATACAGCATACACACACAAGATTAAGTCACAAAAAGCCCTAAAAAAGCCTCAAAGGGAGTCGAGAAATCTGCTCTAAAAACAGAGCACGTTTTTCAGCTTTTCATTCTGCCCTCACCTGTTCTACCCCGTTTTTCGTGTTGAAAACACCTTTGTCTTTCTGATTTGTTTACCCAATCTTAAAGTTCATCTTATCACGATTCTAAAACATCTTTCGGTTCGAAATTTCGTTGAGAAACGAATAAGTTACAAGCTTTTGAAAATCGCTGTCAGTATTGGTTCAAAGTTACGGTTTTTTGCAATTGTTTCGTCGACGACGGCCCCTCGGGATAAAATCTTACAATCGATTACGACTCGGATATTTGGTCAACGATACATGTAAGTTGAGGGTGCAAAATACTCACTTTACTTTGTTTAAATTATTGTTTTTATCGTTTTTTTGCTCTCTGTCGCTTTTCTATTACTTTCTGTCACTCTGTTGATTATCGTCGTAGTTTGTTGGTTTCATCGTTTGTTTTAATTTGATATTTTTATTATGATTTCGATGTGCATATAAATGGGTCGTGCCCCTATTGTTCACTAGTATCCATGCTTAATTTCATTGCGTGACATGACTCGAAAGTTCTTCGTTAGGTTGATTCCGTTAGCTTTTTTTACGTTACCTGTTCTTATTCCTGTCACTCGTGTTGTTTGTTTTAAATTTGGTCATTCATGATTGCTTTCAGATTTATAATTCATACTCATACGTTAAATCGCATATCTAGTTCATCATTTATAGTTCAGATTTATAATTCATATTCATATTTCATCATTTAGCATTTACGTAGTGTCTAGTTTCGTTGATCATGTATAGGCTGCATGCAGGTGTGTATAATTTGGGTTCTCGTAAGATGTATTTGAAGTGCTCACGATATTTGCTTATTTTTGTGTGTGTGAATTGGGTCCGTTTATTTAGGGCATTTGTTTGATTCTTCCAATTGGTTAATAGTTGTATTTATTTGATTTTAGCTGGTACAGTTTGTTTTGTTTATTGCAACAACCTGCACACGTTTGTTCATGTTTATTTGGTCTATCACACTCGCTTAAGTCTGTTGGTCAATTCATTACCTCTCCTACATCTATCCTTTCTAAGTCATTAGGTCGTATTTGATCATTAGCTTACACACTTGTCTGCACGTTTGTTCACATTTGTTGGTAATGGTTTGCGTTGGTCTGCACGTCTTTTTTTAGCTACACTTGTTTATTAATACGTTTAGTTGCATTTGATTAGCAGTCTTATGTGTACTTGTGTTTGTTTGTTATCATATACGTGTGTGACAGCATGCCTTTTAGGTATTTGGTTTCTTTAGTTTTTACATATGGTTGTGATTGTCTGTTGCTTCATTATATTTGTATACAAAGCTTGGTTATGTTAGTCGTTCATGTTTCATGTACTAGTCATGTTTGTTTAATTATTTTTTATCTGCCGCTAACGTTTGTTAATCTATCTTATGCTGTCGGTGAGTATTTCTTCTTCTTCTCTTTGTTTGCTAGAATAGTAAAGGAACCCATGTTAAATAACCTTGACGAAATTATATGTGCATTAAAACGACATAGAAAGAATGTATTTTATTTAGGATTAAAACGTTGTCTGCATATCTGCATGTGTACTCATAATAGCCATGGTTTTACTTAGTAGAGACCGTTTTTATAACGGGCGGGGTTAGGTGTTAAATTAATGAAATTCTTGTAAACTTCCTAACACGTAAACTCACACGAGCTCATTTTCTCTAAAATTGGTTTTCTAAATTCCATATAAAATTTAGTGGCGACTCTCTTTTTAAATGAAAATGTTTTTGAAATAAAACATCGCGTGGATCAAAATCCCTTGTCCACAATTTGGCGACTCCGCTGGGGACAGTGAAACTTGAAAAGTAAAACGATGGCTATTTAGAGTACCCTTTTTGTTTATATTTATGCATTATACTGTTAGGTTTCGAACCATTTCTCCCCTTGGGTCGATCTCAGGGTAGGGAAATGACGTTCACTATGTCTGATTTAAATATCAAGGTGGTTCCGTCGAGGTTAGCGACCGCACTTTCGCCATATAGTTACAAACTTATGGTGGTTGCGTAGGTTACATAACAGCGTGGAATCATTGGCATGGACCCTTTTTGAGACTTAGAATAGTCTAGTTCATGCATTGCATCCTTGAACTGTGTATGACTAAATGCTCTGTGAATTCTAAAGCCTTGTTTTTAGACCTCTTTTAATCAAAACTGTCATCTTTCCAATCGAATATTTTCCAAAAATCTTTTCCTAGCTGAAATGCTGTCTTTTTAGGATTAGAATAATCTTAAATATCTCTTTTGAAACAATTTTTGACTCAAGCTGAAATGCTTTCCTTCTAAAAAAATCATTCTTTAAGCTGAAATGCTGTTTTTTTAGGATTAGAATAATCTTAAATATTTTCCAACACTTTCTTTTCCGAAAAAACAAAGATTTTTGTCCAAGCTGAAACGCTTTCCTTTTAGGATTAGAATAATCTTAAATTATTTCCGATTTTTAGCTCTTTTGAAAAAAGATCTTTTCCTAGCAGAAATGCTATTCTTTTAGGATCAGAATAATCTTAAAAGATTTCCGATATTAGCTCTTTTGAAAAAAGATTCATTCCTAGCTGAAACGCTCTCTTTTTTAGGATTAGAATAATCTTAAATATTTTCCCACACTATCTTCTTCGGAAAACAAAGATTTTTGTTTAAGCTGAAACGCTTTCCTTCTAAAATTAGAATAATCTTAGATATTTTCTGAATATTTGCTCTTTTGAAAAAAGATCTTTTCTTGGCTGAAATGCCATCCTCTTAGGATTAGAATAATCTTATATTATTTTCGATTTTTAGCTCTTTTGAAAAAAGATCTCTTCCTAGCTGAAAGGCTATCCGTTTAAGATTAGAATAATCTTAAATAATTTTCGGTTTTAGCTCTTTTGAAAAAAGATCCATTTCTAGCTGAAATGCTACTCGTGTAGGATTAGAATAATCAAATTTGCGATATTAGCTCTTTTGAAAAAAGATCTATTTCTAGCTGAAACGCTATTCGTATAGGATTAGAATAATCAATTTCCGATTTTAGCTCTTTTGAAAAAAGATCTCTTCCTAGCTGAAATGCTATTTCATTTAAGATTAGAATAATCATAAATAATTTCCGATTCTAGCTCTTTTGAAAAAAGATTCATTCCTAGCTGAAATGCTATTCATTTACGATTAGAATAATCTTAAATAATTTCCGAGTTTAGCTCTTTTGAAAAAAGATCCATTCGCTATTCATTTAGGGTTAGAATAATCTTAAAAGATTTCCGATATTAACTCTTTTGAAAAAAGATCCATTTCTTGGCTAAAATGCCATCCCTTTTAGGATTAGAATAATCCTAAATAGTTTTCGATTCAAGCTCTTTTGAAAAAAGATCTTTCCTAAGCTGAAATGCTCCTCGTTAGGGTTAGAACAATCTTAAATATTTTTCAATATTAGCTCTTTTGAAAAAAAATCTTTCCTAAGCTGAAATGCTCCTCGTTAGGATTAGAAAATCCTAAAACTTTTTTTTCTTTAAAAGAAAATTATCTTTTGAAAAACGATCCTTTTATAGCCGAAATGCTATCCGTTTGAGATTAGAACAATCTCGAACAATCTTCGACACTAACTCTTTTGAAAAAAGATCCTTCTCGAACAGTTCCCAACACTAACTCTTTTGAAAAAAGAATCCTTTCAAGCTGAAATGCTTCCCGTTTAGAATTAGATTAATTCCGAACGATTTTTAACACTACATCTTTTGAAAAAAGAATAGTTTTTAAGCTGAAATGCTATACGTTTAGGATTAGAATAATCTCGAACACTTTTGAAATGCTACCCATTTGGGAATAGAATTTTTTCCAACCAAAACGAAGTTTTTCAAAGTTAAAATCTAGCCCAAGTTAAACTGAAATTTCGAACCAAGTAGGTTTTTTTTTAAGTCGAAGTGCTGCCCATTTCAAACCTCAACTTCGAAAATAAGTTTCTTTTTTAAGTCGTGAGTAAGCATGAAATGCATCGAGTCGAGTCTAGTTAGAATCTAAGCCCTGTATAGTAAGTCTAGTTATTTAAGCCTCTCACCTAGTTAGGTCACCTAAGCTTATTCTTAGGCCCAAATCATGCATGTCATCCTTTAGTTTTGAGTTAAGGCACAATAATGTCACATCCCGGCTATTTTTAGAAGTCTGAGAAACTTATTGATCCAAACAAGAGCTAATTACTTCGGGTCCATGTCTAGTTGAGTCTAAGTCCCATACTGTGAGTCTGTCTTCAAGTCCATATGTCGCATGCATTTGCATAGTAGAGGTCGTAGACCATATCGTTAAGCTCCGAGTCTTTTCATGATTAATCTGGTCCAGTCCATTTGCATCTCGAGTTGTTAAATAGAATGAAACCTCTACCAATTAACAAATAGTGTCGAAGCCGTGTCGATTTCTGAACCCGAGCCGCGTATTCTCCTCCTCAAGTCAAAATCACGTTGCAAAAGTGGGGTAACTTTCAAACCAAGCATCTGAATCAAACCTTGAAAGGAGAAAGGTTCAAAGCCGGGGTTGGTAATTATAAGTCAGAATTCGTATTCAAGTCTTATGTCTGAGTTGAGTCTAAGATTCATTCTTCCACAATTATTTCTAACCCCTTCTCAAAATCAATGAAATTGATCTTGTCTCTAATTTGCTTCCATAATCCAACTGATAAAAATGCACAACGCACTCGAAGGGTGTCCCTGGGGTAGAAATACGTATTCAATTCTAAGGTGCAACACCAACTCAAGACAAAAGCAAAGACAAAAGGGTTTCCGACAACTAAAAACCTAAGGTCCGGTAGTCAACTTGTGGTATACTACTCCTCTGCCTTTGGAGGAGGATCCATTAATTTGGAGCTCCATAGTGGTCATGAATTTGATCGCGACCAAAGGTACGAATATTCATGGATCGCCCTCCGTGTACTCGATCGCGTGCCTAATAAGCAAACAAACTTGTCAGAGGAGTCTGGCGTGATATACATACGACCACGAAGTTGGAACAAGCCCAAGCCACAAAGGGCGCGGCATATTCTCGAAAACGCAAACAAGAATACAGAAATACAAAAATTGAGTGGCAACACATCGGAGATCGAAGATCAAAGTCAAAATTAAAGGCGAAGCCAAAACGGTCAGAAAGTACCATCAAACATTTTTTAAGTCGTTCTCAAAACGGCAATGGAGACGTAGTCTTGAAATTCCGAGAATCATTGGCTTATGTAGTTGCACCCAAGCGTTTAGGGTCCACAAGGGATCCGCCAGTACTTCACAAGCTAGAACAAGATACAACATGATACCTTAGGTGAAACCTTCGAGTGTTACACATGAAAAATGCCATGCTTATGCACCTTGATCGAACTACATCGGATTTGATTTCGCCCCACGCGAATATGTAGGCAATCCTTTAGAATATGGGATACAATCCACCACCACCCATCATCTAATTTGTCATCTGGTCAATTTTTTTTACGGGTCTTTACAAAGTCCAAATGAAGCAACTTTTGTTGAGTCTGTCTTAGTGCTCGATTTAGATTGAGATGAGAGTCAATGTTCTGATAAGTAATTGTTCAGTCTTGGAATGATCTTTTTCTTAATGGGAATTGGCAAAGATGTTTACTTTGACAGTTAGTTCGCATCTCGACAAAGAATTTGCTTAGGGGGAAAACATGATACCATTAACCCACGTCTATTTTAGACCACGTGTCAATCATCCTAAAAGACCTTGCACAGTTACTAGTCTACCCGTCAGTGAAACGTTGTCTTAGGTCGAGTTGGTCATAGTCGAACGTTTAAATGTCAGATGCTCGTGCCACGTCCTTATTGCATTCATGTCACCCTCGTGTCGCGTCTCATGCTCACTTGGCCATGCTTCAATCTCAAACATTTCAAGAACCTTTTTGCAAAGTTTGGGTCGATGACCCGAGGTCAAATTTCAAATGCGGGTTGATGACCCACTTCAATTTTCAAAATGATGCTTGCGGGCCGATGGCCCATTTCAATTTCTAAATGATGTCTGCATTCCGAGTCGATGACTCTTCTTGATTTTTTTCAAAATGATGTTTACAATTCGGGTCGAGGACCCAATTCGATTTGATGCATGCTAACCAATACCCCACGTCAATTTCCAAGTAATTTTTGTAGTCTAGGTTGGACCCGCAATCTAACTTTAAAAAAGATTTTTTTTTAAAAAACTAGGTTAATGGCCGAATTATTCGAGGTGTTCAAAAATCAAAGTTCAAGTCGATGACCTCTTTCGATTCTCAAATGAAATTTGCTATGCGGGTCAATGACCTATCCATTTTCCAAAATAGGGGTCGATGACCCATTTTCAGATGATGTCTTGCGCTCGGGTCGATGACCCATTTTCAAAAGCTGTGTTTTGCTCGGGTCGATGACCCATCCACCTTTTCCTTCAAAATCGAGGTCGATGGCCCCAATTTTCAATAACAATTATAGTTCGGGTCGATGACCTATCCGCCTTTTCCTCAAAATACGGGTCGACGGCCCAAGTTTTCAAATGATGAACATAGTTCGGGTCGATGACTCATCCACTTAAATCAAAATGCGGGTTGAAGACCCATTTTCAAATGATGTTTATAGTTCGAGTCGATGACTCATCCACTTCTCAAGATGCGGGTCGAAGACCCATTTCCAAATTAATATCTTCAGCTCGGATCGACGAACCATCTTTTTGAAAAATAGAATTTTCTGAAATATGAATCGAGGACGCAAGTGCTGGTTCTAGCTCGGGTTGATGACCCATTTCCAAAGTAGAATTTTCAGTTCGGATCGATGATCCATCCCTTTTGTTTAAAAAGCGGGTCGAAGACCCATTTTCAAATTAATATCTTCAGTTCGGATCGATGATCCATCCTTTTTGTTTAAAGAGCAGGTCGAAGACCCATTTTCGGATTAAAATTTTCAGTTCGGATCGATGATCCATCCCTTTTGTTTAAAAAGCGGGTCGAAGACCCATTTTCAAATTAATATCTTCAGTTCGGATCGATGATCCATCCTTTTTGTTTAAAGAGCAGGTCGAAGACCCATTTTCGGATTAAAATTCTCAATTCGGATCGATGATCCATCCTTTTTGTTTAAAAAACAGGTCAACGACCCATTTTTTTTTGAATTAAAATTCGCAGCTCGGATCGATGGTCCATTCTTTTTGTTTCAAACGTCGCAGATTTTACTATGTGAGTCGTGTGCTATGATTTGTTGTTAAGATTGAGCAGGAACGCTCTAACCGGGGGCTCTAAAGTCATCAACCTTAGACCCCGACGACAGGATGACATCCTCGAAATAAAGAAGCACTAGCAGAAGCTAAAAGAAGTGACACTTCCAAAAGAATGCAGATATAGGCTTTACTCAATCGAGTAAACAAAAATCATTTGTTTTGGGCCGAAGCAGCAGAAAGCTACAGGCCAGCGAGCTCGAACTACGATACGGGTTTGATTCTGTCACAACGGATACGTAGGCGCCTAAGGATAAGGCTCAACCCATGTTCTGATGAAAATAAAGGCATCCATAATCAAGTTTCAGGTATGATTTCTTCTTATGGCTGGTGAGCTTATATACACAGGTCTAAGGGACCATAAACGACCCGTAAGGCTCTTAAGTTGTGATCTACGATCGACTTGTGAGTCTACTTTGACTTTCGCCTGTCCAAGCCTTAGTCAAAGTGGGGGCTCTGTTGATACCCGTATCTGTCGATATGGAAATTTATAGAAAACCCGACAAATACCCAATGATGATAGGACAACGTGTTTTCGTATCATTTATTTGAATTCGTATTGCGATGTAAGCAGGGCGCTGTCGACCCAATGTTTATTAATTTAAAGGATTTTTGATTTAATTGGCTCTGTCAAATTCTATTTTTATAAGTAGTGTTTTATTGAAAATAAAATATTTTGATTTGAAAAATCATCCTAAGTAACTCGATTTGAAAAATCATTTTTACAAATTCATTATTTGACTTGAAAAGTCATTTCTCGTGCTTTTAAAACAGTTTATTAAATCGTATTCGACGAATTCGCTTTCTTAACAGCTCGTTTTAAGCTCGTTTTAAGCTCAATTTTAAGAATGATTTTGAGCCCGTTTCAACACGAATTTCGAGGCCCTTTTCTCCCACCTCCTTCCCCGCATGCCAAGGCTTACACCCAGCCCAAAGACCTGTCCAAACACGACCAGAAGCCCAGCCAAAATAGCTCGTCAAAAGCAACCCAAAACCCCTACCCTTGTACCCTGTTTCTGGCAGCCCGTAATCAGACCAAACCCGGCTCCTAATCGATCACCCATGACCCAAACCCGATTCCTAACTATCCTACTCTTACTGCCCTTCCTTTCCTTCGAATAATTAGACCAAAAGAGCTCGAAATATGGCAGCCCAGCTCCCATCCCCGTGCCCTGTTCTAACCAGCCCAAAACGAAGCTTTTCTGGCCACCAAACTCCTGCCCACAACCAAAAACCGATACCTGATCCACATACTCCGTTTACCCTTGCTTAACCCTCAAGAAAACACTCCACAAAGCCCTAAATCGAGCCTAAAACCGCAGCTCTCAGAAGAGAAGAAAAAGCTGCTCTTTTCCTCCTTAAACCCTACCTTTCGACCCTATAAATACACACCATCCTCAAGCCTTCATTACACACGAAGTATACAGCATACACACACAAGATTAAGTCACAAAAAGCCCTAAAAAAGCCTCAAAGGGAGTCGAGAAATCTGCTCTAAAAACAGAGCACGTTTTTCAGCTTTTCATTCTGCCCTCACCTGTTCTACCCCGTTTTTCGTGTTGAAAACACCTTTGTCTTTCTGATTTGTTTACCCAATCTTAAAGTTCATCTTATCACGATTCTAAAACATCTTTCGGTTCGAAATTTCGTTGAGAAACGAATAAGTTACAAGCTTTTGAAAATCGCTGTCAGTATTGGTTCAAAGTTACGGTTTTTTGCAATTGTTTCGTCGACGACGGCCCCTCGGGATAAAATCTTACAATCGATTACGACTCGGATATTTGGTCAACGATACATGTAAGTTGAGGGTGCAAAATACTCACTTTACTTTGTTTAAATTATTGTTTTTATCGTTTTTTTGCTCTCTGTCGCTTTTCTATTACTTTCTGTCACTCTGTTGATTATCGTCGTAGTTTTTTGTTTTCATCGTTTGTTTTAATTTGATATTTTTATTATGATTTCGATGTGCATATAAATGGGTCGTGCCCCTATTGTTCACTAGTATCCATGCTTAATTTCATTGCGTGACATGACTCGAAAGTTCTTCGTTAGGTTGATTCCGTTAGCTTTTTTTACGTTATCTGTTCTTATTCCTGTCACTCGTGTTGTTTGTTTTAAATTTGGTCATTCATGATTGCTTTCAGATTTATAATTCATACTCATACGTTAAATCGCATATCTAGTTCATCATTTATAGTTCAGATTTATAATTCATATTCATATTTCATCATTTAGCATTTACGTAGTGTCTAGTTTCGTTGATCATGTATAGGCTGCATGCAGGTGTGTATAATTTGGGTTCTCGTAAGATGTATTTGAAGTGCTCACGATATTTGCTTATTTTTATGTGTGTGAATTGGGTCCGTTTATTTAGGGCATTTGTTTGATTCTTCCAATTGGTTAATAGTTGTATTTATTTGATTTTAGCTGGTACAGTTTGTTTTGTTTATTGCAACAACCTGCACACGTTTGTTCATGTTTATTTGGTCTATCACACTCGCTTAAGTCTGTTGGTCAATTCATTACCTCTCCTACATCTATCCTTTCTAAGTCATTAGGTCGTATTTGATCATTAGCTTACACACTTGTCTGCACGTTTGTTCACATTTGTTGGTAATGGTTTGCGTTGGTCTGCACGTCTTTTTTTAGCTACACTTGTTTATTAATACGTTTAGTTGCATTTGATTAGCAGTCTTATGTGTACTTGTGTTTGTTTGTTATCATATACGTGTGTGACAGCATGCCTTTTAGGTATTTGGTTTCTTTAGTTTTTACATATGGTTGTGATTGTCTGTTGCTTCATTATATTTGTATACAAAGCTTGGTTATGTTAGTCGTTCATGTTTCATGTACTAGTCATGTTTGTTTAATTATTTTTTATCTGCCGCTAACGTTTGTTAATCTATCTTATGCTGTCGGTGAGTATTTCTTCTTCTTCTCTTTGTTTGCTAGAATAGTAAAGGAACCCATGTTAAATAACCTTGACGAAATTATATGTGCATTAAAACGACATAGAAAGAATGTATTTTATTTAGGATTAAAACGTTGTCTGCATATCTGCATGTGTACTCATAATAGCCATGGTTTTACTTAGTAGAGACCGTTTTTATAACGGGCGGGGTTAGGTGTTAAATTAATGAAATTCTTTTAAACTTCCTAACACGTAAACTCACACGAGCTCATTTTCTCTAAAATTGGTTTTCTAAATTCCATATAAAATTTAGTGGCGACTCTCTTTTTAAATGAAAATGTTTTTGAAATAAAACATCGCGTGGATCAAAATCCCTTGTCCACATCAATAAAGGTTCAAGGCCCAACAATGAGGCTTAAAAGAGCCCCAAGAAGGAAGTCAAGAAAAGTCAAATCGAAAAAGCGGAGAAAAAATGCAGCAACTTATTTACAGCAGCCTTCGGCGCGACTCACGCCCTCTGCCAGCTCTGTTTTTCACGCGTAGCCGCAATTGTTTGTTTCGAAATAGATTTTATTCCATCATATATAAGGCTTATCTAGGGTTTTAGAGAGACATTATAACATATCATAAAACATCTTTAGACATCTTTTTATCATCTACAAACTTTTAAACATTAGAATGTTAGATCTAAGATTGGGTTTTTCATGTAAATGGAAGGCTAATCTTCTCCTAAACTTGGTGTAATTTTTCAAGATTTTAACTTTCTATTGTAAGACAATTCTCTACTATTTTAATCCTTGTTTAATATGAATCTCTTTGACTTTATTGATATATTTGCATGAATTTCTCTCTTATTTTGATCACCTTTGTTTGAATTTATGCAAATTAATGTCTTTCTTTATCAATAGTGGATATTATTATTGATGTTGATTTTTGAGGCAAACTTTCTCCACATTGAAATGGATATTATGGATATGTTGAGATAGTGGGAGATTCATATGTGATTAAGTGCTAAATGCTTGTTTTAGTGCTAATTATCTTTATCTCTTTCCCAAGTTTTGATCTTTAATGTGTTTCTTTGGATTAAAGTTGTGTGCTTTGCATGATTTGTCCATTGATTATGGTAGTTTATGCATGGATGTTATCTTAAATTGCTAATGTTTGGGATAGTTCTAATATTTGATTAGTTTTGGTTGAGTAAACAAGGTTATTATTTTTGAGAATTGTTGAACTTTTCTTGGTTGAAAGTGAGATTAGTTAAGCCAAGTTGCTCTCTTTAATTGTTGAAATTATCTTTTACTTGCTTTTACTTGTTGAATTTGTCGAAATTTTGCTCTTGATTAGTGTTAGTTTTTTACTTGCTAACAAAACCTTTAAAACCCCCCTTTTTATTTACTTTATTAGTGACATTAGAAATACACATAGCCTAATTAATAAGTCCTTCCTTTGGGTTCGACCCTATTCTTACCACTCGACTACGTGTTTTGTGTGAACCGAATAGGCTTTATAAATTGCTAATTTGACCCCTTTTAGAGCGACATAAAAGTGCCCGTCAAATTTTGGCCTTGGTGCCGAGGGGACTAGTCGATAGTTTGTATTTAGTATGTATTTTTTGTTATCATATTTCATTAAAAAAAAAATAAAAAATCTAAATATAGAAATATCCCGATAAGTCGAAAACCGAAAGAGCGACTTATGCAAAATATGGGGGCCTCGCTTTTGGGAGCCTTAGTATGCAAACATTAGCAACAAAATTGAGGTCAAAAGAGCCTAAAAAGGGCCATATTTACCCCTAAGTATGGGCCTAATACTAATATCCCGTACTATGGGCTCATGTTTGTGATATTTTGCATTTTGTTGTGGCGTTAGCGGCATAAGAAGCGGAGAAAAAAGAAGGGTGGAAGGGTAGGTTAGAGTGCACCGAGACCATTGGAGTTTCGGGGGGAGAATGTTACATTTGTATGGTGCTTGGTGCACTAGGTGTTTGGAGGTGTGTATGGTGACTCTTGGTGTCTTGAGGCTACTTACTTTGTTGGGTGATGTTGTGATGCCATGTTAGCCTAAGGTGTGAATGTTGGAGAGATAAGGGGAGTACGATAAGTCAAAGTTTGATTGGGATATGAGTCGAAGGAGATTGTAGTGAGGGCTTGGAGTTGGTGGAACATCATGTGAGGATTTGAGGGAGATATAAGAAGGTCGAAGCGAGGTTAGGACCGAATTCGATGAGGGAGTCATAAGGAGGAAGATGTGTGATGGACGAGATATGTTTGTTGGTTTTTGTTTGAAGGATCGAGCTAGCTCCACGCTCTTCTATGGACCTTGAGGAGATTGATTGTTCAAAGTCTCGGAGTTTACTCGGGACGAGTAAAGGTTCAAGTGGGGGGGAGTTTGATAAGTCGGTTTTAGTAGGTATTTATTAGAAGAATTTAAGTGAATAATATCGGGTTTTGGAGCGATTTTGAGTACTTTAATGATGAAATGTCGAATTCCATCTGAGTCGTTTATTTCCGGTTTTTGTTGCAAGTAATGTTAGGCTCAATTATGAAGTCTTCAATAAAGGTTCAAGGCCCAACAATGACGCATAAAAGAGGCCCAAGAAGGAAGTCAAGAAAAGTCAAATCGAAAAAGCGGAGAAAAAAATGCAGCAACTTATTTACAGCAGCCTTCGGCGCGACCCGGTCGCGCCCATCCTGGCGTGACTCACGCCCTCTGCTAGCTCTGTTTTTTACGCGTAGCCGCAATTGTTTGTTTCGAAGTAGATTTTATTCCATCATATATAAGGCTTATCTAGGGTTTTAGAGAGACATTATAACATATCATAAAACATATTTAGACATCTTTTTATCATCTACTAACTTTTAAACATTACAATGTTGGATCTAAGATTGGGTTTTTCATGTAAATGGAAGGCTAATCTTCTCCTAAACTTGGTGTAATTCTTCAAGCTTTTAACTTTTCATTGTAAGACAATTCTCTACTATTTTAATCCTTGTTTAATATGAATCTCTTTGACTTTATTGATATATTTGCATGAATTTCTCTCTTATTTTGATCACCTTTGTTTGAATTTATGCAAATTAATGTCTTTCTTTATCAATAGTGGATATTATTATTGATGTTGATTTTTGAGGCAAACTTTCTCCACATTGAAATGGATATTATGGAAATTGTAGATACCCGTATCTGTCGATATGGAAATTTATAGAAAACCCGACAAACACCCAATGATGATAGGACAACATGTATTTCATGTCATTTATTTGAGTCCGTTTTACGATGTAAGCCGGGCGCCGTCGACCAAATGTTTTATTAATTTAAATGATATTTAAATTAGTGTGTTGACAGGGTAAGTGTATTCTGTCAAAAAGTTTGTTTTATTGAAAATAAAATGTTTCGATTTGAAAAATCATTTTAAGTAATTCGATTTGAAAAATCGCTTTCACAAGTTTGATATTTGACTTGAAAAGTCATCTCCCGTGTCTTTAAACCTTTTTTTATTAAATCGAATTCGATGAATTCGTTTTCTTAACAGCAAGTTTTAAAGCTCGTTTTGAGCACGATTTAAAGAGCGATTTTGAGCCCGTTTCAACACGAATTTCGAGGCCTTTTTCTCCCACTTCCTTCCCCACATACCAAAGCTTAAACCAGCCTAAAGCCACACCCTTAGCCCACCTTAAATGTACCAAACGAAGCCATTAACAGGGCTGATCCGCAGCAGTTCGTAGGCCCTAAAAACAGCCCTTGTTTGACCCAAACCCGACTCCTATTTGCCTACCCATGGCACATACCCGTATCCTAACTATCCTACCCTTATTACCCTTTCTTTCCTTCGAATAATCAGCCCAAATAACTCGACCAAAAGCAGCCCAGGCCCCTTCACCGTGCTCTGTTTCAGACAGCCCAAGTTTGGGCTAAAACCCGACTCGTTTGGCCTAAACCCGACCCCTTGCTTTACCCATCCATGTCCCCTAATCACCTGACCAAAACCCACTGAAGGTAGCCCACAAAACGAGCTCAAATCCATCTCACAAAGAAATCGCACTTACCCTGTTTACCTACCAATCGAAGCTTGTTTCTTGAGCTCCAAGTCCTATATTTCCTTACCCATTACATACAATATCCTTCCACATATTCTTGTTATCATGACAGAGATAAGATATCACAAAATAGGAAGAAAACCAAGCCAAAAGATTGAGGACCAAAAGTTACCAAAATCGAGTTTACTACTTTCCTAGTATCCTTCCTCTAAAACCCTACCTTTTTGTCATTATATATACACACCATCCACAAGCCTTCAGGATATACGAAATACACAGCTCACACACATAACTTCAAGTCACAAAAAGCCTCGAAACAGCCCCCAGAGAAGACGAGATAGACACACGAAAAACAGAGCATCCTTTTCTGATTTTCGTGCAGCTATCCCTGTTCTTCCTCGTTTTTCGTGTTGTAAACTTCTCAATCTCTCTGATTTGTTTACCTAATCTTAAAGTTTACCTTACCACGATTCTAAAACATCTTTCGGTTCGAAATTTCGTTGAGAAACGAATAAGTTACAAGCTTTTGAAAATTCTTTCACGCTTTTAGTGCAATGCAGATTTATTATTGGTTTTCGTCGACGACGGCCCCTCGGGATAAAATCTTACAATCGATTACGACTCGGATATTTGGTCAACGATACATGTAAGTTGAGGGTGCAAAATACTCACTTTATTTTATTTAAGTTATTGTTTTTATCGCTTTTTATTGCTCTCTGTCGCTTTTTATTGCTCTCTGTCGCCTTTATTGCTCTCTGTCGCTTCATTGTTCGTCGTTGTATTTGTTATGTTCATTATTCGTTTTGGATTTATATTCCTCGCATGATTTCGACATATATGTATAGATAGGTCGTGTCCATTGTTTGCTTAGTATTCATGCTTGATTTCTTTGTGTAATATGGTCGGAGTCTACTCGTTAGTTTGATTAGTTCATTAATTTCATTCGTGTTTAATTGCGTCAGTCGTCTGAAATTAGTCTTTCATGTTTTTCCAGTTTGTAATTCACGTTTTCATGCTAATTTAGTTTTCAATGATTCTGTTCTGTCGTTTGATCTTGGTTTCGCAATCCATCTCGATAATCATGTAATAACTACGCAGTTCATTCCTGTCTGCCTTTTTTCTGCTCTATCTGGTCGGTCTCAGTCATGTAATTCGTTGAAATATGAATTTGTATAGCTTGAAGTTTCATGTGTCGTGTTTGAGTAGTCATGTTATGCGTTGGTATTTGCTTGTGTTTTAGTCGCTCTCGATCATTTATGCCCTTGCGTAATTTGTGTGCACATATGTTACTTGTTTCGTCTGCAAGACATTTGCTTGTGTGAATATTAATTGGTTATTAGTTGCACCCACGTTATCTGCTCATGTTAGTGTGATTGTTTAGTCGAGTTTAATTATCTGTTTACACGTTTGCTAGTATGTTTGATCATGTTTGTTTGTCACGGTTTGTGTATGTCTGCGCATTTATTTGGTGGCATTTGGTTAACAATTTGTATATTTGTTTGTGTTTATTTGTACAACAAGTTACTTATGTCCGCATGCCCCTTTAATGGTGTTTGATTTTGTGATTTACACATGTGCTTTTCGTTTGCTTGCTACTACTTGCTCATACCTGCATGTTTTTGGTTGCACTTGATTTATGCGTCAGTTTGTGTGTGTTTGCTATTTCTTTGTGTTTGTGTTTAGTGTTTAATTATTCGTGTTTAGTCATTCATATTTGTTCATATATTAGTCGTGTTCGATTATTTTTTGTTTATCGCTAACGTTTGTTAATCTATCTTATGCTGTCGGTAAGTATTTCTGCTTCTTTTCTTTGTTTGCTAGAATAGTAAATGAACCCATGTTAAATAACTTCGACGAAATTATATGTGCATTAAACGACGTAGAAAGGATGTATTTTGTTTAGGGTTAAAACATTTGTTTGCATATCCGCATGTGTACTCGTAATAGCCATGGTTTTACCTAGTAGAGACCGTCTTTACGATGGGCGGGGTTAGGCGTTAAATTAATGAAATTCTTTTAAACTTCCTAACACGTAAACTCACACGAACTCATTTTCTCTAAAATTGGTTTCTAAATTCCACCTAAAAATTTAGTGGCGACTCTTTTCGAATTGAATTTATTTTTGAAATAAAACATCGCGTGGATCAAAATCCCTTGTCCACAGAAATGTTGAGATAGTGGGAGATTCATATGTGATTAAGTGCTAAATGCTTGTTTTACTGCTAATTATCTTTATCTCTTTCCCAAGTTTTGATCTTTAATGTGTTTCTTTGGATTAAAGTTGTGTGCTTTGCATTATTTGTCCATTGATTATGGTAGTTTATGCATGGATGTAATCTTAAATTGCTAATGTTTGGGATAGTTCTAATATTTGATTAGTTTTGGTTGAGTAAACAAGGTTATTATTTTTGAGAATTGTTGAACTTTTCTTGGTTGAAAGTGAGATTAATTATGCCAAGTTGCTCTCTTTAATTGTTGAAATCATCTTTTACTTGCTTTTACTTGTTGAATTTGTCTAAATTTTCCTCTTGATTAGTGTTAGTTTTTTACTTGCTAACAAAACCTTTAAAACCCCCCTTTTTATTTACTTTATTAGTGACATTAGAATTACACATAGCCTAATTAATAAGTCCTTCCTTTGGGTTCGACCCTATTCTTACCACTCGACTACGTGTTTTGTGTGAACCGAATAGGCTTTATAAATTGTTAATTTGACCCCTTTTAGAGCGACATAAAAGTGCCCGTCAAATTTTGGCGCCGTTGCCAGGGACTAGTCGATAGTTTGTATTTAGTACGTATTTTTTGTTATCATATTTAATTAAAAAAAAAAAAAAGAAAAAGAAAAAAATTCTAAATAAAGAAATTCCCCGATAAGTTGAAAACCCGAAAGGGCAGCTTATTTAAAATATGGGGGGCCTCGCTTTTGGGAGCCTTAGTGTGCAACAATTAGCAACAAAATTGAGGTCAAAAGAGCCTAAAAAGGGCCATATTTACTCCTAAGTATGGGGCTAATACTAATATCCCGTACTATGGGCTAATGTTTGTGATATTTTGCATTTTGTTGTGGCGTTAGCGGCATATGAAGCGGAGAAAAAAGAAGGGTGGAAGGGTAGGTTAGAGTGCACCGAGACCATTGGAGTTTCGGGGGGAGAATGTTACATTGGTATGGTGCTTGGTGCACTAGGTGTTTGGAGGTGTGTATGGTGACTCTTGGTGTCTTGAGGCTACTTACTTTGTTGGGTGATGTTGTGATGCCATGTTAGCCTAAGGTGTGAATGTTGGAGAGATAAGGGGAGTATGATAAGTCAAAGTTTGTTTGGGATATGAGTCGAAGGAGATTGTAGTGAGGGCTTGGAGTTGGTGGAACATCATGTGAGGATTTGAGGGAGATATAAGAAGGTCGAAGCGAGGTTAGGACCGACTTAGATGAGGGAGTCATAAGGAGGAAGATGTGTGATGGACGAGATATGTTTGTTGGTTTTTGTTTGAAGGATCGAGCAAGCTCCACGCTCTTCTATGGACTTTGAGGAGATTGATTGTTCAAAGTCTCGGAGTTTACTCGGGACGAGTAAAGGTTCAAGTGTGGGGGAGTTTGATAAGTCGGTTTTAGTAGGTATTTATTAGAAGAATTTAAGTGAATAATATCGGGTTTTGGAGCGATTTTGAGTACTTTAATGATGAAATGACGAATTCCATCCGAGTCGTTTATTTTCGGTTTTTGTTGCAAATAATGTTAGGCTCAATTATGAAATCTTCAATAAAGGTTCAAGGCCCAACAATGAGGCACAAAAGAGCCCCAAGAAGGAAGTCAAGAAAAGTCAAATCGAAAAAGCGGAGAAAAAATGCAGCAACTTATTTACAAGACCTTTCTACACGACTCACGCCTCCTGCCACTGCTTTTCACGCCAGAGTCGCAATTGTTTGTTTCGAAATAGATTTTATTCCATCATATATAAGGCTTATCTAGGGTTTTAGAGAGACATTATAACATATCATAAAACATCTTTAGACATCTTTTTATCATCTACAAACTTTTAAACATTAGAATGTTAGATCTAAGATTGGGTTTTTCATGTAAATGGAAGGCTAATCTTCTCCTAAACTTGGTGTAATTTTTCAAGATTTTAACTTTCTATTGTAAGACAATTCTCTACTATTTTAATCCTTGTTTAATATGAATCTCTTTGACTTTATTGATATATTTGCATGAATTTCTCTCTTATTTTGATCACCTTTGTTTGAATTTATGCAAATTAATGTCTTTCTTTATCAATAGTGGATATTATTATTGATGTTGATTTTTGAGGCAAACTTTCTCCACATTGAAATGGATATTATGGATATGTTGAGATAGTGGGAGATTCATATGTGATTAAGTGCTAAATGCTTGTTTTAGTGCTAATTATCTTTATCTCTTTCCCAAGTTTTGATCTTTAATGTGTTTCTTTGGATTAAAGTTGTGTGCTTTGCATGATTTGTCCATTGATTATGGTAGTTTATGCATGGATGTTATCTTAAATTGCTAATGTTTGGGATAGTTCTAATATTTGATTAGTTTTGGTTGAGTAAACAGGGTTATTACTTTTGAGAATTGTTGAACTTTTCTTGGTTGAAAGTGAGATTAATTATGCCAAGTTGCTCTCTTTAATTGTTGAAATCATCTTTTACTTGCTTTTACTTGTTGAATTTGTCTAAATTTTCCTCTTGATTAGTGTTAGTTTTTTACTTGCTAACAAAACCTTTAAAACCCCCCTTTTATTTACTTTATTAGTGACATTAGAAATACACATAGCCTAATTAATAAGTCCTTCCTTTGGGTTCGACCCTATTCTTACCACTCGACTACGTGTTTTGTGTGGACCGAATAGGCTTTATAAATTGTTAATTTGACCCCTTTTAGAGCGACATAAAAGTGCCCGTCAAATTTTGGCGCCGTTGCCTGGGACTAGTCGATAGTTTGTATTTAGTATGTATTTTTTGTTATCATATTTCATTAAAAAAAAAAAAAAATCTAAATATAGAAATACCCCGATAAGTTGAAAACCCGAAAGGGCAGGTTATGCAAAATATGGGGGGCCTCGCTTTTGGGAGGCTTAGTATGCAACCATTAGCAACAAAATTGACGTCAAAAGAGCCTAAAAAGGGCCATTTTTACCCCTAAGTATGGGGCTAATACTAATATCCCGTACTATGGGCTCATGTTTGTGATATTTTGCATTTTGTTGTGGCGTTAGCGGCATAAGAAGCGGAGAAAAAAGAAGGGTGGAAGGGTAGGTTAGAGTGCACCGAGACCATTGGAGTTTCGGGGGGAGAATGTTACATTTGTATGGTGCTTGGTGCACTAGGTGTTTGGAGGTGTGTATGGTGACTCTTGGTGTCTTGAGGCTACTTACTTTGTTGGGTGATGTTGTGATGCCATGTTAGCCTAAGGTGTGAATGTTGGAGAGATAAGGGGAGTATGATAAGTCAAAGTTTGATTGGGATATAAGTCGAAGGAGATTGTAGTGAGGGCTTGGAGTTGGAGGAACATCATGTGAGGATTTGAATGAGATATAAGAAGGTCGAAGAGAGGTTAGGAACGACTTAGATGAGGGAGTCATAAGGAGGAAGATGTGTGATGGACGAGATATGTTTGTTGGTTTTTGTTTGAAGGATCGAGCTAGCTCCACGCTCTTCTATGGACCTTGAGGAGATGGATTGTTCAAAGTCTCGGAGTTTACTCGGGACGAGTAAAGGTTCAAGTGTGGGGGAGTTTCATAAGTCGGTTTTAGTAGGTATTTATTAGAAGAATTTAAGTGAATAATATCGGGTTTTGGAGCGATTTTGAGTACTTTAATGATGAAATGTCGAATTCCATCCGAGTCGTTTATTTTCGGTTTTTGTTGCAAGTAATGTTAGGCTCAATAATGAAATCTTCAATAAAGGTTCAAGGCCCAACAATGAGGCATAAAAGAGCCCCAAGAAGGAAGTCAAGAAAAGTCAAATCGAAAAAGCGGAGAAAAAAATGCAGCAACTTATTTACAGCAGCCTTCGGCGCGACCCGCGCCCATCCTGGCGCGACTCACGCCCTCTGCCAGCTCTGTTTTTCACGCGTAGCCGCAATTGTTTGTTTCGAAGTAGATTTTATTCCATCATATATAAGGCTTATCTAGGGTTTTAGAGAGACATTATAACATATCATAAAACATCTTTAGACATCTTTTTATCATCTACAAACTTTTAAACATTAGAATGTTAGATCTAAGATTGGGTTTTTCATGTTAATGGAAGGCTAATCTTCTCCTAAACTTGGTGTAATTCTTCAAGCTTTTAACTTTCCATTGTAAGACAATTCTCTACTATTTTAATCCTTGTTTAATATGAACCTCTTTGACTTTATTGATATATTTGCATGAATTTCTCTCTTATTTTGATCACCTTTGTTTGAATTTATGCAAATTAATGTCTTTCTTTATCAATAGTGGATATTATTATTGATGTTGATTTTTGAGGCAAACTTTCTCCACATTGAAATGGATATTATGGAAATGTTGAGATAGTGGGAGATTCATACGTGATTAAGTGCTAAATGCTTATTTTAGTGCTAATTATCTTTATCTCTTTCCCAAGTTTTAATCTTGAATGTGTTTCTTTGGATTAAAGTTGTTTGCTTTGCATGATTTCTCCATTGATTATGGTAGTTTATGCATGGATGTTATCATAAATTGCTAATGTTTGGGAAAGTTCTAATATTTGATTAGTTTTGGTTGAGTAAACAAGGTTATTATTTGTGAGAATTGTTGAACTTTTCTTGGTTGAAAGTGAGATTAATTATGCCAAGTTGCTCTCTTTAATTGTTGAAATCATCTTTTACTTGCTTTTACATGTTGAATTTGTCTAAATTTTCCTCTTGATTAGTGTTAGTTTTTTACTTGCTAACAAAACCTTTAAAACCCCCCTTTTTATTTACTTTATTAGTGACATTAGAAATATAAATAGCCTAATTAATAAGTCCTTCCTTTGGGTTCGACCCTATTCTTACCACTCGACTACGTGTTTTGTGTGAACCGAATAGGCTTTATGAATTGTTAATTTGACCCCTTTTAGAGCGACATAAAAGTGCCCGTCAAATTTTGGCCAATTGCGTGGACTAGTCGATAGTTTGTATTTAGTATGTATTTTTTGTTATCATATTTCATTAAAAAAAAAAATATCTAAATATAGAAATACCCCGATAAGTTGAAAACCCGAAAGGGCAGCTTATGCAAAATATGGGGGGCCTCGCTTTTGGGAGCCTTAGTATGCAACCATTAGCAACAAAATTGAGGTCAAAAGAGCCTAAAAAGGGCCATTTTTACCCCTAAGTATGGGGCTAATACTAATATCCCGTACTATGGGCTCATGTTTGTGATATTTTGCATTTTGTTGTGGCGTTAGCGGCATAAGAAGCGGAGAAAAAAGAAGGGTGGAAGGGTAGGTTAGAGTGCACCGAGACCATTGGAGTTTCGGGGGAAGAATGTTACATTTGTATGGTGCTTGATGCACTAGGTGTTTGGAGGTGTGTATGGTGACTCTTGCTGTCTTGAGGCTACTTACTTTGTTGGGTGATGTTGTGATGCCATGTTAGCCTCAGGTGTGAATGTTGGAGAGATAAGGGGAGTATGATAAGTCAAAGTTTGATTGGGATATGAGTCGAAGGAGATTGTAGTGAGGGCTTGGAGTTGGTGGAACATCATGTGAGGATTTGAATGAGATATAAGAAGGTCGAAGAGAGGTTAGGACCGACTTAGATGAGGGAGTCATAAGGAGGAAGATCTGTGATGGACGAGATATGTTTGTTGGTTTTTGTTTGAAGGATCGAGCTAGCTCCACGCTCTTCTATGGACCTTGAGGAGATTGATTGTTCAAAGTCTCGGAGTTTACTCAGGATGAGTAAAGGTTCAAGTGTGGGGGAGTTTGATAAGTCGGTTTTAGTAGGTATTTATTAGAAGAATTTAAGTGAATAATATCGGGTTTTGGAGCGATTTTGAGTACTTTAATGATGAAATGTCGAATTCCATCCGAGTCGTCTATTTTCGGTTTTTGTTGCAAGTAATGTTAGGCTCAATTATGAAATCTTCAATAAAGTTTCAACGCCCAACAATGAGGCATAAAAGAAACCCAAGAAGGAAGTCAAGAAAAGTCAAATCGAAAAAGCGGAGAAAAAAATGCAGCAACTTATTTACAGCAGCCTAAGGCGCGACCCGCGCCCATCCTGGCGTGACTCACGCCCTCTGCCAGCTCTGTTTTTCACGCGTAGCCGCAATTGTTTGTTTCGAAGTAGATTTTATTCCATCATATATAAGGCTTATCTAGGGTTTTAGAGAGACATTATAACATATCATAAAACACCTTTAGACATCTTTTTATCATCCACAAACTTTTAAACATTAGAATGTTAGATCTAAGATTGGGTTTTTCATGTAAATGGAAGGCTAATCTTCTCCTAAACTTGGTGTAATTCTTCAAGCTTTTAACTTTCCATTGTAAGACAATTCTCTACTATTTTAATCCTTGTTTAATATGAACCTCTTTGACTTTATTGATATATTTGCATGAATTTCTCTCTTATTTTGATCACCTTTGTTTGAATTTATGCAAATTAATGTCTTTCTTTATCAATAGTGGATATTATTATTGATGTTGATTTTTGAGGCAAACTTTCTCCACATTGAAATGGATATTATGGAAATGTTGAGATAGTGGGAGATTCATACGTGATTAAGTGCTAAATGCTTATTTTAGTGCTAATTATCTTTATCTCTTTCCCAAGTTTTAATCTTGAATGTGTTTCTTTGGATTAAAGTTGTTTGCTTTGCATGATTTCTCCATTGATTATGGTAGTTTATGCATGGATGTTATCATAAATTGCTAATGTTTGGGAAAGTTCTAATATTTGATTAGTTTTGGTTGAGTAAACAAGGTTATTATTTGTGAGAATTGTTGAACTTTTCTTGGTTGAAAGTGAGATTAATTATGCCAAGTTGCTCTCTTTAATTGTTGAAATCATCTTTTACTTGCTTTTACATGTTGAATTTGTCTAAATTTTCCTCTTGATTAGTGTTAGTTTTTTACTTGCTAACAAAACCTTTAAAACCCCCCTTTTTATTTACTTTATTAGTGACATTAGAAATATAAATAGCCTAATTAATAAGTCCTTCCTTTGGGTTCGACCCTATTCTTACCACTCGACTACGTGTTTTGTGTGAACCGAATAGGCTTTATGAATTGTTAATTTGACCCCTTTTAGAGCGACATAAAAGTGCCCGTCAAATTTTGGCGCCGTTGCCAGGGACTAGTCGATAGTTTGTATTTAGTATGTATTTTTTGTTATCATATTTCATTAAAAAAAAAAATATCTAAATATAGAAATACCCCGATAAGTTGAAAACCCGAAAGGGCAGCTTATGCAAAATATGGGGGGCCTCGCTTTTGGGAGCCTTAGTATGCAACCATTAGCAACAAAATTGAGGTCAAAAGAGCCTAAAAAGGGCCATTTTTACCCCTAAGTATGGGGCTAATACTAATATCCCGTACTATGGGCTCATGTTTGTGATATTTTGCATTTTGTTGTGGCGTTAGCGGCATAAGAAGCGGAGAAAAAAGAAGGGTGGAAGGGTAGGTTAGAGTGCACCGAGACCATTGGAGTTTCGGGGGAAGAATGTTACATTTGTATGGTGCTTGATGCACTAGGTGTTTGGAGGTGTGTATGGTGACTCTTCTTTGTCTTGAGGCTACTTACTTTGTTGGGTGATGTTGTGATGCCATGTTAGCCTCAGGTGTGAATGTTGGAGAGATAAGGGGAGTATGATAAGTCAAAGTTTGATTGGGATATGAGTCGAAGGAGATTGTAGTGAGGGCTTGGAGTTGGTGGAACATCATGTGAGGATTTGAATGAGATATAAGAAGGTCGAAGAGAGGTTAGGACCGACTTAGATGAGGGAGTCATAAGGAGGAAGATCTGTGATGGACGAGATATGTTTGTTGGTTTTTGTTTGAAGGATCGAGCTAGCTCCACGCTCTTCTATGGACCTTGAGGAGATTGATTGTTCAAAGTCTCGGAGTTTACTCAGGATGAGTAAAGGTTCAAGTGTGGGGGAGTTTGATAAGTCGGTTTTAGTAGGTATTTATTAGAAGAATTTAAGTGAATAATATCGGGTTTTGGAGCGATTTTGAGTACTTTAATGATGAAATGTCGAATTCCATCCGAGTCGTTTATTTTCGGTTTTTGTTGCAAGTAATGTTAGGCTCAATTATGAAATCTTCAATAAAGTTTCAACGCCCAACAATGAGGCATAAAAGAAACCCAAGAAGGAAGTCAAGAAAAGTCAAATCGAAAAAGCGGAGAAAAAAATGCAGCAACTTATTTACAGCAGCCTAAGGCGCGACCCGCGCCCATCCTGGCGTGACTCACGCCCTCTGCCAGCTCTGTTTTTCACGCGTAGCCGCAATTGTTTGTTTCGAAGTAGATTTTATTCCATCATATATAAGGCTTATCTAGGGTTTTAGAGAGACATTATAACATATCATAAAACACCTTTAGACATCTTTTTATCATCCACAAACTTTTAAACATTAGAATGTTAGATCTAAGATTGGGTTTTTCATGTAAATGGAAGGCTAATCTTCTCCTAAACTTGGTGTAATTCTTCAAGCTTTTAACTTTCCATTGTAAGACAATTCTCTACTATTTTAATCCTTGTTTGACTTTATTGATATATTTGCATGAATTTCTCTCTTATTTTGATCACCTTTGTTTGAATTTATGCAAATTAATGTCTTTCTTTATCAATAGTGGATATTATTATTGATGTTGATTTTTGAGGCAAACTTTCTCCACATTGAAATGGATATTATGGAAATGTTGAGATAGTGGGAGATTCATATGTGATTAAGTGCTAAATGCTTGTTTTAGTGCTAATTATCTTTATCTCTTTCCCAAGTTTTGATCTTTAATATGTTTCTTTGGATTAAAGTTGTGTGCTTTGCATGATTTGTCCATTGATTATGGTAGTTTATGCATGGATGTTATCTTAAATTGCTAATGTTTGGGATAGTTCTAATATTTGATTAGTTTTGGTTGAGTAAACAAGGTTATTATTTTTGAGAATTGTTGAACTTTTCTTGGTTGAAAGTGAGATTAATTATGCCAAGTTGCTCTCTTTAATTGTTGAAATCATCTTTTACTTGCTTTTACTTGTTGAATTTGTCTAAATTTTCCTCTTGATTAGTGTTAGTTTTTTACTTGCTAACAAAACCTTTAAAACCCCCCTTTTTATTTACTTTATTAGTGACATTAGAAATATAAATAGCCTAATTAATAAGTCATTCCTTTGGGTTCGACCCTATTCTTACCACTCGACTACGTGTTTTGTGTGAACCGAATAGGCTTTATGAATTGTTAATTTGACCCCTTTTAGAGCGACATAAAAGTGCCCGTCAAATTTTGGCGCCATGCGAGGACTAGTCGATAGTTTGTATTTAGTATGTATTTTTTGTTATCATATTTCATTAAAAAAAAAAATATCTAAATATAGAAATACCCCGATAAGTTGAAAACCCGAAAGGGCAGCTTATGCAAAATATGGGGGGCCTCGCTTTTGGGAGCCTTAGTATGCAACCATTAGCAACAAAATTGAGGTCAAAAGAGCCTAAAAAGGGCCATTTTTACCCCTAAGTATGGGGCTAATACTAATATCCCGTACTATGGGCTCATGTTTGTGATATTTTGCATTTTGTTGTGGCGTTAGCGGCATAAGAAGCGGAGAAAAAAGAAGGGTGGAAGGGTAGGTTAGAGTGCACCGAGACCATTGGAGTTTCGGGGGAAGAATGTTACATTTGTATGGTGCTTGATGCACTAGGTGTTTGGAGGTGTGTATGGTGACTCTTGCTGTCTTGAGGCTACTTACTTTGTTGGGTGATGTTGTGATGCCATGTTAGCCTCAGGTGTGAATGTTGGAGAGATAAGGGGAGTATGATAAGTCAAAGTTTGATTGGGATATGAGTCGAAGGAGATTGTAGTGAGGGCTTGGAGTTGGTGGAACATCATGTGAGGATTTGAATGAGATATAAGAAGGTCGAAGAGAGGTTAGGACCGACTTAGATGAGGGAGTCATAAGGAGGAAGATCTGTGATGGACGAGATATGTTTGTTGGTTTTTGTTTGAAGGATCGAGCTAGCTCCACGCTCTTCTATGGACCTTGAGGAGATTGATTGTTCAAAGTCTCGGAGTTTACTCAGGATGAGTAAAGGTTCAAGTGTGGGGGAGTTTGATAAGTCGGTTTTAGTAGGTATTTATTAGAAGAATTTAAGTGAATAATATCGGGTTTTGGAGCGATTTTGAGTACTTTAATGATGAAATGTCGAATTCCATCCGAGTCGTTTATTTTCGGTTTTTGTTGCAAGTAATGTTAGGCTCAATTATGAAATCTTCAATAAAGTTTCAACGCCCAACAATGAGGCATAAAAGAAACCCAAGAAGGAAGTCAAGAAAAGTCAAATCGAAAAAGCGGAGAAAAAAATGCAGCAACTTATTTACAGCAGCCTAAGGCGCGACCCGCGCCCATCCTGGCGTGACTCACGCCCTCTGCCAGCTCTGTTTTTCACGCGTAGCCGCAATTGTTTGTTTCGAAGTAGATTTTATTCCATCATATATAAGGCTTATCTAGGGTTTTAGAGAGACATTATAACATATCATAAAACACCTTTAGACATCTTTTTATCATCCACAAACTTTTAAACATTAGAATGTTAGATCTAAGATTGGGTTTTTCATGTAAATGGAAGGCTAATCTTCTCCTAAACTTGGTGTAATTCTTCAAGCTTTTAACTTTCCATTGTAAGACAATTCTCTACTATTTTAATCCTTGTTTGACTTTATTGATATATTTGCATGAATTTCTCTCTTATTTTGATCACCTTTGTTTGAATTTATGCAAATTAATGTCTTTCTTTATCAATAGTGGATATTATTATTGATGTTGATTTTTGAGGCAAACTTTCTCCACATTGAAATGGATATTATGGAAATGTTGAGATAGTGGGAGATTCATATGTGATTAAGTGCTAAATGCTTGTTTTAGTGCTAATTATCTTTATCTCTTTCCCAAGTTTTGATCTTTAATATGTTTCTTTGGATTAAAGTTGTGTGCTTTGCATGATTTGTCCATTGATTATGGTAGTTTATGCATGGATGTTATCTTAAATTGCTAATGTTTGGGATAGTTCTAATATTTGATTAGTTTTGGTTGAGTAAACAAGGTTATTATTTTTGAGAATTGTTGAACTTTTCTTGGTTGAAAGTGAGATTAATTATGCCAAGTTGCTCTCTTTAATTGTTGAAATCATCTTTTACTTGCTTTTACTTGTTGAATTTGTCTAAATTTTCCTCTTGATTAGTGTTAGTTTTTTACTTGCTAACAAAACCTTTAAAACCCCCCTTTTTATTTACTTTATTAGTGACATTAGAAATACACATAGCCTAATTAATAAGTCCTTCCTTTGGGTTCGACCCTATTCTTACCACTCGACTACGTGTTTTGTGTGAACCGAATAGGCTTTATAAATTGTTAATTTGACCCCTTTTAGAGCGACATAAAAGTGCCCGTCAAATTTTGGCGCCGTTGCCAGGGACTAGTCGATAGTTTGAATTTAGTATGTATTTTTTGTTATCATATTTCATTAAAAAAAAAAAAAAAAAAAAAATCTAAATATAGAAATACCCCGATAAGTTGAAAGCCCAAAAGGGCAGCTTATGCAAAATATGGGGGGCCTCGCTTTTGGGAGCCTTTGTATGCAACCATTAGCAACAAAATTGAGGTCAAAAGAGCCTACAAAGGGCCATATTTTCCCCTAAGTATGGGGCTAATACTAATATCCCGTACTATGGGCTCATGTTTGTGATATTTTGCATTTTGTTGTGGCGTTAGCGGCATAAGAAGCGGAGAAAAAAGAAGGGTGGAAGGGTAGGTTAGAGTGCACCGAGACCATTGGAGTTTCGGGGGGAGAATGTTACATTTGTATGGTGCTTGGTGCACTAGGTGTTTGGAGGTGTGTATGGTGACTCTTGGTGTCTTGAGGCTACTTACTTTGTTGGGTGATGTTGTGATGCAATGTTAGCCTAAGGTGTGAATGTTGGAGAGATAAGGGGAGTATGATAAGTCAAAGTTTGATTGGGATATGAGTCGAAGGAGATTGTAGTGAGGGCTTGGTGTTGGTGGAACATCATGTGAGGATTTGAGGGAGATATAAGAAGGTCGAAGAGAGGTTAGGACCGACTTAGATGAGGGAGTCATAAGGAGGAAGATGTGTGATGGATGATTGTTCAAAGTCTCGGAGTTTACTCGGGACGAGTAAAGGTTCAAGTGTGGGGGAGTTTGATAAGTCGGTTTTAGTAGGTATTTATTAGAAGAATTTAAGTGAATAATATCGGGTTTTGGAGCGATTTTGAGTACTTTAATGATGAAATGTCGAATTCCATCCGAGTCGTTTATTTTCGGTTTTTGTTGCAAGTAATGTTAGGCTCAATTATGAAATCTTCAATAAAGTTTCAACGCCCAACAATGAGGCATAAAAGAAACCCAAGAAGGAAGTCAAGAAAAGTCAAATCGAAAAAGCGGAGAAAAAAATGCAGCAACTTATTTACAGCAGCCTAAGGCGCGACCCGCGCCCATCCTGGCGTGACTCACGCCCTCTGCCAGCTCTGTTTTTCACGCGTAGCCGCAATTGTTTGTTTCGAAGTAGATTTTATTCCATCATGTATAAGGCTTATCTAGGGTTTTAGAGAGACATTATAACATATCATAAAACATCTTTAGACATCTTTTTATCATCTACAAACTTTAAAACATTAGAATGTTAGATCTAAGATTGGGTTTTTCATGTAAATGGAAGGCTAATCTTCTCCTAAACTTGGTGTAATTCTTCACGCTTTTAACTTTCCAATGTAAGACAATTCTCTACTATTTTAATCCTTGTTTAATATGAATCTCTTTGACTTTATTGATATATTTGCATGAATTTTTCTCTTATTTTGATCACTTTTGTTTGAATTTATGCAAATTAATGTCTTTCTTTATCAATAGTGGATATTATTATTGATGTTGATTTTTTAGGCAAACTTTCTCCACATTGAAATGGATATTATGGAAATGTTAAGATAGTGGGAGATTCATATGTGATTAAGTGCTAAATGCTTGTTTTAGTGCTAATTATCTTTATCTATTTCCCAAGTTTTGATCTTTAATGTGTTTCTTTGGATTAAAGTTGTGTGCTTTGCATTATTTGTCCATTGATTATGGTAGTTTATGCATGGATGTTATCTTAAATTGCTAATGTTTGGGATAGTTCTAATATTTGATTAGTTTTGGTTGAGTAAACAAGGTTATTATTTTTGAGAATTGTTGAACTTTTCTTGGTTGAAAGTGGGATTAATTATGCCAAGTTGCTCTCTTTAATTGTTGAAATTATCTTTTACTTGCTTTTACTTGTTGAATTTGTCGAAATTTTGCTCTTGATTAGTGTTAGTTTTTTACTTGCTAACAAAACCTTTAAAACCCCCCTTTTTATTTACTTTATTAGTGACATTTGAAATACACATAGCCTAATTAATAAGTCCTCCCTTTGGGTTCGACCCTATTCTTACCACTCGACTACGTGTTTTGTGTGAACCGAATAGGCTTTATAAATTGTTAATTTGACCCCTTTTAGAGCGACATAAAAGTGCCCGTCAAATTTTGGCGCCGTTGCCAGGGACTAGTCGATAGTTTGTATTTAGTATGTATTTTTTGTTATCATATTTCATTAAAAAAAAATAAAAAAATCTAAATATAGAAATATCCCGATAAGTTGAAAACCCGAAAGGGCAGCTTATGCAAAATATGGGGGGCCTCGCTTTTGGGAGCCTTAGTATGCAAACATTAGCAACAAAATTGAGGTCAAAAGAGCCTAAAAAGGGCCATATTTACCCCTAAGTATGGGGCTAATAATAATATCCCGTACTATGGGCTCATGTTTGTGATATTTTGCATTTTGTTGTGGCGTTAGCGGCATAAGAAGCGGAGAAAAAAGAAGGGTGGAAGGGTAGGATAGAGTTCACCGAGACCATTGGAGTTTCGGGGGGAGAATGTTACATTTGTATGGTGCTTGGTGCACTAGGTGTTTGGAGGTGTGTATGGTGACTCTTGGTGTCTTGAGGCTACTTACTTTCTTGGGTGATGTTGTGATGCCATGTTAGCCTAAGGTGTGAATGTTGGAGAGATAAGGGGAGTACGATAAGTCAAAGTTTGATTGGGATATGAGTCGAAGGAGATTGTAGTGAGGGCTTGGAGTTGGTGGAACATCATGTGAGGATTTGAGGGAGATATAAGAAGGTCGAAGCGAGGTTAGGACCGAATTAGATGAGGGAGTCATAAGGAGGAAGATGTGTGATGGACGAGATATGTTTGTTGGTTTTTGTTTGAAGGATCGAGCTAGCTCCACGCTCTTCTATGGACCTTGAGGAGATTGATTGTTCAAAGTCTCGGAGTTTACTCGGGACGAGTAAAGGTTCAAGTGGGGGGGAGTTTGATAAGTCGGTTTTAGTAGGTATTTATTAGAAGAATTTAAGTGAATAATATCGGGTTTTGGAGCGATTTTGAGTACTTTAATGATGAAATGTCGAATTCCATCTGAGTCGTTTATTTCCGGTTTTTGTTGCAAGTAATGTTAGGCTCAATTATGAAGTCTTCAATAAAGGTTCAAGGCCCAACAATGACGCATAAAAGAGACCCAAGAAGGAAGTCAAGAAAAGTCAAATCGAAAAAGCGGAGAAAAAATGCAAAGAACTTATTTACAAAGAAATTTTCTACGCGACCCGTCAGCGCCCATCCCGCGCCGACTCACGCCTCCGCCACTGCTTTTTCACGCCAGAGTCGCAATTGTTTGTTTCGAAGTAGATTTTATTCCATCATATATAAGGCTTATCTAGGGTTTTAGAGAGACATTATAACATATCATAAACCATCTTTAGACATCTTTTTATCATCTACAAACTTCTAAACATTAGAATGTTAGATCTAAGATTGGGTTTTTCATGTTAATGGAAGGCTAATCTTCTTCTAAACTTGGTGTAATTCTTCAAGCTTTTAACTTTCCATTGTAAGACAATTCTCTACTATTTTAATCCTTGTTTAATATGAACCTCTTTGACTTTATTGATATATTTGCATGAATTTCTCTCTTATTTTGATCACCTTTGTTTGAATTTATGCAAATTAATGTCTTTCTTTATCAATAGTGGATATTATTATTGATGTTGATTTTTGAGGCAAACTATCTCCACATTGAAATGGATATTATGGAAATGTTTAGATAGTGGGAGATTCATTTGTGATTAAGTGCTAAATGCTTGTTTTAGTGCTAATTATCTTTATCTCCTTCCCAAGTTTTAATCTTTAATGTGTTTCTTTGGATTAAAGTTGTGTGCTTTTCATGATTTGTCCATTGATTATGGTAGTTTATGCATGGATGTTATCATAAATTGCTAATGTTTGGGAAAGTTCTAATATTTGATTAGATTTGGTTGAGTAAACAAGGTTATTATTTGTGAGAATTGTTGAACTTTTCTTGGTTGAAAGTGAGATTAATTATGCCAAGTTGCTTTCTTTAATTGTTGAAATCATCTTTCACTTGCTTTTACTTGTTGAATTTGTCTAAATTTTCCTCTTGATTAGTGTTAGTTTTTTTACTTGCTAACAAAACCTTTAAAACCCTCCTTTTTATTTACTTTATTAGTGACATTAGAAATACACATAGCCTAATTAATAAGTCCTTCCTTTGGGTTCGACCCTATTCTTACCACTCGACTACGTGTTTTGTGTGAACCGAATAGGCTTTATAAAATGTTAATTTGACCCCTTTTAGAGCGACATAAAAGTGCCCGTCAAATTTTGGCGCCGTTGCCAGGGACTAGTCGATAGTTTGTATTTAGTATATATTTTTTGTTATCATATTTCATTAAAAAAAATAAATAAAATAAATCTACATAAAGAAATACCCCGATAAGTTGAAAACACGAAAGGGCAGCTTATGCAAAATATGGGGGGCCTCGCTTTTGGGAGCCTTAGTATGCAACCATTAGCAACAAAATTGAGGTCAAAAGAGCCTAAAAAGGGCCATTTTTACCCCTATGTATGGGGCTAATACTAATATCCCGTACTATGGGCTCATGTTTGTGATATTTTGCATTTTGTTGTGGCGTTAGCGGCATAAGAAGCGCAGAAAAAAGAAGGGTGGAAGGGTAGGTTAGAGTGCACCGAGACCATTGGAGTTTCGGGGGGAGAATGTTACATTTGTATGGTGCTTGGTGCACTAGGTGTTTGGAGGTGTGTATGGTGACTCTTGGTGTCTTGAGGCTACTTACTTTGCTGGGTGATGTCGTGATGCCATGTTAGCCTAAGGTGTGAATGTTGGAGAGATAAGGGGAGTATGATAAGTCAAAGTTTGATTGGGATATAAGTCGAAGGAGATTGTAGTGAGGGCTTGGAGTTGGTGGAACATCATGTGAGGATTTGAATGAGATATAAGAAGGTCGAAGAGAGGTTAGGACTGACTTAGATGAGGGAGTCATAAGGAGGAAGATGTGTGATGGACGAGATATGTTTGTTGGTTTTTGTTTGAAGGATCGAGCTAGCTCCACGCTCTTCTATGGACCTTGAGGAGATTGATTGTTCAAAGTCTCGGAGTTTACTAGGGACGAGTAAACGTTCAAGTGTGGGGGAGTTTGATAAGTCGGTTTTAGTAGGTATTTATTAGAAGAATTTAAGTGAATAATATCGGGTTTTGGAGCGATTTTGAGTACTTTAATGATGAAATGTCGAATTCCATCTGAGTCTTTATTTTCGGTTTTTGTTGCAAGTAATGTTAGGCTCAATTATGAAGTCTTCAATAAAGGTTCAAGGCCCAACAATGAGGCATAAAAGAGGCTCAAGAAGGAAGTCAAGAAAAGTCAAATCGAAAAAGCGGAGAAAAAAATGCAGCAACTTATTTACAGCAGCCTAAGGCGCGACCCGCGCCCATCCTGGCGTGACTCACGCCCTCTGCCAGCTCTGTTTTTCACGCGTAGCCGCAATTGTTTGTTTCGAAGTAGATTTTATTCCATCATGTATAAGGCTTATCTAGGGTTTTAGAGAGACATTATAACATATCATAAAACATCTTTAGACTTCTTTTTATCATCTACAAACTTTAAAACATTAGAATGTTAGATCTAAGATTGGGTTTTTCATGTAAATGGAAGGCTAATCTTCTCCTAAACTTGGTGTAATTCTTCAAGCTTTTAACTTTCCATTGTAAGACAATTCTCTACTATTTTTTTTTTTTTTTTTTTTTTTTTTTTTTGAACACCCACAGCAGGGTTATTATCAGTCAAACAAATCACGATTAGCTAAGTCGACAACAAGCCTTGGAACATTACCCACCCACACTACTCTATCCTTCCCACTTAGTGGCCAATGAGCAAGCTCATGAGCGACCCTATTATACTTACGACTAACAAAAAACCAGCAAACACTGTCAAAACAACTAGCAAGCCGACGAATCTCAGCCACAATGAGATACACGTAGCTTCGACCCACACTTCTCCCTTGCAGTATGTCAACCACTTCCCGACAATCACTTTCAACTTCAACTCTTGAGACCCCCTGGCGCCGTGCTTCCAGCAGACCTTCGAGAATCGCCTCCGCTTCGGCCTCCGCTACACACGAACCCCTAGACTTCTTAGCGGCCAACGCCCACTCCACCGCCCCGACATCATCTCTACACACCACCCCTACCGTGGCCTGCTCCCCATGCCCGACACCTGCATCACAGCTGAGCTTTACACACCCTCGACTCGGAATCTGCCACCCTCTGCTCACCGCCTTCACACCGCTCTGTTTCGCCCCACCACTCTGCCTCTCACGGTCCCCCTCACCAACCACCCCCTCACACTCACTCAAAACGTCCTGAATCCTGCGAGCAACCCTATCACTCCTCACCCGAGCTCCCTCAAAGACAAATTTATTCCGCGCTTCCCAAATCGCCCAACACGCCGTCATCACCAAGCCAAGGTCCTTCGCCCTCACCTCACGCCACAAATCCTCCACCCACTCCCTCACCTTCCCGTGCCCGGCCTCCGCCTTATGATCCACACCCAGCTCATCCCATAGCCCCCCAACCCACCCACACCCTTTAACAAGGTGGAGACAAGTCTCCTCCTCGCTCAAACATAACGGACAAAGTACGTCAACCGAGTTCAAACGTCTCCCTAGGCCACTCTTTGTCGGAATCGCTTCATGACAGAGCTGCCAGAAGAAAAGCTTAATACGAGGTAAAACATCCGTTTGCCAAATGATTTTCCAAAGCCTCATGTCCGCCGTCCTGTCGGACGTTTCTTGTGGTTCTCTCCAATCCCCCTGTAGCGCATGATAGGCCGACTTCACAGAATACACACCATTTTTCTCCAAAGTCCAGAACCATGAGTCCTCCTCCTGTTTATCACTCACTCTCATATTGAAAATCAGGTCCTGCTCAAAAGGCAAGAAGAGGGCACGCACCTTCCCCATATTCCACTGTCGGCCATCGTTAGAGAAAAGATCAGCAACCATCAAGTCTTCGTAGCCTGCAACACGAGGAGAAACCATTTTCCGCGTAGTCGCTCCAACCACCCACGGATCAGACCACACACGCGTCCCCAGTCCATTACCTATACGCCGTCGTAACCCGAGCTCCATCACAGATTTTGCCTCCCACACCCCACACCACGTAAAACTAGGATTGTGACCAAGCTCCGCTTGTAGCATAGATCCACCAGGAAAATATTTCGCGCGCAGCACTCGTGTCATAAGACATTCGCCCTCCGTAATGAGACGCCACACCTGCTTCCCCAAGAGCGCTAAATTAAACGAAGAGTAATCCCTGAAGCCAAGGCCCCCAAGAGCGCCCACTCCACCGCCCCGACATCATCTCTACACACCACCCCTACCGTGGCCTGCTCCCCATGCCCGACACCTGCATCACAGCTGAGCTTTACACACCCTCGACTCGGAATCTGCCACCCTCTGCTCACCGCCTTCACACCGCTCTGTTTCGCCCCACCACTCTGCCTCTCACGGTCCCCCTCACCAACCACCCCCTCACACTCACTCAAAACGTCCTGAATCCTGCGAGCAACCCTATCACTCCTCACCCGAGCTCCCTCAAAGACAAATTTATTCCGCGCTTCCCAAATCGCCCAACACGCCGTCATCACCAAGCCAAGGTCCTTCGCCCTCACCTCACGCCACAAATCCTCCACCCACTCCCTCACCTTCCCGTGCCCGGCCTCCGCCTTATGATCCACACCCAGCTCATCCCATAGCCCCCCAACCCACCCACACCCTTTAACAAGGTGGAGACAAGTCTCCTCCTCGCTCAAACATAACGGACAAAGTACGTCAACCGAGTTCAAACGTCTCCCTAGGCCACTCTTTGTCGGAATCGCTTCATGACAGAGCTGCCAGAAGAAAAGCTTAATACGAGGTAAAACATCCGTTTGCCAAATGATTTTCCAAAGCCTCATGTCCGCCGTCCTGTCGGACGTTTCTTGTGGTTCTCTCCAATCCCCCTGTAGCGCATGATAGGCCGACTTCACGGAATACACACCTTTTTTCTCCAAAGTCCAGAACCATGAGTCCTCCTCCTGTTTATCACTCACTCTCATATTGAAAATCAGGTCCAGCTCAAAAGGCAAGAAGAGGGCACGCACCTTCCCCATATTCCACCGTTTACCATCGTTAGAGAAAAGATCAGCAACCATCAAGTCTTCGTAGCCTGCAACACGAGGAGAAACCATTTTCCGCGTAGTCGCTCCAACCACCCACGGATCAGACCACACACGCGTCCCCAGTCCATTACCTATACGCCGTCGTAACCCGAGCTCCATCACAGATTTTGCCTCCCACACCCCACGCCACGTAAAACTAGGATTGTGACCAAGCTCCGCTTGTAGCATAGATCCACCAGGAAAATATTTCGCGCTCAGCACTCGTGTCATAAGACATTCGCCCTCCGTAATGAGACGCCACACCTGCTTCCCCAAGAGCGCTAAATTAAACGAAGAGTAATCCCTGAAGCCAAGGCCCCCAAGGTGCTTCGGCTTGCATAGCTCCTTCCACGCCAACCACGAAATTTTCCTTTTACCATTATTTGATCCCCACCAAAACTTTGAGACAGTTGAGCGTAGCTCCTCGCAGAAATTTTTCGGAAACCTGAAGACACTCATGGAATAAGTAGGGACTGATTGGGCCACTGCCTTTATCAGTATCTCCCTACCGGCCTTCGAGAGAAGCTTCCCACGCCATCCCTGCAACTTCTTGCTATTGATCCTCTACTATTTTAATCCTTGTTTAATATGAATCTCTTTGACTTTATTGATATATTTGCATGAATTTCTCTCTTATTTTGATCACCTTTGTAGGAATTTATGCAAATTAATGTCTTTCTTTATCAATAGTGGATATTATTATTGATGTTGATTTTTGAGGCAAACTTTCTCCACATTGAAATGGATATTATGGAAATGTTGAGATAGTGGGAGATTCATATGTGATTAAGTGCTAAAAGCGTGTTTTAGTGCTAATTATCTTTATCTCTTTCCCAAGTTTTGATCTTTAATGTGTTTCTTTGGATTAAAGTTGTGTGCTTTGCATGATTTGTCCATTGATTATGGTAGTTTATGCATGGATGTTATCTTAAATTGCTAATGTTTGGGAAAGTTCTAATATTTGATTAGTTTTGGTTGAGTAAACAAGGTTATTATTTGTGAGAATTGTTGAACTTTTCTTGGTTGAAAGTGAGATTAATTATGCCAAGTTGCTCTCTTTAATTGTTGAAATCATCTTTTACTTGCTTTTACTTGTTGAATTTGTCTAAATTTTCCTCTTGATTAGTGTTAGTTTTTTACTTGCTAACAAAACCTTTAAAACCCGCCTTTTTATTTACTTTATTAGTGACATTAGAAATACACATAGCCTAATTAATAAGTCCTTCCTTTGGGTTCGACCCTATTCTTACCACTCGACTACGTGTTTTGTGTGAACCGAATAGGCTTTATAAATTGTTAATTTGACCCCTTTTAGAGCGACATAAAAGTGCCCGTCAAATTTTGGCGCCGTTGCCAGGGACTAGTCAATAATTTGTATTTAGTATGTATTTTTTTGTTATCATATTTCTTTAAAAAAAAAAAATCTAAATATAGAAATACCCCGATAAGTTGAAAATCCGAAAGGGCAGCTTATGCAAAATATGGGGGGCCTCGCTTTTGGGAGCCTTAGTATGCAACCATTAGCAACAAAATTGAGGTCAAAAGAGCCAAAAAAGTGCCATATTGACCCCTAAGTATGGGGCTAATGCTAATATCCCGTACTATGGGCTCATGTTTGTGATATTTTGCATTTTGTTGTGGCGTTAGCGGCATAAGAAGCGGAGAAAAAAGAAGGGTGGAAGGGTTGGTTAGAGTGCACCGAGACCATTGGAGTTTCGGGGGGGAGAATGTTACATTTGTATGGTGCTTGGTGCACTAGGTGTTTGGAGGTGTGTATGGTGACTTTTGGTGTCTTGAGGCTACTTACTTTGTTGGGTGATGTTGTGATGCCATGTTAGCCTAAGGTGTGAATGTTGGAGAGATAAGGGGAGTATGATAAGTCAAAGTTTGATTGGGATATGAGTCGAAGGAGATTGTAGTGAGGGCTTGGAGTTGGTGGAACATCATGTGAGGATTTGAGGGAGATATAAGAAGGTCGAAGAGAGGTGTAACACCCCGTGTTAATTTAAATCAATAATTAGCCATCATCTCTTAATTTTAAAATTTTAAATCTTTTCCTAATCTTTTAACCTTTCAAAATCACATTTTTTGCTAAACTTTCGTTTTGTAAAATTTCTCGACTTCTTTAAAACTTTTGAAAATTTTTGAATAATAAAATAAATATTTTAGTCTTAGAATTCGAAAGTAGAAATATTTAAAAAAAATAGTCAAACGCGCACACATTGATTTTTATCGCTTTTGACACCCGACTTTTTAAAACCCGATGTTATTTCGTGAAAAACATTTTTTAAAAAATATCAAGGAGACATTTACTAGCATGAATAGTAATCTCACTCAAGTAAAACCAATTTGATTCCTTTTGTTCCCTAATTACTTTTATTTAAACATTATTTTTATAAAACCTAAACATATCTTATATACATTACTTAACCTAAATGCATTCTAACTTCCTCATTATTTTCTAAGTGAAAAATCAACATCACTTTGCTCTCATTTGGCCGAGCTACTCTTCTCCATTTACTCCCTTTATTTTTCTTTCATTTTTCTCCTAAAACTCCTAAATTAAAACCCTAAATATTACTCTAATAGTTCACTAGTATTCTAAGCTTATTCTTGGGTATTTGGAGCTCACTTTGTTACGGGTTTTTGAAGGTGAAGATGGGTATACGGGTGAAGAACTTGACCTTGATAACATCATAGATCCGGATAACCAATAAGCTTGCCGATCGAGGTGACTAACTATATCTCATATTAGCCTCTTTGTAAATTAATTTGATTTTTATTATAAGTTTTATGAGTATGATTTGTATGTTAAAATATGTTAAACATCAATGATTTGTGTTTGTATGTTATGTGTAGTATAATAAAATGATAATAAATAAGTAATATTGATAATAGTTAAGTTGTAGTAAAATGTTCATATGTTTAGTTAATTTAATTTTGAGCATTTTTAATTATGATTCATATGATTTATATGTTTATTTATGTTTTAGTTAAGTAGTAATCATATATAAAAATTATGTGAAATATTAACAATGAATTTAAAGTGAATAAAAATCGAAAATGAAAATTTTATACACATGCATACATACCCACGGCATTTTGCCCTTTTTTCTATAAATTTTCACTTTTAATTTTTGTAAATAATATGTTGGTTTAAGTTAGTAGAAAATGGAGGTATTCATGTAAAAAAATTTAATTAGAAAAATAAATTATAAGTTGTTAAATATGCACATATGTGTTCTTGGGTTTTGTTTGGTGTTCTTAAGTGTTCATATGATCTTCATGTTGATGTTCATCATTATTGTTCATTTTGATTTTGTTTTATGTTATGTTTGTTAATATTTTGTGTTGATGTTTAGTCATTGTTTTATATTATGTTAATACTAGTACATAAATCAAACTTAAACTTTTAAAAAATCATTTAGAAAATTTAACTTTACATTTTAACTTAAATTTTAGTCTAATGAAATTTCTAGTAAAGTTTCATTTTAGTTTAAATCGTTTTAGTATAATTAGAATAGTTAAAATATAAAGACTTTAAGCTAAAAACTGATAAAAACGAAAAATGAAAATTTGGACACCACCTTGACTTGCTCACGGCATTCCTAGCATTTTAGGGTCGAATTTTACTTTTATCACTTTTTAGTTTATTGTTAAAATGATTTAATTATTAGTTAATAAGTTAGAATTAAGAAATTAAAAGAAGTAAATAAATTTCGACATAAAATGAAACCACACGACATTTCCATATTAAATGGGCTAAATTTGACCAAAATGAAATTATCACTAAGTCACTAAAGTTTACTAGTTAATAGAATTGAATTTTTGTATAAATCGATTTAGTTATAAATGAAATATATTAAACCGATAAAAATGTTTAACTGTTATAAAAATGAACCAGATAAGATTACTCTTGCCTTTGCAAATATTGGACTGTTGGACGTGGACATACGGACTAAAATGAACCATCCACGATACCATTATTATTAAAAATGAAAATCGCTAAATTTAGTAAATAGACGACTAAATTTAACTAAGTCTCAGTTTTAAAATAAATATCATTATCACTTTTTACAAACCGAACTTAACATTTTTAAAACTAGATTTTAAAACTTAGCAACTAAGTTACGATTTTGACTTAGAAAATATCTAGATATTTTATAACTTAGTGACTAAGCTAAATCATGAATAGTGACAAGTGAATAGTGATTGATGAATAGTGACCTTGATGAATAGTGTCGATGAATAGTAAATCGGGACGAAACTTGTTAAGCAAGAAACGTCCCAAATTTCAAGACGGTGAATAGTACCCGGAACGAAACTTGTTGAACAAGTAATGTCCCAAAACCTATTTTAATGAAATTTGAGGTAACTTGTTGAACAAGTTATCTTTTCAAATCCCGAGACGTGAATAGTGAATAGAGAAAAATTTACGAACTTGTAAAACAAGTTACGTCTCAAAATTCAAAGATATTTCAAATTTCAAAATTTGAACTATTGTAAATAATTGAAAATTTACTAAGTATAGAAAATTGAAAATGAATAAGTAAATAACTTAAAGTGTTTTGAAACACACTTAAATAAAATTGGACATATTAATAAACGTTTCAATATAGAAACTTAAAAACGTTAATAATTAACAACACTTCAAATAATAAACGAATATGTTATGTGATCATATGAAACCTACAATTCAAATTAAACGTTTGACGATGAGACTAGAAGAGTCTAGTAACATGTGATATGTAATATCAAATGAATAATGAATATTGAGTAAGTTAAATAAAAGGTCAAACGCTTGGGCCTCGGATATGAAAACGTCAATCGTGAGTGAAGTGGGGTTAAGATAGTCTTGTAGCGGACGCCACTATCTCGGCCTTATTGCGATTGTCATCCCGAATAGTGTGGTTTAGCCGGCAGCATTATATGCTTAGAGCATCCTGCCCATGCCGTTACGCCTTAAGTCGTATAGGTCATTCGCATAAGATAAAGAATATGCCAACTCTTTTGGGTCAGGCTTTAGGAAATAGTCGTTTTATCCAGAGTTAAGGTGCTCTATGAATAGCATAGCCCATTCTTAAAGTGGATATTAGTGTATGCATACTAGACTAGGGTTTTATTCCCCTATTTCGCTAAAGTTACCAGGGCCACCGCGACCTTATTGCGATTGTCATCTCGCGGTTCTGTCTCCTTGCCGTGATTCGTTCTTAGTGGGCGCGACACTAGCATTCGTTCTTACCACATGTACAGATCACTTGACGAGATTGTATCTGAAGTTTAAATCATTTCGAACATTAGAAGATGAGATGCAAGTATTATAGTATTCGGCGTGGTTTACGAGTCGAGTAAGTCTCTGCACTATGGAAGTGAGATGCAATCGATCAGAGTACAAAGGCCTACTCAGTGGTCAGGCTCGTAAGCAGTATGTGTTGTTTGTTGTTTGATTAAATGAGAATGAGTGTGTACCATCTTTGAAAACTAAAGACCACAAATTTCTGAAATGAATCGAGTCTGCATGATGTGAATGATACGATATGTATGTTGATTAGCGATTTGATATCGCCTCGTAATATTGCTGATTATTGTGACACTATTGCTATGACATTATCTGTTATCTGCTTTCATAACTGAATATCATGCTTATATGATTTATCGCTTTAAACCGTTAAACCGTATGCTTATTATGACTTATATGTCTTTATATGCTATATGTAATAAGCATGTTTATGTTTTAAATTATCATAATGTTATAATTATAAAGCGATAATAATAAACCAAAGTAATTGAATTCGAGGGTAAGTATGAGCATAGCTGGTCACTTTGTCATTCGTGAGCATCCCAACAGTTTATTGTGCAGGAAAAGCGTGGACCGGATGCTTGGATTTTGGGACGGGACCAGCTTATATTTTATTGCTTTACCTTAGTTTGTTTTCGAGAGAGATGTAATATATACAACGCTACTCTTTTAAATTACCGTATTTAGAGTTGTTTTATTCAACTCTGGAACGATGTTGTAACATTTGGGTTTCATTGTATAATTAATGACGCTGGTTTAAGACTTAATTAATTTCCGCCTTAGTAATTAAAGTCGACTAAAAACCAGGTTGTTACAAGAGGTTAGGACCGACTTAGATGAGGGAGTCATAAGGAGGAAGATGTGTGATGGACGAGATATGTTTGTTGGTTTTTGTCTGAAGGATCAAGCTAGCTCCACGCTCTTCTATGGACCTTGAGGAGATTGATTGTTCAAAGTCTCGGAGTTTACTCGGGACGAGTAAAGGTTCAAGTGTGGGGGAGTTTGATAAGTCGGTTTTAGTAGGTATTTATTAGAAGAATTTAAGTGAATAATATCGGGTTTTGGAGCGATTTTGAGTACTTTAATGATGAAATGTCGAATTCCATCAGAGTCGTTTATTTTCGGTTTTTGTTGCAAGTAATGTTAGGCTCAATTATGAAGTCTTCAAAAAAGGTTCAAGGCCCAACAATGAGGCACAAAAGAGGCCCAAGAAGGAAGTCAAGAAAAGTCAAATCGAAAAAGCGGAGATAAAAAAGGCAGCAACTTATTTATAGCAGCCTTCGGCGCGACCCGCGCCCATCCTGGCGTGACTCACGCCCACAGGCGCGACCCGCGCTCATCCTGGCGTGGCTCACGCCCTTTGCCAGCTCTGTTTTGATGCGTAGCCGCAATTGTTTGTTTCGAAGTAGATTTTATTCCATCATATATAAGGCTTATCTAGGGTTTTAGAGAGACATTATAACATATCATAAAACATCTTTACACATCTTTTTATCATCTACAAACTTTTAAACATTAGAATGTTAGATCTAAGATTGGGTTTTTCATGTTAACGGAAGGCTAATCTTCTCCTAAAATTGGTGTAATTTTTCAAGCTTTTAACTTTCCATTGTAAGACAATTCTCTACTATTTTAATCCTTGTTTAATATGAATCTATGACTTTATTGATATATTTGCTTGAATTTCTCTCTTATTTTGATCACCTTTGTTTGAATTTATGCAAATTAATATCTTTCTTTATCAATAATGGATATTATTATTGATGTTGATTTTTGAGGCAAACATTCTCCACATTGAAATGGATATTATGGAAATGTTGAGATAGTGGGAGATTCATATGTGATTAAGTGATTAATGCTTGTTTTAGTGCTAATTATCTTTATCTCTTTCCCAAGTTTTGATCTTTAATGTGTTTCTTTGGATTAAAGTTGTGTGCTTTGCATGATTTGTCCATTGATTATGGTAGTTTATGCATGGATGTTATCTTAAATTGCTAATGTTTGGGATAGTTCTAATATTTGATTAGTTTTGGTTAAGTAAACAAGGTTATTATTTTTGAGAATTGTTGAACTTTTCTTGGTTGAAAGTGAGATTAATTATGCCAAGTTGCTCTCTTTAATTGTTGAAATCATCTTTTACTTGCTTTAACTTGATGAATTTGTCTAAATTTTCCTCTTGATAAGTGTTAGTTTTTTACTTGCTAACAAAACCTTAAAAACCCCCCTTTTTATTTACTTTATTAGTGACATTAGAAATACACATAGCCTAATTAATAAGTCCTTCCTTTGGGTTCGACCCTATTCTTACCACTCGACTACGTGTTTTGTGTGAACCGAATATGCTTTATAAATTGTTAATTTGACCCCTTTTTGAGCGACATAAAAGTGCCCGTCAAATTTTGGCGCCGTTGTCAGGGACTAGTCGATAGTTTGTATTTAGTATGTATCTTTTGTTATCGTATTTCATTAAAAAAAAAAAAAAAAAAAAAAAAAAAAAAAAAAAAAAAATTCTAAATTAAGAAATACCATGATAAGTTGAAAACCCGAAAGGGCAGCTTATGCAAAATATGGGGGGCCTCGCTTTTGGGAGCCTTAGTATGCAACCATTAGCAACAAAATTTAGGTCAAAAGAGCCTAAAAAGGGCCATATTTACCACAAAGTATTGGGCTAATACTAATATCCCGTACTATGGGCTCATGTTTGTGATATTTTGCATTTTGTTGTGGCGTTAGCGGTATAAGAAGCGGAGAAAAAAGAAGGGTGGAAGGGTAGGTTAGGGTGCACCGAGACCATTGGAGTTTCGGGGGGAGAATGTTGCATTTGTATGGTGCTTGGTGCACTAGGTGTTTGGAGGTGTGTATGGTGACTCTTGGTGTCTTGAGGCTACTTACTTTGTTGGGTGATGTTGTGATGCCATGTTAGCCTAAGGTGTGAATGTTGGAGAGATAAGGGGAGTATGATAAGTCAAAGTTTGATTGGGATATGAGTCGAAGGAGATTGTAGTGAGGGCTTGGAGTTGGTGGAACATCATGTGAGGATTTGAGGGAGATATAAGAAGGTCGAAGAGAGGTTAGGACCGACTTAGATGAGGGAGTCATAAGGAGGAAGATGTGTGATGGACGAGATATGTTTGTTGGTTTTTGTTTGAAGGATCGAGCTAGCTCCACGCTCTTCTATGGACCTTGAGGAGATTGATTGTTCAAAGTCTCGGAGTTTACTCGGGACGAGTAAAGGTTCAAGTGTGGGGGAGTTTGATAAGTCAGTTTTAGTAGGTATTTATTAGAAGAATTTAAGTTAATTATATCGGGTTTTGGAGCGATTTTGAGTACTTTAATGATGAAATGTCGAATTTCATCCGAGTTGTTTATTTTCGGTTTTTGTTGCAAGTAATGTTAGGCTCAATTATGAAGTCTTCAATAAAGGTTCAAGGCCCAATAATGTGGCATAAAAGAGGCCCAAGAAGGATGTCAAGAAAAGTCAAATCGAAAAAGCGGAGAAAAAAAATGCAGCAACTTATTTACAGCAGCCTTCGGCGCGACCTGCGCCCATCCTGGCGTGACCCACGCCCGCAGGCGCGACCCGCGCCCATCCTGGTGCTACTCACGCCCTCTGCCAGCTCTGTTTTTCACACGTAGCCGCAATTGTTTGTTTCGAAGTAGATTTTATTCCATCATATATAAGGCTTATCTAGGGATTTAGAGAGACATTATAACATATCATAAAACATCTTTAGACATCTTTTTATCATCTACAAACTTTTAAACATTAGGATGTTAGATCTAAGATTGGGTTTTTCATGTTAATGGAAGGCTAATCTTCTCCTAAACTTGGTGTAATTCTTCAAGCTTTTAACTTTCCATTGTAAGACAATTCTCTACTATTTTAATCCTTGTTTAATATGAATCTCTTTGACTTTATTGATATATTTGCATGAATTTCTCTCTTATTTTGATCACCTTTGTTTGAATTTATGCAAATTAATGTCTTTCTTTATCAATAGTGGATATTATTATTGATGTTGATTTTTGAGGCAAACTTTCTCCACACTGAAATGGATATTATGGAAATGTTGAGATAGTGGGAGATTCATATGTGATTAAGTGCTAAATGCTTGTTTTAGTGCTAACTAGTAGTGCGACCCGTAAAATTCACGGGCCGGCTGAATTTCATGTGTCAAGTTTGTTCAGTGTATGAAAGTTGTGTTTTTCACTCTAAACCAGGGGATATTTGAAGCCTTTCTCGAGCCATCTTTAAAACTTTGGCATGGGAATATGGGGAATAATTTTACAGTTAAAAATTGATATTTTCAAATTTACATTTTGGTGCATGACAATAATAATATTTCGTACTACTCTTCTAATAGAAATTTTAGTTATTTGTTTTTAATATATTTTATATGGGTAATTTTATTACGATATCGTTTTACCAAACAATTGGTTCCAATTGCCATACCTAAATTCAACAATTCATGCTGAGCCCGTTGTCTGAAATAGTACAAGTGAAACTGAGGTTAATCACAAACCAGGCTAATGGATCAACATTCTACAATAACAGGGCAACATAATCTGAGACTTGTAATCCGTGAATCCGTGATTACAAGTGTACATGCTTTTAATTGTGTCAAACCCGAGTGGAGGAGAGAGCAAGTCCACTTTACAAGTCGAAGGATATTACATTTCCCAAAACCAAATAGCAATGGGAAGAAAAACTCTTAGACTATATAAACACACCAAACTCTCTTTCATAATTAATGTGAGACTCTCATATGTGGGCATATATTCCAACACAAACAAAACTTCAAGGCGTGAGAGTGATGCACATGGCCCAACCAATTTTAATTTTTCGCTTAAGTCATAAATTATACAGGAGTATTTGTTTATTATACGAGTACCACTTTTGATAACCGGAAATTATTTAGAAGTTCTAGAATGATAAATATTTTTTACTTATTTGTCGTGTTTTCTTAGTTCATGAAAATACACAAATAAATTACTTCTAGTAATTTAGACAAATTAAAGTTTACAAAACAGTTAACATAATTTATGACTTAAATTTTTGATTTATTAGTGATATTGTTATATTTGTCAATTTTGTTAGAAATATTACTCCCTCCATACCAAAATAAGTGAAAGGGATGAAAATAAACAAACAATACTTACAATAGGTAGCGTCCAACAATGCCTGTAATAGCGTGTTGATCCCTGACTCAAATAGCAGCAGCGTATGCATGACTCGAGCCATGTCGCACTTCTTACTTAAACTTAACGGTCACAAATTGTTGTATGAGATCTATCTATCACAATTGTTATATAAGACCATTTTATCAGAAACTCTTATCTGAGTTCGCCATCATCATAATGCAACATAGTTTCACGGTTTGCAATTTGTGCACATTAGAGGTTTTCTTCTCTTTTTTTTTCCAGCATTATTGGAGGTTACGTTTCCGAGTAAAGCTGAACTTGTATTATAGTGATTTTGTAACAGACATGTAAACAAACTCAATATGAACTCGCCGACATAAACTGTGTATGAAACAAATGATATATACTTGGCAGACTTGGTGTTTGGATTTCTTATGGACTTAAGCCACATATTAGCTAACTACACTTGACGATACGCTCCACAACTTTTCATGTTCCTTTATTTCTTCCTGCCTTCCTAGTGTCGTATGTAAGTAGCCGCTGCATATCCGTCAATATGTGCTTTTCGTTATCCCATGCGCAGGATCTTGCCAGCTGTTGGATCTTCAGGAACGTTCCAAATATCGGTGGCTGCTTGTTCTCACTACGCTCACAATCTTTCCAACAATAGCGAGGCTCTTAGCAGCATTCGAGTTAGAGCCTTTCTAAAGAGTAATGACATTTAAAATGGGCATGTGTCGTGCAACTAAAGTAAATAACTAAATAACAACTGACAATTTAAACAGCCTAAATTGCAAAAGAAGCGCAGGGCATACACAATATCTAAAAGTTGAATTGAAACCCCTCTTACTTTTAGGCGTGCACCATTAGCCCGAGCATTGCTTTTGTGCAACAACTCAGCAAGTACAGGCTTCGCCCAGAAAAGCGAAAACGGTTTGCATATCCTTGACATATTTCAAGGTGTTAAACATCAACATGGATGGGTAAACAATTTTATAGGGAAACCAAAAAAAAATTCCCAAAAGTAACAGAATATCTTCTAGGAATCAGCTTATGAACTACTCTTAATCAGGCGCCACTTACTTTCAACCATTTCTTTAACTCCTGCATTTACCCGCATAGCAGTAACTGGTGGAATTTAGGTCCTTATTCATTTGAATCCGAGGTATATCTACGAAAAATAAAATTTAACCAGCTAAACAAAACTGATAATCATGAAACGCCTTTCAGCTACTCTGATTCCAAAATAAGTAAATTGTTGTTCAAAGAAGAAAGCATTTACCAATAGATATTTATGATGTGCATTACTAATACCATCTTTAGTTTCATTTGAAGAAAACTACCGTAATTTGCTCGCATTGCGGTAACATTTGATATCCCTTTGTAATACTCTCATGAAATCACCATTCAATCAACCCACAACATCACCTCACTAATTAATCTTCCAGAATCACTAATTACTCTTCGAAAAACTAAGTAAAACTCAATTTAGTAATGGTAAATTGAAAGCAATGTACGATTATTTTTACCTAATCGTTTGAGGAATCAGAGGATAATTGATGATCTTATGACCATGTTTTAACTTCTAAGGGAGGAGGGATTGTCATCTCCGTCATTATTTGTTCCGCCATTGATGAGGTCGGATGGTTTGGGGCTATTTTTTCGACGACCATTGTGCCTTTCTGTTTCCTGCCTGGACTTCTTGGTATGATGCTTTTTTTTTTTTTTTTTTCTATTGTCTATTCACAGATAGGAGGTACTGCCAGAAACTGAGACTAAGCATTCACGACAGACGAAACTTTCATTAATTAAGTCTAACCAAAATATATCCAAAAAAAACTACAAATTCATCAACCAATCCCTAAATAATACGGAGTATAGATTTATTAATGTTTAAATTAAATACAAATATATTAAACTTTTTTTCTCATGAGAAATCTAAAAACTATATTCTAAGGTCGCATATAAATTCCAAATCCGTATAAGTGACAACTGAATAGGGGACCAAAACTCCCCAAACAAACGAATTAAAAACACGACACTAAGAGGGACTCCAAATATGCGTAAATATTCTAAACCTATCACCCACCACCACCCTAAAACAACTACACGTCGATCAAGTTATTAATGAAATCAACCATAAATAAGTTGCTTGATCCCCTCAATTATTTCGTACCTGACCAAGTAGAACAATGCGATTGACATAAAAAGAACGCAAGCGTATGGTCAATAACAAAGTAATCATTCCTTACCTTTGCTGCGTAGTGCGGGAGGAATGAGTTTCATTGTTTTAATCGACTTCGAATGTAGCGCAACCTTTTGAGCCTTCATTGTCATTCTCGCAGGCTTTTCTACAATGTCAGGCTGTTTGACAAGCTTAGATGAGGGTTCTAACGGTTGAGGGAGTTCATTTTCGGTTGTTTTGAAAATAATGATTCCCTTCTTTTCATCTTTCTTCTTCGCCCGCTACTCCCTCTCCTGCATCACAATGACAGAAAATATCAAGAAACATCAAATCTGGGGTTTTTTTTACTCTATTATCAGAGGCATTTCTCAGCGATGGTGGCACCTCGTGAATGTCGAGGCGTGTACCTTCCAAATTCCAGCGTTCTGAATTTCCAGACCGTAGCCTCATTTTCTATTAGTTGTACTCCTTCCGAAATTCATCATTCTTATTCCACATCTCGATAAGCTTATTCACCTATTGATCGACAGGATGACAGGTTAAACAAAGAGTAATTTACACAGATTCAAGTTAGTTAGTACAACTACTGAAGTACCGAAATGTTCAGCCCATCTGACCCAATTAACGCAATGACGTTTAGGATTATCCCTTTTCCCAATTGTTGCATAGTTATACGCCAACCTCAAGTCATTTTTGGCCTTGTAAAAGACGCGCTCTACATGATAAGAAAAAAAAAATGCATCAAAAACATTGAAATAGTCAGTTATTCAAAGTGTCAATAATGTTGAATTAAAACCTCAGTAGAAGTCAGAAATTGTTTAAGTGAAGGGTATGATTTAACCCTAACAATGCACAGAACTCCAGTTTACTAACCGTCAATAACTTCACTGCTCTTTCTGATCGCTTTTTATAGCATGTTGATTTTTTTTTTTGGTTTTTCTACGGTGTACCTTCCAACTTTTTTGTTTTCTATCGTTGATACACGTTATTTATATTCATTTTATGCCCCCGGTTCAGTCACATTTAGCTCGTATTCACTCGTATTTATTATGACTTTAGGAGCTTTATGCTATATTTCTCGTTACTGCTGCATTTCATTTACATTTTGCAGGTTTTGGTGGTTTTGAGCCAAAACCCGAGACATTGGAGCATTTCGAGAACTGAGCCGAAAAGACCAAGCTCGAGCCATCACGGGAGCTTGAGAAACCGAGCCAAGGACCAAGGACATGAAGGGCCACGAGTTACTATGGCCCGAGAAGAAGAATAAAAGGCCAAAGACTTAATAAGGCCTACGAATAAACCAAGCCCAAGAGCGAGTGTTGGGCCAAGGATGATTAGCACAAGAGCCGGCCCAAATAAAAGGGTCAGGCCGGCCCCAGACCGGCAGCCGGCCGGCCGGCTGCTTCATAATATCTCTCGGTTTTTGATTAAATCCGTGATTTAGTAAGTTAGATAAGTGGAATTTAGTAAGTTGCGAGAGCCCGCTGAATTGAACTTAAGGCTAAAATTGACTCGAGAGAGCGTTTTACAAACCTAGTCAATTGCACAGTTTATCTTTTCCTTCTTATAATTTTGAGTTCCTGAATCGTTGTCATATATGAACCCGACGCCCTAATCTTTCTCCATATATATTTTCATCTTGTCTTATTATCTGCTTTAGTTTAGCTTAAAACAAACCTTTTCACACCTGAGTTGAACCTGTTACTCCGACTTTAACCTGAGACTACACCGTTTCCCTGTGGATTCGATCCCTACTTGCTGCTATCTGCTGTTAAAATTGATAAGGCTAAGTCGTATCGCCTATATCAATCGTATACCCCTATTTTTTTTCACTTACACGGTGTACCCTCAAACTTCATTATCCATTCTCAACCGTGACCTAAAGTTACTTAACCGTTAATTAAACACTAACACTGTTACATTAAGCTCTCATTTCTCCCTCTTTTTAATATTTCCTTCTAAATTTATGAATTTCAAATATTCATGATTATTTTACGATAAAGTAAATCAATAAAGTTTATGACTTTTAACAACAATTTAAAAAAAAATTATATACTATAGAAAAAAAATGAATAAGGATGAAAAATAGTGGAAAATTAGAAAAAAGAAGGGGATATTTCATAATTTTGAAGGGAAAACATAAAAAATAGAAAAAATAGGAGTTTATTCTAACGGTGTTAGTATTTAGTTAACAGTTTAGTGACTTTAGGTCATCTTATAGAATGAGTAATGAAGTTCAAGGGTACACGATATAAGAAAAAAAAATAGGGGTACACGATAGAAAACCAAAAACTTGGAGGGTACACCGTAGAAAAACCCAAAAAAAATCAACATGCTATAAAAAGCGATCAGAAAGAGCAGCAATAGTAGCCTTTTCATTCTGCTCTTTCTATAATGTTTTTAAGTGAGCATATGCCTCTCGATGAATATCATTAGCAGATTTAAATTGTTGTATCAAATCATTTAGCGTCAATATTTTGTCACATGTTTCTTCTTCACGGTTTTAAACCACTCATCTGCTTTGGATAGGTTATCTCTTAGAGCACTCAATTCTTTCTTTAAGAGTTAGGACATGTACACTACATTAAAATCAAATCAACATTTCTAACATTTTAATTAATCGAAAACATAAAAATCAACGACTTGAATAACGGAATACCTACAATTGCTCCTCAGTTTCACCTCTTTGATGAAGAGCTTGTTGGACTGGAATCATTCTCGGTTTTGGGTTACCTTGTGATTGTTGGTGTCTAATACTGGATCAGAACAACACCATTTTGGCAAGCAATTACAGGTCCTGGATTATTCTTCAGTTTTGGGGCGTCAAATCTGTATGGTGCTTGCTTCTTAAAGACACACCTCTTCCTATATAAATGGGTCATTGGACACTATCCAAATCTTTCATGTTAATCTGTTTAGTTAAAATGTAAAAGCATAGAAATGTTAAGCATCAAGGGCGAAGTGTAGACTGAAAGATTTGTAGAGAAATAGAAAAAAAAGAAAAGCCAATTACATCAAAGCAAACTAAATCTCAGAAACCACCGCACCATGACAAACTAACATTAGCGACCACCAACACGACCGTTCATTCTTGGCTTCAATATTCAATCTAAGAAACTACTCCAAACCATTAGCAAAGTGTTGACATTTTCTTAACTCACACAGGTTTAAATCAAAGGTAGTAACAAATAAACTTAAATTAATGAAATCATCTATTCTATTCAATTATGTAGACACTTCCAATTAAAATTCGTAAAACCATATATAGTCTAATGAATCATTCAGACACTTCCCATTTGGTCGGAAATCAAATAAATTCCAATTAAAAAACCTTACCTGACGGTTATCGTTGGGTGGGATTTCTCTGAGCGCACAGATTGAAAAATAACCGTAATAGGAGCGTACCCAGACATGATGTATTAATGGGTGCAAATCTTTTCTAATCCTGCATACACAAAACATTGATAGTAAATATAAATTACTCTGCCATTTTCACAAACATTGTGAAATCTCCATTTTAATGGTCTGACACTTCTTTTTTCGAGTTTTTTCCGGCTACAAATTCCAAAGGTTTAACCTTGCAACAGTGAATATCCAAACAAAGAACAATACACAAAGTCCTTTATTATACATTTATCGACAGGTTAATCGAGAATACCACAACTACTTCAAAAAATTGCAGTACCCAAAATATATAACAAAATCAAACACCTAAATATTCTGATTAAATTACCAATTTATGAAGAACTATGACAATAATTAATTAACAATATCTAATAGAAAAAAAAAACTAAACCATTTTTAACAGTGTCACACGCATTATCAATCAAATTTTGCAAAATAAATGCGTGTGATTTAATTCTAATTAAAAAACCTTACCTGACGGTTATCGTTTGGTGGGACTTCTCGAACCGTGGCCAGCGGAAGCCACTTACGGATATCAAAGGCAGCGTACAACGAACTTGCAAAAGTGACCACGACATTCGGTGAAGAATGACCATCATATTGAGGCGTGAGTTGAATAAAAGGCACAATTGAATTCAAAGTATTGATTGCACCAATTAAATAGCAGACTTTTCGAGTTCTCATAGAGGAAGAAGAATGAGTTTTTGATATGAGAAAGATGTAGTGCGAGAGGAAGATGTAGCGCGAGGAGTGAAAGAGGTGTTCTCTTCAGGTTTGACGTGGCACAAAAATATGACGTGGAAGGACGAGAAGTATTTTGGTTGTTGTTTTTAAAGGTTTTCTAAAGACATTTGGGGGGAGATTTTGTTTTAATAGTATATATGGATTATCTTTGTCTCTTTCCCAAGTTTTGATATTTAATGTGTTTCTTTGGATTAAAGTTGTGTGCTTTGCATGATTTGTCCATTGATTATGGTAGTTTATGCATGGATGTTATCTTAAATTGCTAATTGTTGGGAAAGTTCTAATCTTTGATTAGTTTTGGTTGAGTAAACAAGGTTATTATTTGTGAGAATTGTTGAACTTTGGTTGGTTGAAAGTGAGATTAATTATGCCAAGTTGCTCTCTTTAATTGTTGAAATCATCTTTTACTTGTAGAATTTGTCTAAATTTTCCTCTTGATTAGTGTTAGTTTTTACTTGCTAACAAAACCTTTAAAACCCCCCCTTTTTTATTTACTTTATTAGTGACATTAGAAATACACATAGCCTAATTAATAAGTCCTTCCTTTGGGTTCGACCCTATTCTTACCACTCGACTACGTGTTTTGTGTGAACCGAATAGGCTTTATAAATTGTTAATTTGACCCCTTTTAGAGCGACATAAAAGTGCCCGTCAAATTTTGGCGCCGTTGCCGGGGACTAGTCGATAGTTTGTATTTAGTATGTATTTTTTGTTATCATATTTCATAAAAAAAAAATAAAAAAAAAATAAAATTAAATAAAATAAAATTAAATAAATAAATACCCCGATAAGTTGAAAACCCGAAAGGGCGGCTTATGCAAAATTTAGGGAGCCTCGCTTTTGGGAGCCTTAGTATGCAACCATTAGCAACAAAATTGAGGTCAAAAGAGCCAAAAAAGGGCCATATTAACCCCTAAGTATGGGGCTAATACTAATATCCCGTACTATGGGCTTATGTTTGTGATATTTTGCGTTTTGTTGTGGCGTTGGCGGCATAAGAAGCGGAGAAAAAAGAAGGGTGGAAGGGTAGGTTAGAGTGCACCGAGACCATTGGAGTTTCGGGGGGAAATGTTACATTTGTATGGTGCTTGGTGCACTAGGTGTTTGGAGGTGTGTATGGTGACTCTTGGTGTCTTGAGGCTACTTACTTTGTTGGGTGATGTTGTGATGCCATGGTAGCCTAAGGTGTGAATGTTGGAGAGATAAAGGGAGTATGATAAGTCAAAGTTTGATTGGGATATGAGTCGAGGGAGATTGTAGTGAGGGCTTGGAGTTGGTGGAACATCATGTGAGGATTTGAGGGAGATATAAGAAGGTCGAAGAGAGGTTAGGACCGACTTAGATGAGGGAGTCATAAGGAGGAAGATGTGTGAGGGACGAGATATGTTTGTTGGTTTTTGTTTGAAGGATCGAGCTAGCTCCACGCTCTTCTATGGACGTTGAGGAGATTGATTGTTCAAAGTCTCGGAGTTTACTCGGGACGAGAAAAGGTTCAAGTGTGGGGGAGTTTGATAAGTCGGTTTTAGTAGGTATTTATTAGAAGAATTTAAGTGAATAATATCGGATTTTGGAGCGATTTTGAGTACTTTAATGATGAAATGTCGAATTCCATCCGAGTCGTTTATTTTCGGTTTTTGTTGCAAGTAATGTTAGGCTCAATTATGAAGTCTTCAATAAAGGTTCAAGGCCCAACAATGAGGCAGAAAAGAGGCCCAAGAAGGAAGTCAAGAAAAGTCAAATCGAAAAAGCGGAGAAAAAAATGCAGCAACTTATTTACAGCAGCCTTCGGCGCGACCCGCGCCCATCCTGGCGTGACCCACGACCACAGGCATGACCCGCGCCCATCCTGGCGCGACTCACGCCCTCTGCTAGCTCTGTTTTTACGCGTAGCCGCATTTGTTTGTTTCGAAGTAGATTTATTCCATCATATATAAGGCTTATCTAGGGTTTTAGAGAGACATTATAACATATCATAAAACATCTTTAGACATCTTTTTATCATCTACAAACTTTTAAACATTAGAATGTTAGATCTAAGATTGGGTTTTTCATGTTAATGGAAGGCTAATCTTCTCCTAAACTTGGTGTAATTCTTCAAGCTTTTTACTTTTCATTGTAAGACAATTCTCTACTATTTTAATCCTTGTTTAATATGAATCTCTTTGACTTTATTGATATATTTGCATGAATTTCTTTCTTAGTTTGATCACCTTTGTTTGAATTGATGCAAATTAATGTCTTTCTTTATCAATAGTGGATATTATTATTGATGTTGATTTTTGAGCCAAACTTTCTCCACCTTGAAATGGATATTATGGAAATGTTGAGAAAGTGGGAGATTCATATGTGATTAAGTGCTAAATGCTTGTTTGAGTGCTAATTATCTTTGTCTCTTTCCCAAGTTTTGATATTTAATGTGTTTCTTTGGATTAAAGTTGTGTGCTTTGCATGATTTGTCCATTGATTATGGTAGTTTATGCATGGATGTTATCTTAAATTGCTAATTGTTGGAAAAGTTCTAATCTTTGATTAGTTTTGGTTGAGTAAACAAGGTTATTATTTGTGAGAATTGTTGAACTTTGGTTGGTTTAATGTGAGATTAATTATGCCAAGTTGCTCTCTTTAATTGTTGAAATCATCTTTTACTTGCTTTTACTTGTTGAATTTGTCTAAATTTTCTCTTGATTAGTGTTAGTTTTTTACTTGCTAACAAAACCTTTAAAACCCCCCTTTTTATTTACTTTATTAGTGACATTAGAAATGCACATAGCCTAATTAATAAGTCTTTCCTTTGGGTTCGACCCTATTCTTACCACTCGACTACGTGTTTTGTGTGAACCAAATAGGCTTTATAAATTGTTAATTTGACCCCTTTTAGAACGACATAAAAGGGCCCGTAAATTTTGGCGTCATTGCCGGGGAAGGCAATTGGATAGGCTTAGGGTAGAGTAGAGTAGAGTAGAGTAGTGTAGTTTAGTTTGTAAATATTTTCGTTTTTAGTTTAGCGTTGATTTTCGTTGAAATTTTTCTTGCTTGATGGCTCCATTTCATTTTCCCCAATATGAGAATGAGTTGTTTTACCGTTATTTTTATCGACTTTATGCATATATGACTCATTCTTGTCGTGCTTATGATCTTTGGGAAATTTGTCAGGTGATTTATGATGGAATGAACTATGAGACTTGGGGACATGTCCTCTCTTTGAGTGAGGGTCAATTTTGTGAGACGAGCTATGGTTATAATTGGGAGTTGTTTAAATACTTGGCACATGACACTAAGGAGTGGGAGATGCACAACTCACTCTCGAGCCAATCTCAACCCCAACACTTTGAGACCTCCACTTTTCATGATGACTCATATATGTCGACGGAGGATATAATTAAGGGTCTTGCTACCAACATGTCTAACTTGCATGACATAGTTAATCAAACCCAAGTTGAGACTGTAACAACCTGGTTTTTCGTGACTTTAATTAAACTAAGGCGGAAAATTAATTAAGTCTAAATATTACAAACCAGCTGTTATCGTCTTACAAACTCAGTATACAAAATACGAGTTTAGAGATAAAACAGAGTATTTAGATTACAAGTCCTCTCAAAATAGATTACAAAATAAGGCCTTGATCCCGATAGATCAACGGTCAAGACTCTGGTACCTGCATTAAACTCTCATCATTTTCCCGCACACTCTTTCGATACATGCAATTCTAAAACAATATGCAATATGAATATTAAATAAACAAGGAAACCAAATAGCAAGCATGCAAGTAAAACACATAAGGAGATCACGATGATTCAATACGAGTACAACCCAATCAAATAACATACCACGCTCACAAATAATCATACTCAACAAATCACATTCCAGAACTCAACCAAGTCATTCCGATAACCATCAAACAAACAAGGAAATACATTCAACATGTGATAACAAATGAGTCTTCGTTAGTAAGGCGGAAGCATGCGATAATCACAAGCTTGATGGCAGTAGGGCCAACATAACTTGGACGTGACTACCAGGCTTAAAGATATCTAAGGTAATAAGGATGATTCAATCCCTTGTCTAATGTATGCATACACTACCTATCGAGGATCATACGTATTCGCTATTCAAAAGGTATCACCGACGAAAAAGTTCGACTATCACCAGAGACGGGTACCCCCGGATGGGGTTGGCGTTTCCAATTACCGTACTATGGGCTCACGGTGATATCAAGTATGCCCCATCCCTGAGGTTGATACCCGCAGAATAAAAATCTCAAGATCGTTAAATCGCCTTGGGCAACTCTGGTAGGGAGCCCAAGTCCCCATAGACAGCTACCTCGTTAACTTCGAATTTCAAGAGTCGCAACATGGCGAACAATCCTAGTATTTTATTCAAGTACTCGTTTTCTCAACTCCTCATTCACCTGTTCACAAACATTAGTAATGACAAACTTGTAATATAAATATAACGTCGAACTTGTATAATGAAATTTTAGTAACAGCAGTTCTTCAGGTAAAACAGAACACATAGAAAAACTTAGTTATTTATTTTGAGTCCGTTCGTATCTTTTAAATATTTTTCACTATTCATTATTTTACCATTCACCGTATTTACTATTCACCGTATTCACTATTCATCGTATTCACTATTCATCGTATTTACTATTCATCGTATTTACTATTCCTCGTATTTATACGTATTCGTATTTTCGTATTTCGTATTTGTACGTATTTTTATACTTAAGTATTTTATACGTATTTTTATACGTATTTGTATTCTTATACTTAGTATTTATTATTATATTTTCTTTATACTTAGTATTTTTATTATATTTTATTTATACTTAGTATTTTTATTACATTTCATTTATACTTAGTATTTTTATTACACATTATTATACTTAGGAGTATCTTTGATACAAGACTAAATTTTATTTTCTAAGTACAAAAATCTAGTTTTAAAGTCGTTAGGTTCGTTTTGCATTTAGTGATTTGAAAAATTATTTCGGAAGTAAAACTCAATATAATCTAAGTACAAAATTCTAGTTTTAAAGTCGTTAGGTCCGTTTTGTATTTAGCGATTTGAGAATTTATTTTAAATGTGAAACTCGATTTCAACTTAAGTATAAAATCTAATTTCAAAGTTGTTAAGTTCATTTTGTACTTGGTCAATTTTAATAACATTTCAAAAGTAAAACTCGGTTAAATTTAGTCGTATACTTAACAAAGATTTTAGCGGTTTCCATTTTTAGTGAGGTTGTCGTAGTTCATTTTAAATAGTCCGTATGTCCATATCCAATTTAAGCAAAGGTAGTAACACTCGACAACATTCATTTTAATACGTGTAACGTTTATTTTTATCGGTTTCGTTGATTCTTTTTATTAACGATTTAATACATAAGCAAATATAAATCTAATTACTATTCAATTTTAGTGACTAAGTGATAAATTCATTTTGACCAAAATTGACCCAAAAATAACATAGATGCCGTGAGCCTTTATTTATCTTAGCTATTTATTTCTTTTGTTGTTTTTATTAATAAATCATTACTTTAACTAATTTAAATTACTTAAGTGATAAAAATAAAAAGTGACAAATTCATTTTAGGTCTAAAATAGACCCCAAAACCGTGGCCTAACATACATAACAATTTATTTTCGTTTTCTAATTTTATCGGTTTTTAACTTAAAGTTTTTATATACTAATTATTTAGTTTATGCTAAAGTGATTTAAACTAGTACCTAAAAACAATAAATAACTAAAACTTATAAAATTTATGAATCAAACTAATCACCTAAGTGAAGAACACATGAATGTGTGATGAATTTTAATGTTTTTCATATGAACATTATTTAGTCAAAATTTTATATGTTTATGAAATTTTCTCAAATTTTTCCTACAAGACCATTTTAACTAAACTAATCATAATATGTTATTTAGAAAAATTAAAACTAAAAATTGGTCCATGTAATTTAATTTGGCGTGTATATGTATATATGTTAATAAATTTTGATTTTTGATTTTTATACTTCTAATTCAACAACTAATTTATCTTATATTATTTATGTATTTAATCATGAGTGGAAAACATATCAAAACATTAACACAAATAAATAAACATCATTTAAACATAAGATTAACACAAAAATTCAAGAACACACATAACATTTTAAAACACTTAAAAATTCACAACAAATTCATTTTAAATCCTAAACAAAAACTAATTATATTTTCATGTTCATTTCATTACAAGTATTTTAAGCATGCAATTTACAAAAATTAAAACGAAAAATTAAGCCAAAAATAAAAGGGATGCCGTGTGATATACTAAGGTTACACAATTGTTATTTTTCGATTTTTGTCTCCTAATTTAACATATGAATACTAGGTGATAAAATAAACTAAGCATGCATCAAAACATCATCTAGGAAAACATAAATCATTTACGAGGCGCTTATCACATAAGTGTGCGGGAAGCACCTTATGTTAGCTCGGTACGAAATTCATTAGCTCGTCTGGATCCACGATATTGTCGACTCAAGACCCAAAACTGACCCGTTTCCTCCTAGACCCAAATAGCCGTGAAACCCAACCAGCAAAGCAGCACCTCGGTTCGACATATAGCGACATCGTAAACGTTGAACGCACCCGCAAACTTGGCACAAAAAGACACGGGAATGGGTAATAAAGTCGAGGTGAAATAAATTGATAGTCTTAATTATGAGCTGAAAACGGTTTAACTTACCGACGATAAAATACGACGGCAAGGTAAGCAGGGCAGGGCCACGGTGGGCAGGTGACGGTGCTCCGGCGAGAGGAGAGAAGCGAGGAGTTAAGGCGAAAAGAAGAGCACGCAGCGGACAGGAAGAGCGGGGCTCACGGTGGTGGTCGAGTCTTTGGCCCACGGTGGTCGAGGACGGCGATGTTTGTACTCCGGTGGTCAAGGAGAAAGTCCGGCGACATCGTACTTGCAAAACAACACCGAGGTTTTAGTTGGTCGGTTCCGATAAGGGTGTTTTCCGGTGAGTCAAAGAACAAGAGTGAGTAATGAATAGGATAAAAGGGAAAGAAAGAAGGGGCTTACCACGGTGGTCGGAGCTCCATGAGGCGATTTCCATGGCGAAAAGAGAAAGAAAACAGGGGAGAAGAGCAAGGAAAAGAACAGGGGCGGTGAGAGAGATAGAGTAAGGGGCGGCAGAGCACGGCCATGGCGGTTCAAGGTGGTCGTGCTGTAACACCCCGTGTTTTTATTAATACTAATTAATTATTTTAACAAAATTCTTAAATTAAAATTTATATGATTTAACTTTTATTCAATTACTTTGAAAACGCGGCTGGAAAATTTCTTTTGAATAAACTTTCTCAAATACATTTCTAATTAAACCTTCTTGATTTTATAATATAACTTGTATTATATTTTTATTTCTAAAATACCTTCTAACTAAAACTTTATTTCAATTGGTTTTATTAAACTTAGTAAATTGCGTTTTAATTTAAAAATTATTATTACTTGAATAAATATAATCTTATTGAAATGTATCTTGCAAATTAGCAGACCGTTTGAAAATCTGTAAGACCGTAACAAAATTTGTAACTAATATTTTTATATACCATTTAATTTTAAAATATAAGTTTAAAGATATAGAAAATAAAAATAGAACTACAACGAAATATGTTATAAATAATACATTTTATAAAATTAAAGTTTATAAATAAGAGCGATTGAAACAGAGCAAATCGTAAATTAAACCCTTGGACTACCATCACCCACGTATACTCCTCTCCCCTCCATTCATTTTTTTTGTTTCTGATATTTTATACCTTATCTTCTTCCTCCCTCTTTCTCTTTAACTAAATTAAAAAAAAAAAAAAAAAAAAAACAAAACAAATAACAGGCAACAACAACAGATCAACGACAACATCAACACACAACAAGAAGTCGACATCAACAACACGAACCGACAACAACACAACAATGACGACCTTAACAACAGCAACACAGGACCACGGTGGTCACCACCGTGCGCCACCACCAGAGCCGCCATTAATGGCGAGCTCGAGCTCAGTCACCTAGCACCACCACCGTCCTCCTTTTCTCTCCCTTTTCGAGTCTCCCCTGCCCTCGACGTCACCACCACCGGGTCACCACCGTCGAGCCACGTCGCCTGCCGCCATCTCCCTCCACCTCAGGCCACCTCCTTCCTCGGCCAACACCACCACCGTGTCCTTTGCCTCCCCTGTTCTCGGCCTCTCCCCTGCTCTCTTCTTCTTCCTCTCCTCCCGCCTGAAACCGCCTTGCTCGCCGGAGTTTTGTCCACGTGAACCACTGACGACCCTCACCACCGTCGCCGGAACACCGTCCACCGGTGTTACCCTTGTTCTCTTCTCTCGCCTTCCCCTGCCTCCTCTGTTCGCCTCTGCTCTCCCTTCTCCTCGGTCCCCATCATCACCGAGACACCACCGTCCTTTTGTTTTCATTTTTGGTGAGCCCCTTTCGATTTCAATTTTATGATTTCCGTTAGTTTTCGGTTTCGACTTTATGTCGTCGATTAAGTAATTATCGACTTAATATTTGCATCTCGTTTTCCGGTCACTTCGCCGGAGTTATCTCTGAAGCTACCTTCGTCTCTCTCTTCGTCTTCCCGTCAGGTTTCTCGGATGGTATTCAAACCCACCGAGGTCACCGCTGCCGTGTTTATTTGGTGAGCTTCTTTCATTTTCAGTTAAACATTTTCCATTCTTTATTATATTAGCTCATTTCGATTTCAGTTTAAGATTTTTGTTCCTTATTATATCGTCTTAATTGCGCTTGCTCATAATTCATTTTCTTCCTCACCCATCTTGAACGGTCAGTTCTGTCTACGTTTGAGTTTCTTTCTCGGAGTCGGGACGCTATTGTCATGCTTGGAAATCAGTTGGGTTGTATTTTATTTGGAGGCCCTCAGTTCGTGTGCCAAATTTAGGTGACTCGATTTCTTCCTCAAAATCTCTAACAATTAACGTTTTGGTTTTATTTTAATTAATCTGTTATTAAAAGTGAGCTAGTATGCATTAGGCACTTATACCTCCGTGCAGTTTATTTAATAACTTTGTATGATTAGCTATAGTATGAAATTGAGTGTTAATTTAGGTTATAATATAATGTTGAATTGAATTGTGAAATATGATATTTATATGATTTTGTGATAATATGTTTTGGTTAAAAATGTGTTGTTGAATTATTGTTGAATTTATTTGTAATATGTCATGTTAAAATTATATGTTTTGTGTAAATTAAAATATATAAAATTTATGTATCACAAGTATAATATGTGACCAAAATATTATTAAATAAGTTAAGTAAATAAATTAAAGTAATATAACTTATCTATCGTCACTAAAAAGTTAAATCGAAATATAACTAAAAATGAAGAATTAAGTTAAAAGAGTGTTAAGTTTAAATTAATATTAAATCAAACTAAAAGTAAAAATATAAATTAAGTTACTCATATTAAAGTTTCTAAAATAAATAATTATATAAAAAGTCATATATCACATTTAATATAAAGATTACTTTATTAAAACTTTAAAGTTTACAATGAACTTAAAATATACTAAATAAGTATTTAGTTAAAATAATAATAAGAAATTGGGTACTTTAAGGTTTAAAATGAATCTAAGTAAAACTATTACTAAATAAAGCTAAAAATTAGAATCACAAATAAAAATTAACTAAAAGGTAAATTGTTAATATCATAATAATATATAAAGGTTGACTAAAAATTTACTAAGTATAGTTATATAAAAATTATGAATAATATATTTATATATATAAATACAAAACCTAACTAAGATTTTGAATTATAAAGTTTTTGACATTTTTAAAAGTTATAAATAATTAAGTGAATTAAACTTAAGTGAATATTACTAAAATTTAAATATTAATAATCTCACGATCGAGTTATTAAATCACCTAATACGACTACGTAAGAGTTACATAAATAAAATCAATTCAGAAATTAGGCCACCTAAACGAATAGTTCCTAAATGTCATTATATAAGATTTTATTAAAAACACTAAATTGTGCTAAGTATCATCAAGATATGTTTACAATTTATAATGAATGTTAAAACTACTAAATCACTAAACAGTTTACAATTTAAATAAAAAGAAGACATAAATGGGAGTTATAATGAAAATCAATTATTTATATCACTAATCACTAATCACTAATCTACTTTAAATTACTTATAGTTTAAATGAAACTTAATCAAGCTTATAATAAAATGAACTATTATTATTTACTAAAATACTCCCTCCATTCTTGCCATTTAGCCCCCTTCCCTTTTTCACCATTTTTAAGAAAAAGTGGAAAAAGTGGGGTAGAGTGAAGAAAAAGTAGAATAGTTTAATTATAAAAAATTGGATGTGAGTGAGAAAAAGTAGGTATGTGTGAGAAAAAGTGGGGTAGGTTAGAGAAATTGTTACTGAAAAAGGTAATGGGGCTAATTGGAAAAAATTTCCAAAAAAGGTATATGGGGCTAATTGGAAAGAAGGGAGGGAGTATAAACTAATAATACGTACAAGTATAAGAATACGCATACGTCTAAAAATACGAGGAATAGTAAATACGATGAATAGTAAATACGATGAATAGTAATGTAACACCCCGTGTTTTTCTTAATAGTAATTAATTATTTTAACAAAATTCTTAAATTTAAAATTTATATAAATTAACTTTTATTCAATTACTTCAAAAACGCGGCTGAAAAATTTTGTTCGAATAAGCATCCTCAAGATTTTTCTAGTTAAACTTTCTTGATTTTATATTAACTTGTATTATATTTTTATTTCTAAAATACTTGTCGAACTAGAACTTTATTTCAATTGGTTTTATTAAACTTAATAAATTTGCGCTTTAATTCAAAAATTATTATTTCTTGAATAAATATAATTTTATTGAGGTGTATCTTGCAAATTAGCAGACCATTTGAAAATCTGTGAGACCGTAATAGAATTTGTAACTAATAATTTTTATAAACAGTTTAATTTTAAAATATAAGTTTATTGATATAAATAATAAAAATAAAATTATAACTAAATAATTTTCAACATAATATATTTTATAAAATATAAAAGTTTATAAATAAGAGTAAATAAAACGGAGCAAATAAATGAAACAGACCCAATAATACTCCCAAGTATGTCGGTACACATACTCCTTCACTTTTTGGATATTTTCTTTGTCTTTGACTTCCTCAGCACCCCTTATAACTCCCTCTCATTTTCTGATCTTCTTCTTCCTCATACCCTCCTTCCTTCTTCATTTTTTTTTAAATAATAAAATAAAAATAAAACAAAAACAAAAACAACAACAATAATAACAACAACGACGCAGCAGCAACAACAAAACAAATCAACAACAACCACAACACAACGGCAACAACGACGGCAACAATAGCAGCCCCCCACTGAGCCGCCTGGAACCACCTCCGGAGCCACCGTGACCACCACCGTTGCCTCCCTCTCTCCCCTGTTTTCTTCTCTTCTCGGCCCTGTTCTTTTCCCTTCTCGCCTTCCCTGTTTTCGGCCACCATGGCCATGGTCACCGGAGCTCTGACCTCCGTCAATCACCACCGTGAGCCACACCACCACCATGGCCGTGCTCTGCCGCCTCCATTTGGTGAGCCCCCTATTTACTTCAATTTTTCGATTTCAATTCGTTTTCATTTCGAGTTTATTTTGTCGATTAAGTAATTATCGACTTAATACTCGCATCTCGTTTTCCGGTCACTTCGCCGGAGTTCAACCCATCAAACGGCCACGTACTCTTGTGCTCCCCTGTTTCGACCGCATACCACCATCACCGTGGGCGTGCTCTACGCTCGTCTCGCCTCCCCGCTCTTCCTCGACCTGGATGCCCACCACCGTGGCCCTGCCCACCGTAGCCCTGCCCACCGTGGCCCTGTGCTCTACCTTGCCGTCGTATTCTAATCGTCGGTCACTAATGACGTGACCTCATTTCCCGAGATCGCTGTTTATTTCATGAGAATTATTTCGGCTCCATCGCTTTTGAGTTTGGGTCCGAGGACTGGAAATGGGTTGGATTTATTTTGTTTCATTCGGAGGCCTCAGTTCGTGTGCCAAAATTTAGGTGACTCGATTCTTCCTCGAAATCTCTAACTTAAACACATTGGTTTTATTTTAATTTTGTGATTCAAAGTGAGCTAGTATGCATTAGACACGTATGAGTCCCGTTTCAGTTTAATTTGATAACTTTGTATGATTCGCTATAGTATGAAATTGGGTGTTAATTTTAGTTATAATATAATGTTGAATTGAATTGTGAAATATGATATTTATATGATTTTGTGAAATTATATTTTGGGTGAAAATGTGTTGTGAATTATTGTTGAATTATATGTAATATTATCATGTTAAAATTATTTGTTATGTGTAAATTAAAATATATAAAGTTTGTGTATCACAAGTATAAAATAAGACTAAAAATATTATTAACCTAACTTAAGTAAATAAACTTAATAAATATAAAACCATTCATAGTCGTAAAAATATTTGTCGTCACTAAAAAGTTAAATCGAAATATAACTAAAAATGAAGAATTAAGTTAAAAGAGTATTAAGTGAAATTAGTATTTAAATAAGTTTAAAGGTAAAAACATAAGTTAATTGCTACTCGTATAAAAATTTCTAATATAAATAGTTTTATAAAATGTCATATATCACATTTAATATAAAGATTACCTTGTTAAAATTATAAAGTTTACAATGAACTTAAAATATACTAAATGAATATTTGGTTAAAATAATAAAAAGAAATTGGGTACTTTGAAACTTAAAATGAATCTAAGTAAAACTATTATTGAATAAAGTTAATAATTAGTATCACAAATAAGAATTTACTAAAAGGGTGAATTATTAAGATCATATAAAGATCGACTAAAATTTTACTAAGTAAAGTTAATAAAAATTATGAATGATATATATTTATATATATAAATACAAAACCGAACTAAAATTGAAACTATAAAGAGTATGACATTTTAAAAAGTTATGAAAAATTAAATAAATTAAACTTAAGTGAATGGTACTAAAATATAAATATTAATAATCTCACGTATTAAGTCACCTAATACGACTACGTAAAAGTTACATAAATAAAATCAATTCAGAAATTAGGCCACCTAAACGAATAGTTCCTAAATGTCATTATATTAGATTTTATTAAAAATTACTAAAGTTTGCTAAGTATCATTAAGATACTTTTACAAGTTAAAGTAAATGTTAAAACTACTAAATCGCTAAACACTTTACAATTTAAATAAAAGGAAGAAATAAATGTGAGTTATAAATGCAATTCAATTATTTATATTACTAATCACTAATCTACTTTAATTTACTTAAAGTTTAAATGAAACTAAATCATACTTAATCGAACTATTATTAGATTACTAAAATACAAAATAAAAATACGCATACGTATAAAAATACGTATAAATACAAAGTATAAGAATACACACAAGTATAAAAATACACATAAGTATAAACACAGAATGGTTTAACTTACTTAAAAATCTAAATGTAATACAAAAATAAAATAAGAATCAATAAAATAGCAAAGTTTTAACAATTACTTAAAATAAACATAAATAAAATAATAAGTGGGCATGTTAAGAAGAATATCAATATATACTTCAAATAAAATACCTTACTTGCTCTGTTTATATGAGATCATGTGGTACGTTATATTTAATTATAAAAGTTTGACGATATATTTAAGTTTCCGAATTGTCACTTGATTTGAATAAACGAGGAAATAAGAATTGAGAAAAACGAGCTACTTGAATAAAATACTAGGATTGTTCGCCATGTTGCGACTCTTGAAATTCGAAGTTAACGAGGTAGCTGTCTATGGGGACTTGGGCTCCCTCCCTGAGTTGCCCAAGGCTATTCAACGATCTTAAGATTGCTGTTTGACGTGTGGTATCAACCTCAGGGATGGGGCATACTTGATACTTCCGCGGGCCCATAGAATAGTAATTGGAAACGCCAACCCCATCCGGGGGTACCCGTCTCTGGTGATAGTCGAACTTTTTCGTCGGTGATACCTTTTGAATAGCGAATAAGTATGATCCTCGATAGGTAGTGTATGCATACATTAGACAAGGGATTGAATCATCCTTATTACCTTAGATATCTTTAAGCCTGGTAGTCACGTCCAAGTTATGTTGGCCTACCGCCATCAAGCGGATTATGTCTGCATGCTTCCGCCTTACTAACGAAGACTCATTAGTCAATGGATGTTGAATGTATTTCCTTGTTTTGATTGGTTATTGCCTGAATGACGTTGTTATGAGTTTGAAATTGCCTTGTTGAGTATGATTGTTGAGGAATGTTATATACTATGAGAATTGTTGTATGCACGTATTTGAATCATTATAATCCCTCGTGCTACGTGAGATATTGCATGATTGTTCACGACTATATGTTTATTGAATTGATTACGACTTACGCATATATCTTGATTGCTATGATTTAAGTTTTATATATATATTACGATGTTATATGAATTGAGATAATAATTAAGTTTATATATTGTGTTCTATAAATTGAAATGTTTTAAGTTTCGTTTATCATGTTGTATGAGATTTAAATATCTATATGTGAGAACTGATATTATATGCTAATTGTCCAATTTTATTGAAATATGCGGCTGCTGGAGTTATACGCGTTTAGTGCTGCCAAGTTACTTTTAATCATAGGTTAAATAAACCAAAACTTTGGTTTAGAGGTTGTTGGTTAGAACAGTCACTTCAGCCTCGAGCGGGAGATCCTCCTATTTTGTGTTTTTGTCTCCGCTTCTGAACTTCTCGAGACTCAGGATTATCGGGACGATTAGGATGTTTCGTTTGTTTCCTTTGAGAGATTGTAATATATATTTGTATCCTATGCCATTTGAATGTAATTTAATTAACATCCGGCATGTATTAGACTTAATTAATTTTCCGCCTTAGTTTAATTAAGTCACGAAAAACCGGGTTGTTACAGTTGGTATCAAAGCTGTCTTGCGACCGTGAGTAACTTAATAGTTATCTCATCTAGCGAGAAGACACCTGGGCTAGACATACATATTAATATATATGTCCGGCATAGACTTATAGGATCAAATAATGAATTAGAAATCTTAGATCGCTAAATTATAACGTAGAACGCTTTAAATGTGAGAGTGGGTAGAAATATTAAGGTTTGACCGACTGACCTAAATTTTAGAATTTTCGACCGTCATTCAACCTCGATAGATTTTTATTTTTCTTTTCTTGCCTGCTAAGTGCTCTATGACTAATCTTTTTGACTAACAAGTCTTCTTTACTAACGTTACCAAAAATCGAGACGTATAAATCGAAGACGAGATGTCAAGAACTCAAGCACATACAAATGAACGCATCAAGAATCGAACGATCTGAAAAGACGTTCTAGACCTCGAAGAATTCTATTGCCTTGAAGACCTCTATAACTTTCTCTAACACCCATATTCATCTCTTCCTAACTTATTCAAAAAGAAAATTTTAATCGATCTATTTAAATTAATTTCTTCTTTTGAAGTAAAATTTTCCTAACTTAAACTCTTATAATGAAATCTTCCTTTTGAAATTACCTCTTTTCATTTCTCGCAAATATAATACTTGAATACAAGACCAGAAGCGCATGCGAAAAGACGTATCAAGAATCACGCTATCCAAGACAATTTTCAAGACATCGAAGATTTCTTTAGCATTGAAGATTTCTAAAGCTATATCAAAATCGATCTCTAATGATCACCATCATTTCAACGCTGATTAATTTCCTAATATTTAATCTCACTATGATCTTAGTGTTCCCTTTTATATTTTAAACTCCTGACGTAAAAGAATTCACTCGATTATATTTCAACCTCATAAAAATTTTAACTGCTTCGAAATTGTTGATTTCCTAAATCAATAAATCTTATTAACTAAATTCTTAAAATGATTTTTTTTTTTTATCTTTCTCTTTAATCTAGTAAATTATATCATCTTCGCTTTTGAATTTCGTAAACTCCTTAATCTTTATACTCAAAAAAAAAAAAAACTTTCGAACTTGATTACTTCGTTCTTTTGACCCCTTACAATTAATTTTAGTTTCTAAAATTTCTAATCTTGAAATCTATCTATAATACTTACTAATTGAATTCATAAAGTTAATTTTCATTTGTTCTTTTCAATCTCAAATAAAAATGACTTTATATTTCCTTTGTAATTTCGTTAACTTTTTATTCAACCTCTTAAACGTACTTCCTTGTTATAAAATGTTTGAACTGTTAAATTATAATTTCTACGAAGTACTTATTAACCTTATACGATGAAGTTTCGTCTATTGCCTTCATTTCTGAAATTCTTTTCTTTATATTTTAAATAGCTTTTGAACTTGTCCTATCTATATTACATTTATCTCTCGTCAAAATATACATACATATATCATATTTTCTCTTTATATAACCCCTTATTATAAATTTCGAATCATATCCTAAATATGATTTATAACATTTCTGTTTCACCTAATAACATTATAATAATAAATTTTATGAAAATGGGCTATATCAACAAGGTTATCCAAAATTTTCTAAAATTTTATTTATCATTCAACGATAACCTGAATTTCCTTAATTTCATTAAAGCTCACAGTTTTCTTATGATCACTACGACTTTTAAATATTTTCCCTAAATGCCACTTTTCATAAGGCTATATGTCTTATGTATGTGATCATTAAAAGTAGCAAAAATAATATTATGTATATACGTTTAAAACTTCTTAAGGGGGTAGGACAATAATTTGATTATGTTAAAATCCTAACTAAATCATAAAACTTCTTTATTTCAACCTATTTTAAGGTTAACATTTATTTTAAATATAAATAAATTGTTTTTATTCTTAAAACGCTTATTATTTTTAATTTAAGTTAATTCCGTACAAAACTTCTAGGCCCTACCCTTTTGAAAACCTCTTTCTCGCTGATTTTGAAAACAACAATGCAGCAACATTTCGATATTAGTTCGAAAAAGAAGTATTTATATTATTAAATTATTAAATTCATCAATCTTTCCTTTGTAGAAAATTCATACCCAATCAAAGGGAATGTTAATATCCTAATTCCAAAAATCTCGATGTTTTCACTAACTGTCTAGTTCTATCTCGACAGTTATCCATCCTATTCAAGTTTCGGGGACGAAACTTTTCTTAAGGGGGTAGGATTGTAACACCCCGTGTTTTTCTTAATAGTAATTAATTATTTTAACAAAATTCTTAAATTTAAAATTTATATAAATTAACTTTTATTCAATTACTTCAAAAACGCGGCTGAAAAATTTTGTTCGAATAAGCATCCTCAAGATTTTTCTAGTTAAACTTTCTTGATTTTATATTAACTTGTATTATATTTTTATTTCTAAAATACTTGTCGAACTAGAACTTTATTTCAATTGGTTTTATTAAACTTAATAAATTTGCGCTTTAATTCAAAAATTATTATTTCTTGAATAAATATAATTTTATTGAGGTGTATCTTGCAAATTAGCAGACCATTTGAAAATCTGTGAGACCGTAATAGAATTTGTAACTAATAATTTTTATAAACAGTTTAATTTTAAAATATAAGTTTATTGATATAAATAATAAAAATAAAATTATAACTAAATAATTTTCAACATAATATATTTTATAAAATATAAAAGTTTATAAATAAGAGTAAATAAAACGGAGCAAATAAATGAAACAGACCCAATAATACTCCCAAGTATGTCGGTACACATACTCCTTCACTTTTTGGATATTTTCTTTGTCTTTGACTTCCTCAGCACCCCTTATAACTCCCTCTCATTTTCTGATCTTCTTCTTCCTCATACCCTCCTTCCTTCTTCATTTTTTTTTTAAATAATAAAATAAAAATAAAACAAAAACAAAAACAACAACAATAATAACAACAACGACGCAGCAGCAACAACAAAACAAATCAACAACAACCACAACACAACGGCAACAACGACGGCAACAATAGCAAACCCCAATCGAGCCGCTCGAACCACCTCCGAGCCACCGTGACCACCACCGCGTTGCCTCCTCTCCCCCTGTTTTCTTCTCTTCTCGCCTGTTCTTTTCCCTTCTCGCCTTCCCTGTTTCGGCCACCATGGCCATGGTCACCGAGCTCGACCTCAGTCAATCACCACCGTGAGCCACACCACCACCATGGCCGTGCTCTGCGCCTCCATTTGGTGAGCCCCTATTTACTTCAATTTTTCGATTTCAATTGCTTTCATTTCGAGTTTATTTTGTCGATTAAGTAATTATCGACTTAATACTCGCATCTCGTTCAGGTCACTTCACGAGTTCAACCCATCAAACGGCCACGCACTCTTGTGCTCCTGTTTTACGACCGTCTGACCACCATCACCGTGGGCGTGCTCATTACGCTTCGTCTCGCCTCCCCGCCCTTCCTCGACCTCGGGATGACCACCACCGTGGCCACCTTGCCCACCGTAGCCCACCGCAGTACCTGTGCTCTACCTTGCCGTCGTATTCTAATCGTCGGTCACTAATGACGTGACCTCATTTCCCGAGATCGCTGTTTATTTCATGAGAATTATTTCGGCTCCATCGCTTTTGAGTTTGGGTCCGAGGACTGGAAATGGGTTGGATTTATTTTGTTTCATTCGGAGGCCTCAGTTCGTGTGCCAAAATTTAGGTGACTCGATTCTTCCTCGAAATCTCTAACTTAAACACTTTGGTTTTATTTTAATTTTGTGATTCAAAGTGAGCTAGTATGCATTAGACACGTATGAGTCCCGTTTCAGTTTAATTTGATAACTTTGTATGATTCGCTATAGTATGAAATTGGGTGTTAATTTTAGTTATAATATAATGTTGAATTGAATTGTGAAATATGATATTTATATGATTTTGTGAAATTATATTTTGGGTGAAAATGTGTTGTGAATTATTGTTGAATTATATGTAATATTATCATGTTAAAATTATTTGATATGTGTAAATTAAAATATATAAAGTTTGTGTATCACAAGTATAAAATAAGACTAAAAATATTATTAACCGACTTAAGTAAATAAACTTAATAAATATAAAACCATTCATAGTCGTAAAAATATTTGTCGTCACTAAAAAGTTAAATCGAAATATAACTAAAAATGAAGAATTAAGTTAAAAGAGTATTAAGTGAAATTAGTATTTAAATAAGTTTAAAGGTAAAAACATAAGTTAATTGCTACTCGTATAAAAATTTCTAATATAAATAGTTTTATAAAATGTCATATATCACATTTAATATAAAGATTACCTTGTTAAAATTATAAAGTTTACAATGAACTTAAAATATACTAAATGAATATTTGGTTAAAATAATAAAAAGAAATTGGGTACTTTGAAACTTAAAATGAATCTAAGTAAAACTATTATTGAATAAAGTTAATAATTAGTATCACAAATAAGAATTTACTAAAAGGGTGAATTATTAAGATCATATAAAGATCGACTAAAATTTTACTAAGTAAAGTTAATAAAAATTATGAATGATATATATTTATATATAAATACAAAACCGAACTAAAATTGAAACTATAAAGAGTATGACATTTTAAAAAGTTATGAAAAATTAAATAAATTAAACTTAAGTGAATGGTACTAAAATATAAATATTAATAATCTCACGTATTAAGTCACCTAATACGACTACGTAAAAGTTACATAAATAAAATCAATTCAGAAATTAGGCCACCTAAACGAATAGTTCCTAAATGTCATTATATTAGATTTTATTAAAAATTACTAAAGTTTGCTAAGTATCATTAAGATACTTTTACAAGTTAAAGTAAATGTTAAAACTACTAAATCGCTAAACACTTTACAATTTAAATAAAAGGAAGAAATAAATGTGAGTTATAAATGCAATTCAATTATTTATATTACTAATCACTAATCTACTTTAATTTACTTAAAGTTTAAATGAAACTAAATCATACTTAATCGAACTATTATTAGATTACTAAAATACAAAATAAAAATACATCATACGTATAAAAATACGTATAAATACAAAGTATAAGAATACACACAAGTATAAAAATACACATAAGTATAAACACAGAATGGTTTAACTTACTTAAAAATCTAAATGTAATACAAAAATAAAATAAGAATCAATAAAATAGCAAAGTTTTAACAATTACTTAAAATAAACATAAATAAAATAATAAGTGGGCATGTTAAGAAGAATATCAATATATACTTCAAATAAAATACCTTACTTGCTCTGTTTATATGAGATCATGTGGTACGTTATATTTAATTATAAAAGTTTGACGATATATTTAAGTTTCCGAATTGTCACTTGATTTGAATAAACGAGGAAATAAGAATTGAGAAAAACGAGCTACTTGAATAAAATACTAGGATTGTTCGCCATGTTGCGACTCTTGAAATTCGAAGTTAACGAGGTAGCTGTCTATGGGGACTTGGGCTCCCTCCCTGAGTTGCCCAAGGCTATTCAACGATCTTAAGATTGCTGTTTGACGTGTGGTATCAACCTCAGGGATGGGGCATACTTGATACTTCCGCGGGCCCATAGAATAGTAATTGGACACGCCAACCCCATCCGGGGGTACCCGTCTCTGGTGATAGTCGAACTTTTTCGTCGGTGATACCTTTTGAATAGCGAATAAGTATGATCCTCGATAGGTAGTGTATGCATACATTAGACAAGGGATTGAATCATCCTTATTACCTTAGATATCTTTAAGCCTGGTAGTCACGTCCAAGTTATGTTGGCCCTACCGGCTACTGCGCGGATTATGTCTGCATGCTTCCGCCTTACTAACGAAGACTCATTAGTCAATGGATGTTGAATGTATTTCCTTGTTTTGATTGGTTATTGCCTGAATGACGTTGTTATGAGTTTGAAATTGCCTTGTTGAGTATGATTGTTGAGGAATGTTATATACTATGAGAATTGTTGTATGCACGTATTTGAATCATTATAATCCCTCGTGCTACGTGAGATATTGCATGATTGTTCACGACTATATGTTTATTGAATTGATTACGACTTACGCATATATCTTGATTGCTATGATTTAAGTTTTATATATATATTACGATGTTATATGAATTGAGATAATAATTAAGTTTATATATTGTGTTCTATAAATTGAAATGTTTTAAGTTTCGTTTATCATGTTGTATGAGATTTAAATATCTATATGTGAGAACTGATATTATATGCTAATTGTCCAATTTTATTGAAATATCTGCATTCTTTGGAGTTATACGCGCGTTTAGTCTTTGCCAAGTTACTTTTAATCATAGGTTAAATAAACCAAAACTTTGGTTTAGAGGTTGTTGGTTAGAACAGTCACTTCCCGCCTCTGAGCGGGAGATCCTCCTATTTTGTGTTTTTGTCTCCGTTGCAGGAACTTCTCGAGACTCAGGATTATCGGGACGATTAGGATGTTTCGTTTGTTTCCTTTGAGAGATTGTAATATATATTTGTATCCTATGCCATTTGAATGTAATTTAATTAACATCCGGCATGTATTAGACTTAATTAATTTTCCGCCTTAGTTTAATTAAGTCACGAAAAACCGGGTTGTTACAAGTAAATACAATGAATAGTAAAATAATGAATAGTGAAAATATTTAAAATTTACGAACGGACTCAAAATAAATATCTAAGTCTTTCTATGTGTTCCTTTACGAAGAATCGCTAGAACTAATATTTCATTATACAAAGTTCGACGATATTATTTAAGTTTCAGAATTGTCACTTGATTTGAATAAACGAGGAAATAAGAAATTGAGAAAACGAACTACTTGATATAATACTTGGATTGTTCGCCATGTTGCGACTCTTGACTTTCGATGTTAACGAGGTAGCTGTCTATGGGGACTTGGGCTCCCTCCCAGAGTTGCCCAAGGCTATTCAACGATCTTAAGATTGCTGTTTGACGTGTGGTATCAACCTCAGGGATGGGGCATACTTGATACTTCCGCGGGCCCATAGAATAGTAATTGGAAAGCGCCATTCATCCGGTCCCCGTCTCTGGTGATAGTCGAACTTTTTCGTCGGTGATACCTTTTGAATAGCGAATAAGTATGATCCTCGATAGGTAGTGTATGCATACATTAGACAAGGGATTGAATCATCCTTATTACCTTAGATATCTTTAAGCCTGGTAGTCACGTCCAAGTTATGTTGGCCCTACTGCCATCAGCATGATTATGTCTGCATGCTTCCGCCTTACTAACGAAGACTCATTAGTCAACGTATGATGAATGCATTTCCTTGTTTTGATTTGATTATTGTCTGAATGATTGTTGATCCTAAGTGTTGAAATACGCCTTATTGAGAATGTTTATTTATAAGTGTTGTACGTTTTGTGATTTCATGTATACTCGTGTTTGAATCATCATGTTTCCTTACGTGTTCCTACTTGTTTACTTGCAATGTGCTTTATTCATTTACCTACTATGTTGCACATGTTTTAGAAATGCATATATCTTGATTTATATGATTTAAGTTTTTATTTATATTGCGAATGATATATGAATTGAGATGATATTTAAGTTTTTATATATCGTGTTTTATAAATTGAAATGTTTTAAGTTTTGTTTATCATGTTGTATGAGATTTGAATATCTATATGTGAGAAGCGATATTATATGCTATTTGTCCAATTTTATTAACATAAGGTGGCTACTGTAGTTATACGCGTTTAGTCTTTGCCAAGTTACTTTTAATCATAGGTTAAATAAACCAAAACTTTGGTTTAGAGGTTGTTAGTTAGAAACAGTCACTTCCGCCTCTGAGCGGGAGATCCTCCTATTTTGTGTTTTTGTCTCCGCTTGCAGGCAATTCTCGAGACTCAGGATTATCGGGATGATTAGGATGTTTCGTTTGTTTTCCTTGAGAGATTGTAATATATATTTGTATCCTATGCCATTTGAATGTAATTTAATTAACATCCGGCATGTATTAGACTTAATTAATTTTCCGCCTTAGTTTGATTAAGTCACGAAAAACCGGTTATTCTGATTGGTATCAAAGTCGTCTTGCGACCAGTGAATGACTTAAAGTTATCTCACATAGCGAGGCGACACTGAGCAGACATTCATATCATATGTCAGGCATAGACTTATAGGATCAAATAATGAATTAGAAATCCTAGATCGCTAAATAATAAATTAGATCACTTCAAATGTGAGAATGGGTAGAAATATAAGGATTGACCGACTGACCTAGATATAAGATTCTCGACCGTAATTCAACCTCGATAGATTTTTATTTCTTTTTCTTGCCTGCTAAGTGCTCTATGACTAAATTTTTTTGGCTAACAAGTCTCTTATATTAACGTTACAAAAAATTCGAGACGTATAAATCGAAGACTAGACGACAAGAAGTCAAGCACTTGCAAATGGACGCCTCGAGAGTTAAACGATCTGAAGCGACTCTCTGGACCTGGAAGAAACCCATTGATTTGAAGACCTCTATAACTTTCTCAAACATCCTTATTAACTAAATTATTATTCATCTCTTCCTAACTTATTCAAAAGAAAAATTTTAATCGATCCATTTAAATTATTTTCTTCTTTTGAAATAAAATCTGCCTAACTTATACTTTTATAATGAAACCTTCCTTCTGAAATTACCTCTGTTCATTTCTCGCAAATATAAGACCTGAAGACAAGATCTGAAACGCGTGCAGAGAGGCGTATCAAGGATTGTGCTATCTAAGACAACTTCCAAGACATCGAAGACTTAATTAGCATTGAGAATTTCTGCAATCTTATCAAATCGTTCTTTAAATATCAAACGCTCTTCCTTTTCAGATTTTCTTATATTTAATCTCTCCATGATTTTATTGTTCCTTTTACATTTTAAATTCCCTATCAAAAAGAAGTTAACTCAATGATTTTACAACCTCGTAAAAATTTTAACTCTTCCAAAATTGTTGATTCCTAATTCAATAATTCCCAATAACTGACTTCTTAAAAATGATTTTCATCTCTTCCTTTTGATCTCGTAAAATTTTATTACCTTTGCCTTCGAATTTCGCAAACCCCTTATCCTTTAAATTTAAATATTTATAACTTGATTAGTTTTCAAAATCTTAGCCTTACTATCTCATTTTAAATTTTTAACATCATAAATTCCTAACTACCTTTGAAAATTTACCTTCGTATTCCACATTTAAAACACCTTCGAAAATCATTCTTTTGTTTCGCAAAATTTTTATTTTCATAGTTCTAAATACCTTTGAGATTTGGTTGTTTTAAATTGCTTATTCTTATTTTATACACTTTTGAACTTTATTATTTTTCAGTTCCATATATATATTATTACCTTCGTGTAAATTTTCATCCGTTTTAAAACTTATAGTTTTCTACGTATTGATCACTAAATTGGTTTTCGTATTCTCACATCCCATCATAAAATTTCCTATTTCTTAATTTTAGATAATTTTGAAACTTATTTGTTTCGACCTCCTTATCTTTAAATTTTAAATAGCTTTTGAACTTGTCCTATCTATATTACATTTATCTCTCGTCAAAATATACATACATATATCATATTTTCTCTTTATATAACCCCTTATTATAAATTTCGAATCATATCCTAAATATGATTTATAACATTTCTGTCTCACCTAATAACATTATAATAATAAATTTTATGAAAATGGGCTATATCAACAAGGTTATCCATAATTTTCTAAAATTTTATTTATCATTCAACGATAACCTGAATTTCCTTAATTTCATTAAAGCTCATATTTTAATTATGATCACGACGACTTTTACATAATTTCCCTAAATGCCGTTTTCCTAAGGCTATATTTCATATACACGTGATCATTAAAAGTAACAAAAATAAAATTATGTATATACGTTTAAAACTTCTTAAGGGGGTAGGACTATAATTTGATTTTATTAAAGTCCAATTTAAATTTTAAAATTTCCTATTTCAACCTATTTTAAGGTTAACATTTATTTTAAAATTTAAATAAATTGTTTTTATTCTTAAAATGCTTATTATTTTTATTTAATTTAATTCCGTACAAAACTTCTAGGCCCTACCTTTTTGAAAACGTCTTTCACGTATATTTTGAAAATGTCATTGCAGCAACATTTAAATGATAATTCGAAAAAGAATTATTTATGTTATTAAGTTATTAAATTCTTCAATCTTTCATTTTTAGAAAATTCATACCCAATCATGAGCAATATTAATATTCTAATTCCAAAAACATCAATGTTTACTCCAACTGCTTTTTAATCTCGAGCAGTTATCCATCCTAATCAAGTTTCGGGGACGAAACTTTTCTTAAGGGGGTAGGATTGTAACACCCCGTGTTTTTATTAATACTAATTAATTATTTTAACAAAATTCTTAAATTAAAATTTATATGATTTAACTTTTATTCAATTACTTTGAAAACGCGGCTGAAAAATTTCTTTTGAATAAACTTTCTCAAATACATTTCTAATTAAACCTTCTTGATTTTATAATATAACTTGTATTATATTTTTATTTCTAAAATACCTTCGAACTAAAACTTTATTTCAATTGGTTTTATTAAACTTAGTAAATTGCGTTTTAATTTAAAAATTATTATTACTTGAATAAATATAATCTTATTGAAATGTATCTTGCAAATTAGCAGACCGTTTGAAAATCTGTAAGACCGTAACAAAATTTGTAACTAATATTTTTATATACCATTTAATTTTAAAATATAAGTTTAAAGATATAGAAAATAAAAATAGAACTACAACGAAATATGTTATAAATAATACATTTTATAAAATTAAAGTTTATAAATAAGAGCGATTGAAACAGAGCAAATCGTAAATTAAACCCTTGGACTACCATCACCCACGTATACTCCTCTCCCCTCCATTCATTTTTTTTGTTTCTGATATTTTATACCTTATCTTCTTCCTCCCTCTTTCTCTTTAACTAAATTAATAAAAAAAAAACCAAAACAAATAACAGGCAACAACAACAAATCAACGACAACATCAACACACAACAAGAAGTCGACATCAACAACACAAACCGACAACAACACAACAATGACGACCTTAACAACAGCAACACAGGACCACGGTGGTCACCACCGTGCGCCACCACTAGAGCTGCCATTAATGGCGAGCTCGAGCTCAGTCACCTAGCACCACCACCGTCCTCCTTTTCTCTCCCTTTTCGAGGCTCCCCTGCCCTCGACGTCACCACCACCGGGTCACCACCGTCGAGCCACGTCGCCTGCCGCCATCTCCCTCCACCTCAGGCCACCTCCTTCCTCAGCCAACACCACCACCGTGTCCTTTGCCTCCCCTGTTCTCGGCCTCTCCCCTGCTCTCTTCTTCTTCCTCTTCTCCCGCCTGAAACCGCCTTGCTCGCCGGAGTTTTGTCTACGTGAACCACTGACGGCCCTCACCACCGTCGCCGGAACACCGTCCACCGGTGTTACCCTTGTTCTCTTCTCTCGCCTTCCCCTGCCTCCTCTGTTCGCCTCTGCTCTCCCTTCTCCTCGGTCCCCATCATCACCGAGACACCACCGTCCTTTTGTTTTCATTTTTGGTGAGCCCCTTTCGATTTCAATTTTATGATTTCCGTTAGTTTTCGGTTTCGACTTTATGTCGTCGATTAAGTAATTATCGACTTAATATTTGCATCTCGTTTTCCGGTCACTTCGCCGGAGTTATCTCTGAAGCTACCTTCGTCTCTCTCTTCGTCTTCCCGTCAGGTTTCTCGGATGGTATTCAAACCCACCGAGGTCACCGCTGCCGTGTTTATTTGGTGAGCTTCTTTCATTTTCAGTTAAACATTTTCCATTCTTTATTATATTAGCTCATTTCGATTTCAGTTTAAGATTTTTGTTCCTTATTATATCGTCTTAATTGCGCTTGCTCATAATTCATTTTCTTCCTCACCCATCTTGAACGGTCAGTTCTGTCTACGTTTGAGTTTCTTTCTCGGAGTCGGGACGCTATTGTCATGCTTGGAAATCAGTTGGGTTGTATTTTATTTGGAGGCCCTCAGTTCGTGTGCCAAATTTAGGTGACTCGATTTCTTCCTCAAAATCTCTAACAATTAACGTTTTGGTTTTATTTTAATTAATCTGTTATTAAAAGTGAGCTAGTATGCATTAGGCACTTATACCTCCCGTACCAGTTTATTTAATAACTTTGTATGATTAGCTATAGTATGAAATTGAGTGTTAATTTCAGTTATAATATAATGTTGAATTGAATTGTGAAATATGATATTTATATGATTTTGTGATAATATGTTTTGGTTAAAAATGTGTTGTTGAATTATTGTTGAATTTATTTGTAATATGTCATGTTAAAATTATATGTTTTGTGTAAATTAAAATATATAAAATTTATGTATCACAAGTATAATATGTGACCAAAATATTATTAAATAAGTTAAGTAAATAAATTAAAGTAATATAACTTATCTATCGTCACTAAAAAGTTAAATCGAAATATAACTAAAAATGAAGAATTAAGTTAAAAGAGTGTTAAGTTTAAATTAATATTAAATCAAACTAAAAGTAAAAATATAAATTAAGTTACTCATATTAAAGTTTCTAAAATAAATAATTATATAAAAAGTCATATATCACATTTAATATAAAGATTACTTTATTAAAACTTTAAAGTTTACAATGAACTTAAAATATACTAAATAAGTATTTAGTTAAAATAATAATAAGAAATTGGGTACTTTAAGGTTTAAAATGAATCTAAGTAAAACTATTACTAAATAAAGCTAAAAATTAGAATCACAAATAAAAATTAACTAAAAGGTAAATTGTTAATATCATAATAATATATAAAGGTTGACTAAAAATTTACTAAGTATAGTTATATAAAAATTATGAATAATATATTTATATATATAAATACAAAACCTAACTAAGATTTTGAATTATAAAGTTTTTGACATTTTTAAAAGTTATAAATAATTAAGTGAATTAAACTTAAGTGAATATTACTAAAATTTAAATATTAATAATCTCACGATCGAGTTATTAAATCACCTAATACGACTACGTAAGAGTTACATAAATAAAATCAATTCAGAAATTAGGCCACCTAAACGAATAGTTCCTAAATGTCATTATATTAGATTTTATTAAAAACACTAAATTGTGCTAAGTATCATCAAGATATGTTTACAATTTATAATGAATGTTAAAACTACTAAATCACTAAACAGTTTACAATTTAAATAAAAAGAAGACATAAATGGGAGTTATAATGAAAATCAATTATTTATATCACTAATCACTAATCACTAATCTACTTTAAATTACTTATAGTTTAAATGAAACTTAATCAAGCTTATAATAAAATGAACTATTATTATTTACTAAAATATAAACTAATAATACGTACAAGTATAAGAATACACATACGTCTAAAAATACGAGGAATAGTAAATACGATGAATAGTAAATACGATGAATAGTAAATACAATGAATAGTAAAATAATGAATAGTGAAAATATTTAAAATTTACGAACGGACTCAAAATAAATATCTAAGTCTTTCTATGTGTTCTGCTTACCTGAAGAACTGCTAGAACTAATATTTCATTATACAAAGTTCGACGATATTATTTAAGTTTCAGAATTGTCACTTGATTTGAATAAACGAGGAAATAAGAAATTGAGAAAACGAACTACTTGATATAATACTTGGATTGTTCGCCATGTTGCGACTCTTGACTTTCGATGTTAACGAGGTAGCTGTCTATGGGGACTTGGGCTCCCTCCCAGAGTTGCCCAAGGCTATTCAACGATCTTAAGATTGCTGTTTGACGTGTGGTATCAACCTCAGGGATGGGGCATACTTGATACTTCCGCGGGCCCATAGAATAGTAATTGGAAACGCCCATTGTCAAGGTACCAGTCTCTGGTGATAGTCGAACTTTTTAAGTCGGTGATACCTTTTCAATTGCGAATAAGTATGATCCTCGATAGGTAGTGTATGCATACATTAGACAAGGGATTGAATCATCCTTATTACCTTAGATATCTTTAAGCCTGGTAGTCACGTCCAAGTTATGTTGGCCCTACCGGCTACTGCGCGGATTATGTCTGCATGCTTCCGCCTTACTAACGAAGACTCATTAGTCAACGTATGATGAATGCATTTCCTTGTTTTGATTTGATTATTGTCTGAATGATTGTTGATCCTAAGTGTTGAAATCCGCCTTATTGAGAATGTTTATTTATAAGTGTTGTACGTTTTGTGATTTCATGTATACTCGTGTTTGAATCATCATGTTTCCTTACGTGTTCCTACTTGTTTACTTGCAATGTGCTTTATTCATTTACCTACTATGTTGCACATGTTTTAGAAATGCATATATCTTGATTTATATGATTTAAGTTTTTATTTATATTGCGAATGATATATGAATTGAGATGATATTTAAGTTTTTATATATCGTGTTTTATAAATTGAAATGTTTTAAGTTTTGTTTATCATGTTGTATGAGATTTGAATATCTATATGTGAGAACTGATATTATATGCTATTTGTCCAATTTTATTAACATAAGGTGGCTACGGTAGTTATACGCGTTTCGTGCTGCCAAGTTACTTTTAATCATAGGTTAAATAAACCAAAACTTTGGTTTAGAGGTTGTTGGTTAGAACAGTCACTTCCCGCCTCTGAGCGGGAGATCCTCCTATTTTGTGTTTTTGTCTCCGTTGCAGGCAATTCTCGAGGCTCAGGATTATCGGGATGATTAGGATGTTTCGTTTGTTTTCCTTGAGAGATTGTAATATATATTTGTATCCTATGCCATTTGAATGTAATTTAATTAACATCTGGCATGTATTAGACTTAATTAATTTTCCGCCTTAGTTTGATTAAGTCACGAAAAACCGGGTTGTTACACGTGCTCTAGCTTGAGGTCGCCTTTAATGGTGACTTCGGTGGTGGTGTACGGTGGCTAAACTCCGACGTCGTAACCGAAACCGAAAAAGAAGAAAAGAACAGAGCAGAGAAAGGGAGGCTCGAGAGTGACAACAAGGCGGCGGCCATGGTGGTGGTGAGCACGGTGGTGGCTGTACGGTGATGACCACCGTGGTGGTGGTGTTGTTTGTTGATGTTGTTGTTGCCGTTGGGTTGTTGTTGCCGTTTGTTGTTGCTGTTGTTATTGTCGTGTTGTTTGTTGTTGGTTTTGTTGTTGTTGCCATTTTTATTATTATTATCATTATTATTATCATTATTGTTGTTGATGTTTTTGGTTTTGTTTGATTTTAATATAAAGAGGAAAATGAGAGAGAAGAGGAAGAAGAAGAAGGGGAGATGAAGGAGGCAGGAAACAAATGAGGGAAGTAGGTTAAAAAAAATAAAATATCCAAAATCAAGTGGGTGTTGTACCGACATACATGGGAGTGTTTTGGGTCTGTTTTATTTTGTTTGCTCTGTTTCATTTACTCTTATTTATAAACTTTTATATTTTATAAAATATACTATACTTTAAATTATTTGTTTTAAATTTTAGTTTCATCATTAGTATTATAAAATTTATAGTTCGAAAATATAAATGTATAAAAGTTGTCAGTTACAAATTGTATTATGGTCTCACAGATTTTCAAACGGTCTGCTTACTTGAAAGAATATGTTTCAATAAAATTATATTTATTCAAGTAATAATAATTTTTAAATTAAAACGCAAATTTATTAAGTTTAATAAAACCAAATGAAATAAAGTTTTAGTTCGACAGGTATTTTAGAAATAAAAATATAATATAAATTAATATAAAATCAAGAAAGTTTAATTAGAAAAGTCATGAGGATGTTTATTCGAACGAAATTTTTCAGCCACGTTTTCGAAACAAAGGAATAAAGATAAATTATATAAAATTTAATTTAATAATTTAGTTTAAATAATTAATTAGTGTTAATAAAAACACGGGGTGTTACAATCCTACCCCCTTAAGAAAAGTTTCGTCCCCGAAACTTGAATAGGATGGATAACTGCTCGAGACTAAAAAGCAGTTGGAGAAAACATCGAGGTTTTTGGAATTAGATTATAAATATTGCTCATGATTGGGCAAGATTTTCTTAGATGGAATTATTGAAGAATTTAATAGTTTCGAAATATAAATAACTGTTTTTCGAACTAATATATAAATGTTGCTGCATTGTCATTTTCAAAATCTGCGTGAAAGACGTTTTCAAAAAGGTAGGGCCTAGAAGTTTTGTACGGAATTAAATTAAATTAGAAATAATAAGCGTTTTAAGAATAAAAATAATTCATTTAAATTTGAGAATAAATGTTAACCTTAAAATAGGTTGAAATAAAGAATTTTAATATTTAATTAGGATTGTGATATAATCAAATTATTGTCCTACCCCCTTAAGAATTTTAAACGTATCTATATAATATTATTATTGTTACTTTTAAGGATCACATACATAAGATATATAGCCTTAAAAAAAAAAAAAACGGCATTTAGGGGAGATATGTAAAAGTCGTAGTGATCGTAAGGAAAATATGAGTCTTAATGAAATTAAGGAAATTCAGGTTATCGTTGAATGATAGATAAAATTTTAGAAAATTATGGATAACCTTGTTGATATAGCCCATTTTCATAAAATTTATTATTATAATTTTATTAGGTGAAACAGAAATGTTATAAATCATATTTAGGATATGATTCGAAATTTATAATAAGGGGTTATATAAAGAGAAAATATGATATATGTATGTATATTTTGACGAGAGATAAATGTAATATAGATAGGACAAGTTCAAAAGCTATTAAAAATATAAAGAAAAGAATTTCAGAAATGAAGGCAATAGACGAAACTTCATCGTATAAGGTTAATAAGTACTTCGTAGAAATTATAATTTAAGAGTTCAAACATTTTATAACGAGGAAGTACGTTTAAGAGGTTGAATAAAAAGTTAACGAAATTACAAAGGAGATATAAAGTTATTTTTATTTGAGATTGAAGAGAACAAATGAAAATTAACTTTATGAATTCAATTAGTAAGTATTATAGATAGATTTCAAGATTAGAAATTTTAGAAACTAAAATTAATTGTAAGGGGTCAAAAGAACGAAGTAATCAAGTTCGAAGGTAGAGTATAAAGATTAAGGAGTTTATGAAATTCGAAAACAAAAATGGTATAATTTTTACGAGATTATAAGAAGAGATGAAAATTTATTGAGAAGACAATTATTAAGAATTATTGATTTAGGAAGTTAGAAGTTTTAAAAGGAGTCAATAAGTTTAGAAGGTTGAAAGATAATCGAGTGAGATTAAATATTAGGAATTTGATTAGGAAATCTGAAAATTTAACGTTGAAATGATGGTGATCATTAGAGGTCGATTTTGATATAGCTTTAGAAATCTTCAATGCTAAAGAAATCTTCGACGTCTTGAAAATTGTCTTGGATAGCGTGATTCTTGATACGTCTTTTCGCATGCGCTTCTGTTCTTGTCTTCAAATCTTATATTTGCGAGGAAATGAAAAGAGATAAAAATCTATTTTATGAAGTCATTATAGAAGTATAAGTTAAGAAAGATTTTATTTAAAAAGAAGAAAATAATTTTAATAGATCGATTAAAATTTTCTTTTTGAATAAGTTAGGAAGAGATGAATATGGATGTTTGAGAAAGTTATAGAGGTCTTCAAATCAATTGATTTCTTCAATGTCCAGAGCGTCGCTTCAGATGATTCAACTCTTGATGCGTCCATTTGCAAGTGCTTGAGTCCTTGTCGTCTCGTCTTCGATTTATACGTCTCGATTTTTAGGTAACGTTAGTATAAAAGACTTGTTAGTCAAAAAGATCAGTCATAGAGCACTTAGCAAGTAAAAGAACTATAATAAGCTAAGATTCTATCGCTCGTCTAACTAGTCAATTATTATTAGGTCGGTCCTTAAGATTCTACCCTTCCTTACATTTTAAAGTGATCTAAGTTATTATTTTAGCGATCTAATTAAAGAAAAATCTAATTCATTATTTGATCCTATAAGTCTATGCCTGACATAAGAATATGAATGTCTGGCCCAGGTGTCTTCTCGCTAGATGAAATAACTATTAAGTTACTCACGGTCGCAAGACAGCTTATTGTAACACCCCGTGTTTTTATTAACACTAATTAATTATTTAAACTAAATTATTAAATTAAATTTTATATAATTTATCTTTATTCCTTTGTTTCGAAAACGTGGCTGAAAAATTTCGTTCGAATAAACATCCTCAAGACTTTTCTAATTAAACTTTCTTGATTTTATATTTATTTATATTATATTTTTATTTCTAAAATACCTGTCGAACTAAAACTTTATTTCATTTGGTTTTATTAAACTTAATAAATTTGCGTTTTAATTTAAAAATTATTATTACTTGAATAAATATAATTTTATTGAAACATATTCTTTCAAGTAAGCAGACCGTTTGAAAATCTGTGAGACCATAATACAATTTGTAACTGACAACTTTTATACATTTATATTTTCGAACTATAAATTTTATAATACTAATGATGAAACTAAAATTTAAAACAAATAATTTAAAGTATAGTATATTTTATAAAATATAAAAGTTTATAAATAAGAGTAAATGAAACAGAGCAAACAAAATAAAACAGACCCAAAACACTCCCATGTATGTCGGTACAACACCCACTTGATTTTGGATATTTTATTTTTTTTAACCTACTTCCCTCATTTGTTTCCTGCCTCCTTCATCTCCCCTTCTTCTTCTTCCTCTTCTCTCTCATTTTCCTCTTTATATTAAAATCAAACAAAACCAAAAACATCAACAACAATAATGATAATAATAATGATAATAATAAAAATGGCAACAACAACAAAACCAACAACAAACAACACGACAATAACAACAGCAACAACAAACGGCAACAACAACCCAACGGCAACAACAACATCAACAAACAACACCACCACCACGGTGGTCATCACCGTACAGCCACCACCGTGCTCACCACCACCATGGCCGCCGCCTTGTTGTCACTCTCGAGCCTCCCTTTCTCTGCTCTGTTCTTTTCTTCTTTTTCGGTTTCGGTTACGACGTCGGAGTTTAGCCACCCTACACCACCACCGAAGTCACCATTAAAGGCGACCTCAAGCTAGAGCACGACCACCTTGAACCGCCATGGCCGTGCTCTGCCGCCCCTTACTCTATCTCTCTCACCGCCCCTGTTCTTTTCCTTGCTCTTCTCCCCTGTTTTCTTTCTCTTTTCTCTCATGGAAATCGCCTCACGGAGCTCAGGCCAAGTGGTAAGCCCCTTCTTTCTTTCCCTTTTATCCTATTCATTACTCACTCTTGTTCTTTGACTCACCGGAAAACACCCTTATCGGAACCGACCAACTAAAACCTCGGTGTTGTTTTGCAAGTACGATGTCGCCGGACTTTCTCCTTGACCACCGGAGTACAAACATCGTCAGTCTCGACCACCGTGGCCAGCACCTCGACCACCACCGTGAGCCCTGCTCTTCCTCGGGTCTGTCGTGCTCTTCTTTTCGTCTTAACTCCCTGCCTCTCCCTCTCGCCGGAGCACCGTCACCTGCCCACCGTGGCCCTGCCCTGCTTACCTTGCCGTCGTATTTTATCGTCGGTAAGTTAAACCGTTTTCAGCTCATAATTAAGACTATCAATTTATTTCACCTCGACTTTATTACCCATTCCCGTGTCTTTTTGTGCCAAGTTTGCGAGTGCGCTCAACGTTTACGATGTCGCTATATGTCGAACCGAGGTGCTGCTTTGCTGGTTGGGTTTCACGGCTATTTGGGTCTAGGAGGAAACGGGTCAGTTTTGGGTCTTGAGTCGACAATATCGTGGATCCAGACGAGCTAATGAATTTCGTACCGAGCTAACATAAGGTGCTTCCCGCACACTTATGTGATAAGCGCCTCGTAAATGATTTATGTTTTCCTAGATGATGTTTTGATGCATGCTTAGTTTATTTTATCACCTAGTATTCATATGTTAAATTAGGAGACAAAAATCGAAAAATAACAATTGTGTAACCTTAGTATATCACACGGCATCCCTTTTATTTTTGGCTTAATTTTTCGTTTTAATTTTTGTAAATTGCATGCTTAAAATACTTGTAATGAAATGAACATGAAAATATAATTAGTTTTTGTTTAGGATTTAAAATGAATTTGTTGTGAATTTTTAAGTGTTTTAAAATGTTATGTGTGTTCTTGAATTTTTGTGTTAATCTTATGTTTAAATGATGTTTATTTATTTGTGTTAATGTTTTGATATGTTTTCCACTCATGATTAAATACATAAATAATATAAGATAAATTAGTTGTTGAATTAGAAGTATAAAAATCAAAAATCAAAATTTATTAACATATATACATATACACGGCCAAATTAAATTACATGGACCAATTTTTAGTTTTAATTTTTCTAAATAACATATTATGATTAGTTTAGTTAAAATGGTCTTGTAGGAAAAATTTGAGAAAATTTCATAAACATATAAAATTTTGACTAAATAATGTTCATATGAAAAACATTAAAATTCATCACACATTCATGTGTTCTTCACTTAGGTGATTAGTTTGATTCATAAATTTTATAAGTTTTAGTTATTTATTGTTTTTAGGTACTAGTTTAAATCACTTTAGCATAAACTAAATAATTAGTATATAAAAACTTTAAGTTAAAAACCGATAAAATTAGAAAACGAAAATAAATTGTTATGTATGTTAGGCCACGGTTTTGGGGTCTATTTTAGACCTAAAATGAATTTGTCACTTTTTATTTTTATCACTTAAGTAATTTAAATTAGTTAAAGTAATGATTTATTAATAAAAACAACAAAAGAAATAAATAGCTAAGATAAATAAAGGCTCACGGCATCTATGTTATTTTTGGGTCAATTTTGGTCAAAATGAATTTATCACTTAGTCACTAAAATTGAATAGTAATTAGATTTATATTTGCTTATGTATTAAATCGTTAATAAAAAGAATCAACGAAACCGATAAAAATAAACGTTACACGTATTAAAATGAATGTTGTCGAGTGTTACTACCTTTGCTTAAATTGGATATGGACATACGGACTATTTAAAATGAACTACGACAACCTCACTAAAAATGGAAACCGCTAAAATCTTTGTTAAGTATACGACTAAATTTATCCGAGTTTTACTTTTGAAATGTTATTAAAATTGACCAAGTACAAAATGAACTTAACAACTTTGAAATTAGATTTTATACTTAAGTTGAAATCGAGTTTCACATTTAAAATAAATTCTCAAATCGCTAAATACAAAACGGACCTAACGACTTTAAAACTAGAATTTTGTACTTAGATTATATTGAGTTTTACTTCCGAAATAATTTTTCAAATCACTAAATGCAAAACGAACCTAACGACTTTAAAACTAGATTTTTGTACTTAGAAAATAAAATTTAGTCTTGTATCAAAGATACTCCTAAGTATAATAATGTGTAATAAAAATACTAAGTATAAATGAAATGTAATAAAAATACTAAGTATAAATGAAATATAATAAAAATACTAAGTATAAAGAAAATATAATAATAAATACTAAGTATAAGAATACAAATACGTATAAAAATACGTATAAAATACGAAGTATAAAAATACGTACAAATACGAAATACGAAAATACGAATACGTATAAATACGAGGAATAGTAAATACGATGAATAGTAAATACGATGAATAGTGAATACGATGAATAGTGAATACGGTGAATAGTAAATACGGTGAATGGTAAAATAATGAATAGTGAAAAATATTTAAAAGATACGAACGGACTCAAAATAAATAACTAAGTTTTTCTATGTGTTCTGTTTTACCTGAAGAACTGCTGTTACTAAAATTTCATTATACAAGTTCGACGTTATATTTATATTACAAGTTTTTCATTACTAATGTTTGTGAACAGGTGAATGAGGAGTTGAGAAAACGAGTACTTGAATAAAATACTAGGATTGTTCGCCATGTTGCGACTCTTGAAATTCGAAGTTAACGAGGTAGCTGTCTATGGGGACTTGGGCTCCCTACCAGAGTTGCCCAAGGCGATTTAACGATCTTGAGATTTTTATTCGGTGCGGGGTATCAACCTCAGGGATGGGGCATACTTGATATCACCGTGAGCCCATAGTACGGTAATTGGAAACGCCAACCCCATCCGGGGGTACCCGTCTCTGGTGATAGTCGAACTTTTTCGTCGGTGATACCTTTTGAATAGCGAATACGTATGATCCTCGATAGGTAGTGTATGCATACATTAGACAAGGGATTGAATCATCCTTATTACCTTAGATATCTTTAAGCCTGGTAGTCACGTCCAAGTTATGTTGGCCCTACCGGCTACTGCGCGGATTATGTCTGCATGCTTCCGCCTTACTAACGAAGACTCATTTGTTATCACATGTTGAATGTATTTCCTTGTTTGTTTGATGGTTATCGGAATGACTTGGTTGAGTTCTGGAATGTGATTTGTTGAGTATGATTATTTGTGAGCGTGGTATGTTATTTGATTGGGTTGTACTCGTATTGAATCATCGTGATCTCCTTATGTGTTTTACTTGCATGCTTGCTATTTGGTTTCCTTGTTTATTTAATATTCATATTGCATATTGTTTTAGAATTGCATGTATCGAAAGAGTGTGCGGGAAAATGATGAGAGTTTAATGCAGGTACCCCGAGTCTTGACCGTTGATCTATCAGGGGATTGAAGGCCTTATTTTGTAATCTATTTTGAGAGGACTTGTAATCTAAATACTCTGTTTTATCTCTAAACTCGTATTTTGTATACTGAGTTTGTAAGACGATAACAGCTGGTTTGTAATATTTAGACTTAATTAATTTTCCGCCTTAGTTTAATTAAAGTCACGAAAAACCAGGTTGTTATAGAGACGAGGTCTAGCATTCAAAATTTGGAAGATCAAGTCAGTACCTTGTCTAGGATAGTTGGTGAGCTAGTGAGTCGAGAAGAATGTGAGCCTAATTTGCAAGAGTCTCAAATTGATGATTTGAATGTTTCCGATGACCCCTATCCCTCAAAACTTTCGATGGATGTTCTTTTTGACATATTTGATGATGAGGATGGTGAACATGAGTGTCATACTTGCCCCTTACATTCCATTTGTGTGTTTGATGACACCCCTCCCTTGACTAGTGTTGAGACGCCACATTGTGGTGATGATTTGCATGAGAACATTGTCATGAGTGATGCATCTAACCTTGGAGACACATTAGATGTCATTAAGGTGGAAAACAAGGAGAGAAAATACTAGAGGGGTTAGTTGAGAAAATTGAGAGACTTGACCATATTGATGAATTGAATTTGGTTTCTCTTTTCCCGGTCGTCTCTAGGACCAAATCGTCTCACAAAGAAACATACATTGACATTAGCTATATGTTTAAGGATGATGAGCTTGGTTATCGATTGTTGTATGCTTGTTCTCATAATAGCAATGTTTGGTTTTACTTGATCTTTCTTCTCATTTACTACGTGCATTTCTCATGTTTCTTTGCTAGTATGCATGACAAGTTACTTAGAGCATTGAATTGTTTTATGATAAGGTAGTTATGAACCCCAAATATGTTTCTTAGACCATAAATTAGATAATAAAGACAACTATGCCGAATTTTCAAAATAAAAACTTTTTTAAGAAGGGGTCTCACGAGGTCTCACTGAGTTGAGGGGTCTCACTGGATCCTATATATATATATATATATATTGGTAAGTCCGCAAATATTGGTAAGTCCGGTAAGTCCGTGTAACTGTTACTACCATTTGATGAAACTGCAGTTCTTTGTAAATGTAACTGCAACTGTAATACTTTGTAATGAAACTGAAAAAATGTTCAAATACAGTTACATCTACAAAGAATTGCAGTTTCAGAAAATGGTGCTAACAGTTACACGGACTTACCGGACTTACCAATATTTGCAGACTTAGCTGAACTGGACTATATATATATATATATATATATATATATATATATATATATAGAGGGAGGTTATATTAAGTCCCTTAATTTATTTAAGTCTCTAAGTCCCATTTTGGCCCATTAGATGTGATGTGTTTGGATGGCTTAGATTAAAGTGGCAATTATGAGGGAATTATTTTTTTTAAAAAAAAAAAAGAAGCTAAAAACGTCGCCATTCGATGTTAGTGATAATAGTCAGAATTAATTAATGCAACCAATTTAATTAGTATGACCTTCCAATTCAAAGAACAACTGTTTTTATTTTATTTTATTTTATTTGGTGCTCTCACTTTCTTCTTCCCCTTTTCAATATTCATACCTTTTTTCCTTATTCATTCTTTTCCTTCATCTAATTTATTTCATTCATAGAATGAATATTTCCTTATTTCTCATCCATTACTTTTAGTTATTGTAATCACTTAAAAAAAAAAAATTAAATCCATCTTCTATTGATTTACTGTAATTTTAGTATTATCTTCATCAAATCGAACGTCGTCATTGCTCATATTGTAGCGGGTCGATGATGGTAAGTTATTTACTTCGCATATTCAAAGTTTTATTTAAAAATGGATGTTTATGAATTATGGAACACGATTTTAATATAAATTAAGCTAATTGAAAGTTTTTTCCTTTAATTATTTTTTTAATATGATGAATTTCTAATGAAAAAAATTGTTTTAAGATGATAAAGTTTGATAGTCTATTTATTTTTCGAAAATTAATGACTTTTTATGAACTTCAATCTATAATTTCATCAATAAGTAGTAATTAGTGGTCGATTTTTACTATCTATTTTGTAATCAAATTTTTATGATTTAGTTTTTGGTGAAGTTCAATTTTATTTTGGAAATTTTTGTGCTTTGTTGTAGATATGAATCTCGTTCATCATTGAAGTTTCAAAATTATTGTTTAACTGTTTTAATTTTAGTCGCTATGAGTTACGAATTTTAAAAGATGGTATTCGCTGTAATAGTTACTAAAAAAATATTCTGCAGTTTCTGGTTTTAGTATAACAGTTACAAATACTTGAAGTCAAAGTCATTTGCATTTTAAAAATCTAATTTAGCATATGTACAGTTTGTGAACGATATAAAATTAATTAGTACTACTTTTTCCTTACAGTTGCACTTGCAAGTAAGCCGACAAGAATGTGTAATAATTGTAGATAAATGGCACACTCCGATAAGAGGTCGAAACCCTATTGTAGATGTCGAACGAATATGGATGAGTTGAACGATGATGTGGAGGATCTATGATGAAGAATAGGTCTAATTTGAAGTTATAATTGTAATTGAATGAATTGATGTTAGTGATGTAATGTCATGTGATGAAGTTACAAATGGAGTTCAATAAAACTATGTTAGTGACTGAATGCAGTTATATGAGTATATACTATGAGTACTTGAAGCAGACGTTATGAAGTATATACTCATAAAATTATAACTTCAGTTTAATAAGTTTGTAACTATTCACTTTAAGATTTTTTTTTTTTTTTTTTTCAAATAATAACATGTTAAGTTAAGTTGTATAATCAATTAAAAACATGACATTCTGTTTTATGTGGGTTGTTAGATTTAATGGACTTTATGAAATGTTTAAATTTTAAATTGTACGGAGTAACTTTTATTATATAAATCAATAACTGATTGCTATAAGAAAGTGAAACTGTTATTACCTAAATATTAGGTAAAGTTTTATAGTTCATAGTAATATAGTTACATTAAACTAGTTTAGTAAAATACAATTTCAAAAGGCACAAAGAACAAATTGTTTATTGGCCAACGGTTACACTAATTTACGCTTCACATAAATTTGTACTCATATCACATGCTCCCCGTTAGTGAACTTCTTCTTCTTGTCAATAAATCTTTCATGTACCTTGCTTTTACAAGTACAACTCTACATCCAAATTAAGTGTCTCACCACAATCCCCAACGAAAGAATCCTATTCTTGAAACTTGTCGTTGAAATATTTATTCATCTCTAAGGAATCCCCGTCAACAGCCATCGGGTGTAGTAAATCTTCTGATGTCAAAGTGAACTATGTGAATACAAACTAAAGAAAAAGATAAGGCATAAGTCTAGGTTTTGCTATATAAATGAGAAACTGTTTTTCGGTATGCTGAAACTTTTGACATATAAAATTGAAACTATTACGTTATAGAAATGAAACTTCTAATGTAAAAATATTAAACTTCGCAACTTTATGGTGACATTGTCAACCCTGAAAGAGTAATCATAATAAGCGTCGTTTATTGTTGAAACAATATCTTGCGACGAAGAACATCACCATGACCGTAATATGCTAGAAGTCTCTGTAGAAATCACCCAAAACAAAATAAAAAAAATTGAATAACTAAATTAAACAAATTTGAACTAATATGACATATTGACAATCCAAATAATAAAAATCAAAAATTTATATACCATAAAATAAATTGTAGACAAAAACATAAAGATAAATAAAATTAAAAACACGACGGATAAAAAGAAGGATGAGAAGACATGATTTTTGAAGATGAATATAATAACTATGAAATGAATAATTAAAATGGAGAACAAAAAAATAATGGCGGGTTGAGTTTTGCAAGGACGAAGAGTAATAGTTTGTAAAGATGAATAATTGAAAAATATAATATAATGGATGAATAAACGATTTTAGATTAAAAAAAATTGAAATATGACAGATTATAAAGATGAATATAGAATATTGTACCTTATTTTTAAAGATGAAACACCAAATTAAATAGAGAGAAACACTTGCAAGAATAACAACTTTTTATATTCAAGAAAAAAAAACGACGAATTGAAATAAAAAAAAATCAAGAAGATGAACCCATTAGTATTTGAAGAAATGTCAGAAGAAGTAAGAGGCTGAATATTGAAAATTGATGTGTTGTTTAGAGGAGATAAACTATAGAAAGAGTAAAAAATGAAGAGGGAGAGTGTGAGGTTTGGAAGAAGTAAATCTTGGAAAAAGTGAGTGTGAAGGAACGTGCATACATTGGAATGTGAAATGAATTTTCAATTTAATTTATTTTTTATTTTAATTAGATTTATAAATAATTGTAGGTTAAATCTCAGCCATTGATTATTTCTAATCTTAGGGTTGAAAATGAGACTTAGGGACTTAGTGATTAGGGGTGGACTTAATATAACCTAGTTATATATATATATATATATATATATATATATATATATATATATATATATATATATATATATATATATATATATATATATATATATTTATAATACCTTAAACTCAGGGGTGTCACGTTGTTTCTTATACTTCTCCCACATTTTTGGTTTGATCATTGGATATGCTTCTGGAAGGTTCGGCGGATCTATCGGCTCTTCCGTCTTCTTGTTGATCATGTATTTATTAAAGACAAAAAGCCTCCACCCTCGGAATGAATCTAATACCTTGTCTATACAATATTGATCGTATTTATCAGGGACATTGTATGCTCTCTACAGATAAATAACATAATAATACAAAGTTAGTGTACGCTTGTTAGTTTCAATATAAAAAAAAATATATACCAAGATAATATTATTAGAATTAATTAACCAATGAGTAAATACCTTCAACATACTAAGAATTTGCTCCCTCAACGTGGGATTCAATTTCTTAATTCCTTGTAAATCGAAAGGAACAAACTGTTTTGTTACAATCCCAATCTAAGAAGCAAACTTTTTGGCCCATGGTCCATTTGGCGCTCCATAGTCCTCGTTCCATGTAAGTGGAAGCAGTTTACCTTCGTTAAGGGCTTTCGTTGCCTCCGGTTGTATTGAACGTCCTCCAACTCGAAGTTTTGGTACACTATCATCTCTTTTCCGTTTACCAGTCGAGTCCATAGCAACCTGCACGTACAAATAAACAAAGGATTATTATATTACTCCGTATTACTCCTTACTCGACTAAAGCTTGAAAAGGAATCCATATTAAGTTTTTTAAAATCACCTTTTGTACTATCATTATAAAAGTCTTACGAATGCATAAATTTTTTGAAATCACGTTACTTTAGTATTTTGATATTTTAAACGGATTTATCTCATAACAAATTTTAGCAAATTGATTTCCAGAAAGAAGGGTTTGGTTTGAGGAACGTTTTCTCAAACTTTTTAAACAAAACTGATGGTTTCTTATAAAATAAAAGTTATAGACCTATGAGCCTAGAGTATACCCTCCAAAGCACGACCACTAACTCTTAACAAATCATCATATACAGCCGTTTTTGTGAAATCACTCTAAACTGTCTTTTCAGGACGAACTGATATATCCGGATTTTTTACAGTAACTTATCCTTTGTATTTCAACTTAATTTTTTGTAGAGACTTACTATAGGGGCTTAGTATATCCTCAAAAATTTTCAAACCAAAATTAGATTGTTTCGATTTTCCAAACTATTTTATTCCACAAGTGTACAAATCTGCCAAAACTGAAATTCTAGAGTATCGTTTGGATTTTCAAAACTATTTTACTTGTCGACTAAAGAAAAAAGATAGATGAAATTTCATAAACATATAAAGAAAAAACCTATCTTTACGAAGTATTAACCTAAAATATGATTACAGAGTAGTGATCTCAAAACACCAAAAATTTCAGGACGATTACAACGTATTACTTTGTAACATTGCCACGTCTTACTCCGTAACAACAACAATAACGTATTAAATTACTCCGTATTACTTGTATTACTCCGTATTACTCCATAACATTGCAACATATCACAGCAGATTACTCCGTAACAACAACAACAACAACAACAACAACAACAACAACAACAACAACAAAAACCCTTACAACGGATTACTCGGCCCCTAACTCCTAACCCCTAAACCCTAAAACGCAACCCCTCGGCCACATTATACCTTAAAACACCACCACCACCACCAACAACAACAACAACTCCTCCAACAACAACAACTACGGCGAACAACAGCAACAACAACAACACCACCAACAACACCAACAACAACAACAAACAACAAGAACAACAACATCAACAACAACACCGCTAACAACAACGAACAACAACGAACAACAACAACAACAACAACAACAACAACAACAACAACAACAACAACATGACGTACATACATAAAATAGTAGTGAAATTACTGAAAAAGAAAACGAGATAACGAACCTGTTATAAGCAACTCAATTAGGGTTTGAACCAGCGTCGAATAATATGTGAAAAGAGTACTAAAAGAGAAAACGAAAAATAAATGGAATGTAGGTGACGCCTTAACCCTTAAGGCGCATGTGTATAAAAAAAAAAACGTGTTTCGGGCCAAAATGAATTAGGAATCCAAATGTAGACCCAAATGCGAAGAAAAACGCGTGAAAACAGGGCCAAGAGACCGCTTGAAGTGCCTTGAACCCATGCGGCTTCGAGGCCCGACCAGAACCGTTGTTTAAGTAGCCGAAAACAAACGAGGAAGGGTTCATTCAACTCGTGTGATTTTCTACCTCTAAAACATCGATTCTCGTACGACTTCCACCAAAATTCTTTGTTCCTCTTGCGTTGCGCTTGGTCGTGATAAGGCTTGATGTTTGCTTTATGCTTCGAACTCATTTGTAAGTGCTTGAATGCGTTACGCTTTGGTGCTTGTGTAACAACCTAACTTTTTATATAACTTAATTAAACTAGGCGGAAATATTAATTAAGTTTTAATCCTATTACAAGCCGAATAAAAGAAAGTAGACAGTCTTAACATATTACAAGCCGAGCAATACATCTCTAAATTTAAAAGTAGAGTATGTATTACATTGAGACCAACGATACGAATATAAATATAAATCCCCTCAAGCTTCATTGGAAAATGCTTCGGGGTACCTGCGACTTAAATACGTCAGGACTTTCAACCCGCACACCCTAAGCCACGTAAACCCGTAATAAACATATAGACCCACATATATTCATGTAATAAAAACATATGTAGAACATATACGAAATATTAATAATAAAACAAAACGTTAGACATTCCAAATCATGATAAAAGCATAACTCATAATATTTTCATATATCATATAACTATAAAAATTCAATCAAGACAAACGGATAGCATCATGTGCGTTTATTCAAATAGCACGAGGGATAGTCGACCCTTTTCATAGCAGTACATCATATAACAAACAAAACTCACGAGTCTTGACTATAGAGCGGCTCAAATACTTTCACATTAAATCATCAATATAATTTCCTATCAAAGTGCACTAGTCGCTCAAACTCGTTCACAACATCGAGTACTGACTAGGTTACATTATCCCTACCTAGTGTCCAATGTCATAAGGATAATCAATCATATATCTACTATGAACCAACAGACTGGTAAGGGCGGAAACAAGCGCAACACCATAACTAAGACGTTAACGCGCAGTAGCTACATGGCGGAAGCATTCAACGGACTTTAATATGACCTAAAGATATCCAGTAGGTAATAAGGAGGATCAGTCCGTTGTCATTTTGTATGCATACGTGCGACTATTACACTACGACAGATCCCCGGATGGGATGGTCTTTCCAATTACCTCGTATGGGCCCGCAGACATATCACGAGTGCCCATCCCTGGGTTGAATATGCTACGTTAAATAACGACTGTGAGAGTCATTAGATCTCCTCGCCAATTCTGAGGAGAGGTCGAGTCCCCATACGCGGCTACCTTACACAACCCTGATCCTATAGTTTTCAACATGACGGACACCCAAGTATCTAACACTTAATTTGTTTTCACCAATTATTCGTTCTTTATATCTCGTGGCAAATCTTACTAAATATATATCATCGTCGAATCAAATCTAATGTAAAGTAATTCTTTCAGTTAACACTAATCTCGTAATTTAAACTTTGCACTTGTGTGAAGGGAATTTTATTTTGTTCGTTAATATGATGATTTAGTTTTAGTTGATTATTATTTTATTTATTCTCTTCTCGCTACTAATTTAAATATTATTTCTTGACTTCTTCTTTTTTTTTTTTTAATTTCTTCGTCCAAATTTTATACATTTCTTCGTCCATCCTATTATTATTTCGCTGCCAACTTTAATATTATTTCGTGACTATTTATTTTTATTTCTTCGTCCAAATTATATATGTTTCTACGTTGAACTTATTATTATTTCGCTACTAGCTTAAATATTATTTTGTGACTGGTCATTTGTGCTCCTTTTTTTTTTTTTTTTTTTTTTTTTTTTTATTCTTAACTTATTTTAGTGACTTGTTACATTATGAGGTTACTCTAAAGTTAACAAATTTTAAGGATCCAATATAATAATTTTAAATTTTGATTTATAAGTCTTAAAATGTTGGGTATTAGTATTAATTAATCCTTTTTGTAGTGATAACTAACTTAGCTTAAGGTTACATTTTTTTTATACTTGGTCTACTTCATTTTTTTTTTTTTTTTTTTTTTTTTTTTTTTTTTTTTTTTTTTTTTTTGCAAGAAGATTAGGTCTCTTTTTATTCATCCATTAAGGGGGGAAAAAAAAAAGCAATTTCTTACAAAAACAAAACCAGACAATTACATATTTAAAGCCGAAACTAAATCGTCTACTAACGAAGCGTCAATCCGATCAAGCATCCTAGCACTAACATAGTACTGAATACGTCGCACAAGTACCTCCCAACTACGCTCCTTATCCGCAAGGATACGGTTGTTTCATTCCTCCTAGAGAACGTAAATTGCCGCCACCAAGCAGACATTAGCCCACCGTGATTTCCAGTTCTTCCGACGAAACCGATAAGTAAACCATGTTAGCTCATCACGCAATGATTTCACCGGACGCTTAAACCCCAGCCAAACTAGAAGACGATGCCAAACCACATTAGAATATGAGCACGCAAAGAACAAGTATTGGGCACTCTCCGAAGCTGCTTTACAAAGAACACAACGGTTTATAATGATCAGGCCCCGACGACAGAGATTATCAACCGTCGCAAGGCAATTTTGTACAGCTAGAGATGCAATGACACAATGTTTGGGCAAAGCAATCGAATCGCAAATGAGATTGGCCCATCTAAATCTTCGGCCTTTCTGTCGAAAGTGTTCATAGGCTTTAATGACAGAGAATTGACCCTGTTCAGTCCACAATGACAACGCCTCCTCACCAGAATCAAAAAGTGTCAAAATCTCATCCCTGACACGAATAATACTCCGCCAGGTTTTCAAATCAGAAGCTCAAATAGTAGCCTGCCAAAGACACTTCCCCTTCAAAACATAAGCATAAACCCAACGAACCCAAACATCATCCCGCTGCGAGTGGATAATCCACAACAACTTACTAATGAGGGCCTTGTTCCAGGCTAAGACTTCTTTAATTCCGAAACCCCCTTCAGTCCTCGGCATACATATATTCTTCCAGCCCTTAAACATAATAGTTGCATTATTCCAGAAGAAGTTCTTACAAATACGATTAAGGGCCTTAAGTATCCCTTTAGGTAGAAGTAGACTACTACACCAATAGTTTTCCTTCCCAAAAATCAGCGAATGAAGAAGTTGAAGTCGACCGGCATAAGAAAGCAGCATTTTAGTAATCACCTTATAGGCAACACATCTTTGAGCCTTTGAGCTAGCATTTTAGTAATAACCTTATAGAAGACAGTGCAACACGAAATAGGCCTGTAATCCATCACACTAGGCGCAGAAGTCTTCTTCAGAATAAGAGTAATAATGGTGGTGTTAGCATGTTTAAGCATTCGACCATGCTCAAAGAAGCTCAAAACAGCAGACACTAAGTCATGCTCAATAACGCTGCAGGAGCTCTTGTAGAATTCAGCAGTGAAACCGTCAATCCCCAGACTTTTATGCGTACCAAAGCTAAAAACAGCAGCCTTAATATCCTCAAGAGAAAAAGGATTGTCCAAGAAAGCAAGCTGCTCACTAGATAATCGAGGGCCTGGTCCAGCCGTATAAGTATTAGAGGAGACCTCAACACCCAGAAGAAAATAATAATAATCAACAAACGCCCCCGCAATACCTTTCGGATCATCATGTACAATGCCATGTCGATCCCTTACACTGGCAATTATGCTACTATGCCTCTTAGAGGAGATGGAAGCATAGAAATATTGTGTACCAGCATCTACGTTCCGCAAGTGATCCAATTTAGCACGTTGCCGAAGCATACTCATTTCAGCCCTCCGCAGTTTATTATAATTATCCCGAAGTAGTCTCTCCTCCTCATATAAGGGCTGATCTCGGTGCACCATAAGCAAAGTCTGATATTTATGAAAGGCCTCCATACAATTCCAAACTCGTAAAGTAATATTAGAAAAATGACCCTGATGTAGAGAAAGTGAAACTCTCCTTACAGCCTTTAACTTATAGACGAATTTGAAAGACGGAGTGCCTACAGTAGAATACTTCCACGCCTCCTGCACCCGCTCTTTGTACCCATCATGCTCTATCCAACAATTAAGGAACTGAAATAATCTCGATGGTTTATGAGAACATCCCGTAGTGACCACTAAAGGAGAATGATCAGAAACACCACTAGGCAAAACATTAGCATCAGAACTAGGCAAAGCATTCATCCAATTGACATTCAAAAAAGCCCAATCAATTTTTGACCAAACTCGATCACAACCATCTTGGTTATTAGTCCAAGTGTAAGGTCCCCCATAAACCTTCAGCTCATCCAACTGACAATCACAAAGGCAATTATTCATATCATCCATCTCCCACCCTACAAGAGGATGTTTACCAACTCGATCAGAAGTAGCTCGAACAGCATTAAAATCACCAATAATCAATAACCAACCACCTATCACCACACAAAGCAGCAAGACGGACCAAATCAGCCCACAGCCTCTGCCTTTCATGCCCATCATTGGAGCCATAGACAAAAGTGATCACTACAGAGAAGGGGAAAAAAAACTTTACAATGCATCCGCTGATCAGTGCAGAGAAGAACATCCAACTTCACAGCAACTTTAGGCATAATCCATATCCTACCATTATTATGATGAGAGTAGTTATAAAAGAAAGAAAAACCGGGAAAAACTGATTGAATAAAAGGGGCATTAGCCACTCTTATTCGAGTTTCAAGTACTCCTAAAATATCAATAGCATTATGACAAAAGAAATCTTTTATTTCATGTTGCTTGAGAGGATCATTTAGACCCCGAATATTCCACGTAGCAATCTTCATTTCCCCGGGTCAGGTGGTAACATAGAAACCCCCAATGAATCCAACTCCGTAGTAGCAAGTAATTCGAACTTGTTGGTCAAATCCATTTGAGCCTTGAGAGTGCTAGGATTCTTTATAATCTTCCCAATGCCACCACTTTTACTCCTAGAAGAAGGTGGCGTAGCAATGGCCTGCACCGGCTGTAACAACCTGGTCTTTCGTGACTTTAATTAAACTAAGGCGGAATATTAATTAAGTCTAATTATTACAAAACCAGCTGTCATCGTATTACAACTCATTATATATAATAAGAGTCATAGATAAAACAGAGTTCAATCGATTACATTCTCTCAAAATATAAAATAAGGCCTCCAATCCCCTTGTGTAGATCAACGATCAAGTCTCGGGGTACCTGGGACTGTTACCAAAATTAGCTTTTTCAGCCCCGCACCTAATAAGCAACACGTATATACATACAATAATGCAGTTCATAAAGCATAACATAAAGCAGTTCATGCAACAAGGTAATTAAATCATCAGGTCTTATCAATTCATATAACACAACAATTTAATCATCAAATTATCACAATTCATAATCATGTAGGCAAATCATTATCATTTCATTCATTTCGGGGTAGTCGACCCTTTTCAATTATTCATATAGTAACATATACTCGCGAGTCTTGACTACAGAGTGGCTTGTGTACTCTCATGATAAATCACCCATATGATCCGCCATCAAAGTGCACTAGTTACTCAGACTCGTACATCAGATCAAACACTAAGTAGCATAAGATACAGCTACCTAACATCCAACACAACATGGATAATCTAAGATAAAACACGACCATAAGCCAACAAACCAGTAAGGATGGAAACATGCAGACCTAATAAGCATCTGCGCAATAGCGTGCCGGTCACATCAACGGACTTTAAATGCTAAAGATATCAAGCAGGTAATAAGGAGGATCAGTCCCTTGTCTTTTGTATGCATACACCACCCTATTGGTGCGACTATTACACTACGACAGATTCCCCGGATGGGAATGGCTATTTTCCGTTACCTCATATGGGCCCGTGAACGAATCGATACCCAGGGCGAAAATCACGTTAAATAATGACTGGGAGAGTCATTAAATTACCACCGCAATACCGAGGGTGCCAAGTGTCCCCATATCTTTGGCTACCTTACTAATCCACGACCACTATAGCGTTTACCATCGCAGAAACCCGAGTACTAATCATACAACGTTATAATCGAAGGGTATAATCTCATGTCAGGCCGTGCCTTTTGATTCAAATCCTAAGTTGTCGAAGGAATATCGAGTATGAGGAATAAATTCCTCACTATCAGATTCAACCCAAACAACCGCAGAGAATCTTAGGGTTCCCAAGTTAGAGCGGATAGTCAAAGTGAAGTCAACGAAAGGGCAATTCAAATGAGAGGTGCGTATTATTCTATACATGTGAGGAAAAACGGTAACATCAAGTATTCAACACTTAATTCATTGCTTCTTTTATTATTCATAACACATGCTAAAATTCTTATTAGTTATAACATCGTCGAACTTGTATAATGAAATTTTAGTTCTATGATTCTTCTGTAAACTAAGCACATAGAAAACTTAAATATTTATTTTAGCATACGATTCAATTTTTATATTCTATTTTACAAATCAAACGTGAAATCTCAAATATAAACATCGTCGAACTTTGAATTAATTAAAGTCAACATACAACAATTAAACATTACTCACGCTAATCACATTTAGTATATTATATATTTTTATACATATCTTTGTTTTATCTTATTAGTATGAGATAAAGTTGAATTATATATTTCATTTTTATACGTATTAGTATTTTATATTTCTGCAATTAATAATAGTTCATTTTTATTTTTAAGCTTGATTTAGTTTCATTTAAATTTGAAGTTATTTAAAATAGATTAGTGATATAAATAATTTAATTTCATTATAACTCACATTTATTTCTTCCTTTTATTTAAATCGTAAAGTATTTAGCGATTTGGTATTAAAATTTTTATTTTAAACGCAGAGATATAACTTAAACGTTATTTGTCAAATTTTAGTATTCTTGATAAAATATAATTAAGTGACATTTAGTTAAATTTCTTTTATGTGGTTTAATTTCTTAATACGACTTCGTATTATAATTTTTCTTTACTTATTCGATTTAGGTGAAAAAATAATTTGATCGAAAAATCTTATTTAAGTTTTTATCACCGAGAATCTTTTCTACATTATTTTTATGAAATCATTTGTGTCTTTTTATAATGTCTTACGTTTTATATGTTTGATTTCTATTATACGACTTACATTGATTTAGTGAGTTGTCGACTTTAAGACAAATTCCTAATTTTAAAGATATTGTTTAAATTTGTGAGCTTTGTTTTAAGTTAATCTTTTCATATAAAATGTTATACTTACTAAGTTATTTATGTGATTCGATAATCCTTTTTATCCTTACATTTTTATACGTAGTAAATTCTTGACACTTTATTTTTCTCCTAATTTATATTTGTGACGTTAGTTCTTAAATTCCTTTTTAATTAAAAGACTTTGTCTAACTTTATTTTATTTTCAAAAATCTTGTTAGTGATACTAATTTTTAACTTTATTTGATAATAGTTTTACTTAGGATTATTATAAATTTCAAGTTCTTCATTTTATTATATTATTTTAACTAAATACTTATTTAGTATATATTTTAAGTTCATTGTCAACTTTAGAGTTTTAAATAAAGTAATCGTCTTATTAAATATGATATACTCCCTCCGTCCCGGTCATTTGTTTACACTTTCCATTTATGGGTGTACGGGTCATTTGTTTACAGTTTCCATAAATGTCTATGGTGACCCACTTGTGGAGGTGGACCCAACTCCCTTAACCAATCACATTGTTTTATTTTACCCACTTTGTACTTATATTATTATTTTTATGGTTTTTTATTTACTTCTCTCCTCACATCGATAAATGTGTATAAAGTAAATGTAAACAAATCACCGAAACAGAGGGAGTATGACTTTTTATATAACTATTTATTTTGGAAAATTTAATATGAGTAACTTTTAATTTATATTAAAATGAGCTTTACTTCAAAATTTATTTAACCCCAACTTAAACTTAATACTCTTCAAATTAAATTCTTCATTTTTAGTTATATTTTGACTTGTACTTTTTAGTGACGATAAATATGTTATTACTATAATTATTTTATTTAAATTTAATTTATTTACTTAAGTTAATTTAATAATATTTTAGTCACATTTTATACTTGTGATACTTATATTTAACATGGTCAATAATTTACACAATACATATAATTTTCAACATGATAAAATTACATATAAATTCAAGAATAATTCACGACACATTTTTCACCCAACACATATTATCACAAAAATCATATTTCACAATTCAATTCAACATTATATTATAACCGAAAATAACACACAATCAAAATTCACAAATCACATAAATAATTTATATATCACATGAACACAAAAATTATATATTCTAAATACGTAAATTAAACTAGTGTGCGGGGGCACCTTAGGTTAGCTCGGTACGAATTTCCTTAGCTCGTCCGGATCCATGATTTTGTCAACCCAAGACGCAATTCCAACCCGTTACTCATAGACCCAATTAGTAGTTTAGTCGAATGAGAACAACAGCGATAATGACGTTGACCGCAACACCCACAAAAGAGGAGAATAAAATGAGAATTGACATAACGTATATAACAATTTAGAGACGGAAAACGAATTGAGTGTTGAGAGTTAATTAATTGATTAAATGGTTTAAAATAAGAACAAAATAGGAGGACTTGAATGAAAAGGGACGGTTGAAATGAAATCAACACATAAGGACGGAGTTGAGACGAAGGCTCACCAAATTGAACGGAGGCAGCAAGACTGAGGTCACGGCAGCAGGTCGGCTCCGATGGTGTTGGCCATGGTGTTTCCCCAGTGAGCAAGGCGACAAAGCCGCCTCCGGCGAGGGCTGAGTCACGTAGGACTCCGATGAAGGCGTCCACCGGAGTTGTAACAGACAACAGAGGAGACGTGAGTAAGAGAGAGAGGAAGAGTTGGATGAAAAGGAAAAGAAGGAAGGGGCTTACCAAGGTGGTCGGAGGTCGGAGCTCCGACGAGCAGGTGGTGGCCGTGGTCGAGGAAGGGGCAGAAAACAGGGGAGGCGAGAGCAGGGAAAACAGGTCATGTGTAACACCCCGTGTTAATTTAAGCTAATTATAATTAGGAAATCAATAATTAATCATCCTCGCTCACTTATTCTTCTAAAACAATACACTACAATTAATATTGCACCTAAACTAAAACCATTTTGAATTACTTTGAATTTGAACCTTATTTTTACATATTCGGACTCGATAAATCAAATGATGAATCGACGACAAATTTCTCAACGACAAATTTTGGCACGCAAATCGAGGTCAAACATTGACTAAATGACCAAGCCACCTAATTGTGATTAAGTCACCTAATCTTTTCTTAAATATACTTACTCATAATCCAAATCTAATTAAAGTAGTTTAAGCTTAATCATTTTGATTAATACTAACAAAACATATTATATTATTAACAAATTACTATTTCATTTTGATTTAACTAACACTTTCACTAAAAATCGAAATAATGAGTTACACTAAGCCTAAACTGATAAACTTTTTGACGTTTGAGGATGATGATTTATTTCGATAACATTCAACGAAAAAAAATATATATTTCGATCGAATAAAATTTTAATTCAAAGTTACGAGGGGCTAGTACCCAATTTTTGTTTTGATTTCGTTTTGAGCTTTATTTTCATTTTTATTTTCGATCTTACTTCTAAACATTATTTTAAGACTATATATTTTATTTCGAGACTTTTCGCGTGCGCGCAAATCGAAAATTTCAAAAATGAAAAATCGGGACTTGTACATGCATTTGGCCGAGATATTTGAAGCCAAAGGTCAATGTTTTCTTCTTCCATTCTTCCTTCCTCTTACACACCCATGTCTCCTTTACTACTATGTCTAATCCATCTTACAACCTATACTAATTCATCATCACTTATAGCTTATTTTTAATTAAAGATTATATATTATTAATACTAAATTACATACTACATAATACCAAACTTACAACTACACTACTACTACTACATTTACACGTACAAACACACTCACAAACACCAAAATATTCTAAGTCTTTTCTCTCTAATAAACTCAACTCAAACATTCAAGTAAGCTTGGTTATGTGCAAGCTCAAGAACACATCATAACATTCATCCTCTTTAATTCTTTTCTTCCTTAAATCTTCCATTTATTTGCTTAAATTAATTAGTACACTTAGATAAACTCCTCACCATTTATATTAAGTACTCACTTAACTCTTTTTACATACAATTAAAATATGAACATAAATCGAAATCATAAAAAAAAATTAAAACATAACCTAAACATAAAATACTACTACAACTTTAAATTTTAATTTAGCTAGTTTAGTTTTAAAATAAATTACTAACTTGTGTATTTCATTTTTATGTACAAACCCTAAACAAAGACGAGGAGCAAGGTGGAGGCGTAGACTTGAGCCAGTTTGATCATATCATTGATCCCGACAACTGCTAGGATCATATTCATTAACCTAACTAAGGTGCTTCCCGCACACTTATGTGATAAGCGCCTCGAATTTGATTATATGTTATTGTTTTGATACATGCATGAATTATTTTATCACTTAGTATTTCACATGTTAAAATTAGAAGACAAAAATCGAAAAATAATATTAGTGTAACACACTAAAACCACACGGCATACCCCTTTATTTTTGCTTAATTTTTCGTTTTAATTTTTGTAAATTGCATGCTTAAAATACTTGTAATGAAATGAACATGAAAATATAATTAGTTTATATTTAGGACTTAAAATGAATTTGTTATGAAATTTAAATGTTTTAATGTATTTATATGTGTTCTTGAATTTTTGGTTGTTATTCTTGTGTTTGAATGGTTTTTACTTATGTGTGTTAATGTTTGTTTATGATTTCATATATGTTAAACACGTAAATGATATTAAGTAAATTAGTTGTTGAATTAGAAGTATAAAAATCAAAAATAAAATTTTGAAGTATATATATATATACACGGCCAACATGAATTAAATGGACCAATTTTTAGTTTTAATTTTTCTAAATAACATATTATGATTAGTTTAGTTAAATTAGACTTGTAGGAAAAATTTGAGAAAATTATATAAACATATGAAAATTTGACTAATTAGTAATCATATGAAAAATATTAGAGTTCTTCATATCTTCATGTGTTCTTCATTTTTATGACTAAGATTGATTTATAAATTTTCATAAGTTTTAGTATTTGTTGTTTTTAATTACTAGTTTGAATCACTTTAGCATAAACAAATTATTTAGTATATAAAAAACTTTAAGTCAAAAACCGATAAAATTACAAAACGAAAATAAATTGCTAAGTAGTATAAGGCCACGGTTTAGAGTCTATTTTTGACCTAAAATGAATTTGTCACTTTTTATTTTTATCACTTAAGTAATTAAAATGGTTAAAGTAATGATTTATTAATAAAAACAACAAAAGAAATAAATAGCTAATATAAATAAAGGCTCACGGCATTTCTATTTAATTTGGGTCAATTTTGGTCAAAATAAATTTATCACTTAGTCACTAAATTTGAATAGTAATTAGGTTTATATTTGTTTATGTATTAAATCGTTAATAAAAAGAATTGACAAAACCGATAAAAATAAACGTTACACGTATTAAAATGAATAATGTTGAGTGTTACTACCTTTGCTTAAATTGGATATGGACATACGGACTATTTAAAATGAACTACGACCACCTCACTAAAAATGGAAACCGCTAAAATCTTAGTTAAGTATACGACTAAATTTAACCGAGTTTTACTTTTGAAATGTTAATTAAAATGACCAAGTAGGAAATGAACTTAACAACTTTGAAACTAGATTTTGTACTTAAGTTTAAATCGAGTTTTACATTTAAAATAAATTCTCAAATCGCTAAATACAAAACGAACCTAACGACTTTAAAACTAGAATTTTGTACTTAGAAAATAAAATTTAGTTTTGTATCTAAGAAAACTCCTAAGTATAATAATTTGTATAAGAGTATAAAAATACTAAGTATAAATGAAATATAATAAAAATACTAAGTATAAATAAAATATGATAAGAAAATACTAAGTATAAATAAAATATGATAAGAAAATACTAAGTATAAAGAAAATATAATAAATAAATACTAAGTATAAGAATACAAGTACGTATAAAAATACGTACAAATACAAATACGTATAAAATACGATGAATAGTAAATACGATGAATAGTAAATACGGTGAATAGTAAATACGGTGAATAGTAAATACGGTGAATAGTAAAATAATGAATAGTGAAAAATATTTAAAAGTTACGAACGGACTCAAAATAAATAATTAAGTTTTTTCTATGTGTTCTGTTTTACCTGAAGAACTGCTGTTACTAAAATTTCATTATACAAGTTCGACGTTATATTTATATTACAAGATTGTCATTATTAATATTTGTGAACGAGTGAATGAGAAGTTGAGAAAACGAGTACTTGAATAAAATACTAGGATTGTTCGCCATGTTGCGACTCTTGAAATTCGAAGTTAACGAGGTAGCTGTCTATGGGGACTTGGGCTCCCTCCCAGAGTTGCCCAAGGCTATTCAACGATCTTAAGATTGCTGTTTGACGTGTGGTACGAGCCTCAGGGATGCGGCATACTTGATACTTCCGCGGGCCCATAGAATAGTAATTGGAAACGCCAGCCCCATCAAAGTACCCGTCTCTGGTGATAGTCGAACTTTTTCGTCGGTGATACCTTTTGAATAGCGAATACGTATGATCCTCGATAGGTAGTGTATGCATACATTAGACGAGGGATTGAATCGTCCTTATTACCTTAGATATCTTTAGCATATCCAGACATGTCCGTTTTAACGGCCCTGGCTGCTACTGCGCGGATTATGTCTGCATGCTTCCGCCTTACTAACGAAGACTCATTTGTTATCACATGTTGAATGCATTTCCTTGTCTTGTTTGTTGGATGATTGTCTGAATGACTTGATTATGAGTGTTGGAATACGATCTATTGAGTATGATTATTTGTGAGCATGTTACGTTATTTGATTGATTTATGCCTATGCTTGGATCATCATGAATTTCTTATGTGTTTAAATTGCTACTTGCTCTTTATTTTACTTATTTATTATTCATATTGCATATTGTATTAGAATTGCATGTATCGAAAGAGTGTCTTGAAATGATGAGAGTTTAATGCAAAAATTTTGAGACCAACGCTATTGAATACTGGGGGAGAGTTTACCTTCTTTATTTTGTACGCTAGAGAGGATGTAATCAAACTTATACTCTGTTATTCTAAACTCGTACTATGTATTTAGAGTTTTATTACGATCAACAGCTGGTTTTGTAATATATAGACTTAATTAATTTTCCGCCTTAGTTTAATTAAAGTCACGAAAAACCAGGTTGTTACAGTTGGTATCAGAGCTGTCTTGCGACCGCGAATGACTTAAAGTTATCTCACATAGCGAGACGACACCTGGGCCAGACATTCATATCGTATGTCAGGCATGGACTTATAGGATCAAATAATAAACTAGGAATCTCTAGATCGCTAAAATAATAACTTAGATCATTTTAAAATGTGAGAAAGGGTAGAATCTTAAGGACCGACCAAATAATAATAAACTAGTTAGATGAGCGTTAGAATCTTAAATTTTACCATGCTTGTACTTGCTATTTGCTCTATGGCTAACTTAGTCTAACAAAGGCCCTTAGGATGTCATCTTTCCGTTCTTTCCGCTGCTATGCACCAAGGCGTCACCGATGATGCCACTGGGAACGTATATTCATCGCCAATCCCTCATCATTGAACAACACGTGGAGGATCACGGATTCACGACGAGCCGAATCTACCACACGAGGGGTATTGGATTGAGTCTGACCCTGATCGAGAGCTTTCATCCATATGACGAGTTCTGGTCACCTCTGGGTTGGCAACTTCTACTTGACTACGAGTTGTACATGGCTCGCATGTACCATCCCGATCCACTTCAGAGGGTGATGGAACCACCTGCGTGGATGGAGTACGAAGTGCTCCTCGATGACTTGATGGATCAGGAATATTGACGCGACTATCCACCAATGCCAGACGACGCCATTATACCCCCAATCATATGGGAGAGGGATCTCACCTCTGGGAGACTCTTGAGGGTCGCAAATCATATTTAGGGTCATTCGACTCCAGTTTGTAAAATATTTGTAACCGTATTTTAACCATCCTAAGAACGATCTTAATATCGTTTTCTTTTTCTACGGCTATGGATGTTATATTCGAATGTGACGTTTGGTGAACTTATGTATTATATTCCTTTGAAATGTAATATTTTACCCATGTATATATTTATATATATGGAGACGTTATGTTACTACCTAGTCGTGTGCTATTCTTAACTCATTATTTTAAATTTTATATACATATTTGTACTTCCAAATCTCGTTTAAATTATTTTTCCAAATTGATTTCAGATGAGACTACCGTGTGATGGAAAGTACTCTGAATGGACTCCAAAACAAAAGGCTCGAAAGAAAGCCATCGAGGCGTTTGCGAAACGTCAGAAAATGAAAACATGGAAGAGATCGCACGACTCGAAAAATTCAGAGATTGACTGGAAGACTAGGGCTCTTAAGACTCCCTATATGGAGCATCGAGTTCCTGATCACCTTCGCCGGTCCTCAGATATTACCGACATGATCGGGGCATTTATGCAGGATAAACCTGATACGTACGAGGGGATTGGAGACTCTCTGTATACATGGACCAGGAGCATGAACGAGAGGTTCCAGAAACACTCCATTCCAGAAGAATGGAAAACCTCTCTAGCATCTGCTTGCCTCGACGAAGAGGCCAAAGCTTGGTGGAGACGACTACGTTCCCCAGCTATCCTTGAGGGTGACTACTACCTGAGTTGGGAGGACTTCAAGCTCGGCTTGAGTGATGCGACTTATGCTATCAAGTATAAGTGTAACTTCTCAGAAAAGGAGCACTGCTATTCGTACTTTGCTTAAGTACAGACGACCAACCTTTTGTCATTCTCGATCCAATTTCATATCTCTTGAGAATGTATCTAAACTTTTATGTTATTTTGCTGAACTTATATCTAAGTTTTCACCTTAGTTCATTTCATAAAGAATGTATTAGGAGGCTTTGTAACTTTTTGATGTAATCCTTTTACATTATCAATGAAATGTCTTTTACCTTGCGTTTTATTATGTGTCTATCTTGGAAACTACTCAAAATTCATACAACTTTGTCTTTATTTTATTTTATTTTACAGAATGGCTGCAAACTTTGTCCCCAATAATGACCTCGACCAACAGTTCATCGAGGAAGAAGCAAGGAGGAGAGGGTTCGAAGACGCAATCATTAAGATTGCTCAGAATGCCCAACAACATCAGGGTGGGGGTAACCACCAATCCGCGTTTGAGAGATTTTCGAAGCACAGACCCCAAACCTACTCCGGATCTGTCAACCCCACCGTCTTGACCGAGTGGATCGAGGAGATGGAGAAACTTCTGGAACTAAGTAAGACCCCACCAAATGAGAAAGTGAATATGGTGGCGTACTACTTGAAAGGTGAGGCAAATAGCTGGTGGCGTCTAATCAGATCCACATTTCCTCTAAGGATCTACAACTGGACTGAATTCAGGACCCTACTGGAAAACAAATACTTTGGGGAGGAACTAAAGTGGGAAAAGGAGGAAGAATTCCGTAACCTGAATCAGGGTGATATGTCGCTTCAGGCATACACCGAGAAATATCAAGAACTGTCTAAGTTTGCCCCCAGGATTATAACCAACGAAGAAGAACTGGCCACTCGTTACGTAAGGGGAATGGCAAACGTTCTGAGGATAAATATGAGCGGGTTCAATTGCAAGAACTTTGCTGAGGCTTACGAAAAAGCAACGAGTATCTGGGCTCCCATCCAAAAGGGAGAAGCGGAAGAGAAAAAGAAGAAGAAAACATTTGCGCCTCCTGTGGCGAGTGCTAGTTTCATCCACAAGCCAATGTTTGGTCGCCCGGGTTTCCAGAACCAAGATAATCGTAACAGGAACCAGGGCAAGAACCAATACGCCAATCGAAACCCTACCGCGTACGTCGCAAGGAATAACCCACCACTTCCCGGAGCTCCGATCGTCCAAACGGGTAATTGTCGCTTCTGTCGACAGCCGAACCACCCAGGGAAACGTTGCAACGGGGAGCCGATAGTATGCTACTTCTGTAAGGTAGTGGGGCACAAATCGAACGAATGCCCAAAGAGGGGTACTGCTACTAAGGCAAACACAGGACCACCGCCAGCCGTTAGAGTTCAGGGACGCGTCTACGTCCTGACCGAGTCTGAAGAAGGGTCTGATGATATTATCGATGTCGACGTCGTCACCGGTAAATTTATGGTTAATTCTGTACCTGCTTTTATTTTGTTCGATACAGGAGCATCCTTATCTTTTATATCTTCAAAATTTATCAAACAATCCAAACTCACAAACCCTGCACAAATCAGAACTAACATATCACTACCAGATGGTAAAAACATTCCTTGTTCTTCAAAATACAATAATGTAAAAATCTCAATTCACAACACTGACTTCCTGTCAGACCTCGTATTGTTTGACCTTCCTGAGTTCGATGTAATTCTGGGGATGAACTGGCTAGCTCGTCATAATGCAACGTTCAAATGCCACGACCAGAAGATCACTTTGAAAACTAACCAAGGGAAGGAGGTATCATATCAGAGTTTGAAGAGGAAAGGGGGAGTGAAATTAGTGTCTGTACTGAAGTTTCGGAGTATGGAGAGAAAGGGACACCAGGTGTATTTTTGCAGCATTACTAAGGTCGAGGACACCCTACGCATCGAAGACATCCCAATCGTGAATGAATACCCCGATGTTTTCCCAGACGTATTACCAGGTATGCCTCCTGCACGGGACGTCGAATTCTCTATCGATCTTGTACCCGGCACTTCACCTATATCAAAGGCACCACACAGAATGGCACCTGTCGAACTCCAGGAACTCAAGAAACAGTTGGAGGAAATGATTGAGTTAGGGTTTATAAGACCGAGTGTTTCACCTTGGGGTGCACCGGTACTCTTCGTTAAAAAGAAGGATGGGAGTATGAGGCTCTGCATTGATTACAGAGAACTGAACAAAGTGACGATCAAAAATCGTTATCCTCTGCCTAGGATAGACGATCTCTTTGACCAGCTCAAAGGAGCGGGAGTGTTCTCCAAGATTGACCTAAGGTCAGGATACCATCAGATTGCGGTCCACAAAGAAGATATACAGAAGACTGCTTTCAGATCATGGTACGGACATTACGAGTTCAAAGTAATGCCGTTCGGCCTTACCAACGCACCAGCAGTGTTCATGGATCAAATGAACAGGACTTTTCACGAGTACCTCGACATCTGTGTCGTTGTGTTCATTGACGACATCCTGATCTACTCCAAGAATAAAGAAGAACACGCGGAACACCTGCACATTATCCTGGGCATCCTGAGAGATCATAGGTGGTATGCTAAATTTTCAAAGTGTGAATTTTGGCTAGACCAAGTGGCATTCCTAGGCCACGTAATCTCCAAAGAAGGGGTAATGGTGGATCCAGCCAAGATTGAAGCTGTCAAGGAATGGGTAGCACCAAAAACAGTCACCGAAGTCAGAAGTTTCCTAGGATTGGCTGGCTATTATAGAAGATTTGTTCCTGACTTCTCAAAAATAGCCCGCCCGATGACTAAACTACTACAAAAGGAATCAAAGTTCTTATGGAGCGACGATTGTGAAAAAGCGTTCCAAGAACTTAAGAAAAGGCTTACTACTGCTCCAGTTCTAACCTTGCCAACAGATGGGGATGAATATGAAGTATACAGCGACGCGTCATTGAATGGTTTGGGTTGCGTTCTGATGCAACAAGGGAAGGTAATAGCGTACGCATCCAGACAACTTAAAGTGCATGAAAGAAATTACCCAACTCACGACCTAGAACTTGCTGCGGTCGTGTTCGCACTGAAGATTTGGCGTCATTATCTCTACGGGGTCAGCATCAAATTCTACACGTACCGATCACAAGAGCTTAAAGTACATCTTTACCCAGAGAGAATTGAACATGAGGCAGCGTAGGTGGTTAGAATTGATCAAGGATTACAAAATCGAGTTATTATACCACGAAGGAAAGGCCAACGTAGTTGCTGACGCACTGAGTCGTAAGGCAATACATACTCTGAACAACATTTGGGAAATACCCTCAGGCATTACCCAAGACCTGAAAAGGCTGAGCTTGGATCTGGTACAGTCAGATGACGTTGATCTAAATGCAATGGTGGTAGAACCAGATTTATTCCATGACATACGAGCACTACAGTGGGAAGACCCAGCCTTGTTAGAAATCAGAGAAAAGATTCCATCAGAGGGAACAGAAGGGTTTGAGATTTACACTGATGGAAGTCTACGCTTCAACGGCAGATGGTGCATACCTAACAATGAAGGTTTGAAACGCAAAATTCTTGACGAAGCACATAGCACCCGCTACTCAGTACATCCCGGCTCAGATAAGATGTACAAGGACCTGAAATTGCGTTTCTGGTGGATAAGGATGAAGGTAGAGATCGCCGAGTACGTGGCAAGATGTATGATCTGCCAGAAAGTAAAATTTGAACACCAGAGACCAGGAGGACTGCTCTAACCGTTGGAAATTCCTCAAGGGAAGTGGGATTCCATATCCATGGATTTTATCATGGGGTTACCAAGGACATCAGGTGGCAAGGATGCGATATGGGTTATTGTGGATCGTCTAACTAAAGCAGCTCACTTCGTTCCGATCAAGGAGACTTGGGGATTGGAAGAACTGGCCAAAGCTTACGAAAAGGAAATAATACGACTCCATGGCGTCCCCCTCGACATCATATCAGACAGGGACGCAAGATTTACATCGCATTTCTGGAAGAAATTGCAAGAGGCTTTGGGTAGTAAATTGAAAATGAGTACGGCTTTTCATCCGAGAATCGACGGTCAGGCAGAGCGAACTATCCGGTTCTTAATGGAAGACATGTTGAGGGCATGCACGATGGAATTCAACGTGAACTGGGAAAAGAGCTTACCTCTCGTTGAATTCTCATACAACAATAGCCATCATGCTAGTCTAGGGTGTGCTCCTTTTGAAGCACTGTATGGCAGGAAGTGTCGCAGTCCGATTTGTTGGGACGACGCTAGTGACAACGTGGGTACTGGACCCCAGGTTATACAGGATCAGATTGAACACATAAAGGTCATTCGAGAACGACTACAAGCAGCTCAAGATCGCCAAAAGAAATATGCAAACGAGCACCGTCGACCTATTGAGTTCAACAGTGGGGATAAGGTCTTCTTAAAGGTCTCACCCATGAAAGGGGTAAGACGCTTCGGACTAAAAGGGAAGCTTAGTCCAAAGTACATCGGACCCTACGAAATACTTGAACGAATTGGCGAGGTGGCATACCGACTCGCCTTACCGCCAAACTTGTCCAAAGTGCACGATGTATTTCATGTATCTCAGCTCAGAAGATACAGAAGCGACCCGAGTCACATTGTTACGCCCGATGTGATCGCCATCGAGCCTAACATGCTTTACTCTGAGAAACCAGTGGAAATTCTCGCCAGAGAGACCAAGTTCTTACGACGCAAGTCGATACCCTTAGTCAAGGTTCTCTGGAGGGACGGAAGACCTAACAAGCAACGTGGGAGGCAGAAGGCGTCGATGAAGGAAAAGTACCCGGAGCTGTTTAGCACAGGTAACCTTAACAACCCAGATTACTTTAAGTTTCGGGGACGAAACTTCTTTAAGGGGGGAGGATTGTAACACCCCGTGTTAATTTAAGCTAATTATAATTAGGAAATCAATAATTAATCATCCTCGCTCACTTATTCTTCTAAAACAATACACTACAATTAATATTGCACCTAAACTAAAACCATTTTGAATTACTTTGAATTTGAACCTTATTTTTACATATTCGGACTCGATAAATCAAATGATGAATCGACGACAAATTTCTCAACGACAAATTTTGGCACGCAAATCGAGGTCAAACATTGACTAAATGACCAAGCCACCTAATTGTGATTAAGTCACCTAATCTTTTCTTAAATATACTTACTCATAATCCAAATCTAATTAAAGTAGTTTAAGCTTAATCATTTTGATTAATACTAACAAAACATATTATATTATTAACAAATTACTATTTCATTTTGATTTAACTAACACTTTCACTAAAAATCGAAATAATGAGTTACACTAAGCCTAAACTGATAAACTTTTTGACGTTTGAGGATGATGATTTATTTCGATAACATTCAACGAAAAAAATATATATTTCGATCGAATAAAATTTTAATTCAAAGTTACGAGGGGCTAGTACCCAATTTTTGTTTTGATTTCGTTTTGAGCTTTATTTTCATTTTTATTTTCGATCTTACTTCTAAACATTATTTTAAGACTATATATTTTATTTCGAGACTTCGCGTGCGCGCAAATCGAAAATTTCAAAAACGAAAAATCGGGACTTGTACATGCATTTGGCCGAGATATTTGAAGCCAAAGGTCAATGTTTTCTTCTTCCATTCTTCCTTCCTCTTACACACCCATGTCTCCTTTACTACTATGTCTAATCCATCTTACAACCTATACTAATTCATCATCACTTATAGCTTATTTTTAATTAAAGATTATATATTATTAATACTAAATTACATACTACATGTAACACCCCGTGTTAATTTAAGTTAATTATAATTAGGAAATCAATAATTAATCATCCTCGCTCACTGAATTTCCTAAAACAATACACTACAATCATTTTTGCACCTAAACTAAAACCATTTTGAATTACTTTGAATTTGAACTTTATGTTTACATTTTCAAACTCGATAAATCAAATGGAGAATCCTCGACAATTTTCTCAACGGCAAATTTTGGCACGCAAATCGAGGTCAAACATTGACTAAAGGGCCAAGCCACCTAAATGTGATTTAGTCACCTAATCCTTTATTAAATATAATTACTCATAATCCAAACCTAATTAAAGTAGCTTAAGCTTAATCATATTGATTATTACTAACACAACATATAATAATAATATCAAATTACTATTCCACTTTGATTTAACTAACACTTCCACTAAAACTCGATATATTGAGTTACACTAAGCCTAAACTGATAAACTTTTTGACGTTTAAGCATAAGGATTTAATTCAGTAACATTCCACGAAAAAAATATATATTTCGATCAAACAAGATTTATTTCAAAGTTTCGAGGATCCTAAGGCCAATTTTTGTTTTGATCACCCTTCAACGTTTTTCTTCATTTTTATTTTCGATCTTACTTCGAACCATCATTTTAAGACTATATATTTCATTTCGAGACTTTTCGCGTACGCGTAAATCGAAAATTTCAAAAACGAAAAATCGGGCCAAGTGACCCATGTTTGGCCGAGATTTTGAGCTTCACAAGCTCAACATTGTCTTCCCTTTTTCCTTTTGCTTTTCCTACACACTTGTTCCCTTGTCTCAAGCATGCCTTCCACCCTTACACACATGCTTCCTCTCTTACACACATGTGTCCCCTTGTCTCAAGCATGCATGCATTTTCCTTACACAAGTTTACAACTTACATACTACAAACTTACATGATACAAAAAAAATAAAACACAACTACTACTACTACTACACATACACGGTCCAAACACAACACAAACACCAAATATTTCTAAGTCATTTCCTCTCTAAAATAAACTCAAACTCAAGAGCAATTAGTAAGCTTATTCATGTGCAACTTCAAGAACACCATCCTTCCACTTCTTCTTTTCCTTTATATCATTTATTTCTTATTCCTTAAATCATTCAAGTTCATAAATAAATCTTTCATTAGTTATGTTAGTAATCACATCCTCTTCATGCTTATATTTATTTAAGAATATGAATCAAATTAATTAAAATACAACCATCACCTAAACATAAAATACTACAACACTTTAAAATTTTAGTTTAGCTAGTTTAGTTTTAAAATAAATTACTAACTTGTTTATTTCATTCTTATGTACCTCTCCTAACCAAAGACGAGGAGCAAGGTGGTGGAGTCGATCTTAGCCAATTCGATCATATCGTAGACCCCGACAACTGTTGATCTTTTAGCTCATAACCTAACTAAGGTGCTTCCCGCACATTTATATGATAAGCGCCTCGAAATTGATTATGTGTTATTGTTTTTGATGCATGTATTGTTTTATTTTATCACCTAGTATTCATATGTTAAATTAGAAGACAAAAATCGAAAAATAACATTTGTGTAACCTTAGTAAACCACACGGCATTACCCCTTATTTTTGCTTAATTTTTCGTTTTAATTTTTGTAAATTGCATGCTTAAAATACTTGTAATGAAATGAACATGAAAATATAATTAGTTTTTGTTTAGGACTTAAAATGAAATTGTCATGAATTTAAATGTTTTAATGTGTTATGTGTGTTCTTGAAATTTTTGTGTTAATCTTATGTTAAATGATGTTTAGTTATTTGTGTTAATGTTTTGATATGTTTTCCACTCATGATTAAATACATAAATAATATAAGATAAATTAGTTGTTGAATTAGAAGTATAAAAATCAAAAATCAAAAATTATTAACATATATACATACACACGGCTAAAATGAATTACATGGACCAATTTTTAGTTTTAATTTTTCTAAATAACATATTATGATTAGTTTAGTTAAAATGGTCTTGTAGGAAAAATTTGAGAAAATTTCATAAACATATGAAAATTGGACTAAATTATGTTCATATGAAAAATGTTAGAAACTCATCACACATTCATGTGTTCTTCACTTAGGTGATTAGTTTGATTCATAAATTTTATAAGTTTTAGTTATTTATTGTTTTTAAGTACTAATTTAATTCATTTTAGCATAAACTAAATAATTAGTATATAAAAACTTTAAGTTAAAAACCGATAAAATTAGAAAACGAAAATAAGTTGTTATGTGTGTTAGGCCACGGCATTTGGTGTATTTTTGGACCAAAAATGAATTTGTCACTTTTTATTTTTATCACTTAAGTAATTAAAATAGTTGAAGTAATGATTTATTAATAAAAACAACAAAAGAAATAAATAGCTAAATAAATAGAGGCTCACGGCTTTTGTGTTATTTTGGGTCAATTTTGGTCAAAATGAATTTATCACTTAGTCACTAAAATTGAATAGTGATTAGATTTATATTTGTTTATGTATTAAATCGTTAATAAAAAGAATTGACAAAACCGATAAAAATAAACGTTACACGTATTTAAAATGAATGAGATCGAGTGTTACTACCTATGCTTAAATGAGGATGTGGAGATACGGACTATTTAAAATGAACTACGACAACCTCGCTAAAATTTGAAACCGCTTAAATTTTAGCTAAGTATACGACTAAATCTAAACCGAGTTTTACTTTTGAAATATCATTTAAATCACCAAGTATAAAAATGAACTTAACTACCTTGATTTAAATATGTTTCAAAATCACTAAATACAAAATGAACTTAACGAGTTCGATTAAAATATATTTCAAAACCGCTAAATGCAAAATGAACTTAACAACTTTAAAACTAGACTCCTAAAATATTTCCAAAAATCACTAAGTACAAAATGAACTTAACGACTTTAAAACTAGAATTTTACACTTAGTAAATAAAAAGTTTAGTTTTATTTTCTAAAATATCCTTAGTATAACAAAAATGTATAAGAGTATAAAGATACTAAGTGTAAATAAGGTCAAATAATAAATACTAAAGTATAAAGAAAATAAAATAAAAATACTAAGTATAAAGAAAAAAAAATAATAAATACTAAGTATAAGAATACACATACGTATAAAATACGAATAAAAGACGAAGTATAAAAATACGTACAAATACAGAATACGAAAATACGAATACGTATAAATACGAGGAATAGTAAATACGAGGAATAGTAAATACGATGAATAGTAAATACAATGAATAGTAAATACGGTGAATAGTAAAATAATGAATAGTGAAAAATATTTAAAAGTTACGAACGGACTCAAAATAAATAATTAAGTTTTACTATATGTTATGTTTCTACCTGAAGAACTGCTGTTACTAAAATTTCATTATACAAGTTCGACGTTATATTTATGTTACAAGTTTGCCATTTTTAATATTTGTGAACGAATGAATGAGAAGTTAAGAAAGCTAGTACTTGAATAAAATACTAGGATTGTTCGCCATGTTGCGACTCTTGAAATTCGAAGTTAACGAGGTAGCTGTATATGGGGACTTGGGCTCCCTATCAGAATTGCCCAAGGCGAAATAACGATCTTGAGATCGCTACTCGACACGGTATATACAACCTCAGAGATGGGGCATCCTTGATATCTCCGTGGGCCCATATATTAGTAATTGGAAACGCCAGCCCCATCCGGGGTGCAGTCTGGTGATAGTCGAACTTTTTCGTCGGTGATACCTTTTGAATAGCGAATACGTATGATCCTCGATAGGTAGTGTATGCATACATTAGACAAGGGATTAGGCCGTCCTTATTACCTTAGATATCTTTTGCCTGTCAGACACGTCCGATTTCGTTCGGCCCTGACCGCTTCTGCGCGGAATATATCTGCATGCTTCCGCCTTGCTAACGAAGACTCATTTGTTATCACATGTTGAATGTATTTCCTGGTTTGTTTGATGATTATCTGAATGATTTGGTTGAGTATTGGAATGTGATTTGTTGAGTATGTTTATCTGTGAGCGTGGTATGTTATGTGGTTGGTTTATACTCGCATTAAATCATCATGATCTCCTTATGTGTTTTTGCTTGCATACTTGCTATTTGTTTTCATTGTTTATTTATTATTCATATCGCATATTGCTTTAGAATTGCCTGTGTCGAAAGAGTGTGCGGGAAAATGATGAGAGTTTAATGCAGGTACCCCGAGTCTTGACCGTTGATCTATCAGGGGATTTGAAGGCCTTATTTTGTAATCTATTTTGAGAGGACTTGTAATCTAAATACTCTGTTTTATCTATAAACTCGTATTATGTATACTGAGTTTGTTAAACGATAACAGCTGGTTTTGTAATATATAGACTTAATTAATTTTCCGCCTTAGTTTAATTAAAGTCACGAAAAACCAGGTTGTTACACTACATAATACCAAACTTACAACTACACTACTACTACTACATTTACACGTACAAACACACTCACAAACACCAAAATATTCTAAGTCTTTTCTCTCTAATTAATAAACTCAACTCAAACATTCAAGTAAGCTTGGTTATGTGCAAGCTCAAGAACACATCATAACATTCATCCTCTTTAATTCTTTTCTTCCTTAAATCTTCCATTTATTTGCTTAAATTAATTAGTACACTTAGATAAACTCCTCACCATTTATATTAAGTACTCACTTAACTCTTTTTACATACAATTAAAATATGAACATAAATCGAAATCATAAAAAAATTAAAACATAACCTAAACATAAAATACTACTACAACTTTAAATTTTAATTTAGCTAGTTTAGTTTTAAAATAAATTACTAACTTGTGTATTTCATTTTTATGTACAAACCCTAACCAAAGACGAGGAGCAAGGTGGAGGCGTAGACTTGAGCCAGTTTGATCATATCATTGATCCCGACAACTGCTAGGATCATATTCATTAACCTAACTAAGGTGCTTCCCGCACACTTATGTGATAAGCGCCTCGAATTTGATTATATGTTATTGTTTTGATGCATGCATGAATTATTTTATCACTTAGTATTTCACATGTTAAAATTAGAAGACAAAAATCGAAAAATAATATTAGTGTAACACACTAAAACCACACGGCATACCCCTTTATTTTTGCTTAATTTTTCGTTTTAATTTTTGTAAATTGCATGCTTAAAATACTTGTAATGAAATGAACATGAAAATATAATTAGTTTATATTTAGGACTTAAAATGAATTTGTTATGAAATTTAAATGTTTTAATGTATTTATATGTGTTCTTGAATTTTTGGTTGTTATTCTTGTGTTTGAATGGTTTTTACTTATGTGTGTTAATGTTTGCTTATGATTTCATATATGTTAAACACGTAAATGATATTAAGTAAATTAGTTGTTGAATTAGAAGTATAAAAATCAAAAATAAAATTTTGAAGTATATATATATATACACGGCCAACATGAATTAAATGGACCAATTTTTAGTTTTAATTTTTCTAAATAACATATTATGATTAGTTTAGTTAAATTAGACTTGTAGGAAAAATTTGAGAAAATTATATAAACATATGAAAATTTGACTAATTAGTAATCATATGAAAAATATTAGAGTTCTTCATATCTTCATGTGTTCTTCATTTTTATGACTAAGATTGATTTATAAATTTTCATAAGTTTTAGTATTTGTTGTTTTTAATTACTAGTTTGAATCACTTTAGCATAAACAAATTATTTTTTTTTTTTTTTTTTGGTGACGAGGGGTTTAATCCCCCCGGGCACAGGCATTCCGACGTCACCACCTGTACCATGTAAGCCACCCCTTTTTACCAGGGGCCGTCGTGATACCCGCATGGTGCGCTTCTGGAGGCTTGAACTTGGGACCTCGCAGTTCCTGCCATTGCTAGGCTTTGAGGTTGCCCCAGGAACCACCAGACCGCTACCACTTAGATAAACAAATTATTTAGTATATAAAAAACTTTAAGTCAAAAACCGATAAAATTACAAAACGAAAATAAATTGCTAAGTAGTATAAGGCCACGGTTTAGAGTCTATTTTTGACCTAAAATGAATTTGTCACTTTTTATTTTTATCACTTAAGTAATTAAAATGGTTAAAGTAATGATTTATTAATAAAAACAACAAAAGAAATAAATAGCTAATATAAATAAAGGCTCACGGCATTTCTATTTAATTTGGGTCAATTTTGGTCAAAATAAATTTATCACTTAGTCACTAAATTTGAATAGTAATTAGGTTTATATTTGTTTATGTATTAAATCGTTAATAAAAAGAAATTGACAAAACCGATAAAAATAAACGTTACACGTATTAAAATGAATAATGTTGAGTGTTACTACCTTTGCTTAAATTGGATATGGACATACGGACTATTTAAAATGAACTACGACCACCTCACTAAAAATGGAAACCGCTAAAATCTTAGTTAAGTATACGACTAAATTTAACCGAGTTTTACTTTTGAAATGTTAATTAAAATGACCAAGTAGGAAATGAACTTAACAACTTTGAAACTAGATTTTGTACTTAAGTTTAAATCGAGTTTTACATTTAAAATAAATTCTTAAATCGCTAAATACAAAACGAACCTAACGACTTTAAAACTAGAATTTTGTACTTAGAAAATAAAATTTAGTTTTGTATCTAAGAAAACTCCTAAGTATAATAATTTGTATAAGAGTATAAAAATACTAAGTATAAATGAAATATAATAAAAATACTAAGTATAAATAAAATATGATAAGAAAATACTAAGTATAAATAAAATATGATAAGAAAATACTAAGTATAAAGAAAATATAATAAATAAATACTAAGTATAAGAATACAAGTACGTATAAAAATACGTACAAATACAAATACGTATAAAATACGATGAATAGTAAATACGATGAATAGTAAATACGGTGAATAGTAAATACGGTGAATAGTAAATACGGTGAATAGTAAAATAATGAATAGTGAAAAATATTTAAAAGTTACGAACGGACTCAAAATAAATAATTAAGTTTTTTCTATGTGTTCTGTTTTACCTGAAGAACTGCTGTTACTAAAATTTCATTATACAAGTTCGACGTTATATTTATATTACAAGATTGTCATTATTAATATTTGTGAACGAGTGAATGAGAAGTTGAGAAAACGAGTACTTGAATAAAATACTAGGATTGTTCGCCATGTTGCGACTCTTGAAATTCGAAGTTAACGAGGTAGTCGTTTACATGGGGACTTGGGCTCCCTCCCGCAGTTGCCCAAGGCTATTCAACGATCTTAAGATTCTTTGTTTGGCGTGTGGTATCAACCTCGTGGATGGGGCATACTTGATACTTCCGGGCCCATAGAATAGTAATTGGAAGCGCCCGGCCCGTCAAAGTACCCGTATCTGGTGATAGTCGAACTTTTTCGTCGGTGATACCTTTTGAATAGCGAATACGTATGATCCTCGATAGGTAGTGTATGCGTACATAAGACAAGGGATTGAATCGTCCTTATTACCTTAGATATCTTTAGCATATCCAGACATGTCCGTTTTAACGACCTGGTCAAGCATCTTCTTGTGATTATGTCTGCATGCTTCCGCCTTACTAACGAAGACTCATTTGTTATCACATGTTGAATGCATTTCCTTGTCTTGTTTGTTGGATGATTGTCTGAATGACTTGATTATGAGTGTTGGAATACGATCTATTGAGTATGATTATTTGTGAGCATGTTACGTTATTTGATTGATTTATGCCTATGCTTGGATCATCATGAATTTCTTATGTGTTTAAATTGCTACTTGCTCTTTATTTTACTTATTTATTATTCATATTGCATATTGTATTAGAATTGCATGTATCGAAAGAGTGTGCGGGGAAATGATGAGAGTTTAATGCAGGTACCCCGAGACCAACGCTATTGAATACTGGGGGAGAGTTTACCTTCTTTATTTTGTACGCTAGAGAGGATGTAATCAAACTTATACTCTGTTATTCTAAACTCGTACTATGTATTTAGAGTTTTATTACGATCAACAGCTGGTTTTGTAATATATAGACTTAATTAATTTTCCGCCTTAGTTTAATTAAAGTCACGAAAAACCAGGTTGTTACATCATGGGTGGTTGTGAACTCGACGGTGGCAGCCATGGTGGTGACTATGGCGGCCGTGAAAGTGGTGGTGGTTGGTGATGGTGTTCATGCCGTCGTTGATGTTATTGTTGTTGTTGCAGGTTGTCGTTGTGTTGTCGTGGTGTTGCTGCTGCTTGTTATTGTTGTTGTTTTTATTTTTATTTTATTTTTTTGTTTCATTAATGGAGGGTCAATGAGGAAGAAGTGGGGAGGAGGTGTATAAGGGAAGGCAGGAAACAAATGAGGGAAGTGAGTGAGGGAAGTAGGTTAAAAAATAAAATATCCAAAATCAAGTGGATGTGTGTGTAGTAGTGTGTACCGACATGTGAGGTAGTATAGTTGGGTCTGTTTGATTTGTTTTGCTCCGTTTCATTTACTCTTATTTATAAAACTTAAATAATTTATAAAATATATTATGTTTTAAATTATTTGTTTTAAATTTTAATTCCATTATTCATATTATAAATTTTATAGTTCGAAAATATAAATGTATAAAAGTTGTCAGTTACAAATTGTATTACGGTCTCACATATATTCAAACGGCTTGTTTATTTGTAAGATATATTTTGATAAAATTATATTTCGTTCCATTAATAATAATTTTTAAGATGAAATGCAAATACATTTATTTTAATAAAAACAATTGAATCGAAGTTTTAGTTCGACCATTATTTTATAAACAAAATATAATACAGATTAATATAAAATCAAGAAAGTTTAATTTGAAATGTATTTGAAGAAGTTTATTCAATCGAAATTTTTCAGCCGCGTTTTCAAAACAATTGAATAAAAGTTAATTTATATAAATTTTAATTTAATAATTTAGTTAAAATAATTAATTAGTATTAATAAAAACACGGGGTGTTACAATCCTACCCCCTTAAGAAAAGTTTCGTCCCCGAAACTTGAATATGGAGGATAACTACTCAAGAAAAACGAGACAGTCGGAGGGAACATCAAGGTTTTTGGAATTGAAATAGTAATATTGCTCTTGATTGGGTATGAATTTTCTAAAAAGGAATGATTGATGAATTTAATAATTTTAAAATATAAATAATTCTTTTTCAAATTAATATCTAAATGTTGCTTCATTGTCATTTTCAAAATCAGCGAGAAAGAGGTTTTCAAAAAGGTAGGGCCTAGAAGTTTTGTACGGAATTCAAATTAAATAAAAATAATAAGCGTTTTAAGAATTAAAACAATTTATTTAAATTTGAAAATAAAATGTTAACCTTAAAATAGGTTGAAATAGGAAATTTTAAGATTTAAATTGGACTTTAATAAAATCAAATTATAGTCCTACCCCCTTAAGAAGTTTTAAACGTATATACATAATATTATTTTTGTTACTTTTAATGATCACGTGTATATGAAATATAGCCTTAGGAAAACGGCATTTAGGGAAATTATGTAAAAGTCGTCGTGATCATAATTAAAATATGAGCTTTAATGAAATTAAGGAAATTCAGGTTATCGTTGAATGATAAATAAAATTTTAGAAAATTATGGATAACCTTGTTGATATAGCCCATTTTCATAAAATTTATTATTATAATGTTATTAGGTGAAACAGAAATGTTATAAATCATATTTAGTATCCTATAAAGGGAAAATAAAGAGAAAATATGATATATGTATGTATATTTTGACGAGAGATAAATGTAATATAGATAGGACAAGTTCAAAAGCTATTTAAAATATAAAGAAAAGAATTTCAGAAATGAAGGCAATAGACGAAACTTCATCGTATAAGGTTAATAAGTACTTCGTAGAAATTATAATTTAAGAGTTCAAACATTTTATAACAAGGAAGTACGTTTAAGAGGTCGAACAAAAAGTTAACGAAATTACAAAGGAGATATAAAGTCATTTTTATTTGAGATTGAAGAGAACAAATGAAAATTAACTTTATGAATTCAATTAGTAAGTATTATAGATAGATTTCAAGATTAGAAATTTTAGAAACTAAAATTAATTGTAAGGGGTCAAAAGAACGAAGTAATCAAGTTCGAAGGTAGAGTATAAAGATTAAGGAGTTTATGAAATTCGAAAACAAAAATGGTATAATTTTTACGAGATTAAAGGAAGAGATGAAAATTTATTGAGAAGACAATTATTAAGAATTATTGAGTTAGGAAGTTAGAAGTTTTAAAAGGAGTCAATAAGTTTAGAAGGTTGAAAAATAATCGAGTGAGATTAAATATTAGGAATTTTATTAGGAAATCTGAAAATTTATAAACGCTGAAATGACGGTGATCATTAGAGATCGATTTTGATATAGCTTTAGAAATCTTCAATGCTAAAGAAATCTTCGACGTCTTGAAAATTGTCTTGGATAGCGTGATTCTTGATACGTCTCTTCGCATGCGCTTCTGTTCTTGTCTTCAAATCTTATATTTGTGAGGAAATGAAAAGAGATAAAAATCCATTTTATGAAGTCATTATAGAAGTATAAGTTAAGAAAGATTTTATTTAAAAAGAAGAAAATAATTTTAATAGATCGATTAAAATTTTCTTTTTGAATAAGTTAGGAAGAGATGAATATGGATGTTTGAGAAAGTTATAGAGGTCTTCAAATCAATTGATTTCTTCAATGTCCAGAGCGTCGCTTCAGATGGTTCAACTCTTGATGCGTCCATTTGCAAGTGCTTGAGTCCTTATCGTCTCGTCTTCGATTTATACGTCTCGATTTTTAGGTAACGTTAGTATAAAAGACTTGTTAGTAAAAAAGATCAATCATAGAGCACTTAGCAGGTAAGAACAGAGAAATAAAAATCTATCGAGGTTGAATGACGGTCGAAAATTCTAAAATCTAGGTCAGTCGGTCAATCCTTAATATTTCTACCCATTCTCACATTTAAAGCGATCTAAGTTATTATTTTAGCGATCTAAGATTTCTAATTTATTATTTGATTCTATAAGTCTATGCCTGACATATATATTAATATGTATGTCTGGCCCAGGTGTCGTCTCGCTAGATGAAATAACTTTAAGTCATTCACGGTCGCAAGACGACTCGATAATTAATCAGAATAACCTGGTTTTTCGTGACTTTAATTAAACTAAGGCGGAATATTAATTAAGTCTAATTATTACAAAACCAGCTGTCATCGTATTACAACTCATTATATATAATAAGAGTCATAGATAAAACAGAGTTCAATCGATTACATTCTCTCAAAATATAAAATAAGGCCTCCAATCCCCTTGTGTAGATCAACGATCAAGTCTCAAAATTACTGGATCGTATTACCAAAATTAGCTTTTTCAGCCCCGCACCTAATAAGTAACATGTATATACATACAATAATGCAGTTCATAAAGCATAACATAAAGCAGTTCATGCAACAAGGTAATTAAATCATCAGGTCTTATCAATTCATATAACACAACAATTTAATCATCAAATTATCACAATTCATAATCATGTAGGCAAATCATTATCATTTCATTCATTTCGGGGTAGTCGACCCTTTTCAATTATTCATATAGTAACATTGTAACACCCCGTGTTTTTGAAACACATTTTTATAAAAGAAATTAATTCCTTAAATTAAATTCAACCTTTTTTCTTTATAAAAAAAATGCGACTGAATTTTTTTCGCTAAACATGTAACACTCCATGTCAAGTTAAGCCTATTATAGTTGCGCAAATCATTAATTCAACAATCTCGCCCAATATTTTTCTAACACAATGCGCTACAACTTTTATCGTACCTAAACTAAAACCATTTTGATACACTTCGAATTTGAACTTTATTCTTTCATATTCGAACTCTATAAATCAAACAAAGAATCTACGACAATTTTCTCAACGACAAATTTTGGCACGCAAATCGAGGTCAAACGTTGACCAAATGGCCAAGCCACCTAAATGTGATTAAGTCACCTAATCCTTTCTTAAATATACTTACTCCTAATCCAAATCTAATTAAAGTAGTTTAAGCTTAATCATTTTGATTATTACTAACAAAACATATAATAATAATATCAAATTACTATTCCATTTTGGTTTAACTAACACTTTCTCTAAAACTCGATATATTGAGTTACCCTAAGCCTAAACTAGTAAAATTTTTGACGTTTAAGCATAATGATTTAATTCAGTAACATTCCACGAAAAAAATATATATTTCGATCAAACAAGATTTTATTTCAAAGTTTCGAGGATCCTAAGGCCAATTTTTGTTTTGATCACCCTTCAACGTTTTTCTTCATTTTTATTTTTGATCTTACTTCGAACCATTATTTTAAGACTATATATTTTATTTCGAGACTTTTCGCGTGCGCGCAAATCGAAAAATTCAAAAACGAAAATCGAGCCACTTGTTTGTCAAGTAGGCCGAAATTTTGGGACCTTGCTTGGTCCAACCTTAGCCTCTTCCATTCTTCACTTCTCTTACACCACCATGTCTCCTTTTTGCACCATGTCAAGTCCTTCTTACACACACCTAAAACTTACACTCCTATATTACTTTCATCATCACTTTTAATTACATTTAAATTTAATGTTTTATACAACTAAATACACAAACACATTCACACCTTATATTACATTACTAGTATACATACATACTACTACTACTTCTACATAAACTTACAACATAAAAACAAAACAACAACTACTACTACTACTACATACATCACACGCACAAAACAAATACAAACACAACCAAAACTTAGCTTATTTTCTCTCTAAATAAAACCAACCCAAGAACACTTGTAAGAACAAACTCATCCTCAAGCTCAAGATCCTTCATGATCTTCATCTTCTTCCTCATGATTTTTCTTCTTAAACATTTAATTCCTTGTTTTAAATTCACTTAAGCTCCTTAAATACTTCTTCACTACTTATAGTTATAAATCACTTCCTCTTTTACTTACAATTAATTAAGAACATAAATCAAAATTTATAAAATATAAACATCACCTAAATATAAAACACTACTACACTTTAAAATTTTAGTATAGTTAGTTTAGTTTTAAAATCAACTACTAACTTGTTTATTTACATTCTTATGTACTTATCTTAACCAAAGACGAGGAGCAAGGTGGAGGAGTCGATCTAAGCCGATTTGATCATATCATTGATCCCAGAGCAAGCTGCTAGGATCATTTTCATTAACCTAACTAAGGTGCTTCCCCGCACACTTATGTGATAAGCGCCTAATTTGATTATATGTTAATATTTTTGATGCATGCATAGTTTATTTTATCACCTAGTAATCATATGTTAAATTAGAAGACAAAAATCGAAAAATAAAATATATGGCTCAACATGAAACCACACGGCCACCCTTATTTTTCTCACTTAATTTTTCGTTTTAATTTTTGTAAATTGCATGCTTAAAATACTAAGTATAAGATGTATATGAAAATATAATTAGTTTATGTTTAGGACTTAAAATGAATTTGTTATGAATTTAAATGTTATAATGTATTTATATGTGTTCTTGAACTTTTATGTTTATTCATGTGTTAAATGATTTCTACTTATGTGTGTTAATGTTTGTTTATGATTTTTACATATGTTAAATATATAAATAACATAAAGTGAATTAGTTATTGAATTAGAAATATAAAAATCAAAAATCAAAATTTATGAGTATATATACCTAACCACGGCATACATGAATTATATGGACCAATTTTTAGTTTTAATTTTTCTAAATAACATATTATGTTTAGTTTAGTTAAATTAGACTTGCTATAAAAATTTGAGAAAATAAAACGATAATATGAAATTTGAGTTAAAAATGTTCATATGAAAAATATTAGAAGTTCTTCATATATTCAAGTGTTCTTCATTTATGTAACTTGTTTGATTCATAAATTTTATAAAGTTAAACTTAAATGTTGTTTTAATCCATTAGTGAATGAACACAATACTAAATATATAAGTTAAATAAGCTAAATCTTTAAAATAGAAAAGTTAGAAAATTAAAGTAAGTAAAAACACTATTCATAAATGAAATAAAATATTTAGTGAAAATCGTAAACTAGTTAAAGGACTTTAGTATAATTTAAGAAATTAGTTTATAAAAACTTTAAGTCAAAAAACCGATAAAATTAGAAAACGAAAATAAAATGTTAAGTATAAAAGGGGCCACGGTTTTGAGGGTTATTTTAGACCTAAAATGAATTTGTCACTTTTATTTTTACCACTTAAATAAATTAATTAGATAAAGTTATGATTTATTAATAAACACCAAAAGAAAATAAATGTGTAACCTAGGTGGAGTACCACGGTTTTTCTGTTAAAAATGGTTCAATTTTGGACAAAATGAATTTATCACTTAATCACTAAAATTGATTTATAAGTAGGATTATATTAGATTGTATAATGAACCGATTAATAAAAAGAATCAACTAAACCGAGTAAAAATAAACGTTACACGTATTAAAATGAACCTTGTCGAGTGCTACTACCTATGCTTAAATTTGGATGTGGACATACGGACTATTTAAAATGAACCACGACAACCTCACTAAAAATGGAAACCGCTAAAATCTTAGTTAAGTATACGACTAAAGTTAACCCAGATTTACTTTTGAAATGTTATTTAAAATGACCAAGTACAAAATGAACTTAACAACTTTGAAACTAGGATTTTGTACTTAAGTTTAAATCGAGCTTTACGTTTAAAATAAATTCTCAAATCACTAAATACAAAACGAACCTAACGACTTTGAAATTAGAATTCTATACTTAGGAAATAAACTTGTTTTGTACCTAAATAAAATATCTTAAAGTATAAGAATACTAAGTATAAAAATATAATGATAAATACTAGGTATAAGGAAATATACTAAGTATAGGAATACGCATACGTATAAAATACGAATAAAATACGAAGTATAAAAATACGCAAACGTATAAAAATACGTACAAATACGAGGAATAGTAAATACGAGGAATAGTAAATACGGTGAATAGTAAATACGATGAATAGTCAATACGGTGAATAGTAAATACGATGAATAGTAAAATAATGAATAGTAAAAATATTTAAAATTTACAAACGGACTCCAAATAATTAACTAAGTCTTTCTATGTGTTTTGTTTACCTGAAGAACTGCTAGAACTAAAATTTCATTATACAAAGTTAGACGATATATTTAAGTTACAGAATTGCCACCTAATTTGAATGAACGAGGAAATAAGAAATTAAGAAATGAACTACTTGAATAAAATACTTGGATTGTTCGCCATGTCGCGACTCTTGAATTCGAAGTTAATGAGGTAGCCGTCTATGGGGACTTTGGCTCCCTCCCAGAGTTGCTAAAGGCGATCTAATATTTTTATATAAAGTATTATTTCGGTGCGGGATATACAACCTCAGGGATGGGGCATGATTGATATCTCCGTGAGCCCATACTACGGTAATTGGAAACTCCAGCCCCACCCGGGGGTACCCGTCTAAGGTGATAGTCGTATTATTAGGTGACTACTTACTCGAGGGCGAGTATGATCTGAACCTATCTATAGTGGTGTATGCATACATTAGACTCGGGATTTGGCTGTCCTTATCGCTTTAGGTATCCTTAGCTGCTCGCACACGTCCGCTTTGTTCGTACTGACCGCTATTGCGCGGACGTCTAGTATGTCGACCACGCCCAACTGTTTGGCCCCTGGCCCACTAGGATTTAGTGTGTCGACACGCCCAACTGCTTGGCCCGTCTACTATTGCGAAATTACGCCTGCATGCTTCCGCAGCTAATGAACTTTCATTAGTTACCATATGAAGAATGTATTTCCTTGTTTGTTTGATGATTAGCGGAATGACTTGTTGAGTTTTGGAATGTGATTTTGTTGAGTATGATTATTTGTGAGCGTGGTTGGTTATTTGATTGGTTTATACTCGTATTGAATCATCATGATCTCCTTATGTGTTTTAATTGCATACTTGCTATTTGTTTTCCTTGTTTATTTATTATTCATTATTTATACTGCATATTGCTTTAGAAACTGCATGTATCGAAAGAGTGTGCGGGAAAATGATGAGATGTTAATGCAGGTACCCCGAGTCTTGACCGTTGATCTATCAGGGGATTGAAGGCCTTATTTTTGTAATCTATTTTGAGAGAATGTAATCGAATAACTCTGCTTTATCTTAAACTCGTATTATGTATACAGAGTTTTATGACGATAACAGCTGGTTTTGTAATATATAGACTTAATTAATTTTCCGCCTTAGTTTAATTAAAGTCACGAAAAACCAGGTTGTTACAGTTGGTATCAGAGCTGTCTTGCGACCGTGAATGACTTAAAGTTATCTCACATAGCGAGACGACACCTGGGCCAGACATTCATATCGTATGTCAGGCATAGACTTATATAGGATCAAATAATAAATTAGAAAATCTTAGATCGCTAAAATAATAACATAGATCACTTTAAATTGTGAGAAAGGGTAGAATCTTAAGGATCGACCTAAGAATAAAAGACTAGTTGGATGAGCGATAGAATCTTGTCGTATTATAATTCTTTTACTTGCTATTTGCTCTATGACTAACCTGTTTGACTAACAAATCTTTTATACTAACGTTACCTAAACTCGAGACGTATAAAATCGAAGACGAGACGACAAGGACTCAAGCACTTGAAAATGGACACATCAAGAGTCGAACGAACCAAAGCGACGCTCTGGACCTGGAAGAAATCCATTGATTTGAAGACCTCTAAAACTTTCTCAAACATCCTTATTAAATAGATTATAATTTTCTCCTCTAAAATTTTAAATCTATTTAACTTATTTTTCTCCTTCTAAAAAATAAAATCTTCCTAACTTATACTCTTATAATGACTTCATAAAATGATTTTTATCTCTTTTCATTTTCTCGCAAATACAAGACTTGAAGACAAGACATGAAGCGCATGCAGAGAGACGTATCAAGAATCATGCTATCTGAGACAACTCCCAAGACGTCGAAGGCTTCGTTAGCATTGAAAATTTCTACAACCATATCAAAATCATCCTCTAAATTTAAATATTTTAAAAAAAAAAAAAAAAAAAAAAAAACTTAATTAGTTTTCAAAATCTTCACCTTACTATCTCGTTTTAAATATTTAACATCATAAATTTCTAACTACCTTCGAAAATCTACCTTCGTATTTCGTCTTAAAAACATCTTCGAAAGTTATTTATTTGCTTCGTAAAACTTTTATTTCGTCATTTGAAATATCTTTGTTATTTAATATCTTAAATTGCTTATTCTTATTTCATCCACTTTCGAACCTTATTTTTGTTTACCTTTGAAAATTTACTACTTGTTCCGTAAAATCTTTGTAACGTAATTTGAAATACTTTTAAAACTCCTTGGTTTTAACCTTTTCATTCATTTATTTCTAAAAATCTTTGGAATTGTTTTATTTCTACTATTTCTTCTATTTTAGAAATATATACAACAAAATTATTTTACGTCATCCCTTATTATAAATTTCGAATCATATCCTAAATATGATCTATAACATTTCCGTTTCACCTAATAACATTATAATAGTAATTTTAAGAAAATAAGCTATATCAACAAGGTTATCCATAATTCTCTAAAATTTTATTTAATCTTTCAACGATAACCTATATTCCCTTAATTTCATTAAAGCTCACAGTTTTTTTATGATCACTACGACTTTTAAATATTTTCCCTAAATGCCATTTTTCCTAAGGCTATATACCTTATGTATGTGATCATTAAAAGTAACAATAATAATATCATGTATATATGTTTAAAACTTCCTAAGGGGGTAGGACTATAATTTGATTATATTAAAGTTCTATTTAAATCTTAAAATTTCTTATTTCAATCTATTTTAAGGATAACATTTATTCTCGAAACTAAATAAATTGTTTTTATTCTTAAAAACTCTTATTAGTTTTAATATAATTTAATTCCGTACAAAACTTCTAGACCCTACCTTTTTGTGAAACTCTTTCACGTCATTCTCAAAAATAACGTTCCAGTAACATTTCTATATTTATTTAAATATCTCATTAATAAATCAAACGCGATTTTGTTCTCTAATATTTTCACTCTATCCGACGTTTCTATATTAATTAGAAAACTCAAAACTTTTCAAAAAGTCTTATTCCAACAAAATCAAATGTTATTTTCCAAATTTGTAAAATCTCAATATTCTCTCTAACTGCCTTGTTTAACCTCGAGCAGTTATCCACTCCATTCAAGTTTCGGGACGAAACTTTTCTTAAGGGGGTAGGATTGTAACACCCCGTGTTTTTGAAACACATTTTTATAAAAGAAATTAATTCCTTAAATTAAATTCAACCTTTTTTCTTTATAATAAAAATGCGACTGAATTTTTTTCGCTAAACATGTAACACTCCATGTCAAGTTAAGCCTATTATAGTTGCGCAAATCATTAATTCAACAATCTCGCCCAATATTTTTCTAACACAATGCGCTACAACTTTTATCGTACCTAAACTAAAACCATTTTGATACACTTCGAATTTGAACTTTATTCTTTCATATTCGAACTCTATAAATCAAACAAAGAATCTACGACAATTTTCTCAACGACAAATTTTGGCACGCAAATCGAGGTCAAACGTTGACCAAATGGCCAAGCCACCTAAATGTGATTAAGTCACCTAATCCTTTCTTAAATATACTTACTCCTAATCCAAATCTAATTAAAGTAGTTTAAGCTTAATCATTTTGATTATTACTAACAAAACATATAATAATAACATCAAATTACTATTCCATTTTGGTTTAACTAACACTTTCTCTAAAACTCGATATATTGAGTTACCCTAAGCCTAAACTGGTAAAATTTTTGACGTTTAAGCATAATGATTTAATTCAGTAACATTCCACGAAAAAAATATATATTTCGATCAAACAAGATTTTATTTCAAAGTTTCGAGGATCCTAAGGCCAATTTTTGTTTTGATCACCCTTCAACGTTTTTCTTCATTTTTATTTTTGATCTTACTTCGAACCATTATTTTAAGACTATATATTTTATTTCGAGACTTTTCGCGTGCGCGCAAATCGAAAAATTCAAAAACGAAAATCGAGCCACTTGTTTGTCAAGTAGGCCGAAATTTTGGGACCTTGCTTGATCCAACCTTAGCCTCTTCCATTCTTCACTTCTCTTACACCACCATGTCTCCTTTTTGCACCATGTCAAGTCCTTCTTACACACACCTAAAACTTACACTCCTATATTACTTTCATCATCACTTTTAATTACATTTAAATTTAATGTTTTATACAACTAAATACACAAACACATTCACACCTTATATTACATTACTAGTATACATACATACTACTACTACTTCTACATAAACTTACAACATAAAAACAAAACAACAACTACTACTACTACTACATACATCACACGCACAAAACAAATACAAACACAACCAAAACTTAGCTTATTTTCTCTCTAAATAAAACCAACCCAAGAACACTTGTAAGAACAAACTCATCCTCAAGCTCAAGATCCTTCATGATCTTCATCTTCTTCCTCATGATTTTTCTTCTTAAACATTTAATTCCTTGTTTTAAATTCACTTAAGCTCCTTAAATACTTCTTCACTACTTATAGTTATAAATCACTTCCTCTTTTACTTACAATTAATTAAGAACATAAATCAAAATTTATAAAATATAAACATCACCTAAATATAAAACACTACTACACTTTAAAATTTTAGTATAGTTAGTTTAGTTTTAAAATCAACTACTAACTTGTTTATTTACATTCTTATGTACTTATCTTAACCAAAGACGAGGAGCAAGGTGGAGGAGTCGATCTAAGCCAGTTTGATCATATCATTGATCCCGACAACTGCTAGGATCATTTTCATTAACCTAACTAAGGTGCTTCCCGCACACTTATGTGATAAGCGCCTCGAATTTGATTATATGTTAATATTTTTGATGCATGCATAGTTTATTTTATCACCTAGTAATCATATGTTAAATTAGAAGACAAAAATCGAAAAATAAAATATATGGCTCAACATGAAACCACACGGCCACCCTTATTTTTCTCACTTAATTTTTCGTTTTAATTTTTGTAAATTGCATGCTTAAAATACTAAGTATAAGATGTATATGAAAATATAATTAGTTTATGTTTAGGACTTAAAATGAATTTGTTATGAATTTAAATGTTATAATGTATTTATATGTGTTCTTGAACTTTTATGTTTATTCATGTGTTAAATGATTTCTACTTATGTGTGTTAATGTTTGTTTATGATTTTTACATATGTTAAATATATAAATAACATAAAGTGAATTAGTTATTGAATTAGAAATATAAAAATCAAAAATCAAAATTTATGAGTATATATACATATACACGGCATACATGAATTATATGGACCAATTTTTAGTTTTAGTTTTTCTAAATAACATATTATGTTTAGTTTAGTTAAATTAGACTTGCTATAAAAATTTGAGAAAATAAAACGATAATATGAAATTTGAGTTAAAAATGTTCATATGAAAAATATTAGAAGTTCTTCATATATTCAAGTGTTCTTCATTTATGTAACTTGTTTGATTCATAAATTTTATAAAGTTAAACTTAAATGTTGTTTTAATCCATTAGTGAATGAACACAATACTAAATATATAAGTTAAATAAGCTAAATCTTTAAAATAGAAAAGTTAGAAAATTAAAGTAAGTAAAAACACTATTCATAAATGAAATAAAATATTTAGTGAAAATCGTAAACTAGTTAAAGGACTTTAGTATAATTTAAGAAATTAGTTTATAAAAACTTTAAGTCAAAAAACCGATAAAATTAGAAAAGGGAAAATGAAATGTTAAGTATAAAAGGGGCCACGGTTTTGAGGGTTATTTTAGACCTAAAATGAATTTGTCACTTTTTATTTTTACCACTTAAATAAATTAATTAGTTAAAGTAATGATTTATTAATAAAAACAAAAAGAAAATAAATGTGTAACCTAGGTTGAGTACCACGGTTTTACTGTTAAAAATGGGTCAATTTTGGTCAAAATGAATTTATCACTTAATCACTAAAATTGATTTATAAGTAGGATTATATTAGATTGTATAATGAACCGTTAATAAAAAGAATCAACTAAACCGATAAAAATAAACGTTACACGTATTAAAATGAACCTTGTCGAGTGCTACTACCTATGCTTAAATTTGGATGTGGACATACGGACTATTTAAAATGAACCACGACAACCTCACTAAAAATGGAAACCGCTAAAATCTTAGTTAAGTATACGACTAAAGTTAACCGAGTTTTACTTTTGAAATGTTATTTAAAATGACCAAGTACAAAATGAACTTAACAACTTTGAAACTAGGATTTTGTACTTAAGTTTAAATCGAGCTTTACGTTTAAAATAAATTCTCAAATCACTAAATACAAAACGAACCTAACGACTTTGAAATTAGAATTCTATACTTAGGAAATAAACTTGTTTTGTACCTAAATAAAATATCTTAAAGTATAAGAATACTAAGTATAAAAATATAATGATAAATACTAGGTATAAGGAAATATACTAAGTATAGGAATACGCATACGTATAAAATACGAATAAAATACGAAGTATAAAAATACGCAAACGTATAAAAATACGTACAAATACGAGGAATAGTAAATACGAGGAATAGTAAATACGGTGAATAGTAAATACGATGAATAGTCAATACGGTGAATAGTAAATACGATGAATAGTAAAATAATGAATAGTAAAAATATTTAAAATTTACAAACGGACTCCAAATAATTAACTAAGTCTTTCTATGTGTTTTGTTTACTCAAGAATCGCTAGAACTAAAATTTCATTATACAAAGTTAGACGATATATTTAAGTTACAGAATTGCCACCTAATTTGAATGAACGAGGAAATAAGAAATTAAGAAATGAACTACTTGAATAAAATACTTGGATTGTTCGCCATGTCGCGACTCTTGAATTCGAAGTTAATGAGGTAGCCGTCTATGGGGACTTTGGCTCCCTCCCAGAGTTGCTAAAGGCGATCTAATATTTTTATATAAAGTATTATTTCGGTGCGGGATATACAACCTCAGGGATGGGGCATGATTGATATCTCCGTGAGCCCATACTACGGTAATTGGAAACTCAGCCACCCGGGGTACCCGTCTAAGGTGATAGTCGTATTATTAGGTGACTACTTACTCGAGGGCGAGTATGATCTGAACCTATCTATAGTGGTGTATGCATACATTAGACTCGGGATTTGGCTGTCCTTATCGCTTTAGGTATCCTTAGCCTGTTCAGACACGTCCGCTTTGTTCGGCCCTGACCGCTATTGCGCGGACGTCTAGTATGTCAGCCACGTCCAATCTGTTTGGCCCTGTCCACTAGGATTTAGTGTGTCAGACACGTCCAATCTGTTTGGCCCTGTCTACTATTGCGAAATTACGTCTGCATGCTTCCGCCTCGCTAATGAACTTTCATTAGTTAACATATGAAGAATGTATTTCCTTGTTTGTTTGATGATTATCGGAATGACTTGTTGAGTTTTGGAATGTGATTTTGTTGAGTATGATTATTTGTGAGCGTGGTTGGTTATTTGATTGGTTTATACTCGTATTGAATCATCATGATCTCCTTATGTGTTTTAATTGCATACTTGCTATTTGTTTTCCTTGTTTATTTATTATTCATTATTTATACTGCATATTGCTTTAGAAACTGCATGTATCGAAAGAGTGTGCGGGAAAATGATGAGATGTTAATGCAGGTACCCCGAGTCTTGACCGTTGATCTATCAGGGGATTGAAGGCCTTATTTTTGTAATCTATTTTGAGAGAATGTAATCGAATAACTCTGCTTTATCTTAAACTCGTATTATGTATACAGAGTTTTATGACGATAACAGCTGGTTTTGTAATATATAGACTTAATTAATTTTCCGCCTTAGTTTAATTAAAGTCACGAAAAACCAGGTTGTTACAAACATATACTCGCGAGTCTTGACTACAGAGTGGCTTGTGTACTCTCATGATAAATCACCCATATGATCCGCCATCAAAGTGCACTAGATACTCAGACTCGTACATCAGATCAAACACTAAGTAGCATAAGATACAGCTACCTAACATCCAACACAACATGGATAATCTAAGATGAAACACGACCATAAGCCAACAAACCAGTAAGGATGGAAACATGCAGACCTAATAAGCATCTGCGCAATAGCGTGCCGGTCACATCAACGGACTTTAAATGCTAAAGATATCAAGCAGGTAATAAGGAGGATCAGTCCCTTGTCTTTTGTATGCATACACCACCCTATTGGTGCGACTATTACACTACGACAGATTCCCCGGATGTGAATGGCTATTTTCCGTTACCTCATATGGGCCCGTGAACGAATCGATACCCAGGGCGAAAATCACGTTAAATAATGACTAGGAGAGTCATTAAATTACCACTGGCAATACTGAGGGTGCCAAGTGTCCCCATATGCGGCTACCTTACCAATCCTGACCCTATAGCGTTTAACATCGCAGAAACCCGAGTACTAATCATACAACGTTATAATCGAAGGGTATAATCTCATGTCAGGCCGTGCCTTTTGATTCAAATCCTAAGTTGTCGAAGGAATATCGAGTATGAGGAATAAATTCCTCACTATCAGATTCAACCCAAACAACCGCAGAGAATCTTAGGGTTCCCAAGTTAGAGCGGATAGTCAAAGTGAAGTCAACGAAAGGGCAATTCAAATGAGAGGTGCGTATTATTCTATACATGTGAGGAAAAACGGTAACATCAAGTATTCAACACTTAATTCATTGCTTCTTTTATTATTCATAACACATGCTAAAATTCTTATTAGTTATAACATCGTCGAACTTGTATAATGAAATTTTAGTTCTAACAGTTCTTCAGGTAAACGGAAGCACATAGAAAACTTAAATATTTATTTTAGCATACGATTCAATTTTTATATTCTATTTTACAAATCAAACGTGAAATCTCAAATATAAACATCGTCGAACTTTGAATTAATTAAAGTCAACATACAACAATTAAACATTACTCACGCTAATCACATTTAGTATATTATATATTTTTATACATATCTTTGTTTTCTCTTATTAGTATGAGATAAAGTTGAATTATATATTTCATTTTTATACATATTAGTATTTTATATTTCTGCAATTAATAATAGTTCATTTTTATTTTTAAGCTTGATTTAGTTTCATTTAAATTTGAAGTTATTTAAAATAGATTAGTGATATAAATAATTTAATTTCATTATAACTCACATTTATTTCTTCCTTTTATTTAAATCGTAAAGTATTTAGCGATTTGGTATTAAAATTTTTATTTTAAACGCAGAGATATAACTTAAACGTTATTTGTCAAATTTTAGTATTCTTGATAAAATATAATTAAGTGACATTTAGTTAAATTTCTTTTATGTGGTTTAATTTCTTAATACGACTTCGTATTATAATTTTTCTTTACTTATTCGATTTAGGTGAAAAGATAATTTGATCGAAAAATCTTATTTAAGTTTTTATCACCGAGAATCTTTTCTACATTATTTTTATGAAATCATTTGTGTCTTTTTATAATGTCTTACGTTTTATATGTTTGATTTCTATTATACGACTTACATTGATTTAGTGAGTTGTCGACTTTAAGACAAATTCCTAATTTTAAAGATATTGTTTAAATTTGTGAGCTTTGTTTTAAGTTAATCTTTTCATATAAAATGTTATACTTACTAAGTTATTTATGTGATTCGATAATCCTTTTTATCCTTACATTTTTATACGTAGTAAATTCTTGACACTTTATTTTTCTCCTAATTTATATTTGTGACGTTAGTTCTTAAATTCCTTTTTAATTAAAAGACTTTGTCTAACTTTATTTTATTTTCAAAAATCTTGTTAGTGATACTAATTTTTAACTTTATTTGATAATAGTTTTACTTAGGATTATTATAAATTTCAAGTTCTTCATTTTATTATATTATTTTAACTAAATACTTATTTAGTATATTTTAAGTTCATTGTCAACTTTAGAGTTTTAAATAAAGTAATCGTCTTATTAAATATGATATACGACTTTTTATATAACTATTTATTTTGGAAAATTTAATATGAGTAACGTTTAATTTATATTAAAATGAGCTTTACTTCAAAATTTATTTAACCCCAACTTAAACTTAATACTCTTCAAATTAAATTCTTCATTTTTAGTTATATTTTGACTTGTACTTTTTAGTGACGATAAATATGTTATTACTATAATTATTTTATTTAAATTTAATTTATTTACTTAAGTTAATTTAATAATATTTTAGTCACATTTTATACTTGTGATACTTATATTTAACATGGTCAATAATTTACACAATACATATAATTTTCAACATGATAAAATTACATATAAATTCAAGAATAATTCACGACACATTTTTCACCCAACACATATTATCACAAAAATCATATTTCACAATTCAATTCAACATTATATTATAACCGAAAATAACACACAATCAAAATTCACAAATCACAAATCACATAAATAATTTATATATCACATGAACACAAAAATTATATATTCTAAATACGTAAATTAAACTAGTGTGCGGGGGCACCTTAGGTTAGCTCGGTACGAATTTCCTTAGCTCGTCTGGATCCATGATTTTGTCAACCCAAGACGCAATTCCAACCCGTTACTCATAGACCCAATTAGTAGTTTAGTCGAATGAGAACAACAGCGACAATGACGTTGACCGCAACACCCACAAAAGAGGAGAATAAAATGAGAATTGACATAATGTATATAACAATTTAGAGACGGAAAACGAATTGAGTGTTGAGAGTTAATTAATTGATTAAATGGTTTAAAATAAGAACAAAATAGGAGGACTTGAATGAAAAGGGACGGTTGAAATGAAATCAACACATAAGGACGGAGTTGAGACGAAAGCTCACCAAATTGAACGGAGGCAGCAAGACTGAGGTCACGGCAGCAGGTTGGCTCCGGTGGTGCTGGCCATGGTGTTTCCCCAGTGAGCAAGGCGACAAAGCCGCCTCCCGGCGGTGAGTCACGTGAGGACTCGATGAAGGCGCCCACCGGAGTCAGAATGCATAAATGAGGAGACGTGAGTAAGAGAGAGAGGAAGAGTTGGATGAAAAGGAAAAGAAGGAAGGGGCTTACCAAGGTGGTCGGATGTAACACCCCGTGTTAATTTAAGCTAATTATAATTAGGAAATCAATAATTAATCATCCTCGCTCACTGAATTTCCTAAAACAATACACTACAATCATTTTTGCACCTAAACTAGAACCATTTTGAATTACTTTGAATTTGAACTTTATGTTTACATTTTCAAACTCGATAAATCAAATGGAGAATCCTCGACAATTTTCTCAACGGCAAATTTTGACACGCAAATCGAGGTCAAACATTGACTAAATGGCCAAGCCACCTAAATGTGATTAAGTCACCTAATCCTTTCTTAAATATAATTACTCATAATCCAAACCTAATTAAAGTAGCTTAAGCTTAATCATATTGATTATTACTAACACAACATATAATAATAATATCAAATTACTATTCCACTTTGATTTAACTAACACTTTCACTAAAACTCGATATATTGAGTTACACTAAGCCTAAACTGATAAAATTGTTGACGTTTGAGGATAATGATTTAATTCGATAACATTCAACGAAAAAAATATATATTTCGATCGAATAAAATTTTATTTCAAAGTTGCGAGAAAAACTAGTACCCAATTTTTGTTTGAATTCGTTTTGAGGTTTATTTTCATTTTTATTTTCGATCTCACTTCTAAACATTATTTCAAGACTATATATTTCATTTCGAGACTTTTCACGCAAGGCAAGTAGTCGAAAATTTCAAAAACGAAAAATCGGGCCAAGTGACCCATGTTTTGGCCGAGATTTTTGAGCTCACAAGCTCAACATTGTCTTTCCTTTTTCTTTTGCTTTTCCTACACACTTGTCTCCCTTGTCTCAAGCATGCCTTCCTTCTCCTTACACACACCTTACTTCTTCTTACACACATGCTTCCACTCTTACACAAGCATGCTTCCTTTTCCTTACACACCCTACATTACCAAGCATGCAACTTACTTTACATTACTTAAACTTACAACATAATACAAAACACAACAACTACTACTACAATACACACATACACGACATACCTTACACACACACACAACAAACACTTCAACTTATTTTCTCTCTAATAAACTCAACTCAAGAACAAGTAAGCTTGTTCATTGTGCAACCTCAAGAACACATACAATCTTCATCCTCTTTAACTCTTTTCTTCCTTAAACTTTCATTTTATTTGCTTAAATTAATTAGCACACTTAAATAAACTCCTCACCATTGATATTTAGTACTCACTCCTTATCTTTACATGCAATTAAAAATGAACATAAATCAAAGTCACTTAAAATACAAACATCACCTAAACTAAAAACAATACTACACATAAAACTTTTAGTATAGTTTAACTAGCTTAAATAAATTACTAACTTGTGTATTTCATTCTTATGTACCCATCCTAACCAAAGACGAGGAGCAAGGTGGTGGAGTCGATCTTAGCCAATTCGATCATATCATTGATCCCGACAACTGCTAAGCTATTTCACTCATAACCTAACTAAGGTGCTTCCCGCACACTTATGTGATAAGCGCCTCGAATTTGATTTTATGTTATTTTTCCTAAGTGATGTTTTGATTTGTATGTGTGATTTTATGTCACCCAAGTATCACATGTTAAATTAGAAGACAAAAATCGAAAAATAAAATATATTGTCCATATATATTCTACACGGCCTAACCCTAATTTTTCGTTTAATTTTTCGTTTTAATTTTTGTAAATTGCATGCTTAAAATACTCATAATAAAAAGGACATAAAAATATAATTAGTTTATGTTTAGGACTTAAAATGAAATTGTTATGAAATTTGATTGTTTTTAATATATGTGTGTTCTTGAATATGTTGTTGTTATTCTTGTGTGTAAAATGATTTACTTGTATGTTAATATTTGTATATGTTTGTCACTCATATTAAATGTATAAATGTTATAAAGTAAATTAGTTGTTGAATTAGAAGTATAAAAATCGAAAATAAAATGTTAAGCATATATACATATACACACGGCATACATGGTAAATTTGGACCAATTTTTAGTTTTAATTTTTCTAAATAACATATTATGATTAGTTTAGTTAAAATGGACTTGTAGGAAAATTTTGAGAAAATAATATAAACATATAAAAATTAGACTAATTAGGGTTCATATGAAAAATATAAAAGTTTCTCCACATATTCAAGTGTTATTCATTTAAATGACTAGTTTGATTCAAAATAATTAAAAGTTTATTTTATTGTTAGTTTAAAGTCATTAGTGAAAAATTACAATAATAGTCATATAAGTTAAATAGACTAAATCATCAAAATATAAAAGTTAGCAATTTAAAGTGAGTAAAATCACTATTCATAAATGAAATAAAATGTTTAGTGAAGATTACAAAACTAGTTAAATCACTTTAGTATATTTTAAATAATTAGTATATAAAAACTTTAAGTCAAAAACCGATAAAATTAGAAAACAAAAATAAATTGCACAAGTATACATGTGCCACGGTTTTTAAGGTTAAATTTGGACCTAAATTGAATTGGTCACTTTTTATTTTTATCACTTAAGTAATTAAAATAGTTAAAGTAACGATTTATTAATAAAAACAACAAAAGAAATAAATAGCTTATATAAATAAAGACACACGGCATTTAGGATATTCTTGGGTCAATTTTGGTCAAAATGAATTTATCATTTAGTCACTAAAATTGATTTATAAGTACGATTATATTAGATCAGTATAATGAGCAGATTAATAAAAAGAATCAACTAAACCGATAAAAAGATAAACGTTACACGTATTAAAATGAATGAAATCGAGTGTTACTACCTATGCTTAAATTTGGATGTGGACATACGGACTATTTAAAATGAACTACGACAACCTCGCTAAAAATGGAAACCGCTAAAAGATTAGTTAAGTATATGACTAAATAAAACCGAGTTTTACTTTTAAAATGTTATTTAAAATCACTAAGTACAAAATGAACTTAACAACTTTGACCCTAGAATTTTGTACTTAGATTATATTAAGTTTTACTTCCGAAATCATTTTTCAAATCACTAAATACAAAACGAACCTAACGACTTTAAAACTAGAATTTTACACTTAGTAAATAAAAAGCTTAGTTTTATTTTCTAAAATATCCTTAGTATAACAAAAATGTATAAGAGTATAAAGATACTAAGTATAAATAAAGTCAAATAATAAATACTAAAGTATAAAGAAAATAAAATAAAAATACTAAGTATAAAGAAAATAAAATAATAAATACTAAGTATAAGAATACATATCATTATAAAATACTAATAAAATACTTAAGTATAAAAATACGTACAAATACGGAATACGAAAATACGAATACGTATAAATACGAGGAATAGTAAATACGATAAATAGTAAATACTATTGAATAGTAAATACTTGAATAGTAAAATAATGAATAGTGAAAAATATTTAAAAGTTACTTAACGGACTCAAAATAAATAATTAAGTTTTTCTATGTGTTCTGTTTTACGAAGAACTATTTGTTACTAAAATTTCATTATACAAGTTTGACGTTATATTTATATTACAAGATTGTCATTATTAATATTTGTGAGCAGTGAATGAGATGTTGAGAAAGCAAGTACTTGAATAAAATACTAGGATTGTTCGCCATGTTGCGACTCTTGAAATTCGAAGTTAACGAGGTAGTCAGATATGGGGACTTGGGCTCCCTATCGAGTTGCCCAGGCGAAATAACGATCTTAAGATCGCTACTCGACACCAGATATACAACCTCAGAGATGGGGCATCCTTGATATCTCCGTGGGCCCATATATTAGTAATTGGAAACGCCAGCCCCATCCGGGGGTACCCGTCTCTGGTGATAGTCGAACTTTTTCGTCGGTGATACCTTTTGAATAGCGAATAAGTATGACCCTCGATAGGTAGTGTATGCATACATTAGACAAGGGATTGAATCGTCCTTATTACCTTAGATATCTTTAGCCTGTCAGACATGTCCAAGTTATGTTGGCCCTGATCGCTATCGCGCGGATTATGTCTGCATGCTTCCGCCTTACTAACGAAGACTCATTTGTTATCACATGTTGAATGCATTTCCTTGTTTGTTTGATGATTATCTGAATGACTTGGTTGAGTATTGGAATGTGATTTGTTGAGTATGTTTATCTGTGAGCGTGGTATGTTATTTGGTTGGTTTATACTCGTATTAAATCATCATGATCTCCTTATGTGTTTTTGCTTGCATACTTGCTATTTGTTTCCCTTGTTTATTTATATTCATATCGCATATTGCTTTAGAATTGCATGTGTCGAAAGAGTGTGCGGGAAAATGATGAGAGTTTAATGCAGGTACCCCGAGTCTTGACCGTTGATCTATCAGGGGATTTGAAGGCCTTATTTTGTAATCTATTTTGAGAGAACTTGTAATCTAAATATTCTGTTTTATCTATAAACTCGTATTATGTATACTGAGTTTGTTAAACGATAACAGCTGGTTTTGTAATATATAGACTTAATTAATTTTCCGCCTTAGTTTAATTAAAGTCACGAAAAACCAGGTTATTCTGATTGGTATCGAGTCATCTTCGACCGTGAATGACTTAAAGTTATCTCACATAGCGAGACGACACCTGGGCCAGACATTCATATCGTATGTCAGGCATAGACTTATAGGATAAAATAATAAACTAGGAATCTCTGGATCGCTAAAATAATAACTTAGATCAGTTTAAAATGGGAGAAAGGGTAGAATCTTAAGGACCGACCTAATAATAATAAACTAGTTAGATGAGCGATAGAGTCTTAACTTCATGACTGGTTACTTGCTATTTGCTCTATGGCTAACTCTAGTTTGACAAAGGCCCTTAGGATGACGTACTACAGTTTCTCCCGTAACAATCTACCACAACGTCCACCGATGATGCCACGAGATACATATATATGTAGCCATTCCCACGTCATAGAACAATACGTGGAAACTAATGGGATCACGACGACCAGACCCTACCACACTAGGGGCATTGGCTTAGGCCTGACGCTGATTGAGAGCTTCCACCCGTACGACGAGTTTTGGACACCACTAGGATGGCAACTCCTCCTGGATTACGATCGATATATGGATCGCATGTGTCACCCCGACCCATTTCTGAGGGAGATGCAACCACCAGGGTGGATGGAGCACGAGGAACTACTTGAGAACTTGATGTATCAAGAATTAAGGCACGACTATCCTCCATTGCCAGTTGAACTACTCCCAGTCTGGGAGAGGGATCTCCTATCAGGGAGACTCTTCAGGGTCGCAAATCATATTTAGGGTCATTCGACTCCAGTTTGTAAAATATTTGTAACCGTATTTTAACTATCCTAAGAACGAGCTTTATGTCGTCATTTTTCCTACGGCTATGGGTTTTATTTTTGAACATGACGTTGTGTGGACTTATGCATTATATTTTCTCAATGTAATATTTTACCCATATATATTTATATATATGGAGACGTTATGTTACAACCTTGTAGTATACATTTCGCAGCGCATCATTTTAAAATTTTTCGTACATATCTGAAAATTTCAATTCTCATTTAAATTTTTCCCCCACTTATTTCAGATATGACTACTTCGCGACAGGGGACACGAGGAGTGAACCAGGAGGAAAAGGCTCGTAAAAGAGCTGTCCAAGCGTATGCACGTCGTCAGCAGAGGAAGGCGTGGAAGAAAATGCACAACTTGGAGAATTCAAGGGTTGACTGGAAGACCAGGGCACTCAAGACTCCATACGTGGAGCATCGAACTCCTGATCACCTCCGCCAATCTTCGAGGAAGACCGACGCGGTCGAGGCATTCATGAGGAGTGACCCCGACGCCTTTGAGGGAGATAGAGATACCTTGTACACTTGGACCAGGCACATGAATGCAAAGTTCCAAGAATACTCGGTCCCGGAGGAATGGAAGACCCACTTTGCTGTTGTCTGCCTTGACGGAGAAGCCATAGCTTGGTGGCTACGACTTCGATCCCCAGCTATACGCGAGGGCGAATACTACCTTAGTTGGGAGGATTTCAAGCTGGGTTTGAGCGACATGGCTTATCTTTGTCATAAGTATAAGTACCGCTTCTCGAGAGAAGGAGTTTCATTACTCATACTTCGCCTAAATCTGCAGTTAACTTTTTGGCATTCTCGATCTAATTTCATATCACTAGAGAATGTATCTAAACTCCTATGTTATTTTGCTGAACTTTGTATCTAAGTTCTCACCTTAGTTCATTTCATAGGGAATGTATTAGGAGGCTTTGTAACTTTTTGATGTAACCCTTTTACATTATCAATGAAATGTGTTTTACCTTGTACTCTATAATGTGTCACATTTGGGAACTACTCAAAACTCATATGACCTAATATTTTTCAGAATGGATGCAAACAACTTAAACAACATGGATGACCCGAACTTCGCCCAATATTTTGCTGAAGAAGAAGTAAGGAGGAAAGGGTTCGAAGATGCAATTACAAAAATTGCTCAAAATATGTATCAACATCAAGGCGGCGGAAACAATCAGTCCGCATTTGAGAAGTTCTCCAAACACCGACCCCAAACATATTCTGGCTCTGTCGACCCCAGTCTTGACAGAGTGGATCAAGAGATGGAAAAGTTCTTTGGAATCGAGCAAGACACCACCTAACGAAATGGTGAACGTGGTAGCGTACTACCGAAAGGAGAGGCAAATAGTTGGTGGCGCTGATCAAAGCCCAATTTCCCTAAGGCTCTATAATCGAGTGAGTTTAAGACCATGTTGGAAAACAAGTACTTTGGGGAAGAGTTGAAGTGGGAAAAAGAAGAAGAGTTCAGGAATCTAACCCATGGTGAAATGTCCCTACAAGCTTACACAGAAAAATATCAGGAGCTGTCCAAGTTTGCTCCTAGGATATTGACTAGCGAGGAGGAACTCGCAACTCGTTACGTACGAGGCATGGACAATAACCTGAGGATAAGCATGAGCGGGTTCGGCTGTAAGAACTTATTTGAAGCCTCACGAAAGGCAACGTGTATCTGGGCACCCATCCAGAAGAGGGAAGCTGAGGAGAAGAAGAAGAAGAAGACGTTCACGCCCCCTGTGGCGAGTGCTAGCTTCATCCACAAGCCAATCTTTGGTCGCCCGGGGTTCCAAAATCAAGACAACCGTAATAAAGGCCAGGGCAGACCCTTGTACCATAACCGAAACCCTACCACATTTGTGGCAAGGAACAACCAACAACCTCCCGGACCCCCGGCTTTCCAGGCAAATCAATGTCGCTTTTGCCGTCAGCCGAATCACCCAGGGAAACGCTGTAATGGAGAACCTGTGGTGTGTTTCCTGTGCAAAGTTGTAGGGCACAAAGCTAATGAATGCCCAAAGAGGGGTACTGGTGCCAAGGCAAACGCGGGACCACCGCCACCGGTCAGGTTCAGTGGACGCGCGTACGCCCCGGAACCGGAAGGGGCGGATGATATTATAGATGTCGACGTCATCACCGGTAAATTTCTGGTTAACTCTGTTCCTGCTTTCATTTTATTTGATACGGGAGCTTCATTATCATTTATATCCTCAAAATTTATCAAACAATCCAAACTCACAAATCCCACACAAATTAAAACTAATATATCACTACCAGATGGTAAAAACATTCTTTGTTCGTCAAAATACAGTAATGTAAGAATCTCAATTCACAACACAGACTTCCTGTCAGACCTCGTATTGTTTGACCTTCCCGAGTTCGATGTAATTCTGGGAATGAACTGGCTAGCTCGTCATAACGCAACTTTTAAATGCCACGACCAGAAAATCACTTTGAAAACTAACCAAGGGAAGGAAGTGTCATACCAGAGTTTTAAAAGGAAAGGAGGAGTGAAGTTAGTATCCGTACTGAAACTTCAGAGTATGGAGAGAAAGGGACACCAGGTGTATTTTTGCAGCATTACTAAGGTCGAGGACACCCTACGCATTGAAGATATCCCAATCGTGAATGAATACCCCGATGTTTTCCCAGACGTATTACCAGGTATGCCTCCTGCACGAGATGTTGAATTCTCGATCGACCTCATACCGGGCACGGCACCTATATCAAAGGCACCATACAGGATGGCGCCTGTCGAACTCCAAGAACTCAAGAAACAGTTGGAGGAGATGATTGAATTGGGATTCATAAGACCGAGTGTTTCACCTTGGGGTGCACCGGTACTCTTTGTAAAGAAGAAGGATGGGAGTATGAGGCTTTGCATTGACTACGAAGAATCGAACAAGGTGACAATCAAAAATCGTTATCCTTTGCCTAGGATAGACGATCTCTTTGACCAGCTCAAAGGAGCAGGAGTGTTCTCCAAGATTGACCTAAGGTCAGGATACCATCAGATTGCGGTCCGCAAAGAGGATATACAAAAGACTGCTTTTAGATCAAGGTACGGACATTACGAGTTCAAAGTAATGCCGTTCGGCCTTACCAACGCTCCAGCAGTATTTATGGACCAAATGAACAGGACCTTTCACGAATATCTCGACATCTGTGTTGTCGTGTTCATTGACGACATCTTAATCTACTCCAAGAATAAAGAGGAACACGCAGAACACCTACACATTATCCTGAGTATCTTGAGAGATCATAAGTGGTATGCTAAATTTTCAAAGTGTGAATTTTGGCTAGACCAAGTGGCATTCCTAGGCCACGTAATCTCCAAGGAAGGGGTAATGGTGGATCCAGCCAAGATTGAAGCTGTCAAGGAATGGGTAGCACCGAAAACGATTCATCAAGTCGAGTTTTTACGGGATTGGCGGCTATTATAGAAGATTTGTTCCTGACTTCTCAAAAATAGCCCGCCCGATGACTAAACTACTACAAAAGGAATCAAAGTTCTTATGGAGCGACGATTGTGAAAAAGCGTTCCAAGAACTTAAGAAAAGGCTTACTACTGCTCCAGTCTTAACCTTGCCAACAGATGGAGATGAATATGAAGTGTACAGTGACGCGTCATTGAATGGTTTGGGTTGCGTGCTGATGCAACAAGGGAAAGTAATAGCGTACGCATCCAGACAACTTAAAGTACACGAAAGAAATTACCCAACTCACGACCTAGAACTTGCTGCAGTCGTATTTGCACTGAAGATTTGGCGTCATTATCTCTATGGGGTCAGCATCAAATTCTACACCGACCACAAGAGCTTAAAGTACATCTTTACCCAGAGGGAATTGAACATGAGGCAGCGTAGGTGGTTGGAATTGATCAAGGATTACAAAATCGAGTTATTATACCATGAAGGAAAGGCCAACGTAGTGGCTGACGCACTGAGTCGTAAGGCAATACATACTCTGAACAACATTTGGGAAATACCCTCGGGCATTACCCAAGACCTGAAAAGGCTAAGCTTGGACCTGGTACAGTCAGATGACGCTGACCTAAATGCAATGGTGGTAGAACCAGATTTATTCCATGACATACGAGCACTACAGTGGGAAGACCCAGCCTTGTTAGAGATCAGAGAAAAGATCCCATCAGAGGGAACGGAAGGGTTTGAGATCTACACTGATGGAAGTCTACGCTTCAACGGCAGGTGGTGCATACCTAACAATGAAGATTTGAAACGCAAGATTCTTGACGAAGCACACAGCACCCGCTACTCAGTACATCCCGGCTCAGATAAGATGTACAATGACCTGAAATTACGCTTCTGGTGGATAAGGATGAAGACGGAGATAGCCGAATATGTGGCTAGATGTATGATTTGCCAGAAGGTAAAATTTGAACACCAGAGACCAGGAGGACTGCTCCAACCGTTGGAAATTCCTCAAGGGAAGTGGGATTCCATATCCATGGATTTTATCATGGGGTTACCAAGGACAGCAGGTGGAAAGGATGCGATATGGGTTATTGTGGATCGTCTAACTAAAGCAGCTCACTTCGTTCCGATCAAAGAGACTTGGGGATTGGAAGAACTGGCCAAAGCTTACGAAAAGGAAATAATACGACTCCATGGCGTTCCCCTCGACATCATATCGACGAGGACGCAAGATTTACATCGCATTTCTGGAAGAAATTGCAAGAGGCTTTGGGTAGTAAATTGAAAATGAGTACGGCTTTTCATCCAGCAACTGACGGTCAGACAGAGCGAACTATCCAGACACTAGAAGACATGTTGAGGGCATGCACGATGGAATTCAACGTGAACTGGGAAAAGAGCTTACCTCTCGTTGAATTTTCATACAACAATAGCCATCATGCTAGTCTAGGGTGTGCTCCTTTTGAGGCACTGTATGGCAGGAAGTGTCGCAGTCCGGTTTGTTGGGATGACGCTAGTGATAATGTGGGTACTGGACCCCAAGTTATACAGGACCAGATTGAACACATAAAGATTATTCGAGAACGACTACAAGCAGCTCAAGATCGCCAAAAGAAATATGCAAACGAGCACCGTCGACCTATTGAGTTCAACAGTGGAGATAAGGTCTTCTTAAAGGTCTCACCCATGAAAGGGGTAAGACGTTTCGGACTAAAGGGGAAGCTTAGTCCAAAGTACATCGGACCCTACGAAATACTTGAACGAATTGGCGAGGTGGCATACCGACTCGCCTTACCGCCAAACTTATCCAAAGTGCACGATGTATTCCATGTATCTCAGCTCAGGAGATACAGAAGCGACCCGAGTCACATTGTTACGCCCGATGTGATCGCCATCGAGCCTAACATGCTTTACTCTGAAAAACCAGTGGAAATTCTCGCCAGAGAGACCAAGTTCTTACGACGCAAGTCGATACCCTTAGTCAAGGTTCTCTGGAGGGGACAGAAGACTGACCAAGCAACATGGGAGACCGAGGCGTCGATGAAGGAAAAGTACCCGGAGCTGTTTAGCACAGGTAACCTTTGTAACACCCGGTGTTGTCCGAGGTTATTCGGGCCGGGCTCCCCGTTGAAGTGGTCCGTGTGATGAGCTCAAGTGACCTAGTGCTTAAAAGGATTGTAAGTACTACTCATATCAACTAGATGCATCTTCTTTTTTGGTGGCTCATCTTAAGAACTCTTCAGTTAAGCGTGCTTGCTGGAGAGTAGTCTTAGGATGGGTGACCTCCTGGGAAGTTCTCAGGATGCGCACGAGTGAGGACAAAGTGCACTCGAAAGGGCCCGTGTTGGTCTGTGGGCGATGTACGCAGCCTGGCGAGCTACCGTTAATGACATTTCGGCCTTTGGTTGGGGCCGTGGTGTTACAAATGGTATCAGAGCAACCCGGCGACCGTGTGGTCGAATCCTGTGTCTTGTTGGCCAGGTACGCACCTAGCTGGGGAGGATTCTGGAATGCTATATTGTTGGTAGCTACCAGGCGCAACGAGGACGTTGCGTTCTTCAAGTGGGGGTGTGTAACACCCGGTGTTGTCCGAGGTTATTCGGGCCGGGCTCCCCGTTGAAGTGGTCCGTGTGATGAGCTCAAGTGACCTAGTGCTTAAAAGGATTGTAAGTACTACTCATATCAACTAGATGCATCTTCTTTTTTGGTGGCTCATCTTAAGAACTCTTCAGTTAAGCGTGCTTGCTGGAGAGTAGTCTTAGGATGGGTGACCTCCTGGGAAGTTCTCAGGATGCGCACGAGTGAGGACAAAGTGCACTCGAAAGGGCCCGTGTTGGTCTGTGGGCGATGTACGCAGCCTGGCGAGCTACCGTTAATGACATTTCGGCCTTTGGTTGGGGCCGTGGTGTTACAACCTTAACCACCCAGATTACTTTAAGTTTCGGGGACGAAACTTCTTTAAGGGGGGAGGATTGTAACACCCCGTGTTAATTTAAGCTAATTATAATTAGGAAATCAATAATTAATCATCCTCGCTCACTGAATTTCCTAAAACAATACACTACAATCATTTTTGCACCTAAACTAGAACCATTTTGAATTACTTTGAATTTGAACTTTATGTTTACATTTTCAAACTCGATAAATCAAATGGAGAATACTCGACAATTTTCTCAACGGCAAATTTTGACACGCAAATCGAGGTCAAACATTGACTAAATGGCCAAGCCACCTAAATGTGATTAAGTCACCTAATCCTTTCTTAAATATAATTACTCATAATCCAAACCTAATTAAAGTAGCTTAAGCTTAATCATTATGATTATTACTAACACAACATATAATAATAATATCAAATTAAATTACTATTCCACTTTGATTTAACTAACACTTTCACTAAAACTCGATATATTGAGTTACACTAAGCCTAAACTGATAAACTTTTTGACGTTTGAGGATAATGATTTAATTCGATAACATTCAACGAAAAAAATATATATTTCGATCGAATAAAATTTTATTTCAAAGTTGCGAGAAAAACTAGTACCCAATTTTTGTTTGAATTCGTTTTGAGGTTTATTTTCATTTTTATTTTCGATCTCACTTCTAAACATTATTTCAAGACTATATATTTCATTTCGAGACTTTTCACGTGCGCGCAAGTCGAAAATTTCAAAAACGAAAAATCGGGCCAAGTGACCCATGTTTTGGCCGAGATTTTTGAGCTCACAAGCTCAACATTGTCTTTCCTTTTTCTTTTGCTTTTCCTACACACTTGTCTCCCTTGTCTCAAGCATGCCTTCCTTCTCCTTACACACACCTTACTTCTTCTTACACACATGCTTCCACTCTTACACAAGCATGCTTCCTTTTCCTTACACACCCTACATTACCAAGCATGCAACTTACTTTACATTACTTAAACTTACAACATAATACAAAACACAACAACTACTACTACAATACACACATACACGACATACCTTACACACACACACAACAAACACTTCAACTTATTTTCTCTCTAATAAACTCAACTCAAGAACAAGTAAGCTTGTTCATTGTGCAACCTCAAGAACACATACAATCTTCATCCTCTTTAACTCTTTTCTTCCTTAAACTTTCATTTTATTTGCTTAAATTAATTAGCACACTTAAATAAACTCCTCACCATTGATATTTAGTACTCACTCCTTATCTTTACATGCAATTAAAAATGAACATAAATCAAAGTCACTTAAAATACAAACATCACCTAAACTAAAAACAATACTACACATAAAACTTTTAGTATAGTTTAACTAGCTTAAATAAATTACTAACTTGTGTATTTCATTCTTATGTACCCATCCTAACCAAAGACGAGGAGCAAGGTGGTGGAGTCGATCTTAGCCAATTCGATCATATCATTGATCCCGACAACTGCTAAGCTATTTCACTCATAACCTAACTAAGGTGCTTCCCGCACACTTATGTGATAAGCGCCTCGAATTTGATTTTATGTTATTTTTCCTAAGTGATGTTTTGATTTGTATGTGTGATTTTATGTCACCCAAGTATCACATGTTAAATTAGAAGACAAAAATCGAAAAATAAAATATATTGTCCATATATATTCTACACGGCCTAACCCTAATTTTTCGTTTAATTTTTCGTTTTAATTTTTGTAAATTGCATGCTTAAAATACTCATAATAAAAAGGACATAAAAATATAATTAGTTTATGTTTAGGACTTAAAATGAAATTGTTATGAAATTTGATTGTTTTTAATATATGTGTGTTCTTGAATATGTTGTTGTTATTCTTGTGTGTAAAATGATTTACTTGTATGTTAATATTTGTATATGTTTGTCACTCATATTAAATGTATAAATGTTATAAAGTAAATTAGTTGTTGAATTAGAAGTATAAAAATCGAAAATAACATTGGGTTGACAGCGCCCTGCTTACATCGTAAAACGAACTCAAATAAATGACACGAAATACACGTTTCCTATCATCATTGGGTATTTGTCGGGTTTTCTATAAATTCTCATATCGACAGATACGGGTATCTACAGAATGCATGGTGTCACGGTCCGGGTTTTCTCTACCGAACGTGACGCGCACCCTTGTCGAACACGGGACAAGGATGCTAGCAACGGGGGCTAAGGCTTGTTGGGGGATCGCCCACAAGTACTTAGCAAGGGTCTCGGAGTCGGGACTCGGGACTCGGGGTCGAGATCTCGAAAATTCCTGTCGTAATTATCACAATCGAGGTCTCGGAAGGTAATGTTCAAGCAAATGTATTGATCGTAAGCAACAACAAAGCAATATCAAGGCTTGAGTACAAGGAGGATTTTCATTGACAGGCTCCCTGTAAAGAGGGAAATTTGCTTGTACACATCTTTTGGTAGTATACATTGGATGCGCACGAGAGCGTATACTTTTCTAAAACGACTAGAAAACTAAGAAATACATAAAATCCCGAGCCAAGATTTAACATAGAGGATGTTAACTTGTCAAGGTATCTAAAAAGTACAAAAGTTATGAAAACTAAAATGCGGAAACGTAAAAACTACGGGGTCAAAGTGCGGATCGTCACATTCTCCCCCACCTAATTTGTTGCCGTCCTCGGGAACTGCTTCATTATTTGACACATCTTCATAAGAACTTCCCCATTCAGCGAGAGAAAGTTGACGCTTGATTTTCGTTGATGTCGATCCGGATGTCTTCGCGACTCCCCATCAGCAAGAGGTAGTCGAGCTTCGTCTTGAACGGATGTTGGCTGACTTGTCTTCGCTTTGAAGCTTCATCAGCTCGGCCTTGATCGCTCTACTCACCAAGTCTTGAACTTGATGGTCTTCAAGGGGGCGGAGTTGAGGAGTCTGCCTCTTTCTTCGATTCGCCTTACGCTTTAATGCTCGAGGGATCTCCCAATCCTCATTCCCGACACACGGAAATTCATGGGTCTTCTGGGCATGATCAACGTTCGGCTTCACGGAAATGAGTTGGCACTTGTGGGAATCCATCAGCAAGGATCCTCCTGCCTTTGGGGTCAGCAGCATCTGGCCCTCTAATTCAACCTGTTCGCCCTTTTTAGACTCCCCCTAGTGGAGGCGAGGAGGAGCGCTGCGAGGTCTTGTAACCTACAAAGTTTTGGCCTTAGGTTCCAAGGAACCCTCAGCCGATCGTAACAATTTCGACACACCAGCTGGCTCCACTGAGCAGAGCGGCATGTCCCTTCGTTGAGGGGCGCCATCACGCGCATTCCTCCTTGTGTTCCTGGCACCGAAGTCCCTCGGTCGCCCTCGATTTGGCCCCAACCCAAGTTGCATTGCCGCTAATCGAGGGTCCTTCTCTTTTTGGTCCAGCGTCACGAGCTTGATCACAATGGGGTTAGGACCCATCATGAAAAGGGATTGAGTTTGCGGCACGACCACAGTCTTTGTCCGCTTCAGGAACTCCAATCCGAGGACCAACTTGGAATCATCCATCGGTATCACCGTGAAATCAAGTTGTCCCCTCCAGCTTCCGAGTTGCACAGGAGTGTTCTCAGCCATCCCGCATATGTGCTTGGCAGACGAGTTCACAGCCTTCATAGCATGTCCGTCTCTCCGCTCCCAACCCATACCGAGCCTTCTGGCCTCTCCTGGTGCAACAAAGTTATGAGTGGCGCCTGTGTCAATCAGGGCACGGGCTCGCCTCCCATTAACAAACATGTCCACATAAAGTCGACCCGGGGTCTCGTCCCCATCATCGTTCTCCTTTATAATGGAACTGAGACATTGAATGGATCCCATTTGATACATCTCGGGCTCGTAGAGAACAGTGTCTCGTTGTTCCTTTACGCCTTCATCGTGGTCGCCGTGATTCGCCTCCTTCTATAAGGCAATAACTTGTTCGTGACAAAGATCAAAGCTCCCCTTGTGAGGGCAATCAATCATTCGATGAGGTCCCGAACAATAGAAGCATTTCATGGGCTTCTTTGCGGTCGACGCCTCCGATCCTCTCGTGGACACGAACTCGTCCTGGCCCGCACTCGGTTGATCCTCGTCTGGCGAAACACATTGCTAAATAGCGAAGTCGTTCTTTGCATGTGTGCCGCTATCTCTGGACACACTCGTGTTGCCACCGTTCCAGCTGAACGTGGTCTTCTTAGGGGCTGGCTCTCGTTCATCCCGATAATCGACGAGGCGCTCAGCAGCAGCCATGGCTGCGGAGATCGTAGCATGCCGATCTCTCATTATTTCCACTTGTGCCCAATCCTTCAACCCGTCGATGAATTGGAACACTCGGTCATCTTCGGACATGTCTTTAATCTCTAGCATACAAGCAGAGAAAGCTTTCACGTACTCACGGATGGAGTTAGTGTGCTTCAGGGTCTTGAGTTTCCTTCTAACCGCGAACGCCGTGTTCATTGGGTAGAATTGATCCTTCAGGGCCTTTTTGAAGTCATCCCACGACTCCATGGTGATCGTTCTCGCTTGAATCTCTGCGTACTTGGAGCGCCACCACAGCTTGGCGTCGTCTACCAAGTACATGCTTGCGGTGTCGACCTTCAATCCCGCATCGAGCTGACTTACACGAAAGTATTGCTCCATGTCGAAAATGAAGTTGTCGATCTCGCTTGAATCCCTCGTCCCTCCGTAGGAACGAGGTGGGGGTGCTTTCACCTTGCGAACCCCCATGTTCGGATTTTGGGTGCTCGCCCTCTCCTCCAAGAGGGAGCACCGCTCGGTCAGGTCCTCCACCCTCCGGTGTAGGAACTCAATCTCTTCTTTGGCGGCTTTCATGTGGCTATCCGCCTCCGCAAGATGCTCGCTCAAAGCATCGCCTAACTCACGTAGCTGATTCTCATGGCTCGTGGTTAGTTTCACAATCTTCGTGTCCCGGGTGTCGAGTTGCTTCTGCAGCTCGAGCACTTTGCTCTCTAGCACCGGGATCTTGTTCACGGCCATCTCCAAGGCACTCAGCCGATCCTTGGTAGAAGGCTTTTCAGGGGCATTCTTATCATGGGCCACTTGCGGGTCTTTCTGATTTCCTGCCATCTCGGCTCTCAGCGGCTCGTCGTGGAGACCGAGCTTTGATACCAAATGTCACGGTCCGGGTTTTCTCTACCGAACGTGACGCGCACCCTTGTCGAACACGGGACAAGGATGCTAGCAACGGGGGCTAAGGCTTGATGGGGGATCACCCACAAGTACTTAGCAAGGGTCTTGGAGTCGGGACTCGGGACTCGGGGTCGAGATCTCAAAAATTCCTGTCGTAATTATCACAATCGAGGTCTCAGAAGGCAACGTTCAAGCAAATGTATTGATCGTAAGCAACAACAAAGCAATATCAAGGCTTGAGTACAAGGAGGTTTTTCATTGACAGGCTCCCTGTAAAGAGGGAAATTTGCTTGTACACATCTTTTGGTAGTATACATTGGATGCGCACGAGAGCGTATACTTTTCTAGAACGACTAGAAAACTAAGAAATACATAAAATCCCGAGCCAAGATTTAACATAGAGGATGTTAACTTGTCAAGGTATCTAAAAAGTACAAAAGTTATGAAAACTAAAATGCGGAAACGTAAAAACTACGGGGTCAAAGTGCGGATCGTCACACATGGCTTCCTAGTTTAGGAAGGTGTATGTGCTATCTTTAGATATTGTGAATATCGTAGATAAGCCCCTAGCTTTGGGGTTTGGTGCTTTGTTTATTTTCCATGTACAGGTAGATGGGTTGCACCGCGGATGGTTGTTGTTGCTTTTGTTTGGGTACAATGTATCCGGTGTCGTTGAATACATTGTGTCTAGAACTGTTGGATGAGGTGTATCCAATGTCGTAGAGTATGGTGTATCCAATGCCGTAGTATAGAGTGGATCTTGTGTGGTTGTAGAGTGTATCCGGTGTCGTCGGATGTACTCCATGTGCTTGACTGCATTTTGAGCATTGTGAATGCTCACTCATGTCGTGCTTAGCAGCCGCTTCATCTGCCGCCTCGTACCTGCATTGTTAGTACTTGAGAAAAGATGGTTTTTGAAAAAATGTCTCTCGCTTTTAGAAATGCTTTATGTTTGAAGGAAAAACTGTTTTCGCAAAAAAAGATCGCTCTCGGAGAAAGATGTGTTTCAAAGAGAGTTTTTGTTCAAAATGCATTAACTCGAGCGTTGAGTTAATTTTGAAAAACGCTTTTTGCAGATGCGGATGAGATATTTGGTGGACGAGTCGCCTCGTGCATGTTTAAGGGTATGCCCGCCCGTGAAAATGCTTTGAAAGATTTTTAAAACTGAAAAGTTTTAAAAAATGGGTGGTTTAAATGTCGCCAAATTACTTTGATGTAAATGCTTCTTTGAGATTTTGATGAGTGAGTCGATATTTTGATGAGAAAACAAGTTGTTGGAATGTTTCAAAGACAAATATGAGTCATACGTGTGACTCAAGACTCGACAATGATAGGGATGTTAGTGACCGTGGCACGTGCGTCGGTAAAGCCCACGGCTTAGCGGCGTACGTTCGTCTTCAATAATATGTTGTTGTTCTGCAAAACAAGGTTAGACGACAAAGCAAAGTACTACTCCTAGGTCTAAAACAACTTTGTCTTAACGTAGTCGTTTTAAACGCCTCGTTAAAGAAACAGTTTGCCTTTGATTTTTGTGGATTTTGATGTGAGGACGTCCTTGGCTTCGGGAAGATTTGGACGGAAGAATATTTTTGTGAGATGTTATGAAGGGTTGGTTGAGCTCGGGTGAGCAGTCTACGTATCCACGTTAGTAAAATCAAACCAGCGTAGTTCGAAGGTGCATGTTTAAGGACATGCCGGTCCGCGAGTTGTGTTTGCATAAAGGTGCACGTTTAAGGACATGCCGGTCTTTGAAGTGTTTTTGTTTTTTGTGGAAAAAGTGCACGTTTAAGGGCATGCCGGCCCGTAGAATGTATTTGTAAAAGGTGCACGTTTAAGGGTATGTCGGCCCAAGAAGTGTGTTTATGTGTTTAACCTCGATACATTGCATCCCAAGGGTAGGTTCTCCTTAGTTGACCTAGGCCGCTTGTTGCTTCTATTGAGTTTTCGATTTGGAATTTCAAAGACTTTGCCGCTTGTTTGTGGGTTTCGATGGTTCTTGCCTTTTGATTGCTTCGCCACATGCTATAGGGCTTTTCTAGGCTTTTTTTGCATTTTGTTTTGTCCCTTGCTTCAGAGCTTTGAAACTTTTTGCTTTTATTTATTTTTTGCTCTTGCTTTTTGCATATTTTTTTTTTGGGTTTTTCTACGATATACCCCTGAACTATGGACTTTTCTACGATATATCCCCACCTTTTCCTAATCACATATTATACCCCTAAACTTCATTAATTAGTTTTAAACGTGACCCTTAGCTAAAAAACGTTAAAGTTAATCTGTTAAGTGATGACTTGGCTAGCTGACATGTTAATAACTCATGTTATACCCTTTCTTTATTTTCAAAACTTCACCTCATTTGTCTATAATTTAGAACCAAAAACCCCAACTCAAAACCTCTTCATCTTTTCATTTGTGGGGTCATCTTCTTCTTTCATGTTGTCTGAAATTTAGGTTTCGATCTATCGTTTTTCGCTAAATGTAAGTTTGTTCAATCATTCCTTTTTTTTTTACATGTAATGGTTTGTTGTTTGTTTTTGAAAAATTTGAAAAAAAAGGATAAGAAGAAGAATAGTGAGACATGATTGTTAATGGAGATGGTGGTAAGAAGTAAATAAACGGATTTAAAAGGGGAAGTTGGTAGGGATGAATAAAGTGGATTATTAATTGAATTAGGTGATTGATAAAATATATAGAAATAAATTGGAGTGAAAGGTGAACTAATTTTGAAGGGGAAAAAAAAAAAAAAAGTTGTCATCTACTTATATGGCACGTCAACTAGCCAAATCATCACTTAACGGAGTAACTTTGATGTTTTTTGGGCAATAGGCACGTTTAACACTAATCAATGAAGTTTAGGGGTACAATGTGTAATTAAGAAATGGTGGGGACATATCGTAGAAAAGTCCATAGTTCAAGGGTATATCGTAGAAAAACCTTTTGTTTTTTTGCTCTTACTTTTTTTTTTTTTCTTGTATTCTCGTTTGTATTTGAGAATATGTCACGCCCTTTATGGCTTGGGCTTGTGGTTCGACTTTGCTTGACCCTGCGGTTCGGTGGTCGCATGTGATCGTATGTCTATCACGCCGGACTCCTCTGACAAGTTCGTTTGCTTATTAGGCACGCGATCGAGTATGTAGAGGGCGATCCAAGAACACTTGTACTTCTGGTCATGATCGAATTCATGATCACTATGAGGCTCCAAATTAATGGATCCTTCTCCAAAAGCAGCGGAGTAGTAGACCACAAGCTGACTACCGGACCTTAGGTATTTAGTCGTCGAAAACCTCCTTGTTTTTGTGTCTTGTATAGATGTTGTCTTGAACCTTTGTATCTGATCTAGACCTCCTTCGAATTGTTACTCCTAGGATGCAATGTATGTTGGTACAGAATGAATTTCGTGTAAGAAAATTGAGTAAAAAGGAAGTTTAGTTATAGGAAAACTTATTCCTTTATCGATTTGTTAAAATGTCGTACGTCAAAGACTCGGTTGTCCTAGACTGACAGGGGTTGACTCAATGCTTAAACTCGACCCGTATTGAAAATACTCGAGTTGCTTGATGAGATCCACGAAATCGTCGATGGTGCTTGAGCGGACGCCTTGTCGATTGCTTTGTGATGCACGTGTCACGAGTGCACATTGATGCCTTTGTGTCGAGACTCGATTTACGCATACTTAGACTCGATTTTGTCATTAAAAAAGCTTGCTTTTGATAAATGGGTGAGAAGGCTTTTTGAGCTGAAATACGTTGACACATTTCGACTCGATGCAAAAGATGTTTCGAGATCGAATCCGATGAGCCCGTAGTAACGGTGTGCCGTTGTGGGCTTGTCGTTGGATTGCGATGAAAAGCGGGAGTCGATCCGAAGTAGTGATGGACTATCTGGATCGAGAATGTTTGAAAAGGTGATGAAAACGGTTATGCTTGTTTTCATGCATTTGCTTAAGGAGAAGTTGGATCGAAGTGACTATATGCCACTTGGTCCAACCACAAAAGTCCACGGGATTGGGTTTGCACATTCCCGAGTTTTGTTTTTTTTGCAAAAAGGGATGCTCGGGCTCAAAAGGCTTTGGGCCATTGAGATCGAGGATTTTGAAAATTGCTTATTTCAAAGGGTTATTTCATGAGAATAATCCAAACTAAGACCTACCTTCTCATTTTAATCCATACTAACGATTAATTCAAAATAATCCGATCTATACTAGCTATCATTTAACTTGTATTAAATTTTTGGAAGGGCAACCTACTCAGCCGGTTTTCCTTGCCTAGAACCTACACTATTCCTCCTTTTAATTTTATTTAAAACAAAAACAAAAAGAAACACACTATTACTTCATCAAAAATCATTGAGTTTGTTTCACCCAAAACCTCTATGAATTCAACCCACCAAAAAAAGACCTCCATTAATTCATCAAATCCTTTTAAGTTGTTTCACAACCATCACCGCGGTTACTTTCCTAAACATTAACAAACAATCAGACAACCCCCAAAATTGTAGCGAGCACCTGCCACCGTCACTGCCGGCTAAGAAAGTCTCCTCCCCCTGTCGTTCTCCCCTACCTTGTCATCCTCAGTCCCGCCTGGCCTTGCACCGAACTCCTCCCACAACCTCATCACTGACACCCTCGATGGCGTCACTGCTTCATCCTTTCCTCCCTCTGCTGACTTATACTCTATTTCCGCTCATGTCGCCTCTATTTCTACCATCTCACTCCCCATATGGTAATCACCACATCACCATCTTCAGAAATTGAAATTTAAATCAATAAAATTAATGACATGGACCATTCACTGAAAATCAAAAAATTAAAGGGAACTTTGAAAATGAAAAGCCAATAGAAGATGAAATTACATAAAATTTGAAGAAATGAGGTAGGAACAAGAAGAATGAAAAAGGTGAAGATAGAAATGAAAAAGGCAGAGTAAAACAAAATGGAGTACAGTAATTAAAATGAAATCATAGAAAAAAGAAAAAAAAAAAAAAAAAAGTGGCCCACAATATGACCTGTTAAGAAACCTACGAAAGCAGGTCATTTTTCGGATGAGTTCATTAGAAGTTAAAAGATATAATAGTTTGGATTATTTTGAGTAAAAACATTAGATCAGATTAAAATGAGAAGATGAGCCTTAGTTTGGATTATTCCCATGAAATAACCCTATTTCAAAAGAGGTGTAAAAAGGGCCGCGAGCTGTTCAATTTGCTTTTGTAAAAGTCCACGCGATTGGATTGACATTCTCGGGTTTGAAAAAGTTTTGCAAGAAAAGGGTTATGATGACTGTGAGTCATGTAATCCATTTATGTTTTTGAAGTGTCGCAAGAATGTAGTGATTATTCTTGAATGTTAGAAAAAGAGTGTTTGTTAGAGTCAAACCAACATGAGTATGGATCAATTTTCTTTGGTAAAATGTGAGTATATCATTAATTAATATCAAAGATTACATCGTGTTAAGTACAAATTATGATCATTCATTACATTAACTACGACACCATTGATCAATCAACTCTAGCCAAGACACATCTTGACCCTTTAACCAATCCTCTTTAACGATCCATAAACGTCTCCTCACTTGCTGCTTGATCTTGTGTATCACTATCAATGGCCGACTTAAAACCATCTCCAATCTGCACCTATTCCTTTCCTCCCATACGCAATACTTGAAGGCCAACATGATCATATTGCCAATTCTCACCCTCTGAAGGGCACACCCATTCCAAATCAGCAGCAAACTCTGCTGCACCTCCTCCAAAATTTGCTTGCTGTAACAACACTTGCAAAACAAGTGCTCATGTGTTTCCATCTCAACTTCACATAAAACACAATTATTAGTGCTACACACACCAATTCGAAAAAGATGATCTCTAGTATTCAAGGATCTATGTTGGATGAGCCACCCTATAAAAGCATGTTTAGGTACATTCCCTTTATCCCATATCTCCTTATACCATCTCACTTTAGGCAACTCTCCTCTCAACCAATTATAACCAAACTGAACTGTATAACCTTTAAGACATTGCATCCATACCCCATCAACATACCCTGACTTCAATCTCTCCCTAACCCTACAAATGTTCTTCCAATTCAAGTTAACATCATGAGGAGGATTATACTCAAACCAACTCCCTCCTTTCAAGTAAACATGGTCAATCCAAAGCACCCATAACCTGTCAGCCTTTATATGTAACCAGTCTACCAACGTCCCCACCATAGCCATGTTCCAAATCCCAGCCTGCTTAACATTCAGTCTCCCTTCATCCTTCCTAGTGCACAACTTGTCCCAAGCCACAAGAGGAACTCTATGATATTCTGTACAACCATCCCAAAGAAAGTTCCTACAGATAGCCACAATACGATGTATAACAGCCTATGGAATCAAAACAATTGAGGCCCAATAATAGTGCAAAGTATTAAAAACTGAGTTAGTGAGATAGTCTTCCGGCATAACTCAACTTCCTGGCCCCTATACTCCTAACTCTAGCCACCACCTTCTCAACCAACACCTTACAGGAGTATGGATCAATTGGTTTGAAGAGGAGTTTTTTTTTTTTTTTTTTTTTTTAAATGTTATTTTAAAATATGGTGAGAGTTTTGTGAAAACAGCTCGTTGTGTTTTGACAAAGATGCTTTAGGAAGAGTTTCGAGCTGGAAATGTTTTAAAACGTTTCTAGCTTGATGTAAAATATGTTTGGTAAACATGTCCAATAACCTCGTGTTAACGGTGTGTTGTTAAGAGCTTATTGTTGGATTGCGGTGAATGACTCGAAATAGCGATAGGCTAGTTACGCCGAGGATGTCAAAATGTGATGGGGACGAGTTTGGAAGTCCGCGTAGATTTTAACAACGAAAATCGGGTTGAGATGGTTGTGGGCCATTCGATCCAATGCTAGAGTCCACAAGATTGGGCTGGCCATTCTTGGGGTTTGTGAAGGATGCTGCTTGTTGGGCCGGCTAAACTTTGAGTCGGTTGATCTAATGAGCTTCCAAAAGTTGTTTGCCTGAAAAGTTTGAAAAGGCTGTGGCCCGTGGGCTTGCTTAGGAAGACTCACCAAGAATGTGTTGGTAATTCTCGGGTTTTGCCTTGTGAAAAAGCATTCGAGAAATGGGTTAGAATAACCGTGGGTTATGTAATTCATTAACGCTTGCAAAGGCCTCGGGAATGTAATGATTATTCCTGGGCTGGTTGAAAAGAATGCTTAATGGGTCAAACCGAAATAGTGTAGGGCGATTTGGTTCGGTGTGAGATTTTCGAAAAATGTTTTATTTCAAAAATCGACAAAAATTGTTTTTGCTATGCTTGAAGGATAATTTTTGAAAAGAGATTATTTCAAAAAAAAAAAGTTTTGCTTTGGAAATGCTTTTGAGGCGACAATGTGTGCGCGCATTTTGCCTTAATGTTAAAGCGCTTTTGTATCTGTCAAGCCCGTGTTAACGGTATGTTGTTTAAGGGCTCAAGCCTGGGTGCGTAAAAAGAGGATTCAATTCAAAAGCGGTTAGCAGGTCGAGTCGAGGATGTTAAAGAGGATTAGGTCATGGGACCTAAGGAAAGAAATCCATGAGCTCGGGATTTGAACCTTGCTCGAGTTTTGAGCTATAAAGGTTTTTTTTTAGATGAGAAAGCGTGTGTGCAACTCGTCTCGATGCTAAAATGCTTTTGTGTTGCATCCATCGAGCCCATGTTAACGATATGTTGTTAAAGGGCTCAAGCTTGAATGTTGTTAAAGAGGATTCGGCTTAAGGGCGGTTAGCCAGTCGAGTCGAGGATGTTAAAATATTAGGTCATAGGACATAGGGAGATAAATCCACGAGATCGGGTTTTGAACCTTACTCGGGTTTTTGCTCATTTTGTAAGAGGAAATTTTGAAAAATGTTTATTTCAAAAATTCGCGAGAGTTTTGTTTGAAAAGGTGTTATATTATTGTTAGTTGTTAGGTTCATTTTATATCTGAAAATTAAGCGAAATTTTCGAAGATATGCAATGCATGTGTTTTTGAAAAAGGCCATAGTGTATATCCTCGCACTCGTACGTATGACTCGGGTCGTTTGGTCGGTCTCATACGCCTCCAACTATTCTGAGTACGCTTTGGCAGGTGGTTGAGCCCTCCAAACCGTCACGGAAAAACGTGAGGATCAGAGGAAGCCCTGGGGCGGTCAGAATAGTCTGCTACGGCAAGCCGTGGAGGGATGAGAGGAAAGTTAGCCCAGAACGTGCTTTATCGAGTGGACAAGCCTGCGTTTGGAACCACCTCTCGAGGTATTGTGCTTTTGAACCCAC